>JAHRHJ020003810.1:0-1364810 GCA_019776745.2 Taxus chinensis | reverse complement strand
AAATTTGATAAATATAAGGGAAAAGGTGACCCATGTGATCATATAAATGACTTTTATATGGCATGTCAAGAGGTAGCATTCAGTGACATTTATCTTATGTGTTTGTTTCCATGAAGTTTAGGAGCAACGACACTAGAATGGTTTGTGCATATCCCTAAGGGATACATATCAACATGGCCAGAACGAGCAGAGAGTTTCGTACGACACTTCTCTTTCAATATAGAAAATGACATTGCCATTTTAGATATTTGTAATGCCAAGAAAGGAAACAACGAAAACTTCGCTTCATTTTTTATAAAGATGGAGAGGGTTAGCTAGTCACTTTCTTTTCTCCCTACCTGAAAAGCAGCTCATAGGCATATTTTTTCCCAACCTCTATCCAGGAAATTAAATTCCACCTAAAAATTCATTGTGGTAACATGTTCAAAGAGGTAATAGAAAAATGGATTCAAATTGAAAAGACATTGTTAGCTAGGGGGACTCTAAAACCTTTCTCTTGCGAACACAACGATTCTAAATCTAACGATACAACAAAGTTTGTTCCTAATAGAAACAAAAATTTCATTAGCGATGGGGTAGTAGACTCTAAATAGGTACAAGCTATGCATAACCACACACCTTTGAAACTTGCAAAGGGTAATCCACCTACCGAGTATAAACACCGCACTTTTACTCCTCTATCTGAATCCATATCATCTATATTAAAATAGTTAGAGATTGTAAACATGGTAAAATACCCTGAAAAAAAACCCTTTGGGGAAGATACACCTAAACCATAATGGTTTAGGGAGAATGAATTTTTTTAGTTCCACCATCTAAAAGGTCACCAAATAGTCAAGTGATTAAGATTAAAACACTATATTCAAGACCTAGTCAATTGCGGTGATATTGAAGTAGATTTTTTTGCAACTAAAAAATATCCAAATGAAAAATTAGGTATCTTCAAAAATCCTTTTCCCAATCATGATGAAAATAAGAAGTCAGATCAAGGACAATCGTCTCATAATAAGAATGCTCACTATATGTTAAAAAAAATACCATTTCAATGCCTTGATAGGTTGTGTTAACCCACTCATTGAGAAAATCAATACAATTAGAATTAAGACAAGAGAGTGTGTTGTAGCAACATGGTGGGCTCACCTCATTATAAATTCTGAACCTACTCCCCCTCCTTGTCAAGAGAGTCACTATGATTTGTTAGATCAACTACAAAAAACTACGGCTAATATTTCCATCTTAGACCTTCTAAATATCTCTAACATCCATAAGGATATATTTTACAAAACCTTACAGGGATCGGGAGTATCCATTGATGTTGACCCAACACATTTACAAGCCATAGTAGCACAGGTTGTTCCTTTGGAACAAATAACCTTCAGCACTATAAAATCCTTAGTTAAAGATCCTTCATATAACCTACCATTACATATTGAGGATATCATCAAACTTAAGAAGGTTAAGAGAGTGCTTATGGGTTGTGGATCAGGTCTTAACATATGTACTATCAAACTAGTCTGCCAACTAGGTTGCACAAAAGCTAATATCGAAACAAAGGTCATCACCATTAAGGAAAATGACAATGAAGAATGAAAATCATATGGAATGATCACTTTCTCATTAGAAGTGGGTCCCATAACACATGATATGAAGTTCCACATCTTTGACCTGGAACTCCCTTACAATATCTAGCTCGTCTACCCATGGATTCATGCCATGCAGGTCGTATCATCAACATATCATCAGTGTTTAAAGTTACAATATGAGGGACAAACACTCACCATGTAGGGGGGCCCTCAACCTTTTGCTCATTATAGAGCGTTGTCATGATTTTTCCCTACAATCAATGAGTTTCCATCTACAGAGATCACATTTCCTATCCATTCATATGCCCTCGCTTCATGAGTGGATCCAGATACCCTGTCTATCAATGACATTGGTTCTTCCACCTCAAAAACTCCTTTTTCTACATGGGAGATGGGGGTCAAACCAAGCAGTTGTGGAGAGTATGATCTTCAACAAGCCCTAATGGTTCACAACAGTCTGCTATCAGCCCAAGTGCATGGTAGGCCATGTTTCAAAGTTCAAAGATCAAGAGAGGCTTTTCCTTTCAAGAATTTTACTCGTGACGGCTTGCTGGAAGATGAAATTTTTCTTATGGACATTGTATTTAATCCAGATGATGATGACATGGCTATATACTATAAATCACCTAAGTATCCCAATCCTAATCAAATAATGCTTGTCATGGGGTATAAAGGACATAGATGTGACCGCCAAGAACAAGGCCCATTAGAAGCTCTTGCAATACCTCGGCATATAGTAGATAAATCATGTATAGGAATCCATTTATATGAGTCTCACTCTCTAGATTATGAGTATGCTTCTTCTGAGAGTGAGGATAGTTTGTCCAGAAATGAAAGTGAAAAAGATTCCCAATGTAGTCTTTACAAAGACCTTTCCTCTACGAGCATATTCACCAATATGGCTATCCTTACTATAACCCCTATTATACCCACCATATCCCCTATAACTCAACCATTAACCCTCACCTACCTATTTCATCCATTTACTCACCCAAATTTTAATTAATTAATGGGCTCCATATAAACCCATCTAATAATTAAAATTTGGCATTATCTCATATATCTCAAAATTATTCAATCCATGGGAAATAATATACCCATCCAACATCCCACTCTTAATTTCAAAAATGGAATCTATTATTTCACCTAACTATGTCAATCATACTCCCCACTCCATATCACATCCTTATCTTTTTAACCTCATAAGTCAAATTGTGAGCCCTGCTGAATCACATCACCTCTTTTAATCAGGGTTACTTTACCCAACCCTGGCTACCTAATAACCCGTAGTCTAACCTCACCCTTAGGCTATAAATATGGGCCTTCCCCCCTCAAAAGAATAAGTTGGAAAATTTGGGAAAATGTTGTTTTGAATTTTAAGCTTCTTGTTTATCATAATATCCTCATGATGTCCTTGTAATGACACTGTAATCCCCACAATACTCTTCTCATGATTTTTTGGTTCACGTAGCATGGTTCATGTTGCACATTGTGTTTGGATCAGATCAGTAGCACCATCTACATACCAACATCATCAGGTTCCTTTGTTCATCAGCTTGCATGTTATCTGTTTATCTTGTATTTTATCATTATTCTTTATCACACGGGGGTTGACAGCCACCGAGGAAGTTAACGCTTCTCAGATCTGATTTTTTAGGAAGCCCCCACATAAAATATCTAAGTAGTTTCCTCTAGTGTCTTTGAGCTGCAGGTTTGTTGAGATCGCAACGAGGAGCTCATCATCTACTTTGCACCCGTATCAGTCATCACCATCTCCAAGGTACTAAGCCCTTGCATATTCGATGTTGTTTTGTGTTTATTGATTTCTCGTACACTAATCTAGATAGGAAGCAAGAAACTCTGATCAACATTTGGCACGCCTGGTGGGACCAGACCCTAGATATGGTATTTTTTTTGTTACTTTACTTGTTTTGTGCAGGTTTCGTGAGTATCACAGTTATCGTGTTTCATAGTTGTTGCTCATTTAGATATATCTTGCGAATATTTCATTTTTTGACTGACTTGTTTGTAGGATGTTAGTATGGTCTCCATCAATTTGGTATGTCACTTGCATTGCTTAGTGTATATCCTCCAGAGGTATGTGATTTTCTTGTTTTCAACCGGTTTTTATCTAGTTATTTATAATGGGTATAAGTTTTTTATTGTTATTATTATTAAAATAAAATAAAAAAAAAAAATATTAAATATTATTATTATTAAATTATCCTATACTATCCCCTATTTTCCCATCTCCACTCGATCCAACTCGACCGAGCTATTACCCACACAAATCCCCACCTATCTCATCTCCCACATCTCTCCCCATAAGCTACCATCCCCACATGCCGAGCTCTCCACTGCACCCACACTGATCCCATTCCAACTCCATCGCCCACTCCCCTGTCAACCCATCCGACTTACTCCACTTTCCTTATACCATCGCCATTTCCCCTCACCACACCATCTCCCTTCTAACCACCTCCCTCCAACATCTTCACTCGGCCAAGTTACTCCCAACTCCCACAGACCCGAGCTCACCACAACACATCCCATCACAACCGAGCTACAACAACTTCCACCTTACTCTCTAATTCTTCCCCCTTCCTACAACTCCCTCTCCCGACTTAGCTCCTCAGCCGAGCTAACCCCACTACACCCTGCCTGAGCCTCACCCCATCCCTGTTAAACCCCCAACTCCCCTGGCCCACCCAAGTTTCCTTTATTCTCTGCCCAAGCTCTATCCTCAACACCCCTCACCACTCCACTCACCTTTACCCTCACTTCGCTCTCTGTACACGTTGCATGCACTTTCCACTATCCAACCGAGCCATCCTCCTTCCCCTTACATCCCAACCTGAGCTTTATCATGTGCCTTCCCCGACTCAGCCTTACAGTTCAATCCATCCTCTATTCTGACCTGCCAACCATCTACCCACACCAATATCATCGTCTGCCTCTCCCAGCGAATTCACATCCAATCCTTTCTCCCTCTAGCCCTCAGTTAGCACTTATTCTCCTTCCAACACTGATTTCTTCCTCAACCTAAGCTTGAGTTCTGCACATCCCAAAGTACTTACCTCACCGTGATCTCCATCTCACCAAGATTCTCCATCTCCCAAGCTCCTCATCATTAAATAATCTCTTTTACCCAAGCCATCCCTCGGAAAAACTCCCACGCCACCATAGAGCTCCAAACAACATATCCCAGCCATCTCCCACATCGACTATCTCTAGCCTATCATGTTTCATCCCATAGTGCATTTCCTTTCAAATCTCCCTTCGACATGCAGCGGTCCACGTGAGCTCCACATAGCTCGACCACACATAGGTTGACTTTCGACACAAGAATCTTATATCAAAACACCATATTTTCAACACATCACATCCACACATTATATTAGGATAATTATTTTGTTATTAGTTAATTAGTTACGATTTGTTAATTAGAATTTGATAGGATAATTGTTAGTTTAATGCTAATTAATTAGTTCTGATTTGTTAATTAGAATTCATAGGATAATGTTTTTATTGCTATCTAATTAGTTATGATTTGTTAATTCAAATTCATAGGATAATTGTTTTATTGTTATCTAATTAGTTACGTTTTGTTAATTCGAATTCATAGGATAATTGTTTTGTTGCTATTTAATTAGTTACAATTTGTTAATTAGAATTCATATGATAATTATATTAATTATTTTGATTTGTTCATTAGAATTCATAGGATATTTGTTATTATTAATTAGTTATTTGTTAATTTTATTTTAGGATAATTATTATTAGTTAATCATTCGATAATTATTTTGTTATTATTTCCATAATTAAACTTTGTTGTTAACACCTAACAACGTCAGGAATTTGAAATTGTTTTTCTTATTTTTTCGACCACGTCCACTAATTGTCTTATTTGCTTTTGCAGGTGAATTCCACAACGTTGCGACCACAACATTACACTTGCAAAGCCAATTATTATAAAAAAAACACACATAAAATCTCTTTCATTGACCCCTTCTAGAATCATGCATGGTGCAATTTAAGGGTACCTAGACATTCCTGGCTGTTGACCATTACTTTCGAATACGATGTCATCAAGTATAATCAAATAACGGGGGAAAGCGTTATCCAGGTATTCCTCATTTTTTCCATATTTTCTCTTTTCTGCATTGTAATTTCCCTTTCCTGGGTGATTGTCTGCATCAAACTTCATATTTGGAATTTGGTCTAAAACAAACCCCGTGCATCCTGCCTGCTCATATAGCTTAAATAGGGGTTTAACTCTCTGCATCACATATTTTATCACACACTTCCTAAAATCTCACAAATTAATCAACACACTGAAACATTCCTTTCACCTGGTTCACTGATTGGGATTTGATCACCCAACAGGAAACCGTTTCAGACATTTCCCAGCCATAACTTACCTGAAACCAAACATAGTTTACCTTCTTCTAGGTCCTCTTCCAACCATTTTATTTTTCTTCACACACATGTTCTTAATCAAAAACAAAAAAAAAAAAAATGTTTCCCTCACTTGTTTGTTAATATAACAATAATTTTCTTTTTTAATGCCCGTAATTATGCGATCCACCACTAGAAAAATGGAACACAACCTCACCTCACATAGTGCTTCATCCCAACCAATTACCACCTCAACAACTTCATCATCCATGCCTCTCCCTATCTCCCTCACAGGCACCCATTCTCTCACCAATATACCTCATCCAATATCTTTCGGTCATACTTCAGTATTAGACCATCATTCCATCCCATCTAGGCCAGCCACTCCACCTTTTGTCAGATCAGAACTTGATGATACTCTCATCTTCCCTCTCGGTGATCCAGGATTCCAACAAATTCTTGACGCCAATCCTTTAGCTCTCCAAGACTATCTTATGAAAAGATACATACAAATTCCTCTAGATGGCCCTCTGCTTCAGCAAGTTTACCCTTACAATACTAGTTCTGAAATCATTCCATCCACAACCATTCATGATTTTGCTTCATCCTCTATCAACCCCCCAGCCCACCAGACTACTCAGATAGTCACACCCATTCCACCTAATCTTCCCCAAATCAACACAACCATTGTAACTACCATCCCCATCACCACTGCAACCACAACTATCACTAGTACTCTTATCCAACCTCCCCATGTGTCATATCATTTATTTGAACAACAAATTCCTCTCACATCACAAGTCTATGCCATTACTTCTCAACTTCCTTAGATAATCCCTTTGTAACATGCAGTGTCTCTTCCAGTCTATCAACCCATCTATACCCATATCCCCACTCAACAGTTACCACAACAATATGCCCAATCCCAACAATCATACCATGCTCCTATTTCTCACCAACAAACATTCTATCAACCTCCACCTCAACCACAACCCATAATTTACACTCACCCATATCAAGTTCCTCAGACACCCACACATCCACAAGTTCAACCACCACCTCTTATTTCTCAACCAGTGATTCCTAATGATCCTATGCAGATCTTAGTAAGTCAGTTAGCCAACCTAGAGGCCGCTACTTTAGGGTCCAAAGTCACATTATCTTATGAACAAATATGTAACGAACCCATTCATCCATCTGTGCCAATGAAACCATATCCTCCACACTGGGAATTGCCAAAGTTTTCCAAATTTAACAGTAAAGAGGACCCTCAACAACATCTCTGAGCATTCAAACATGTGTGTTATCTTATCACACATGACCAAGATTTGATGCTCCGTACATTCCCCATGTCTTTGGTTGGCCCTGCCTTAGATTGGTATAATAATATTCCCCAATATTCCATATTTTCTTTCTCTCAGCTTGCACAATTATTTCTCAAGCATTTCTCAATTAATATTACACACAAGGTAACCATCAATGATCTGTATACCATCCGCCAATTTGAAGATGAATCCATCACAGATTTCATCGCACGATGGCACAATATTATAAACCAATTATCTTTTCCTCTTCCTCAAACTAACCTAATCGAGCTCTTTGCATGCTCTTGTGTGAAGCATATTTCATCGACTTTGCAAATTCAATCATTTCACACTTTTGAAGAAGCTTTCACCATGGCTCGCAAGCTTGAGACACATGCCCTCGAACAGGGGCATTTAAAATTAAAGTCAAATAAGCCCAAAACAGAATTTTTCAGACCATCCACATCAAATGATAAGTCAAAGACAATGGCCAATGTTGTCATTGTCAAATCATCTCCTACATCTACATCTACTACAGTATCCCAACAATGATTCACATGACCAATGCCCAATTATACTCCTCTAGGAGAATCATACAACACCATCTTTGAAAAATTAATAACAACACATTTGATCAAGTTGCCACCTATCCAACCAGTTGACGAATCTAGACCAAGACCTATGTGGTATCGTGAGGACCATTACTGCAAATACCATCAAGTCTGAGGACATGACATAGAGAGATGTCAGAATTTCAAGGATTTGGTCCAAAGACTCATCGATCAGGGAGATCTTCAAGTAGATAATCCAAATGCTTCACCTAATCAACCACTAGATATTTTTAAACAACCATTTCCAAACCATACACCCACATCAATAAATCAAACCACCATTGCTTCTACATCGCAAGTTCCCAATACCCACACCATAAATACTATACACATTGCTGGTAAAAATCCAGTTTCATCCACAGATTTACCTTCTTCATCAACCACCATATCCACCTCACTAGAAGCTCCCCCTTTCTTCAATCCATTAACCCTCACCCCCATACCAACCTCGGTCCTATCTATGTCCACCTCAACACCTCTTCCCACATCCACCATTGATTCCACATCTGAATATACCTCATACACTCCATCATCCACATCTATTCCATCTTTACCCATAATGCCAACCATAGATCCAATCCCAGTTCCTGCACCTACCACATCAGTCATTGAGACCACATCCACATTGTCCTCCCCTCCTACATCATTTGAAGAACCTTTGAAAGAACTTCAAATGGATTCAAATTCAAATAATATTTCTACCTCATCAGCGCAACCAAATCAATTTCCACCTTCCTTAGATTCCAACGAACAAATATTCCTTCCTACGCCTCTATCAGTACCACCTCTGGATCCTCCAGTAGAAATTATTGTCATTCCTCCCAAGGATGCAACCTCTCAAATATTGCCTCAAAATTCCCTTATACAGGAAATTAATATTCCTTCTTCTAAACAATCCAACCCCACACCCCTTCAACTAAAACATCATCCAACACTATGAAAATCATGACTGGCTTCCAGCCATCAAGACATAAACATGCTCAAACTTTTTCCTCAACATCCAAATTATCTCAAACATCCACTCCTTCTCCAAAGACCAAGAGATTCTGCACAGACAAAGCACCTCCTAACGTTTCGATCGAATCATGTACGGAGGTCTTCTGACACTTGTTACAAATTTCTGCAATCACACTTCCACCTATTAGGGCCTTTGACCCCAGTAGCAAGAAGCCATCGTGGTTTAATTCCAGCCTTGTTTGCACATATCATCGTACCCCTGGACATGATATTGGACATTGCAGAGCATTTCAAGCCATTGTTCATGACTTCATTAAGGAAGGATGCATCCTTCCCAAACCAAACCAATCTATTCCTTCCACTTCAACATCTGCACCTTTGACCTCATCTATCCAAATGCAAATGTCCCCTCATTCTTCACACACTTCCACAACCATGTCACCTCCAAATGAAGAATATTTTAAAGAGGATCCTTCATTGTCCATCAAAGTTATTCAAGTACCTCCTCAGTCCGGTTCACATGACCCTGAATCATCAACTAACATTAAAACTGAAACCAAAACACTAAAACCGCAACACAATCCATCCCCATCCTCAGCATCTATACCGGTTCATACATCGACATCCCAGATTTCCACATCAAAATCCAAGCCAAAACATCATCTTAAAACCCATAAGAGTTATCTTCTTTTGGACACCTCGATTGGGTCCTACGCAAACATCCTTCAACATCTAATTCAAACCTATGTGATCATGCTTCCTCCCATTAGAAATTTAGATCCTTATAGTAGGAAACCTCCATGGTTCAATCCCAATTGCATTTGTGCCCTATCATCATGTTCCAGGCCATGACATTGAGCAGTGTAGGGCCTTTCAGACCATCGTCCATGACCTCATTAAGGAAGATGATTTCCTCATTCAGGGGGAACATCCTTCCCCATCCACAACTCATCTTTCTAGTACAACTCATCTTTCTACATCCTCATCCATCAGGATTCCTAACACTCCCCATCCCCATCTATTCCACCTTTTCCTATCATACCATCTATTGATTCTATCTCAGTTCCTCTTTCCACACTTCTAATCATGCCAACCACATCAACTAGTGTGACTATTACCACATCATCCTCTTCTTCCACACCATTTGAAGAATATTGGATGCAATCCTCCAAGACAGCTCATACAACCACATCCCAAGAAATTGCATCAAGATCTAAGTCAAAGGATTCCCAAGAAAATACATATACTAATGTATCAATTGAATCGTATGCGGAAACCCTTCAACACTTATTACAAATTTCTGCCATCACACTCCCACCTGTCAAGGCATTTAACCCAAATGGTAGGAAGCCATCATGGTTTGATCCCCACCTCATTTGTGCCTACCATCGTACCCCAGGTCATGGCACTGAGTGTTGTAAGGCCCTTCAGACTATCATCCATGATCTCATTGAAAGAGATGACCTTTTTGAGGATTGTCCCTCTACCATTTTATCCACAACTAATTCCACGTCTATCAAAGTCTCTAAGTCTTCTCCTCCATCCTCCATTAACATCTCTCCTTCGCATGTTATTCCTCATACAGAAGGTCCTCCCTTATTCATCAACATTGTTTTCCTATGATCCCCAACTCATCTACCTAATCCAAATCTAAGGTTATCATCATCCAATCTCTTTCACCTATCCACATCTAATTTGCCTACAGTGATATAATCTCTTTCGATTGGGGAGTAGCCTCCCCTTGTCCTTGTGCATATCATCCGTATTAACACATTTCATATCTAAATAACTGTCCTTTCATGTTGGGAGACTTTAATCCTTGACATTGTTTTATTTACCTCATCCAAATACATCCAATCTAAACTAACCCCATCCAAATCTTCATCTCATTTGAAGCCCACTTTTGTGGCCATATGCATCTATCCCTTAGGGGACCATTTATTTTCATCTTAAGCCCACTGTGGTGGCCATGTTTGTCTCTCCATTAAGAGACCATATTTCTATCTTTTTCATTAAAGTCCACCTTTGTGGCCATGATTGTGTCATCAAAGTCCTCCTTTGAGGCCATGTTTGTCCTTCCAATAAGGACCATATTTTTCACCAAAGTCCACCTTTGTGGCCATGATTGTGTGCCTCTTAAGCCCACCCTTTTGACCATCTGTTTGTCTCGTTAGGGACACATATTTTCACTTCCTGAAAGGGTAGCACATAGTTTTACCTTCACTCATCCTCCCAAAGTTCTTATCTTATCTCAGACGCAGCGTTAATCAAGGAGCCAATGGGGAAAATTTTCTCCCAACTGGATCAGACCATATATTATCACACATAAGTATGGGTCTGGGGCTTATCATTTGGCTTCCCTTGATGGTAAACTAGAGATCAAACCCCTTAATGCATTGCACTTACGACCATTCTATTGTTAGTACATGCACTTATGAGCATAGTCCTATCTTTAGACCATGTCTCCACCATTAGCCCCTTCCATCTATCATGGTAATGATATGAATTATGTGGTCTACCATCACTGCTTTGATATGACCTTGAATATGAGTACCACAGCTCTACTCATAGCATATTCATTATGGATAAGTTCTCCCATTTGGTGAGAACCCCATAATCATTACATCCATCACCCTCTCATTTTCCTATGACAGTCATGTAAAGGGTACAGGGGTGTCTCTTGTACAGTTCATCATCCCCTCCTAAGTGGTCTACTTAGCTATTCCCAACTCTCCCCCCATATAAAGCTAAAATTCATGCATGAAAAAAGCAAAATCAAAGTTATTAACAATAGACTGATCCTTCGAAGGACAGTTTTTCATGTAAAAAAGAGAGAGAAAAAGAAGAAAATAAAAGGAAAATAAAAATAAAATCATGCAAATCAAAGTCAAAAGAAACATCATAAGAAATAGACAGATCCCTTGAAGGATGGCTATCATTCTTTCCATCCATATTATGTATATAGTAGACCATACCCTCAAGGATGGCTACTCTTTTGTTATGGATTTGGAAGACTTCCCACTTTGATCAACCTTCTTTTTATCAACATTCCCAGAAAGCTTCCCGCATTGATCAACTTTCTTCTATTATTGTTCTTTCCCTTTCCCAGAGCTGGGGCATAGACTTAAGGAACACCACCTTTGGAGAACCTTCTTCCCACATACAAGTTACATCTCAAATCCCTAGTCATGTCAATATTAGGTTTATGAGAATCTTTCATCCATATTTCCCTCATGGTCTTTTGGTATAACTAAATATCATTGGTTATGTGTTAACACCTGCTATTGGCTGCAAGTGCAATGCCTTGAGTGGTACCTTATTTTTGTTTACCTCCTATCTGGTTCGAAGCATGGTTTTCTTGCATGCCCCTTGTTATGGTCATGTGACACTCATCTCCTCAAAGTCATCTCTTATCATAATCACATTCTTTGAAATCAAATTTCAAATCATAAATCTGCATCCATATATTTACTCCTAAGGATGTCCCCTATTAGCATCATCCATAAAATCATGAAATCTGTTACTATTTCTACACACTCTCTTTGATACACTATTCGGTTTGGGAATTCTACTTGATCTCCATTGCAGTTTGTGAATTCTACTTGAGAATATCTCTCAAGTAGCATTCATTATCCAACAGCTCCTCATCCCCCACCATGACCAATGTGACCTTTCTCCATCCATCCTCTCGCATCATCCTTCTCTTCTCACCAATTATCCACCCATTACCCTTCTCATCACTCTTATTCTTGTCTATCACCTAGCACAGACATCATCTTCTTCACCATTCTAGGATTTTCATCCCCATCTTGGCACATCTACGTAACTCCCCACGCAACATGAAAATCCTACTCAAAGTAGACCTGTCATTCTGGACAAGGTCTCATTCGTAATCACGTCTGTTGACCATTCCTTCCTCCTAGTCTCCTTTTTCAACCCAATTTTCTCCTAAAATTCACCCCATCTCATTCTCCACTGCTCTTCTCACCCACTTCATCCTTCTCCATTGTTTCTTCGATCCTTCACCCATCCTCCACCCAGATAATTATTTTTGTGTTTTTCCCCTAATATCCTTTTACTGGCATCTATTTTATCATTTTGTTTCCCTTTCATTCTTCTTTTCAGCTTGATGATCTTACTTAACCACCCATTTCACACATGCTTCTTAATTGCAATATATCTCTTTCCTAAGATCCTGCTATTATAGAAACTCCTCCACCATTTTCTATTCCATTGAATGAAAATCATCACTAGAAATGTCTTCCCGCTCCATAACTTCTACTTAACGCTCTGGCATCATCACTCGCACAACATGGGCATCCTAATTAAGGATTCCCCTCACACTCTCCATCCTACACCACATACATTCCTCCATCCATTTATGTTACACTCCTTTGTTTCCTTTTTTCCTTATTATCATCTTAATATCCATTTTCTCCTCGATCACTTTACTTACTTACTTATGCACTTTCACAGTATGGAAAATATACCTAAGGGTTCCCCTGCACTCCACTTTATCATACACTCTTACCATCAATCTTTTCAACTATCCACTTCTTTTCATCATTCTTCTTCTTCTTCAGGCTTGGCGATCCTACTTAACCATTCCTATGGCATGGCGATCTTACTTAAGAGTCTCTCTTAGGAATGATCTATCTCCTTGCCTTTCCCCTTCACTCCACATTCCCACCATCCACATTTTCTCTTCATTCCCCATAAACACATCCTCTTCCCTCCTCTTTCTTCCTCGCACAAAATATCTCAGACTTTCTCAAATATCATCCCCATCATCCCTCATTTGGAAATCTAACTTAACCACTTCATACCATTTCTTACTATGTCTTGTTCCTTCATCTTTACTTCCTTCATCTTCATCCACATCCTCATCCATTACATCCTCTCCTCATCGTCATCTCCACACCAATCATTATCCCTCCTTTATTTACTCTTTCCACTCCATTTTCTAGAGTTCTCTCACATATCTACCCCCATACTTACCCATCATTGTCATTTTTCATCTCCTAACACTATTTCACCATCATCTTCCATTTTCACGCTAATAATTGTTAGGATATTAATGTTTAGATTATAATTGTGTATTCAATAAGTATTAATGTTATTAGTTATATTATTGTTATATAAACAATAATATATTAGTGGAGTTGTTTTAAAAACTTGTATGATTTGAGTTGTGTATTGTTACGTGAGTAACAATCACAACTAAATAGGATTCTTGTTAGAGAAAATTCCAAGTTTATAAGAGTTGCATATTCCTATATATTTGTAATCTACTCGTATGAAAATATACAGAGAAATAATCTAATTATTCTGTGTGTTTTTCCTTTGCAAGTCTGATCCAAAACTTACATTTGGAATCAGAGTGATCTCTGCTCTTGTCATGTGATGGGAATATGAATTCTTGTTAGGGGAAATATCTATATCAATTGTCCCAAATTTATCTAGTTCATTTGTTTGAAAACAAATATAGTATGCAATTCGGATTGTTGTAGGCACATTTGAGAAGGTTGATCGTCGAGGATTTCTATGCATACTGGAATTTCATTAGGTTCTATGTTTGTGTAGTACCCACATTAACATATATTTTTAAGGGATAACGTTATCCTCAATTGGTTTAGTGAATCAAACCCAAACTGAACTATTTGCATTCTTTGTTTACGTTGCCATCAAATCATGTAAGGGCCAACATGCGTATGAAAAGACTGGGTCATTAAAAGTCACGCTGAGCATTAGCATTCTAAGTTTTTCAAACTATTATTTTTGATATATCATAAATGCGTGATTTGTTAACATGGATAAAATATAGCATGTAGCAATGTGTTAGATCTGATCGAGCCTCAAAATTCTTCTAATGTCATGAAGATGTTCTGCTTGGATCCATTATATTAGTCTGTACTCTCTTACATTCTAAAGCTTCCAAGGTCTATTGTCATGCATCATTGACTTCCAGTTGTGCGCACTAAATATTCACCGTTGTGTAAGCTCTGAGTATCATTCTATCATCTACAAATTTGTACCACGTTACCTGGTCTTGTGCATTGATCAAACAAGCATTCCTCTTATTTGTAGTATTCATAATGCACCGATCTCAGTGGATATTGGTTCAACAGTGTGGCTTAACACTCCAAAGAAGGATCCGCAGTTTGAATCTCAGACGAAATCTGCGCATTTAAACCACCTTTCTGTTGGACACGTCATAGGTCCACATACATCTTCACCTATGTTGCTATCAGAGTTTAGATATATCAAATTTCTAACGTTGGTCTTCAAAATAGTAGTCGTCCTATGCATTTTAAAGTCTGAAGGTATTTTAGTTTTGAGTCGAGTTATGTTTATATGTGTTAAAAGTCACATATTTATTATTGTCTCTTTGGTAGTGTTTAGTTTGTTTTTATAAAAATTTATTAAGTGATCTTTTTGAGTGGTTATTTATGAAAATGCAATATTAGAATTTTCACATATATTGTTACCATACGCAATATAGTTTTTTATATAAGAAACAATTGCCATTTTTCATCAAGGTATTTTTAGTCAAAAGTGTTTTAAAAAAAAGTCTTGTTAGTCATTAAGTATTAAAATCTAATGTCAGTAAAGTCACATTTTGTCGCTTGTAATTCATGTGTCAAAATTCTATTCAAAGTCAAAAGGTCAAGTTAAATCGGTCATAGTTTCAATGTTGAAATAAAGTGTATTGTTGGTCAATGCCATTGTAAAAAAAGTCTCATTGTCAAAAGTCCAAAAAAAAAAATTACCTTACGAATGCATTTTCGATGGAATCTAACGTTTGGGTAAGGTATGTAATTATTGATCCTCAAAGCCAAATTTGTTGAGCTAGCAGCATGTTGGAAGAATTATTGTCTGATTTGTTGTGCATTGGGTTTCTCCTCCCAATTTTCTCCATTTTGAGGGAGTCTTGTCACTTCCCAATAAAGTATTCTATTACTGGAAATGATATGCTAGCTACCATGGCTTATTGTCCATCAAATGTGCTTGAAAATTGCTCTGCTCTCTCATTCGAGTACTTAGTTAGCAGCCGGAAGTAATTTTTCCATCCAGCCTGTTTAAATATATCCCAGTAATGAGGGTTATTTCTCAAGGGTGTGACATCGGTGGGCTCTCTTTGAACAACTATTCCTCTTATAGCTTCTGCAGAAGTTTTTCTTCTTTCTTTTTCTGCATTGATTGTCATTGTCACCCTTTTTTTTTGTTTTACATCTCAGGGGAAATCTTTAATTGTGTCCCCTGCACTTGAGGCGTGTGTCATTATTCCCTCGGTTCCTGTGTTGTTGTTAATTAAATCTTCCTGTAGTGAGATCCAATCCTACCTCCTCCCCTAGACAGATGTCACTTGTCCTGAGTGAAAAAATGTTTCACACATGCCATATATTTATTGTTGAAGGAACTTATTAATGTCCCCTCATGATGGTGATAGAAAAAAAAAGTAAATGATTAAGGCATATATTTAATTTTAACATGTCTTTTCAAGAAATAAATACTTACTACTTGTAGATATTACCTTTTTACCTTAGTGTCACCTATTTTTCCTCCATGTGACACCTATTTATGGGAATATTCTTTGTCTAAGGGTTTGGCGTGCAACACTTCTTCCAATGAGTAATTTCATTGCAAGGATCGTCTGAAAAATGATTGTTCTTCAAGAATTTTTTATGCAATTTTTATGCTTATGTAGATCAGACATGAGGTTCCTCTTGGACTCTGTTGGAGGTCCTTGTTTCTATTTGTGCATCTGTAGCATGTGAAAACCTACAAAAATGATATCTCCTTGTATGATGCTTGTGATTTTTAGAAACTTACATGCCTTCTTCTTTTGTATGATGCCTACAAGTTCTGGAGTGGATTTGTGCATCCCTTATCTTGATTACCCGTAGCACTGCTTTGTTGTTGCACTTTGAAATTTTTCCCGTAGTGATCATGAGGTGGCCCATAGCACTAAACAGATAGCCAAATTTAATCAAGGGGTTTCCCGTAGCAAGTAAGGAATGTTTGTAGGAAGGAAAAAGAGTACCTGAAGCATGAATTCTGCTTTATGTAATTGTTTATGACTCAACTTTTGCCTGACCTCCTTCTGAATATGCTTGTGGCTATCCAAACTCTACCAATAGTACTTTTAGAAAGTGCCCACAACAACTGTTAAAGGAGCCCGCAGCAACTAGAAGGTTGACCGCAGCAACTGGAAAGTTTCCTGCAGTAACTGGAAGGTTGCCCATAGCAACTGGTTGGGGTGTTTTTTTCTTCCCATCTTTCTTGAAAAACTACACACACTTTCTTTTTTTTTTTAGTTTTTTGCCCCTGAATGGCCAGCGAGTCAGTTTTCCATTCAGGCCCTTTTCTACAGTTCTAAGCAGCCAGTAAGTTGGTTTTCTACCCAGAATCTACTACCAACAATGCCCAAAAACGGTTTTTCACTGTTGTTTTTTTTAATCCTAATACTGCCTATAGTAGGATGTTTTATTATGGCCCTATTAAGGTCCATATACAACATTTCAATCTTCTTCCCATGGAAGGTAGAGATCATCCTCCCTTCCTTCCTCATCAATCTCCTTTTCCTCTGAACTTGGTCGGTCAATATGAGGGTTTTTTCTGCATGCAATGATGCACTTGTTGTGAAAATTTCTCCTTTGATAAGGGTTTCTTATATACTTTGAGTCTTTGACCGTTAACCAGGAGTTTGAATCTTACTGGATCAATTGTTCGTAGTTGGACTGCACCATTTTCATAGACATGTTCAATCGCGTATGGCTCAAGCCATCTTGTTTGCATTTTTCCTTTGTGGTCTTTATATTTTGAATCAAACAATAGGACCCAATCTCCATGTGTGAATTGCCTAGGCTTGATGTATCTTTCATGCCATCATATTCGTTGTTGCTGTATCAATTATGTGTTCTGAAGTGCTTGTTATCTGTACTCATCAAAAGCATTGAGTTGCATCAATCTTTGCTTGTGTGCTTCAGAAATATCAATTCCTAACTCTACTGCAGTCCTCAAAGTTTTGTGTTCAAATTCTATTAGCAGCATTGGTTTTCTTCTTCCCATACACCACCTCATATGGTGTGAAGCCAGTAGTTTTTTTCCATGTGATTTTGTATGCCCATACAACCTCGTGGAGTCTGGACTCCCAATCCTTTCTTAATAGATTAACTATTTTGGTTAGGATATTTTCTAATTCTTTGTTTGTGACTTCAACGTGGCCATTTGACTGTGGATGGTATGGTGTGGACTTCTTGTGTCTTATCGTATATTCTTCCACTAGGTCAACAATGAGATCAACAGTAAACGGTGGCCCTTGATTAGTAACTATTTCCCTTGGTACACCGTATCTTGTGAATATCTCTTCATATAAGAAAGTTGTTACTTTCTCATCTTGAGCATGTGTCAGTGCTTTTACTTTATCCCATTTGGTGACATAATCTATACATACAAGGATGTACTCTTTGTTATTTGATTTGGGGTCTATGGGCCCAACAAAGTCCCCCATTTCTCAAAAGGTTCCAGTTACAGCTGAGGCTGTAAAGGCATCTCATCTGACCTTGTAGGCCTCCCCATACGTTGGAATTTATCACAGTGGGATGTATATTTGTTTGCATCCTTATGCAACGTAGGCCAGTAGTATCCTACAGTCAGGATTTTGACTGTTGTTCTTTTGGTTGCAAAGTTTCCTCCACATGGCTCATCATGGAATGCTTTGAGAATGTCAACTACTTCATCTTCTTGTAGACATCTTCTTATTACACAATCAGGTCTAGTATCAAAGAGAAAACTAGAAATCCAAGAGTGCTTACCGCTTTTCCATATCAAGGCATGCTTCTCTTTTGAGGAAAAGTGCAATGGTAGTTGTCTGGAAACAAGGTAGTTTGTTATATCAGCAAACCAAGGTGTAGAGATAGCGAGGGAAAAGAGGTTCTCATTGGGAAATGATTCATCCACTATGCCATCCTCTTGATTGCTTTGTAATCTTGAAAGGAAGCCAGCTACAACATTGACCTTCCCAGGTTTATCTAGTATAGTAATGTCAAATTCTTACAACAAGAGAAGCCATCTTGTCACTCTTCCAGATATCGATGGTTTATTCATGAGGTACCTGATGGCAGCATGATCTGTGTGTATGAAATTTTGATAGCCTGTGATGTAATGTTTGAACTTTTTGATTGTATATACAACCGCCAAGAATTCTTTCTCCATCACTATGTAGTTTAGCTCTGTTGCTTGCATATTTTTGTTTACAAAGTAGATAGCATAGCTAAGATGGCATTCTTTCTATTCTAATACTACACCTAGGGCAGTATTAGAGGCATCTATATGTATGTGAAAAGGCAATTCCCAGTCTGTTCCATGTAATATGGGGGTCGATAGATATGAGCAACTGCTTCAGTATATTGAATGCTTCATTATAGGCGGGAGTCCATACAAACTCAGCATCTTTGTTTAGCAAGGTGAACAATGGGGCTGCTATTTTGCTGGAATTGTTGATGAACCTCCAGTAGTAACCGGCATGAACCAAGAAGCTGTGTACACATTTTTTTTTTTTTGTTGTACCAACATGTCCTTAATGATAGCAATCTTGGATGGGTTTACTTTGATCCCCTTTTCAGAGACATGGTGTCCTAGCACTATCCCTTCCTCCATGAGCATGAAAAATTTCTTATGACTTAGGGATAGGTAATTTTCTTGACAGCGTATTAATATTGTTTCCAAGTTATTCAAAAATACCTCAAATGTGTCTCCGTAGACGGTGAAGTCATCCATATATATCTCTACACAGTCATGTGAGAGATCTAAAAATATGCTAAGGACTGCTCACTGAAATGTGGCAGGTGCATTGCATAATCCAAATGGCAGGATAGCATATGTGAATGTTCCCCATGGGCATGTGAACATGGTCTTTCTCTTGATCCTCAAGAGCAATGTGGATCTGATTGTATCCGCTGAAACCATCTAAGAATGCAAAGTATTTCTTTCCTACAAGTGTATCTAGCACTTGATCAATAAATGGCAACGGGAAATGGTCCTTCCTTGTAGCTGCGTTTAATTATCTTTAGTCTATGCATATACACCACTCACCTCCTTTCTTGGGTATAATGACTAACAGAGAAACCCAACGGTTGTCAGAGATTGGATAGCTGAATCTTGCATCTAAGAGTTTTTTTTGATTTCAGCCTTGACTATTTCTTTTACTATTGGGTTCATTCACCTTTGTGGTTGGTGTATGGGTTTGCATTCTTCTTTGATGTAAATGTGGTGTGTACACTTTTCTGCGCTGATGCCTTGCATGTCTTTATAGTCCCATGCAAAGGCTCCTTTTTTTTGCATGTAATATGGCTGTCAATTTTCTTTCTTCTTCCATACTTAATTTGTTATTTATATGGAGTGTCTTGCCTGGCATTATTTCTATGGATTTTGTGGCTTCTGTCATTTTCTCTATGTTGTTGATTGATCACATGTGGCTGCAGATGTCTGACAGAAGCTGATGGAATATCTTTTGATCACTTTTAGCTGGTTCTTCTTTTGACCATAGATTAGAAAAAGGATGATGAATACAAGGTAATTCTTCAAGAGTAGGGTTGTTCTACCTCATAGTTGTTTTGTCGTATGTTAGAGATGATGCTATCCTCTTCTAGATCTGCCAATGTGCATGCATGATCTATTGTTAAAGCAGGGAAGATGGGTACCTCTTCTTCTTCTTCAATCCATACAAGTTGGTCCTTGTCTTGTGATACCTGTGCCGGTGGGTACAAAACCAATTGCTTGGTGATGTTCCCATTTGAAATCTACATGTTTCCTAGATCTACAGCTGATTAATGCATCTGTAATGGCCAACCATGGCCTTCCCAAGATCAGAGGATATCCTCCAATTTTTGTTTTTAGCTGTAATATAATAAAATCTACAGGGTACTCCCATGAATCTACTGATATGACTAGATCTTCTATGATTCCTTCTGGTCGTATTGTGGATCTGTCTTCCATTTTCAGCATTGTAGATGTGGGAAAAATATATTACAAGTCTAATTTATGAATTTCTTCCATTGTTATGACATTGATGGCAGTTCCCAGATCGATCAAGGTATTATGGACTTGTTGTCCATTGATCTGAACAATGACAATTAGATAGCCTGGGTCTGCATATTTCTGTGGTAGCATTCCTCTTAGCATGATTTCCACCAATTTTCCAATGACATGGACTGTATTAGGATCCTTCTTCTTCCTTTCAGGTTTCCGAAGGCATAAATCTCTGACTGCCTTGGAATAAATGGGGACATATTTAATGGCTTGAAACAAAGGGATCTTTACACAAACATTCTTCAACTACCCTAAAATATCAAACTCATGTTCAGCAGGAGTGCGTTGAAGGTTCAGACATTCTGGGAAAGGGGTGGTGGTATTATTTCTGCATTCTCTTTATTGGCTGGTTCAAGATCCTCATGTGGTTGTGGTGTAGACTGTGCAATGGATATTGTGGAGTTTTTTCATTATGGGTAGACTTGGAGGTGGTAGAGTTATTCCTGAATGTAGGTGGACTTCATTTATGTCCACTGTATAAGTGGGGTACTGTGTTATTTCAGCAGTACATGTTGGTTGAGCCAACTTATTGGCAAGATTTAGCATAGGTTGAGCAGGCATTTGAGCTGGTCTTGCTAGTTATGTGTTCAGCATTATTGTAGGATGTTATGGTTGTTGTGGGAACCCACCTTGCTGATTTCCCCAATGTTGTTTCCCTCTCCATGGTTGCTTCCATGGGTTTACAAGATGTTGTGGACCTTGGGTTGGCTGATTTTGCCATTAATTGTGTGGTGGTTGCCATGGTTGATTTTTCCAAGGTGGAGTGGGATATTGCTGCCATTGATTAGGATTATATGGTTTTTGCATAGGCCAATGTGGGTTGGGAGGGGCTAGGGGCATCTAGGGATTACTCCAGCTAGGCATGTTATTTGCATTTTGATTGAAAAATGATGATTGTGAAAATGGTGAATTCGATCCCATACCTAGATAATTTTTCCTTGGCTGCCAAGGTTTCCTTTGTGCCACGTAGAAAACTTGATCTTCATCTCCTCTTATGGCATGCAGTGCTACGAAATTTGGTTCTTTAGATGTAATGCTTGCTACCTTTGTCTTTATGACTTGACACCTGCAATCAACTTGCTTCTTCCGACAATCTGGGCAGTAGCTGTAAGGGCTTGGTACATTACTTGTTGTTTTTGTCTAGTGTGCAGCATATCTAGCTGTGTGGCCATGTGGCTGATTATATCCATATTCATGTCCCGTAGCAGATTACTTACATCAGCTTTAGAGATCTCATTGGCTGATTCTGACAGCGTATTGTTATTCTGAAGTTTACCCAACATTGATCTCGAATAATTCTTCCCTAGTTATTGTATCTCTTTAAAGGTTAGCTGAGATGCATCTCCTCCACTCATGAGGTCTAAGGCTTCCAAGCAGTCATCTCAGATTCCTTTCAGAAATACTAGCTTGAGCATGTCTAGGTTGAGATTATTTTGCTTATGCTTCTGCAGAGTGAAGGTGAACCTCTCCGTGTAGTCTTCCAAAGATTCATCCTCATCTTGAGTCATGCGGAATATATCATTTCTTCTGAAGTTTCTTCCTTTGCCATATTCCTGATATTTGGTAAGAAAACTTTTTCTTCATCTCATCCCAACTACTAAGTGTGTTCCCCCCCCCCCTAGTCCCATAAACCATCTTAGTGTTGCATCCTTCAACATGGCTGGAAAGAGCTTGAGATTTTGTTCATCCATTCGGTAGTTGTAGCTTTGGAATAATACAGCATACTAAAATAGGAATGTATCTAGATCCTCATTGGATGTCCCCCTGAAGTGTGGGAGGGTTGAGGGTGGAATATTCTTCATAGGAGTATCTTCTGTGGTTTCTGCTGCAATTGGGAATTCAAAAGTGGGGGCAGCAGGTTCTCTACCTTCAACTTCATTTCCTGATGCTTGATCCATGGCATATTTCCTTGTTATACAGATCCCAAGAGATTTCAGAATAATTTCCTCGAATTCCTGATCAACTTCCCCCTCGGTACAATAATGTACAGATACTTGAGGTGTTTGTACGGTGGGCGGTAGTAGTTGCAGCAGAACTTGCTGAATTCAGTAGGTATTCTTGTGTTCTTTCTCCTCGTGGAGTATGGGATTCGTTCGAATCCTCCTCTTGTCTTTCTTTCACTAGCACAGCCAAGGTCTTCTCTGCTTCTTATTCTTCTTCTTGAATACATTACAGCTCCTCTCCGACTCTTCTTCTTTGTGTGGAAGTATACTCCTTCTCTTGGAAGATAAGTGGCTCTTTTGCTATAGCAGTTTGATTTTGCTTTGGAAAAAATCTTCCGAATGAGTCTCGTTCTCTATGCATAAATTTTCCATCTCTCTCTTGCTTTTTTTCCTATTTTTTTTCTCTCTCTTTTTTTTTTCAAATATATGAGGGGGTTGGTTCTTAATGCTACTTGCAGAAATTGAGCAATGCAGTAATGATAATTTTATCCTAGAAAGCAGGAATTCTAGCTCCTAGAAAGCTTTTGAAATGACAGGAAGGAAAGCTAATCTAAATAGCAGGATGATTATTCTAGAAAGCATGAATGGTTTATTATAGAAAGTGGGAAATGAAAGCATGAATTGACTAAAAGCAGGAAATTGAATCACTTCTATGGTACTGTCTAGACACCTTCCCCGAAAAAGGTGCCAAAATGATGTGCAGAATAATCAACCAATGATATTAGGTCTCATACCCTGTTGTTCATTAAATGTCAACCCAGGGGCGTAAGCTTTTCAAGGGCCTGTAAAATATATGCTACAGTACTTTGGAGTGAAGTCTTTATAGGCTAGAAATTTATCAAAGAGTATAAAGTAATGCTTATGCAAATTGGAAAGTAAACAATGGAGGTTGCTGATCTGCAGATCTAAAACTCAACACACTATACACTCATTAACTTTTAGAAATGAAAAAAATGATAATCAATCCACATGACATAAATAGGAAATGGAGGAATAGGATCTTCCCTGCAATTCCTTCCAAAGGGGCCCTTCCTCGTGTAGAAGTGAGTTCCGATCCTACCCTAGAAACTCACATAACTGCTCAAGAAGATAAACGATTCATCTATTGAGCTATAGCAATTAAATATTGCTGCAGCAAATAGAGATTACAATGAACTCAAGAGCATAACTCACATTAATATATTTTGTCTTTAGACATTTACAATTTTTCTTCTCTCCTACACCTATCACTTCATTCTTTTTTATCTATTACTCCCTCTTTGTTCTCCACATTTCTATCTGATATATATATATATATAGACAGATCACTAACTTATTCTATACTAGGAATATGATCAAAAAACCACTCAAATAGATTATAGTTGTTCGGTTTCATATTTGTTGAGTGAAGAAAGGTAATTCCTGTCTTATTTATATGATAGGAACTAATTACAAAACTACTTAACAAAATAACCATATACTTACATATGATGCGTTAGGATATCTATCACTTTTTGTCTTATGCTGCGGCGGTGTGAGCTGGATAAGTTCTCTTTGGCTACGAGCAGCTGGAGGTGCATACTGCTATGTTGCTGCAGGTAGTTCTAGAAGATGCTACGGGTAGGCCTGGAGCTTGTTACAGGTAAGATAAATCACTGAAATACTTCTTAGACTTGTCCAAACAATGTTGCCACTTGGTTAACTCATTCTCCAGCTTCATATGCTCATCTCCATATACTTCATGATGCCTCATTGTTTGTTGAATGTAATGATTCTGTCTTATCATTTCCCAGCCAGTGGCTATGGGAAGCTGTAGGAGCACATCCAAAGTTGCTAAGGGTTGGGGGATACTACTTCAAAAGCTTATGGCATCTTGTCTTTTGTTCATGGAGACATCAGAAAAATCAGTTTTCACAAGAGACAAGATTCACCAAAGTAAATAAGTATATTAAATCTTAATGAACATATAAAACTAAATATATGTAAAATCATAACTTTATCTCATATCAACCATCAAGAGGAGATCAAAGTCTCAAAATTGCATGTGCAAGAGGCTTTAAAAAGGATTTAGATGCGGCCAAAAACAAGCCAAAATTCCTCTTTTGAGGCCATGTTTGTCCTTCTAATAAAGGACCATATTTTTTACCAAATTCCACCCTTGTGGCCATGATTGTGTGCCTCTTAATCCCACCCTTTTGATCATCTGTCTGTCTTGTTAGGGATGCATATTTTCACTTCCTGAAAGGATAACGCATAGTTTTACCTTCACTCATCCTCCCAAAGTTCTTATATTATCTCAGATGCAACATTAATCAAGGAGTTGGTGGGAAACTGTTGCTCCCAACTTGATCAGACCATATATTATCACGCCTAAGCATGGGTCTCGAGCTTATCGATTGGCTTCCCTTGATGGTAAACTAGATATTGAACCCCTTAATGCATTACACTTTCGGCCATTCTATTTTTAGTACATGCACTTATGAGCATAGTCCTATCTTTAGACCATGTCTCTGCCATTATCCCCTTCTGTCTATGATGGTAATGATATGAATTATGTGGTCTACCATCACTGCTTTGATATGACCTTTAATAAGATATGAATTATGTGGCCTACCGTCATTATGGATAAGTTCTCCCATTTGGTGAGAACCCCATAATCATTACATCCATCACCCTCTCACTCTCCTATGACAGTCATGTAAAGGTTATATGGGTGTCTCTTGTACAATCATCATCCCCTCCTAAGTGGTATACTTAGCTATTCCTAGCTCTCACCCCATATAAAACTAAAATTCATGCATGTGAAAAAAAAAAAAAAAAATCAAAGTTATCCAAAAAAAGACTGATCCCTAGAAGGAAACTTGTGTATACAAAACACAAAAAGTAGAAAACAAAAAGAAAAGTATGTGAATTCAAAGCAAAATCAAAATAAATAGGCCAATCCCTCGAAGGATGGCTTTCATGTATTTTATTCTCGTGATCCATGTTATATATAAAGTAGACCATACCATCGAAGGATGGCTACTCTTTTATTATGGCGTTTAGAAAGCTTCCTGCATTGATCAGCTTTCTGCTATTATTTTTCTTTCCCTTTCCCAAATATGGGGCATAGACTTAAGGAACGCCACCTTTGGAGAACCTTCTTCCCACATAAAGTTTACATCTCAAATCTCTGGTCATGTCAATATTAGGATTATGTTTCATCCATATCTCTCTCTTGGTCTTTTGGTATAATCAAATCTCATTAGCTATGTACTAATACATGTTATTGGCTGCAATTGCAATGCTTTGAGTAGGGCCTTTTCTTGTTTACTTCCTATCCAACTAAAAACATAACTTTCTTACATGGCCCTTGCTACGGTTATGTGATACTCATCTCAACAAAATCATCTTTTATTACAATTATGTTTTTAGAAATCAAATTTCATATCATCAAATCTACATCTATATTTTTACTTTTAAGGATGTTCCCTATTAACATCATCCATAAATCCATGAAATTTATTACTATTTCTACAAATTCTCTTTGATACGTTATCTGGTTTGGGAATTCTACTTAATCTTTGTTCCAGTTTGTGAATTCTACTTGAGAATATCTCTCAAGTAATATTCATTATCCAGCAATTTCTCATCCCCCACCATGACCAATGTTATCTTCCTTCATCCATCCTCTCACATCGTCCTTCTCTGATCTCCAATCATACACCCATTATCCTTCTCATCGCTCTTATTTTTGTTTTTCATCTAGCACAAACATCATCTTCTTCATCATCACAGGCCTTTCATCCCCATCTTAGCACGTCCACATAACTCCCCACGCAACATGGAAATCTTACTCAAGGTAGACCTATCATTCTAGACAAGGTCTCATTCATAATCACGTCTGTTGACCATTCCTTCCTCCTAGTCTCCTTTTTCAACCCAATTTTCTCCTAAAATTCACCCCATCTCATTCTCTACTGCTCTTCTCACCCACTTCGTCCTTCTCCATTGTTTCTTCAATACTTCACATGTCCTCCACCCAGGAAATTATTTTTGTGTTTTTCTCTTAATATCCTTTTACCGGCATCTATTTTATCATTCCATTTCCCATTCATTCTTCTTTCGGCTCGATGATTTTACTTAACCACCCATTTCACGCAAGCTTCTTAATCACAATGCATCTTTTTCTTAATATCATGCTGCTGTAGAAACTCCTCCACCATTTTCTATTCCATTGAACACTAGAATGTCTTCCCACTCCATAACTTTTGCTTAACGATCTGACATCATCACTCACACAACATGGGCATCCTAATTAAGAATTCCCCTTACACTCTCCATCCTACACCGCATACATTCCTCCATCCACTCATGTCACACTCCTTTGTTTCTTTGTTTTTTTTTATTAAGGGTAAATAGTTTTGAAGGGACTATACCCTGTATACAAAAGGGCTCAAAAGCCAGATAACAAAAGCGGAAGAAACAACCCAAAAAAGAGCAAAACAACCAACACCAGAGGGCTCAACAGCTAGATAATACAACATAGTAATAGAAAAGGATCAAGACGTACAATGATCCGAAAAATAGCAGAAGAGACCAAAAAATAGCACCAAAACCGTCACTCAACAGCAACTTTGCAGCCAGTAAACAACAACACAGCTCTGTATCACTTGATAGCCCGGTCAATCTTGGCTTTGATCATAGCGAGACAAAGAATGCAATGGCTGTGGCCTGAGAAGGGTCTTTCAAATCCACCTGAGCAATTGCAGTATCTCTTTTCTCCTTGGGGCCCCAAATGTCCTCAGTAATCCCACTGAGACTGCATACACTATGAACATGTTGTTCGATGAAATTGTAAATACTTTTAAGGGCATGTATGATACATTCATTATGGCCTTTTGCATTTCCCAGTCTGCCATCCAAATATTGAATCTTCTTGAAAACTTCAGCAGTGACATCCTCCTCATCATCATTTTGTAGTTTCCCTTTTCCGTTAGCTTTTTCCATATTTCTGATAACACTATTAAGCTCTTGAATTTCCTTTTCCATCCTGCCCACTCTAACCAAAAAATCCTCCTTCTTAGGCTCCTCCACCGGATGGCTGATGTGCATTTGTTATCACCTCCTCTCATCTCTTGTTCCATTTTGCTATACACCGCTCAGTCTTTTCATCATTCTTCTTCTTCTTCGGCTTGGCGATTCTACTTAACCATTCTTATGGCATGGTGATCTTACTTAAGAGTTTCTCTTAAGAATGATTTGTCTCCTTGTCTTTCCCCTTCGCTCCACCTTCCCACTATCCACATTTTCTCTTCATTCCCCATAAACACATCCTCTTCCCTCCTCTTTCTTCCTCACACAAAATATCTCAGAATTCCTCAAATATCATCCCCATCATCCCTCATTTGGAAATCTAACTTAACCACTTCATGTCATTTCTTGCTATTTCTCGTTCCTTCATCTTTACTTCCTTCATCTTCATCCACATCCTCATCCATTACATCCTCTCCTCATCATCATCTCCACACCAATCATTATCCCTCCTTTCTTTACTCTTTCCACTCCATTTTCCAGAGTACTCCCACATATCTACCACCATACTTACTCGTCATTATCATCATTCATCTCCTAACATTATGTCTTCGTCATCTTCCATTTTCACGCTAATAATTATCAATGGACTTCTCCTAAAATTAATTTATCCTCGTCCTACATGTCCCTATTCACTCCTTTTTACCTCCTCTATTTTCTCTTCCTTCTTTTTTTCTTTTATGTCCTATGATCATTATTGGAGGATTTCTCCTAACTTCCATCCGCTGGCATTTCCTTTCCATATTCCCTTCGCCTTCTTCAATATCTCTACTATATTCATCATATACTACCTTTGCATCATTTTCTTTGATGTCCTCTCCTCCTTTCTACCCCTAGTTTTATTTCATTTCCTCTGTATCATCTTCATCCCCTCTTCTCCTCTACACTTTATTCCTATTTCTGCATTGATAACCTGACTCACCAGTGTTGTCCCATCTCTTTAATCATCCCACCATCCAGATGCATTTCCATATGCTTTGTTTCATATTCTTTATCTGGGTCTTACTCCTAACCCTTGGATTCAATTTCCTTCCTGTTTCGGCTCTATCATCTATTCTTTCCCTCTTGTTTCCACTTTCCCATTACCAAACTTCTTTCTCTACCACCCCTATCTTATTCCATCCCTATACATCAGTTCTTTTCCATTCTTTCATCTCCTTTGCAATCTCCTAGCTCCTCATTATTCCTTTCTTTCTCTTTTCTATTCTAATTCCTCTCCCATCTTCTTTAACTTCTTCATCTTCTTCATCTCCTTCATCTTTCCATCCTACTATTCCTATTCCTCTCTCCTATCATCCTTGTCTAATATTATTCACATATTCTCCTTCTCATCTTTGTCGTCTCTTTCACGATCCATTAATTCTCCCCCTTTGTTTTTGATCTCCATCTCCCTTTCATCCCCTCTTCTATCATTTTCTTGTCTTATTCTTTGTTCTTCATCATTTATTTCTTCCACCATCTCTCCTCTTTATTATATTTGTTGCTTATTTACTATGGTACATCTCTGTACATTCACCATCCCCTCTAATCTCCTTTCCATTCTCATCTCTTCTTCTTCTTGTTGGATCTTCCTCCTTCTCTTCTTCTCATGTTCTCTTTCTCTATTTTATTTTTCTCCAGGTCCATCATGCCTTCCCTATTCATTTCCCCCTTATCTTTTCCCACTACCTTCTTATTAATTATTGTTGTCTCTTTTGTGCTTTCATCTATCTTCTCACCTCTCTTATCATCCTTCTCTAATATTTGATTCCTCTCCTCCACCACTTCCGCTATACTCTCTCCTCCACCCAACCATGTCCGCTTTCTCTTATCTCTATCATCTATCATCTACATCCTTCATCCCATCTTCCTGGCACATTTTTGTCTTGGAGGATACCATAACGGCCATCATCTATCTGATCTTGTTCTCTTCCATGAATGTTTGTTCCACTTTTTGCAGAAGTAGTTGTGCTCCTTTTCCTATTTGTCAAGAATTGGGACTCCTTTCTTTCTTCTTCACCCCATTATTCATCTGCCTTTAACCATAAAACATGTCTTAAGAAACATGTGTTCAACATCCTATTTAACACCCTCTTAGGGCATTTTATCTAATATGTTCTTCATATCCACATTCGTGGCCATACTCGTTCTCCCTGGGATATATTATTTCAACAACCATCTCCCATTGTTTCATTTTTGTATCCTATGTTGAGGCATTTTTTCATCCATGTACTTATCGACGCATATAATTCACTTTTTGTCTTTCTCATTCCCTGTGTTGGGGCATCATTATCTTCCTCCTTGTCCCTTTTGCAGACGCATGATTTTTCACTTGAATCCTCGTGTACGAAACTCCCGCACACTATTCACATTCAGTTGTGCATATTGTGATGTTTTCCTATGACCCATTGATCATCATGGTTTACATCCATACTGCAGTGGTCTTCACCCACTCATTGGTTTGTAGAACATTTTTGTCTGTCTCTATTGAGACTGCAATTTTCCTCTACTGATGTGATAGTGGAGTCACCGCCATATTTTTCATAGATATTGTGATCCTTTTTCGCGTTGAGCATCTTACCTTTAGTCATGTTTTTTTAATTTATTCATCCTCGTCCCTTTTACATCTAAACCTTTTTGTTTTTGTCTAGTGGCTTACTATCGCAAACCACTAAACAAAAAGGGGCAAATGTAGACACCAATTTTTGGTATAGTGCCCCTCCGTCATCTCACATTCATTCTACTCTCACTCTCGATTTTTGTTTTCTTAAATTTAAATAAATCTCATCCTTTTATTCACCCAAATTTAATTAATTATTAAATGGGCTCCATATAAACCCATTTAATAATTGAATTTTTGGCATCTCTCATAAATTATTCAATTCATGGGCAATAATACACCCATCCGGCACTCCACTCTTAATTTCAAAGAATGGAATCTATTATTTCACCTAACCATGTCATTTCATCCTCCCCACTCCATATCACATCCTTGTATTTTTAACCATAAGTCAAATTTGTGAGCCCCGCCGAATCACATTACCTCTTTTAATCAGGGTTACTTTACCCAACCCTGAGTATCTTTTAACCTGTAATCTAACCTCACCATTAGGCTATAAATATGGGCTTTCCTCTCTTTGGGAAGTTAAGGGATAAAATTTGGGAAAATGTTGTTTTGAATTCTAAGCTTCTTGTTTATCATTATATCCTCATGATGTCCTTGTAACGAAATTGTAATCCCCACAATACTTTGCTTGTGATTTGTTAGTTCACAGAGCGTGGTTCTTGTTGCACGTTGTGTTTGGATCAGATCAATAACACCATTTACATACCAGCATCGTTAGGTTCCTTAGTTCATTAGCTATGTTACCTGTTTATATTGTATTTTATCATTATTATTTATCACACGGGGGTTGACAGCCACCGAGGAATTTAACGCTTCTAGGATATACTTTGTCAAGTAACCCCCACATAAAAATCTCTAATCAATCTTTCTCTAGTGTCTGTGAGCTACATGTTTGCTGAGATCGCAATGAGGATTTCATCATCGACTTGGTGCCCATATTGTTCATCACCATCTCCAAGGTACTGATCTATTGCATATTCGATGTTTTTTTTTTGTGTTCATTGATTTCTCATACACTAATCTGGATAGGAAGCAAGAAACTTTGATCAACAGTGTGATTAGCTTGCAATGTAGTTGGATTTTTGGAGCCTAGAATTAAGTTTACACTCTTCCTTGCTTGGAAATGTTTTAGGTTCCCACCACGGTCCCGGGCATCCGGTTGTGTAATAGGTGGATGCTTGGTACATATTTTTTTGTTACTCTAGTGTGTATTAAAAGGAGGGATAAGTAATCATTATTTTCCATTTGAAAACATGAGATTAATTAAGTAGTAAACGGTTGGATTCTTTTAGCAAGATATTGTGTAGTTATGTGAATTCTATGTATATAGTAGTAGACATTGTGTGAAGGGATTGATTGTGTTGGTTTGTCTATGGTGCAGTGTAAGTAAACATGGAATAAATTATATCTCTCTATAATAATAAAATAGAAGAAATAAATATATGTCATGCACTAAAGAAGAAAATGGACAATTCAGGATGATAAGCGTTGTAAACAAAATGGGGGTTTTATTATACGGGCACCTACCCTCAAATATATATATATATATATATATATATATATATATATATATATATATATATATATATATATATATATATATTTGAGGGTAGGTGCCCGTATAATAAAACCCCCATTTTTTTTACAACGCTTATCATCCTGAATTTTTCCATTTTCTTCATGCACTACACACACACACACACATACAAACATACAAACACATGGACAAAATGGTGAAAATACAAAGGATTATACTACAAACAAAGAAGTTAATTTTTTAAAGTTACTACTTCATCTTGGAGGGTTGGCACATGCTTCAGCAACTAGTCCCTGCGATAAATAAAATCTTCTTGGTAAAAAACACTAAAAAACAAATTGGACATCCCCAACCAGGCCCCGCGACATCCCCTTTTCCAGTAGTTTACATATTTATACCCAGGGTCCATTCAAAATCTGGGTAAACTCCATCTTCTTCTCAAGTAATTTTACCCACTTAAAGAGGGATATTAGCCCTTATGTTTTTTTTTCCTCAGGCCAGTGGAAGGTCGAGTCATGAGAAATTGAGTCACTCCACTGGATGGATCATGAGGGACAACTCTCCGTTTCTTTGGATGGGAAGCTTAGGTACCTATCACGGCCCAGATTTCAATAAGGGTAGTTTCAAGGGTCAAAATCCACCTCTCCATCTCATCTACATGTGGTCCTAGAAGTATTTATTCATCCTTTGATACACACAGTGGGCCTGACACATGAAGCTTTATATTTAGTAGAGAGGGATCATAATAATATTTGTACATGTGTCAATGATCATCATGGACATGAGGGTAGTGATGAGACCAATGTTCCTTTAGGTGCCCCATGCTTAGATGATGTTCAAGGAGGATTAGATGAAAGTGAAGGGTTTGGAAGATAGGAAACAAAGAACACATTTTAGCTAGTTGGTTCAGGAAAGATATAATCAAGGCATCATTGGAGGAGTTATCTGAAGGATTTGCATGGGATTGGGCACACTGAAAAACATGCTTAACAAAGGCATCGTTGGGGCCTATGAGTTGGAATAATTCACCCAAATTGGTGAGTTCTTTCTAGTGGGATTCTCTCCTAAGGATGAAAAGGCTATGGCAGAAGAATTATTGATGGAGGCAGAATTTGGGAGACTCTGCGAAATTTGAATGATAATTTTGTGGTCCATTAAGCCACATTTAAATAGGCATGTCTCTCTAGATTATGTTTCTTGAGAAATCATATCGCCATAAATGTCATATCTAGCCTGGATCGGTAGGTACAAGTGGATGTAAAATTAATATTAAGTATTCATATGAAGCATGTCATCGGAGGGTGAAAAAATGTCCGCGCCTTCAAATAAAGTCTCGTCAATTTAATATTTTTGTCAGGCCACATATATTCTCATGTGGAAAATCTGATATTAAATTAATGTGACATGGAAAATATTTTTCTTTTTCAAGTTGGCGTGATGGTGATAGGTTGACAATGAGTAAATTTGAAGGTTGTCTTGGGGGAATATTCCCTATTATTCTGTGGTGGACCCTAGGAATGGCCTGAGCATGAAAGATTCAAGAATCTGGATGGGATATTCCCTAAAACCCTTAAGCATATAATGTTGTGTAAGAAATGTAGAAGGTTTTTTGAGAGACTAAAAATTACATGATAACACTCTATAATGGTGAGTTAGTTATGATGATGAGAGAAGGAAACCCTAAAGGGGTACTTCGGGGTATTATTTTTGGACCTTTAAAATTCCTTACTGGGTTTCTAAATCAAGTGATCTATTTATGTGCCTTGGGGGTCCCTTGATTTTAGAATTGTCAGTGTAGTCCACGCTTATATGTTTCATTCTTAAGGGTTCTAAGCTAGATTATCGGGGATCTAGGTCATTTTTCATCTCGGAGGTTCCCTATGACAAATTTATCCTCGAAAAACTCTCCTTATCTTATTGTTGCATTGTGAAATGATGGAAATTTCATGGTGCTATAAATGGCATATTTCTAAACAACTCACCTCATTTGATAGCTGAGTCTCTCTCCCCTATAAATCTATCCCCACATTACATCATCTTAAATAATTGTTGTGTACCATCCGGAAAAATCTTAGAGACTTTATATTAAAGCAACATCTCGTAAAAAATTTATGGGTAGAACACACAATCATTTTATTCATCCTAAGTGTGTTTGGATCTGTCTTCAGCATCCCGTGTCAAAGTTTTCAGGTGCGTGGAGTGATTCATAAACAATATAATGAGTGAATTTTACATCCAGTGGTTGTGCCTAGCCTCTGATTTTCCTTCCATGTTGGACTCGGGACTTGTCCCTGAATCCTCACCTTATTCTCCCCCCCTCGGGCTGCACATTGGGTTCTCTCACCCTAGCTTAGGAATAGCTAGAAACAGTAAGGCAATAAACCACACCCTTTGTTAAGGTTCCTCCGTGTCATTCCCTAGGAGTGTGTGGACAGGTGAGCGAAAGAAGACCTCATCCCCACCTACAACATGAAAAAAAAAACATGAGGGTCCCCCTCCTATCACCTAATCCCTAACGCATCTATCTCTCTCTCCCCCTAGGGGTGTACATCTTGGAGCCAACAGACCCTTGGGTGTGTCTATTGACACTCTATCCAATGTTATATCCATACTTATTTCCACCCCCCCCCCCATCAAGCCACTAGTGATTTTTTTTAACCCCTTGAAAATTTCTCAAGAGAGTAGAACCTCTATATGCAAAAAAAATCCAAATATCAAAAAGTAAAAAAAAACAAATATATATCAAATAAATCCACCTCAAGACTCTCTCTCAGGGTGTTTTTCTAGCATCTTTACTGGGGCTATGGATGCATGGATGGCAGTAGAGAAATGTTGCAAGAAGAATCACATACATCTTCATCGGGTCTATGGACGCCCAACTAATAGCAGAGCAATGCACATCTTAGCCTTCCATTCACCCTCCATCTACCTATTTGACTTAATCACTCCCTATACATTGGATAGTTTGTCTTAAGTCTTTACTTCAAAAGCAGTAATTAACCATCACAATCACACACACTTTGATCTCGCAGAGACATAGGGCACATATGTTTCTAGATATTGTTTAGACCTTGGTCACGCTTCTATTTTAGTCCAACTCTTGTCTTACACCATGTGTCGTTAATCTCATCTTTTGTTCACAACCAATGTTTTTTTCTTTCCATACATCATGTCCACATTTTTTTTCCCTTAGATGAAACATCTATGGGTAGACGAGGATCCTTTCCTTTTCATCCAATCCTCCTCATGTCCCTTTTCAAGTGTCATCATCATGACTGGGGGTATCCTTACTACCATCCACTAGGGGAATCATCCATTTTAGATACTCTTCACTTCCCATCTTACCCTAGACCTGCGGGAAAATTGAACCCATTCATTCATCTATATAGGACACTCTACTTCACACTTGGGGGCACACCACATCTATCCCTTAATCCATCCCCCTATAATTGGGGGCATATCTTATCATCTTCCATATCCCCCCATATTATCCTATACCACATCCCTCATCCTATCTATCTCTCACCCCACATCCCATCTAATCCTAACCAATCAACCCATCCCTATCCTATCCAGCCTATCCAATTTCTCTCAATCCTTCCCTTTCATCTTACCCAAACATTTTTTGGGACTTATAGGATAAATTCACATCCCACCTTACATCCCTTCCCATCCCCCCATGAGCTATCCCATCCTAAATCATTTCATCTTACCTATCCTCAACCATACCCCCGATCCCAAATCTAAAATATCAACATCCAACATCAAATAATCTAAACATCCAAAATCCAAATATAAAAATCAAAACATTCAAACAATCCATAAAAATATCACAAAATTACACCAATAATAATAATAATACAAAAATGCAATGTGTGTGCTTTTGATTGTGTGTGTTTGCTAGCTTTTTTGCATTTACATTTCAACCGATGGTATGAGTCCCCCTTTTGTTTCTTTTTTATTTAGCACAGTCCAATGATATGAGGTCCATATTTTTTTATTAATTTGTCCAATGATATGAGGACACAGACATTTGACAATTCAACCATCATGGTCTTAATACCTTGGTGTGTTTTTCTCTATGCCACATTAATCACAATTTCTACTGATGATAACAGTGGGCACATTATGATAACACACCCCCTTCTATCATCATCTTTTATCCTTATCATCATCCATACCTAATCCTAATCATCATCTAACTAACTATCTAACCTCCTCACCATCCTATCTAATTGTAACATCCCCATTTTAAGATACTAGAACAAGGGAAAAAAAAAAATTTAATAAAACGTTCTCTGTTATGAATTATATAATTCAAACACACGTTCAAGTTTTAATAATTGTTCTCTGCCCAAACAATGCAGTTTGGAACACACAATTTCCTTTTAAAACTAATGTTCCCTGTTCACATATTTGTAATATGGAACACACATTCAGTGCCATTCAATCTTATAACAGATTCTATATGCTGCTGTAAATGACTCGAAGAACTACCGATCTCCCATTTTCATGGCTCGGAGTTTCAACGATCTCTCATTTCATGACTCGGCAACTACCGATCCTTCATGTTCATTCATGCATAGTATAATATATATACAAGGTTCTCTTTACCATTTCCGGTTATCGAAGTGATCCATTTAAGAAGCCTATCTGAATATCTGTTACTGATATTCATCTGACATCCTGCATCTTAAATTAGGTGATTAGGACAACGCAACCAGCACTTGCGATACTTTGGCCAAAGATTTTCACATGCTTTGCATGATCATATTCCTGGATGTGATACACACCAATGGAATACGTCCTTCACCTCACTTCACCTGTTATCTAGAATGGTCTTTCCTGGTTCCTACCAGTCCTTCCAAAATAAGGTCAATTTCTAACTCCTACTAGCAATATGAACGAGTATAGGAAGGCACTCATGGTAACTAAAGATACGCAGACATACGATGTCATTCCTAAACGACTCCGTGTGTCTAGTTATCTTTAGTCCTCCGGAGTCACTCCGTATATGTGATCATACTCCTATCCCCAACCAAGATCTTAATATTCAGCTTATGTAATCTTGATGATTTAATTCGGGAGGGCATTGTAATATGTCAGCTATAACATTGTGTCGTCATGAAGGCCCCACCTTCATGAAGACACCTTGTTGTAGCTGGCGTATGTCAATGTCCTACGGAATCCTCCCATCGAGAGTACACATCCAGCTCAAGTGATTTGGATATGATCTTAATATTTAAGATCAACTTTCAGCAACCATGCTGATCCTTTATCCTCGTTCCTGTTACAGTTGTATGGAGCTAAGAGAGACTAAATCCGTCTTCTAGCTTGCTATGCATCTTCTCCTTCGTACCGAAGGGTTGCATTTTCTCTACTTGGTTCTTTTCTTAATCATTGGATTAAGCAGCCCATTACCGACAGACGTAATAAGTTTAACCTATTAAACTTAACCAAGTTTTTCACAACTGTAACCAAATTCAGAATTCCAGCTTATTAGACGTCATTTAAACGAGGTCTAATTCTCAATAAATATATATCAATTTATTCTCCTTAACCTTACATAGTTAAGGTCTATTAGTCCTAGATATATTGATCCCATATCCTTTCTTTCTGAATTTAACATACGAGGCTATTAACGGAGTTCGAATGCGAAGTTCGGTTGCTCCTAAGTTATTTGATATTCCTTAGCTTCCAAGCTAATCCTGAATACCTATCAGTTATGAGATCATGTTCCTCCTAATCCTTTTTAATGTCAATTAAAAATTCATCTTAACCCAAGTATGAACTAATTGCACATTTCAACTTAAAAGTTGCATTTAGGTAAGAATAGAAATCAGTTCCCTTTAAATCCATCCAAGGACAATTAAATAATTCCAAATCAAGAAATAACATTATATTTCCAATTTAATCAACAATATCAAACTGATATAGTCATTAAAATATCACACTTGTATTTGTATTCATCAATCCATTTCATAATCCATACATTTGCCAGTCCAAATGACTGGACTTTGTTTATATTAAACAATGTTACAACACATAGATAGAAGAATGTACTTTCTTCTTTTCACAATTCCTCGTAGAGGAATAATAACTAACAAATACAATTCATCTTCAGACAATCAAAAGAAGTATCAGAAAACAGCCATGTCTTCGTTTTACTCAAATTCCATCTGCAAAATTACTTGCACGGGTCAGTTCATTGAACTGAGCATATTAAGCACTTGTCATTAAAATGAGGTGCTTCAAATTAACTGTCTCAATAAAAGAACCCTGCTTTTATGAAACGTTAATAAGAACATCAATCAAGAATTAAGCATCAAAAAGAATGAACAGCATGACAACTGAACCATCTAAATACCATCCCAATCAGTCAAAGGATTTCTGTCCTATTTCCCACATAACCATTACAAGATGCAATTTCCTTCGACAGTTCCAGATTACAACATTTGTAAGAACTAGGAATACAAGTAAAAGCATACTGCTGTTATAATCATAACTGCTATCCCTTCCCTTTCCTTACATTAGTAATAAATGCAAAGGATAAAATCTAACTGAAATGTAAACCAATTACTTTCCTTTCAGTTCATGCATCTCCTTTGATTTCAAGCAATCAAGTACAGATGAGAAAAGAAAACAACAATAAATATAGATGCTTAAACCCAAGCAATACAAAATTCGTTCTTAAACGATTACAGATTTCCAACTGTATGAGAGAAGAAATGATCATTATTCCAAGTTATCCATCCACATTCCTATTCCTTTCCTCATGACTGTACTGAAAATTGAATCCAAACGAGACATCAAATCAAGATAACAGTTCAGAGTGAAACTTACAAAATCCATTCAGAATTCACTTTCCAGCAGCAAAGAATAATTCCATTCATATTCAGCTTTAAATAAAGACAAGGAAGAATTTATTATCCATATCAATACTCCCTTTCAAGCAGGCACATACGAATACCAAAAACAAGTTGGTAAAACATCGTATCCATCATAGAACAAGCATTATAAAGAATGCATACTATGTACCTACTGTACTAAAAGATTTCATACTTCTTTCACTGTATTCTAACTGAACAAACAGTTATACAGTCACTTAATCAATTATCCACATGACTTTCTATATCCATGAACGCATACAGTTCATAATTAACAATTTGCACATTGATGTTACCTACAGCAAGCCCAATCCAGATGTACAGTGAAGCTCTAGTGCTATTTCCAGAATTCAAACAGCAAGAAGAGAAAAATTCATCTCTGTAATTATTTACATAAGAAAACATCCATCTTCTTCCAACACAACAAAAATCACTCAAGTCGTGTTCATCTTTTTTTTTTTTGGTATGACAGTGCAAAATCAGAGATCCCACGAAACATTTCAACCTTCCATTTGTACAGAAAGAAAACAGCACTCAAAAAAATATCTAAATACCGCTGTCACTTCTATCAAGCTGAACCTATAATGCTCAATAAATTCCCAATTACCGTTTCCTTCCATAATCTAAAACAGCAGAAAAAGGAAGAACTCGTTTCCATCTATTTTCAGTAAGGAAACAATCATCTTCTTCAAAATGTAATAAAAACACCCAAATCGTGTTTATTTTATCATGACACAATAGAACAATTTTTCAACAATGAAAAACAAACTATTACAGTTTCCATTCAATATACCATATGAAAAGAATACCCAAATTCGAGTTCCTTGTCAATCAACATTTAATACCCAAAATCAAACATTTTTCCTATTTTCATAATGATATGTAGAACTCAGAATACAATAATCATTTATCAATACCTATATCAAGGCAACCCGCATAGGGTATTAAATACATAAGCTTGGTACAGTCAAGACAAACTCAACAACAAGCTAATTCCCACGCATTTCTCCATTTATTTGCACAAAAATACAAAACCAAGTTCTTGTTCACAACTACAGTCCGAACTGGAAGATCAAACCGCATCAATAAGACACAACAAAATCAACTTTCCACCAAGGCAAGAGAAAATACAGTTCATTTATAAGTTCAGAAGGAAAACAGTTACTTTCCTTAACTTTCACGAATACCCAAGTCGTATTCGTTAAATTTTACAAAAGAAAAGCACAACAATAAGAATATTACTATCACTTCCTTCGAACCGAGCTCATAATGCTCAATAAAACCCAATTTACTATTTCCTTCAAATCTAAAACAGCAGAAGAAGAAGGAACTCATTTCCTTTAAAAATTTCAGTAAAGAAACAACTTCAAACACTCGCACAGTTAATACGTTCCATCACTCAAGTTTGTATTAGCAAAAGAACGATTGCTTCAATAATGAAAAACAAACTCATACAACATGTACAGTTTCATAACATACCTAACGAATTCCCCATTACTGTCAAACAAACCAACACAGCATGGCGGTATTTCCAACTCAAATATATATACAAAGACAGTTCAAATCACAACAGCAAGAAAACGATTCTACCCAATCATTTCCAACATGACAACAAAATCGACTAAACCCAAATCATCTCAGTCATGACAGCAATCAAATAAACCCAAAACCCCCTTCATCAGAAGAGCAGGGTTGTTTTAATGAGACGTTTAAGCAAAGCAAGAGTTTTAAAGAGAAGGGCTTAACATGCCTGGTATTCTTCCTCGAATGCTCGAAGAAAACCACGTCTACATAAGGTATTTCCTTCCACGGCAACAGCGACAAGTTTCCCAACATTCACCTTCTACTACAGGCTCGAAAATAGCCTTCAATTTCCCAAGAAATAGAGATAGCAACCAATCACAACTGGTTCGACTGAACCAAGAAAAACCAAATGCAGAGCAACTTCCCAAAAATCCGAACAACACAATAAACAACCAAAAAAAATTCCTCCATACTCTTTCCAAGGCGGGCTGGTCACGATGACCAAGAAAATTGAATGCATTAAAGGCTCTGCCTTTTTCTATTTCCTCACGCCACCGCCGACTTGGGTTGGCGAACTTCCAAATTCAAATTTTTGCATGCAAACAGAGTTTAGTTCCATAACTAACTAGATACCTCTAGCTTTTCCCTGTTCCCGCCAAACTGGCGCTGTCCACGTAAGGACCTTCATTCAATGCCATTAAATTTCCTTCCATCCTTATCCTTTCCCATGGGTCTGTGCGTCCCCTTCCTTAGGTTAGGATTAGTTTAGGATTAACAATAGTGTTCAAACCTAGGTCACCGCCTAGTTCTTAGGTTAATAGAACTTAGGTCTATTTTCACCATTTAGAATTTAAAAATCCACTTAGGATAGTAGTTTAGGATGTAAGGTAGAACTTAGGAGTAGATTAGGATCTAATTCCCCCTAACACCTAATTAATCGACTTCCAAACAAGTCCTTCCGACTTTCATTAAAATTCAGTGTTGTGCAGGACATTTCGTCCCACGTTAAACATGCCTGAGCCACCCGCATCCAGGCATTTATCGCCTTACGAGGTCTCATGTTTCAATAGTGCATGGTTCGGGAATCGAACCTTTTCCGTTGGCATCTACGTGCCAGCTATTCATACCTGAAATCAGGTGCTGCACATTTATATCAACCTTCAGTCCGGTTTAAGAGTAAATCGACAAAGCGATTACAAGAAGGCCACAACATACCTTGGATCAATGGAATTGATTCAAGGTGTGCTGTCAATCAGCAAATAGAGTTCAGCAAGCATACGACAAATTTGTCGTCACATCAGCAAACATACAAGCAATAATAACTGCTGTCCCATGTAAACAAATTACAGTATGCAAGAATCCAGATTAGCAACACATTCCCTTAAGATCAAAAATATATCTTAATATGTTTTCCTTCATTTCAGCAGTTACAACATTATGAAAAATAATCACCAAGATAACTTACAAAAATCAGGGCGTTACAATACCAATCAATCCTCAAATGTAACATCCTCAACTCCAACATCATCAAATCTAACATCTTCAAATATGTCATCCTCAAATCTAAATCCCAAATCTTCAATCCTAACCCCTTGACTAAGGGAATCCTATACTCCAAAATCCTACAAATCTCACCCCTTGACTGGGGCATCTTCTAATCCACCAATCCTAAAATATTCACCCTTGTCAGAAATCATTGATTGGGGCATCCTTTATTCCAAAATCCAACATCTTCTAATCTTCTAATCTCCTAATCTCCTACCCCTCTAATCATTTCTCTTATCTTCTAATCCTCTAATCTTGCATCCTCATCAACAATCCTTCTATTCTCTAATTCTCAAATCCAATATCCTTAATCTCAACCCCTTGACTGGGGCATCCTATAATCCAACCCCTTCCTCAATCTTCTCATCCCTTAATCCTCTCAAATATACTAACTTGGACCTTTCCTCTTTTTGAGTGGTTACCCAACTCATTCCTCCTTGCCTAACCCCTCAAGGGGGCATCATATCACCATCCTAACATATTCTCTTATTTTTCTTTGAATGATCATTTCTACATAATAACCATTCAAAGAGGGGGAAAATGTAGATATCTAAAATGTCAACATAATTAATTACGAGTAATTTGTCCCACAAATATTCCAACATCATCCCTATCTAAATCTCTACAATAATTAATCAAAAGATTAATTATTATTAACCCCTTTTATCACGTATATCCTTCATCATTTATCTAATATCCTATCATTTCATCATTAATCCTTTAATCATAATTATATACCTTTATTCACACTTTAATCCTACAAATTATAATTATATACTCTTTATTCACTTTAATCCTTATTATAATTTTCAAGGAATTTAATATTCCTACACCTACTTACCCACCTACTCTAGACCTACCCTACACCTAGCCTTTCCATGTAAACAAATCCCTAATCATATTTTATTAATCTAATCTAATCCTAAACTAATCATATCCTCCACCTCTAAATCTAGAGGCTTTCCATTTCTAGAAGCCTCTCTAAATTTCTCTTTCCATTGAATTTTAAATTCAATGGAACCTTCTTCCCTCCATGGAATTTTAAATTCAAAGTCTAGAATTATCCATTCTAGAATCATCCAATCCTCTACTCAATTTCTAACCATTGATCCTCATCCCACTTAGATCAATCCTCACCCCCCATTTCCTCTCCCAAAAAATGTAAATTTAACTCTCCTCCTTCATGACAAAGAAGGAAGAATCCATAACAAATCTATGTCATTTTATTCAATCCATCATCCTTCATTAATCAATCTAAGGTAGACAAGGAGAGGTGCTTCCCAAGTGTCTCTACAAAATATGAAGTAATCAACACCATCCATGAGAAAATCCAACACAACAAAGGAGGAGCATTGCATTCTATTGGTAAGTATAGGTATTGATTCTCTCCCCCTTTCCATCCCTATCTCAATCTAAGGTATTTTTGGAAGGATTAACATAAGGGGACAATTTGTTTTATTTCTCATATTCAAAACTAATCTTTTCTAACATATAAAACCCCTTCCTTCTACTTCATGGAATATCAGAGAATCAAGTGATATTAAATAGAGGACTATAACAGTAATTCAAAGATCAAGAGAATGGTTCAAAAGGAAGAGACCTATTTTCATCGAGTATGGTGATCTCTTGGCTCTATCTAGAAAGTTGTCTCTCACTTCCTCTGTAAGAGAATTTGAAAAATTCACGGGTTCCACTCACTTAGAAGAATCTTCAAAGAGAAATGTTATGGAAGAAGAGAACAATGAATTTTCCCATCCTAGGATACTTCATAAGAAGGATAAGATCATTTAAGATCCCATTGATCCTCTCGAGTCAACAGAAAATGATCATTCACAGTCTCCTATCCACTAATGACATCCAAGTATATCCTTCTCATTGGCATAATCGTCCCATCATGAGCAAAATGTGATCCCTTCTTGAACACTTGAAAGTTCCCCCATGCCCGATGTTGTGTCTACTCTAGTGGAAACTTTCACATGGATTCATGAGTGATCCATAGGGATCCATAAAAACACACCACTTCATCATTTCCATCAACACCAAGAAGGAGAAAAAAGAAAAGTGAATAAAATGAGGTAAACATAGGTTCTGGAAGGAACCGTCACTCTATGCAGAGCGGTGGTTTCAGAAACCACCACCCTGTAGTGGTAGCAGTCCTGAAACCACCACCTAGCCAGAGCAGCGGTCTTGAGACTGCTGGTCTACTCAAGGTGGCGGTCTTGACACTTTCGAACAGAAAAGAAGAATGGAATGTGAATGAACGTGAATTTGAACCGCCCAATTGTATCTCTTCCCCTTATATGCCCTTTCACATCCTCTAGTTCACATGAGGACATGGGAAGGCCTATAAATTCATGAAAGGAGGAGCAAGAGAATGATTCATTCGAATATCCAAAGAGATCAAGAAGCAGAGTTTAATGAGAGTAGTGAGCAAGATCTTCAGTGCTGGAATGGAATTGTAGGAGCAAGATGTAGAAACAGAGAAAGAAAGTAATTGGAGAGAAGGTTTAATTATTGCTTCTTTTCATACTTATTGTAATATATAATTGTTTATATTATACCAATAAAAGTGGGAAGAAAGAGTAGTTTCCTTTACCGACTGGTTTTTTTCCTCCATTGGAGGTTTCCAAGATAAAATTGTTGGTGTTTTGAATTTTTTCCTACTCTGTAATTTCCTTTCCATAGCACTAGATAATAAATCACAAAGCTCTAATGTTTTCAAGAAAATCTGTCATTTTCCAAAGTTGAAAGTAGAACAACATAGTTGTGTTAATTCGTAGAGTTCCAAAGTAAAAGTTTACAGATCATTTTGGTATCAAAGATGATTATATATACAGGACTGTGGTATTCAATTTTTTCTTGTGATTTGGTATGAGAGTGAAAAAGTCTAAAGGTGAAGAAGTTTTACCTTGTGAGCTAGATATTTTCTATGAAGAAGTGGAAACAGAGAATTTGAGCTCAAATGGATGAAGAGAACTTGGTCCATAGAGTCGAGATGCTAGAGACTATGATGGATAGGTTGCATATAAAAAAAAGAGCTTTCAGATATTCAAAATATGGCTTCAGTTAAAGAAGATTCCATTGACTCAGTGGTTTGAGCATTGGATGAAAAAATTGGTATTGGAGGGAGCCACAATGAGTAATATTTGGACGGGCATGAAGAAGACGACTACAACTATAAGTAAGAAGGTAAAAATTTTCTCATACTCATTTTAAAGTTGAAACAAAAGTGGAAATAAAGAACTTTGAAGGACAAGTAGATGCAAAATTACTTGATAAGTGGCTAAAATAGTTGGAAGTTTATTTTAGTGTGCATAATGTCACTGAGGCACAAACGGGTTACCTTTGCACGTCTCAAAATGGAAGGTCATGCTCTAGTTTGGTGGGAAACCCATTTAGCCACTTGTGAGAAGGAAGAAACATCTTATTGTTAGGCATTAGAAAGGTTTTAAAGGAATTGACTTAGATACCTAACTTCTATCCTATTAGCCATAAGACTAACATAGAGGATTAAGTGGTGGTAATTTAGATAAGGTAGTGGCCAAAGCATGTGCAGGAATGCACTACAGAGTTTTGGAGACAAGTCATGTTACTTAATATGGAATTGGAGGATGAGGACATTCTGACCAAGTATTTGGGAGGACTTCACACTCACCTTCAGAGGAAGGTAATCTCCACGAAGCCCAAGGATATCAATGAATCTTGTATACAAGCATACTATATTGATGATGAGAAGAAGCAAGGAGAAGTAGAGCCAAGGGAAGACCAGTCAACAAAACAGTAGGACAAAGAACATGGGAAGTCAATAGGTAGCAGAGGGTAAATAGAAAGGTAAAAATGCCACCACATGCTTTGCATACTTGTAAATATCCTAAGAATTTTTGTAAGATTTTTTTATATCAATGGACATATTGATGCCACATGTTGGAAGTTTCATCTGAAATTGTAAAATCAAAGCACCAAACCAAGGATTCCAAGAAACCCATGGCCACTATGAAAATAGAAAGGAGAGGTGGAGATTGAGGATGACTCAAATGTAAATGAGAGGCTGGGATGTAGGGCCACTAACATGTACAGCAAGCAGTAGAAGAAGAAGAGATGAGTAATGCTATTTAAAATCAAAATCCAAATCAAGAAAATTAAGGTAAATGCTTTGGTTGATTCTGGGTATCAGTCCAATTTGAATTCTAATGTGGTTGAAAAAGCAACTTGGTCTGGAGACTTACACACATCCACATCCATACCCATTGGGACGGTTGAAGAAGGGTGTAGAAATATAGGTTACAAGAAAGTGTAAGTTTCAGTTTGGGATAAACACCCACTATATTGATGTATTATAGGCTGATATCATTCCACTTGATGCATTTGATGTTGTCTTTGGAAGTCCCTACTTGTATATCAAAGGATGTTTTGTTCACAAAGAGGGAGAATTGATTCAGATGGGTCAAGGATGGATTCAGTTTCAGCATTCGAGTAGACCAAAGAAAATCAAATAGGGCTATGGTAAGTTCCCACTGCCAACTAAGCACAAAGACTTATTTAGGAAAATCATCAGTTTTGTTGCTTACTTTGGAAGAAAAACAAAATGGACGTGAGAGCAGATATTTCTAACTAAAGGATGAAGAATTTGGATAACACTTGCCAATTGTTGCATAGAAGAAGCCACCATAGGAACTGCTCATCCAAGGAGCAGAACAAACTTCCGTTATGCAGTCACTGTATCTAATTACTGGATTCATTGGACCTAATTGTAGGGAAGCGCAAGAAGAGGAGGAGATACAAGGAACATTGGTGACTATAGCAATAACATACTTGGAGAGGATTTGGCCAATCCATCTCAAGAGGAAGAGACAAGAAATGACTAAACCACTACAGTATGGGACCTTTGCCATACTTGAGTAGGCTGGAGAAGAAACCTTTGGGCCATACCTCATGCAAATGCATGTGATAGTAAGTTGTAAGAGCTCACACCCACTAGGGTCATCTATGCATGATAAAGAAGGAAAGATAAAAAAAGTTTACCTTCCAAAGAAAATTGTACTCGAGCAATCTTACAGGAGGATGTAGCACTGGAGAAGAAAACCAGAGATCCATAGGACTCTTGGTAGGTTAGATGATGAGAGAAGATGCCAAAGGAAACCCAATGGTATTTGAAGGAGCAAGAAAGGAAGTTGAATCCTCTTCCAATCCACCACTAAGAGTTTTTGTGGGACCAAAAGCCTCCTAAGAAAGGGAGATATGATCCATGGGGATCTATAAAAACACACCACTTCCATCAGTTTCCATCAACACTAAGAAGGAATAAGTGAAAAATAAATAAATTGAGGAATACAAATATTCTATCTATATTTTAACAGAACCACCACTTTGCGTAGAGTGGCAGGTTGCATAACCACCACCCTGCACTTGGGTGGCGGTCATGTAACCTCCGGTCTGCACCGAGTGGCAGTCCTATCATTTATGATGGAAAAACTTTAAAAATGAAGCTCAAAACAATTCAAATGGATGTGAATTTTTTGTGCCCAGCCGTGTCTCTTCACTACCATGCAATCTTTCCCATTCTCTCCAGTGCATAGGAGCACTTGTGAGAGGCCTATAAATTCATGGTAGGAGCAAGAAAGTAGGGGAAGAGGATGGTAATTGGAAGTGATCATCTAAAGAGATGAATAACAATTGTATTGTTTGAGAGAAAAGTTGTAAATAGCAAGTGAGCAGGGATTCTTTAGTGTTGGAGTGAAATTGTAGGAGTTAGATACAAGAAACAGAGAAAGCAAGGTACATTAGAGAGGAAGGTTTACACTGATGCTTCTTTTCATACTTACTGTAATTTTTAAAATTTGATCTATTTTAGACCAATTCAAGTGAGAAGAAAGAGCAAGTTTCCCTTCTCGGCTGGTTTTCCCTCAAATTGGGGGTTTCCAGGATAAACATTCTTGTGTTGTGTAAAGTTTGAGTTTTTTTGCACTCTCTATGCAATTTCAATTCTATAGCACTAAATAATTAGTCACTATGGCTCTAATCTTCAAGCAAATCTTGTCATTTTGTAGAGTTGAAATTAGAACAACAAATTAGTTGTGTGATTTTGTAGAATTTTCAAAGTAGAAGTTTACAGATCAATCCTAATGCTAACACTACTCTTAAACTAAGCTATTGATCCACAAATGAAATGGGGAGGAGGAATCTATAAAATGAAACTAAATTAAGGGAATGGTGATGTTTCCCTAACAGAAATGGGGTCTCTCCTTATGAGGGGAAGAAAAGAAAATAAAATATAGGATGAGAGGGCATATACATGCCACATATCAACACTATGTGAACCATTCTATTTCTCACATTTTATAAACATAGAAACGAAGACACATGCAAATATAGCCCACACATGACATACCAGAAATGAAAAGATAAGTAAGAGATGCAATAAACACAAGTAAAGGGAAGATACAAGCCACAATACAATATTTTATCGATAAAAGAGATACATAGTCCATTACATTACCTAAAGTGGGTAAATCTTTTCCAGATCTAAATCTAAACCTATACACAAGCACACTTAAAATATGTTAGTTATTTTTTGTGGTTAGGGGACCTACCTTGGTCATATCAGTAACCATTTTAAGGAGATAAAATACATTTTATTGGTTAAAATGACAAACTAATAAATAAAAATGACAAATATACCTGATTCATATTGTAGGATAATCACAGTTACGATTCAACAAAAATCACACTAAGATCGCAAGCCAATCACATTTTCAATTCCCACCTGTTTAAAATTTCACTAAAATAGTGTTACAACAACTTGTATATATCCTTTATGCTTCGCTTTCACTTATTCAAGATATGCAAAACCAAGATATGTGAGCAAGAGAACAAGAAAACATAAGTATGACTTTTTGCACCAAGAATTAGGGGTTTATAATGATGGGGTTGAATGGTATTTTATAACATTTGAGTACATAGGGGAGTGGGACACATATGGGTGAAATGTGCATAGGTGGGTGAGAGGAAAAGGGTCCATAGTACATTGGGCACGCAAATGGGTAGGTGGGATGGAAAAATTAAATTTGAGTGGGCAAAGGTTAGTAAATGAGAGATGAGACATCTTTTATCACCATTTTTTGTGGTGTTTTATAATTTTTATTTGTTTTTTTGTGTGGGAGTATTTGATTTTTTTGGGTTTTTTGTGTTTATGATGTTTTTGGTGTTTTTGAATAAGGTAACTTTTGCACAGGTGAATTGTCTAGTGTCTACATCTTCCTAGGAATGAAGAGCACAAAAAATATAGAGCAATTAGAGAAGCATGTGAGAACTCACTGCCTATGTGTAATCCTTCCCAGAGCCTAATGCGGTACACTTTCCTCTTGTAGAACTTATCCCTCCCATTAGCAACTTTGTTCCTCAATTGATCAAGAGATACATATGTTAACCCATGCAAGGTAAATTTAATGATAAAGGTAAGGTATTGTTACCAAAGGTTTTCTCATTTTTAAAATATGTTATATCCATTGTTTCAAAAGAAAAAGATGACAAGGGAAGATATTGAGAGGGAGAAGACTCGTTGGAATAGTGTGTTACCACTTATGTCTGAAATGAGTTGCCTCAATTTCCATGCTCTCACAAGTAGGAATGTGTTCGTATTTTTTTGTTGAGAACTTATCTCCAGTTTGGACCCACATAATGAATACCAGATGTGACATAAAAAACAATGTTTATCTCTAAACTTGAATCTTGTGGGCACCATGCCTTTGAGATTTTATATGATGTCAACAATTGTGTACAAAATCTCATATCATGTCCACTCACTGAATATTCATCTTTGGAAGGACTCATTAGTTCCTTCCAATAATTGATAAAAAAAAGAGGTAGGTGATCGTTTCTCCTTCAACAAGGATACTTTAGAGTCCCTTGTAGACATCAGAGGCTCAATCTCTAACACTACTGGAGCTCATAAGGTGCGGTTTAATCAATACAAGACTATCAACGATGTTCCCAAAACATGGATCAAAGTGTTGAGCTATATTTGTGTTCTAAAGACAAAAAAGGTGACACCTACAACAACTCGTTTTAGTAAAGAGTTTGAAGGCCAGATCTCATTCCAGGATTTTATCCTTAGAATTCACCAAGGGCCATCTCTTCATCGGCATAGGCTTCATCTTCATTAGATTGATACATCTATTCTTCTCTCCCTCCTTTTTTTCTCTCTCCATATTCTAATTCTTCATTAAGAAATTTTTTCACTATTTTGTCTTATTCACTTAAATGACCTTTAATTTGACATTGTAAGAGTTCTTTTTCATTAATAAGAAAAAGAATCACTTTTATTCCCTAGGAATATGGAGGGTCATAAGTGATGGGATAGGTGATAATTCATGGGGGGGATGAAATTACATTTTTATAAGCTATAAATGTTTATGGCTTCTCCATTCTAAGGGGGTTGAAATTTTTTTATTGTTGAAAATTGTTGGATTTCACTACTACTACTGCAAGAAATAAAAGTTACATTTCTTCTATCTCCTTGTCTGTGTTCTTCCACCCTCTCTACTCTCAAAATTTTCAAACATTGTAATCTTGTACAACCAATAAATAACTTTGTGTAATTGATAGATGAATTCATAGAAATTTGTGTCTCTGATTTATTAGTCTTGTTATTATTTACATGGTTGATTTCTTCTTATTGAATGTGGACCTACCCTAGATGATATATGTGAAATTTGTAAGTCTACTCACATCATTAACCTTATATCTTTGTTTCCCCATCTCATATTTACCTCTGTTCAAAGTAAATCCCTACCTTAGGCATTTTACAAGAACTTTGCCACAAGTTTAGTAGAGTATTCCTATGTGATCCCTCGCCTAATGGTCACCCCATAGTTCTAATTAGTTTGCATTTAATAAACAGGAGCCTCCTCATACCCAAGAAGGAAGGTCTTAGCCCTGTGACCATTGGTGAAAACCAATAATTTTAACTACAATAAATTATTTCACCAACAGTTTTTGGAAACTCCATTGGGGAAGATATGCCCTTATGTACCCTTTAAAGAAAAATATATATTCCAAAATAAAAATTTAAAAGATGGCTCTATTAAGGAACGGATCCATATCATGTTTGTTTCCCACATCATGATGATGAAGTTTCATGATTGGTGCTCAACATCAATAATTGAAAACAACAATGAAGAAGAAGTTAACTATCAAAACATCTAGATTTCATATAAACCATCATTTTGGACCAACTCTTACAAAAGTATGTATTCTAACTCAATAAAGAGGTCTCTTGTTTCAACTAGAAATCTACAATCAACTAAAGGAAAGGATGACATTGATGCTCTTGCACAAGTTCTAAAAATGATATCTAAAATGGAAAAAATTATTGCAACTGATGATCCTACAATCGAATCCTTTTGGCTTCAGTTCAAAAGGAGTGCTGATATAGGAAAGAAAATGTTAACTGCACATGTTAATGATCAAAATTCTAAGTGTTTGATGAGGAGGATGTAAACCTGTATAAACACATCATTGACAAATTAAATGAATATTTCAAATATATTATCTTTGAGAAAATTATTTCATAACAATAACCTCTTGAATGTAATGTTTTGCACTCTACATTGTTGTTTGAAAAACTCAATCAATTCGTTTTTTTTTCCTTCTTTGGATGATTTTCTTACTTATGGAGGTGAGGAAATGACCTCCTTGAAAAGGACTATGTGAAATATTTTGAGAGTTGTATGAGGAATTTTTGACCCTCGATTCAATCTTGAAATTCTAGCATGTGTTGTGACCATGTAAATAAAGTATGAGTAGCTCGAGGTGCTCTATAGTGAGAAGGAGAGGAACTACCTTCTAAAGGTGGATTCCGATGAGTCTCCACACTATGAAGTGTTTATCCTAGGAAGATACTTTAGTGCCACTAATGAATGTTCTATTTCAAAACATCCTGATGAAATTCAACTCAACATCTTGGTAGATAATGAAATAAGCATAGAAGTTGAGTCTACATCCATAGTTGCACTTTAGCCTAAAGCACAATATTTTGGAGAAGCAATGTGCATAGGAGATGAGAAGTCATGTCTCATAATAGATGATCCAATTCTTTCTAATATTTCCATTGGCCATGAAGATATTCAAGAGATGAATCATTTTTCTCCATCACAAGATCTTCAAGATGAGGTAACTATTGATGATTTCCTTTTTAATTTTGGCTCTTCAGTTGATACATACATGCCTAATAGTGAAATAAAGAAAATGGAAGAATTAAATTTCCCTGTTGGGATATTTTTCTCATCTTAGGCCCTTTGGCTGAAACAAGGAAACTGTAATTTTTTCATGTTAAATGTATAAGATGCAAAATTGAAAATTTTGACCATGACAACCAAGCTCCTACTCTGAAAATTCCTCTCGCTAGTCAATGTCAACCCTTCCTTTAGCCAACTTGCCCATAATGTCATCCTTATTTTGGCAAGGACAAACACCCTAACAAGATTTTCAAGTGTGTTTCATGTGCAGAGTATGCATTGCCTAAGGTGATTGAAGAAGTTCACTGTGATATGAAGTGGAACAACTATCCCCGGAGGCCTAGAAAGGGCCATTTTTGGCCATTTTGCAACTGGTGAATACCCTCTCAAAAGGTGGTTGCATGGGCACAGACTCAAGCAATATGAAAGTTGTGTAGAGGAGTTTTAAATGAAGCTATTCACGATAGTTTGGCGGAAAAATTGTGGAAGCCAAGTGATGTCGGGAAATCAAACTAGCAAGACATAGGGTCATTTTACGGGTGTAGGGAATGCCATACTTTAACGTTAAAAGCTAAATTGTCTGAATGATTCTGGGAGGATTACGAGAGGCAAACAAGTAGTCAATGGAAAGCTCTTGGAACCATCCACATGATGGGCATCATCACTTTTGTTCCAAGTCTCCAAAATCATTCTGTGATAATCCATGACATTGTTGTTGCTCCTTCAAGTCAAACGTGGAACAAGCCCTGCAAAATCAATTTTTGCATGTAGAATTGGACCCCTGATAATGGGTGGGAATGATCTCAAAATAAGTGATTTGGACTCAAAAACATATAAGGTTTTACCCCAAAACAACATTCCATGCTCCTGGGTAGAAAAAGCACTCCCAATGGTCTAAAATGGAGTTAACGAATGACATCAACAGTATCAAAATAGGCTTGAGTACAATTTTTTACCCTTTTTGTCCCCTCAGATTGTCCTTGACAAGGTGCAAAAGGGGACATGAGCAGACAAAAAAGTGTGCTCCCCCATCATTTCATAAGGTTTCGTTGCTTAAAACACAACTTGGTGTGTTAGGTGAAGCATATAAGGAGTTAAGTAATGGTGTTCCCTTCCCATGATAAGTAGACCCCTTGGCACATTTCTTAGCCTATGTTTGTCCCATTGGATTGTCCCCAATATGCAGATGGGGGGACACAAAATTGCACTCCCCCATGTTGGCTAACTCCTCATAACTTGAGACTCGCAACTTTTACACCTAGGCACCTCACAACTTGCATTTCACTTACCCTGTCCCCTTCTCATGAGCTAAGACCTATGGCACATTTTCTCACATATGACATCCCCTCACATTGTCACCAAAGGTGCAAAGGGACATGGGGGACACAAAATTTTGCTCCCCCATGAAGCCCTTCCTCTCACAACTTTCCCATCGCACATCTTTTACACCTAAGAACATGTCAACTTGCAAATAACTTAACTCCATGTCCCCAACTCATGATCAGACCCCCATGACACATTTTCATGGTGGTGTCCCCTTGGATCTTACTAACAAAAAAAGGGACATGTGGGACATAAAATGTGTTCTCCCCATCCTTCCACTCAGCCCCTGGTCACATCGAAAAACCCACTTTTAAGCCCTTGGAAGCCATTTTTCAGCCCCGTGCATCTCATTCACACTGAACTAGAAGCTTGCCACTTGTCACCATCACCAGTGAAAATTACACTTCTTTTCCCCTTTCACCCTTGTACCCTATTTTTTAGGGTGTAACCACATGCCAACCCTCTTTCAACCAACCATGATTAAGATATGTTGGTTAAGTGATTGAAAGTGAAAATTGAAATGATGAACTCCAACTCTCAAAGACTTAGTCAATTTAAAAAATTCAAGGTGAGTTGTTATTTTCCCTCCAAAACCTCCATTTTTACTAGTTATGTTATTGAATTTTTTCATAGACATCAATACTCCGAAACTGAAAAATTACTCATAACCCACAAACCGTGCACCTGATTTCCATCAAACATTACTAGTGCAATCCTTTGAAAAATGCCTTCAAGTTGATTATAAGATCATTTCCATTGATGCTCTATACAGTTTACAACATTATTTGAAATTTTTATCCTGAGGAGTTTCCTTTTTAGATCTACAAAGTTCTGACAAAAAAAACCTCAAAAACTAGAGCAGAAGATCTTGAGATAAAACCTGAATCTTTTGAAACTGACTTTCATTCCAATCCAACACCTAGAAGACCTTCATCTTAAAATAGTAAGTTTTGAAAGGTATTATATGTCTAAATATAGTAGTTTTAAAAATAGTGAACTCTTTAGCATTTGTGTTACTCCAAACAAGCAAAAACCTCCAAAAAGTGAAAATTGTGAAAACTTACTAAAAATAGTTATCCTAGACAGGACAATGCCAAAAATAGTAAGTGTTGCAATTGAACTCAAGTCACTCCCATAATTCCAAATTCTACCTATCTCATTACTTTTTTCCACCATGAAGGTCAAGTATTTAGGTCTCAAACCTATTTCAACACTAATTACATAATATCCCAATGTGGGAGATAATGATGTCACCCACATGGACTTGGAAGACCTGGAAGGCCAGAATGATGAATGGGCCATAAGGAGAATTGGAGGAAAATATATCTCAAGTGGGTTATTCAAGGTGGGAGGAAATTCATCCATTTTTTTAGAGCACCAAATTTTTCCTAGTGTGTGTGCACAACATTATGATCTTAACACTAGAACAATCATGGCAGATGACAACTCAATCCTCACAATCCTCACTCCAAAGGGAATTTCTCAATGCCTAAATATTCCATCACTAGTAAAAACATGGTCATCATAACCAAGGAATTTTCTTCAACAGAGTGGGTGAGTAATGACTCCTATTTACAAGGCCTAGTAGTGGGTTCCTGGCTCAAACAAGGCAAAAAATCCCTCTCATATCCCAAAGAACTTGTCACGGAGTGAATTCCATGAAGCCTATTCAGATGCCATTGTCCTTCTGAGAAGAGTAATGGGTGAGGAGATGACAAAATACTTTCAAGATTGGATGGATCAAGTTCATCCTAATGACAACAAAAGGAAACCAAATGGTGGATTGGGGGTAGATCATCAGCAACAACATCCATTGGAAATTGATGCATTTTCCCTCCACTAAGAAGTTCACCATGACTTATTACCTAATGTATGCCCTTGCCTTACACAAGACCCTTCAGAGGATTTTCTACTGCTCCCCATATGCCTCAAAAATCACCTACATATGAGAATTGTATCTATAACTAACTCATAAGGAGATAAATTCCCACTATCTCATAGGTGTGAATGATGCATTCACCATGTTCATCATCAAGCTCCTTGAGGGAAATCCAAAATTAAGGATCTCTTCCCAAGCATGGTTACAATGATTGAAAGTGTACGGGAGCCACTTCATCCAATTCCCTATGCTCACCTACATTAGAGTCATAAGTTATGATCTTCCTCTTTGCAATCTACCCACATGCTCGAGTGAAAAAATCATAATGTTTGAGCTATAGAGATAGTTGGCTCATGTTCATGTCAAGTGTAAGAATGCCAAAAATAAATGTGTGTCATTTCTTATCTCCTTGGGAATATATTCATGCAAGAATATCATAGATGTAGAAAACATTGAAGCATCATTTTCTGACTTCTGTCTCTATTCCTACACATCTAGTTCTAATTTCAATATCAGGAGAAATCTAGAGACCTTTACCTTTCTAGGTTTACACCATACGTCCCAAATCAAAGACTACTAGGCCAATTACATGGATGATTTTGAGGTATGGAAAAGGAACTATATATGGATGATGGTAAACTAGATGAGGGATCTAAAATTTGATTTGTTTATTGAGGGGATAAAATATGATGTGTCAAACTTGTTTGATCTTTAGTATGAAGTAGTGCAATCTTCACTTCACCCCTTCAATTTTGTGGAATATCATAGAATCATATGATATTAAGGAGAGGATTGCAACAATAATCCAAACATTAAGAGAATGGTTAAGAAGGAAGAGAGTTGTTTTCATTAATTCTAGTGGTCTCTTGACTCTATCTAGATAGGTGTCTCACACTTCCTTTCTAAGGGCATCCTAAAAAACCACATGTTCCACTCACTCAGAAAAATATTCAAAGAGAAATATTTTGGAAGAAGAGAAAAATAAAATTTTCCATCCTAGGATGTATCATAAGAAGGCTAAGCTCATTGAAGATCCCATTCAGCCTCTCAAGCTAGGTAAAATTGATCCTTCATAGTCTCTTATCCACCAATGACATATAAGTGTATCCTTCCCAGTGGCAGAATCATCCCATCATGCATATAATGTGATCCCTTATCAAGCACCTAAAAGTTCCCCCATGCATGATGTTCTGTCTACTATGGAAAAAACTTTCCCATGGATTTAGGAGCTACTTGGGAGTGATTAAGGATGGTGCAACAATCCAAAACACCTAATTTTGAGGTTATCTCAAAATTCATGAAAACTAAACAAAGCAAGAAAACACAAGTAGCCTCCCATTTCTTTTCTGGGGCCTCTAGATCCCAATATGTAGAGGTAACTCAACTTAAAGTTGTAAAACCTATGGAAGAGATAACTCAAGAGGATTATGATTTGACCTGAGTCACCTTGGGACTTGTTGGTGAGAAAATTTGTCTTGTGGACAAATAGGTGGGTTTTAAACCAACACTATGGGAATCTAAGTCCCTCTACTTGAACGGTGCAACTTCCATATGTGCATGCTTGAAAAATTTGATTTCAATGGTGGCCTTTCGACCAGAGATCTAATAGGGGCACTCCACTGACCCTATCGCAAAGCTAGCAATTTCTCACTAGAGAAGAACTTTTTCTAAGAAGGGGAAAGGGAGTGAGAATGGATGTAGGAGAAACGAATGTTGTGAGGAGAATATCAGATGCGCACACACATTAATTAGAAATTTCATTTACATGCATTTAGAGTTAGAAGAAAATACAAATTTGATAAAGAAGCTACAAGACGAAATAAAACTCATTGGTCGCAAAGTACCAATTAATCTCTCCATCAAAGAGGAGAAAATTCCTTCTTTTATTATTGAAGCTAAGGTAGAGTTTGTACAGAGCTTTTTGAATGGAAGAAATTCGAGAGAGAAAGAAGATAGAAGAAATTTGGCATTTCTCTTTTTCAGGTACAAAGCACTCTGGTCTTTTTTGAAATAAATCACCCCCTCCTTTGGAATGACATTGAGAAGCCATTATGTTCTTCGCAAGAAATCGTTACAAGTTCACAAATCCTCGATGCCTTTTCAAATTCCTTGGCTGTGAAGAAAACGCTCATGGTGGGTTAAAAAACAGATCTTGCAAAGCAACGGTTACATTCAATTTATCATCTAAAATATAGACCATTTGATTTGCTCTTCTAACTTTGAAATTGGGTCATCCACATGATAGGAAGGGATTGGAGCGGTTACGGGGAAAGCCTTTCACATTTTTTGATTTTTAGTGAGATTTGGCAATTTGGAACAAATTGGCCTATAGCCCCGCTTTGACTTTTCAACGGTGACACGCCGCACGCTCTAATTGGAAATGGCGTCGCAACCCTTTTCTCAACATTTTAACCCTTTTTTAGAAAAAGGCTCAAAAACACAAATTTCTCTGCCGACCCGCTACTCCGATTTGACTAGGACATGTGGCACATTCTAGTTGGAGATGAGGTCGTCATGCTCTTTTCTAAACATTTTAACCTTTTTTGGAAAAAGGCTCAAAAACTCAAATTCCTTCGTCTAGCCCGCTCTTCCGCTTTGAATTTTCAACATGTGGGATTTGCCTTTGAATTTTTCCCTGCGGGCTCAAGCTTTGACTTTTTCCTTGATAGTTTAATCGGGGCTACGGGTTACTTTTTAATTTTTTGCCTTTTTTACAAAGAGGCTCAAAATCTCAAATCCCCCCAATGGCCCACTCGTCCGCTTTGACTTTTCAATGGCAAGCTTTGCCTCTCCAATGACTCTGACCACATGGCAATCTGGTGCTGATTTGGTAATTGACCTTATCATTGGAGTTGTGCCCACATCTTAAGCCTTTCATACTTAGGATTTTACCTTTATTTGTACCTGGGACACATGGATTCGTCCATCTTAATTGAAGACTGCAATCACGTGCTAGAGTTACGTTTCCTGACGCGTGGTTGAGTTTTGAATTTTCAACGACGATTCAAATTTTCAAGTTCGCAGGGGAAATTTAACATTTTTTTTCCAAAAGCAACCAAAAGTGTTAAGTTCACCAAAAATCCCATTCCTCCCCTTCCAATAGGATTAGACCATGTACTTGCATTCATTGGGGCCAAAATTTGATGGGAAAAAGACACCCGTCATCCCGACTGCGGGAAAAGTACACAGAGGAAGAGAACTTTTCCGTTTTGAGTCCAATTTTCAATTTGCCTTCACGAACCAGAGGCATGAAGGTAAAACAATGATTTGACTGACCTAGGCCATAGAACAAGTGAACATATTTCGATCAAAAAAGGAAGGTTGTAAAGAGGATATTACGTGCACAGACTGGGAAATGGAGGATTTCTCAAGACGAGCCAAAACAGAGGTTTAAACAGCATCTAGGGCACGACTTTTGCTAATTTCTTGAATCTCTAACTTGGCTTAAACACCAACGAAGGGCATGAGCTCAAAAAACTTAAATTTGGCTATGAAAACGTAGAGCAGTTCTCAGAAGACAACAGTTGGCTCTAGCTTGGGGACATGGCGTGAACTGGGCATGGCCAGGGCACGACATGAGGATCCAGAATCTCAAGTTTCAAAACATATTACATTGACCAGTGCCTTATCCATTGGGCCTTACAGAGTCATGTAAAATTCTGAGAAAGAATGGAAGAAGAAGGAAATACACAAGCCAAAGCACACACAACAAAAACCAAACCAAACTAAACCAAAACCACGCAACAGAAAAGGGAAACACACACCTACATAAATCACCTATGGTACAAGGCGAGGGACAACCCACTTTCATTGATGATACAGTTTCAAGTATTACCCAGTTTGAGGCAATTCTAATGGCGTTCCATCCAAGTATGATAGGAGAAATACATTCTCACCACAAGTTCCATGAATTTGGAATGGGCCTAGCCACAATGAATCAAACTTTCCATGGCTTCCCTTTGGTTCTCTTCTCTTGTCCCACAGCAGGACCAAATCTTCAACTTTGAAATTCCTTGCTTTGGTCTTCTTGTCAAAAAATTTCTTCACTTTCAATTGATGTTCTTTAATTCTATCCACCACTTGGCATCTGCTTTCCTCCAGCTTCTCCAGGAAGAGGATCCTCTTGTCAATGGAGTCTTTGTATTGACCATCTTCTATTTCTTGTAATAGCTTGAGAGTTGGCATCTCAATTCTGAGAGGGATCTCTACCTCAATTCCATAAAACATTTGAAAAGGTGACATACCTATTACCTTCTTAGGGGTGATCCTATCGGCCCACAATGCATCATATAACTTCTTGTGCCAGTTCCTTTGATTCTCATCTACCAGCTTGCGAACAATGGTCACAATGTTCTTGTTGCTTGACTCAGTTTGACCATTTCCCTATGGATAGTAGTCAGAAGAGTGGGATAGGGAGATTCCAAAGCCATAACAAAACTCTGTGAGCTCCTTGGAAGAAAAATAGGTGGCATTTTCTACAACAATATTTTCTGTGGTACTCCAAAATGGACAATGATATTCTCCTTGATGAAGTTGCAGACTGTTTCAGAGTTGGCTTTCTTGGTTGGGATGGATTCCACCCATTTAGTGAAGTAATCAGTTGTAGTGAGTACATAAGTATGCCCTACACTAGAATGAGGATTTAGAACACCAATAAAATCTAGCCCCCATTCCTGAAATGGTTCTTCAATCACCACAGGCCTGAGTGGAAGCGCAGCTAGTTGTGGCTTTCCAATAAATTGTTGACATGTTTTGCATTTGGAAACCCAATCCTGAGTGTCTGCAAAGATGGAGGTCCAATAATATCTCCCCCTGAGGATCTTATATGCGGTGACCATTGCTAAGAAATGTCCACCATAAGCTTGATCATGATATGCCCTGAGCAACTTTTCTTTTTGCTCCTTATCTACACACCTGAGGAAACAACCATCTAGGCCTCTCTTGTAAAGTGCATGATTCCATATCACAAACTTGGCTACCTTTAGCTTGAGTTTCCTTCTTTGTTTTTAGTCAAAAAGAGGAGGGAATTCTCCATAAGTGAGGTAGTAAGCAATATCAACATACCACTCATTAGTAGTGGTGACAAAGAGCACTTGTGGACTGTCTCCTGAACAGGTTGAGAAAACACCATATTTTTCTCCCTGCTAAGCTTTGAGAGCTTCATCTTCAGCAATCAGCTTGCACAAACCATTTCCTCTTACCAAATTAGAGGTTCTAATCTCCAAGTCATACTCTTGGGTCTTTGCAATCCAGACTTCTTCTCTTAGCCCCAGGATCTTGTTGAGTCAAAATGAACTTGATTTCACTTCCAGGGACCATCACCACTGTATTGGGAATTGATAATGTAGAATCTAAAACTTTTAACAACTTTAACCACTATGTAGGCATGTTTCTCTAGTTGGTTGTACTTTAGCTCATGATTTTTCAAAGGACAACTCATGAAAGCAATGGGTGCTTCCAAACCTTCATCATTTTTCTGAACAAGGACAACAGAGAGTGTATGTTCTGATGCATAGCAATACATGATGAAATCCTTGTTGAAATCTGGAGATACAAGAGTTGGAGCTTTGGCAATGGCTTTCTTGATATCCTCAAATGTTGTTTTTCCTTCTTTATTCCACTTGAAACTTGCTTGAGGCTTCATCATGGAAGTTATATGCTTGGTTAGTTCAGAAAAACTCACGTACAAAACAACGAAGGAAGGTTTACCTTTCCAAAGAATGAATGAACTCTTTTCTTGCTGATTTTTAAGGCTTGTGCTTGGATAGCTCTACCCTCTCAGGATCAATGTGTGCTCCATGTTTGTTCACAATGTGTCCCAGAAACTTACCTTCTGTGACTCCAAAAATGCACTTCTTTGGATTTAGAGAAATGCCATGTTTCCTACACCTTGCAAGGATTTTCTCCAAATGACTGATATGATCTCCCCTCCTCTTTGAGAAAAACTATGAGATCATCAAGGTAAATGACAATGCAATATTTCAAATCTTTGAAGGCCAAGTCCATTGTCTCTCTGGAAAGTGGCCCCAACATTGATCAAGCCAAAAGGCATTCTGCTATGAAGGCAAAAGTGCCCCAAGGTACATTGTGAAGGTTGTTTTGTTGCAATCCTCTTTTGCCACCTTGATTTGATTGTACCCTGAGAATCCATCTAGCAAAGAGAGCATTTCAGATCCTGTGACTACTTTCAAAATATGATCCATGATTGGAAGAGGGTAGTTGTCCTTGAGAGATGCCTGATTCAAATTTCGGAAGTCTACACAAATCCTTATTTCCCCATTCTTCTTCCTTACTGGCACAATGTTAGCCACCCATGTTGAATGGTGGATGGGGAAGATGATTCTAGCATTAAGCATCTTTGTCACCTCTTCTTTGATAACATCAATAATCTTTGGATTGTAGGGCCTTTGTTTTTGCCTGAAGGGCTTAGCTCCTTGCTTCAAAGGAATGGAGTGATGCATTTCCTTTGGCTAAAAAGATTTGAGTTCATCATAGGAATAGGCCAGGACATCTGAGTACTTTTTTAGCAGAGCAACAAACCTTCTCTTCTCTTCTGGTGAGCAACATTTACCAATGTTAACCATCCTTGGATTCTCTGAAGTGCCAATGTTTTCTTGATCAAAATCAGACAGGACATCGAGAATACTATTTTTCTTTCTCTTAGATGAACCTATCATGCTTGTCAAAGAGATCTTCCAAAGAAACTAGGCCTTTGGGATTTTGTTTCCTTTCATCTTGATTACTCCCTCTTCATCAATTCCCCCAATTCCTTCCTTCTCTTCTTTGGGGATTGATTCATGGTGTGGGTTTTCACTTCCTTCAAAGAAAAGATTATTGAAGTTATCCCTTTGTTCTAAGAAGGCTAGGATCTGATTGTCATCATTGAAGACCTACCAGTGATTTGCATTGTCTGGTATGTTGGGTCTAAACACCATCTCAATGGTTACTTTATCCTTGCCAAAAGAAGGATGAGGTGTCACTAAGGAAGATGACACTGCTAGAGAATCAACCTTTTCATTCTTCTCCCTAGGGATAGCTTCAATGGAGAATGCATCAAAGGATTCAATGCAGTCCCACACTCTATTTCTATAGTGCCTGAGCCTTGGATTTTTTACCCAGCATTGTTGGTGGACCTACTTTACCACAACCTCTGCATCACCTTTGCATCTTAGCTTCTTGATTCCCATGTCCTCTGCTGCATTCATGCCTAAGAGAAATGCTTCATACTCTATTGTATTGTTTGTATTATCAAATTATAGCTTTTAGGTAAAAGGATATACCTCATTGGAGGGAGAGTATAATACTACACCAGCTCCTGAACCTACTCTGGAATGACTACCATCAAACTCCATTGTCCAGATATCGGTCTTCTTCTTCCTCCATGAGGAGTGGTGAGTTCTCTTCATTTTGTGATGTAGGGAAGTAGTTTCCTAGCCCACAATCTTGAAAGAGGATGTTAGCTCTTGGGTCATCAGATTTCCTTACAGTGAATTTCATTTTCCTGACTGGCAATAGTTTCTTCATTTCTCCTTTCACTAGGATAGTTGCAGTTGACCAATCCAATTTTTATTTCTCCACCTAGATCTTTGCAAAAAATTCTACTCAACATCATACCAAAAGATGTTGGGATATCTGCCACCAAAACGGTGAAGAATATCTTCTTGTCAGGGTAATCAGCTAGTGCAACCTGAGCATCCTTGATTCTTCCTACCAATGGAACTTGTTTGGATTCCATTGAATAGCATTTGCCATTTACCTGGGTCAAAAAGAGGCCAAGAGAATTTGCAACTTTTGTTGGCATCACATTATCCGAGGCTACAAAATCTATAATGCAATTGTTCAGCTGGAAACCTTTGATGAGAAGTGACAGGTAAAAAGGCTCAACTCTGTTGGTGTTGGAGGCACTGAGGGCTAACATGTTTTGAGAAGGTGGTATGGATGGTGTGGGTAATAGGCCTTTAGAGATTGGGCTTGAAGAAAAAGGGTTACTACCACAAACTTCCTTGATGAATCTATCAAGTTAGGAAGGATGTGTTTGTAGGTATTCAATCTCAGAGAGCTGAACTTTGGTTTTTCTTGCATGCTCCACAAAGTCAAATGGAGTTATGGTAGATGAGGAAGAGGTTCCAGCAGTGGATGAGGACTTAAATGGAAGAGGTTTTGTTACTTTTGGTGTTGGGTTCTCCTTTTCAAATGTAGAAATTGGCTTGGAAGGAGGTGAGGGTGTAGCCCTTGATTGAAATTTAGATGTTCTTACAGAACCATTATTTAGAAGAGAATTGTTCTTAAGAACTTTTGAGTTAGGAGAAGAATCAGAATAACTTACTTGGCACAGTAGTGTGATCCTTGGAAACTGGTGAATCTAGTTTCTCTTTGGTTGATTCCATGGAAGGTGGTAATGGTGATCCCTTGTTGACTGATCTTGTTTAGTGGAGGCGTTGAAGAGCTATCTTCTTTGTTCTTCCTACTCTCAGTTGCAACTCCTGAGGCTGAAACACCATTCTTGGATTATGCACGAGTGAAAACAAGCACATGAAAAACTTGGAGCTTCTTCATCACCTTCCTCCTCATCATCAATATATTCAATCAGGCCATTGTGCATGCTAAACCTCTTAAATTTCAAGATAGTTTTCATAGTCATCCATGCTTTCTTCTTCAGTTTCCTCAATGTTTGTTCCTTCTTCTAATTCTCTAGTGTCACAGATGGCATTGACTGGTGGTGCTTCAAGAGCAATCCTACGAGGAGGTTGAGAAATTATTGGTCTATCAGGAGGATTTGGTCTCCTTGGAGCATTCCTCATTGTGATTTTTGACAGTTGCTTCTTCAAAGCAACTAGGTCATTTGCCATTTTTTGGAACATTGGATCAGTGGTGACTGAATTTGAACTCTTGCATTTTTACTTCCCATTTGGTCCTTTCACTTTACCAGAAAGAATTAGATCATCATCGGTCTCAATTGCAAAGTCTTTAGCTTCCCTCAATGTTCTTGGTTGGGCTCTTCTGAGGAAGAAACCAACTTCTAGTGGCAAAGCACTGATGAAGAACCTTTTTAAGTTGTTTTCAGAGGGTAACTACATCTTTTGGGATCCTTCTTGTCCAACCTATCATACCTTGCTACAAATATCTCTCATTGATTCAAAGGTCTCCTTCTTCATCTGAACCAATTGGACTAGCAAATCCTGATAATCTTTTGTGCTCTTGAACCTATGTTCAAATGCACTTCTTATATTTTCCCAGCATGTGACAGATCTTGGGGGCAACATGTAGAACCATTCAATAGCTTTTTCTTGGAGTGACTCCATAAAGAGCCTAACTGAAACATCTTCATCTTTAACTCCCAACACTCCACAAGCAGTGATGAATGTTGCTACATGTTCTTCAGGGAGTTGAGAACCATCCCCTTTGAATTTTGGGAAGTTCTTTCTTGAGCCTCTTGGGAGCTCATGAAGTGGTTATGGAAGAGCAAGTGGACCAGTATTTCTTCCCCATGGTACGTTAGGCCTATAAGTTCCTCACGCTCATGATCCCCCACCTATTCTATTCATGTTTCTATCCTCTAGTCTTGCTAAGGCTGCTTCTGTTGCCGCTCTTTCTTTTGCTTCAATTTTGAGTCTTTATATTTCTTCAAGTTAAGCCCTTATCTCCTATTCAGCAACTGCCTCCTCTTTCAAGTTCTTCAAATGTGGGATCAATTTGTCCTCCTTGTCTCAGTTTCTAGGTGTATCTTCTATCAGCTAGCTTGAAAGTTTATGCTCTTCTCTGGGGTGCTGGAATTTATCTCTGTCTTTCCAATTCGACAGCACGTTCCTCTTCTAGGTCCAGAATCCTTATGGCAATAAAGTATTGATTGACACTTTGTCTATTATGCCAAATAGCTTCTCTCAGATCAAAAGTAATGTCTTCTTGGATGTGAAAGAGTAAATCAGGTCTCTCAACAGGGGGATTTCCCAGAATAGCCATGATTTACATCCATGTAGTTTGTGTGATTATTCAATTTCCAGAAAATTTTATTTTTAATTTTATGACCTTGAGGTCATTTTTAGGTGCAGATGTTGTAAAATTTGCCCCACGGTGGGTGCCAAAAACTATTGGCAAGAAAATTTGTCTTGTGGACAAATTGGTGTGTTTCAAGCCAACGCTATGGGAATCTAAGTCCCTCTACTTGAATGGTGCAACTTCCATATGTGCATGCATGAAAAAGTGGATTTCAATGGTGGCCTTTCGACCAGAGATCCAACAAGGGCACTCCACTGACCCTGTGACAAAGCTAGCAATTTCTCACTAGAGAAGAACTTTGTCTGAGAAGGGGAAAGGGAGTGAGAATGGAGGTAGGAAAAACTAATGTTGTAAGTAGAATATCAGATGCCCACACACATTAATTAGAAATTTCATTTACATGCATTTAGAGTTAGAAGAAAATACAAATCTGATAAAGAAGCTACAAGATGAAATAAAACTCATTGGTCGCAAAGTACCAATTAATCTCTCCATCAAAGAGGAGAAAATCCCTTCTTTTATTATTGAAGCTAAGGCAGAGTTTGTATAGAGATTTTTGAATGGAAGAAATTCAAGAGAAAAGAAGATAGAAGAAATTTGACATTTTTCTCTTTTTCAGGTACAAAGCACTCTGGTCTTTTTAGAAAATCAATTGCCAGCCCTTGGAATGACATCGAGAAGCCATTATATTATTTGCAAGAAACCAGTTACAACTTCACAAATCCTTGACATCTTTTAAAATTCCTCTGTTGTGAAGAAAATGCTCATGGTGGGTTAAAAAATAGATCTTGCAAAGCAACCGTTACATTCAATTTATCCAGTTTAAATATAGACCATTTTATTTGCTCCTCTAACTTTGAAATTGGGTCGTCCACATGGCAGGAAGGGATTGGAGTGGTTATGGGGGAAGCCCTTTGCATTTTTTGACTTTTTTAGAGATTTGGCAATTTGGAACAAATTGGCCCGCACCCCCACTTTGAATTTTCAACTTAGACATGTGGCACGCTTCTGATTGGAAATGGGGTCGTACGCCCTTTTCTCAACATTTTAACCTTTTTTTGGAAAAAGGCTCAAAAACACAATTTCCTCCGCTGGCCCGCTACTTCCGATTTGACTAGGACACGTGGCACGTTCTAGTTGGAGACGAGGTCGTACAGCTCTTTTCTTAAACATTTTAACCTTTTTTGGAAAAAGGCTCAAAAACTCAATTTCCTCCACCAGACCCGCTCTTTCGCTTTGACATTTCAACGATGGGCTTTGCCTTTGAATTTTTCCCTATAGGCTCAAGCTTTGAATTTTTCCTTGATAGCTTGATCGGGGCTGCGAGTTACTTTTTAACTTTTTGCCTCTTTGACAAAGAGGCTCAAAATCTCAAATCCCCTCGATGGCCCGCTCGTCCACTTTGACTTTTCAACGACAGGCTTTACCTCTCCAATGACTTTGACCACATGGCGATTTGGTAGCTAATTTGGTAATTGACCTTTTCTATCCCATCTTGGAGTTGTGCCATTGTGACACATGGAGTTCCATCCATGGCCCGTTTCCATGACTTAGACTTTTCAATACCTTATCATGGAGTTGCACCATTGTGACACATGGAGCCATCCGCCGACCCTTACATACTTAGCTGATTTTCCATTGGAGTTTTGTCCTAGCGACACATGGATCCGTCCACTGAGCCTTCCATACTTAGCTGATTTACCACTATTTTGTACTTGGGAAATGTGGAAATCCCACACTTAATTGAAGACTGTCCCTTGGATTTGTGTCATTGTGACATGTGGAGGTGTATCCGCTGAGTGTTAGACTTTTCAATGACCAATTCAACTTTTCTGGTCCTATGGGGCAAATTTACCATGTATTTGCCAAAGAATCAAAAAAACCAAAAGTGTTAAGTTCACCAAAAAATCCCATTCCTCCGCATCCTATAGGATTTGACCATGTACCTACATTCATTGGAGCAAAATTTGACGGGAAAAAGACACCCGTCATCTCGACTGTGGGAAAAATACACAGAGGAAGAGACCTTCATCATGTTTTGAGTCTAGTTTTCATATTTCCTTTATGAACCAAAGGCATGAAGGCAAAACAATGATTTGACGACCCAAGCCATAGAACAAGTGAATACTTTTGATAAAAAATGGAGGTTGCAAAGAGGATATTACGTGCTCAGACTGGGAAATGGAGGATTTCTAAAAATGAGCCAAAACAGAGGTTTAAACAAATCGAGGGCACAAATTTTGTTAATTTCTTGAATCTATAACTTGGCTTAAACACCAACGAAGGGCATGAGCTCAAAAAAATTGAATTTGGCTGTGAAAACACAGATTAATTTTCAGAAGACAACAGGGCGATCCACACATGAAGGAGATGCACACATGTTCAAGGATTTTATGGCTCGCTTGCTTTCTAGGAATGAAGAGTACAAAAAAACCATTAAGCAAGTTGAGGAGCATGTGAGAACTCTCATTTCCTATGTCTAATCCTTCCCAGAGCTTTATGTGGTACCCCCCCTTCCTCCTGCAGAAGTCATCCCTCCCATCAACAACTTTGATCCTCAGTTTATCAAGAGAGACCAAGGTTACACCATATAAGGGAAATCCAATTATAAGTGGGTTGAAATGATTGTTGAAAAAGGAAAGGTATTATTACCAGATGTTCTCTCCTTGTTCAATTATGTTCTTTCTAATGTTTCGAAAGAAAAGACGATAAGGGAAGATATTGAGAGGGAAGACTCATTGGAATAGCGGGTTTCATTTGTGTCTGAAATGAGTTGCCTCAATTCCCATGCTCTTGTGAGTAGGAATGTGTTTGCATTTTCTACCAAGAACTTGTGTCCATTTTAAACCCGCACAATGAATGCCTAATGTGACATGATAAATGAAGCTATCTATGAAAATTGATTAATAGGACAATTGATCAACTATGATTAAATCTCTATGTTTTTCCTCAAAACCCTTTGGGATAGACATCAAAATATTTCAAAAATTCTTAGTTGTATTATTAATCCTCTTCCTATTTCATACGTTAGGATGCCTCTATTTTGTGGAAATATGCCTCTGGGCATATGGAATTCCTTATGGATAGAATTAAAAAGAAAATTGTTGGTTGGAAAGGAGTTGTTCTCTCACAAGCCGGTAAATTCCTCCTTATAAATAATACCTTGCAAAACCTTCTCATTTACATAATGTCTCTTTTCCAGTTATCATCCTTCATTTTTGATAAAATTTAGAAAATTCAAAAAACGTTTTCTTTGGACAAGTGTTGAAGAAAATAATCACTACCTACTTATTGCATGGGATAAATTTTGGCTCTCTAAGCCTTTAGGAGGGTTGGGCATAAAAAATATCAAGGATGTGAATAAATCCCTTATAACCAAAATGGGGTGGATACTACTAAAAGAGGTTCACCCTTGGGCAAAATTCATTAGAGAAAAGTACTTGGATCAATCCCCTATCAATTTTGTTTCAGGAGATTATTTTACCATAGGGTCTAATTTTTGGAATGCTCTACTCAAAATAAGAAACATAATAATCAAGGGATATAGATGGAAGCTAGGAAATACTAGGATTATCTCCTTCTGGAATGACAAATGGATCTCTTCAGTTCCTCTAAAATAATATGAAATTTGGCAGCAATACCATTCTCCCATCAAGAGAAAGTATGGAAAAAGATTTTGAGACTACATTTCCCATAATATAATGGTAATTTTTGGAAAACCATCACTTTGAATGAAGGTAACCATGAAGATGTTGTTAAACTCAATTTCCTTCAAGAACATCTTAGAAATATCCATCTAACCAATTTGGATAAACATGATGAAATTATCTGGGAATATTCCTTTGACGGTTCATATAATGTCAAATCTGGTTATACCCTTCTCACAAGATTTGAGATCCCTGATTTTCTATGGAATAAGCTTTGGATAAAAGATATTATACCTGAAATCAACTTCTTTATTTGGTTGGCTATCAAGAAAAAAAAATTAACTATGGATAACTTACATAAAAGAGATTAGTCACTGCCAAAAAAAAATGTGTCTTGTGCAAATCCCATGAGGAAAATGTCAATCATCTCAAAATGCCCTTTTGCTATTGAGATTTGGAGTAAACTCTTCAATTATTTTCTAATCAATTAGGTAAGTCCTTTATCTCTCTCATATTTTTGGATTCGATGGAGGGCACCATTTAAACATGATACAGTCAAAATGATTTGGTACTTATCTTTTTCTCATATATTATGTATTATCTGGAAGGGGACAAAACAGAGAATATTTGAAGGACATAATATCTCTCCAGGCCATATTTTTAGGAGGTCAATACATAAAATTAAAGAAAATATGGGAAATTTCAAGCCCTCTAAAAAGAAGTGTCTAAATGAGAGAAACACCAAGGTTTTGAAAAATTGGAATATCATAGTTGAAAGTGACATCTCTATGAGATAAGACATGAACCCCATGAAGAATATCAAATGGAAACTACCCTTTGTAGTTGGGATAAACTTAATTTTTATGGATATTCTAAAGGAAACCCAAGCATAGCTAGTGGGGGAGGTATTCTTAGGGATAGTCTCAAAAACATAATTCATGCATATGTTAGTAGTATGAGCAATCAAACTAATCACTATGAGAAAGCTCTTACCGCCCTTTGGGGCATCAAACTTGCTAAGGATAAGAACATCTCGCATCTATGTATGGAAGGGGACTCGCTAAATATTATAAATTTCCTAAATCACAGAAATATTCCTAGCTGGTCTATTAGCAATTTCATTGATGAAATTGAAATTGACTCCCTATTGAAGGACTTTATAAACATCCAATTCTAGCATGCTTACTAAGAGGGTAACAAAGTGGCTGACCTTTTTGATATTTTGGGTTTCAATAAACCCATTATCAATTTTGGATAGGGGTAGATGGAATTCCTAAGGAAATCCTCAATACTATAAAGAATGAATGTTATCTCTAAGGAAGAGATGCACAATCACAAAAGTTAAGGGTAGATCTTAAGTCCTCACTTGCCACATGAATCTCATTATAGGAGACAATTTTTCACACTCTTGCTTCTTCAATTTTATGTGGGATCCCTGCATCACTAAATACATCTCTAACTATTTGGTTGAGAATGCATAGAGTAAATTCAGGAGAAAGATACAATAATGGGAGGAGAACCTTACAGGATTGAACCTAATCCCAATGCAAAATGGAAAGCCAATAAATATATTTGAAACATCCTTCAAATTGGAGGATGTTCAATCTTCCTTGACAGATTTCAGGGTCATGACCCACATATCTTTGTTGAGATCGCTAAATCATGGAAGGAAAAATTTGTCTAAATTAGGGACTAGCCCATTGAAATCACAAAAGAGCTTATCTCTAGGGTGACTGAGCTCAGTATGTATGGGATAAAATTTTACAGGAATACGTTTGATAAGGAGGCAGAGGAAAGGAAATTCCTCAAATAGGGAGAGAATATAATCCCTCTACATGTAGGGTATCTTCGAGACTCTTTTCCTAATCCTTATGAGGAAATTTGTAAGATCATTATAAGCTTCATCACACTTGAGGGGAGATTCCATCTCGTGCATAGCTTCCATATGATTTTTCTTAATCACTTCAGACATAAAGCCATGGTGAGTTTCCCTTTCTTCATTCTAATTTCATTAGAAAATTCCATAAAAGAGATTCAATGAGGTAAGAAAGTTTATCCCCTTCATCAATTTTTTATCACGTTGCTTTATAACCATGTTATTAGTGGGGAGACCAAAACCTTCAATTACCCAACCCTCTCCTACCCCTGATATTCAGACTAAGAAACGGCACAGGAGGAGATTATTCCTCATAGAGTCCTTAGAAGCCATGTTGACAAAGGCAAGGGAAAAATTGGCATCCCTGATGTACATAGTCGGTCTCACACCAACAATGACAGAGTTATAGCTGCCCAAAGTCTCCTCTCTATGGGGGAAAGAAATGGAAAATATCAAACAAGGTGGCAAGGACAACTATCTTTATAATGAGATGAAACTTCACAAAGATGTGATAAAATGGATGAGGGAATTACTTCATGAGTGATGAAGAATAATATTAAAGGTGCTTAAGAATCTTAAAAAAGTTGGAAATCAATCTATGGAAACCAGAAATGGCAAGATTTGTATGAAGAAATTGAACAAACTCGAGGAGGAACACAATGCTCTCTATCTCAAAGAGTGACTGCCCTTATCTCCTTCACTAATCTTACTCAGTGGAGAGCAACACCATCCAAGCCAATACTGTGATAAGCACTGGTCCTCTCCCCTCAACAGGAGATATACTTGACAAGAAATCATGGTGCCAGTGGGAAAATTTGGAGAACAAACAGATAAGATGTTGCAGGATTTGCACAACATTTTGGATGAAATGAAAGGAGGCTTCCTGTAACCTTCATGAATCTAGATTGTTGGTTGCTCATGTTTTTATTAGTATCTTACTGTTGTCTTAGTGTTGTTCTCTGGTTGCTGTTGGTTTTTCTCTGCAGCTTGTAAGCATGCTCAATGTAAATTTGTTTCTCATGGACTTTTTATTTGTCTTATCTGGGGTTAAAGACCTTTTGATATTGTAACAGGGTAGGGTACCTATCAAAAAACCCATCCATTACCAATATCTAAAAAAAACATTAAAACCCTAGAAATTCTTGTTTTCAATCCTATTTGGGCTACCAAACCCTCATTAATAAATTTATGAGTTACCCCACTATCAATCAAAATAATTACATTATGCCCACAAAGTACTCCACAAATTATAAAAGGATGATACCTGGGAGCACCTAAACATGTAGCAAGAGTACCTTCTAGAGTATTTTCTTCTCCTTTATTTTCAACTATTGTTTCTTCCTCTTCCTCTTCCACTTCTAGTTCCTCTTCCTCCGCCTCATCATCTGATATCACCTCTACATAGTGCACTTGTTCTTTAGGAAGACGTCTATGACCCCATCTCCAAGGATTTATGCAAGTGAAACACAAATTATTCCTCTTGAGTTAATTTATTATTTTTATCTCCTTGTTTGTTTTATGTGGCTCCTTTTGTTGGAAACCACCCTGCTAAAATGGAATTTTTTGTTACCCATAAGGTATTAGTTTTGGTCATGTTGTAGGTTGTCCTATAGGCTAATATATCCCTTTTGGGGTTAAAGTCTCTGAATCCAAAACATTTTTGACGGATTATTGAAGAGAGGTAGGGATGAAATATTTCACTAAACCCCTAAGAGATTCAGTTAAATATTCCATCAACAAAACAACCAATATCCTCTCTATCACATCAAGTGCCATCACAAAAATCTTTTGAAATTTAGATACATAGTGGTTTTTAACAAAATTTAAATGTTAATCATAGTATTGAGATCAAATGAATACAATAGTAACAAACAAGATCTATCATGTAAGTGCAAGTAATAGTGAGATGAGAGTGACTTAGCTTGTATCCAGAGATCTGGGCAGATTTTTGTCAAAACTGACCAAAATAGACTGAATATGAATTGTGTAAGCTCTGTTTGAGAATTGAAATCTAGAACCCTCTTTGGACATGACTGCCCATATTAGGATAGGGATCGTATGGGCGTTGGTTCCTAGACTAGGCGATAGTTTCTTGAAAACAACTCTGCTTATGATCTTTTTAGGTTTTGAACTTGTATTATTCCTTTCTCTCTTTGTTACATCCACTTCATTGTAGGGTTCTTATGTTTCACATGTATCAACAAAACAAACCCTAACTACCTGCACAAAACTCAAACAAACATTAGATGAAATAAATAATGCATATGTTTGAGTTTGACTAACCTTGGCGGTCACCCCAATGTGATTGTCACCGAGTGTTGCACTATATTTCAGACTCTATGTAGTTCTAGTGTGTGTGTGTGTGTGTGTGTGTGTGTGTGTGTGTGTGTGTGTGTGTGTGTGTGTGTGTGTGTGTGTGTGTGTGTGTGTGTGTGTGTGTGTGTGTGTGTGTGTGTGTGTGATTGAATCATGTCCCTTGAAGTTAGGTTGCCCTTGTGCCAGATGCACCAAGATAGTTTGGCTACAACCAATTTTTCCCCGAGATGAATTCAGAAATAGTCCCTCCTATGAGTCCAAAGACAATCCTTTTATGTTGTTATTTTTCCTAAGTAATAAATAGTAAGTAATATCCCCAGTTATCCAACCCCTAATAATAGTGAGTGAGTCATGTATATATATGATCCCCTTTTTGAATTTCATCATTAACAACCAAAAATGCCAACCCAAAATGTTGTGTAGTGATTTTAGAAAAGATAACAAATGATGTGGCATTTCAGATTTGAGAAAAGGAGGGAAAAGGACAGAAGTGCTCAAAGGGATAGTAACACCTGGATGCTCTTGTCCCCAATGGGCAATAGTATCTAGGATGCTTCAAGGATAAAACAAAAAATACAAAGATGGGTCACAAGTTGTCCAAAATTCACAAGTAAAGTGACCATTCCAAAAAATTAAATGATAAGAGTATCAAAAAGATAAAACAATGTAAAAGCAAAACAAGTGTTGTTAATGTCTACATTTATTACTTAGGAATCATGCATGTAATAACATACTTAGAGGTGTGATGTAAGTAGTAAGTGCGTGATTTCGTGTCTACACATAGTCATTTACTGAATGTAGTTGCTTAAGTTGAGCTAATTCCAAGAAATGAATTTCTAGATTAACTTTGTCAAATTTCTCTATTAGCCTATCACTAAACACAACATAAGAATCAATATGATTGTGCCCCTAAGTAACTAGCCCGTGATACCACCACTCATGTGTTATGACTTCTAGGTAAAGGGTTGTAAATTTGATGGCTTCCTCCTCTATCATTGGCCTTAACAATAAGAAGGTATCTAACTTCTGTATCCATGCACGAGTTGTACTCTTACTAGAGCCATCAAAAGTAAGGAGTGACAACTTCCCTAATGCTTGTTGCAAGTCTTTCTGATTAGTTTGTAGCCTAGGTTCAACTCTTGGTCCACCAATGCTTTTCTTCATATTAATAAAATTGGTGAGTGATATAACCTCTCTAATCTCACCGAGAACTACCATGTACCTCTCATAGCTAACAACAATGTCATCTACTATGGAAGAATAATTTTTACCTCCAAAATTGCTTCCTCTCTTCGAAGGAAGTTAGGCTGGAAGGGCCAAAAAGTATAACCAATGGTTGTTGGCTAGGTGTGACAGTGTGGACTAATTGAGCCATCCTATCTGCTAAATATTCTTGTCCTTGCACAAGCCTGTCAAAAGTGGGACTCTATTACCTATTGTAGACACACAATCACACACTTTGGGTAATTATTTAGTCTTGATCACATACTACTATTCTTGTGATTCCTAAGTAAGAAAAGTACTAATTAACCCATGTCTTTGGCCACCTTGCTTTATTTATGTTGTTACCTTTGGTCTTACACCCTTACTTGCTCAGTCTACCTTTTTAGTCTTCGGCATTTGTCATCTTGAACACTAATGCCTAGCCAGGATGCCAGCACCAGGCCCCCTCATCCCCTCTGGGTGCCTCTATCCTCTTTGTACTTTATCCACACTTTTTGGGTCCTTTCTAGCCATTTGAGCATCTTATATTTTTGGTAGTTGGCATTTTCAGGGTTAATTATGAAATTCAAGCGAAGGAATCATATATATAAAGTTATGTGATCATAATAAAGCACCAAACACTAAGCATTATCTATCACCACCTAAGGTTACATCCATCAAAGCATCTAAGAGCTCTATTGCATCCATCTAGCTCCATCACAAACGCCTTGATTTTTAGAAGCTATTATGATAACCTCTTTTCATGATGTTGTAACTGTGGAAATGAGGATAATTATGTTAAGATATATCTTTTAATCTTAAAAAGAATGTGTTACTAATCTGGACCCTTGTTTACTGTAATTTGTTTACTTGGGACGGAGGTTATTATAACTTGTGTTTTGCAAGTGTGAGACAACAGACTTGCTTTTTATGATTGATGAACTCTTATTGTTGATTGACAGCACACCTTGAATCAATTCCATTGATCCAAGGTATGTTGTGGCCTTCTTTGAGATCGCTTTGTCGATTTATTTTCTATAAGGAATGAAGTCTGAAACCAGACTGAAGGTCGTTATAAATTTTACAGAACCTGGTTACAGGTATAAATATTCGGTACCTTGATGCCAATGGAAAAGGTTCGATTTTCAAACTTTATACAAATTGTAACGCCAGACAGCGTAAGACAGTAAGAGTTTTGGTGCAAGAGAACAGGTATAGATATGTCGGGCATGGACGAACGTCCTGCATATGCTGAAGGTGAACGTAAGTTGTAAAACTTACTAAGGAACCTATTAAGTAAAATACTATGGGATTAAATTCTAACCTATAACTATGTTTTAGCCTATAACCTAACTACTACCCTACGTGGATTTTAAATTAAAAGGAATTTAAATTATGCAAATCCTAATGATTTGCAACCTAGGTGAAAAACCTAACTATGGACAATGCAACCTAAACTATTACTAACCTAAGGAGGGGACCTATGGACCCATGTTGATGAAGCGGATAAGAAGGGAAGGTTAGAAATTTATTAAGACAGTAAATGATGTCCTTGCAGTTTAAACGCCAAGTTTGGCGGGAACATGGAAAAGTTGGAGACATCCAACTAGCTATGTAGCTAAGAAGGAAATAGCATGCAAAACTTAAAAAAATGAAACTCGCCAACCCGAGTCGGTGATGGCGTGGAAATAAAAAAAAAGTAATGCATTCAATGCATTAATGGTCTTGGTCTTAGCGACCAGCTCGCCTTGGAAAGGGGATAGAGGAAATTTTGGTGGTCATTGTGTTCTTTCGGGTTTTGAGACTGCTCTGCATTTCTTTCATGGTTCTTTCAAACCTGCTATTATTCTGGTTATTGTTGTTGTTGTTTGGAGTAGCCACGGCTATTTTTGAGCCTGTGGAAGTTAGGAGATTGTTGGGAGATCCTTGTTGTTGTCGCCGTGGAGAAGAATAGCTCCTGTGGGCGCGGTTTTCTTCAAGCCACGAGAAAATTTACAGGCATGTTGAGCCCTTCTCCTTAAACCGTTTTGCTCTTGTTTAAGCGTCTTCATTAAAAGAACTCTGCTCTTATGTTGGGTGTTTTTGTAAAATGGAATTGTTGATTGTTTAATGTGATTTTCTGGGTTGAGATTTTGTTGGGAATGAATACGAATTGGGTATTTCTTTGCAAAAAGAGTAAATGAAATAAATCTATCCTTGCTGTATGAGTTTTGTTTTGACAGTGTTGGGTATTCGTTCCTATTACCCATTACGGGTTTGAGTTGATGAATGTACTAGCCGTGTGAGTATTGTTTTCTGAGTTCTGTGCGTTCTTGTAAAAAAAAAATGAAATGATAAAATGATTCGGTGTGACCTCTGGTTTGAGCTGTCATTATAAAACAAACACGATTTGGGTATTCTTGTTGCGTTTTGAAGAAAATGAGTGTTTCCTTACTGAAATAATTAATGAAACGAGTTTTCTCTTTCTGCTGTTTTGAATTCTGAAAGTAATGGTAATAGGGTTTCATTGTGCATTATGGGTCGATCTTGCTGAAGGTAACAACAATGTGCAAATTGTTGTCTATGATTTGTGTGCGCTAATGGATATGGAAAGCCGTAAAAATGCTTGACAAGACTTTTGTATGACTGTTTCTCTTGTCATATTACAGTGTATGGTTATGAATCCTTCCAGGGACAGTAAGATCATAGTAGCATCTTTACATTGTTTGTTCTAGTTTGATATGATGTTCTACCTGCTTGTTCTTGGTATTCGTATATGACTGTTTGGAAAGAAGTTCTGAACTGAATGGGAACAGGGAAGTCAGTCTATAGAATGGACTGGGTAGAGCATACAATTTATATTTTGTGTCTAGTTGAACTCAATGACCTAGCTGGGATGATATATATATATATATATATATATATATATTATATGCAATTGAAAATTCTTCATTGTTTTCATTGAAACAGAATATGAGTGGATTTCTTACTTTGGTGTTTGGAAAGTGAATTCTTTTATTATTACGATGAAAGTATGATTTGTTGTTGCTATACACTCTTACTTGTTTATATCTAGATGAGAATGTCTGTTGGGTGAAAAAATTAAAAAGGAAATGATTTTAATTAGAGGTGCCGTTGATACTGATACTTACGGACCAGATGCAAATGAATTCTGGCAAACTTTCTGGAATGGTAGTTAGTAAGTTTAATTTCTAAATTATAATTGTTAGAGAAAATCACCCTATGGGGAACAGGTCTGGCACTGAATAAGTTGATATTCAGGTAAGCAAGGAGAAGAGGTAATATGATACTTCTTTTATTCGATTATTGACTTCAATTACTTTCTCTTTTGGCTGTTATCATTGATTGATATCACTTCTTGTTTAAATTATTCAGTACAGTTATGATGAAAAGAAAGAGAATATTGGATGGATAATTTGAAGTAATGATTATTTCTTCTCTTATCCAGTTGAAATTCTATATTTGATATTGAATGAATTTCTGTACTGCCTTAGGCGTAATCATCTACATTTAATTGTTGTTTTCCTTCTTTTCTGATTTGAAAGAAGTATTATGTTGTTTGATGAATTTTGAGAAATGACACCAGTGCTTTCATGGTGAATGACTATTTTTCTCTTCTGCATTTGATTGTTTGAAATTAAATGAGAAGTACGAAAGGGAAGTAGTTCTATTTGAATTCTTAGTTAAAATTCATCTCTTGAAATTTCAACTATTAAAAGGGAATGGAATTGACAGTAATTGCATTAGAACAACATTATATACATATGTGTATTAGTTCTTACAGATGTTTTAACCTATAACTATTTGGAGGAAATTACTTCTTGTAGTAATTCATTGGGAGAAATTTAGTAAATCTTTTTGTCTGATTGTGATGGTAATTAGATGATTGGGTTGTTAAGCTGTTCATCCTTATCAGTACTTAAATTGTAGATGATGTCCATCTCAATTTATTAATGCTTCATGAAAGCAGAGTTCTTTTATTGAGATAGTTAATTAAGAGCACCTCATTTTAATGATAAGTGCTTAATATGCTCAGTTCGATGAACTGACCCGTGCAAGTAAATTTTGCAGATGGTTTCCTTGAGTAAAAATGAAGACATGTTGTTTTCTGATGCTTCTTCTGAGTAGCTAAGGATGGATCGTATCTGATAGTTTATTATTCCTCTACGAGGAAATGGGAAAAGAAGAAGTTGCATTCTTCTTCCCTTATGTGTTGTAATGTTGTTTGATATAAATGAAGTTCAGTTGTATGGACTGGTAAATTGTATAGATTTTAAATCTTAAGGATTGAATACAAGGAAAGGTGTGATATTTTAATGGTTGTATCACTTTGAAACTATTTGAATAAGATTGAGAATATAATTTTATTCATTGATTTGGAATTATTCAAATGATAGTTGATAGATTTTAAAAGGACATAAAATCTGTTCTTTAATTGAATGCAACTTTTAAGTTAGAATGTGCAATCAATTCATACTTGGGTTAATATGAATTTTAGATTGACATTGAAAAGGGTTTAAGTGAATATGAACTCTTAATTGAACGATATTCGGAATTAGTTTATAAGCTAGGAATATAAATAAAAGAGACAATTGAATCTTGTACTCTGATTTCGTTAATATCCTCGAGATGTTTGATCCAGAGGATATTCGATATGAGGAATCATATCTATTCGTAACAAAACTTAATTGAAGTAAGGTTATAGTGATTAAATGAATACATTCATTTGGAATCAGGCCTCATTTAAATGGCGTCTAATAAGATGAAGTTCTGATTTTAAATATAGTTGTAAATAAAACTTGGTTAAGATTAATAAGTTGATCTTACTACGATAAGCTGTAGTGGACTGTTAGTCTGAAGCTTAAATTAAAGAACCAAGATGGAAATATGCAATCCTTCGGTATGGAGGAGTAAACGTATATTAAGCTACAAGACAATTTAAGTCTTTCTTAGCTATGCAACTGTAACGAGCAATGAGGTTAAAGGATCAGCACGGTTGCTGAAAATTGATCTTAAATATTTAAGATTATAATCCAATCACACTCAAGCTGGATGTGTATTCCTTGATGAGAGGATTCCGTAGGACCTTGACACACGCCAGCTGCAATCTGGTGTCTTCATGAAGGCGGGGCCTTCATGATGACACAATGTTGTAGCTGACATGTTACAACGCCCTCCCGAATCAAATCATCAAGTTTACATAAGCTGGGACCAAGTTACTTGGACGATGATAGGAATGTGACCGCGTATACGGGGTGACTCCTGAGGACTAAAGGTAACTAGACACACGCAGTCGTCTAGGGTCGACACAGTATGTCTGCGTACCTTTAGTCACCGTGAGTGTCTTCCTATACTCTTTCATATTGCTAGTTGGGGTTAGAGCTTAACCTTGGACAGAAGGACTGACAGAGGTCAGAAAAGACCATTCTAGATAACAGACGAAGTGAGGTGAAGGACGTATTCCATTGAGGCGTATAACGTCTGGGAATATGATCATGCAAAGCATGTGAAAATCTTTGGCCAAAGTATCGCAAGTTGCTGGTTGCGTTGTCCTAATCACCTAGTTTAAGAAGCAGGATATCAGATGAATATCAGTAACAGATATTCAGATAGGCCTCTTAAATGGAACACTTCGATAACCAGAAATGGTAAAGAGAACCCTGTATACTTAGTATACAATGCATGGATTAACATGAAGGATCGGTAAGTCACCGAGTCATGAAATGAGAGATCGCTGAAACTCCGAGCCATAAAATGGGAGATCGGTAGTTCTTCGAGTCATTTACAGCAGCATATGGTATCTGTTATATGATTGAATGGCAATGAATGTGTGTTCCATATTGTAAATATGTGAACAGAGAACATTGGTTTTAAAAGTAATTGTGTGATCCGAATTACATTAATTGGACAGAGAACAATTATTAAAACTTGGTCGTGTGTTTTGAATTACATAATTCAGAACAGAGAACGTTATATATAAAAAAAAAATTCCCTTGTTCTAGTGTCTTAAAATGGGGATGTTACATCTTGGTATCAGAGCTGAAGGTTGCAGCTCTTGGACCTAATGAGTCCACAATTTAATAAGGTTTACATTTTCTTATTGAACAGAAAATGGTCAGAACAAGAGGAAATGCTGCGAACAACCCGTTACCGGGTGGAGAAGCAGCTACTGCTCAAAAGCTAGATGAAATCCTTGCTGCCCTACTAGATACGAGAGATCGTTTGACTGTTTTGGAACAACAATCAATGGGCAATGAGGAGGAGGAAGAAGAAGCTGATATGAATGATCAGCCACCTCCTGTGGACAACACCAATGGAGGGAATCTGGGTGTTGATAATAGTAATGTGAACGCTCCTAATCATCCTGAAAATAAAAGGGCAAGATTAGCAGCTGAACTTACAAATGATATAAAGAGAATAAGTCCTCCAAAGTTTGATGGAACAACACTTGGGGACGGGGCTGAAAATTGGCTCAGTGAAATGGAGAAGTACTTTGCAATAAGAAACTTCTCCGAGGAGACCAAAGCGATATGGGGAGCATATCAGCTTTCTCATGAAGCATCATCATGGTGGGACAACCGTAAGGTTGAGTTGAATATTGTCGAAACAGACATAACTTGGGATCAATTTAAAGGTTATTTTAGGCAACGGTGGCTGCCTCAACTCTATTTTGATCAGGAAAATGACTGAATTTCAGAACTGGTCGCAAGGAAGGCTGACGGTGACAGAATACTGGGAAGGGTTTACTAAACTCCTTAAGTATGTGCCGCAGTACCAAGCTGACGAGAAGTTCAGAATACGAAAGTTCATAATGGGACTGAATCCCATCATTGGTGGCGAAGTGGATGTCCACGGTCCAACCACTATGGAAGGAGTTGTCGAAAAGGCAATAAGACAGGAACAAAAATTGAGAGCAATTTCTGCTCATAGAGAGGAGATTAGGAAGAAGATTCCCAACTCTTCTTCATCTCTCGCACCCAAAAAGGGACCCTGGAAAAGGTTTGGTATGAAAAACAAAATTGTTGTGGATAACAATAAGAAATCAGTAATGAACAAACCTGTAAATAGTGTGCGGAGCAGCTTTGCAAAAATTAGTGGTAATGGACAAAAGTCCTATGGAAGCCAGAGTGATAACTTCAAGGCTGGTAGCAAATTCGAGCCTAGGAAGGGGCCAGTCGGAGGTTGCTTCAACTGTGGAAAAGACCATTACGCGAGTCACTGTCCTCTGAAAAAGGATGATCGCGATCAGCAGCATAGGATACACGCTGCGGTGGCTAACAAACAAGCTGAAAAGCAAGTTACACCCATAGAAGTTCCGGGTAAGTTATTCGGTACACCTGTAGTCATACTTTTTTATACTGGAGCTACTGAATGTTTTATTTCTACTAAAATTGCAATGAAATTAAAAAGGAAAGCTGAACGAATGGATAAGACATGGACAGTGCATTATGGGAATAATGTTGTCCATACAGTCGAAATGTGCCTTTTTGGGGCAATTCTTGACTTGCCCAGTTTCTCCACAGAAGTTGACCTGTATGTCACTCCTTTAGGGTCATATGATATCATTATAGGAGTTAATTGGTTGGCGGAACATAAGGCAAAGGTCGACTGTTATGAAAAATAGATTTGTTGTTTTGATGACCTGCAGAAAGCAGCAGTCATTCAAGGTGTAAAGCGTGAGGTTGCAGTTAGGAAACTAACAGCTATGCAACTAAAAAGGGCTAAAAATAGAGGCTGCACTTTGTATGCCGTAAGAATGATAGAAAATGCTGAGGAAGATAATGATTTCATGGAAAAGTATCCATTATTAAGGGATTTCAGTGATGTATTTCCGGAGGAGTTACCAGGTCTTCCGCCCAAACGAGAGTTTGACTTTGCAATAGAGATCAAGCCAGGAACCGAACCCATATCTAAGGCACCCTACAGAATGACCACCCTCGAGTTGGTGGAGCTTAAGGCTCAATTACAGGAACTTTTGACTAAAGGGCTGATAAGACCGAGCGTCTCACCATGGGGAGCGCCGGTAATTTTTGTAAAGAAGAAGGATGGCACACTAAGACTGTGCATTGATTACAGAATGTTGAATAAGGCAACCATTAAGAATCGATATCCACTTCCTAGGATTGATGATCTGTTCGACCAGATGCGTGGAGCATCAGTCTATTCAAAAATAGATCTTCGATCTGGATATCATCAGCTGAGAATAAAGGAAGAAGATATTCATAAAACAACTTTTAGAACAAGGTACGGGCATTATGAATTCACGGTGTTACCTTTTGGGTTGACGAATGCACCTGCCGCCTTCATGAATTTGATGAACAATATTTTTCAAGAATACCTAGACAAGTTCGTGCTTGTATTCTTGGACGACATTCTTATATACTCCAAAAATGTCGAAGAGCACCAAGAGCATTTAAGGATAGTGCTGGAAGTTTTGAGAAAGAGAAGGTTGTATGGTAAATTGTCAAAATGTTCCTTTTATGATGTAGAGGTGCATTATTTGGGGCATGTTATAAGCAAGAACGGGATAGCTGTAGACCCTTCAAAGATCGCAGCTATAACCGAGTGGCCTGCGCCTAAGAACGTGCATGAAGTAAGAAGCTTCATGGGCCTGGCAGGATATTATAGGAAGTTCGTTAAGGACTTTTCAAAAATTGCTGCCCCAATCACTTCACTACAAAAGAAAGATAAGAAATTTGTCTGGACTGACAAATGTGAATCTGCCTTTAAAATTTTAAAGGAACAGTTAACTACAACACCTATTTTGACTGTACCTGACCCAAATGGAAATTTTACGGTTGTAACGGATGCGTCTGGAGAAGGTCTTGGAGGCATTCTGTTACAAAATAACCACGTCATAGCTTATGAAAGCAGAAAGCTTAAGTTACATGAACAAAATTATGCTCCACACGACCTAGAGCTCACTGCCATTGTTCATGCACTGCAAATGTGGAGGCATTACCTTCTTGGCAAGCCCTTCGAGTTAAAAACCGACCATCTGGGGTTGAAGTATATTTTTACTCAACCAAACCTGAATGCAAGACAACGAAGATGGTTAGAATTTCTGTCTCAGTATGATTTTGATATAAGCTACATCAAAGGCAAGGAAAATAGGGTGGCAGATGCTCTGAGTCGTAGGAAGCACATCTCTGCTCTTATAACATTAAGAACTCAGTTTAAGGATGAGGTGAAAGATGTCATGGAATCTGACTCTTATTTCCAGCAAGTTAAAACAGCACTTGCTGCAGATCCAAAGGATGTGAAGTATAAGGGATTTCATTTTGATAATGAAGGAATTCTGAGGTTTGAAAACAGGGTATATATACCCTTGGCAAATGATTTAAGAAAGAAATTGTTAACTGAATTTCATAATTCACCTTTTTCTGGACACCCTGGCATTACAAAAATGCTTGCTGATCTCAAGCAGCAATATTTCTGGAAGGGAATGAAAAAGGATGTGGTGGAATTTGTGACACACTGCTTGGAATGTCAGTGTGTTAAGGTGGAACATATGCATCCCGCTGGATTATTGTATCCCCACAGCATTCCGCAGTACAAATGGCAAGTGATAACGATGGATTTCGTTCAAGGATTACCTATGTCAAGGAATAAGCATGATATCATCCTGGTTGTCGTCGACAAATTAACCAAAGTGGCACACTTCATTGCTGGTAATTTAAAAGACGATGCACCAGTGTTAGCAAGAAGATTTGTACATGAAATTTTCAGATTGCATGGAATACCCGAATTGATCATATCGGACAGAGATCCGAGGATGACATCAAGGTTTTGGCAAACGCTTAATGCGGCCTTGGGAACTAAATTAAACTTTAGTTCTGCATATCATCCGGAAACGGATGGACAGACCGAAAGAGTCAATCAAGTTTTAGAGGATATGTTAAGAATGTATTGCATGGACCAGCAGTATAAATGGGAGGAATACCTTCCGCTGGTTGAATTTGCCTACAATAATACATACCATGCCTCTTTAAAGATGGTGCCTTTTGAAGCATTGTATGGAAGAAAATGCAGAACCCCTGTTAGCTGGGACAACGTAGAGGACAGAGAGGTAATTGGGCCAGAAATCCTTACGGAAATGGAACAACAAATTAAAATGATTCGGGAACATTTAAAGGAGGCTGCCAATAGGCAAAAGAGTTATGCAGACTTAAAGTGGGTTGATAGGAATTATAAACTTGGTGAGAAGGTCTTTCTTCGGGTTAAGCCGAAAAAGAGTTCTATAACTTTTGGCAAGGCTGCCAAGTTATCGCCTCGTTATGTGGGACCTTTTGAAATTGTTGAAATAATCAACCCTGTAGCTTATCGTCTAGCATTACCTCCTGCTTTATCACAAATGCATGATGTTTTTCATATTTCTTTGCTTAAGAAATACGTAACAGATTTATCACATGTGCTGAATTGGAATTCCTTGCAGGTCCAAGACCCAGGAATAATCGTGGTTAAGCCCATTCGAGTGCTGGGAACTCGCCAGTTGTACTTAAGAAATCACGAAGTGAATCAATGTAAGGTCCAATGGGACCAGTTTAGCGAAGAAAGTGCAACTTGGGAAAATCTCGAAGAAATGAGATCTGCTTTTCCATACTTGTTTGATCGAAATTGAATTCGAAAAACTGATAATTCTACCAAATATAGACAATTACTGGTCTATTTTACAGTTATCTTAAAACACTGTTTTAATGATTAAATCTATTTTTGGTATGAACTTATGAATGGAAGGACGATAATTGAATTTTGTCCTAGAAACTCTATGAATTGGCTAATTTGATCATCGGGACGATGATTCTTTAAGAAGGGAGGAATGTAACGTCTTGATTTTTAGAAGCTATTATGATAACCTCTTTTCATGATGTTGTAACTGTGGAAATGAGGATAATTATGTTAAGATATATCTTTTAATCTTAAAAAGAATGTGTTACTAATCTGGACCCTTGTTTACTGTAACTTGTTTACTTGGGACGGAGGTTATTATAACTTGTGTTTTGCAAGAGTGAGACAACAGACTTGCTTTTATGATTGATGAACTCTTATTGTTGATTGACAGCACACCTTGAATCAATTCCATTGATCCAAGGTATGCTGTGGCCTTCTTTGAGATCGCTTTGTCGATTTATTTTCTATAAGGAATGAAGTCTGAAACCAGACTGAAGGTCGTTATAAATTTTACAGAACCTGGTTACAGGTATAAATATTCGGTACCTTGATGCCAATGGAAAAGGTTCGATTTTCAAACTACATACAAATAGTAACGCCAGAGAGCGTAAGGCAAGAAAGAGTTTTAATACAAGAGCTCAGTGTATAGATATGTCGGGCATGGACGAAACGTCCTGCATCATGCTGAAGTTATGAACGTAAGTTGTAAAACTTACTAAGGAAACTATTAAGTAAAATACTATGGGGTTAAATTCTAACCTATAACTATGTTTTAGCCTATAACCTAACTACTACCCTAGGTGGATTTTAAATTACATGGGAATGTAAATTATGTTGCAAATCCTAATGATTTGCAAAAAACCTAACTATGGACAATGTAACCTAAACTATTACTAACCTAAGGAGGGGACCTATGGACACATGTGATGAAGCGGATAAGAAGGGAAGGTTAGAAATTTATTAAGGACAGTAAATGATGTCCTTGCAGTTTAAACACCAAGTTTGGCGGGAACATGGAAAAGTTGGAGACATCCAACTAGCAATGTAGCTAAGAAGGAAATTACATGCAAAATTAAAAAAAAAAAAACTCGCCAAACCTGAGTCGGTGATGGTGTGGAAATTAAGAAAAAGCAATGCATTCAATGCATTAATGGTCTTGGTCTTAGCGACCAGCTCGCCTTGGAAAGAGGATAGAGGAAATTTTGGTGGTCATTGTGTTCTTTCGGGTTTTGAGACTGCTCTGCATTTCTTTCATGGTTCTTTCGAACCTGCTATTATTTTGGTTATAGTTGCTGTTGTTTGGAGTAGCCACGGCTATTTTTGGAGTCTGTGGAAGTTAGGAGATTGTTGGGAGATCCTTGCTGTTGTCGCCGTGGAGAAGAATAGCTCCTGTGGGCATGGTTTTTCTTCAAGCCACGAGAAAATTTACAGGCATGTTGAGCCCTTCTCCTTAAACCGTTTTGCTCTTGTTTAAGTGTCTTCATTAAAAGAACTCTGCTCTTATGTTGGGTGTTTTTGTAAAATGGAATTGTTGATTCAATTAATGTGATTTTCGTGGTTGAGATGCCTTTTGGGAATGAATACGAATTGGGTATTTCTTTGCAAAGTGAGTAAATGAAATGAATCTGTCCTTGCTGTATGAGTTTTTGTTTTGACAGTGTTGGGTATTCGTTTCTATTACCCATTATGGGTTTGAGATGATGAATGTACTAGCCGTGTGAGTATTGTTTCCTGAGTTCTGTGCATTCTTGTAAAAAAATTGGAATGATAAAATGATTCGATGTGACCTCTAGTTTGAACTGTCATTATAAAACGAACACAATTTGGGTATTCTTGTTGCGTTTTGAAGAAAAAGAGTGTTTCCTTACTGAAATAATTAATGAAACGAGTTTTCTCTTTCTACTGTTTTGAATTCTGAAAGTAATGGTAATAGGGTTTCATTGTGCATTATGGGTCGATCTTGCTGAAGGTAACAACAATGTGCAAATTGTTGTCTATGATTTGTGTGCGCTAATGGATATGGAAAGCCGTAAAAATGCTTGACAAGACTTTTGTATGACTGTTTCTCTTGTCATATTACAGTGTATGGCGTATGAATCCTTCCAGGGACAGTAAGATCATAGTAGCATCTTTACATTGTTTGTTCTAGTTTGATATGATGTTCTACCTGCTTGTTCTTGGTATTCGTATATGACTATTTGGAAAGAAGTTCTTGAACTGAATGGGAACAGGGAAGTCAGTCTATAGAATGGACTGGGTAGAGCATACAATTTATATTTTGTGTCTAGTTGAACTCAATGATATATATATATATATATATATATATATATATATATATATATATAAAATTCTTGAAAATTCTTCATTGTTTTCATTGAAACGGAATATGAGTGGATTTCTTACTTTGGTGTTTGGAAAGTGAATTCTTTTATTATTACGATGAAAGCATGATTTGTTGTTGCTGTACACTCTTACTTGTTTATATCTGGACGAGAATGTCCGTTGGGTGAAAAATTAAAAAGGAAATGATTTTATTTAGAGGTGCTGTTGATACTGATACTTACGGACCAGATGCAAATGAATTCTGGCAAACTCTTCTGGAATGGTAGTTAGTAAGTTTAATTTCTGAAATTATATTTGTTAGAGAAAATCACCCTATGGGAACAGGTTGTGCATAAATAGTTGATATTCGGTTAGGCAGTGAGAAGAGGTAATATGATTATTTCTTCCCTTTTATTCGATTATTGACTTTATTTGCTCTTTTGGCTGTTATCATTGATTGATATCACTTCTTGTTTAAATTATTCAGTACAGTTATGATGAAAAGAAAGAGAATATTGGATGGATAATTTGAAGTAATGATTATTTCTTCTCTTATTCAGTTGAAATTCTATATTTGATATTGAAGGAATTTCTTACTGCCTTAGGCGTAAGCATCTGCATTTAATTGTTGTTTACCTTCTTTTCTGATTTGAAAGAAGTATTATGTTGTTTGTTGAATTTTGAGAAACGACACCAGTGTTTCATGGTGAATGACTACTTTTCTCTTCTGCATTTGATTGTTTGAATTTAAATGAGTAGTATGAAAGGGAAGTAGTTCTGTTTGAATTCTTAGTTAAAATTTATCTCTTGGAAATTTCAACTATTACAAGGGAATGGAATTGATAGCAATTGCATTGGAACAACATTATATACATATAAAATAATAGATTTCTTCTTTCTATGATTCATACGAGAACTCTTACAAATATATAGGAATAATTCATTCCTATAAAATAGGAATCTGATATAACAACACTCCTTAATTCTCTCACCAAACTCTTATTCACGTGAGTTGTTTATTAACAACTTCACATATAAACAAATATAATAACAGACCTAACAAATAATAATGATTAATAATGTTAAACAATAATATTAATCCTAACATTCACCTGCCACAAGCTATTCCAGTGTGGAAAGCATTATCTAATCACTAATCTTCACCATGCCCTTAAGTGAGACACGAAGAGAGAGACCATATCCGAAGAAATTGAACCAAAGCCTACACTGAAAGCACTTCTTAGACCAGTTACAGGACTCCATAGATTGATCATCTTTCAAAACTTCCATCGTACAAGGCATAATGTCGAGCTGGGAATTATGGACAGGAATGCATCCCTTCCCCTTTGGGTTCCTGTGGGACTTTCCCTTCCTCTTTGGGTGCCCAAAATTCCATGAACACAGCTCCAAGATCCACAAGAACTTCAAACTAGCTGGATAACCATCCCTTGAATCTACCTCGAAGATATTCTCCTACTCCCAAAAGTGAGTATTCTGACAACATGCACTCCTCCAAAACACGTTCTGTTGCTTCAGAAGGGTTTATTCAGAAAACCATCAGTCTGTAAAACAAGAACACCATGAAAATGAAAAACCAGGTTCGCACACCATGTTCAACCCTAGATCAGTAAAGAAGGCCCCGTCGTTGGCAAAGACTGATGAGAGGACGCTGCTTGTCCTGAGCCATCCTCCTGTGCCTTTTACATCCTCCATGTTTCGACGCTGCTACTTCAGCGGAATGTGAAAACGTGCAAGCTCTGTTTCCACATTGACTGATTATTCTTTTCTTCCTCCCCGCAATGTGAAATACTTTATTTCCAGACGTCGGGTAACACCAAAAATGCGTCTGTGAGGAAGAATTTTTTTTTTATTTTCCAATATTTTTACAATTAATACGACTCTGACTCAAATGATAACACTTCTGGCCATGTAAAGAAGAAGAATGCGACCCATTATTTGACTAACTTGACAACACAATGACGTTGAAACGTCGATTCTGGCCATTACAACAAGACATCTAACAGATGACACACTCTTCTTTATTTTTATTTCTTTTTTTGACACAACTTTTCTATTACTCTAAACAGATTTACTAACCAAAGATCATGTAGACCATCTTAATTAAAAAATCCATTGATAACAAAGAAACATGCAAATATGTAAATATGCTATCACTTAAAATGTAATATTTAATTACATTTTATAACAAAATGGCATATACGGATTGACCATATTTTCCTGCGCTTCTACACACTTAAAAGGATGACACTGTCGGGCATGAGATGTGTGGATTATATAAGACTCGCTGAACATTAACGATGGAACAAATTAATTTGAAAGACTTCAATTCAATGGGAAAGTATGTTTTAAGAGAAAATGTATGGAAAATATGAATGGGTTGACAAAACACATTAACACACAATATGGAAAAATTGACACATGACTCATGAAAATTGGTTCGATGACGACCCGCGCGGGGAAAACCAAACACTATCATGGCGATTTTCAGCCAAAACTTTTGCAAAATTTTCTAACCCCTACCCCGACATGAATATGACTTCCTGCAATGTTGACTAAAAAACAACATCCAGAATCTTCCGCACCATTCATCAATTTGCGCAGACGATTGAGGAAGGAGTATTTCGCTGGAGAATGAGATGTGGTTTTCTAAACCATGAACACTTTGAAATAACAGATCAGAGCCACAAAAATATACAGAAAGACTTGATGCCAAAGTTATGGTACGTGTCCAATAGAAACCCGCAATAGGACCCAATTGGAGGTCATTTTGATGCAAATAACTACCAATTCATGTCTTCCCAATCATCCAACAGCAAACCGACAGTCAAGTAACATTAGGTTATGGAGGAGTCCTCGGCTGATTTCAAAACTCAATTCAATATTTTCACTGCAGATGCGAATGTCAAGAATGTCCCATACAGAATACAAATTGATCCTTAGTGCAGCAGAAGTCAGCCGAATTCGAGTAGAAAATTCTTAATTTATAACCAATGCCATTTGACAAATTTCTCTGAACTAGAGGACTCATTTCGGTCACCAAACTCGGCCGGAAATAAAGCGTCCTTTTTGCAACCGATTTGTCCCACAGGCGTCCCATAGACTTGCGAAGCAAGACAGTAGTTAGCCATGGCTCGGGGAAATTTGCAACAATGCCCCTTCATAGATTAACTTCATTTTTTCATGCTCTGAAACCAAATGAAAACACTGAAACTGATTTACACAATAAAATAATAGATTTCTTCTTTCTATGATTCATATGAGAACTCGATTACAAATATATAGGTCCCATAAGTCCCGATTCCTATAAAATAGGAATTAGCTGATATAACAACACTCCTTAATTCTCTGCCACCAAACTCCTATCTGCACGTGATTTGTTTATTAACAACTGTTCACATATAAACAAATATAATAACAGACCTAACAAATTAGATAATGATTAATAGGGGACTCTAAACAATGAATATTAATCCTAATCAAACAATTGCATCAGGGACAACATTATATGCATATGCATGTTAGTTCTTACAGATGTTTTACTCTGGGGGGGTGAAACTATTTAATAGGAAATTACTTCTTGTAGTAATTAATTGGGAGAAAGTTAGTAAATCTTTGGTCTGATTATGATGGTAATTAGAGGATTGGGTTGCTAAGCTTTTCATCCTTATCAGCACTTAATTCATGGATGATGTCCATCTTTTTTTTTAACGTTTCATAAAAGCAGGGTTCTTTTATTGAGATAGTTAATTAAGAGCACCTCATTTTAATGATCTTAGATGCTTCAATATGCTCAGTTCGATGAACTGACCCGTGCTTTTAAGTAAATTTTGCAGATGGTTTCCTTGAGTAAAAATGAATACATGTTGTTTTCTGATGCTTCTTCTGATTAGCTAAGGATGGATCGTATCTGAAAATTTATTATTCTTCTACGAGGAAATGGAAAGGAGAAAATTACATTCTTTTTCTTTATGAGTTGTTAATGCTATTTGGCATGAATGAAGTCCAGTTTTATGGACTTGTAAATTGTATAGATTTTAATCTTAAGGATTGAATACAAGGAAAGGCGTGATATTCTAATGGCTGTTTAACTTTGAAACTGTTAGAATAAGATCGAGAATATAATTTTATTCATTCCTTCATTAAGATTCCTTCTCCTCTTTCATGATGCAATTAATTGGATTCTAGATTTTAAAAAGGATATAATATCCATTCTTTACTTGAACACAACTTTTAAGTTGGAATGTACAATTAATTCATACTTAGGTCAATATGGATTTTAAATTGACATTTGAAAAGAGTTAAGTGAATATGAATTCCTAAATGAACGATATTCAGAACTGGTGTATAAGCTAGTGAATACAAATAAAAGAAACAATTAAATCTTGTATTCTGATTTTGTTAATATCTTGGAGATGTTTGATCCAGAGGATATTCGGTATGAGGAATCATATCTCCTCATAACAAACCTTAAATAAAGAAAGGTTATAGTGAATAAATGAATACATTCATTGGGAATCAGGCGTCATTTAGATGACGTCTAATAAGATGGAATTCTGAATTTAAATTCAGTTGTGAATAAAAATTGGATAAGTTTAGTAAGTTGATCTTACTACGTTACGCTGTAATGGACTGATAGTTCGAAGCTTAAATTAAGGAACTAAGATGGAATTAAGAAATCCTTTAGTAAAGAGGAGTAAAGGTGTATTAAGCTTTAAAGACAATATAAGTCTCTCTTAGCTATGAAATTGTACATAGTGAGGTTAGGAGCTTAGCACGGTTTCCGAAAATTGATCTTAAATACTTAAGATTATGATCTAATAACACTTATCGCTGGATGTGAATTCTTGATGAGAGGATTCCGTAGGACCTTGGCACACGCCAGCTACAATCTGGCATCTTCATGAAGGCCGGGCCTTCATGGCGACACAATGTTGCAGCTGACATGTTACGACGCCCTCCCGAATCGAATCATCAAGTTTACATAAGCTGGGACCAAGTTACTTGGACGATGATAGGAATGTGATCGCATATACGGGGTGACTCCAGAGGACTCAAGGTAACTAGACACATGCAGTCATCTAGGGTCGACACAGTATGTCTATGTACCTTTAGTCACCGGGATTGTCTTCCTATACTCTTTCATATTGTTGGGTTGGGTTAAAGTCTAATCTTGGACGAGAGGACTGATAGAGGTAAGAAAAGACCATTCTAGATAACAGACAAAGTGAGGTGAAGGACGTATTCCATTGATGTGTATAACATCTAGGAATATGATCATGCAAAGCATGTGAAAATCTTTGGCCAAAGTATCGCAAGTTGTTGGTTGCGTTGTCCTAATCACCTAGTTTAAGAAGCAGGAGGCCTTTCAGATGAATATTAGTAATAGATATTCAGGATAGGCCTCTTAAATGGAATGCTTCAGTAACTGAAAATGGTAAAGAGAACCAATTATACTTAGTATACAATGCATGGATTAACATGAAGGATCGTAAGTCACCGAGTCATGAAATGAGAGATCGTTGAAACTCTGAGCCATAAAATCGGAGATTGGTAGTTCTTCGAGTCATTTACAACAGCATATGGTATCTGTTATATGATTGATTGGCATTGAATGTGTGCTCCATATTATAAATATGTGAATAGAGAACATTGGTTTTAAAAGTAATTGTGTAATCCGAATTACATTAATTGGACAGAGAACAATTATTAAAACTTGATCGTGTGTTTTGAATTACATAATTCAGGACAGGGAATGTTTTATAAAAAAAAAAAGTTCCGTTGTTCTAGTGTCTTAAAATGGATAATGTTACAAAACGCCCATGAGTGCCCCTGTCCCTTTCCAAAGAGAGAACCTAGTCCATCCTATCTCCTCGGATCTACATTTTTCTGTGCTCTAAGTGCGACGGTTAGTGCTTCGCATTTCACAATTTTCCAACTCTGTGTATTCTCTAGAACTCTATGAATTAGCCAAGGCTTCTATACCTCTCTTTGTAGTTAGGGTTTCATTATTTATCACTTTCGAGTTTCTTGGGTATAATTTATGTATTTCATTATAAGGATTCATTTTAGTGCATTCTTGCATTCAAATTAGGCATATAAGTTATCCACATTTAGCTTAATCACCCATAGCTTTGGGTCTTTTTCCTATCTCGGAACAACCTTTGGATCTGTGTTGCCTCAATCCTTCCTCTGAGTTGTTCTATACCCAGTCTTTTGGGTCTCCCTTTGGTGATACCTGACTTCTTTGTGCACTACCTTGCATGAATTTTAAAGCTGCAATTTTTTATTTCCCACAGTTGGCAAGAAAACAAAGTGTTGATACCACTGTAATATCCCTGACAGTCATAATTTTAAATAATTCTGGATATTGTGCACAAACCTTAGGGAAAAAGTATACATTTTTTTACTTTTATGACAACAATAATACTATGCTTTTTATTTAAAAATGACAAACCCCAATGTACCGAAAAAATCTGAATTTTGTTTATTTATTTCAAGAGTCAACTTGAATGAAAAATACCAGAGATCAATTTGAATACAATTATTTCCTCAACTCCTGTTAATCCAAATGGAAGATGAACCTAAGATAAGAGCATGTAAAGTGATTAGATTGAAAAATGCTTGTTATCCAAAATTACACCCCATGTAATTTTGAATAACTTATTCCTTTAGGACTTAAATATTTTTTATGCTCTGAGAAAGCTGTGAAACATTATCCTAGTGATCTATGGAGTGCAGGAACATAGTGTCTCGTGGGTTCTCCCAACCCACAGAATAAAGGGATCACACACAGACTTAGGTGGAGTTTTGGCTAAGGTAATCCGCGGAACAAAGGATCCCAATGTTTCGTGGAGTGCGTAAAGGAAGTGTTCCACGGAATCTCCAAGTCCATGAAATAAATGAGTTCAAGCTTAGTGTTGTGTGGTAAAGGAAATGAGTTTGAATGTAACCAAGGTTTGAAGCCATTGAACACTATCATAGTGTTCCACGAGATTCTTGCAGAGCAGTGTTCTGCGGATTCTCCAAACCTGTGGAATAACCTGGAAATGAGGTCGCGGGTTTCAAAGAGCCGCACAACGAAGAAAACTCCCACGGAACAAGCAAAAACATTCAAATGTCACACATGGATCTTCTGCAAAACAAATCAAATAACATCCAAAACCTCGAGAAGTCCTAAAAGCACATTTCAAAGAAAAAACCCACGGAACATAGCAGGAAGCCACACAATAGGCTGAAATTGGTTTTTTGGCCATAAATTTTGCTGTAGAGCTCCAAATTTGATGAAATCAGTGGCATTCGAACCGTCTCTTCAAGGACTTAATTTTGGCATCAAGAAACACATGATTTAATGCCGTTATGAGGGTGAAAAGTGCAAACATGAGTTTGAAGGGGAAAAGCGTAGTTTTGTTTTTATAGGCACTCAACCACTTCACCTACCCAAATTTATTGCTCCATGGTGCCCATACCTCCTTTTGTAAGTCAAATGGCATATAAGAATGCATATTTCAAGTGCCCATGTGTGTTTGTCATGTTTTAATTGCATTTGGTCTGTGGTTGAGCTCAGATTTGGCACACTCTATCTCTTTTCCTTCTTCATTCTCCCTCCCATTTTCTATAAGTATGAAATTCATTCCATTGAAACATATCCCTCTATTTTGTAACGACACCATGCCAAACTAGTGGCCGACCCTTCTCATGAGTTCTAGACCTCGGATTTGAGCATTTGCAGTGCATCCAATGCCTTCTGAGTGTTTGTAATGGTTTTTGCATATTCATAGCAACAATTTAATGAAGATTGTGGCTTGTTCATGCCCTTTTCTTTGCATTATTGTCTAATTTCCTCTCCTTTCATTCGTTTTATGTTGTGTATGTATTCTATCCATGGAATATCCCTTTCTCTGTGTTGGCAATGTACGAAGAAGGGGTTAGCTTATGTGGTTTCAAGTCTGTGGCATGTCTTTATGCCCTCTCCTCTTTATGTTTTCTCCCTTTCCTTCCCCTCGTGGAGAGAGATCACCCCTTTCCTTCTGGTGCTATCACCGCCCCCCTTTAGCTTAGGTTTCGCTTTCAACATTTCTCCCTTTCTCTCTCTCCCTGGTCTCTTGGATGTGTTAGAGTAGGTTAGCTTAGAGGTAGTGTTAGCATTAGGCTAGATAACTAGATGAACCAACCTTCTTTGGAGGTTTGTCTTAAGATGCAAGTCCCACACTTGAAGACGATCCCATGTTAGCCAAAAGTATTGGTCTTCCCGTGATCAAATCTTAGGGTGCTACTTTTTTGTGATAACAATGCCCCAAATGTGGTGCCAACACAAAATTTTGTCCTCAAACAGTGATGTCCCCCACTATGGAAGCCATGAATGGATTACAATGGCCAAGTTTGTTGAGTCCCGAGTTATACTTATTGTTTTGGATGAAGAATCAAGCCTGGAAAAGTGCTCCCTAGTTGAATTGGATATGCACTGGTGTCATGAAATACCACTCGCAACCCCTGAATTTAATTGTCAAGCTTAGATATGAGGGTTTCTCGTCTTCAAAATTGTGTGCAAATGAGGATTTTGATCCTCTATTGCTGATACAAAAAGCAAAATCTATTAGCACACAATAGAGTAGTTGGCGAGTTTCTAAGAGAATAACCCTAAAATTTGCTTTTATAATTTTTAGTGCCTTCTCCCAAAGGATTGCGCCACCTTTTAGGGTTTCATGCACGCTAAAAAGTAATTAAAAGTTTTTTTTTTTGACATATCTAAGGTTGGGGCTCTATCCTAAAAATATAAACTTGATGCTCATAGAGACACTACTACCTTTGGCACCCCATATTGGAAATTCATTATTTAATTCCTCATGCACTCACTTCTATTTTTAATACCTCATATTGAAAACTAATATATTAAAATATAATTTATTTTTTTATTTTTTTTCTAATTAAAATATACAAATATCCTTAAATCACTTAAATTAATTTATTTCTCTCATTAATTCCCATTAACATAAAAGGAAATAAAAAGAACTGGCTTGATCGGGAAAAAGTTATTATGTTTTTCAGTTAGATTGTATATGCACCCAGCCTTGCCAATTCAGTGCGTCAACGACAGAAGAATAAAAAATGGTTGCGTGAATGTTTATTTATTTCTCAGGCATCTGTGTAATGCAGTAGTGGTCCGCGCTGTTAAGCTGGAAACGAGTTGAGGTGGAGTCGTGGTGGTGTTTGAATGCCTGATCTGAGCTCATTGGTGTTCGAGGAGCTGCGTTGCATCCGTCCACGTTTCCAGGCCATAGTCCTTCACAGATCCCTGTCACTCCTCCAAATTCTGATGCATGCTGATGCCGTATCAAATATTACAGAAATTAAAACCAATTCAATACAAATTTCACTTCTGCGTAGTCAACCCATGACAACAGATAAACAAGTAGTCACTTTTGCATGGATGTGAGTGGTTTCATCGAGAATGCTTGGGCTGGGGCAAGTAAGCTTTTTTATATGAGTGACCATTGGCAATGGTGGTTTTCAGGGCCTGCTTCCCAGCTCCGATTTTCTTCCTGCCAAACACATGGCATTTGTGTTGATTTACTATGCCGTCTTTGCCATCCAACACTTACACTTCTGTTCGAACCTACGTAGTTTGGGTGTCCATCGATATTAAATAAAGACAGCACCCTTAACCATATAATCACATTCGAGACGAAGGACAGGGTCGCCGCAACTGGTGTTCTTCAATCCAAGGTATGATTTCCACAATTGAAAACATCACATGCCCCATCATAGTGAAAGGCAAGCCGTGATGATGTTAAATTTGTGAACAAGCCCAGGAAGTCTCGTAGATACACTCATGTGAAAAATGTGAGGGAGATCAGGATGATAAAGTGAAACACAAACAACATATAATTATCAATTATTGGGGGGACTACAAAGTGCTCCAAGAAGCAAGCATTTTTGTCATTAGGATCTTCGAGACCTAGGAACTCAATTATCAATTATTTTTCACACATTATATGTTTCGCTACACTTACTTGAGTGTTGAATTGTAAGGGGGGCTACAAAGTGCTCTAAGAATTTCAATTGGCTTTCAAAAATGAAACTTGTTGCATTTTCCCTATTATTTATTTTGGCTCATATAAGCCTAAATTACACTCACGTGCATGGTGTGAACTAGAACGGGTCTATAAAAATATAACAAAAATAACAAATATTATTTGGGTTTTACAATTTGAGCTATCGAAAAGGTGTGGTGCATGCAAGTATTTAATTCTCACCTTTTTATCTCCAACTTTCCATTGATGTCTTCATCTTATCTAACAAATCAAACAACATCCAATCGAAAACCTTGACATCGTTCACAGTTAGGTTTCGACCTTGAAACAATTGGTCATCTTCTTTTATTTGTGCTATTACCCTCTATACATTATAAGAAATTAAAATTAGGAAAATACCTCTACTCCAAATTTAAACAAAAACATTACACACAATTTGGATGCTTTAGATGTTAGAAAGGAATAAATTTGGATGCACTTTACTACTTTGAAAAAAATGCAGGTTGGATTGGGTTTCAAACATGGAACCTATTGGATTTTCCTCATCATTTATGTAACATTCCCATTCATGACTCTAGAACAAGGGAATTTTTTTTACATAACGTTCTCTGCTCTAAATTATCATAATTTAGAACACACGTTCTAAGTTTTAAATAACGTTCTCTGTTTTAAATGACTATGATTTAAAACACACATTACTTTTCGACCAATGTTCTATGTTCGCATATTCATAATATGGAACACACATTCTATACCATTCAATCACATAATAGATAACCATATGCAGCTGTAATGACTCGATGAACTACCGATCTCCCATTTCCTGGCTCGGAGTTTCATTGATCTCTCATTTCATGACTCGGCTTCTTACCAATCCTTCATGTTAATTCAATGTAACATATACTAAGTATACTTGGTTCTCTTTACCCTTTTGGGTATTGAAGTGTTCTATTTAAGAGGCCTATCTGAATATCTATTACCGATATCCATCTAAAATCTCGCTTCTTAAACTAGGTGATCCAGGACAATGCAACTAGTAAATTGTGATACTTTGGCCAAAGATTTTCACATGATTAGCATGATCATATTTCTAGATGACATACTCATCAAATGAATACGTCCTTCACCCCAGTTCATATATTATCTAGAATGGTCTTTTCTTACTCCTATCAATCCTCTTGTCCCAAGTTGAACCTTAACTCAAGTTAGCAATATGAAAGGTATAAGGGGAAACTCATGATGAATAAGGATACACAGACATACCTATGTCGACCCTAGTCGATTGCGTGTGTCTAGTTACCTTTAGTCATTGCGAGTCACTCCATATACAAGGACATGTTCCTAACTTGGTCCAAAGTAAAACTGAGGCCAAGTCCAAGCTTATGTAAACCTAGATGATCCGATTTGAATGGGTGTTGCAACATGTCAGCTGCAACATTGTGTCATCATGAAGACCCGACCTTCATGATGATACCTTATTGCAGTTGGCATGTACCAACATCCTGTGGAGTCCTCCCATCTAGGGGTACATATCCAGCTAAGAGGTTGATCACTTTCTTATCTTTATAATTTAAGAATAAGTTTCAGAAACCTTGCTGATCCTCTAACCTCTTTGTTCATCACAGTTGCTAGCCATGAATGACTTAAATTGTCATGAGGCTTAATATACAATCACTCCTCCCTTACGAAGGATTGTATATCATTTCATGGTTCATTAATTAAAGTTTCATACTTACAATCCAAATCAGCTTAACATGGTAAGATTAACTTACTAAGCTAAATCAAGTTCATTTGCAACTGATTCTAAATTCAGGTTTCCCTTATATTAGACCTCATTTGAATGAGGTCTATTTCTTATACACATGTATTTATTTAATTTCAATTACCTTACTTTAGTTTAAGGTTTATTAAGAGAAGATATGATTTCCTCTTTCTGGATATTTTTTGGGTATGTCACCCCAAAAGAGTGTTAACAAACCTTCTTTTTGAGCTAATTGTCCATTCTTTTCATTCATTGATCAAGATCTAATTCCAATTATTACTTATACAAGGGTTCATTGTATTTTTACTCTCTTATTAATGTCAATTAATAGTCCACATTAACTTGAGGAATAACTACTCGTACGTCTCCACTTAGAAATTGTACTTAGAGAAGAATAGAGTATTAATTTCCTCCTTTCTTTTATTTCATTTAAGTCTCACTGCCATTATTAAACAGGTATAAATTCAAGAGGGCAGAGATAGGTTTACAATCCTCTTTTTCAATAAACTTAAGTAAATAATACAATCAAAATAATAAAGTAATTAATGCTCAATCCTTTTTCTCATTCCTCAGGATAAAATTTACACATTTTACAACTCCAAACAGTCGGACCTTACTCATACCAATCAACATTGATAACTCAAGCAAGAATACAACTTTTCTTCTTCAATTACATCAGAAAGGAATAACAATGTCTCATACAGGATCCAACCTCTAATTAAACGAGAAAAGCATCATAAAAGAGCACGTCTTCCTTAACACCTACTGAATCCATCTGCAAAAATTGCTAGCACGGGTCAGTTCGCCGAACTGAGCATGTTAAGCACTTAAACATTAAAATGTTGTGCTCTTGACTAACTGTCTCATTAAAAGAACCCTACTTTTATGAAACATTCAAACAATCTAGATAGATAACTCATAAGAATTAAGCACCACTAAAAGAAGAATGGATTGAACAACCTCATCATAATAATAAATAAACATCATGATCACGCAACATTCCTAATTAGAAATTTCTTCAGTGAATTTACAATAGACAAGCAACATCGCATCCCTGAATTCTTAGTTGTTCCATACTATAATGTGTAGAGTTCATTCCAGATTTAAACAAATGTTCCAAAAAAAGTAAATATATATTAACTCTAACAATTCACAAAAGAGAGGTAATTGAGAGAAGTAATGATTTACCAATAATCCAAAACAAGAACAATTTCGTTTCATCTTAGTAAATGAAAGGGTTAAGATGGAATAACTTTGACTCAAACAAAAATTCCTTCCCCATCTAATAATCACTTAGCTTCAACCAAGTTTAATAAAGATAGGGATAGTGATCGGACACCAAGAAGGTGACTTTTGTCACCTTTCAAAATTCAACAACACAGTATAGTATTTTACCCTACACAGAGTGAACATAAAATGTAAATCACATTTACATACACTCGAAGGAAATCGCACATCGATTCAATATCTCCCTAATAGAAATTTAAAAGAGGAGAAGAAAGAAATATTTCTTCCTATTATCTATTTTACAATCTCTTATGGTTAGTACGACCGAACTGGTCGATTTTATGCAAGGAGGGATAATAACGTAAGTAAACAGTCAGAGAGAGGTAACAATAAACTTTTCTTTTTAAGCACAAAGTAACAGTAACGAAACCCTCAATTCAGAAAGGTCGTTAGTCAAAATAAGAAAGGATCCTCAATACTTCATACCAACATGTTACCGAAATATAAAAACTGTAACCTATAAATCGGTTAAAAACAATGTATTTCCTCAACCCGAAATAAGGACAGTATCGTTAGTTTCTAGCTACCTTGACAGACGTTTTCAATTAATATAATTATAGCTAACCCAATTTTTCAAGCAACTACTGACCCGCCAGTTCCATCCCTTCATTAATGGTCGTTTACGCTACAACAAGCAATTTCATCTTAAAGATTAAAATGATTAAAGATTACAACCAAGTAAAACTTGATCCCAATTCCACAAGAATAAAATAAATCATTTAATCATAAAGGAAAAGAACTTCATCCTGGTTCAAATACAATAAAAATCACAAAGGATTTGTCATTCACAGTACCTATACTCATCATCGAGTTCAAAGGGAGAAAGAAAATTAGTATGTTCCAACACAAATCCTCCAAATAAGCAAACTGAGTTAATCTCAGGTTTACATAAGGAAAACAATCCTTTTAAACAAGCATTAAGGTACCCAAAAATAAGAGGAATAACATATCTCTTCCAGAACATGCAAAGTGAATGACAATATGATAGTCACAAGGTTTCAAAGTAACTAACTCGTATTTAAACCGCATTTCCAGCAAGGAGGAACAATTCAAACAAAGTACTGCTTTATCTTTCCACGAAATCCATAGCTTTCGAGCATACACAACTCAGGAAATAAAAATTATATTGTTGTTACCTTCAACAATTTTAAACCCACAAGGAAACAACAAAACCGAATACCCATTTCATCAAATCTTAGCAGCAACGATGGAGTTCTCATATAATTACAGTTTCAACTGAAAATATCGATTTTCTCATATATGCAAAATCAGAAAATACTCTTATTGCATCCTTTTCCAACAACAACTCAAGCAGAAGATCACAGTCAAAATACACCAAACATTTCCACAAAACCAAGCATTTCTAATGGCAGAGTTCTTTTACGGAGATGATTAATAAAAAGCATAATTGTTTAATGAGAAGGGCCTAACATGCCTGGTAAAATTTCTTGTTAGCTTGCAAGATGTCACATCCAAGCTTCCCAAGAACTCTTTCTCTTTAAATAACGTCAAACGCCAGATCTCCAAACTATCTCCGTGTTTCCACCCGCCCAGAAATAGCTCGAAGGCGATCAAGATCACAAATGGGTCGAAAAAAAGAAGAAGAAGACTTGCAGGTTCAAAAAGAGCAACCCATACGCATAGCAAGAAAACTAGAAAAAAAACTAAATGAACAATAACAACCTCTAGAAAACCCATTTCTCCTTTTTCCTAGGTGGTTTCTTCACCGAAACCAATGCCATTAATTGCATTGAATGCAAATTTCCCCCTCTTTCTTCACGCCACTGTCAATTCAAACTTGGCGAATTTCCATTTAGATTTTTGCATGTATTTTTAAATTTAGCAACAATGTTAGTTAAACATCCACTAACTTCCCATGCCTCCACCAACTTGGCAATTTAAAAAAATGCAAGGATTGTAATTTATTCCTCATCAATAGTCTAGAAACCATCGCCACTATCCTCCCACTTCCCACATAATCCCATAGGCCCCCCTTAGGATTAGTAATAGTTTAGGTCCCCCTTATTAATAGTTAGGTTCCCACTTTAACTCTAGGCCTTTAGAATTTATCCTAGATTAAGCTACAACTTTTTTTTTTAGATTAAAGTCCAAATATGTTAGGATATTACAACATAAGTTAGAACACAACCTGTAATAATTCAAAAATGGGTCCCGAGTAGATTTTTACCACCTTAGGTTAAAACCAACAAAGTACAAAACATTCCGTCCAAGGCTAAAATATTTGCCTTCATATCCTTATAATAAATCTTTTACTTTCTCACACTATCCAACGTTATAGTTTATGTATTTGGGAGATCAAATCTTACCATTGGCAGCATGATGCCGAGCAAGAATACCTGAAACTAGGTTCTTTACAATTTACTACAAAACCCAACTTGGTTCCAAAATACATTTCCTTTAGAAAGTCAATTAAAAAGATGACAATAAAGGAAAAACTGAAGTATACCTTGGATCAATGGAATTGATTCAAGGTATACTTTTAACATATGTACATATACATCAATTATAAAAACAATTCTGTAGGTTCACAACTTGCGGATTGCAAAGTAAAATGATATCATTTCCCATTAAACAGAATTACAGTAAGCATGAATTCGGAACAACAATACTTACTCATTGCAAACATGATTTTCAACGTCGAAGGAATACACCTTTCTAAGACAAATCACTTGTTGACATTTGCAATATCAAAAGGGAAAGTCATCGTAGTAATTGCCATGATCAAGATGTTACAATTTATTTTCCCCCCTTATGCATAAATTGCAATCATATGAATGGTACGAGTGAAATTGAGTCAATTAGGTGTAACAAAAATAGCATATATTATTTGAGTGTTAAAATTTGAGCTCTGGAAACAATGCACTACATGCAAGTATTTACTTCTCATTTTTTATTTACGAATTTCCGTTGATGTCTTCCTGTTATCTAATAAATCAAACATTGTGGACAATCAAAATCCTTAACATCGTTCGCAGTTCGGTTTTGACCTTGAAACCTATTGGATTTTTCCCATTTTTTATTCTGGGCCATTCTAGCGTAAATTTCACTCATGTGAATATTATAAGCGAAATTTAGACGACAAAGTGGAAAACACATAATAGATATTATTTAACTTTTGGATTTTCCCCATTTTTTAGTTTCTCCCCTTTAAGCGTAAAATACACTCACGTGAATATTGGGAACAAGATAAAGATGATACATTGGAACGAAATGCACTTGTCCTCCCTTCAACCCCTTCCTTTTCACCCCGCATCCTCTTACTCTTTTTTTTTTTCCGTTGAGTTATAATTCTTTACTCCATACCCTTCAACGTCTCCATCTTTCACTTACAATTGCTAGTTTTATTTAACTAAAAACTGTAATTTTTACTCGTATGCACTTACGTTCCCCTTGGCAAGTAGAACATCTTTAGAACCCTCGTATGTTCTCTCAAACTATGCGTTTACATGAGAGTAATTCACATAATTATCAATCTAATACAACCTTGTTTTTTCAAAAGAAAATCTCGTTCGCGAACTCACGATTCCATTATAAGCCACCGACACCATAACAGTACTGGCAATGTTTTAAGCACACGTTCAGCTATGTATTCCCCGACTTGGACTTTTTCCTATGCCAGCTTCTGTCATTGCTCCCAGTCCTCACACCCACATTTCAGTGGAGTGCCACCTCTTGCAAATGATTATCATGCAACTAAATATCCTACACACTGCAACAATAATAATAGAACCATGGCAGTGAAAAGGAGGCACAGGGCTTCTTCCTTCACTGTCATTAGAAGAAGTGGTCTCAAGCATTTATTTGATCTCGCGGACCAAGACGAAGATGGGCCGATTGAATTGCCCGAGGAATTCAATCCCTTTGAAGTGCCAGAGGCTACTCCACTACAAACAGCGGCCAGCGTGCTTCTCACTGCCTCAATTGCTTTTCTGCTTTACAGGTCCTTAAAAAGAAGGGCCAAAGGAGCCAAGGAAAAGGTACACTGTTTATTTTCTCAGATTACTTTCCATTCCGCAATCCGTAACAAGCGTTGCAAAGATTCCAGGATTGAAATTGCCCAAGAAAATATTTTAAGGGCGTTTCGGGTCAGTATTTGTGACCTATCATTGCTTGTTAATGACCCATTATCAGGGTTAATTGGGGTCACTCGGGTAAGGTAAAGTTTATAAGGTTGACAATGCCCGGTGCGATGTGGGGCTAACTGCAGGGTAGTTTACCCCATATAAGACCACCCCAAAATATGAATTCAACCTGAGGATGGGTTACAAATAATGGCTTGAAATATCATTTTAGTATTTTAAGAAACGAGGAATATTCTGATTTTATCTGTTCTTTTTGGTACACAGAAATTTCGCTCGTCAGGAGTTGAAAGTGTGAGAGAAGAAGCGAAATCAGAAGCTTTGAAGGCCTTGAAACAGCTAAATAGCGAGACAGAGGAAGTAAAGCCAAATGGTCCTCCTCCTTCAGCAGTTCAGGCCTTGGTAGGGGCAATTATGGCGGGAGGGATTGCATTTTTGCTCTACAATTTCACTATTTCTGTACAATCATCGTTAGACAGTCAGGTCGTGTCAACAAATTACTCGGTTAGTCCATTCCTCTTTTTAAAGTGTTCCCCTCGAGAGTTTTAGGATTAGTAATAAATGGACGTGGATTTTGATAAGCATTTTCTGTCATTTGTATTGCAATTTGTGGCAGCAAGATTGATCGATTGCCTATTAAGTGTGAAGGGTATAAATATGATTGATTCTTAAGGGCCCACTTCACTAACGAGGAATACATATGCAAAATTAAAACAATTCATGGAAAGTTAAAAAAACTCCCTTGTTTGGACAGGAAGTACCATAGTTCAAACAAGCTTGTTGGCTAGCCATTCCTGACCATCTACAAGTACCTTATGTCTCTCAGTGGACTATAACTACATATATTAAGGTTGGAGTTGGGAAGTATAAATTTAATAGAGACCAGTAGTTTGCGAGCAAATTAAATCTTGATTTTCCCTCAAATTTCAATCATCAGAATTTTGGTGCCCAGCAGGTTAAGTCAGCAAAATGAACAAAATTGGGTCCGTAGGTGGATTATGAGAGGCAGTGGACTTGGTTCAAATCATGCATTTGTAACGAGACCATGCAATGTAGGGTGGGATGCCATTATAAACTGTACTCAGCTTGAGGAATTTAATCATGTCATGCCTTTGGAGCTTTGGATCTCATGCCTTCCTTTCATATACTATCTATTGCTCAAGAATGTTGTTCTGCTTTCTGCGATGAAGCCAAAAACATTTTCTTTGTGCAAATTAAAACTTCTACCTTCTAAATGATGTGCTCTGATCTCATCAATTTATTGGTCCCTGTTATGTCACAGACGTGTACCTTGCACATCAGAGATATTTGACTCTGTTGGGTAAGGGGGCGATGTGAAGTGATCTTGTAGGAGTGATTAATCTGTGTCTCCGGCATTTGGGGAGGGCAGCCCTTGGAATCTGTGAATGGCTTCCACTCACTTTAAGATTGCGAGACACAGCCTATGGGGGGGTATCTGGGGTATGCTATCTCAAATAGATAATACAATAGTTTGTTTAATCACAAAGATTTTTCAGTTAGCTCCATATGATGGTTGTTTTGAAGACTCTGCATTCTGCGGAAACATGTTCTTGTGGGTCAGCTCCCTTACTATGGGACAAGGACTCGGAGATGCATTGGAGATGACCCCAAGCCATCTACTTCTCAGGAGACATCTTGGGGGACATCTCCTCTGCGTCTCCCTGCCCACCAACTTCAAAAATAAAAAAAAAGAAAGCTTTCAACCTGAAATGTAATTGGTTTCCATCCTATACAATCATCACATCTTCATTAGATGAGATGCCTTGGTTGGGCATTTTCATTTTTTGTTTGAGCTGGACAGAGTTTTCTGTCTACATCGGAAGTTTTCTGTATAAGTGAGGATCAAGATTCAAGATTTGGCCTGTAGTTTCAGCTCGAGCTTTGAGTTTTTTGTTTAAGGAGTGTGGTATTGCAAGTAAAGAAAGCTTTTCTCGTAGCATTGTGATGTAGAACTAGACTATAGAAATTTTTTAAGACTATTGTGATGAATAGTTGAGTTTTTTGTATACTTGTGTGCTACGTATCATTATATACTATAACTTTCAAAATGAATGATTATATCAAACTTGTGCTTTTTCTAAAGTAAGTTTTTAAAAGTCAAATATATCATGTGTAAATTGTTACATATTTTTATACTTTTTTGTAATATTGTCTCCTTAGATGACCCCTTTCCCTCAAGATTTTGGGGGAACCTGTAGGCATCCCCTTTTTGCATCCCTATTGTTCCGGGTCTCCACTAAAAGGGGGATTCAGTGGAACACAGTGAAGAAGTGCACTTAAAAATCGCTGGTGCCTTTTCAATGGGTAACTGGGTCACTCATTGGGGCAAAAGTAAAATAGAGAGTGATTGTTGAACACATGATTGCAAAGTGTAAGAGTCGTAATGAGAGTTCATTGAACGAGTACATTAACAGTCATGTGACTTATGAAAGCGGAAGATTGTTTGATGTATTTAACAAACGAATCTCAAAGATTTGAGCAAGACATCATAAGTAATAAATATCTACTTATTTGTGGCCAACATGAATTTTAAATACATGACAAGAACATAAAGCAAAGCAAAGAGAATTAAATTGCACGAAAAGAGCCTTCAAAGGAGGTGACATATTAAGTGCAATTTCCCAGAATTATATTTTTCAAACTTCATACTGATTGCAAAATGTAAAAAAACAAAAGTAGAGGAAGGAGCCAGTGTCTAATCATCCTTGCTATAATCCATAGTTACCTAAGTCTCGGGGATGGGGGTACGAAGGGACGGGGTTTCCGGGATGGCAAAAAATTCCCAAATTTTGGGAATGGCAGGGGGACGGCTTTTTTTTAAAACAATACATAAAAATTAATATTTCAACATTTTAACTTTTTTCAATGACATTTGGGGATTTAAATTGTATTTAATGTATTTTAGGTACTTTCAAGATTAAATGTGATGTTCTTGGTGAAATAACATCTTTTTAAAAGTAAAAACATCAGAAAACTTTTGAAATTTTTTAAAAAAATTGGGGACGTCCCATCCAAGTCCCCAAGTCCCGAAATGTTCGGGACGTCACCAAAATGTAGGGGACGCGTCCCCGGGTAACACTGCTATAATCCTATAAAAAAACTAGGGATCCAATGGCTCTCCTAAATCTTTAACGAAAATTTTCTCACTCTACTTGGCAGTCTAGGATCATTGAACTGATAGCTAGACCTATTACTAGAAAGAAGAACAGAAGTTAAGAGTCTGACACCAATTTCAAAGACACCAATGGGACAGAAATGAGTGATGATATCTAAGTATAAGAAGACAAAAGAAGATCATTTTTGATGAGGAGTCCCTGATCTTTATACTGAAACTTCACGTCTCATTAAATTGACAAAAGTAAATATTTGTAGTGGGTGAGCTGAAATCATGGAAACATGAGATCTGGTTACTGCATGTCATCCTCCTTACAATTGTGAAGGTGGAGCTTTAGATGGCCACTGATTTGGAGGTGGTGAGAATGTTGTATTTAATCCTTCCTAGTGTTGTGCACTCAGATAGTTGATCTTTTGCATTCCATGCAAACCACGGCCATCTCTCTAAAAATGTGTTTTTTTATTGCTAGCAGAGTTGTCAAAGAAGAAGTCAAGGATAGACTTGGTTTTACTAGGGTGATCATTTCCCAATAAGCTTGACCAGCATGCCTTTGCATTCTGCCAACCACTTCCTTACTCCTCCCACAAACTCATCCACCTTGGCCCGAGAAGCGAATTGGTATTTGAGGGTGTTTACTTCAGGCGGAAACATAGTTGGTCTGGTAGACGAGGTGTGAGATTTCTATGGTAATAGTGCTAGCTTTGACCTTGTATTCTTCAACTTTAACATTCCCCTTGAAGCTCTAAGTCATTGTGATGGCATCATATTGTGAGGACAATCCATCTTGATTGACTTCATTAATGCAGGCTCTCAGCAGGAAATCATGGAACTAGTCCGGCTGTGTGGAAAATCCTTTGCAATATTCATTCGCGACCCTTGCCTCTTTAAATATGTCTATCATTGTTTCATAATTGGTTACCAAACTGAAACGGATTTTGAAATCTCAGACCGCCTTCTTGAATTTCTCCAGCTCTTGGTCGAGAGAATCATTGATAATCTCTTTGTTGTGAGCTCTCATGTAGGCCTTTGTGTTGTCTCTTTCTGAAATGGCTCAGTTTCGCTTTGCAGTCACAAGAGATTGATCTTATGCATCAAGGTCCCTCTGCTTGAGAGCATCTTTGGCGGATTTGATCTCGACTTGCTCCTTGATTTTCTTCTTGGCCTTACTCTGTTTTACAGTGGTATCTTTAAAAGAGATGTCTCCAGTCAGTGCTAGTCCTTCCCAGTTGGAGCATCTTCTCAGGTTCTACCTAATCCTCAGGGAAGGCCAATGAGAATCCCAACACGCTTTTTCTTCCAAGTCTTGGAGACATACTTCGTGATACTAAAAGTCTTTGTGGCCCGATTGAGAAAGGGGTTGAAGTCAAAGTTGACTTCCTTGTCACCTTCGGTATTGTTTTCCTTTGTAGATTCAAATAAGAATACCTCAAGCTCCTTGTCACCTTTGGGATTGCCTTCTTTCCTGCATTCAAGCTAGAATGCCCTGAGCTTAGCTGATGTTGGGGAATTGAATTCACAGTTGGCCCTGCCACGGGTTTACCAATTATCTGAAGGATTTGCATATTAATACATAAAGAGATACACAGGAGATAGATATGAGGGGAACCTTTTGAAAGAAACATAATAATAAACAACAAATTAAGAAAGAGGGGGTGACAAGAAAATAACTTCCTTATTCAAAATAGAAATTTATATTCAGTTCCATGGCTGAGAGGCCATGGAATGTACTTTACAAACCATACAATTACACCCCTTTCTTCACTCATTTATACATCAAGATGACCCTTCAACTTCCTACGAATAATCATCTTCCTAAGACTATTCAACTTCGACTTCCTATGGCTATTCAACTTCCTTTAGAGGCAAATTACATTATTTATTTCGCACCCTCCTAACATCTCCCCCAGACGAATTCAGGTGTCTCGTCTTGAGAAGCAGAAATCCTGCTCTGGCATAATGCATTTGGCATCTGCTTGTAAGTAATTTTAACTGCTACTTTCCTCTATCATGTTCACCAACTATCACGGTCACTTTCGGTTCCACACGGTTTCTTACAGTCACTTCCTATTCCACATGGTTGCTTATGGCTCCACATGGTCGCTTGCCGTTCCTACAGTCTCCTCCGATTTCACACATTCACTTCATATTCCACTACTCCTCTGTTTTCAACACATCCACTTTGTATTCTACTACTCCTACATCCAAGTGCTTTTTCCTTGGCTTCTGTCCGAATGCATCCTCGGCCCCACCGTATGTCTTCTACTCCTTTGTCTAAGTGATTTTATTTAGGCTCCTGTCCGATTGTTTCCTTGGCCCTACCAATTGCTGACTAATATACAACTATATAAACATCAGATGCCTTTATAATTTTACAGAACTGCAATGAATTTCCTTCTCTATCCGGTTCTCTTCCAATATGTGCCATCCTCAACCATTGTGCTCTGATTTACACTTGGTCGTAGCCTCTCCCTTTGAAAGCCTGTATTATTTTAATTCCCAGCTGGTGCAAATATTGGGGAATTGCATTCACAGTTGGCCCTGCCACGGATTTACCAATTATCTGAAGGATTTGCATATGCATACATACAAAGATACACGAGAGATAGATACGAGGGGAAACTTTTGAAAGAAACATAATAATGAACAACAAATTAAGAAAGAGGGGTGACAAGAAAATAACTTCTTTATTAAAAATATAATTCTATATTCGGTTCCATGGCTGAGAGGCCATTGGATGTACATTACAAACCATACAATTACACCCCTTTCTTCACTCATTTATACATCAAGACGACCCTTCAACTTCCTACGAATATTCATCTTCCTAAGACTTTTCAACTTCAACTTCCAATGACTATTCAACTTCCTTGGTACATATACAAAGATTAATACATAGAGGCAAATTCAATTATTTAATTTTGCACCCTATTAACAGACAAAATGCTGGGTCTTTGGCATTAGAATATGTGGCTACGGTCGATTGCCTGTTGGCAAGTTGGAGTTGTCCTTTTCCCCTCGATGTTTTTGTTTTTGTGCTATTGAGGTGGTAAACATGATCATTCCCTTTTCAGCTCCAAACTCCTTTGTTAACTCTGAATTTGTGCTTGACTTCTATTTCTTCAACTCGGGTTTAGAATTTTCATCTCTCTATTTTTTTGCTTCCACAAATCTTCATATTTTCCTTTATTATCATCCTGTCCTCTACCAGCAACTCCTCTCTGAGTAGGTAACAAAGTGCCACTAGCCAGCTAGGTGAGGTTGGAGTGGTTTTGTGAAGAGTGACCTTTGCGGCCTTCTTCTAGCTGGTTTTCCCGGTCGTGTTCTTGTTGTTCCTTGGTGAAACCTGCCTTGTCGTGAGTGGCACTAATATCTATGTTGCAAGGGTCATGTCATTGAAGATCATATTTGTCCTAGTGTGGGTGTGTGAACATCCTTGGTTTGGGGGAGGAAGGAGATGGATTCGCTTGCTTGGTCTTTGCCTTGTGGGCATGCCCGAGAAGAGTGCACTTCCTTGCCTAATTAAGTACTATGTAGTTGTCAGCCTCTTTACAATTTTGAACTTAGGTGGAGATATTTGCATGGTCGAGTCTATTTATGTTTTAATTAGTTTACCCCTAAGCATAAAATAAGGGAAATGGGATAATTCAGGCACTAATACATGGCAGTCCTAATCAGACCTGAACTGAACTATGCTCACTAGAGAAATAGATAGTCTAAAAATTGTAAAGTGTACAAAGGATGTGTAATGGAACAATTTGACATAATTCTACCAATATGAGGAATGCTAGGTGAATTCAAAAGATAGAAATGGGCTTAGGAGACAGTCATAAACAAGCACTACAAATTTGGTCTTTTGGAAATCTACCTGGGACAGGTTTGTGGGCACTTGGTCAGGTTTGTGGTTGTGAGGGCTACGAACCTGACTTGTACTGTGATCAACCTATAATTTTTGTTGTAGGTGTTTGCTTTTGTTTGAGCTCCTAGATTTTGGGTTTGTGCTGATGTGTTGATGTGCAATGATACATAATTGAGCTCTTCATTGTCCAAACCCTATCAAAACTTCAAACAATAGAAAACAATAAAATGCTCTAACCTGTTGGCGTGTCCTGACCTCTCACACCCCCATGATGTGTGAGAGCGGTGTACTAAATATCTAGAAAAAGCAAGTGCGGTTGAGTTAAAAACCGATGTAGTTCTCTTAAGGTTCTATATAAGATGTAACTACAAAATTGAATATGCGACTTAGAATACTCTTTCGCTTGGCCTCATGTAACTCTGACCTGTGTACTTTAGATTTAGCTCATGGATTACTCTAAGGCCACTCTTAAAAGATTTAGGATAGGCCTAAGCCTTTGAATAATGATCTTCAAGGTTATTAGGTTGATGTGCATAGTCTCTAGGGCATTTGTATCTATATGAGGCCCTTTGTCAATTTCCTGCCCAATTTTGACCTTAAAGTTATGCCGAGGCTGATGTATTAATACATCCAATATGAAAAATTGACCATTGGAATATGAGGGGAGGGGTTCATGGAAGGCAGTCAATTTCGTTTACGAAACTAAGCAAGGATGGCTATGAACCTAACCTGGAGGTCAAATACTCAGGAACATAAATTGAGACATGGCTGTGTAGGTGATATAAGGCTCCTATGTAGACTGCAAGTGATCCTGAATCTGGAGTACACGATTGACCTAGTAAACATAAGACTGATTGTAAAGGTGGAAATATGTGGAAAAGGAGTCAAATATGTGCTACTTGTGATAGGCCCTTTCTCCAAGTGGCAGGATATATATATTATGTGGAATAATTGTAATTAACTAAGTAGAAAAACCGTAGATTAATTAAAATTGAATTAACCATTTTTAAAACATAATGAGTAATTTAAATGGCTTGCTTAGAAAAAGATTATATTGGAATAAATCATCAAAGTAAGGAATATCAACTTAAACACAATATTTTATTATTATTTAAAGTCATAGGGTTCAGGTTACATATCTTTGGGAGGACCCTTGTGGATGGCTACTCAACCTGCCAATTGGAAGCAGACGCAGTCACAACTTGCGCAATGAGGAATCCAATATTTATTTCACAACACATGCACACAACCTTGGCTAGGGACATCTAGGGTGTACTCTATACCCCCAGTTGGATGCACTCTGTGCACCCCGTCTCAATCACAAGGTACTTGCCTTCCATTTCCACATGTAGTTGTCTTTTTAACAATTCCTTTACTTACATCAATTTTCTATATTCAATTATATATATTTCATTTTCATATATTTCCATATAATTACATGTCATCCACAGAGGCTCCTATCCCTTATATATACTATTCCAAAGGGTTTCACCCTTTCACATACCTTCTCTTTATTACAACATGTAACCCTACTTTATTACATTAATAAACATCTCACAACCATTATATCGGGTTTTCATATTTATTTTTATGTTTACCCATATTATTGGGCGATCTAATAATTATTTTCACTTCTTTTTATTTTATTCTTCTTTCTTTTAACTTTTCCTAACCTTTTCTTTCACCCCGTCCCATATAACTCTTGGATGTTTACCTATATCTCTTTATTTTCACCGCTTATACATAGCTTTAAGTAATTATTAATATATGGAAATTTCGTCATGTAACATTCTCCCTCTGTTAATCTGCTGCTGACCTCAGTAGCTCAGGGCTCATCTACAACACATATTACAAACAACACTGCTTAGTACAAAGAATATATTTAGTTTTTAATATGTAGGTAACATTATCAACATTGCAAAATTTTCTAGGTCCTATGAACTTGATATGACCGTGATACACGTACTTTACAATCACAAAATACACAAAATCCATATTTACAGCTACAAGTCTAATATTAATATCAATCATAATTTTATTACTCTAGAATTGATATAAAATTCTGTCATTTTCTTATCGCCATTTTAAAGTTGATTTGTAGAATTGGTTTTTAATTGGATGGGGACGTCTCCCCCCCTGTAGGGACCAATTTTCTTTTTCATTATATTCGATCTATATGTTAAGAATAACATTGTATGCTATCAATATTGGACGCCTCCAATACATACATGATGAGCATCCCCTGTTGTCATGCGATGTACATACAATATTTAGTTAATCAATACGGTGGTACCTAACAATGAAATACTTGGTTGAATTTTATAATTTTAATTTATTATTTTCTAAACAATCCATTCCTATCTAACTTTATATTGTTACCTAGGGGTTTTTGGCCTACCATGCTTCCAACGGATCACAGGGAATTCCTCATAAGATGTGTTTGTCACAATTTTAAATTCAAGTGCTAGTTTATAAGTTTAGTGAAAAAATACTAAAGTCACGTTCTCACACTTTGATGAATGCAAAATTATTTCTATTTTTTTAATCTAATTATCAATATTTTGATCCTTGATGTTATGGTTATCAAATACACTTACTACTCCATCTCAAAATTGATACATCTACTTTACCACTCGTTACAATCTCCAACTGAACTTCATCCAACTATAATTTGCAATACGCCTAACTCTCACCTTAACAAATTATTTTAGTTATCCAATTTGTAAATGAAGGATTTACATTGACCTTAACAACCTATAGAATTATATATAGTATATTTATAATCATATTTTATTTAATACCACATCTCACCCTTTTTTATTTTACACAAGTAGCGTTATATAAATATATTACTAATTTCCTTTTAAATTAACTTTCCAATCCGATTTCTCCATCTTTCTTTAACTTTTTTCTTGAAATAAATAATTTTGAATTATGAAATATTACATCACTAATCTTTCATTGTATACCTCATGTAATCAAATCATATATCCCATCACTTCATGGGAAACATTCATCCTAATTTTCCAAATTGGTAAGGTTATAGTTCCAACTTATAAAATGATAAATAACAAGTTTATATCATCTAATCTTTATCTTTTATATTCAAAATAGTTGAGTATAATTTTTACCAAGCGAACCCGACTTTAAATAAAACTACGCTCAAATATATTATTTTCTCATAAACATACTTCCAAAATGTCTATTTTGACTTATACGTAAAAATCTAATAATTCTTCTCCCATATTGTATATTTCTTACGAACTTTTACTTTTATTTGTATTTATTTTTCTCAACATAAGAAATAAATATTCATTCTTAGTGCTGTGCAATCATTTATCACTCACATATTTTTATAGGGAAACACGTTGGTCAAAAAACAAAATAGTTAATTTAGATAGTATTTTAAAACTTGCTCAATAATTCCTGCACCTATGATTTCATTGCTACCCGAGTTCAAACCTATTCTATTCTATATAATATTAACACACATTATACATACACACATACATAATAGATACAAAATATCTATAATAATATTAGTTTCATAGATTTAACAGTTTATGTCAAGGGTTTAATAAATTATGAAGTTTAAAATTAATTTTAAATAATAAAATATTTAAGTTTATTCTATAAAAACCTTGTTTTTCTTTCAGTAAAATTCTCTAAAATATTATGAAATAACTAAGTTTATTATTATTGAAGTTAAATAATCAATTTTTTTTGTTAATGTATAAAATTCTAGAAACTATTTTTTTTGACATTGTAATATGTTATGCTTAACTTCTCAGATTTGTCTCTTTCTTAACTCCCTCACATAGTTATGGTCTTAATTTTTCTTAGGCACACAACTCAACATTAGAATATAACATTCTTATGTTTCGAAAGTGACCCTTACCATATATTTGCTTGTCTCACACCTTTATGATTAACCCAACGAGTGTAGACACTCAAATTTGGCAATTCACTATTTGACACTGCTAGTTTTGACAATGCACTCTTGCTAAGATAAATACAACTTTCTCGTCCCCCACTTAGTATATTTTGAGGTCTCGTGTCTAGCTTGTTTATCCTTGCGCACTGACACGTCGTCAAATCTTGAGAACACAATGCATAAAATCCATAAACAAACATCAAACAACAAATTCCAAACTTCAGATTGCATGTTTTCCTTCCCTGTTCAAGGTCGTACAATTTGGTCAGGATAGTATATATAGTCTTGGCCAACTTGTACAGTCCTGGACCAACATGTTCTCCAACTTTGCTTTTAGTTTCATATTCTTTTGTTGAGTCTTATAATCTCTCTGGGTTGGTTTTTCTTAGATAAATCATCTACGGAACCCTATATAAACAATAAACACTACCTCATTTGCCAACATAGAAATCCTATGGAATTACAATGAAACATTCACTTCCTACACTTGCAAAAGGAACCCAAGGCTCCCTAAATCCCGCAATAACATAACTACCATCATTAGAGCAGGGTCTTGGCCAACTTGTACGGTCCTGGACCAACATGTTCTCCAACTTTGCTTTTAGTTTCATATTCTTTGTTGAGTCTTATAATCTCTCTGGGTTGGTTTTTCTTAGATAAATCATCTACGGAACCCTATATAAACAATAAACACTACCTCATTTGCCAACGTAGAAATCCTATGGAATTACAATGAAACATTCACTTCCTACACTTGCAAAAGGAACCCAAGGCTCCCTAAATCCCGCAATAACATATCTACCATCATTAGAGCAGCAAAGCTCTACAAGTTTGAAGCTTATTACTAACTCAAAATAGGAATCTCTCTCATCTACAAGCACTCAAACATGCCTTCCCCAAGTATCTTGAAAAGGGCAAACTCAATTCAAGCATGGTCAAAGATGGTTGTCAAACTTAGCTGCATTCATTCAGATATGACATCATAGGTGGAGAACAACATGCAATTTTAGGCCTCTTAAAAGTAGTGCCAACGTCGGCGGTGCACGGGGGTGCCCACAACCCAACTAATGTTTGTTTTGCAGGACTTCTCATCCACGGGTAGGGTTCGAGATCATGATCAAAGTATTCAGAGAGCTTCGTAGCATGATCACAAATTAGGGTTTGACAATAGATAGTTCCAGGTAACCAACATAAGTTACAGAACCCATATCTAAGTAAGTTCAAGACCATACAAAGGGGTCAAGACTGTACGGTACGGCCCTAGAAAAGTTATACGGTCTTGTCCCAGGTTGATTTCCAGTGGCAATCTCAAGAAAGAAGCTTAGTCAAGTTTAGATCTTCATTTTCTTGTAGTGTATCCACCCAGAACTTTCCAGAATCATCTGTAATCAGCTAAGTGTACTCATTCCTTTGTGTTTTCAAGTTCATATTTTATCTAACATATCAGTTATAAGAATAAAACTGTTATTCTAATTATGGTAATTAATTTTGCAAGTTAATTAATCAGAATAATCACCTGTTGTTAACCCTTACATCCTCTAGTGTACTAAATCACTAAAATAAATTAGGTTTCATGTTAAATCTAATTAGGGTGTAAACAACGAGAAAGTCATTAACAAAAAAAAACAATCATAAAAATCATCCTATAAGATAATGCCTATATATTTATTAAACATAAAAATCATTAATAAAAGCGATTAACCCTATGTCAAGGTCTTATATTGTTGTTTATTATTAAAAAATGTTTCCTAATTTATCATCAAGGACTTAGATATTAAAATCATTATGATCCTTTATAGAAGTATAATTAAGTTATCTACCGAACAATAAAACTATATATCATATAAAATTGTACATCCACTCTTAATTATATAAATTTAAATCATCCTCCTCTCTCACGAATCTTAAATTTTTACAGCCTTCTACTTTAATCTTAGATTTTGGATTTTGAGGTAATCATACTTTACCCTTTAGAATTACTTCTATGTACATGTTCTACTTTCACTTTTAACTTACATAAATCAAGTTAAAGTATAATAGGATACATAGTCAATTTTAGGAAGTAGAAATTTACTCCTAAAATTACTCTTAAGAAGTGGGAAGTTACAGCCATACTCCTAATAAATTATATTTTTCTAATGACTAGACTTTTCCCCAATAGGCCAGTTTAAGGAGGGGTCTACATAATCTTGATTCACAAGAAAAGGTTTTATGAAAATTTCCATAGAGTTAATTATGTACTTAGATATACATAGCAAAAAATTAATATTATAGATTTTTTAATATATTTTGGCTACCCATTTGTTAGAAAAAATGTGTAGTTAGTTCTCACATTTTAATGTAAAGGTTAATAGAGTTGTTTAATTTATTATTATTGTGTGAGATTTGGTTGTTGAACCAACTCACGTAAATAGATGTGAGTGGCTTTGAGAAAATCCTTAATAATAGGAGGTCCTCTCCTATAAATGTGTAATCATCTCGGATGATCAATATAATGTAATATCATTGCTTTAGCATGTAAATCTGCTCCATCGTCCTCTCACCTTCTTTACATAGGTTTCCTTGTGTATTGATCTGTTAAATCTAAACTTTTTGTTAATACAATGGGAGTCATATTTTTACATAAACAATCGTTACAAAGATTATTTTCATCTTGATATTTGGGACATTGCTTTATTGTTTTAACCATGGAAGAATTATTATAATAAAATACTATAGGGTTAATTATCTATAGTTTTATCGAGGGCACTATTAATATTATCAATGCATATAAGTTTTTTGGGAATGATTTTATTATAATTATATAGGTTAATATTGTTTTATTAGTAAGGATTATTATTATGAAACCAATATATTATTTTGACAAATATCATTATTACTTATGAGATTAATAATATTTTATTTATTAAATATAATAACTACCAAATTCTAACATTTTTTTGAACGATTAATTATTTTATCACTTTATTTGAGTTAAGTGTTTTAGTATGGATTTACATCTACATATTAATTGTTCACAATTAAAAAAAAATAATAATATATTTTTTTCAAATATGATATTTCTCCATTATAAAAATAATATCCTTATTGTCAAATATAATCTACATAATATTTATCTTATTCTTAAAATAATTTTATTTAATTTTTAAAAATATTTATTTTATAACTTTTTAGACATTCTATTTAAATTTATCTAAAATTATATTATCCACCATTTATTGCTTACACAACTATAAAGAGGTGTTATCATATAATACCGCACATTCTTACTATTGGAAAACAAAATAAAAAATAATAGTTTTAAAAGAAATTTGGTGGAATAAGATTCATTCTAGTCCACCACTGAGGAGTTTTGGGGGAATAAGTTTTATACTCATATATGTCTTAGTAATATGTTATAAACAATAGGTTATGTGCCTATCTAACCCAAAAAAATCTTTTGAAATGGGTTTAGTTAACAAAGGTAACATGGAAGAATTCCTTAAAAATGGCTTTTCTCCGAAATCCTCCCCCGACTGCATTCTTTGGAAACCCCAGCGGCGGTGTTGGATGTTCACAGCTCGTCGTTTCAGACTGCGGCGATTAGTCTGGTGGTCGAGTTGTGGGCGGGTTTGTTTTTGGGGGGTTTGGTTTGGGCAGCGGTGGTGTTTTTGGCGACGACGCTCCTATTGTTGGTGGCGCTCCTCAGGCCCCCTTGGCTCCTCTTCTCCCCAATAGTGTTGATGGCAGCAGGGGGACTGTTTTCCCCTCCGCCGGGAAACTTTCTTATGCTGCGGCTTTTTGTTTCTTCTTTTTCTAAGCCCCTCTTTGCTGCTAAATTTGCTCCCCTGGTCTCCCTTGGGGATTCGGTGCTGAAGGATGGAAATTGTTTTCTCCTCCAATGGTGTAATCTGTCATTTTAATTTCCTCTAGCATAGACTTCCACTCCTTCACTTGTGCATAACTATGAACTGACGTCTTCTTGTTTCAGGTAAGATTAACATTTACCCTTGTGCAAGGTGTTTTTTTATTGTGGCTTTCAGCTTACTGTTGGTGATAGGGATACTATCCTCTCTAAGCTTTGGGAACTTCATGATCATCACTTACCGATGAAACCATGGGTTTTGACCTTCAATCCATTCTTTGTTGCATTCAATGTCAATCTTGTCTGGGTTTGTTTACCTCATCTTCTGCTGCAGTTTTGGGGGGAGTATAGTTTGACTGATATTGGCAATGCTTTGGGTAATTTTTTATCCATCGATTCCAAAATGGATCTCTACACTCACAGTACTTTTGCATGGATATTCAGTGGATATGGATACCTCACTTGATCTACCTTGTTTTATTGATCTCAAAGTGTTGTGATAGGGTTTGGTCACAACCTCTTGACTATGAAGGCTTGCCCTTCAGATGCAAGAAAAAGTTTTAACCTAGGGCATCTTGCTGTTGCAAATTTCCAGATAGACAAATCAAAAATGTTAAAAATGAAAAGGTTTCTTGGTGGAAGGATTACTCATCAAAACCTTTTGTTTATTGATGATGAACCCGATTCCTCTTCGGCGGACTGAAGACACAGGTCAATGAAAAAAATGATTTAGACAAAAAGCAAGACCAAATCAGACTCAGCGGCATTTCCCCCCCTCCAGTGGTTGTTGGAGTCAGGTTTTGGTGGATCAAGTGGTGACACTACCTTCGAGGAAGTTATTGGATGATTGTTCTAATAATCAGTATTCAAAAATGAGGAGTCAAAAGTTGGAAACTTGGGAGTCCTTTGTTATTCCACTTCCAACTCATTCAGATGAAAATTCGGATCCTAACAGGAGTGATGATTGGATAGTCATTAATAGAAAAAAGAAAGCTTATTTCTCTCCCTAAAATGAGATTACGATCCCACTTTTCAAGGTATCCTACTTGTGTAAACTATTTGCAGTTGCCGCAGCCGTGGGTGCTGTAACCTCTCTCTGTTTGTAATCTCTTCTTCATCTTCTTGTTCTTCTCTTATGCCTTTACGTGCCTTTATGGCCTTTGTCCTTTGTTGCCTGTGGGCATCACTTCTTTCACGCTTCAACACTTTATTGTTTTATCCAGCCTTAAGGACCTTTTGAATAAGGATGTGGGTCCTTCCGAAACCCCCACTTTTACCCTTTTCCAAAAAAACAAAGGTAACATGGTGTAATAAATACTTTGATACATCCATATGGCCTATATTTAAAAGATATCAAGAAGCCACATAGAATCACATTACATAACATTATTCATGTAATCAAAACACATGCCTAATATAGTTCAATTAAGGGATACATATATAGTAAATATAGTAAAGATCATAAAATAATTTATGTGACCAAGAATTTAAGCACACCTATTACTACCATAGTATAGATTATGTATGTATATGTATAAATAAATCATCGAGAAACTAGAAGGTTTTTTTAATGGTATTAAAATGTTTTGATTATGTGATGTCCACATAGTTATATGTTCAATGATTATTATAACTAGAAAGGAAGTGTGACACATGATGTATATATCATACTTTTAAAAGGAATCATGATTTTAAATAATGTTGACTCAAAGGCTTCTCAACATTTGCATTCTAAGTTTTTTTTTTTGATAAGTCAAAAAAAGTGGCACCTAGCCTCACTATTAATAATATTTATAACAAAATACCTGGAGAACCAGGGTAAAATTCGATTACAGAAGCCACCTAAAGGTGGCAGAAGAAACATGCTATAACTAGATACATAGTAAAGACACACCATATATTAGTTATTCTCCTCATCAGAGGAGCTGGACACCATTACAGTGGGCATTTTAGCATCGCTTACTTCCTCCACCATCAGAGCAGCCAGAGACTCAACAAGCTTGGAGTCTACAAATTTATTAGAGGGGATGTTCAACACTACGCAGATTGCATCCATTTTCTTGCCTTGTGAAATGCTCACCTGAGCCTGGGCCTTGGACAACTGCCAAATCTGATTCTAAGTTAATTTTATTATTAATAAATTTATTATTTATAATTGATTTCTATGATTTATTATTGGTTGTGGAATTTTTAAAATATTTTTTTATTATAATATAATTTTAATTTGATGTGGTTGTTTCTGGATTGGATTCAATGTGTAATGAGGAAAGACATTAATTTTATATTAATTATTAGAATATTCGTGAAAACAATGAAAGGATTTTTCTCTTCGAGTAAGATAATTATATTAATTTTCCGAATCTAGATCAACATAATTGAAGTGAGTCTTAGTTGGAATCTTCACATGATATTAGGTCTAATTTTATAAAAAATTTAATCCCTTTTTTGTGTGGGGGTTTAGGCTCTGATACCAAATGTGATAGGCCCTTTCTCGAAGAGGAAGGGTATATATATATATATATATTATGTGGAATAATTGTAATTAACTAAGTAGAAGAACACTAGACTAAATTAAAATTGAATTAACTATTTTTAAAACATAATGAATAATTTAAATGGCTTGCTTAGATAAAGATTATATTGGAATAAATCATCAAAATAAGGAGTATCAACTTAAACACAATAACTTATTATTTAAATTCATAGAGTTTAGGCTACATATCTTTGGGAGGAACCTTGTGGATGGCCACTCAACCTGCCAAGTGGAAGCAACAGGCACCGTCACAACTTGCGCAATGAGGAATCCAATATTTATTTCACAACACATGCACACAACCTTGGCTAGGGACATCTGAGGGTGTACTTTGTACCCGTAGTTGAATACACTCTGTGCACCCCATCTCAATCACATGGTACTTGTCTTCCACTTCTGCATGTGGTTGTCCTTTTAACAATTCCTTACATACATCAATTTTTTATATCCAATTATATATATTTCATTTTCATAAATTTCCATATAATTACATACTATTCACCGAGGGTCCTCTCCCTTATATATACTATTCCAAAGGGTTCCACACTTTCACATACCTTCTCTTTATTACAACATGGTAACCCTACTTTATTAAATTAACAAATATCTCACACCCATTATATCGGGTTTTCATATTTATTTTTATGTTTACCCATGTTATTGGGCGATCTAATAATTATTTTCACTTCTTTTTAACTCCTTATCTTCTTTTTATTTTATTCTTCTTTCTTTTAACTTTTCCTAACCTTTTTCTTTCACCCCATCTCATATAACTCTTGGATGTTTACCTATATCTCTTTATTTTCACCGCTTATACATAGCTTCAAGTAATTATTTGTATATGGGGATTTAGTCATGTACCACTATTGGTCCAAATGTCTCAAAAGGTGTAATAATTGATATTGCCAATTGCCTCAAACTAACTTTGGGCTACTACAATATGCAGTGAGGAAGCATTTGGGAGTATGGGAGCCTCGGGGCCTTGGACCTTGTTTGTTCTCTCTTTTGATTGCTCATCTCTATTGTGAGGTTTCTTGTAGATGAACCTTCATCATATGAACTAGCAAGTCAATTTCCCACCCATGGTGAAGTTCTCCTCGTTGTCACTCTCTTTCTTGTTCTTTCTTTTGGACAATTGGTTCCAAGTCCCTTGGCTGGACATAGTTGCTTGCCTTGATGACAACCTCTTGATCTTGATCTAATTCTTCCCATGAGAGATAATTGCTCCATCTCTCCCTGACTAAATTAGAATGGTGTAAAATTTTCCTCCTTGAAAGACTGATACCCAGTTGAGAAAATCCCGTTGGGGTCATATTCTTGTGCTTAGTCTTGTGGAAAGCCATTGTGTTTGAGTTGAGGCTTGCAAATGGTTACACCATCTTTGCTGTAAAATGTAAGTCCCTCAATGGAAAGAGGGAAATTAAAAAATCACCCCTTCTTCCCAAAGAATTGTTTGTTTGTGAAGATTAGTTATCTCACAAATGCCAAAGAAAACATTATGTGTTGAAGGCAGGGAGATGGTAAGGAGGACGCTTGGAACCATAAAGCATAATGTATGCGTATTGCTCCTCCAAACACCAATTTTCCAACATCAGGTCCAACTCATTGGAATCTGTAGATTTTACTTTCCCCCTTTTGCTGCTTTGAGGGGTTCCTATTGAGTCAAATCATTGGGTGAATTGCAGGGATCAAACTGTGTCATGTCCTTGGGGGGATTGAGCTACACTGCACTGGATGCATCCGTCTACCATCTATTATATGCATGATACAATCAGATACTTGTGATACAACCAGTCATCTCGTGAAACCCCCATCTGCAGAATGAGGCGAACAACCTTTCTGACTGCCACCCATCACCCATATATGAAGAGGGGAGTGGAGAGCTGCCCTATATCTCCATTCTCAAATGCGCAGCGGGCCTTTGATGCAATATATGATAAATTGTTTGCCAAGAACTTATTTAAGGCCTTTGAGAATGTTTGCATGTCATCTCTATAGTGAATCACCGGGTTCCATTCTTGCATTTCTTGCATGAGGATTGAGTGGTTTCAATCGAACTGTTATTCATAGGAAGCGTCATAATACAATAGCATCTAGCATAACATCAAGAGGTAATGGGAAAGTGTTGAAATTGGGATAGATCTTGAGCTGCATTGCCATCCTCCTGAGTCCCCAACTATTAAGGCTGACCAATTGAACAATGCTGCTCTTGTATTGTTGCTGCGGATGGAAGACCATATGGTGGCAAGTATGGATAAATATCTGCATCATCTCATATCCAAGCACTTGGAAAGTCATCGCATGGTGATCGACAATTTTTTTTTTTAAATTGCTCTTGGGCAGTGGTAGGACTCAATCAGCCTTCTTTATAGGCTCAACTTAGAAGTTAGAACCTTCTTAGAGTGGCATGGGTAAGGCTGGAATGTTTATCGAAATTCTCAATATCTTGCTTCAAGATGATCTAAAGGCCTCTTGAAGGGAGGTGAAGCATGGTCTGGATGTAATCTTTATTTAGTTGGAAGATGACAATGCCATCATTTGTAATGATGATAAGAGTTTCTTTGTAAAATCAGAGGGCACACCAATCAGCTATCTCTCCAAGGGATAACACTTGTGTACCACAATGTTTGCACGACTTGAGCGCCACATTCCAAATAGCATTCTTTATAATTGCCATATTGGTAATCGGCCCTTGGGGCAGTCACGGGATCTCTAAATTCTTACCAAAGATCAATTACAAAATATTCTGCATTTGAGGTTGTTCTGAAGTGCTCGTGCAACTCAGAAATCTTGATGGTTTGGTCGTGGTTCTTCTTATTCATCTTGCCTTCACCAGGATTTTCCATTTCTCTGTAAGACCTTGTACTTGGTTGCATTTTTATTCACAAATGCAATAAAATTTTCTCTTCTGACTCACATAATATGATCTTTTAAAGATTATCTTAACTAAGAAAATTTAAGTGAAGAAAGTTTGTTAAGGCACACACCTTTTGTAGGCGGAGACTGAGGGCATGGATTATGTATACACCTTAGTTTTCACTTACAAACGATTTCTCTTTGGAGGTTGTTGGCGTAGAAATTCCGTTTAGTGCATGCCTTAAGGGGTGCACCAAGAAAGGGTTGGGATCAATTCATAGCATCTCATAAAAGATCATCACGACACTTGCCTTTTACCTTCCTCCTACCACTTTACAACCTTTGTACTACCTCCTTATAACACTCTCAAATCACCTTTCCATCTGCTATGTGTCATGCTTCACCCTTCTTCCTATGGCCTTTACCTCACCCTTTTATTAGACTAATTGCAGTTTACGACATCGGCCATGGTTGATGATGTCTTGGTAGAAGATCATGTCCAAAAGATGTCATTAGCCATGTCGATGGAATCAACTAAGGTGAGTTGTGTGTTTAAGTTTTGCTCCCCTATTTTTAGGCATCATTATTGTCATTTCTCAAATGTATCATCAAATAATCTACTATGTTTGTGCTCACAAATTTCCCCTAAAAGTTAAGAGGTCTTAAAGTTTAGTGGAGCTTACACTTGGAGGTCATCATTAGAGCATTGGGTTACTAAGAGCATCAAGAATATACATTAAGACAATGAGCTCTACCTTAATCTTTGGAGTCCACAACTTCAGTCTACTTAAGTCTTCTTCGTATCTATCTTGTGATCCATCCACAACAATATCTTATAAGTTGTTACAAACCAAGGAAGATGATTAATATGCCAAAAGTGTCCACATAAAACTAAGTATTCTTAACCCTAACCTTTTTCCTTCATGTTGATTGGTTTGATTATTTTGATGTATCATGTATTTGACTAGGATAGTGTAACATATCTTTATTTATTGCATTATTACTCTTTGTACGACACATGTTTGTCGCCAAATAATATTACAACTCCATATTTCAGGATTAGTTCTTGTTTACTACCATAGCTCTTGCTTACGACCCTTTAGGATTCTAGTAGAACCACATACCCCATATACGTGACATAGGCTTTGGAATCTTGCATCCAATATTGAGTGTGTACTACTCTCTTCTAGATCCACGACTATGTATGCCCTTGGATATAGCTTGCATGTGTGTTAGCTCTCGTATGGTCTTCTACTTATATCATACATTATAGGGAGGATCATTATATTGATTGTCTTAACTTACATGCAAGTCTATGGGGGCATTCAAAATTACATTTGTTGGACCACGATTACTGTTAGACCAAAACCCACAGGGGTTAACCTCCGCTACAATCACTAGAGTTAAGATACACAAGAGGCAGTTAGTCCATGTCACGAAACTCACGGGGATCATTAGACGCACATGCTAACAATCCCCCCAACGTTACTCGAATGAGTTTCGAATTCAAGACCTATCGCTCTGATACCATTTGTTGGACCACGATTATCGTTAGACCAAAACCCACAGGCGTTAACCTTTGATACAATCGTTAGAGTTAGGATCCACAGGAGGCAGTTAGCCTATCTCACAAAACTCACAGGGAGCGTTGGACGCACATGCCAACATCTAACAATAAAACCATGCAAAAACTACAAACAAATTTATTTATTTTTTAATAATTGACACTAAAGCAATGATAAACTGACACAATTTTTTTTATTTTTTTATTATGCGCATCACAAAAATGTGTGTAATTTCCATTGATTTTATTTGATGTATAAATTGGTGCAAACTTGACACGACAGAAAATATTTGGTCATGTTGATTTTGTCACCAAAGTTGATGCAAAAAGCTTGAATTTTCACGACACAATACACAAAAACATAATTTTCCATCAAAAATTTGGCAATGGCAACACTATGTGAACATAATGTAGTAGTGCATACCTACCCTTGCTCCTAATGCTTTGAATTCACAATGAGACTATCTTGAATTTTATGTCGCATCGTGTTCTAAATACCCTAATGTACCTATGTATTATAGACTTCTTGAATTCCAATTAGGATCCTATTTGTGTGCACACTGACATGTGATGGGGGGCGAGGGAGGGAACTTACAAATAAGGTCTAAAAAACTGAAGGGACACAAACAAAAGTTAGAAAGGTCTGTGCAACAAAAAATTCCACAAATGTACAGTTAAAATTTTATTGGACACATTATTGCAACTATATTGTCTTGGGGTACACATCATAACATTATGAGAGCAAGTGGTAGGATCTAGGCAAGTGAATCTTTCAGAATTCAAGCCTTCAATTTGATGCCAATTTCATGAACATGGCTAAACACCTACAAGCGAATGTAAGAACACTCCAACAACATAATACTTTATTATTCTCACACCACATCTAGCAAGCTATAGGGAAGCCTAATATATAAGCCTAATTAGTTTGTTACTAATAACCAACGAATAGCTAGAAAAGTATATGCCTAACAAATTGTAACAACATGTAGTTAGGCATTAATATAAGAATAACTAATATCCTAAATAATCCACTATGTGCATATAAACTCCCTAAATGAAGCTTAACAAACTAAGTGAAAACAATAATTAACTAAGCTTGATAGATATTAGGTAGCTAAACTATACGCAGTATGAACACATTACACCAACAAACATCAAGGAAAACAAGGGGAAGAGAGATAGGAGAGATAACAACTACAAAAGATGGAAACTTACTAATTAGAATCAACTCTAAACCTATAATAATAGCAATTTTACAACTAGTAAACCTCGTACCAAAATTAGGTGTCTATGGCAAGTAACGATTTGACAATATTTATATAGAAACTTGCCCTAAAGAAGAATCATTTGCTTTGTCTCATTTATAAAATGACTTGCAAAATGATACACACTATAAATAAACATTGGTTAGAGCTTCAAACAAAAGACAATTGCCCCTCCTCGTCTACTAAACAATCTAATAATCAACATCTATATTTTTTACGCATATGGAATGACCTAACCTAACCTAACCAATATAAATTAAAATTGTTGTCTCTTCTTGCCTTTGGTATGGTCCATTATATCATTAACATAAGATACTTAACCATAAACACATAATTGTTAGAGAACAGTTGTTTGTTCCGTCTCGTAATAAATGTTTTTGGCATAGCTTTTGTGATAAACAGTTTCAAGCATTTGTATTTGATGATAGAGGCTTCACAAGCTTAAGGATTTTAGAAGTGAATGTCATGTATGGGAAAAAAATTTTGTAAACATGTATCATTGGATTGAAACATGTATCATTGGATTGAAAGGAAGCAACGAGTTCATTTGCAAACAAGTTATGTTTACAAGAATAAATTATTTCTATTCCAAAACACCTTGTAATGTCATTATGAATGTCTTTCAAAAACATGTTTCTCAAGGGAAAACCAATTCTATTTTGTGATATATGTTGTTCACATAAAAGCTCTAATGGTAGAGTTGAATCATAGTACACTATATTCATATTCATGGAAACGTGCAAGGGATAAGTAGACCGTGTCTTCAATTATTTTAGTGCTCCACAATCGGCAAAAGCCAACAAAGAAAGGGCCAAAAACACAAGTGACCCAAAATAAGGATCAAAGGGTCCGCATAAAACAAAATGCCAAAAACCTCAGGAGGCCCATTAGAAGGGTCAAAGGGCCTATCCAAAATAGGATGCTAGAAACCAACTCGGTGGGCGCACATAAGACACCATAAACCCTAGGGAACCCAAAGTAAGGGTCAAAGGGCCAACCCAAAGTAAGGGTCAAAGGGCCAACACAAAATAGGACGCCATAACCATGACAATCTCAAACTCTCCAGAGTTAATCGATACGCCATTTGTATGCAACATTTTGGCAGCCAATTTGAAGAGAGGTATAGCACAAGCCCTGGTAAGTTGTGCATGCTTCGGGTGAGCATTCAAACCTGTTGAATGAAGTGCAAGCGCACGTAGTGTTCTATGGGAAATAAAAGACTACACGTTTCTTATCCATGGAGCACTAAAATAATTGAAGAGAACCCAAAAATCCAAAAAATAGGAGGACGAGAGAGAAACATGAGAAGAGAGAAAAATTGAAGAAAGACAAGAATAAGGAAATACAAGAGAAGAAAGGGCATATTCCTCATTGGGACTGCATTCTTCTTCATCATCAGAATCAACCCATGCTGATATTTGCACTTCTTGGTTGCAGTCTAACTAGTCTTCAGAGTGTTTGCAAGGACTTTACTTTCTATTTGAGATCTCTTAAAGGGACTGCTTGAGTTCTTCTTTAATCAGTCTCTCCAGTCTTTGTAAATGGTACTCTTGAAAGGAAGTTCCCTTTCTGGAATGATGATCAAACCTTCTTGTTCATTGTGTGGAGAACAACATTTTCTTCTTGTTCATAATAGTAGAGAACTTGACCATCTGTTTGTTAATGATTACTCATCTCTTTTGCTTAGGGGTAATGGGGCTTGAAAACAACATCGAGTTGGGCACAAGGAGATCTCTGTTTTGTTTTCGCAAGGACGAAGAGGGTGTTGAGAACATTTAGACTCATGTGGGAGCCATTGCTGCAACATTTGAGACTGTGGGGCATGGTAGCCCATGTAGCAAGGTCTGAGATAGCTTGGGGCAGCAAGTTTACCCTCGACAATCATGAGCTCATTTGAGGCCCCAATGCGACCACTTTCCAAATCTCAGCCAAAAGGTTAGGATCAGTAGATCCAACTTGGAGAGGTTGGGGTGGGATTAGGGCTTACACGTGTTCAAGAAATAGAGGAGTTAGAGGTATTGGAGCATCTTGACCAGCTTGTATGAGATAGGTCTCTTCTTGAAAAAAAAGGTCAAAGGCTTGGGAAAGAGTATCTCCACCAAGAGATTGTATCATGACTGCAGGCTCAAATGATATTAGATAAAACAAGAAGGCCATACCTGATTGAGGTCTGAAATTTAGGAGGAATCCTCTTCCATGCTTTCTTGAATCTGAGGTTGAAATCTAATACATGCTCCAATGACGCTTTCTTCATTGCTCTAAGGTGCTCTATCAGAGACAAAATATCTAAATTCTCCTTGAACTGGCTGCAAAAACATTTTCCCAACTCATCCCAACTTGAAATGGATTGTGGAGCCTATCCTCTGAACTAATCTAATGCTTTCCCATGTAGAGGTGAAGCTAATAGTTTGAGGGCTACATCTGGCTTAGTATTGTTATGGATTGTGCAAAGATTTATGACATCTTGAATGTAGTCTATGGGGCTAACATAACCTCTCCATTGAATGAGGGCAGTGTTTAGAGAGCAAAAATAGGGATATCATTCCATTGTTGCAACAAATAAAGGGTGCCGCCAGAGCTCCATGACACAAATGGAGGGTCCTTGGGTTAGCCATGACACTCTTTGTGCATTATCAACGTAAAACATAAGGGGCAAGGTCTCCAAGACTTGAGAATGGGGCTCTAGAACAGTGGAGTTGGCAGGTGATAAGGTTTTTGCTTCAAAAAGCATATTGAGTCAAGACTCCCACCAAACCTAGACTGAAAAAAAAAGCATGAACCAGGGGCTTTGTGTAAGATTTTAAATAAACAATAAAGCTTGTCCTTGTGTTTACAAATGTAACACTTGAAAAATAAAATAAAGAGCTCAACAAAGTGCCCCACCGGGTGTGCTAGAAACTGTTGATGCCTGATTATTTCCTGTTTGGATTGTACCCTGATTTTTCACACACAACAATTAAACTGCTTCGAGTGTGGGACTTGATCTATAAAGACCACCTCCATAGACAGCTGGCTCTGTTTCCTAAACTACCCCAGTGCTACCACTATTCTAATCTAAAGCTAAGAACTTGTAGGGGAAAATGGAAGAGAGAAGAAAAGTGAAAAAGTTAGTGATGCACCAGAGGTTTAGGGGTTGTGTGATTCCTTCCCCTGCCTGATTTCAACACAGAACCATGTAAATGTATGAGTTAAAAGAGGCGCAATACACAAACATGCAAGAGATAAAAAAACTCAATGAAAACAAGAGGGTAGACAAGATAAAACTGCCATTCTTTTTGTTGATATAAGGGGGTATACGTAGTTGTAGGCTTTGAATAGGGTGAAAGATCAACACATTCAACAATGGAAGAGGTCAAACCAACATAGAACAAAATGTGGCCCAAGCAGGTCCAAGGAAGTGTGCCCACAACTGAATGTGGAGAGACTCTCTCTGTTATAGAATTTCAGAAAAGAGAGCTTTAAGAGAAAATGAGAAGAGAAGCACTAAAACACAGTCATTGTCACAGAGAGGAATGTCACCCTTATGGCTGTAGACGATCAGATCCAAGATCTGATTGAAGAGCACCCAAATCTTTGTGAATCCCCATTCCAAAGCAATTTGATCTTTGATGTGATCCCAAATAGCTGCCCATAATTATTTAGAAGACTCTACATGAGCTCAAGGGACACTGCAGTATTTTGGGACACTCAAAACATAGATGAGAGCCGCCTTTTGAGAGAAACCCAATCAGATATAAGATTTTAGGGCCCACTGAAATATGAAGAGGCACTCCTTTAACTTGCAGAGGCAATGTGACTACTTGGGAAGCTCAGAACGTTAAATCAGGCTGTTAGAGTGAGTCTAAAATGCATATAGAATGAAAAATGGCTTACAGGGACTTTAACTGAAAATTGTGGGCTGTGTGCTCTCAATTGACTTAATAGTGGTCTCAATCAAAAGCTCTTGAATGCTTTGAATGTATCTCTCCAACAAGACCAAAAACGCTTTGAATTGAGCTTTTGTGTCAAAAGATATGGCCTTCTAAAGTTCTGTGTGACGTTTTCTTTAAATGAGTCTCAGGGACACGTGGTGCTTCCTCAATAGTTGCTCAAAGTGACGCGGGCTGATTACAGGCACTCGCGGTCTTTGTGGGTCCCCTGCCTTCATCTTTAATTTTTTTGTGGGCCCTACGAGCTTTATACAGGATGATGGCAAGTGCCAAGATCTCAGGTCCCTAGCAGTCACATAGTCCCTTATGTTGTGTTTTAGTCTCTGTGAGCACCCTATCTGGGATTGTGACACGTGTCATATTCCCAGAGTTGCTCTGCATGTATTGTGGTCCCACCTTGACTGTGACTGACCTTGAGACCAATCCTGAATAGTGACATGCGTCCACTTCTTAGAGCTTCGGAGTCCTTGAGTATTGGGCCCTTTGTGTGAGACAGACTGGGTCCGGGCAAGACACTTGGACTGAGTCCGAATTTGAAAAGTGGCACATTCGGATGCACTTGTGAATTCCTTGGGCTCTAAGTCATCTCTGTGGACACGAGCATTGCGGGGATCCTTCCACGTGTCCCCTCAGACTTTAAAATTTTAGCATTGTGGGTCTCAAGCAAACAGATCAAGGGTACCCTCTTTCCAATTACTTACTTATGTGCGGGCATCCTTCTCCTACTTTACCTTATTATACAATGTGAACACATTTTAATGAAGTGTTCCCCCTTGAGCTCTTCTTACCAATGTGGGACTGATTTCCCTTGTGTATTTCAAAGTGACCTCGGGCTTTCCACCATTGGAGACACAATGAAGCTTGTGGGAGCCTCTTCTAACTCTGTGATTGCTACATAAGGTGCCCACAGGTCTGCAATCATTGGTCTGACCAAATGTAACCTTTTTAGGCTCTTGAAACCTGTGAACACTTTTGGTGCCGCCATTAGAGCTCTACAACATTCTGTAATGCTGTGATCACTGTTTGGATCTATACAACAAGGTTGAGGGCTCTGTGATTGCTTTGGAACATGGAGAGTATTAAGGGAGACAAAGACCACGTTGAAGAGAATAGAGGAAAAAAAAAAAAGCCTTAAGGGACACAAATGTGACCAATAGGGAATTTGAAAGCACAAGTTAAAAAATGGGCTAGTAGGCTCTTTTTATCAACAGATAGTGTAGTATATTTTTGTCTATTACATTATAATCCTTTATAGCACATGGTCACTGTCAAATGGCATAACAACACATAGTTTAGGAATAGCTCTTACTTATTACCTTTAGGACTCTAGTTAGAACCCATACCCATATCTTTGACATAGGCTTTAGAACCCTATATCTTTGATATTGAGTGTGAATTACTTTCTTCCAGATCCATTTACAACCATCATATATGAACGCCCTTTTAGCCATATCTTGCTTGTTTGTTAGCTCTAGTATGGTCTTCTAGTTATAGCCTAATTTATACAGAGAAGATCGTTATATTGACCATCTTAGCTTACAAACACATTGAATGACCAACCAATTACATTTGCAAAGCTAGCTACTCAGATCTGCAATTTGTTTTGCTTGAAATAATTACTTTGGGATATTGAGATGCTTTGAAAAGATTTACAGTAACTCTATACATATTAAACTCGCTTTACCAACATTTCTTTTGTCTAGGACTTGGTGTATTAATCTCCTATTCAGGGTTGGGGTGTGCCAGTTTTGGGGCAAATTTGTGAGAGATTTGTTGTGGGTACCTATCTACCACCTTCACACCACCTTCATATCACCTGACTTGTCATCCTTTGCCATGTTTAGTTCTTCCTCCACCCCCTCCTCAATTGCTTGCACATGCCCGACTAGATTGGCCCGATCAGTGTAGTTTATCCTGATTCAGCGAATTAGGATGTATTGTTTTTTGTTGTTTTTTGTTCTACTACCGAAGTGCTACGATCTATGATGCTAGTGAATGCCTGCCTCTTGTTGGCGAGGCATCTTTCCTCTGCCATGTGGGACATGATAATAGAATCAATTACATTAAGCAGATTTAACATGCATACCTCATGTTGAATGTGGTCCTTGAGCTGACCAAGCAGCAGGTTGTTCAAATTCTCATCCGTAATTGTCTCCAGTCACAAGGACATGTTCTGGAATTTATGAATATAATCCTTGACAAACCTTGTTTGTCGCAACTTTGCCAATTGGATGAAGCAATTCCCTGCCATAGTACTGCTGTAGTGTGTTTGCAACTCCTACGCAAAAACTAATCAGGTGATATTGAGAATTTTCTTCTTTTGAGCACACAACCATTGATACAAAATGAATCCGCTTGCATGGGATTTGATGTAGATCGAAAAAATTCTCCTTTTGGTTGATCTTGTTGAGTGGATTCTTTCTATTGCATTTAGGCAATTCCATCTTCCGTCTGTGGTTTTGAGTCCCGAAATTATTGGTAGCCATGGGTTGTGATCAAGATTGGGTTGTCCCGTAGTTCCACCTTGATAGGTCGCGACATTGGTGATTGGTATTTGGGGTTGCAGAGTTTGTTGCGAGACAACCAACTTATTAATGGTAGCTGCAAGGGTGGTCAATTGCTGATTGATGCTATCTAGATCTCCTTTTTTGGCCATCTCTGATTACTTGATTTCGACATTCTCATCAAGTAGGCACAGTTTTGCCATCCAATGAAGAATACATCATATCAGAAGTCCCACCTGATCCCAGTTCCGACTCCATGTCTTCTTTGGTCAGTGTTTTTCTTGGTGTATGAGTTCTTGCTCCAACCTCTAGTTTGCAGTCCTGCCATGTAGTTGCTTTACTGGAGGTCAAAAATAGGGCTATAGGAGACCTATACCATTGCAATTGTCTTGCCGAGACAAATCCAAAGACTTCTATATTGTACAAGCGTACAAAAACTTCTAGGCATTTTTATGTGTTCTTGGTGAGACGAAAACCCTAAATTTCTTCAAGATCAAAAGTTTTTGATTTTGACCTACCAACAAGACAGAACAATACAAGTGAAAAAATTTCCCTGCCAAACAAACACTGATTCAAACCAGGAACAATTTTTTTTTCAAGGAATAGAGCAGATTTACTTGAAATAGAGATCTTTCTTCCCTCATTGCCCAATGCACCGCCGAACCCTCACCCAAGTCCAAGCTCTGATACTACTTGTAATGAAATTAATTAGATAGATGAAGCAGAATCACATTCATAGATAACAATATGAAAGATCTCATAAGCAAAACAACAGCACCAACTTCGCAGTAATAAGTAGAGTAGAGGAGATCGACACAATATGAATGAAAGCAAGGCAAAGTACTGTAATATGTGATTGAGCCACTTTGAGGGGGAAACCTCCACAACCTTACAATAAGCACAGAATTCGTGTTATGATGATACATATCCTATCATCACCTCCTACATATAGCATAATTAGGCTATGGAATAGTATAATCCAATCAGGCTGACTAATACTACCGATATGCAAATCTAGAAACTATCAAAGGCTATGCATGCCTTGGGTCGGCCACATATATCCCAATGCACATCATAGGTTAAGGGCATAGTAGAGGTGCACAGAGGACAATCTACAACAAACTAAACTAGACAAGTCTGTTTTAATCAATGTGGCTGATCGTAATAACATCCACTGGAATCAAAGAAGGACACGTGGGATAACCATTACACCTCTGTGAGATAAGTGTGAACAAAGTCGCTCTTCAATTACTATGAGCTAAAAAGGAGATAAGATTTACAATGCATGTGCCAGACTGTGTATTTCTTGTTTAGGCATGTAGGAAGTTATTGAATTGAACCAGTTTGATGTGCAGATAGACACTTGCAAAGTATTCAACTACTCTATCTCTGTCTCTACTCTATTGAAAGAAAAATAAGATATATCGTACAATGTGTACATAACTCAGAAGGTTACAAAATTTTCTTTGTTCCATTTAATTTGTTTTCCATAACCGTCGTCGATTTTGGAAGATATGGTGTTGATTCACCCTTTGATGCAAACTTTGTTGGAGAAAAGATTTTTCTTGTTACACACGAACTTTGTTGGAGAAGCTCGAGAATCTAATTCATCATTTTGTAGCACCATTTTCCAGGAATGCAAAATGGGTAGCTTCGCAAAGAAGCGAAGCTTTGCAAAGAAGGGGAGCTTTGCAAGGAAGGGAAGCTGCTTTGTGAACAAAGGAAGATCCACAATGACAAGGGGTTTCAACTTTCAAAATGGACTTGCTAAGTGATAAGGGTTCACAAAACTGAAGTACTTTGCAACAAAGAGATGCTTCAAATCAAAGGACTTGCTTTTGAAATACGAAAACACTTCACAACGAAGGAAATGATTTGCAATGAGCAATTTTGGGATAGCTTCACAGCTTGTGAATACCTTGTAAACCTTGAGAAAGGTGTGCTAAAGCCTTGGGAAGATGAGAACCTGAATGCAAGGTGCTTGTGATGCTTTGATTAGAGACAATAACAAATAAACACGGATGTCTATCGACACATACACCTAATCATGGAGTCACACACAGACATGGAGACAAACACAAACATGGAGACATGGAGTCACATACAAAACAACATAGACATGGACAGCCACAAAGACACACAAACACACACACACACACAAAAACAAAATCACACAACACACAGATACAAACACATAGATGCATAGACACATGCGCTCGTACATTGATATACAAACACACAAACACAAACACTCACTGACACACAAGCTCACACACACTCACAATCCCCACTCCACATGCACACACACAAAAACTTGCAAAGAAAACCCCATACACATACATAAGGACATAGACACATAAGCAGACACAAACATAGGCACAAAGACAGAGAGAGAGAGACATAGACATAGACACAGATACAGACACATACATACAAACACACACACACAACACACATATACACACATTGACACTGACCCACAACGACAGACACAAACACATAAACAAACATGCATGCTCACACACACAAATAAACAAAATCACACCCACACCCACACACAAAAAAACACAATCACACATGAACCCCCCCACACCCACATGCATGTACACTGCACCCACATGCAAACATGCACGCTTGCACAAATACAAATGCACACACATGAACAGATCCACATATAGAGATGCACACACAAAGACATACACAGGCACATGCATGCACACACACACACAAACAAAACAAAACACACCCACACATACACACATTGAGGATTGTAAGGGAAAAGCACCATTGAATCTCTGTAACTTCTCTTAGTGAAAGTTATTTAGAGACAAACAGAACTCAAGTTGGTATACTAGTTGGGTACAAAAACTTGAAATACCAGCTCAATAAAAAGTACCTACTCGGTATAATTTAAGAATGAAATTGTTATGCTATTGCTGTAAACTTGTTTTGCAGCTGCTTTTGTTCCCTGTTCTGGGCAGAAACAATATTCTATTGATTAGTTTAAGCTGACGGTGAAGCACTAATTATAAACAGATTACTAAATGGAAATATTATTCTCGTGGGGTCATGTAGATCATTATTTATCAAAATAGCCAATTCTCGATGTGATGCTTGTATTGTATCCATCTGCTTGTATGGTATATTGGATTCTGTAAAGCTCTTATTTAAAAGTTCCTTCTTAATTAGGAAATAAGATCTGTCCTTTATTCATCATCATTTCTATAGGTTGACTTTTGGGAAAAATCTTTAATTCCTATTTTTGTACTTACCGGATGTCTTACTTAATCTGCAATACCAAGTTACTGCACAATTTGACGCAGGATTTAATAGTATTCTGCTTGATGCATAACTCTTTGTTTTGCTTTATTTTTTTGATTATGTCTTGAGATGCTCTTCTTTCAGCTCTTTGCTAGCTAACAGTAGAGTTTGAAACCTAGCAGATGGATATATTTTTCCTTCAAGTTAATATCATATTTTGTATTTATGTTTATTTATTAATAACTAACGATAGTGTTTGGAACCTAATATTTATGTTTATCTATTAATACTTCAATTTCCTGATTATGTTGGACAGATTCGCCAGATTACAATAACAATTAGGTAAGAAACTGTGTTATTATGATTATTATTTTCTTTAAAGAAATCTCTTACATAAGAAATGGTTTTACATAAACAATACGAATATTAGATTGAATTCTTTTCTTCTGTACCTGGGATAATCATGTTATTACTGAATAGACTTCATATAATTTCCATGGCAATTTGTTTTAGAGATGAAACATTGTCTATCTTTTAATATGCATTTTGCAATATGGTTAATTACAACTCTTAGATAAAAATGGACAGTGTGTCCTGTGTTTGGCATTTTTTTTGTTTGAATATGCTTTAATTATCAATAAAAAAATCTGTAGGTTTTCCCTGCCATTCCAGTATTATATAGCAGACCATATTCATGTTGTGCATTGTTTAAAAGTGCAATGCATATATGCAATTCCTTTTGGGCTGAAGAGTAGGGCACATACATTTAATGATATGGAAGAAAAGAATAGATGATAATATAATGAAATCAGTTCACTTGGGATGGCCTTTGCACAATACTACATAGAGCTTCTAGTCATTTCCAAAAGGATCTTTCAACGATCAAAGACATAAGAAATAAATAATTTTTTTGAAAAACAAAGTGAAAAAAATCTGTCAAAATTGTTTTAGAGTTATTGTGAGCTAAATGTCACTCAAATTTGGGCTTATTAAATAACCATTTGGATTTTCTCTTATGCTTCCTGACTATGATGGATTATGCATGTATTATGAGCAATAAAATCTACATGTTCAAATGGCTATTTTCTGAAATCTAAAGCAAAAAAATGTATGCAATTGCATATTTCTGGACCTTCCATATAATATTTAATAAGTACATTGTACATGTACCTTTATCTCTTCACAGGGTCTGTAGTTTTTTGTGTTTGCATGAATATAGGGAATTGAATATTGTCTAGAGAAGCTGTGGGAGCCAGCTCAGGCTATTAGCCCTCTCCTTGAAGCAGTTTTCTCCCTATTATTGTTACTCACTTGGATTTAGTCACTCACTTTCTTGGTGCATCACCATTCACTTAGAGTATTTGTCCTATTCTCATGCATCTTTAGTATCTCATGTCTCCTTAGAAAGTCATTTATGTTTTGCATATGATTGTTTTAAACTTTCCATTCTCTGCAAACTTTGTTAGATGATTCATTTACTAGGTTAGAGGAAGAAGTCCTGCTTTATCTTTCTCTAGAGGATTATCTCTACATTGCTTAGGTCCCACACAAAAGCAGGGGCAATACCTATGTTCATGCAATTGTTGTTCTTGAATAGTAGCATGTCTTGTACAGCTGGAAATCAGTAAGCAATCAGGGGTGTTGTAGATTTTGCATTAATAGTTTTGGCACGCTCCGGTGGGACCATAAATCTGATATTTTTATGTCATCATAATTGGAGTGCTGTATCTTGGTGAATTTATAGCCTTTCTGCACAGCAATCTTTAAAGCAACAACACATCTAGCAACTCTAATGAGATAAAATGACATTACTTTACTCTTCAATTCAGTACTTTAAGTGGTTTAAGCCGGTTCAAAAATGAGAAGGATATCAAACTCATTGTCCAGAGGAAGTAGAAGATGTCTTTGAATACTTAACAGTTATCACTAGGAAGAGGAATGAGAGAAAGAGGAGTACTTTAGGTCTCCATATCCACCAAAAAGAACCTTATCAATGTGTTCCACCTTATCAGAAAAAACATGGTCCTTCAATTGACCAGTGGTTTTCAGACCAATTGATAATTTTAGCACCTTTTAGTCTTACAACAACCACTGCTACAGGAAGATACCCATTTGTCAATTTCAGCGTAAGCGGCATATCCAACCTGTCGCCATTCTAGATAGCACATAATCCTATTATGGCTGGTAACATTGAAGAGCTAAGGTTCTTACTGTCACTTGAGAGAATCATACGACCCCCACTTCGGATCATATTGCAAGGGGTGATATCGAGTGGTTACATTGTCTACACACATTAACAAGATCAACGCCCTTGGAGATGGATGTTTTTCAAGTTTATTGGCTCTGCATTAAATAAAATCTTAAAACCATGCAAAGGTAAGGCATCTCACCAATGAGTTTAGGCTGTCTAAGAGTAGGGTCAATTGCAGCAAAGCTGGAATGTGTTGTGTTCATCCTTGTGATAACTAGTTTAGAGAGAAGGCAACTAATCATGTCTTTGTCGGAACAATTAATGCACAAACCATTAGAGGGCCCCAAATGAATAGATCGTATGATCATGTTAAACAGAAGGTTCCTCAATGCATTGTCCAAGCCATGTTTTTAAATTTTCTCACATTCACTTTGCCTTTATAGTATCTTTGGGCTTATTTCTATATTTACATATTAGAATATTTGGGTGACTTCAGGCCGAGAGAGGTATCCATATTCAGAACTTCATTTTTCCAAAAGACAATTGCCTCTTTGGGTCCCACTTCGGCATTGATGTTGTTGGTATCTTTTTTGTTTGTGAAATGCATCTTTAACTGATAGGCTTTTTAAATGGACTTGCAAGTCCAAAAAGATGCATGAATACTTGTCTCATGCCATGAAACAAGTTTCAGAACCACCAGCGAACAAGTCTCAGCCACCCGGAAAACTTGTTTGAAAGCAACCACTGACAGGTGCTTAGTTATTTGTTGATCTGTACACTTCTACTTCGGAAACTTACAAAACCACACACTGCTGTTCCTACTTACAATTTAATTGAAAATGACAGTTTTGAAAGTTAGTGAATGAATTCTAGCACTTAGAACTAATTTGCAGCAAATGAGAATGAACAACTCAAACACACAACACAATATTTTTATCTTGGAAAATCCCAAATTTGAGGGAAAACCAGTCAGGAAAGGGCAATTGCTCTTTTTCCCAGTTATATATTGGCCAATTCAAATGATTACTTATTACAAGAAGTTGAAGGAAGACAACAATGTTACTTCCACCCTCTCTACTTGTTCTCTGCTCATACACCTTGCTTCTACAAATCAATTCCAGCACCAAAGTCTTACTGCTCACTTCTCCCATGAATTGATGATCAAATCCACTGCTCTTTTACTTTTATAGCTACTTCCTATCTCCCCCCATGCACTAGAGAATAGGATGGGGAAAACAAAGAGACACATGTCCAGACGCTTCAAATCTGCAAGTGTTCGTGGATGTATTTTTTTGTTGGATTAGATGACAGAACCAGTTAGTGAACACAGACCAACTTGTGCAAATCCAGTGAACGTATTGCAGCGGTTACGCAATTGTAAGCCTGTACAGAGGGGCTGTTACGCAACCGCCAATAACTGCACACCACTCAATTTTGTCTACTTAACCAATGCCAAAAGTTCTTCTTCATATTTTTTTCTTTCCAACAAGCTATAGAACATGCTCTTGATGAAGTAGGTGTCTTTCTAAATCAACCTATGGATCAAAACTCCCTAGATGAAACTCAGGACTAATAATTAAATATTGCTCACAGAAAGCAGAGTGGGAGTAATTGAGGAAACAATTCATCACTTGCTCCTTCAAGTACCACCGAGCATGCCTTGTCTTTTCCCCTTCAATAAAGTGCCAATAATCCTAGAAATAAAGACCTTTCCTGAACTATCAAACTGAATTTTCTGATCACCACTACATCCTTCAAAACACCCCGTGAATCCAAAAACCAGTCTTCTATGGATTAGGTAAACTGGCATAAATTATTCGTCAAGCTCTTTCTTGGCTTCAAAAATAAATACAAGTTCTACACAAAATTATGCCAACACTTCAGTTAGATATTTAACTTGAAGTACCTCAAATCATGCCTAAAACATTTTCTCCAACACAAGTCTCTAACATAGTGAAGAGCCATTAATTGCTTACACAGCCAAATTTAGTTAATTACTTGCAAAAGACAACCAAACCTGTTCTCCAACATGAAGCATTTGTGCTCAACTCGCTATGATTGGAACGTGTCTGCAGCTTGTACTTGGATCATAGAGACTCTAAATTGTCTTTCACCATTGATCATGATTTTGTTGGATCCTCTCAATGAACTTCGATGCTCTAGTCATATTCTAATCTCGTATAATGCTTCTTAACACACATCAACACTAGAGAGCTCAATGAATAGAACAAGATCTTGAATATACTTCCAATGCATGCTTCAAAAGCTTACAATGAAAGATGTAAGGCGTACATCCATTACCCTGTCATGGAGTGAATGTTGAGATTCAGGCTATAACCCTTCCTAATGACGGTGATATATTTATAGTTATATCTCCTAATCAGTTGAACCAAAGTCTATGGAGGGAAAACCCATCCATTTGGGGAATTATAAGGTCGATGCTTCTCTGTAACCCTTTTTACTTTGTTTTCCCCCAAATGTAGTCTAAAAGGGTCCACAAAAAACCTAGAAGCTTGTTAGAAACAATTAGACTTCCAAACTTTTTATTTTGTACCCATTGGGAACAAATAATAAATTAAAGTTGCAATAATAACCTTTTATTGTCCAATACTACATGAAATAAGGCAAAACCACTTGGCATCCATAAATCTATCAGAAACTAATATATTTAAATTTTGCTTTAAAGTTTTAAATGATGAAAATCACTCTAATAATGTCAGAAATTAAACACAGCTATAATTTTCTATTGAATTCAATCGGGACATCTTATCAAAAGATGAGTTACAATATAGATCAATAACCTCTATCAGTGGTGGAGGGGACATTACACTTGCAATCATAAATTTCATAAATAGCTCAATCCCATCTCCTAATATCTCTCTAACATTCCTTATAGCTTATCTCACACAACTTACACTAGAATATGAAGTGGTGTTTTTATAGATCCCTATGGATCACACCTCCCCTGCTCATGAGGCTTTTGGTCCCAAAAAGCTTAGTGGGGGAGTAGATGAGGAAATAATTCCCTCACTTTCTCCTTCAAGTACCACCAGCCTACCTTGGTGTCTTCCCCTTGAGTCCAACCTGCCAAGATTCCTAACCTCTCCTTTTTCTCTGACTTCTGCTGCAACACTACATCTTCCTCTAGCTCACCTCGTGAATCCAAGACACAATCTTTTATGGAAGGTAGAAACTGACATTCTTCTTCCTCATCAAGTATGGATGGCTCATATAGGTGCAAGTTCTCACAATTTACTACTGAGTACATCCACATGAAGTGTGGAAAATCAAGTCTGAAAGCATTTTCTCCAACCTGCTCCAGTATAGTGAAGGGTCCATACCGTAGTGGCTTGAGTTTCCTTGCTTGACCTTGTAGTCTTTCCTTGCTCAAGTAAAGCCAAACCTTGTCTCCAACATGAAGTTTGTGCTCTCTACGATGTTGATCATGTCTAGCCTTGTACTTGGCTTGAGACTTCTCCAATTGTTCTTTTACCTTGAGATGGATTTTTCGGATCCTCTCAATGAACTTCGTTGCTCTAGTCACTTCTGAATCATGTATCTCTCCTTCTTCCTGTTGTCCAACCACAATGTCTAGTGGATTGGTAGGTAGATACCCCAAGCATGTTTCAAAAGGTGACTGCATAGTGGATGTGTGTACCACCCTATTGTAGGAATGTTGAATGTAGGCTAAGGACTCATCCCAAGTCCGTGGATATTTACTATTATATCCTCTAATCAGTTGTACCAAAGTCTTGTTCACCACCTCTGTTTGCCCATCTGTTTGGGGATGGAAGGTCATGCTTCTCTATAACCTGGTGTCCATCTTGTCCCACAAAGTAGTCCAAAACTTCCCCAAGAACCTAGAATCTCTGTCAGAAACAATAGACTTTGGCAAACCAAAATGCACCCATACATTAGCAAAGAAAAGTTCAGCTGCCTCATGTGCTTTTATTATCTTTTTACATGCCATTAGAACACACATTTTACTAAATCTATCTATAACAACATATGGATAATCATGGCCATGTTTAGACATAGGTAGTCCTCCTACAAAATCCATAGAGATATCCTCCCAAGGTCGAGTAGGGACCTGGTAAAGGCATATATAAACCTTCCTTCCTAATTTTAAGCTTGTTTGTACAACAAAATTTACATCCTCTTATGAATGTAGACTCTTCTTGCATATTGGGCCAATATACATACCTTTGCAAGTGGGCTATGGTTTTGCCAACACCAAAATGTCCTGCTACTTTCGAGGTATGTGCTTCCCTCATCAATAAAAGCCTTTCTTCTTTTGGCACACAAAGCTTCCCCCATCGGTAGAGCAGCCCATCTTTGAGATAACAATCATCAATACCTGTCTTTTCAGCCCCTTTGGACTGCAACTGTTGATATGTCACCCCAAAATATTTGTCTTGAGCATATGCCTCTCCATAAGCTTCCTTCGTGAAGGGCTCAACATGAGAGATAGTGGCCAAACTAGAGATTTTCTCCTGTGTGGGTGGCCTAGACAACATGTCTGCCACCAAATTTGTGCTACCTTTCTTGTACTTGATTACCAAATGGAACTGTTGAAGGAACCCCATCCACTTGTAGTGCCTTGCATGTTGCAATTTAGATTGTGCTTGCAAATATTGGAGAGGTTTGTGGTCAGTGTGCACAATAGTTTCTTTACCCAACAAATAATGTTTCCATTTCTTTATTTCCTGAACTAGTGCATACATCTCTTTATCATATACTGAATATCCCTTAACTGCTGAAGTGAAAGTTTCAAAATGATAACATACTGGCTTACCTCCCTGTAGCAACACTGCTCCCATAGCATAATCACTGGCATTTGTCTCTACTTCAAAGGGATGCTGCAAATTAGGAAGAGCAAGTACTGGAGCATGACTAATTTTGTATTTTAATAACTCAAAAGCCTGATCTTGTTCCTTACCCCAGTCAAAACCCTTACTCTTTGCGGCCGTTGTGTGTAGAGGTGTTGCAATAACAGAGAAGCTGGAATGAACTTCCTCATGTATTGTACTGCTCCCACAAAACTCCTAGTCTTTGTGGCTCCCGTTGGTGTTGGCCAGTTGGTGATGGCTTCCACCTTCTTTGATCCACTCGTAGCTCTCCTCCTCCAACCACATGCCCAAGATAGACAAGTGATTGTTTGGAAAATTCACACTTCTTCATATTGCATAGCAGTTGTTTCTCCTTGAGAACTTGCAAGACTTGCTGCAAATGTGTTAGATGTTCCTCCCATGTGGCACTAAAAATCATAATATCATCCAAATATACAATGACACATGAATCTATGAATTCCTGCAATACATCATTCATCAATCTCATAAATGTAGCGGGTGCATTACATAAACCAAATGGAAGTACTAACCACTCATACAAACCTTGTTTTGTTTTGAAGGTAGTCTTCCATATATCCTCCTCCTTCATCCTGACTTGGTGATAACCAGACTTGAGATCCAACTTTGTGAAGAACTTTGCATGTTGAAGTTGGTCCAAGAGATCATCTATGCATGGGAGTGGATATTTGTTCTTTATGGTAATCTTGTTCAAAGCACGGTAGTCGATGCACATTCTCCAAGAACCATCCTTCTTTGGCACCATCACAATAGGTGAACCACATGGCAAGGTGCTTGGGCGTATCACCCCTTGGTCTAATAGCTCATGGAGTTGTTTCTTTACCTCTGTACTCTCCAACAAGGATTGCCTATACAACCCAATATTTGGTAGAGGGGACTCTGACAATAGCTGAATCTCATGCTCTACCTCTCGTTTTGGTGGTAACCCGTTGGGAGTTTGGAACACTTCCTGAAAAGACTGAATTATGCTATCCAAATCCTTCATCCCTTTGTTAGAAATATCTGAAATTTCTACCCCATCTTGTTTATCTTTCAATAAAAGTAAACAAAACTTGATTATGATTTGCCTGAATTAGTCTCTTTGCTTGGTTAGCACTTACCATAGCAAGTTTTGACTTACACTGGTGTGCCCGGATGTTGTAACTGACTCCATCCTTGACCCATCTGTATCGGTTCTCCCTTCTCATGAATATAGCATCCCTGATATATAAGTAAGGACTCCCAAAAACAACATCAAATGCATCAAGTGGAATTACATCAACTTCTAATACATCTATATATTGAGAATTGATCCCAAACTTGAACTTACATCTTCTTGTTACCTGAATTTCTACACCCTTCTTCACCCATCCCAAAGGATAAGGATGTGGATGCTCATAAGTTTCAAGACCAAGCTTCTTTACAACCACATCAGAAATCAAATTAGATTGAGAACCAGTATCAACCAAAGCATTTACCTTAGTCCTCTTGATTTGGATTTTGATTTGAAATAGCTTACTCATTTCTTCCTCTTGTTCCTGGTTGTCCATGTTGGTGGTCGTGCATCCTAGCCTCTCATCTACATCAGAATCATCCTCTATCTCTACCTCCCCATCTGTCTTTACAACTGTCATGGACTTCTTGGAGTCCTTGGTTTGGTTCTTTGGATGCAATTCCGAATGTAACTTCCAACATGTAGCATCAGTATGACCATTGATATCACAATTCTTGCAAAAATTCTTAGGATCTTTACAAGTATTCAAAGTGGTAGCGGTCTTTTTACCTTTCCATTTACCTTTGTTACTTGTTTGTCCCTGCTCTTTCTTTGGCTGATTTGTTGACTGCTTTGTCCTTGACTCTGCTTCTCCTTGCTTCTTCTCATCATCTATGTAATATGCTTGCACACATGCTTCATTGAGATCCTTGGGCTTCATGGAGATGACCTTCCTTCGAAGGTGAGTGTGAAGTCCTCCCAAATACTTGGTCAGAATATCCTCATCCTCCAAGTCCATATTGAGCAACATGGCTTGCCTCTGAAACTCCGTAGTGTAATCCTACACACTTTGACCACTGCTTTGTCTAAAATACTGCCATTTAATCATCTGGTCAGTCTTATGGCCAATAGGATAAAAATTTTCTCTAAGAAATTCTTTAAAACCCTCCCAAGAACTTACAATAGGACACTTCTTCTTTTCACAAGTGGCTAGATGGGTTTCCCACCAAACCAGAGCATGTCCTTCCATTTTGAGACATGCAAAGGTAATCCTTTGTGCCTCAGTGACATTATGCACACTAAAATAAACCTCCAATTGTTTTAACCATTTATCTAGCAATTCTGCATCTACTTGTCCTTCAAAGCTTTTTAATCTCAACTTTAGTTTCAACTTTAAAAGGAGCATGATCAGATTTTACCTTTCCCTTTCAACTGGAGTTTCCTCTTCACGCTCTTCCACATCTTCTTCCTCATCTTGGCTCTTTCCTATGCCAAATTTCTCGGCCAAATCTCAAACCACTGAGTCTATGGAATCTTGCTTAACCATTGTTGTCCTTTGTTGATCTGAGAGTTCCCTTGGTGTTGAAACACCCTATCCATAGTGCTTTCCAACATCTCAATTCTATGGACCAAGTTCTCTTCTCCCATTTGATCTCTAATCCTTTGTTTCCACTTCTTTGTAGATATCTTTGAATCGCAAGTTATTACTTCTCTGCCTTTAGACCTTGTCACTGTCATACAAATCACACAAGAATGAATACCACATTCCCTTGGATATTATTGTCAGCTCTGATACCAAAATGATCTGTAAACTTCTACTTTGGAAACTTACAAAATCACACAAATTATTGTTCCTACTTCCAATTTACTTGAAAATAACAGTTATGAAAGTTAGTGAATGAATTATAACACTTAGAACTAATTTGCAGCAAATAAGAATGAACAATTCAACCACACAACACAATATTTTTATCCTGGAAACCCCCAATTTGAGGGAAAACCAGTCAGGAAGGGAAATTTCTCTTTCTTCCCAGTTATATATTGGCCAATTGAAATGAATACAGATTACAAGAAGCTGAAGGAAGACAACAATGTTACTTCCACCCTCTCTACTTGCTTGCTCTGCTCATACACCTTGCTTCTACAAATCAATTCCAGCACCAAAGTCTTCTTTCTCACTTCTCCCATGAATCGATGATCAATTCCACATGTTCTTCTTGTATTTATAGTTGCTTCCCATGTCCTCCCGTGCACTGGAGAATGGGAAGGGTCATCCAAGGAAGAGACACAGTCCAAACACTTCAAATCCGCAACTGTTCGTGGATTTATTTTTTTTTTTCATTAAGTGACAGGACCGTGCCGGTGAACACAGACCGGCGGTTAACTGCAACCAAACCTGGTCTGTGCAGAGGAGCGGTTACGCAACCGCCACTCTGCACAGAAAGTGGCGTGTTCTGTAACTTAACCTTTTTCTCCTTCTTTCTTATTTTTCCTTCTGATTCTGGTTGCTCTGATGAAGTGGTGTTTTTCATATCAATGCCCAGCTGGGTCACTTACATATGGCACTTCCAACCATGCAAGGTCAATAGCTATTCCAGCTAACATTAGATCTGTCTATACAATAGGGCTGATGTATCTCATCATTCAATCTGCATTCAGACTGCTCATTAGCAACTGTCCAACTTTCTGCATTAAATGCCTACAAGTATAACTGTAATCATGCCTTAAATGCATTCAATATTTTATCAACATACATATCTTGATACAACCACACGTCTGGGAAATGCCAGTACAGTTAGCCTTTGCGGCGACCACCCTAATGTCAAATTCCCCACAGGTTGGTTATCTCTCCCATTTTGTACATGTTGCTAAGCCTATGCTTAACAGTCTTCATTACAATAACAATACTGACTTCTCTAAAACCTAAGACATATGTACTGGAAGAAGCAACCTGAAGGTATGCTAGAAGCAAAGATCAAGTATACAACATCAGAGTTAATCTCCTTTGATAAAATATGGAGTGAAGGCGGGGTCATGTATCAGAGTAGGTGAACTTTAGGAATGTGGTATATCCACATCATCGAAATTCTCGTTTATGTCTAATTTTCTGCACTTGAGATTATATCTCATGATAGTGATTCCTTGTCTAAATGGATACCAATAACATCCAAAGAGTTGTTGTCTAGGAAAACCAGGCGACTTCAGCTGGACACCTTTGTAAACTGCCCCACGAGGCTTCTATTGAATATGCATCAGATGTTATTACAAGAATCATAAATTGGAGTCTAATCTACCATGAAAGATCTAATAACCACTCTTGAAATGGAAAAGTAAATGAAACAAAATTGATTTAAGATACCTAAGTATGAATCAACATTAGATAGCAATGAACGAAAGGATTTCTTGCAACTGCTTCATTAACATGTTACAATATTATAATACTTTCCCTCGTGACAAAAAACCCATGGCTAGTGACATGAACCTAGTCGCAGCAGACAAATGTCAAGTGCCTTATCAACTATATGACTACATCAACACAAATTGAATAAGTGACATTTCATGGAGTCTTCTATTGCATTGAGTTTGCCACCTCTACCTGCAGGATGTTTGATTTTGATGTACTCAGTTACAACAAGCTACACATGCTGAGTCCCACATGGTTTATCTAAGTTTCCAATATACAATGCTTATAAAGAGACTAATGTTAATCCATATACATGGATCCATATACTCTTCAACAATCCTAAGACAGATGCACTGGAAGTAGTTAGAAGTATGATTAGAAGTTAGATTCTTGCATACAACATGAGATGTAATCTTATTTGTTGTTTTACTTTCATCCCATTCCATTTATTTTTTATCATGACTCCCAACACTTTCCTGTTTGTATTGTTCCTTCTGCAACATTGAAATTCCTTTTCTTTGTCTTCAGTTGATCTTATTGCACCCTTATCACATGTGTAATGAAGCATGAAATAGTAGTAAATCCGAATAGCAGAAATCATGTGTAGCCTGACCCAGAACTTAGCGATTTTGGCTTAGATACCTTGTTCCAACTGCCTTTATGAGGCATGTATGCAAAATTTGGAACTCATGCATGAGGGATGCTAAAAATGTAAATGTAAGATAAGGAGGCCCAACTTCCGGGCTCCATAACTTCTCTCTACATTTAGGCAATACATGACATTTAAACATATATTCAATCTACATTATGTCTTAGATAACCAAGGAAAGGTCTCACTACTGATTTTTCAGGTTACAATGTAGTGATCTTCCCTCTATCACTCATTGCATGGCAGTGACATTAATTAGTGAAAGTGTACAACATGTAACAAATACATTACACACTAACTGTCACATGAAAAATATTCAATCTTACAAGCTATTATGCTTTAGATTGATATGTCCTTCAGGCATAGCATTGCAACTCAGAGACACCAACCTGCTCCACATGACATTTAAACATATACGCTACAATCTACATTTTTTTGGGTCAATTCACCATTCTTGGGTCTAATCTGACATTTTTTTCTAATGCATTTGATCTATCATCTATCCCCATTGCAACATACAAAATGAAATAACATGTAACATAATACTGTTACAGGACTAGTCACATCAAAAATACTTTGTAACAAGTTAGCTTTAGATTGAGTATTCCTTATGGGCATAGTTTGCCAACTCATGCATACCTGCTAGTTTATCCATCGAGCAAGAGGAAGAGTCAAGTCAAAGACACAACCCCACATGACCATTTAAACATATATTCAATCTACACTGGGTTTGTAACCATTCAGTGTCTTCTACCCATTTTTTTCAATGCATTGAGTCATTCAACTATCCCCATTGCAACATACAATACATGGGTAATTGAACAATTAACTTGAATACGTTACACACTAACTTGATCACATCAAAAATATTGTCCAAGCTAGCTTCTAGATTGATATTCCTTCAGACTCTAGTTGCTGCAACTCATGCTAATATGCTAGTTTACCATCGAAAGCAAGAGGAAGAGTCACAGTCTAGAGACACAACCTGCTCCACGGATTCATAATCTTGCAGATATCCATGTAGCCTATTGACATAAGATGCATCAAATAAGCACTGTCAAGAGAATCTCTAAAGCATTAAAATCAGAGGTGATTATGGAACTATTTTCACAAGCATAAGTACATGCATCACACCATTACAAGGGCATATTGTAGAGGAACAGATTGGTAGGGACTCTGTGTTTGTTAATATAGAAAAACAACTTGTGATATGTCGTGCGATATTTGAAAGGAGCACTTGTCAAATGAAGCTTAAGCAAATGTCAGAGATCTCATTTGAACCTTTTTAATGGGCAGTTTGATTAGTTCTGGCTTGTTGGAAACAAATTGGTTATGAGTTCTTACTAAGCAAACGCCAAAGAGTCATGCCTTGTCAATGGATCTCTAGAAAACCTCAAGGCAGATTGTAAACCCCATCATGTCCTCAACCCTTTTATTACCTAGAGATTTGACGATCAGTGATAGATTTGATGTTTTGAATAGACTGACATGAGACTCATTCAAATTTATCAACTTTTTGACCCGGATAACAAGATCCTCTTGATCATTCCAAAGAGCCGTAGCAAAATAGTGCCCTCCATGGCATCGGATTATCGCCATACAACCAGGTCCTGGAAGGCCTCACTTCTTGTTGTTATAAGTTGTCCCCAATTGATATCTGGTCATTACTGAAGGGCAAGTGCATAACACTTGCAGGTATATATAGAGTTTTTTCCATAAATCAGGATCTCATGTTATAAATAACACGTATGGAAAGTTGCAGCACATGTTTCAAGCCTTGAGGTATATTTTTAACTAACACCCATTCTACAAGGGAAAGTGTGCTAAGTTCCCTATCAGGTACGATGTTTTTCTCATACTCGAAAGGGTCTTGATATCATTGTTGCCTAAGTCTCAGGGACGGGGGGGACGTGAGTTTTTGGGATGGCAATTTTTTTCCTAAATTTTGGGAACGAGCAGTGAGATGACAATTAAAAATAATATAAAAAAATTAATATTTCAACATATTGATACCTTTATTTCAATAAAATTTAGGGGTTTAAACTGTATTTAATGTATTTTAGGTACTTTCAAGATTATACTTGAATGCTCTTGGTAAAAATAACAACTTTTTAATAGTAAAAACATCGGAATTTTTTTGAAAGATTTTTAAAAAATTGGGGATGTCCCCTCCAAGTCCCCGAAACGTTTGGGATGTCACCAAAATCTACGGGGACGCGTCACCGGCGTAATAGTGATACAAACCATAATTGGAAGTTGTAGCCGAATCATGTATGTACTTTATTTCATTTGAAATTGGTGTTACAATCACATCACTTAATTTATGAAAAAATAATTTATAAACAAATTGTTACATCGCTGATTAAGTAATATTAAAAAAAGTTGTAATATATTATTATTTAAAAAAAGTATTCGAAAAAAATACAAAATGAATTTGTAAGTTTTCTTAAATTTCCTATCAGAAAATCCGTGTAATGTCCCCCTTTTGGGACATTAATGAAATAAAAATATTGGAGACCTTTAATCCACTCTTCCCATGGATTAAAGAAATGTATTGGGGAAAATTGGCTTTCTCTTGTGCATTTAAAAATTAATATTAATTATCTTGGGCAAGTTGCATTTTTGGGAAGCAAATCGATTTATTCCTTGGGCCAATTAATTATTAATTGGGGTAAATTGATTTAATTAGGCAAGTCGATTCCTATGGTGCTTTTAATTGATATTTAATTCCTCTCTTGTATTTAATTTAAATATATCTTTTTGGAGGGAATTAATATTTGGAATTGGAGTTTGACTTTTACAGGCCAAGAAGACTATTTTTAAATATATCTCTCCTATCTAGAGTTGGGCACCAAAGTTGGAGGGAAACATTGGAGATTTAAATTGCCAAAACTATAAAAGAAGATGAGGCATCCCCTTTTTGGCATCTTGACGGTTTGATAAACTTATCTTCATGCTTGAAGAAGGATGTATGCCCAATTGTGATCACAAAAAAAGGTGCTTGTAAGCACCACCATTGTTGTGGGGTGTGTGTGATCTTTCCAAGCTTTACATTGATGATTATTTCATAATATAATTTATCTATGTGAGGCGCCATGATTTGAAGCATATGAGCATGATTTATGAGGGGTTTTGGAGGTGTTTAATGGTGAATATAATCTGCTATTGCTGCTGGTTTGTTTTGGCCCAAATCGACTTGCATTAGAGCTATTTGTGGCATGTTTTAGTGGCTTTTGAAGTGAGTTTCCAATCTGATCTGTTATTGCATGTTTTACCAAGTATAATGCCCATGATTTGATGATTTTTGAGCTTATATATGCTGCTGGAATTTACTTATAGTGGATCAACTGGTTTGAAGTGTTTTTGGCGTCACATGTATGGCATTTTGATAGTTTTATGAGCTGCTATGTTAGATTAATTATTTCAGATCTGTGTGTGGGTATTTTGAGGATTTGGAAACAAGGAAAAGTGCTGCTAATATTTATTATATTTTTCCTAACCCTAAGCGATTGGGTTTCAAATTTTGAGGGTAGATTTGAGGAGTTTCCGGTGCCCAGAAAAATTAGTTCTATAGTTCTTTGGAAAGATCAAATTATTAGCTTTCATCTGTATTTCGTTTCATGGAAAAATACTAAGTTTTGGTGAAGTTATTAATTTTTGAAGTATCAACTGGTTTTGGTGCATATTTATTATTTCCACTAATGCAATTAATTTATGATTTTACTAAGAATTAAATTCCAACTAGCTTTCCCATCTAACCCATCACTTTGACTCACTACAACCTCATTTAGGTTGCATTGTAGCTGCCACTGGGTTATTTGAGGTCGAACTAGAAGGGTTTGCTCTTTTAAATTCGATTGGAAATAATTTATTTAAGTTTTTATTAATATCCCACAAGGGGATATTACAATCCATTGCACCTCCCAATGGTGCAAGTGCTAGTATAGTAATTCATTGAAAAAAATAGTTATATCAAATCTAACAACAGAGTTACAAGAAAAATCTCTCCCTAAAAAACTGTCATCTGAGCTTGTGCCCAAAGAGGAAGAATATAATCTGCATGTTTATGAAAACATTTGAGTTTGGATTTGACCATCAAAGCCAAGTCTTGCTTGAAAACCTCCACTCTCACCTAAACTAAGAGACGAAAGAGAAGAATGGACACACAATGAACATTTGTGCATTTCGCTCTCTTTATTTCTTCCTTGTGCGCATTTTCCAACATTGGTATCAGAGCCCTTGGTGCTCGAAGGGACCTGCAAAAGTTTCAAGTAAAAAAGAGGAATTTAACTTCAAACACGAAGTTGAAGAGGAGTTTTACGCTTAGGACGTTAGCTAAGGAGAATACACTGAAGAAATTGCGAGTTTCAGACTGAACTGCGAGAAATTGTGACATTTCAAAGGCCAGTCATCTAGGGAAAAATAAACAATAAAACATCAGTTGGGTATTTACAAATCAAAAAAGGGCACATTAAATTGCAAAAATTAGAGTTTTAAGGAGTCGGTGGATAAAAGCATGAATATAGTTGCGAAGGGTTTCAAGACCCAGTTGAATCGAAGGGTTTCAGATTGCTCAAAAATGTGAATAGTACAGTCATGAACAGCAGCGGAAGTGCCATAAATCTATTGGCAAATAAATACAAGGTGTAAGGGAAAACTACCCTCTAAATACATCAAGGGATTTACTCAAATTCTTGTATGACAGTATTTTTTTTAGGTTTAAATCTCAGTTTTTACACTCACATCCTTTCAAGTAAATACAGCTCAGTAAGGATCTGATATATTTCTGAAGGAGAAATACCCTAGTGGTGGTAATAAGATTACAATCCGGAGTATTCTATACTATACTTGACTTATTTTCTCGGTTTAACTTTCCACACTTGGAAAGTTAAAATACAAATGCAATTAATGAACAAAAATTTGTGGGGTATTGTTAAATGGAAAAGATAAACACAATCTACCGATACTGCCAAATTGTTAGAGTGGGAAAGCTGCGATGATAAGGCTAAAGCTATAATCAGGCTTGCTCTTTCTGATTCTGAACTCCATCATATAGATTTAGACAAATTCGTCCAAAGTTATCTGGAACAACCTGAATACCTTGTTAGGGGGAAAAGTAGTGAACGCTAAATTTTCTTTAAAACTTCAACTCTTTCGATTTAAGATGGCTGGTGATGTTACTATGTCCAGTCATATAAATAATCTGAGATCTCTTCTTAGACAATTAGCAGAGGTTAAAGCTCTAGTAGATGACGAAGACTCTAAAGCCATTTTGTTAAACAATTTGCCCTCTCTATATAGCAATATATTTTTTACGCTCAGTCATGTCTTTGCAAAGCCGGGAAGATATGATTTTAGCTCTTTTGGCTGAAGAAAAGAGAACTACGGATGATATAAAAAGTAATTCTTCACATAAAAGTGCACTATACTCCTGCATGAGAAATAATCACAAAAATTTAGATAAAGGCACTAGGCATGTTGAGTGTTAGTATTGTAAGAAAAGAGGTCATACAGGCTAAAATTGTTGCATTCAGCTAATGATGTTCTCAAAGGCAAACTCAAAAATACCCTGCAGTAAACAAATGTGGCTTTTGTTGACAATCCACCAGAGGCTGAATTTATTGAAGATTTTGTTGATGAAGAATACGAACTCTAAAAAAGTCATTGTTTCGATGACATGAAGGAATTCAGTGTAGGTAAATTTTAAAATTTGGCATGGATGGCTGTCTATATAGTTCGGGAATCTGTGGATCTCGGGAATTCACCCATACGATTTACCCTTACAAGGGTCACGAGACAATTTGATGCAGCACTGTGGGAGTAGCTCAACATGGAGGGTTGTCCAACAATTTGGGATATTTTGTAATTGGGGAGTTCAGGGAGGTGGAATCCGGGCACTCGGGAATTCAGCTCAGGAACTACACCTTTACAAGGGTTAGGAAGACATCTTGATGGAGTTCTACCTAGTTTAAGAACTGTTATCAAAACAAAAGCTTCTGAAGATTGTAATTCTACCTTCTTTCTATAGTGTAAGTCTTAAGAGGGGGCATTAAAATATAAGACTTATAATTTAGTTGTTGGTTATTATATGTAGGTAGTAACTAATAAACGGTTGTAATTGTGCAACCATTTTGTAGCCATCGTACACATGATAAATTGACGGACATACAATGAACATGTGTGCATTCCGCTTTCTCTTCATTTTTGCTTGTGCACTTTTTCCAACTCTCTAAAAGACATGTACAATAGTTTCCTTTTTCCACAGCGGCTGCATAAGGAGTCACTAACACCAATCTGTTGAAGCCTTCTCTTCACTACTAGACAATGGTGGAGCATTAAACATCCTGATGTTTTGAGCTTGAAAAATGACGGAGCCTTCTAGATGGTTTGGCACCTCAAGCAATGTATCTTAGGATCCCTAGCCCACCATCTCTTGTTCAACTGTGGGGCAAGATTTGAAACTTATCTCATTGATCATAGATATCTTTTGTTACATAATTGTAGAGGGCATTATAGTTAAATCCATTCACAGTCTCTCCACAAAGCTCACGTTCCTTAGAACTGCATCTAAAAGAGATAGCTCTTAGTTAATCCATTTCCAATCTCTCCACAAAGGTTGCGTTCCTTGGATCTGCATCTAAAAAATCACAACTCTCACAAACCATTTTACAAATATTTTGATATGCAGTCCTGTTCATTCTACATACATTTCGAGCATAACTCCACGCGTGCCATTGTTGAAGCTCATCGTTCCACTAGTCTAAAAAAAAACACCCTTTGTAGGCGAATCTTTTGCTAACAATCATAGGCAAGAGGTTAAGTTGCTCTCTTGCGGAGCGAAACATTCAAATAGGTCTTGAAGCTACATCCCAAGCATCTCGTGGCCCCTCAAATTTCCATTGAAGCAGGTTAGACACAATGTGCCAAGTTGCCCACACTCTTTTAAGTGATGCTAACCTTTAAATTGTAAGTTCCTTAACGTTACCAAATTATATCACATAACTGGAATGAACTTCCGATACTTCGAATATGGTGCGCCATTTGGATTTAGTAGCGGGTTAAAATATGCCATGGTGCATCGCCCTCTACTATTTGGACGGCACGCTTTCTTGCAAGGGAAGCTCCTTGGGATCTTATGTTAGGGAATTCCTATTCCCCATGGTACATACATCCCATGAACCTAGATAGATCCATTTCACCTCACTTTACTTTCCCTAGATAAAGTTTCTATGCACCATCTCTAACATTTTTTATGTTGCTTGAGAGGGAAAGAGGTATGGAGATTAATAGATGTGCCCCTCTGCTAAGATGTTATCAACAATCATAATTTGACAATAATTGGGAGATTGAGGGTAATTCAAGTGTTAATTGTCCAGTTCCATTGCTCAGTGGCAGATACCTAAATATCAAATGTGATAGCCAAGTAGTAAATGATTTTCTCTTGGCTCTATAATCTTCCTTTTTTAATTCATCTAATCGAAGGGTTCATCTTGACAAACATAAAACAAGTGCCTTAACAACGAACAACACTCTCTACAAATTGTTGGATCAACTCAGGGATTAAGGCAAAGGCTCTAGTAAAGTGAACATTTAGCTACTGACAAACTCCTTGGCAAAGAGATTAATTTTTCCTTACACTTTTTCCACCTCCAACAAGTATCCGAGAGCATCAACTGCAATCATAGATAGCTATGGAGCCCATGGGCAGCCCTATTGACTAGATCTGTAAAGAAGAATAAGATATGAGATATTACCATTCACACTAATTCTTGTAGAGATTTGTAAAAATAGAGATTCTGTTGCTTCATGGAAAAAGGAACCAAAATCAAACGGTCCAACATCGTCAAAATGAAATCACACACAATCTTGGCATTGGCCTTATCGAAGTCTATTTCTTAAAGAGATGCTTTTGACTTTATTCATGAGCCCAATCAAGGCCTTCCTAGGGTGTTACAAGATTATGAAGGATAAGTCTCCCCTTCATACAACTTGCCTTTTCCTTTCTACCTATTTAGAAAACCAATAGCGTAAATCTTTAGCCAACAGTTTACAATATTTTTAGTAGATGTTGAATAGTGGCTTTATCCCTAAATCATGACATGTGTGCACGTTTCAAGCTATTTTACTTATCCTTGGTCTGATGTATGAACTTGCTCTCCTCAATAGCACCGCTCAACCGCTCACAATATTGCTTGCATCAGTCCGTAGCAGTCTATCACCTCCAAGTGTTGTGCCCAAAAGTTTCCAGCACCTCACTCCCTGTCTATACGGGACCACCAAACATGGACCAAACCATCCAACATGGTTCAGTCCAAAACTAGTGGTTTTGTCACCACCACCCAACAGTCACTTTCTCAATTTGATATCTTTATATGGGTCGATACTTTCCTCATGGGTCGGCCTTAATGCAAAATTATACCTACAAACCCCTATATAAGCAAGTCAAATGCACTCATTTACTCACTTGGCACTTTCAAGAGCACTCATTGCAAATATCATTCCTAAAGCACTCCAAGCTCTCCTAAATTCCTCTAAAGCAACAACACACTCTAAGAGCAAACCTTACACAAATCTAAAGCACAATCAACTAGGTTTTAGAGTCACACTTCCCAAGCTAGAGACCATCCAAACCAAGTCAAACAAAGCACGCCAAGGCATTACCTACATTATCAAGTGAATCAAACTGCCAAAGCTACTTGCATGCATATAGATATCACATGCTAGGTGGAGAACTACGTGCAATTTGAGGCCTCTTCGAAGTATTGCCAACATAGGTGGTGTACGGATTGCACTTCAACCCAACCACTAACCTTTTTGCAGGGTCTCCCTACCCATGGTTAGGGTTTAAACCTATTTCGTGTCATACAGAGGGTTTTGTATATTTTTGAGTGACACCTAGGGTTTCACAGCAAAGCATATTTCAAAGGGTCGCACAGGTCACATGGAAAGTTACTAAAATGCCATCTTCTCTTCGTATGAAACATGCCAAACAAGTATGGAACCACCAAACAGTTTTGTACACATCCAACGGTTTCCATACCTGCTCAATTTGCACTTCCAGAATCCAAAGATGAAGCATCTTCATATCATTTCCAGGTCATTTTCATCCTTCTGTCATACTAGATCAGCTTCTCAAAGTATCCAAATCAGACTAAGTGCTCCCTTCTTGTGTCTTCGATCATCTTAAGCACTTGTTTCTTATCAATTTATCTTATATATTGCTAAATAATAGTATATTCTGATTTGAACATTAATATTTAATTAATTAATTTGAATATATCTCCTCTTTCTAACCTTTAATCCAAAGATAATAAATAAAAACAAACAACCATGCCTCTTGTTTATTTAGGGTTAAATCATTTGGTGAACCCGCTTATTGATCAAATCCTTAGCCTTGCTCAATCCCTAGCTACCCTAGGGTTTCCATATCTACCTTGGTGCATGATCCTTTTCCTAGCTCTAGGGTTTTTGGTTCTTCATTTGTGTTCTCATGGCTCATCCACAAATCTTCTATGAACGTGGCCTCAAGCCTAAGGGTCCACTCCCGCAAACTGATTTGGGCTACCATCCCTTTAACTAAGTTCATGCCTATGCTTAGCTTGAGAGAAGGGACCCATTTTCTGATCCTACATGTATTTACTCAGCCTAAATTATCTCATACTTACATTGATGTTAAATATGAGATCATTCATGTTACTACTAGGCACCAAAGAGCTTGTATGCAACCTTTTGTCTCCCCCCCAATACTCATCCTAAGCTTATATTGGGACTTAAGGTCCATGCTGTTAACACAAGTCAAGGACAAACAACCATTTGGGGTCATCAACCTCTCCCCCCACCACCTTCTGCTCTTGTTACTAAGCCTAGTGCTCCACGTAAAGGATATGATGTATTGGATCAATTGAATAACACACCTGCCAAGATATCTGTTTTGGAATTACTTAAGTGCTCATGGTTTACAAGGATATTTTATATGAGGCATTGCAATCTACTATCCTCCCTACTGATACTCAACCTTCTTCCTTTGCTTCTATCATGAACACATTTAAAAGCATGGATAAGGCTATTACTTTCATTCCTACAAAGTTGTGTCCTAAGCATATATTGGATCAATGCCCACCATTACTCATCACTGCACGGATCCATGGGTTTCTAATCAAATGATTATTGATTGATAGTGGATTCGGGTTGAATGTTTACCCTAGCTCTCCAACAAATGGGTATCTCAATGATGTCGCAAATTGATAAGACTACCACATGTTGTTAGAGGCTTTGATAATGTTACATGATATCCCATTGGCACAATCACTTTGGATGTTTTAGTTGGCCCTAAAAAGGTCCCTACTACATTTCATACTATGGATAAATGCTCTTCATTATAATCTCCTCTTAGGATGGCCTTGGATTCATGATATGGAAGGAATACCATATACGTTTCATAAATTTGTTAAATTTATACGTGATGGCTATGAATACACTATTGCAGTTGATGAAGAAACCTTCAAATATTGTAAGATTGATTCTTTCTAATCTAGTACTATCCTATTACTCCCATGCATCTCATCCATTCCTATGGATAAGGTTACACACATATGTGATTGTGAGTCAAGTAAAACTCCTGATACTACACCCTCTTGGTGCCACCACTTGTTTGAAGCCTATCCAATCAAGCTACACAACCCTGTGCACATAACATGAGGTCCAATCTTGAGCAATCTAAATTTAGTACTATCTCACTTCACTACCTCCACCGGCCCAAAGTTATTCCAGAATTATTTACTAGTTAATGCAAACAACAAGATGGCTTGGTTACACATGATTACTTTGATAGCATGATGATGATACTATAAAGTTATCTGATGAACACTTGTGCAAACTTAATTTCAATCCCACGGATGAGGACAAATCTATGTTTCATTCTTTATTTACATCTACTATCCCTTGGGCATTATCACTTAAATCTCTGTGATAAAATACTAAGAACACTTCTCCTTTTAAAGAACTAGCTATGTCTAAAACGACCATGTTTGCTTTTGGCACTTGCAATCTTACTCATCCTGATCCTTTTTCATTGATGCATTTAAGTCCATTGAACTCTATTGTATCTTACTCATAAGGCACTCACTATTGCTAGCCAATGCATTATGCAACATTTTATTAATACTCTGGATTCTATGCTCGCTCCCAAATTTGTTACTATTCTAGAACATTTAGACATGCCACAAGAGCTTTTTCCTATGTTGCTTGATCATAATTTTATTAGTACTACTACTACATACCACCACACACTAAGAAGCTAGCTAGGCAACTTGGAAATCCCTTTTATGATTATCATCGTATTATCTAGGTATGACGCACAATTGATCATTATCAAGCATTAATATCTCAAATAAATACATTAAAATAATGGTACAATTAAAACATAATTCACAATGGATCCACACAATCAAAAAGACCATATCCTACTGATATAGGGGAATCTAACAAGCGCCCTCGATTTGACACTTTTACAAGCACACTTTATATATAGGGAACATATTGGGAATATGTGACACTCAATTTAGATACAAACAAGAATATTTGTACATATGATGCTACACACTCTTGGCCTTACTCCATTAGACGTTATGCCTCTCCTTGTCCTGTCCTATGACTTTCAAGGATACATTATGTTACTTTGTCACTTTGGCTTACATTAAGTGTTAATAACAACTAAAGTATGGGCCGCCACTTGACCCTTAACCACAAACTCTTTCCTTGGGAAGATCTTGGTTATGATTGCTTTTGAAAGGAACTATTGACGAGCATAATCACAATATTACACTTCCCTCAGCTTCATACACTATTATTATTAGGCATGATGGCCTCCTTGACTACCAATGTAATATGACACATTGGAAATACACCATGACAGAACAAGGCCCACCGTATAGTGATGAAGAATACAATATGAAACTATATTTTGACATTCAAACTGGATCAGTTAAATGGAGCCTTATTTTTGTAAGCTTATCATATGGCTGATCCATAGGACCTATAGTTTTGGATCCCTAATGTATGGATTACTTGCTTGATGTTGAATAGCATTGCTTTTTACATACTTGATATTTCAATAAATATTATAAAAAAAAAAATTCAAATAATTCAAACAAGCACAAAAAACATTCAAATATTATCAAGTAATAAATTTAGGACCTACATATGACTTGATTTACTAGTTATTTACTTTACATGTTGTTTTTTCATATGGTTTGATAGAATAACATATTTTCTATATACTCTTTACAAACATGTATTCACGAGGTATTTTGAGCTTGATGCAAGACATACACAAGACTCTACAATGCTGATAGGTGTTGTCTCTCCTCTTACCCAATGGCCTTGCTACATCTAGGGGCATCTCTTACACTATTAGGTGATTTTGTTTCATTACATAGTTACTTTCACATTCTCATTATGCTCATTTTCTTATATTGTGCTATATTATATTTTTCAGACTAATATGGCTAACACATATGTCTTGTGCAAAGCTAGTGACTCTTGATCTATGTGCCTCTCTATACTGCTTTTACTATTGCATTCTACTTGTTATTGTATTCTTGTTTTCATATATGTGGGCTATGACCTTTTCTATGCATGTTTGTGCGACACTCTGGTGTCTCTTGTTTGTGGTATTTTCTTATGCTTGTTTGTGTGTGTGACACTCTTGTGTCTTTTGTTTGTGGCTCTTTGTCTTTTCTATGACTAACATATGTGACATCCACTCACTGTATGGAAATCTATCTCATTTCTCAAATCACAGTGATTTACTCCTAGTGACTGTGATAAGCTTCAAGGAGTTTTGATTGTGCGAAGCCAGAGACCTGTCCTTGCATCAAAAACTCAAGTCACGATGAGCCTATTGTTTGAGTCATACTTGTCCTGCAACTTCTTAACGTAAGCAGGAAAAATATGGATCCGAGTTGGCACGTGGGACGAATACTCGTCGAGTTTTGGAGAAGTACTCGCCGAGTTTTGGAAAGCTATCCAATATTTTTAATTACTAATCTATCTACAGGCGATCAAAGCTCATGATTCTTTCAGAAGATTGCATGAAGTTGCTTGGTCCAAAAAGGTGCAAAAACGGATTTTATGAAAATAAGAAAAATATTGCCATCACTGTGTAGAGCTCGAGAAAATATGCACTTTAAGAGAAAACGGCACCCGAAACGGAGCCACATAATGAAAGTTATGGCACATGCAAGTTTTTGCTGCTACATCTTCCCGGACCCTTTACAAAAATGGCAAATTTTATTCTATTCTTGTGTTTTTTTCACCAAAAATCCAAAAAAGGAAAGAAACGCCAAAAAAGGAAAGAAATGCTGTCTTTGGCAAGTTTTTTTTGGACGGGTACGGCTGGAAATGTACCCACAGGGACAGGGTACAGTCCGGGTAGCCGTACCCTGTTCTTGTGGGTACGTTTCCAGCCATACCCACAGCGTACCGTACCCCGTACTAGTACCTGGTACGTTTCCAGGTTGGTACAGGACCCTCTAGGGCGTTTCCAGGCTGTCTAGCTTGTATGCTTATTTTCCTTTGCTCTTGTTTTCTATCTCTCTATGTCATGGTTTCTTCCATGCACTCTTTATAGGAACATGATCTCTACGGTGGCCACCTGCAACAATCCCTCAATTTGATCTGCTACATTCGACATTGACACACATCATTTCTTTTGAGTTGAGAAATCTATTTGCACATCTCGCTCACTATAATAGAGGGGGCATTCAATCATGTTATCACATAGAAATCTATGCAATTCAAGAATCAGATAGAATACAAAACTCAAAACAAAATGGAACAATATACACGTACATAGGGAATGAGAACATATACAAAACAAATTCAGAATTTATACAAGTACAAAACTGTCCAATAGGAGACGAAATTGTTAGACATTGTACATGATGGACGATTTCGTCTTGGGCACTTTTTCTGCAACAAATTTAGCATTTTCTGGAATATACAAACTTTTACAGGTTTTTGATATAGATTTAGGGATAGTTTGCATAGTCCAAGGAAGAGATTTATGTTGGAGAGATGAAAACTCCCATCCCGGGATCACTCCTACAGAACTACCATTACCACAACTTCAAAACATGCAAACTTAGACATATGCACTACATACACATTAGGCCAGCAATGGATCAAAATAATAGTGTCCATGTATATTCAGCTCTAACAAAATATACAATAACCGTGATTATGCATACAAGGAGGGAGTGCCCGTATTATATGGGCTAATAGCAAGTTATCCTCATAGAAAATAGGGTGGAGAGCTAATATTAAGGAACACTACAAATCCCTAAAATCATGCTCAAGCCATCTACGTGAGAATAAAATAACAAGTTGTTAATAAAACAACTATACTCCCAAAATAAGCTTATCTCAAGTGAGTGGTGTGAACATGACGGCTAAAACTAAGTAGGTTGGAAAATATCCTAAACCACTTAGCAGTGTGAACAATGTCAACTCCAACACCCTCCCATAAGCACAAAATTGGGAGTGAGAAATGAGAAAAAGCTAGGAGACAAATCCAAATATGAGTCCCGACAACAAGGCCTAATAAGGTACCCATTTACAATAACTAGGAAAAAAGAGTTACCATGGATGAAAAAGAGACACCGCAAGGTACCCAAAAACCAGTAAAAGGAAACAACAAAGTAGAGAGAAAAATTCTGCTGCAAGGTGTCCCAAGAAGCATGGCTCAAAAAAACCGTACTCTGTTGAAGATGTTTGGCTTGCACTGTGGTCTGAATCCACTGCTCGATCACAAAACTCAAAATCAACTGACACTGTGATACAACATAATAGCTCCATGCAAGGAGACTGTCAATGGAGTCTCTGACACTGTAACTCAACAGAATAACTACCCTTCAGAAGGAGAACACGCTCAAAATCTAACTGAAGGAGACTGTCAGAGGTGATGTCGATAGTGCAAAATATCACCAAACATAATTGGATCTACTGCCAAAAAACAGTGTGCCACGAACCAAGAATAACAACCAAGGAAAGGACACGAGATCCGAAAGACTAGGATCTGCACCACACCCTCCCATATTGCTGAATGGGTGGAGTGATGCTACAAATCTATATGAGTGGCTAAACCAACTCTCAAACACTGACAAACTGATACTGGTTTCACCAGACTAGCTACACTTCAGAAGGAGCACCAACTCAAATACAATTTGAAGGAGACTATCAACATGCCTAAAAGGTGTCGAAAATACAGATACAAAATCTCTCAAAAAACAAGAGATACTCACTACACCTGCTAAAGAAAATAGCTCAAAACAAGGAGCATTACAATGCAGGAGGAGAAGAAAGTGGAGCAAGAAGCTGAATGGTGGAGGAGCCATGCCTGTAGAGTCCTCTCAATGAATGCTTACGTCGCCACCACAAGTGATCAGATATCCATCCCAAATGAACACAGATGGTTGAAGAAGATGCTTGCATATGATTTGGTGCAAAGTGCACAACTGGAGCATGTAAGGATACATCAAAATGTGTGTCAGGTTGATCATGTAACAACTGAAATCTCAGGTTTCTCAGGCCTGAGTGAAGGTGTAGTAGAACTCATGTGTAGCTCAATATCCTCACGAAGAGTTGAGCGAACAAAAATTGGAACTCTATCATCATGTGATCCCAATGAATAACCTGCTTTGAAACCAATGCCATGGCGAGAATGCCACTTAATAGGCTGAATAGGAGAAGCAATACCCTGTGAATGTCTGCCAATACCTCCGCCAAAATAACCCATCGAACGGAGCATGCAAGAACCAAATACAGTAGTATGCTTCTCAAATGAGCTAGGCATGTGAGCAGAAGGAGCTGAAGTGGGATACACAAAGTGTGTAACTGCAATAGGCACATGTGCGGAATTAGAACATGCAGTAACAAGCTCAATAGGATTAGGAGCATCAGAAGCAAGAGCAGGCTCAAAAAATTGATAAATCAAGGTCAGTGGGTGCAGGAGCAATATCTATAAGTGGACTAGGAGCAGGGATATGAGAGTCCACAATATGAGGATGATGTTGCATGCTAGCAAGTTTTTTCTGTAGGGAGTGTATGAGGTCATCCTTGCTGTGAATGAGGGAATGTAGAAGAGAATTTTGCTTTTTGAGCGATCTATTTTCTTCCACAAATTTGACCATGTCCTCCTGAATGACACAAACTTCAGAGAACATCTCATTCTCAGACTGCAAAGCAAAGATGTCAGGGCAAGAATCCATGATAGATGCAAGAATACACGAAAAATAATGCAACACCCATAAAATAAAAACTATAGCAACACCAAAAAAATATAAGACAACGGGCTCAACCGAAAATGCGTCCAAAACACTGTGGAGCCTTTCTTTTTCTTATAGCAAGTTTGAAACAAAGTGTTTTCTTGTGAGGGGGCTCTGACCACCTACTCATGGAACCTTCAGAACCTCACCCTCCAATCTTCGAGACACAAACATGGGCGCTCAAGAGATATGTGTAGCTCCAAATATTATGAGAGCTCCCAAATACAGGAAGTCCTAGACGAAATACGAAGGGATCTTTGGACAATATTGCAAGTCCTAAGGGCTCTTGATGAAGCAAGAATGAAGGGTTTTCTTGTGAGGGGGTTCAACCACCCCCAAAGCCAAACACAAATTCAGTCTTCAACATTTGAGAACAAATGCTTTAAAACGACTGTTCAAGATGACCAAAATTTTGGGGATTTTTTTACACATAATTGAACCCCCAAAAAAAGGAATTGTTTACAAATTAAATTTGTTTACAAAAAATATGTTTTTCCCTCGAAATTTAGGAAAAAAATTGCTCCAAAAAATGTCCCCTTTTTATCAAGAAATTATGCTTTCTTTTAAAAAAGAAAAAATGCCCCTTCTGCGAAAAAGTGCTTTTTAGACAAATAATTCCTTTTAATAAAAAGAGCACCCCTTTAAAAATTCCAAAATAGTGTAGCCACTGCACCAAAGACTTGCAATAGGGCTTTGATCCTCAACTCAATGAATATCACAATACACACTCCTGAGTTGACCAGAAAATGGACAGCTTGCCAACAAAACTTTTGAGTTAGGCAAAAATAGAGTCAAGCTGGGAACCTTAGATAGGTAGCCTTTTAGTGAGATTTGTTTTGAAAAAGTCAACTGTTACTTAATTGGGCTTCCTTAGCCAACACTCCACCAGTTGAGGGTATTCTTTGCGAGTTGCTAACCAAGCACATGATGCCGCTAAGAAGACAATAGTAGGAGTTGTTGAAGATGACTAGACCTAAGAGATGCCATTTGAGCCTACAAAGAGATAGGAGCCGACTCTATAGTTTTGGGAGACAAAAACTCTGAGTTTAGCTTTTCTAGATGCACAGTTTAGTGGATGGTTAGCAAAGAACCAAGACAAATGGGTGGACATGTTTTCAGAGCCAAGCCTTGAAAGATCGGGATGAGAGAACTAGATCCTTGGGACACATAATTTAACTAAATCAAGCTTAATCCACAAACCATCTTGTCATGGAGAGCCAAACCGCATGTTACGATGTAAATTTATATTCATGATGCAAGTTGTCAAAAGATCGATCTCGTAGGTAGATGCAAGATGACACTGGGATGTGGAAATTTCCCAATCGAGGCATAAGAACAGGAGAAACCAAGATTCCTAGTTAGGGAGTGAATCAAGCTTAAGAATGCCAAGTGGTAGGAAACAAATTGAGTGTAAGTGAAAACCAGTACAAATGCAAAGGGCCGAGGCATCTATTGAAAGGAGCTCAAGCTAAGGAATAAGGCCATTCTCACTAATTCTTGAGGAAATTCTAATCCAGACTGGTAAAGGCATAATAAGGCACCTTGAGATTTCTATTGCTCAAATAGGATAAGCTACACAGTAGAGAGGGGGGATGAGCTTCAGCTTAGTGTGGAGGAATCTGACCCACTTGCCACAAAATGAGGTAATATCCTCTAAGATGACCCATTCAAAGGGAGCTCGCCGATCAAAAGAGTCCGTTGAGCAAGTAGACTTGCACAACAATGCAAAGACAAGCTCCACACAATTGAGCTTGTGGTATCAAAGAGACGAACAAGCCACCGATTTGGAGAGAACTCGCCTAGTTGAAAGGCAAGCAATTAGCCAGGTCAATTGCTTAAAAAACCTCACAAGTTATGGACAAGAACCGAGTCGTAAACAGGAGCTGAGTTGAGCTATGACACAAAGAGTGCAGAAGCTGAAGCAAATTTAAATTTAGAAAATGTAATAGGCCAGTATATTGCACAATGCAGAATAGGAAAATACAAATGATCTCAAAGAGAAACAAAAATCTGAGCTTGGGACAAAGTTTCTTTTTTTCACAAAATCAACCCTTTTGCAAAATAATGCCTCCAAAATCCAATAGAACTTTCTGCAAAATGCTTTCACAAAACTATGCTATGGCTGTTGAAGCATGCTCTGATACCATGTCGGAGAGATGAAAACTCTCAGCCCAAGATCACTTTGGCAGAACTACCATTACCACAACTTCAAAACATGCAAGCTTAGACATATGCACAACATAAATATTAAGCCAGTAATGGAACAAACAATGTCTCCATGATTATTTACGGCTCTTAACAAAATACAATACAATATTTACTAGATTATACATACAAGGAGGGAGTGCCCATATTATAGGCTAACAACAAGTTATCCTCAACTAGAAAATAGGGTGGAGAGCTAATATTAGGGAACACTACAAATCCCTAAAATCATGCTCAAGCCACCTACACGAGAATAAAATAGCAAGTTGTAAATAAAACAACTATACTCCCAAAACAAGCTTATCTCAAGTGAGTGGTGTGAACACAGCTAAAACTAAGTCAGATTGGAAAATATCCTAAACCACTGGGGGCATGTGTATACTTCATTCCCTTTTGAATTTGCGCTATTTTTGCATATTTGGGCCTAGATCCATCTGCAACGGTGTGGTCTATGGGAAGAAGCTTTTGGGACGATTAGAAAGCCCTGTGAGACCCTTCTTCTCATTTTTTCAAGGAGACTTTTGGGGCGACTAGAAAACCCTGTAACAGCCTTATTTGGTTTTGGACACCTAATTCCCTTGCGGTTCCAACATCTCCATCAATAAATTTGAGATTGATCATCCCCAATCCTTTAGCATCTTATTTCCAATCCATCTCTCCAAGCACATCATCAAGGAGCTTCTCATTTGGCAAGACAAACAAGTGTACTCGTTCCTTGCTTTGTTTACGTTGCAAATTTACAAGTTGCATTTTCAAATTAAAAGTTTCAATTACATTTTCAAATTTGAGTTCAAGTTCATTTCTTTCGATGAACATTGACTATAATTTATGTTGCAAGTTTCACTTTAGAGATCGTGTCAACACTCTGACGGGACCCGAAATGCACCCTATGCCCTTGCAAGGAAGCTACAAGTTCAGTTTTGAAGGCATTTTGAGCCCTCTCCTAGTGTGGCGACTTACCCTAAGGTGGAATTTGGGGCCGGTTGGAAAGTAGAGAGTTAATGAGTAAAGATGATTTGAGAACAAAGCTTTGCAGAGCCAAAAGGAAACTGGAGCAGCCATCTTAGACAAAAAATGTTCTACTCGGGATTTTGGAGAATGTGTCAAGTTGTTTGTCTAGGATAAAGCAATTAGAATATCAATCTATGTTTTGGGCGGTGAATCCATCAGATGACTCATGGTGTGTGTAAGCTCTCAAGCTTTTGAGACACTTGGATCCAGATGTGAAGACTGTGGGTAACTTATCATCTGTATTAGTGAATTTACAAGGAGGGTTGGTTCCCTTGTGAATCAACCATATTGTAACAAACACCATGACAAGGAAATATTTCAAAGCTGAGTTGTGGAGAACTGGGAAATAGGTCTTGATGACATCAGAAGTTTGATACTTGCATGTAGAGGGTACACACATAGAATTTAAAGATCCACACTACCTGGCAAAAATCTATATCTATGTGTGCATAATAAATTCAAGGGTCTAGGAAAAAATGATCATCGGTATCCTCCGTATGTTTGAACATTTCCTTACTGCTGTCCATAGGCAAATCATACAAAATAGTAGCCGCAATGCAACACCATTATAACTTAGGTCTTGAAAATAGCAATGATGATACTTCACAATGAATCTTGTTATCCTTACTTAGTGGCTGGTTTTACAACAGTTGAAGCTTCACTAGGCTCATACAGCTAGCTCCAAGTATGTATGTTTAGAATAAAATGCTCAGCCTATATGAAGATGAAGTTGATTGCTCCTCCAATAATGCGACTAGTTGTTTTTAGGAGTCAACTATTGTGGTGTATGCTTATTGGATTTATCCAAAAAAAAGTGTTAGAGCGCAACACAATCTCCAAAGAATAGACGAAGAAATGCATGGAGCATGAGCCAAGGAAAGAAGAAAAATTCAATTTGCAAGATTGTGGAGAGAATTTGGTGGTTAAAACCAAACCTCCGGTTGATAATGATGATGTTCAACTTGCTGGAATTTTCTGAACAACAATCAATAAGAAGCAAATTGATGGTGTTCTTGACCTTGACAAGAACCATGAAGATTTTCCATACATGTGTCAACAAAATATGAAAGGAGTCAAGGCAAAAAGATCTTCACTTGCTGAAGAAACGAAGGCAAAGGAGGGTGAGCTCCTTGTGGGAAGACCAAGATATGATAGTGATGACCATATTTCTGATTTGTTGTTTCTTCCTATGTCGCTGCCATATTTTTGTCATCATGGAAAATATTTTAAGAAACATGCTAGGTCCAAAGAGATAACTTGCAACTATGGGCATGTTGCTTCTTCTATTCAAGGCTAAGATTGCTTTGGCATAGGTGGTCTTCAAAGGATCAAGGTAAATGTCATCTATAGCACTTGGAATGTGTTGGCTAGATTTTCTGCATAGCATCAAAACCTAGGCAGTCATGAGATAAATCTCCCTCATTTTACCGGTGAGGCTCCCATGTCAGATTTGTCAATTAAAACGTGTTAATATCTATCATGGGGTTTTACTTTAACCACTCAGTTCATGAACCATAACTGAACAAGTTCTGTAGCAAGTAAGTAGCTGTTTAAAAAAGGAAATATTTATATATGAAGGGAATTATAGGAAACACAGAGAAGAAATGGGGAAGATATGCATGCCAATCAATAGATAACAGAGTTCATTGCATGCACATAGAAGAAACTTAATAGATATCAACACACAGAATTATAAAACAAAGGCAACTCTAAATCCAGATCTAAAATAACACAAAGTTTATTTAAAAGATCTAAGCTATTAAAAGCTAGAAACACAGTACACCGTGACACAAAGTTCTCCGGAAATCTGCTCATGTATATTTCTTTGCTTCAAGTGGCTCTCAAGGGCTTCAGCACAAAGTCTGGAACACAAGGATTGTTGCTTACAAATTCTGATCGATGATTAACTCGGAGATTTTTCCTCCTACTTATAGAATGTAGAGGGGCAATTACATTTTGGAAGCTTTTAGTTGAACTGGCACATGTGGAAGTCGGAAAAGAAACAACTGGCAAACTCCCTCCTGGAATTCCTCTTTGCATGACATGTATGATTTGCAACTGAAAATAGAACCTTCTATTTTGCACGCCTGCCACCTATCTCCAAGTAATTGACTTCTTCAAGTAATGGCTTTTAAACCAATCACTTAAGTTGTATAATTTAATTGATCTCTCAATTATTTTGTCGGAGGAAAGAAGAAGGAAGAGGAAAGCTGACTTTGTCGGATGAAAGAAGAAGGAAGAGGAAAGCTGACTTTGTCCTTCTTCATGTCTACATGCAGCGGATTCAAACTGGATCTATAGAAGCAGCTGGATCTGGAAACAAGTTGGAATTGCAAGCAGTTGGAATTGGAAGCAAGCTGAAATTTTGCCTTCGCATTGTCCTCTCTTTTATCCTTGAAGGTTTTGCAGTTCTTTTGTACATGCATCAATGCAAGGTTGGCCGTAGATAATTCATCATCCTTATTTTTAATTGCATATGAGCAATTAAAAATTCTGGAAAGCACTCAGGGTGAATGAAAATTCAATGAAAGCTTCAACTGGAAGATGAGAGCACATGCACAAGATCTTGGAAGGAATTTTCCACGCATTGTCTTCTTCACGGGTTGCATTTGAAACAAGAGGATGAAGCCTTTGCGCCGGAAGCTTTTGCAACTATGAGATCTGGATCTGGATCTGTATATGGATTTGCATCTGCATCTGCATCTGGATTTGCACCTGCATAACAAACTTTGGCAACTGGGCTATGGATGGAAAAACTGCAACTTGAATAATTCCACTGCTTTTAATCTGCATGCATGAGTGAAGTTTCTCCTGCACTGGATCTGTCTATCAATTCAACAAGAGGTTTCGAGCCTAGATCCGTGTCTCCAATATATGCAAATTTAGAAGTGATGCATGACTCCGTTGTGCTTTCTTTTTCATCTTTCTTCGCCATAGCTTTGTCTATCTTCGTCTGAATAATTCTTTTTCTTCTTATTTAACTGGAATTCTTCAAAACTGATGTAGATATGGACAATTCTTCATATTCGGAGGGTATATGCAATGTATTGGACATTGATAAAAGCTCATTTTCTTTATAAAAGCACCTGTATCTAACTCCTGCAATTAATTCAAACAAAGATGACAACCGGAGCATGCACAGTGAATTTTAATCACAAAAATATGCATAATTAAAGCCTACTGCCCCAAAATTTGACATTTTATTTGCATGCAAAGCAAACATGAATTTTACCAACGTCACCTGAGCACCTATATCACCTATGCAAACAATTATGCAAACTCAAATCAACCTCCTTCAATGTCTGCACCAAAATTGGAAACTTTTAGCCTTGATTTGATCTTCTTTTAAGCAAAATCCTCTTCAATATGGGGCGCACTTTTCCTCTGGGCTGCACTTCTTCACCTGTGAATTAATTAATTCAACCTTATGGCAGCCCATGCTTATATAACCCTCATAATTCTATAATTAATAATTGCCCTTCCTATTCCTGGCAATTAATTAATTAAAAATCATGTTTTTCTCTTTAACTGATGTGCTAAAATTGCATGATTAAGGACAGCCATCCATTAAATTAAATTTAATCAATTTAATCATCCACTTTTCACTTCACTTAAGCTTCACAGTGTGCTTTGACCATAGCCACTGAAAATAGAATTTAATTTAATCAATTAATACTTTAAAAAGTATTATTTCCTTCTTAAAAGGGGCTGCATTAAATAAATTAAATTTATTTAATTTTGGAATTCTATTTTTAAATTTCTTTTGTCCACTTCCCTTTGTTGACTTTTCCACAAGCCTGGGTGCCAAAATTGGGTGAATAAATATTAACAAATATTTATTTAATGCATTATTATTCACCCAAGGTGGGTCGCACTTTTTAGCATAATAGAATTTTATTTTTAAAAACACATGGCAATGGGAATTTTTACCCTGCAAAGCAGCCCCGGAAATCCCATGATCCACTTAAGTGATTTGACTTTGACAATGGGATTATTTACCCTGCATGGCAGGCAATAAAATCCCATGATTTCACTTAAGTCACTTTTCTTTTATTTCACCATGGCAATTTTTACCCTACAAGGCAGGCAATAAATTCCCGCTTGCTTGCTGCCTCTAACTTTTCCACTGTAGCTTAAGTGAGTTTTCTATCATGGGAAAAAGTACCCTACTAGGTACGTACAAAATTCCCGCCTGCCTGCTGCTTCTACCCTACTAGGTACGTACAAAATTCCCGCCTGCCTGCTGCTTCTATTTTTCCTACTGCAGCTTAAATCTTTTGTTTTCCCAAAAATGCACCCAACCCCGCAAGGGCTTTTTAGTGTACGACTTCGCTTTTTCCCAGTGAACCCGACTTCCGATGGTGACTTCCTCCAGGCATAACGTGCGTATATGTTCTCCAGCTGCTCCAGGCCAAGAATCGGGCTAACCCGACAAAGGAATTGATCTAGAGAAATTTCATAGAAAACGAAATGGGATAACACAAAAACACAAAAAATTGCCAAAAATCACAAATAAAGAGCAGAACTCATTCCTAGTTAAAACTTTCCTGGTATATAGGAATAATAATATGTTCGATCCCAACAGGGTTAAATCGGAGCGCAAATTGCCTCAAACGGGGCTCAAAATAATTAAATACAAATTTCCCGCAGACAAATCCCGACGACAGAATATAACAATTTTGGGCATCTGGGTATTTGGCGAAAATGACTAATATGGCTCTTTGGGAATATCCTGACACAAAACAAGAACTTTCAGGCAATAAAAACACAAAACGACCCATTATTTTAAAAGTACGAAATTTTTTCGGATAGGGTAGTCACAGATTTCAGGAAGAAATCTGGGGACACCACAAACGTTGCACCTTGATAGAGAATGATGTGAGTACTCTCTCTCGTGTTGACAAAATTGGAACACCTCAAGGCTGTGGGTAACCTTGTCTGAGGTGAACCTCCAAAGAGGGGTTGGTTCCCTTGTGAATCACCTAAAAACAAAAATTTGAAAAGGAAAAGGAAAGATTGAATGCGGAAAATGGGAAATAGGGTGATACACCAATAATTTAACACATGCATGAAACTCTACACATAGAGAAATCAAAGATCCACACACCTGCACAACTCTAAGCGATTTTGCATAATAAATTCAAGGGTTTAGGAGAAAAGGAGAATGGTAGAGGGAGTAAATTCCACACTAAGGAAATACAATATTCCTATTAAACACAATGAAAAATCAGAAAGCAACGATATGAGAGGGAAAAAATGGAGCTTTTTATTCAAAGGTGCAAGTACAAGGCTAGAATTACCTGAGCAAAATAGCCCAAAGTGTGTCTTATCAATCAATAATATAAAAAGCAGCCTTATTAAACTGTTGTGTCCCCAAAAATAGCTTGTATGTATGCTATTTTGCTTATTCCTTCACCTCCTTTTGTCACCACAGCAGCATGCATGATTTAATTAATAAAAATACCCCTTATCTTTCTCCCTTTTGGCGCCACAATCCTGACTGTCTGCTGCATGCATTAATTAATAAAAAACATTTTCCATCCTTGGCGCCACCATCTAAAACCAGCAGTTGCATGCTTTATGATTGTTTTAATTCATCTTTATCACCCCGTTTGGCGCCAATTATAGTACTAGCAGTTGCTAAATTTAATAAAAGTTTTCTCCTTTTAGTGCCATGTCTAAAACAATCATGCTAAATTTAATAACTAACAACTGGTTCACACAAGTCTGGAAATAACTTGTATCCTCTGAATCAATACAACTGAAATACCCTCTCCAACAAAAGGAAAACATGTGCATGCAAGCACTTCTTGAAAAGACAACTAACTATGAAAACTGGAAAAGCAATGTGCATGCAAGCACTTATTGAAAATAAACTATTCTAATGATGTTGAATCCTCAATAGCAAGCTTTGAGGAAAATCCCATTAACTGGGATTTGTAGTTCTTTGCCATTCAATCGAGATAACTGAAAAGCATTGTGAGGCTTGCAAGCTGAAATAACATATGGCCCACTCCAAATAGCATCAAATTTGGTGTGGTTTCCTGGTTTTGCTCTATTTGCATCCCATTTAAGGACAAGATCACCCTCTTGAAAGACTCTTGCAACTGCTTTCTTATCAAAATTCTTCTTTACCTGAGCTTGGTGAGCTTCCATGGTGAGCATGGCTTCATGTCTTAATTCTTCCAATTGCATAAGTTCAACATACCTTGCCTCCATGGGACCCGCTTCCAATAACTCTAATTGATGAATAAGCTCTAAAGCGGGCAACTCAAGAGAAATTGGGAGTCTTGCTTCCTTGCCATAAACCAACATGTAAGGAGAATTACCAATAGACCTTTTGGGAGTGATTCTGTCAGCCCACAAAGCTGTTTTGAGTTTGGTGTGCCAAGATCTCTGATTTTCATCCAGAACTCTTTTAATAATCTTCAACAAATTTTTGTTAGTAGACTCTGCAAGACCATTACCTTGTGGGTAATAATTTGATGAAGTACTCAAATAAATACCATTCCGGACAGCCCACTCTGTAATTTTAGTACCAACAAAAGCAAGACCATTATCTGAAATAATAGTAGCAAGAACTCCAAATCTAGTAATAATACCTTCATAGAAGTCAAGCACACTAGTTTCATTTGCTTCTTTCAATGCAATTGCTTCTGTCCATCTGGTAAAATAATCAGTGGCAGTAAGAATCCACTTGTGACCCAAACTGGATGGTGGGTTAATCATTCCGATAAAGTCCAATCCCCACTGCATAAAGGGTTGATCTGCTGAAATAGGATGAAGAGGAAGGGCTGCAAGCTTTTCCTTACCCACAAAGAAGGCACACTTTTGACATCTTTTGACCCATGCATAACAATCTTTGAAAATACTTGGCCAATAATAACCTGCTTTCATTATTTTGAGAGCAGTAGTCCTTGGAGCATAATGGCCACCTGATAAACCTTCATGGAATTCTTGCAATAATCTGTCAACTTGTGAAGGTTCTACACATCTCAGAAGAACACCATTAATATCCTTTTTAAACAATATACCATCAATGAGTGCAAAAGGAATAGCTTGTAACCGGAAATACCTCTTTTTTGTCTTATCCAAACCTTGGGGAAGAATACCAACATGCAAGTAATTAATCATATCTTGTGTCCAACTCACAGAAGATGGTATTTCAGCTGCTTGTGGCTGATTTATGAGTGCAAAAACAACATCTTTCTTTGACTCCAAATCTGAAACTAAATGCTCACATAACCCTTTTCCTCGGATCAACTTTGTTACCTTGAAGTCCACGTCATATTCCATGACTTTTGTGATCCAACCAACTCTCTTTTCATTCAAATCCTTGCTTAACAAAAACTCTTTTACACTTGGGTGAGTAACCATAACATGAATTCTATTATTAGATAGCATATACTTGAAATTCTTTAAGCCTCTAATAACAGAAAGTCCTTGCTTTTCCACAAAAGTATACTTCACCTCATAGTCATGTAGCCCTTTGCTAAAGAAAGCAATGGGTTGCTCTAAATTGTCATGATTCAACTGAGTTAAGATAGCTGAAATTGTTTCAACCCCTGCAAATGCATACAATATAAAATCTTTTGAAAAGTCTGGATTTGCAAGTGTTGGAGCTTGAGCAATAGCTTGTTTAATAGCCTCAAAACTGATTCTCCCTTCATCTGTCCAACTGAAACTCATATTCTTTTTCAACATAGCAGTTAGAGGCTTTGATAAATTAGCAAAATCAACAATGAATCTTCTCACAAAATTGATCTTACCCAAAAAGTTTTGAAGTGCTTTCTTGTGCTTGAGGTAAAGATAAAGATAGAATTGAGCTTACTCTTTCTGGATCTATGGCCAAACCTTCTTTTGAGACCATGTGGCCCAAAAGTTTACCTTCATGCACTGAAAATATGCACTTCTTTGGGTTGAGAGAAACCCCATACTGTCTGCATCTTTCAAAAACTTGCCTCAGATGGCTCAAATGATCATTAGCACTCTTAGAAAAAACAGTAATGTCATCAAGATAAATCAAAACATTGACATTGATCAAACCTTGGAAAGCCATATCCATGGCTCTCTGAAAAGTAGCTCCTGCATTGGATAAACCAAAAGGCATCTTTCTGTAAGCAAATGTCCCCCACTTAGTAGTGAAAGTTGTCTTGTATTGATCTTCTTCTTTTACCAATATCTGATTGTAACCACTGTAACCATCCAGAAGAGAGAACCTTTCTGCACCTGATACAGTCCTTAGAATCTGATCCATTGATGGTAATGGATAATGATCCTTTAGTGAAGCCCTGTTTAGATCCCTGAAATCAACACATAACCTTATCTCTCCATTCTTCTTCCTCACGGGTACAAGATTTGCAACCCATGAGGAATGCTTGATAGGAAAGATAATACAAGACTCAATAAGCTTTGTTAGTTCATTTCTCATCAAAATTTCAATCTTTGGATTAACAGGTCTTTGCTTTTTGCCTTACCGGTTTGGAATTAGGCTCAATCTCAATGGTATGTTGAGCTAATCCTGGATCAAAACCTTTTAGATCCTCATACTTCCAAGCAAAAACATCAATGAACTCATTGCATAACTGAACAAAAACTTGTTTTTCTTCCAAATTACATACCTTGCCATGCTTCAAAAACTTGCCATCGCTGATTGCTATGTCCTCATAGTTCTCTTGCTTAGTGGACATCCTGATTTTGTCCCTTTTCAGCTGATCATCATTATTAAAAATACTCTCAAGGGTTACCAATCCTTGGGGCAGCTTATTAGTCTTTAATTGCAAGATTTGCTCACCATACCGCTTGCTGCAATTTAGACTGATTTTTAGATGAAAATTCTGCTTCTTCCTGAATAAAATGTACAATCTGTTCATCACTATCAAACACTTGCCAATTAGTATTATTATCAGGAATTGATGGCCTTACAACCACCTTAATATGAGGTTGATTATCCTTTCTTTTCACATCACTAGGAATATCAAAATCAGCTCCAACAACTGCCAATCTATCTGCTTGTTTATTTTCAGCTCTAGGTATTGATTGAACATTGAATGCATCAAAATCCTCTATAAGATCCCAAACTCTATGTCTATATGATTTCAACAAGGGATTCTTTGCAATATTCAAATTTCTCACCTGATGTATGACCAATTCACTGTCACCAAATACCTGTAGGTACTTAATTCCCTTCATTCTAGCCCACTGTAAACCATGAATTAGTGCCTCATATTCAGTTGCATTGCATGTACAACCAAACTGAAATCGAATAGAAGAATAATACCTTTGACCATCTGGTGATATCAAAACATTACCTGCACCTGATCCATTCTTGCTTCTAGAGCCATCAAAGTATAAACTCCACAATCTTGTATCAATCTCATCAGTTTTAACCAATAATGGTAAAAAAACATTATCCTGATGCATGCAATAAATTCCCAAACCAACCTCTTTAATATATGTTTCTTCAACATATTTGTAAGGATCAAAACCATGATGGTCAGTTCCCCACTCATCCAATAATAAATCTGGTATGCTCTCAGAGTGGGTGTCTGTATCTTGAACAACTGGATGATCATCTTGGTCAAAAACAATACAATTCACACTGCAAGCATTAGGCACATAAGGCTCAATATGAAATTTAGCAAGAGGCTCAAAATTAATTGTTACCTTTGTGCCATACCTTGTTCTGAAAAATAGATAAGACCAATCTGATGATAGATACCCTCCAATCTTAGCTGTAAAATCTCTAGATAAGCACAAAGCGAAATATGGAGGTAGATCTATTGCCATAACATCCTGCAAGATTGGAAGGCTTGGACATGCATGCAAACCTAACTTCAGATCTTTGATTATACCAACTGTTTTTTGGTAGTTGTGCCATCCAACTGCAAAACCCCTTTGTCATGTGGCTCATATTTGAGTCCTAGCTTATCTGCTATCTGCTTAGGCATGACTGTACTGCTAGCACCACTGTCAACCATGCAATTATGGACCAAATTATCACCAATAATCAAAGAAAGGTAGAAAGGAGGAGGCTTACCAATCCTTTTTGCCTGAAATTCAGCCTTAGCCTTAGGGTTGATCTGTATTTGCAAGTACTGCACTAGCTCTAGCTGAATGATCCACTGTAACTGGTAGTTTGGCCAACTCATCTTGTAGCAAGTTCTTTTGACCCGGAATAGTCAACGTATCCCACATGGATAAGCTCACATGAGCTTTCTTCATCTGATCTATAATATTAAGGGGAGAGCTGCCCCCTTTTGCTTGACCTTTTGGAACACTTTCAACCTCTTTTTCCTGATTCTTTTGTGCTTCCAAGCTGCCCTTCTGAATCTGATTTTTTTGTCTCTCTTTCTCATTAGGGACAACAACAACCTTATTAGTATTATCAGGAAATAAAGAAGATGATCCATGCAAATTAGTTACCTCTGTGGGTTCTCCCACTGCTCTTTCTTTTGTATACTCTTGTATTAGCTGCCTGTTGATCCTCTTGTTGCCAATTCACCAAATTTGCCTCTGGTGGCTTTGGTGCTTCACTAGAATCCCCTTGAGGAGGAGCCTCAACTGCTGAAAGTTGTGGAATCATCCCTTGTGCAATCAAAGCTTGATTTAACATTCCATTAGCACAAGAAAAAGGATCATGCGAATGATTACATGGAGCACACCAAAAGGGTTCCTGAATTAGATTAGTCTGCACTGGAACAAGAGCCATAGATGTAGAAGAGCATTAGGATCAACTTTAATGGTTGTTGGGCCTTGATATGGAGGCCTACTTGTAGGATATGCTGGGTATGAGGGTCTAGCAGATTGGAATGGAGCCTGATATGGTCTGTAAGGTTGAGCAAGTTGTCTCTCAATAGATACAAATTTATTTCCAAAAGCTTGCAAAATACCTTTTATTTCACTCAACTCAAAGGGCTGATTTGGATTAGTAACTGCTTGGCTATCTGCTACTGGAATTGGGTTTATAGCTAAAGCTGGTGGCTGAATATTTGGAAAGATAGGCATGGGAGGTTTAGGTGCAATTTTGCTAGCTTATATGAGATTATTTTCAGCTCCAATGGCTAAATCGAAGGAAGCAAGGATTGTGTTAGCCCCCATGGACTGATTTAGGACAACAATGTCACTGTTCAGAGATCTCAAATAGTACAAGAATGCATGCTCTGCTGTAGGCTTAATGGCACGGGGAATTCTTTCCCAAGTTCTCTGGAATCTCAAGTTAAAATCAGCCATGAACTCTTGAGGGGCTCTTTTGATTGTGCTCAATTGCTCAATCAGGGATAGGTGGTCAGATTTGTCCTCAAATTGGCTACAAAGGTTGTTCCTAATTGATCCCAAGAATTGATAGAGTTAATAGGTAGATTTTTGTACCATTGCAAGGCTTTATCTTTAAAGGAAGCTGCAAGGAGTCTCATGGCTACATTCTCCTGAGTTATATTATAAACAGAGCAAAGATTTGCAACATCTCTAATATGCTCTACAGGAGTGGTTTGAGTTTGACCGGTAAAGAATGGTAAACTCTTTAATGCGGAAGCAGGGATATCATTGTATACAGTAATATTCAAGGGGCTGCCATCATTAAAGGTCACAAAAGCTTCATTTCTAGGAAGAGCCATTAGGAAATTTAGAGCGGGAAGCTGTGGGATTTTGGGCAATTGTTTTAGCTTGCTAGCTCGGTAAGTATATGGAGAGGATTTATAAAATCTGCTTCTTTTATAAGAATGTAAAGGTAGCTGAATAAATTCAAAAGGAATACCTTTAGCTTTTGACCTGGTGGTCACTTTTGGCATTAGCTTTGACTAGTCTGCAACCAGTATGTCTGTGAAAACCTGAGGAGTCGCCAGATGCTGATTTTTTTTAATACTTTATGCTCTGCAAACTGCTGAACCAACATCAATCTTTGAATACTTTGTCCCACCGGGCGTGCCAGAAACTGTTGTCACCCAGAAGTTGCACCCTGATAGAGAATGGTGTGTGTACTCTCTCTCCTGTTGACAAAATTGGAACACCTCAAGGCTGTGGGTAACCTATGTCTGAGGTGAACCTCCAGAGAGGGTTGGTTCCCTTGTGAATCACCTAAAAACGAAAACTTTGACAAGGAAAAGGGAAAAGGAATGCGGAAAATGGGAAATAGGGGTGATACACCAAAAGTTTGACACTTGCATGTAACTCTGCACACAGAGAATTTAAAGATCCACACACCTGCACAACTCTAACTATTTTACATAATAAATTCAAGGGTTTAGGAAAAATGACAACGGTAGAGGGAGTGAATTCCACACTAAGGCAAACACAATAATTGCGCTAATTATACCCTTTCCCACAAATTGACAACATATCGTCTATATCACACATTTTCTCTACTATTGTTAATTAATTATATTACGTTAGTTAATTAACTCTTCTATCCAACAACGACGCCACTTAATGACCTTCCGTTAATCAACTCCCCTTTCTATCTAGATTAATTATATATTTATAATTAATTAAGCTCCCTTTTCTATCTAGAGTAATTAATTATTTCTAATTAATTAAGCTACCCTTTCTATCTAGATTAATTAATTATTCTTAATTAATTAATTCTCTTCTATTTAATCAATAAATCGTCATTTATTTGATTAAGATACTCTCATAATATAAATCGCACTAATTATTCCTCTAAAAAGCTTCTATAAGCTTGCTCAACTATTAATTAATCACTTGGGTTAATTGATAAATCCCTTCAATCCCCATGAGTCACTAGAGGACAAATTAAACTCTTCTAAGGTTGACTCAACCTTTCCTAAACTATGCTTATCCACAATTAACCCAACCTCTCTATTATCCCACATGTAAAGGGATGTAGAGATTCTTTTAGCTATTGGGCTATGTAAAGAGCCCTCCTACCTTTCTTCTTACACCTAAATGAGCATAGAGCCTAAGCTATAGCCATTTTATCTTCTTAGAGCATTCTTCATTGGAGGAGCTAGCTATCTTCATTTGTTGCATTCATCCATCCAAGTTTTGAAGTCATATAGAGATATGTCAAATGGTCTTGTAGCCATGGATTGACAAAACTCCATTCTTGAAAACCTTGGGATTCAAACATACGATCAACCCTTTGATTGCTAAGGATCTAAATAGGTTCATTTCATTTCATTAACATTCAATAGAGATAGGAAGGTCAAGTATGGTGGGCACAGGGTTATTGTCAACGAGGAGCTGATTGCTGAGGCAACAGGCTTGGAACTGGAGGGCTACCGGTTTTTCAGTAAGAGGATTGACAGGGTTGCTGAGGCCAAGAAATTCTCCGACGAGTGCGAAGAGCTGGAGTTTGTTGCTGCGGGCATAAGGGTAAGTTCTATTCCCACGCAGTATGATGAAGTGACGAATATGATGGTCAGATTTATTTCTCTGGAAGGACGGTATAAAACGGTACCTATTAAACACCTTGTTTTTCTAAACCATTTTAGAAGGAATTTCGGGTCTATTTCCCGCATTACCTACTCAACTACTTGCAGCACTCTGTTCTGGATTTTCAAAAGCACTCCCGTGCTATTCCTTTGCATCAGGGCCTTATCTTTCTGTTGCATAAGTTGTGTTGCCAAGTTCTCTGGCTTCCCGATTGCTCCTAGTGAGCCGCTTGCGACCACCTCCTCTGCTCCACTCCCACTCTTGCCGCCTTCCAAGTCCAAATACAAGAACCCTTTGAAAACAGACACCCCTCTTACTAGCAGGATTCTCAGAAGCTCCAAAGAGATGGAGGTTGCTCAAAACTTGCTTCATATCAACAATGCCAGTATTGAAAAGGCCCTGCATCAGGAGGAGACTCAAGGGGCTAATAGATTGGAAGCCCTGGAGAAAGAGATGAAACAAATGAAGAAGGACCTTCAGTGTATGGAGAAGCAGACAGGGAAAAGAAAGTTTGATGAAGAGAATGACAAAGACAAGGATCAGTTTACTGAGATATACAAGAAGTTGAACTCTTTAGATACCAGACTGGGGAGAGCTAAAGATAGACATGATCACAACATGGCTATCTTTAAAGCCATAAGTGACTTTCTTGAGCAGCAAGTTCGGAGCATTGTTATGCTCAGTGGGATCCCTGCAACTATTTGGGGGAATGAGAAAGAGAGGAGTATGGCCTTTTCGTAGCTGGACGCTTCAGACTCAACGCACACAACCACTTTGGCGTTGTTTACCTTGTTGCAGATGATCAAGTCCAGAATTGAAAGAGCACTCAAGAAATAGACTCACTTGGGCTGGCGGGATTTGGTTTAGATGTTCTTTTGCAAAATTTTTGCTGTGACGTTGCTACTTTTTTGCGGTCTTGTTGCGGTCTGTGTCCTTTTTTTGCTTTTAGTTGTAACCTACTCTTGGTTACTTTTGGTAACAATGTTATATTTGGATTTCGATCGTTTTTTGCTGAATCTTCATTGTCATATCAAGTTGGTGAGCCCTTTTTGTAATAGGGTATAGTCCCTTCAAAACTATTTACCAATAATAAAAAAAAAACATTCAACTCCTATATCTAGATTAAATTCAATGGATTAGCATATTATTTTGCAAAGGATAGCCATAATTAGGAATGACTAAAATATGTTGTACATTTTAGGAACGTTGTATTAACCACCTAAGTACATATCGGTGCATCAGAAATTGGTTTCAGCTTTTTTATAGGACTAGCTAGGTGTTGCATCTCATCATTTGTGCACAATCATACAAATCTGAATACTTTCCCACAATTGACCCCAAGTTTAATGCAGCTCTGCAGTATCAGGAAGACGATGATCTCTAAAGGCTCCTACAAGCATAGACTTGGCAAAATGATGAAAGACATTCTAGAGCCAACTGTGTCTTGCATGGAAACATAGATCCAATTTCTTGTTAGGCAGTCGCAGTTATATTAAACTGAAATGTAAATAAGAGTGAACAGAAACACATAAAGGCAGTTGAAAACGATTCAGGGCGTTCTGCCAAGGGGAAAATGTAAGGCTGGTAAATCGCCAAGTTATTGATAGTCGAAAGTGGACAATGGGGCCCCGTATTGTGGAAGGATAGCCAACCAGGTTATTGGCCAAAGACAAATGGTATCACAAATAATCATCGTTGCCTATGCTAACAAAGAAATATCAGGGATCTTGGTGACCACACCAGGATTACCTGGGCTTTGTATGCTACTGTTCTCAAATCTCGATTGCAAAATAAACATAGGACCAAATAAACTACCAGGGTGTGAGTTGCCGCCACCAAGATGCCTTCTTGATAACAGTCATGCTCAAGGTAATTGCACAAAAGGACTTAAGTGGCAAATGACCAACGTGGTGATGCTTGCACGATACACATTTGACATTCAACAAAAGAAACGATGGCGGAATGTTTGACAAGTGTCAACTAGCACAATATGTCCCAGACCAAGGCTACAGAGAGTGGGTGGCAACAAAATAACCTACCTTGGTCACCAGACCAAAGATCGGATTGCGTTGATAGCTGTACATCCAGGAATGTGCGCAAAGCGCGCTAGAGGAATTTTGTGGCGTAAAGTGCGTCGCGTAACGCTTGGAGGTGTATGTCTTCCTAACAACAATATGCAGTAACAATATATGTTACCATTGAACCAGCTTGAAAACTATGTAGTCCCCGCACATGTGCTTCTCACTAGGTCTAACATCACTGAGAATTCAAGCAAAAAGCAGTGAACCATTCACGGAAGGGACACATCGTACTGCAACTAAGTAGCATGCTCCTGAACTGGAGATCGACCCCATCTCCTCAAAGGGACCATGCTTTGGTCACAGTATTTGTAGTCTGTTGTTGATTAGTGGTCTCCATTAATTTGTCCCTGGTAGAATTTGATAAGTTCGTAAGCAACTATGATCGGCTTATTTTTACTTATAAGTATTGATTTAACAACTATAGTTGGTACCTATAGTTGGTAAGCCGATGCAAAAATTTAGATGCTAGCCGAAATAAAAGCCCGTCAACTGTTTCTAACCACCATGTGAATGATCATGTCCTGTACCACTATAAAAAATCTGTCTAATCGCATTTTAATAAGTGATGCAGATCCATAGTCAACGCCAATTAATATCACTGATATTTTTTGCCATGATAAAAAGGCAACCGACTGTTGCCTTTAATATTAGGATATTAATAATTATATATTAGGACATTTTATATTACAAGCTTATTAAAATATGTTTTTCTGGTAAGGTTGTCAAAAATTTTCCATATTTATAAATTATTGCTCATATACTATTCTGCATCAATTTTAATCCTAAAAATTGTCTAATTTTAGGATAAACAGATCTTCTTCTCATGAACGGAATTTGGATAGTTCCAGACCTGGTAACTATCCTGATCACCATTGTTGTTGAGCTTGCTGCTCAATGCAGATATAAGAGATTTGCAGTATTTGCAACTTTGATTTTAATAGCCTGGTTTTATTTCACAGTTTGGTTTGTAATTACATATGTTGCATTACTTTAAGCTGTGCCCACAAATGCTTCTATATTGAGTGAAACATTAGTTGCATTTTAAGATAGAAATTTGTTTGAAAATGATATCTATAATAGTATGCTCATTATGTTTAATCTATGAAAGGAGGGTAACAAGAGAATGGCACATCCTGACTCAGACTCAGGCCATTGAAGAATAGAAGATCAATCTGAATACGGAGCCGTCTTGACAGGACACTACTTGATTCGATAGTTGACATCCATATGATGATCAACAAGCAGCAGGTCAGGGGTATACTGGTCAGTAAAGTCTAGAAGAAATTCCGTATGGTGTTTTTCATGAAGGACATTGAATCAGGATTGTCCGGGTAAAAATATTGCATTACGATGCTTAATTTGGATTGCCAAACCACAACTGCTCATCATGTATGGTTATCTGCGCAAAAGAAAATTCCGACTCAATATATCGCTGAAAGGATGGGCCTTGCAGGTTCCATATCCATGTACATCATTATCTCAAAAGATCTTTATGATGCTAACAACTGATCACCTCCTTGTTCTGTGTGATTTCCATTGTACAATTTTGGATCTTCGATTTGTTTAAAACCACATGGGATGGAACTGGGCATATCCACAGTTAGACTGTGGTATTCTCTGACTGAAACCAAGGCCGCTAAAAATTTTATGCTAGATATTACCTTTGTTAGTTTGACATGGTAGAATTTTTTATGGAAAAAGCCCAATTGCGGCAGAGAATTTAGCTCGAGAAATTTAACATACATCAAAAATGGTAAATTATAACCTTTCCACCAGCATGGACTGCTACAGTACAGGACAAAACTCTCACGAGTCACTATCGGAATGTCAAACTGTGTGCATTAAAGGGGCAATCTAACTCTTCTATGGGCAAATTGGAAAGCCAATTAAGACCTTGTTGCCACCCATGGTTATTTCTAAGTGAAATTTTGACGGGGCATTTAGAAGAGCAACCTAGGCAAAGCCTGGCATGGGTGCTTCGTTAGGGATGATAAAGCTTCATAAGCAATCACTCCTTTAGGGGCCTCCTAGATTAATTAACTCAAGGGAACTCGAATGAGGCAGAAGGAATGACTGCCCTCATCACAGAAAGGCCTTAAGGTTTAATTACCTGCTAGATTCAGGAAGGATATTCTAGGTGACTAGATTAATTAAATTCTATAATTAATTGAATTCTCTCTTCTATTTAATCAATAAATCATTCTGATTTAGGTTTGATTAATACCATCTCATAAGCATAAATCATACTAATTAATTCCTTCTAAAAAGCCTCTATAAGCTGCATAGACCTCCTATTAAAATCATAGTTGGGTGGAAGAATACCACAAGGGGTAGAGTTTTATTAGTTGGTCAGAATGAGCTGGCTTAAATGCTCCTGCGTCTGATCATAATCTCTCATTATGAAAGAGGCCTTTTCTTTAAACTAGAACGGATTGAGTGTAAAGGGAAATCTATGCTGATCAGCATGATGTAGAACAAGGTGGTTGGGCTGAAGGAAGTGCAGGTGTGGGGGGCTTCAAACTAACCTACATTGGTAATCTCTAAAAGGCTTCTAGACATGGCATATAGATTATGCATTGTAGATACTTAGCTTTCTTTTGTATGATATGAAGATTTCTATTTATAACTAAAATTTTCATTTTGTAGCTATTTCAAAGCTTAAAACCGACAATGCTTGTGTTTATGATATCAGTAGTATTTATGTCAATAGGTGGCATTGTCGTTGTAAATGCTGCAAGCTGTGTAAAACTGATACTTGTTTACTAACATATCGAGGTATCCCTGTGCCATTTTCGTTTAACAGTCATTTAGATTTTGCTGTATTCTGGTTAGGGGTGAGAGGCTCCATTATAACCGCCGTTTTATCTATCAAAACTTGAATGTTTATTATGTTGCATTTGATAGACAAAATTTGTGACCATATTAATCATTTCAGTTGACATAGTGTCTACTAAGATCTGGTGCATCATTGTAACCGATGTAAGCACCATATGTTGAAAACGCAACGTCAATTAGATTTCCAAAATATGCATTGATCATAATGTTTGCTAATTATTGTGCAGGAAAAACTTCTTTCAAGCTAGAAATAAGATATTGAAGCTGGGATCGGAAAGAAACTAAATTGTAATGCACCATATGTATGCCAGAGCTCCCACAGAAAGCTACAGAAGGTGAAGTGATTTACTGCAACATAGCCCTACTGAAATAAAGACCACTTTGCTTTATGTAATGATGCCTTTCAGACCAGTATTGTAGTTAATGCATAGTTAGGTAGATTGAACACATGTTATGGATATGGTTTCCATAGTTGATTTGGAAACAGGAGGCTCAAATGTTTGGTAATTTGGTCATTTGGAAAATCGATATATTTTAACTATTCTAACATAAGCAAAACCTTTTCCTATACTTAAATTCTTGAAAAGAACGAGTACTCACAAAACAGCAAAGGCAAGCTCTATTCTCGATAACTTTGTCAGACTCAAGGACCATCTTCAGGCCGTTCTCTCCGTGATCACCTTAAATTGAGTTACATACACCTTCGGTATGTAAATCTTTCTCTGATCTGAAATATTTCTTATCTGTAATTTCCAGCCAGATTGGACTCCAGAGTTGAATGTTTATGTGCATTTAAAATATATTTTTATGTACCTTGTGATACTTGTGGATGATTCATCTAATCTTATCTTCATGCTAATGCGAAAAGCAGATGACATAGATATTATTGCGCATTAAAAAAAGCATGATTTTGCACCATATTTGTGTCTTAGGAGTAAGGGGAATATATATTTCATAGAATCTTGGATTGTTTGTTTCTCTAAATCATCATTTACATGGATTTCATGAATCATTGGCAACTGAGTTTTTAATATTTTATGGTGTATGAAATGAACATTGGATATTTTGAGTACGTGCAATTCAAGGAAATTGCTCACAAGGTGAAGAAGTATACTGTTGGCTAGATTTTCTGCATAGCTATCAAACCTAGGCAGTCATGAGATAAATCTCCCTCATTTACCGGTGAGGCTCCCGTGTAAGATTTTATCAATTATAATGTGTTATTATCTATTTGTTGGTTTACTTTAACTCACTTAGTTCATGAACCATAACTAAGACAGTTCTGCAGCAAGTAAGCAGCTGTAAGAGAAAGGAAATATTGTAGAAGAAGAATTGAACATAATAGGAAATACAGAGAAGAAATGGAAGAAGATGTGCAACCCAATCAATAGTTTACAGAGTTGATTGCATGCACATAGAAGAAACAAATAGATCTGAAACACAGAATTTGAAGCAAAGGAAATTTTCAGATCTAGATCTAGAATAACACAAAGTTTATGCAAAGATCTAAAAATAAATAAGAAACAAATGCACCGTTGACACAAAGTTCTCCGGAAATCCTGCTCCTTTCTATTCCTTTGCTTGCAGAAAGTTGCTATCAAGGGTTTCAGCACAAAGTCTGGAACACAAGAATGCTGATTACAAATTCTGATCCTTTTAACCCGTAGGTTCTTCCTCCTATTTATAGTGTATAAAGGGGCAATTACAAATAGAAAGCTTTAAATGAATTCCCACATGTGGAAGATATGAAAAGGGAAACAACTGACAATATTCCTCCTGGAACTCCTCTTTGCATGACATGCATGATTTATAACTGAAAAATAGAACCTTCTATTTTGCATGTGCCACCTATTTCCAAGTAATTGACTTCTTCAAGTAATGGCTTTTAAACCAATCACTTAAGTTTTATAATTTAATTGATTGCTCAATTACTTTGTCGAATAAAATAAAAGAAAGAGGAAAAGAAATAAGAAGAAAGCTGCAACACTTCCAGTCTTGTTCTCCTTCCATACTCTGCATGCTGATCCAACCTGTATTGTACTTTTGCTTCATCTATTTTAGCAATGAATGATTTGAATGATATCTCTATCGTGGATCTGAGATACTCTCATATGCTATTGAATTCTTTCCTTTGATTCTCACCAAATTGGATCTAGAAGCAGCTGACTGTGATTTGCCTGCGAGTGCTACCTCTTACGTGTCTTCCCCTTTTATCCTTGAAGCTTTTGTAGTTCTTCTTCAGTGCATGCACTAGTGCAATGTTTGCAGTAAATACTTCAGACAAAACTCATCATACTTTTATTTTTAATTGCATCTGAGCAATTTTAAATTCTAGAAAGCACTCCGGGTGAAGGAAAACACAAGTAAATTCAATGAAGGCTTCAACTGAAAGATTGGGAGCACATGCACAAGCTTCTGAAAGGAATTTTCCATGCAATGACTTCCACATGGGCTGCGTTAGAAACAAGAGGATGAATTTTTGCCAGAAGCCTTTGCAATTATGAGAGTTGGATACCAATGACCTTCAATTTCCTTTAAATCAAATTGGTGATAAGTTCAGGGCACCTATGTCTGTATCATTGATGCTTCAGTGAATCTGGAAGCCTATGCATGATTCTGCTGATCCTTTTCTTTCATCATGCTTCATCATGGCTGGAATAAATCTTTGTCTGAGCTCTTTTTCTTTTAATTCTGTCAGAAATCCCTTGCAATTGGATCAATTTCAATGCAGATCTGAACAATTTCTTCAGATTCGGAAGATATAGTCAATGTACTTGACATTGATTTGAGCACCTATCATGAATACCTGCAGAAAATTTAATTCAGACAAAGATGGAGTCCATGGCATGAATACTTGATTTTTATCACCAAAATTTGCATATAAAATGCTTGCTTCCCTAAAATTTGAGGCTTTGCTTTGCATGCAAAGCAAGCAAATAATATTATTTAATTCACTAGAGCACTTATACCAACATGCAGATAATTATCATAGCAAGAATCAAGCCATTCCAACCCTAGGCGCCAAACCTCGAAGCTCCCTGGCAATGAAAAACACCTTTTGATGCAAAAAACCTTCTTTCCTTGGTGCCAAAACATGTCTGGGCTGCAATCCTTAGTGAAAAGAATTATTATTATGACAGCCCATACTTATATAATCCTCAGCATACTATTTTTAATAATTGCCCTTCCTATTTCTGGCAATTTAATTAATAAACAATCATGTTTATTCACCCAAATTGGGCACCCAATTATGCATGTTAAGTAAAAGTTGCTTTTAAATAAATTTATTTTATTTATTTATAGCATTCATCCTTGAGGAACTTTTCTCCACATCTTTTCCACTTGCATTGACTTTCCTTGATATTTATGGCGCCAAAATTGGGTGAATAAACCATTAATAAATATTAGTAAATGCATTGTTATTCACCCGAGGTGGGTTACATTTTTTAGCAAGGGTAATTTCAAAAATAGGAAGTCAACTTTGATGGGAATTTCTATTTGATGCATTGCAGCTCCAAAAATCCCCTCTTTCACTTAAGTTGTTTGACTTTCATAATGGGAAATGCTTACCCTGCAAGGCAGGTAAGAAATTCTCGCCAAAATTTGAAGTGATTTTTCCACCTGGAATAGAATTTTGGCATAAGAAATTCCCGCTTTCTTATTGCAGCTGAATTTGGGAAAAATTACCCTGTAATGCAGGTAAGAAATTCCACACTTGCCTGCCACCTGATAGATATTCCCACTGAAAAGTTGTAAAAAGTGCCTTTGACTTGCATGGGGAAAACTACCTCCTTTGATAAAGTGCTAAATAAATCTATTTGGTATAAGTTAGCCACTTGCATCCCATCGGTTAAGTGACTTTGACTTCATGGGAAATGGAAGTACCTTGCAAGGCAGGTAAGAAATTCTCGCCTGCCTATCCACTACCAAAATTCTCATTGCAACTTAAGTGACTTTGACTTCATGGGAAAAAGTACCGTGCAAGGCAGGCAATAAATTCCCGCATACCTGCCACTACCAAAATTCCCATTGCAGCTTAGAGTGCACTATTTATTCCAAAAAGTGTGACTTTCCTAGGAGAGTCATTTTGTGCATGACTTCATCTTTTTTGGTCAGAAGTTTGCATTTTAAGGCTGATTCCTTCACTGGTGTTGCATTATTTTTAAATGATCTCGAGATGCTTACAGGTGAATTAAAAAACTATACTGGACAAAGAACAGACCTAGGGGAATTTCACAGAGAAACCATGCAGATCAAAACTGGAGAAAAACACAAAAGAAATAAATAAAAATGAAAAACATTTCTAGAAGTCACAGACAAAGCTCTAAATTCATTCCCGGTGAAAACCCTATTGAGATGTGTGAATACTGGCATGCAAAACTTCAACAGGATTCAACCAGAGCACAATTTACTTCAAACAGAAATCTCATTATTTATTCAATAAATAATTAAATAAAAATTTCCCGTAGACAAAACTTGGTGGAGGGATAAAATGAGTTTGGGCATCTGGGTAAGAAGACTTGTGCTTCAAATGAGTTTGGGCATCTAGGTATTTGGCGGATATGACACTGGGTATTTGTCAAAATTGGCCTCTAAAGTCATTGAGAATACAGAGTCATAATATTCTTTTGGCAATAAAAACACAAAAATTACCCTGTTATTTTAAAAGAATGATTTTTTTTTAAATGGGTAGTCCCAGATTTCAGGGTGAAACTGGCATTAAGAACACCAATAGCTCATACAACGGACCCTTAATAGATGGCATACCATAATCATCATTCCTAACAGTTAGTCCTACTAAAGAGTGCAAAGAATAAATTGTTGGAAGTTGCCAACAATTGATAATTTAACACTCCAACATTAAACATTCAACACATCACTTGCCTACTGACTCAACCTGGCATGCTATCACATTATTTCAAATCATACAAAGGGTTTTGTAGATGTGCAACACCTAGGGTTTCACAAGGAAACATATTTTAGATGTTCACACATGCAAAATAGGTTACATAGCTCCAACACACCCGTACGAAAATGCCAAATAGGTATGGAATTGCCAAATAGTTTTGCACGCATCTGACAGTTCATTACCTTCTCAGTCTGCACATCTAGGATTAGAGATGAAGCACTTACAGATTGTTTCCAACCTTTTCATCTTTTTGTGATTGCCGTATCAGCCTTATGAGCATGTAATCAACTAAGTACATCTCCCTCCTTGTGTCTTGTCGCATTTAGCACTTAATTTTAATCCATTTATCTTACATAAAGCTAAAAATATATTCTGATCTGCAAATTGACATTTAATTAATAATTTGAATGTATCTCTTGTTTTTAAACCCTTAATCCAAAGATAATAAAAAAGAACAAACACCCTCTTGTTTATTTAGGGTTAAATCAGTTTTGCTATAAAAATCTAGATTGCCAAGAGAGTACTATTTCAGAATTATAAGTACAAATCAGAATATAGTATTGAAGAACATAGGAGAATAACAACTTTATTCCATAAGGTAGTGTTTAATACAATTGGTTTGTGCGGGGAGAACCTTTACATCAGCACCCCTATCCTAACATTCAACATTCTATTTATATGAAAAAGGGTCCAATTATTGGTTAAAAGTTTAAAACACAACCGTCAGCTACAACAAAACACAACTAAAGATCCATTAAGCCACTAGCTAAAGCTGACAAGAGAATTTTAACAACATAATAAACTCGTCTACATAAACAATGCTTTTAGTAAATTCCATGGCCTGCATTCATTTATATAATATCATAATCTTGAGACTTCTCACTATTCAGATCCATCATAGCAGTCTTCAATTCATTTATTTCTGTCTCCTGCCAAATCAATTTTTTCAAAAGTTTCAAGCTTTTATAGAACAACCCGTTGGACTAATTTTGTGTGTCTTGCAAAAGGTCCAAAACCATACAGGTGAAAATACTTTGGAAATTATCTTGGAAGATAATCCAATTTTGTGCCTGGTCCATCGTAAATTTCCATTGGGGTCTTGAAGTGTTAAAATCCACTTTGATTTTTGCTTTCTCTTCAAGTATGGAAATTAGATTTTTGAAGGCACATCCCCTTCTTCGATCTAGTGCTTGTGCCCTACAATATGGGCCACTCTCACTTGTATTCCTCAAATTTCCTGATTTTACTTCTAACTCATGAGTTTTCTTTTGATTTATTTTATCGAATGAGTCCATTTCCAAACTTTGACTTGCTTGTTGCAGATGGAATTGGACATGAATTTCTTTTCCTTTCCTTTCTAGAGTAACCATCTTGCCCCATCTTTTGAGAGGTTTGTTCATGGAATGGCTTTCTCCCACCAAAATATCTAGCTGCTGCCCCCTAGTAGTGCAGGGACCATATGGTACATTCAAGAAATAGTTGTTCAACATTCCTCTCAAGAAGACAAACATTTAATTTGAATGTGGGATGGGGATCATAATAGTAATCAATACCAATTATCATGCAAGTGCAAATATGATAATGATCTAATCCAATAATGGTTAAATCCACAGGCATATTTTTTTCCATTGGAGGAAATAGTGGCAACATTTGTATATGCATACAATTTATCAAGCCTGACATGTATTTGCCTACTTTCCACTTGTCTGTTGGACCACATGTAATGCCCTATCGGAACAAAATATTATTTTGGCCCCATGCAATATTGTTTACCACATTGAGAGACCTTTGCCTCTCGTCAACTTGAGACATTTCATGCTGTCCAACTCAATCAACATTCCACTCAACCATGTTAAAGTTCCCTTCATGGACCGACTTAGTACTAGGCAACATTTGGGCCATCCATCACCAATGATAGGTTCTACCACAGGGTCATTTGGGTCATACTCGAAACAAAAACCATAGACTTGTTAACAAAACTGCCATCCAACGATAACAATGTAATGTTATTTGTTTATATTTTAATCATTTTCTGTGAGCATTTACATTTTCTTTTAGTGTTTTTCTTTCTGAGGCAGGTCGGCTGGGTTGGAGAGCTCCCAACATGAAAATAGAAGATAAAGCAAGCTCTTAAGAGGTCGGTCTAGGGGTAATTCACCCCTTAGACCTTTGGCGCCACCAAAGGGGTATAAGAGGAGTCACATAGGCTCATTTGCATCATCAATTTTGGCATATACACTTTCATACTTGGTTCTAGCCCTAGGGCTGATTGCTCTAATTCCATTCCACTAAGTGGCGACAATCCATTAATGTGGCATTCAAGGAGGACGAAACCCTTCCTTGTGACATATTGGAGAACGAAAACTCTCCAAGTTGGTGGTGGTGAAGGCATTATTGAAGACCATCTTGCTGGTTTGCAACTAGGGCATCAAAGAGAAGTGATTTCAAGGGTTTTTATATTATTTGGAGCCCCTCTCCTAGGGAGCGACTAGGGTTAGAGATCATTTGGGTGCCTTCTAGGGCACAAAACTTCATTATTATTTGATATTCAGATTTATCATAATTTATAAGGCTGGTATCTTCCACATTTTGTAATTGTTGGGGTTTGGAGACCTCATTTTTAGCTATTTTTGTGGACTGCACTTCTGCTGTCCTAAAATAAATTGCAGCTGGGTAATATTTCAGATTTGGCACATTTTTTGGCTTGGTAATGGTTCCATTAATTATATATAAATTGGAGAAGCATTGATATATTTAATTTCAGCTTGTTTGATGGGTGTTTGATGCCCTAACATGCAAATTTCAGTTCGTTGCTAGGGTTTCAAGGAATATTGGATCTGCTGTTATAAAAATCAGATTGCATTCAATTTGGGGTTTGTGTGATTTCCTTGTTTGTGTGTTTCAGCCCTAGAAAGGGACATTACAGTGGTATTAGAGCATCGATCTTCCCATCCTGAGGGTATTCGTGCAAGAAGGTGACAAAGAATACAAACATGGATTGGCGACCTAGGTTCAGACCAAAGAAAGAAAGAGATTCTGGAGGTGGAAACACAGGATTCAGTGGATCACAACATTGAAGGCTGAGCTATGAAGAATATAGGGCTTGCTAGCCCTAATGAGATCTGTGATGTTATTTCAACTTGCTTAATTCATAGGGGTAAGCTCATCCAAGGGAAATACTCAAGGTTTGGAGCACGGATCACCTCATGCTTTCCTTCCAAGAGAAATTTTCAAAATGCTTTGGGGAAAGTGGCAAGCTCCACATTTGATGGCTCCAACAAGGGGACAAGCGGAGGCATGTCACTTGAAGAGTTCATTGGTAGACAAGGAATATGCCAAACCGGAGCCAAAAAATGCGCCCAAAAAGAAGGTTAAAAATGTGTCTGGGCAAGATGTCTTTCTCTACATTTGATGGCTCCAACAAAGGGACAGGAACATGGATGAAGATGCTTAGGGTTAAACCCTAGGCCTCAAGAATTTGCCAAGGAACCAAACCCAAAGGGGTTTCTCTTGAAAGAAGAAAAAGAAAAATCAGATCTGCAAGAGGGTTTTGAGGTGGAGTCCCAAGAAGACCACATTGAAGGACATGGAAAGGTGTTGCTAGATGAAGAACCAAAAAAGGTTTTTGATGCAACAAAATCTCCAAAGAAAGAGGAAGAAGTCATGGAGCATGAGCCAAGGAAAAAAGGAAAATTCAATTTGCAAAATTGTGGAGAGAATTTGGTGGTTGAAGCCAAATCTTTGGCTGATAATGATGATGTTCAGCTTGCTGGAATTTTCAAAACAGCAGCTCAATAAGAGCAAATTGAGGGTGTTCTTGACTTTGGCAAGAACCATGATGATGTTCCATACATGTGTCAACAAAATATGGAAGGAAGTCAAGGTGGGAAGATCTTCACTAGTTGAAGGAGAAGGGCTCAAAAGGATTCGGCAAAAGAGCTCCTTGTGGAGCAGCCCAAGGTATGACCATGATGAATCACATTTCTAATTTGTTGTTCTCCTCCTATGTCGCTATGCATATTGTGTCATCATGGAAAGCTTGTTGATATGGAAAGGGTAAAAGCATGAACAGCTATGGGCATGTTACTTCTTCTATTACAAGGCCAAAGAAGGTGAAGTCTTGGCAATGGGTGGTCCATGTTACTCAGGGTAGATGCTTCATCTCTTGCACTTGGAATGGAAGGAAAATTTATGAGAAATCATATGGAGTTTGTGGTGCATTCAAACCTCCTTGTGAAGAATGAGATGCTACAAAATGGCTTCATCATCCCTTGCACCAAGAGGATCCAACAACTCAAGCTCACCTTGGGAAGGCACATGGTAAGTAATGATTTCTATGTTGTTGGTATTGGAGGTACGGATTTGATACTTGAGATTCAATGGTTGCATTCTTTGGGTGAATTTACCCAAAACTATCAAGCTAGGGAGTTGAGATTCAAACTTGGTGATCAAAAGGTTGTGCTTCAAGGCATGGCAAGTGTACCTCCTCAAGTTGCTACAACAAAGAGGGTGGAAAGAATTATCGGAAGAAGGCAAGATCTATGGGCTGCACATGGTAAGATAACCACCACACTTTCAGTTTTAAAACAGCAGTCGTATCATAGAGATTTTCAGCTCTTAATCCATGCACATGCTCTTAGAAGAAGTCTTCCAATGGAAGTGGATGTTGATTTCATAAATTTTACATTTGGAAGTGAGCAAGATGGATGTTATCTTGCTGCCCCGAGCATTGTAACCCAGCTAGAAATTGGTGGTACGAGTGTAAGTAGTAGAAATCATGTTTTATGGGTTTTAAGACACGCTGTCATAAAAATTCATACTGTTGTTATCAACATTTTCAGTTTGCCCAACATTGTATTTGTAGCCATACAAGTAGCCTCAGCCATACATGGGAGTAATCTTCAATTTGTTGATGTTGTTGAAGCATTTTCAGTCCCCATATGGTTGATTTTTGTGAAGAATTTGAAGTATGACAGTTGTTATCCTATTCTTTTTGCTGTTGTCCGCATCAGAACCAGCCCATTAACCCCTTTTATGACAGTCACCAAAGTGTTTTCAGTCACAAGGGGGAAGGGTTTTCCACCTACCATCAATGAGGGATTGTTTGCCACTGTTTTAGAAGAGTTTCCGGCCACCATAATGCTAATTTTGAGCGAGAAATTGCAATGGTACAGCTACAGCCATACTTGGGACAGCGTGAATGGACCTTTAAGAGTCCATCATATGAAGGGGAATTTTGAGAAAAATGCAAGCAAAGGAAGAAAGCTAGTTCACATATCTATGAGGCATGAAGAAATGATATTGAGAGCTCTTGTTTCTTTTAATGTGTTTGTTCTTTGTGTAGGCACAGGAATAAAGAAGAAAGAGCAGCTGAATTTGTTATCCATCTAGAGCATGTGATGAAGAATATGGGATTGTAGCTGAAAATGAAGATGCCATAATGGAGGATGGCAATTTTATACCGTGAAGTGCAAAAGGTCTCAATTTGCATAGAATGGCACATTTTGTGAGGGTCCCTCCAATACTTGGATTGGGAGTGAAACATAAAGGCTTTGAGGAAGGTACAACCCAACCTAGGACAGCGGGAAGAGGGCAGCCTAGACCATCTTTTGGGCAGCCAAGGAGGCCACTACGGCAAGGTAACTCTAGGTGTTTGGATCAGTTTTGCATGATGCTCAAGTTTGCCTTTCCAAGTTTGTTGTTGAGTGAAGAATGTAATCAAGAGTTGGGGAATGAGGGGTTGTCTACCCCAAGTGAGAAGGGAAGTATTTCTATGGCAGCCATGAGCCAAACTACCATCATTGATACTGTTGTCATCATTTATATCAGCCCGCACCTAATTTCAGTTGCATTTGTATTTGGAAATATGGAGTGTTCTTCCACCTTAATTGACAAGGATGGAACAAAGAATGAGGATGCCACATTGGGACATGGATTAGCTTGTCAAGTTGTTGATTATTTATTAATTTCTTGCTTTATGACTGAGATTACAGCAGTTTGGAAGGCTTTTTATACAGCTGAGTATGCAAAAGAAGAAGTTGTTATTGTTGTTTTAGAAGTTGAAGATGAAGGGTCACTTCAATGAAGAAAGGGGTTAAAGATGAAGAAGACTTCAATGAAGAAAGGGGCAACAGGTGTCAAAGTTAGTTTGGGCAAAAGCTCTTTCATTTGACAGGCACGGATCTAGACTATGGGAATGCTACAACATGTTCCTTCACCTTGGTATGATGGCACTTGGGCATGAGAGCTTGCAATTGCTTGAGGGCAAGCAATTTTGGGAAGGGAGGATTGTAATGTCCCTTTTTCAAACTAGCACCAATTGAAGACTTCTTGCCATTTCTCTTCCTGTGGCCAAGAAGGAATTGCACAAGGGAAGTCCTTGGGTTTTGTTTTTATTTTCTTTTATTGTTATTAATGTTTTTTTTTGGTGTTTTACTCCCTAAGGCAGGTCGGCTGGGATTATAATGTTCCCAACATGAAATTAAAAGATAAAGTAAGCTCATTAAGAGGTCGGCAAGGTTGGAAGCTCCAACATGAAAATTAGAAGATAAAGCAAGCTTTAAGAGGTCGGTCTACACCCCTTATGGCTCTTGGCGCCAACCAAAGGGTATAAGAGGAGTCTTAGGCTCATTTAGGGTAAAAAACATCATCATCTTTTTAGGCATATACACTTTTATACTTGGTCTCTAGGGCTGATTGCTCTAATTCCATTCCACTAAGGGGCGACAATCCATTAGTGTGGCATCCAAGGAGGACGAAACCCTTCCTTGTGGGAGATTGGAGACGGAAACCTCTTCAATTTGGTGGTGTTGAAGACTTTCATTGAAGACCATCTTGCTTGGTTTGCATCTAGGGCATCAAGAGGAAGTGATTTCAAGGGTTTTTTATATTATTTGGAGCCCCTCTCCTAGGGAGCGACTAGGGTTAGAAGATGGATTTGGGTGCCTTCTAGGGCACAAAACTTCATTATTATTTGATATTCAGATTTATCATAATTTATAAGGCTGGTATCTTCCATATTTTGTAATTGTTGGGGTTTGGAATCCTCATTTTTAGCTATTTTTGTGGACTGCACTTCTGCTGTCCTAAAATAAATTGCAGCTGGGTAATATTTCAGATTTGTCACATATTTTGGCTTGGTAAAATGGTTCCATTAATTGTATATAAATTGGAGAAGCATTGATATATTTAATTTCAGCTTGTTTGATGAGTGTTTGATGCCCTAACATGCAAATTTCAGTTCGCTGCTAGGGTTTCAAGGAATATTGGATCTGCTGTTATAAAAATCAGATTGCATTCAGTTTGGGGTTTGTGTGATTTCCTTGTTTGTGTGTTTCTCTTGGAAACCGTGGGTGTAAGCCAAGAGGCAAAAACACAGATAGCACCTCCTTTATCTTCCTCATGAATAGTGGCCAAATAGTCACCATTCTAGTCACCATTCTAGTTGTGCATCGACATTTACAACTTGAAGCCAAACAATTGAACCTCTTTAAGAAGGAGCAAATCTAAATGCAGTTGGTCATTGTTGACTGAATAATAGCCTTTTTGCCATCACCTGAGGCTTTGCCAACATTCCAAGACAAGATTCTTGGCTTCATGGACAACTGTAAGCCCCTACTCAAAGAATGCAATTGAGTTTGTAATAACATCATCCTCAGAAGGGGTGATGCCCAATGAAGCATGGCAAGGCGTCGTTTGATTAAAGGGCCATTGTTATGAATAAAACTGATGCTCACTCCTATATTGTTCTAAATATCCAGACGAGACATATGAATCCATCAATCTTCTTTAACCCATCCATTTTCTTCAAGATCTTTAGCTACCTACTTTAGCTCATGCAAATGTGCAACATGAAAATTCCCAATTTTCATGCATGACAACAAACCCCAATGTGATTTTTTATTTTATTTTAAACCTTCTTGATCCCTCCTCCAGATCAACACATCCCATGTGTCGGGCCTATAATATCCTTCCAAGTTGTCATATGTGTTGTGTCAACATGGTTCATAGGTGATTTAGGGATATCAAGTTCATTCAAGCACTTACAATTCAAGATCTTTCAAGACAGGATTTTCGAGAAGCTTAAGAATGACCATTTCTGGACTTTCTAAGGCTGGTGCACACCCCCTAGAGTAGAATGAAAGAATAAATTTAATAAAGGAGGTGTATTGAGGAGCTTAAAACATTGCGCAATTGGTTTTGGAATATTTTGGAAATTTTCAGAGGTTTAGGGACAAGTTCAACGAAAGCAAATTCTTAGAGGGTGAAGCAACTTGTAGTGGAAAAACAACCCCTGATCTTTGGAAATTGATTAAAGGAGATCCGTAAATGAGTTGGAGGCCAAACCATACACCATTAGAAATTTATTTCATAGCTCTAAGTGATGGTGGTTTCACATCTTTCACAAGACACAAGAAGTTTTTTAATTCCATAGACTATTTTCAGCATGCACAACTTATGATGCCGAAGAAAAATCCTATTGTTAGGAGGTTTTAGGAAGAATCAAGGCATGGTACCCCTCATTATTATCAATAGGAAATTTCTAGTTAATTTCATATAAATAAGTGCATGAAATGACCTATAGACGCTCAAGTTATGACTCTATCAAGTTGTTCCCCTAGGTACGCTCTAGGAGTTAGTCAATTTTCTTGGTGGAAACGTGTCACTCCTAGGTTTAAAGTGGAATTTATTGTCCCAAATGTACCAAAATCTTGGGACACTTGGGAAATTTTAATGCCACATCCATCTTAGACCCCCAGACCTTCATATGACCATTGATGAACTCAAACAAGCCAGTTAAGCCCCCTTGCACAGCATTCCTTAGATCCCTCCTTCTGTCAAATCCTGCCGCAGTGTTCAGACACCAGGTGAGGGTGAATTTTGGTGCAAAAAATGACCAAACCCTTTGGGATGGATGGGAAAAAATTGGTAATTTTTTCCACCTAAGTCTAGCCCCTTCTAAAAATATCTAAGTGACCCAGGTTCACACCTAGGTACTATCTAGCTAAATTTCTCTCTCTCCTCTAAAAACCTTTCACTGAAGCACTTTTCACCGAGGATGGAAAACATTTTTGTGCACCAAATGTCCCAAAATCTTAAAAAAATTGGGACACAAAAAAACAACTTTCTAAAAATATAAAGTGCTTTGAAAATGGCCATAAAAATCTGTGAAATGCTTCCGCTACATGGTGAGAACCCCACGTGTTGATTCAGGCTACTAAAAACAACATTCATACTCCAAATAGCAATTGCTTGACCTATCCATTTAAAAATTAGAATTCCAGTTCCAATTTCTCCATGTGCAACAAATTGTAAAAGAGTGCTTTTTTATCTCGCTACTTTTTGTCATCTCCATTTTTCAAGAAGGTTCATGTCAAAAAAGTCAATTCATCTTCATATCTCATGATCTTGAGGCATCAAATTTGTGATCGGGAGCAAGACGAACATTGCAGGGCCAAGCAGAGTAAAACCCAGGGACATTAAAGCAATTCTGATAAACATTAAAAAGGGGTCAACAAACTCTTGAGGTCCATCATTTGTAAACCACATTCTTGCATCTATTTCCCCCTCTGTGAGTTGGTTCAAAACGAGCTAAGTCAGTGAGCTAAAAATTAGAGCATGGTTAAGTAAAACCTATCTCAGTTGGTTGGATTAGGCTTCTCATGATCAAGAAGGGGTGATTCATAGTCAAAATCTTTCTCCATTAATCCAATATGTCTTCTCAAGGGTTAGAAAATCTTCCCCAAAAGCACTGATCAAGAGTTGACCCCACACCAAGCTTCTGCAAGTACTCTGGTGACCGACATCGTGGCAACTCCCAAAGAGTCCATTTCCATGGATTCAAGAAATTTTCGAAACTGGGCCAAGAACAATCAACTCGTTGCTTCCCAGTCTCACAGAAATCTTTGGAATAGTTGAATTCCAAGCGAATTGAAAGTAGGCATCCAGACAACTAGCTTCTTGCAGTGGCACCTCAGGTAACCAGTATGTTGAAAATTTTAGGCCTAAGACTGATAAACCCATGGAGGAAATGACAACCATCTAACTATGAGTTGACCCAAATCTCATTGCATCAAGCTTCTCACGAAGGCGAACTCACCTGTTCAAAAATCCTCTTCTCGTCTTCTTATTGAAGAAGAATATGAGTGAACCATTGTCCCAATTGGATAGGAACAGGTAAGATCTCTCACTGCTAACATTCAACCCTTCTACTTTGGGTGCCCGAATCAGATGGCTCGTCTTCACTCAAGATTTCCCTCCAATCATTCAGTGATTGACCCCGAAGCAATCAAGAAAGCACAAGGATACATGATGTGGGGGAAGCCAATGAGAAGTGGATTGAGGAAAGCATTGAGCAAGGCAAGGCATTGTGTCCAGACATCATTTCCCTCATCAAGTATGCTCAGAACATTGTCTGAAGTATAACAAGAGGAATGTCCAGGAGTTTGCAAAGGAGGTTGAAAATTTGGAAGGCACTCCCAAATACTCCAAATGAGTTCCTTCAGAGTAAGTCTCACTTATCATATGAGCAAGAAAGTGTTTGCATCAACTCATCAAGATGACTTGTCTTGAAGTTTGGGTTGAGCATCATGGATGAGCAGCTGGATATGTTGCTCAAGAATGCCATATCTGAATTAGACTCCTGTGACATTAGGTTTCGAGTCTTGAATGAAGTAGTACCACTGTGTTCAAAGATTTGAGTTCCCTCCGCTCACTGAGGACTCATCATCAAGAACTCATCCTTTTTCATTCCATGCAAGTGAGCCAGGTCAAGAAGGAGGCAGGTGACTCTCTTTCCTTCAATAAAGACAATTTAGAGTCCTTAGCCAGTATTAGAAGTTACGTTTCTGCAATAGCAATGGATCATGAAGAATGGCTTGAGATCAATGTAAGGGAAGGATCATGGTGTCCCCAGGATCATCATGAGACCAATTCTATGGTCATAAGTTGAGGCGATAGCTCAATTCAACAAAGAATTCAAGGAACTCATTTGGAACCCGAGTCCAGAGATGCATCATCAGGAGGCATGATTCATCATAAAGTTCTTCATCATAGGGAGCCTCTTCAGCGGATGTGACAACCTCTCATTTATTCTCTCTTTCTCCCTCTTCCTTCTCTCCCCTTTCTAATTCTTCATTGGGCATAATCATTGTATTTTGTCTCATTCACTTAAGTGACTTCATAAAGTTACATTGTAAAAGTCCCTTTAATTTATAAAAAGGGAACTTATTTCTCACTTCCTAGGAAGGTGAAAAGTCACGAGTTGAATGAGACCATGAAGAGTCATGTGGGGGGTAAGCGAAGAGTCAATTCACATTGCTATAAATTGGGATGGCTTCTCCATTCCAAAGGATCCTGAAAGTTAGTATTTTTGTAGCAATTGTGAATTGTTGTAGTTTGATTGAAGCTTTGTACTCATCACTACACATGAAATGAAAGCTACTTTTCTTCCATTTTCCCTTTCTCATGTTTACTCTTTTCCCTCTTAAATGCACTTTGTAAGCATAGTGATTATCAAGATCTTTGTACTTCTTCTTTTATGATGTGTCTAAGAACTTTGTTCCTATGTGGATTTTGTTTATCTCACTGATAGCTTCATTGTTGCTTTCTTCTATATTGAATGTTGAACTACTCCGGTTACTGGGTGTGAACTCTGCAATTGGCCTACTCACGACAATAACCTTCCTTTCCTAATTTCTCTCCTTTCCCCTCATCGTTGTGATTTCCTCCCTTGTACCCCATACAAGCACTTTGCCACAGGTTCAGTGGAGTGTCCCTATGTGATCCCCGACCTATTTGGCCAACCCACAACATTTAGTTTAGGATTAGATTAGTCACATTCAATAATGGGAGTTGCACCATTCAATGCAGAGGGGGTAGGTGGACCTTACACATTTAATGCTTTCAACTAACAAAAAATTGCTCCACCTAACCTGCTATAAAAGATACGTAGTGTGCAGATCTATGTCACGTGAACTAAATAACTGCTGGGGGTGCTATTCATGTAGGTAAAAAATACTGGCAACACCACCCTAGAGAGTCTTCTGCTATTTTTGAGACAACAATTAGGAAAGTTAAGGTAGAAAGCCTTTTGGATATGTAGAAGTCTGTTGAAACAGGGAAAATATTTGTAGGGAGTTGTGAAATATTAACTTCCACAAAAACTCGTGCATTTGGGCACAAAGTTTAGGAGCTATCCTCAACAAGAACGTATCCAAAAAGATTCATTGACTTCTTGATTCAGGCTCAAAAATGCTGAAATATGAGAGGAAACTTCATCCAAAGAGGGTGTTTATGTTGTGAAGCAAAGATGGGATTAAAGTTTTCATTCCAAAGAAGCACATACGCCAATGCATGAATAATCATCCACACTCAATTCTAGAACACAGCTTGAGCTGCTATTTCTTTTTCTAAGACCACACAGATATAGCTCTTGCCCAGCCCCATGAAGATTCCAACTTCCATCCCTTGGGTTCGTAATTATTAAAAGACCACTTTTAGAGCTTCTTTTTGAGAGCCATTCTTCTTAAAATTAGAGAATGACAGCCCTCTTCTCGATCCTATCAGCCACAAATTTGACCTCTTCATCATTGGAAAAATTAGTATCAAACTCGCCTAAGTCTGTTGAAGCTTTGAATTCAGTAAGGCTTGGTCCCCTGGCAGTCAATAACAGAATCTGCTTTAGAAAGGGACTCTGATGGCCGAGATTGTCCATTCAACCCTCGGATCTGCTCACAGCTATATGTAAGATTGTCCTTTACTTCCTTCGTCATAGAGATACTAGAGGGGGTATCCTCTAGTGCACCTTTATGCTTTATGGCCTATTGTTTAAAATAGAACAGTTTCTTTTGACAAACTAATTCCTGCATTTGCCACAGAAAAACTGAATCTCTCATCTCTTGTTCTGAGCAATGCTGAATCTCAATAACCTAATGTTGTTTACCGAAACCTCTCTCAAATGGACACCTAATAGAGGTTTTTTGGCAATGAATTCTAGATCCTCTTTAGAAATCCCATCTTTTTTAACTTTAACTTCACTGGTAAGCTGCTATCAGTTGAGGACATAAACTTGTCCATTGCAACATAGTCGGAATCCTTGATATTTCCTCAGGACTCCATAGATCTTGCTTGGGCACCTACAGAAACGAAGACCCTCTGCATTTATATCAATATTTTGCACGCTTCACCCATGAATTTGTAATATCCCAAGACATGCTTCATGCGACCATAAAAACCTTATCTGAAGTCCTACAAGATCTGAATTGACAGAGAAAAATGAAAAGTATTTAATTTTTAGAAATGTAAAGCTGCAACACGGGAGATTGATTCAGAAATCTTGTTGACTTAAAATTAGATAGCTGAATTCTATGCAAAAAAAAATGAGGTTCAAACTTATCACACATGTTGGTATCTATTCATTAACCGTTCATTCCATAAAAATTTTTGTTGTAGTGGGACCTCTATTTTGAGTAGAAACATAACCTCATTACATACATAATAGAACACATGATTGGGCCTACTTAACATGTCTGTACTTTATTTAGATATCAGAATATCTATAACATCATCTCTCAACATCTCTTATTGCATACTCTCTTATTTGTCTTCTTTCTTATATATATCCTTACAAATTCTATCTATGAATCAATACAGTGCAGTATATGTAAAATGAAAAATCCATTACAATACAGAGATACATGTCTGTAGACCAAGTTGGCACTTCATTGCAGCTCTTTAGCTAGTGAGGCCCACGTTGATTCTGATAATGACTCAGGACCAATACATAAAGAGTAGCAATTTAGTTTCAGAAATCTATGTTTTTTGAGAAATTTCAGCACAATGTAAAAGGCAGTTTTGGAGCATTTTTGGGAGCTCTGAGAGCTCAGCACCAAGCTTTAGTTAGGTGAATGTGTTTCTGGTAAGCCAAACTTTACGAGAACACATTATAACAGAAAATCAGTGAATACCTAGAGAAATTAGTCCCGGCACGGTGGCCTAACTATTTTTAGTTCTAGTAAATTTCTCATTCTTAGGAGTTGTCTTATTTGCATGCCTATGCATGTCGAAAGGATATAATGAGTTTTGTTTAGCCTCAAGTAAAACTCCTATTCACATGGTTACACATGTTGAGTGGATGTTAAGTTAGCTTCGTTTATCTTTAAAGTAGTTTTACTAGCAGCAGGAAAATTCGGCGAGTACTTGCCAACTCTGTGTATGGACAAATATTCGCCAATATAACTTGCAACTCGGGCTTATCGAGTATTCAATGAATATTTTCCACGAATATTCGGCAAATCCGAGCCATATACTCGCATGATGCGGGACAAATGTGGAAAAAACGTCAAAAATGCGGAAAAAACGCTGAAAAACGGTTTTAAGGAAACACACTGCCTCTCTTCTACTCACACAACCATTGAGCATCCTTTGCATGAGTTGAAGAGATTTTATAGTGAATTCGAAGAGCAATTTTGAAGAATTTCATTTGGATGTAAGTTTTTTTTTTCCATTTTTTACAAGAACATAAATTTTTTCTATATTATTTATATATTGTATCCCAATGTGATTTGCAATTTTGAATGCATTAAATTCAATTGCCGAAAGATTTTACTTGTTATTAACTTTTTTATGTTTGTTTATCATCATTAATGAACGAAATTGTCAGAATGTGTTGTTGTAAATGTTATTTTTTAAAAAAATTGTGAATTTATTCTTGTTTGTAGGATTTGCAATTACAAATTTGAAATTACGGTTACATCAGGTTATAAAGCCAAATTTTAAATTTTTGAAATAACTTTATAATGCTGTTTTTAATTAAATTTACAGTTTTTAAATTTTTAACGATTTTATAAAGCTGTTTTTTAATTAAGTTTATGGTTTTTTAATTTTTTAAATGTACATTGTGCTGCGGATTAGAGTTTAGCAATGGCATCAGGTTTGACATCTTGGTCAACATCACTAACATGAATCGTTCTCGTTGATGCCCGTACAATTGCTTGAAAGTATGGTGTACATGGAACAATTCAGGGAACCGTGGTTTACAATTTATGTGGGAAAACATTTTCTAGAGGCATCAATCGCTTGAAATATAATCTTGTATGTATTGTTTGATGGGATGCTGTGGCATGTTCCAATGTTACATAAGAGGCAAAATGAGAGATGAAGGGAGAGCTAAAGAAGAAGAAACTAGAGAGGGAAAGGTGTGCATGCAGCTATAACAAAAGCCATTAGCCCTGGAATGGTAGACAATTCAAAGGATGATATGGCAACGATTGTGGGCTATACTCGTGATCCACTCATACGAAGCGTAAGAGACACATCTACTACATCGAGTTCAAGCAAATGGATACATAGCTTTTTTGTACTAAAAAACATACTTGGGTGACAACCTTCATTGCAAGGTACAGGCTAGAACAAGGATGCACACAAGGAACCAGATAAAGCAGGTGCAAATTTTTGGTACTACAACTTTCCCTTCAATGTGGCAAAGATCTTGTACTAGGAGTACTTGGTTACAACATTGATAGATGCAGGGAAAGGGTACAAGACACCCCTCCAAAATAATTGAGTGAGAAATTGCTTAAGGGTGCAGTTACAGATGCAGTGACAATCCTAGAAGATAGAAAAAGGCAATGGCAAAAATACGGATGCACCATTCTTGTAGATGGGTGGAAAACGAAGGAACTGCACCCTCATCAATTTTTAGTAGCTTCAAATGGTGAGATGGTATTTTTGAAGTCAATTGAAGCACTTTAACATAGTAAAAAAATGCAGACAATTTAAGTCTTTTGTTGGAGAAGGTCGGTATTGAAGAGGGTATCTAGAATGTTGTGCAAGTTGTCACAATGCAACAACATATGTGGTGGCGTATGAGAGACTACTGCAGGAAGTAGACATCCATTTCTCGTTTGGACCCCTGCAAGAAAATGGCCCATTGCCTTGACCTTCTTTTGGAGGACAGGAAAAATTGATTAGATGAATGCGGTTATTGATGTAAGAAATATAACCAAAACAAGTATATAATTTAGCAAGCCCTGGGTTCTTAGTTTGATGAGAGAACACACAAAGGAAGGAAAAAACTTCATCAATTTTTTAGCCGGTTCAAATGATAAGGTTGTTATAAGTAATTTCATGATGGTGCAAAGTGCAGAAAATTTGAGTTTATGTCATCATTGAAGCATGCATGTTTGTGCTAGTCAAGCATGTGGCAGATGGGAAATCCAAACTCACAATTTTTTCAAAGAAAGCCGATTCCTTTAAACCTTCTTTTGGTTAAGATTCCGGATGTAGAAGATGCTAGAAACATCATGATAATGTACCTAGAAAGCTATATCTTTTATTGTATGTAAAAACATACCTAGAGCAAATCTTCACTTGACCACAAAGTAGGGGTCATGGGGAAGGGACTGCAGCAAAACACTTTGAAACAAATGCAAAGTGGTGAAGAATCCCAAAGGTACTTGGATTGAAACTTGATAGGGCAAGACAAAGCCAGAGTGCTTTCCAGAACCGGAAAATTGCTCATATGCAATTAAAAATAAAAGGTGATAAGTTTTGTCTGAATTGTTTAGGAAAACATTTCATTGGTGCACATAGGGGAGAAGAACTGCAAAAGCTTCAAGGATAAAAGGGAAGATAGGAGAGGCAACACCCTTCAAAGAAATTTAGTCAGCTGTTAGATCCAACTGGATTGGTGAGAATCAAAGGATCTACGATGATGCCAACCAGTGGATGAGAATGAGCCTGATTTCTCAGATTCAAGGCAAGAGTCATTCAGAGGATGCTAAAGTAGATGAAGCAGAGTAACAATACACTATTGGATCAGCATGCAGAAGTATGGAAGAAGAACAAGACTGGGAGTGTTGCAGCAGGAATTTCTCTTTTCCTTTTTCTTCTTCTTTCTCTTATTTTCTGCTAGACAAAGTAATTGAGTAATCAATTGAAATTGTAAAACTTAAGTGATTGGTGCTAAAAGTTGTTACTTCAAGTTACTGAAGAAGTCAATTACTTGGAAATAGGTGGCAAACATGCAAAATAGAAGGTTCTATTTTCAATATGAAAATCAGCATGTCATGAAGACCCCAAGAGAAATTTGGGATAAACATTGCACTGTTAATCCTTTAGAAGAAGTCCACAGAGCAGGCCCTTCATAGAAAGCTTCAGTATTTATAAGGTTGCCCTCTAGAATGCACTATAAATGAGGAAGAACAGGGAAAGATCACAATTTGTTTCAGCAGAACTTGTTTAGAAGAGCTTTTGTAATTTGAGCATTCTGAATCTCAGACTTTGGCTGGACATGTGATCTGGCGACAGGCTTGATCCGAACCGTTTTGATAAAAGGTGGATTTTCCAGTCTCAACTTTGGAGTCTACAGTGATGATCACTTCTATTTAAGTTGATAAACTTTGTGTTATCTTAAATCTAGGTTAACTCTCAGTGATTTCGTTCCCGTTACTTCTGAATGTTGGAGATATCAATTTAAGTGTGGATGAAGACCAACATGTTAACTATTGGCTTGAATCAGCCATGAGGGTTCACTTTCATATGTTTGGAAATTGCCTATTATATATCCCCTTTGGATCAAATTGTTCATCACAATTGCTTACTTGTTGGTGAATTGTTGCTTTGGTTCATCTGCTAGGAATTAAAAAAACCCCTGAAATAGTTATTAGGATTCACCCTTTCCAAATTGATAAACATCAACAGTACAACGGGAGCCTCACAGTTAAATGAGGGAGAATCTCAAATTTTTGATTGCAATAGGCTTTCATGATGTGGTGAGCAAATATAGCCAACAACATCCAAAGCAAGAAAATAACCTCACAAATCTCAACGAAGATTTAAGTGCGAAGGTACTCAAGGAAAGAGATCAGATAAACATGTTCTCTAATAAAGGATGGCTCCAAACTATGCACCAAGCACTATTGTTTCAAATGGGGGACAATTTGAATAGACAAGTTTGTACACCTCATAAATGTTCCTTCAAATGTCTAAAGGATGGGGTCTTATCGAGTCAATTGAAATGCCCCTAAAAAGTAGACCGTAAAGGATAAGGGTCTTGATGAGGGAGCTTGGTAGACATTTTGGAAGAATGTCTTGTAAGTTGTAACAAACAATGTAACTATCCTGAGGGATGGCTACTAAGGAAAGCAAACATAAAAATCTTTTGGACACCACCACTTGGATGGGCATTGTACTTTAACTCCAAACGATGGACTACAGATTCATTAGCAAGGGCCTGCAAAGTTATTGACAGGCTAGAGAATGATAAAATACTCTTTCTAACACCCTTGAAAAAGAAGTGGTGCAAATTTGATGAGAGAACATTAAAAATAAATTGGTTTCTCAAGACTAGTTTAATTGTGTTTCCTTCAAAACCATCTAAACATTTGATATACTCTTTTTGTCACATTGAAGCAAGTTAGATTCAAGCGATGGCTATTCAACAACATTTCTAAAAAGTTGATGGAAGAGGATTGCAAAGATAGTTTTTGATGATGTTTTTGCAAAGAGAGCTTAACATCATCAACATAACTTCAAACTTCCATTTGGGAAAATCAAGTGATTCATTTTCTCATTTGTTTAAATGACTGTTATTTACTTATTTACTTTACTTGTAAGTTTGTAACTTTAAAGTTTAATTTAGTTGTAGGTGTCAGGCCAGGTGAGGGTCTGGCTTGGTTATGGGGAGACAAAATCCCACCCTGGGACCTACATTTATGAGGCAATGGATTATGGAGCCATCCAAAACTATTATAGGGGGGATTTCATACATAATTTGGTCCCATTTCGGGGGATAATTGATCAGAGGTGGAACAATCAACTTCGGACAACCTATTCATGCAGCGAAGTACTATCTGCAACCCCAAGTTTTTCTTCTCTTGCACAACTTCGATGGCTTCACATATGTTAATGGGGACGTTATAGAGGGCCTTTCAACATGCATTGAGAGGACCTAGAGGTTGAGGCGAAGGGACCTCATTATTTTACAGCTGTAGAATTACAAACATTGCACTTAGGGGAAGGCAAGTTTTCTTCGAAGCTATCCGATGGAGAACCACACAACCACCAGGTAACACAAATTAGAAGTTTATTAAGTTACTTATATGTTACAAGTTACAAATTTAATTTTATTAATTACTTAAAACTTTTGATTATTTTGTTTGTTGGTTCTTAATGTGAGAATTGGGGAGGAAATACCTTGCATTTTAAAAAGCTAGCCCTCAGTTTTATCTCAACCTTGTAAGTGCTTCTTTGTGAGGAAACTGGAGTTTGTATTGAGGCCATTCACACTAAGAAGCATAACAAGTTGACTCAAACATTCAATGACTTGGTTTTTATGCAATACAATCTTTGGCTTCGCACAAGAAAGGTGGAGGCTACATTTGAGCTTATTGATTTGGATGAGATTGTATCCATACAAAATGGATTAGGAAGAAGAGGAAATCCCTGTGTTCACAAGGGTTTGAGAAATGCTTCTTTTGAGAGGGAAGCTATCGAGAGTGAGAATCAAACATTATTGTGTCAAAGATATTGGATTGGATGACATCTTTGGAGGTGATGTCGAACATGCAACAGAGGATTCCACTGCCATCTAATACCATGGTTGGAGCCAGTTTTCGACAGCCTTTTAGGAGGAGCGGACAGCCTCACATGTGTCCCTTTGTGGGGACTAGTAGAGGTAATAGACCCTCTCCCCAATATTTCTCTAGAATGGGGAAGAGGAAAAGCCGTAAATTATTGTAAATATGAAACTTGCATAGATATGAAATTTATGATGATAATTTTCAATGACAATCATCATAAATTCATAACACTTATCAGTTGGCTGTTGTATTCGCATGATGATGCGATTTTGTATTGTATTTGTATTCAAATCTAATAGAAAACACTTCTCCAACATTTTACAGACTCATTTGAAAGTTCCCTAAACATCCCTAAATGGTGTCAGTGCAGAAGATCATCTCGAGAGCTTTCCAACGACTGTGAGAACGCGACAAACGGACATCGGGAGCTCTAGATATGTCCGGTCAAAGTTCAGACAACGGGAAAGTCAACTCTGGTCAACTGGTCAATATTGGACCAATCGCACTGTGACACGTGGCTTGCCACCACTCGTCGAATTCACTCGATTTGCCTATTGGGAGACGACAAGTGGAAGAGGCTAACATGATGGACCGAGTTAATTATTTCTTATCGCCACATTATGGTGGGTCGAAAGCCATTATATTATCTTGGTAAGTCCACTTACAAATTCAATTTATCCAATGACGTGGACTATATGTGACCGAGTTAATACATTATTTTATTATACCACATTATATGGGTCAAATTTATTTACTTAAAGTCCACTTATTGACCATTCCAAATGCCACATGACAATTACTGCATATATATTAATGTTCAAACATTAGTATAAACCACCAATACCCAAATTAGCCACCATGTGGCATACTTCCATGTGGAGGAGGAGGTGAAGCGGTGAAGTGGTTGTTGGGGGCAAAGCCATGCGTGGAATTATCCACGTGAAGAATGGGGGGTAAGGTTATGCTCCAAAAACCTTTGACCACTAATATGCATGGCCCAAATGTGGGATTTAAACCCTTAAAAAATGTGGGATATACCACTTATCCAAAATGTCCCTTAGCCGCTAAATGGGATATAATCCCATTAAAATGCAAATCGCTCCAAATTGGGATTTAATCCCATTTAAAATGCAAAGCCGCCCAATTTGGAATATTTTATCCCATTATCAACATGCTACGGGCTAAAGGTTTAAAAATAGCCTAAGGATAATATGGCAATTGCATTTTTTAAGGGCCCTAAAAATGTATAAATAGGGAACCCATTTCATTGTAATGGACACACACACAAACAAGAAGCTTATTAAGCTTATTATTTGTTAAGCTTATTGTTAACATTGTGGGGAATTTGAACACAAAGGTGGAGACACACCCGAGCTTATTATTTGTTAAGCTTATTTGTGGGATGTGTCAACAAATATTGTTTATTGGCCTATTATTTTAGGCAATAGTAGATGAAATATTTGTGATTGGGAGTAAATTATAAACTACCCAATAGGCCCATTGAGCCACACCAATTACTTGCAAATCCTGGATTGTCGACCGGAGTGCTAGCGTCGCATTGATAGCGTCGGGAAGGCCGATCGAAGCCGAAGGAGATTGTGCATCAGGAAGGTGAAGAACAATTCGACTGATCATCGGAAGTTTTTCGAAGAACTGGTGTACTGATAGGCAAGTAAAATTCCATTAGGTTTTCTTGTGAAAGTACTATTGTAACTTACAAGTTTTGACTAGTGGAACGGTTCGACCACGAACCCGGAGACGTAGGCAATTGCCGAACTCCGTAATCAATCTGTGTGCAATTGTCATTATTGTCTTGCATTATTTTAAATTGATTACTTAAAAGGAGTAAATTATCGGCAAATAATTAAAGCCTACAAGGGTCCGAGATCAGGTAGTAATAATCTGATTATTTTCGGATCAAGTTTGGTATCAGAGCTGGTTTAGCTCCATATTTGTTTTTCAGTAAATCTGATTAACAGAGTGATTGCTTCAAGATTGGTGCAGTTGGTTCAATTTGTGTGAACAGGGTACAAGTGCACTATGGGCAAGATGTCTAAACAGGTGAAGCTCGAGGAAATTGAAGCTTATAATCACCAGATCCAGGAAGAGAACTCTCTCCTGCGATCAATGTATTACTCCTTGGAAGAGGAGAATGCTCGTTTGAAATCAGAACTGCAAACCAAGGATGAGCTCTTGGCAAGGTTGCAATGTGGTGATCAGAGAAAGGAAATACCTTCAACTTCAGATGCAGGGACCATGGCAGATGATTGCATTGTAAGTTGTTCACCACTGGAATCTTCTTCTTGCTCCCATTCGGTTTCGGATTCAGGTAATGAAGTCTTTGGTTTGTTTGAAAAGCATACTAAAGGCATTGGATCCAAATTACTAGATAAAATGGGATTTGATGGAAGAGGCCTTGGTAAAAATGGCCAAGGTATTGCTAACCCAATACAGGTCGAGGATCATCCTCATTTTGTAGGTTTGGGTTATCCTAGTGTGGGAATGGAAATTGGAGAATGCTCCAAGAACGCTGACGGGAGACAAGCTTCCGAAAGCAAAGTGAATACCCCACTAGTCCTGCAAGAAGATTCTGAGCAGGAAAGTTGTGCTTCGTCGTCACAGGCAAGATGTGGTAAGAGAAATCAGCGAAGAGGTAATGAGATTCCACCTCCAGTTTCTTACCATAATCATAAGCACAGTAAAACTTCTGATCCACTTTTTCAGCTTAAGAAGTATGGTTATGATTTTCAGAAGATGTGGAATTCCTTTCCATGTACTTTTTATGGATTGCATAATCATTCAGTGGCCAGATGCTGGAAGAGAAGGACACTGATGAAGAAGTTGATGCCATTCATCAGGAACAAGGCAAATCAGAAAGACCAATCTCGTCATGCAGAGTCGAGAAATGGCAGAAAGAGTTCCTCATCCCAGAAGAAGGAGATTAAGAGGAATTTTTGTGCTCATTGCCAGAGGAATGGGCATCAGGTGGAAAATTGCTGGAAACTGCATCCATCTCGCCATCAGAGTAATGGCAAGCCAAAGATGGAATGGAGGCCTATTGCAAAGGCAAAGGAAGTTTCTACTCCACCACCAGTTGACAAGTCAACCCAGGACCAGGTAATACCTGAAAGTGAAAGTCCTTTAAAATGGGTAAGTCAACAATTTTTCAATTATATATTGCATAATTCAGATTGATGAATCGTATGCAGTATTAAGTTTGGAGATCAGATTTTGTGAGAAAATGCTGAGAGAAAGGTTTACAATACTCAGTGGATTTTCTTACTTAGAAAATTTGATTAATGCTCCAAACATATCTCCTAATCAGCTTGTGAGTACTTGTTACAGCTTGGATACAGGATTTAACTCATATAAAGCTTGGAGATTGATCTGCCATTTGTGCAGACAATAGAGTTCACAGAGATCAGCTCGGAACTTCATTCTGTGTAGAGGCATTGTGACCATGCAGCAGAATGGTAGCTGAATCACCGTTGGCATTGACGTCGGGTCGGAACTTCATTCTGTGTAGAGGCATTGTGACCATGCAGCAGAATGGTACCTGATATTAGTATGTCAACAAGAGGAGCTCTCAAAAGGATCAGCTCAGAACGTCATTCAGTGTCAAGGCATTGCGACCACACATACGAATGGTAGCTGATCAACAGACTTAGCATCATGCATTGGAGGCTCACATGAGGTCTTGAAAGAGGCTTAGCATCATGCATCGGAGGTGTTGAGGTCTTAGCATCATGCATCGGAGGCGTTGAGGTCTATAACAGACTTAGCATCATGCATTGGAGGCTTGAGGTCTTGAAAGAGGCTTAGCATCATGCATCGGAGGCGTTGAGGTCTGTAAAGGGACAAGGCATTGTCCATCATTGACATCGGATCAATCAAAGCTCTACGTAACATGGAGTTCCTTCAAACCAGTTCGGATTCTGCGGAATCAACTCGGAGCCAGGAGCTGTGTTATAGAGTCAAAGAAGATCCTTGTTGTCAGATATCAAGAAGCTTAGCACCGCACAGAAGGAGCGTTGAGGTTTCATTCAGAAACTTAGCACCATAAAGCAGAGGCGTGGAGGTCTTCTTCGGATATCAGAGTGGCGCAGCGGAAGCGTCGTGGGCCCATAACCCACAGGTCCCAGGATCGGAGCAGAGTTGTCGAAGTGAGAAGGTTGGAGGAGAAGACCCAAGGGTCTACTACAGCAGCACTTCCGAGGTGGCAGCAGAGTTTTTCAGATTCAGGACAGTATGGAAGCTTTTTGGGACAAAAAGCCTTTCTCAGTGGGGAGGTGTGATCAGGGGATCATTTTTGAAAGTTCCCTAAACATCCCTAAATGGTGTCAGTGCAGAAGATCATCTCGAGAGCTTTCCAACGACTGTGAGAACGCGACAAACGGACATCGGGAGCTCTAGATATGTCCGGTCAAAGTTCAGACAACGGGAAAGTCAACTCTGGTCAACTGGTCAATATTGGACCAATCACTGCACTGGCAAAAAGGCAAAAGGAAGTGACATCGTGGCTTGCCACCACTCAACTTTTGTTACGAATTGGACTATGGTATTATCTGGTGGGTCCACAAGATTTGCCTATCGAATTCACTCAATTTTCCTATCGGAGACGACAAGTGGACTACATGATGACCGAGTTAATTATTTCTATACCACATTACATGGGTCGAAATTATATTTACTTGGTAAGTCCACTTACAAATGCCAAATGCCACATACTATATATTAATGTTTATACATTAGTATTAAACCCACATAAGTATATGCATATGCTATTGACCACGTGGAAGGAGGTGAAGCGGTGTTAAACCATTAATGCCATGCGTGGAAGCCATGCTTCCACCACGTGGAGAGGGAGGTGAAGCGGTGGTAGGGGGCATTAAAATCTTTGATGCGTGGAATTAAAGCGTGGGGGGGTTATTAAACCCAAATGTGGTCCTTTGACCACTATGGGATGCGTGGAAAAGCTTTTAAAGCCTAAACATTACAAAAGCCACCAAAATGTGGGATTTAATCCCATTAAAATGCAAATTAGCCGCTCCTTTTGGGATTTAATCCCATTTAAAATGCTAATCCGCCCAAATGGGTATTTTATCCCATTATCAACATGCTACGGGCTAAGGTTTAAAAATAGCCTAAGGATAATATGTAAATGCATTTTTAAAGGGCCCTAAAATTTTGTATAAATAGGGAACCCATTCATATTGTAATTTAGGGCCCTATTTCATTGTAAAAATACACACACCCAAGCTTATTATTTGTTAAGCTTATTGTCGGGACACATGAGACACCCCAAGCTTATTATTTGTTAAGCTTTTTTGTGGGATGTGTCAACAAGTATTGTCTATTGGCCTATTATTTTAGGCAATAGTAGATGAAATATTTGTGATTGGGAGTAAATTATAAACTACCCAATAGGCCCATTGAGCCACACCAATTACTTGCAAATCCTGGATTGTCGACCGGAGTGCTAGCGTCGCATTGATAGCGTCGGGAAGGCCGATCGAAGCCGAAGGAGATTGTGCATCAGGAAGGTGAAGAACAATTCGACTGATCATCGGAAGTTTTTCGAAGAACTGGTGTACTGATAGGCAAGTAAAATTCCATTAGGTTTTCTTGTGAAAGTACTATTGTAACTTACAAGTTTTGTCTAGTGGAACGGTTCGACCATGAACCCAGAGACGTAGGCAATTGCCGAACTCCGTAATCAATCTTTGTGCAATTGTCATTATTGTCTTGCATTATTTTAAATTGATTACTTAAAAGGAGTAAATTATCGGCAAATAATTATTTTCCTACAAGGGTCCGAGATCAGGTAGTAATAATCTGATTATTTTCAGATCACTTTGAAGATTCTTATTGGTTCTACCATTATGGGGTGTTAAAAACTTAAAACATTAACTACATGCAATTTTAATGTGCTCAAAAGTATTAGGATTACTTTATAGATGGTCTATATAAGGATTTTAATTAATCTTTACTTGCATAGATTTCAACAAAGAGAACCAAACATTGATAGGAGAAAACATTCAAAACTCAGCAAATGGAGAGGAGAAAAGCCTGTACTTTCACCAATCACATTCAAAAGTGAAATGGGAGAACACATTTAAGTGAGAGAGATGACCAATTGTTTCTCAACGAATCATTAATTACACAGCTAATTAATGAACCCTTCCTTATTACTATTTTTTGTAGAGCATAATGTTACGTTTTGAATTTTTAATATATATGTACCCCATTTATTTCTTGTATTTATCTACGTTTATAATATCGCCACATGTGATTTTTTCATTTACCTGGAACACAACATAGTGATTGACTATTGTAACTGTTATAAGGACATTGTTAAAAGTATTTCTAGTGTTATTGCCTATACTTGTTATCTTTTGCAGTTACATGTGACAACCACTGTCATGGCTCGCCAGCTAATTTTCAAGCCTACACTGCTGTGTATTGAAGCCACACGATTCGAATCATGGCACTTGACTCTGTCCACATGGAGGTCATTTATCTCATGGTTACCAGGTTTGGATGGACATAGATTATTGTCACTAAACATGAATACTTAATCATTTATGATTTAATTTGCTGTCACAACTCGCAACGTTCAAGTTGCATGCCAAAGATGAAAACCAGTTGAGTTGCATCAACAAGTTATGTATGTGTAATAAAATAAAAGGTTGACTCTTTTCACCTGTAATATTCTGGTAGTAAGATGCATGTAATAAAAGGCCTAACAATATGGTAATGTGCACTCAATAGGTGTTGCGTACATTGTAGTACATGCATAGAATGCTAAGCATCCTCCAAGAATTAATGTACACCCATTTAGAATATTTAAGTGTTCTCATATTTGACAACTTACAAATTCATAAAAACAGTTGAGGCTATGTATGAATGTTAGGAAATGTGCCATCGATCTTAACTATATAGCACATTTGTGTGACATGAGAATCTAGTGCAAAGCTAGTGGCCTTAGCCAACTTCATATGCTTCAGACACTTTAGACAAGATGTCCCAATTGGATGTCAGGATTCGACTCAATGGAAAATGTCGAATAGGTTCCGTTTCCTTACGTATGTATGTTACAGGGAACATGCCAAGCGTATGACACTACATTTTGGTTTGAGATACTACAATAGGATTTGGATTGATCAAAGTGCTTCATTTACAGCTTCAGGCAATTGAAGCACCTTTAGGAAGCACATTAGACTGCTGCAATATGACGGGATAACTATTTTTTCAAATGTACTTAACATGTTGCAGAAACTTGCATGTGGCCTCATTTGGTTGTCAAATATTGTCAAACTAGATGTTTCCTTAAAACTATGCAACAATATGAGTCCCCCCACCTGATGGGCTGGCCAAGCATGACTATGCTCGTATAAACCTTATCGATGTCATTCTAATGCCCATTGGGGTTTGAATCTGTCCATGGTGAGGAGGGGTGTTTAATCAAATGAACGACCCACAGACTCATAGCTAAATCGATAAGTATCACAGACTTACAATGACAACACATGATTTCCTTCATTGAGACTCAAGATAACTTGGAGACATTACTGTACATTACATCTCTCAAATTGGCTCTGTGAAGCTTGTACAGTTTACATTCCACCACACAACTTTGTGGCTCTGGCCTTAGTTCATTGAAATATGCAGTCCTGTATGGTGTTACCCTGAACATTTACCCTGTGCATTGTAGTTCTTGATAATTGGGAGAGTAAAACTACTGGTAAATGCATGAGTGACTCATTGGAATAGTTACCCGCAGTCCAAGTGTAATCAAGCAAATTGTTGATGGATGGGGACACACTCGTCACTCCATCAAGAACATAATATACAGAACTGTGGACACATTTGGTAAGCTCATTGGAAACACACCTGTGCGAACAAAGTTTACACTCATTGATATGTTCACAGTTACCAAAAATATACAACTATGTCATTTTTTTAGAGGGACAAACTCACAAGCTATTTGTCATGTATATACTAGTAGTGCCCAGTGGCTCTCACTACATCAAATTGCTTTTTGCAGTAGGAGACTGATCCACTCCCTAAAGCATATTTCACATCTAGTGAACGCATGAGACTCACATGAACGCATTTACTCTTTGGATCAGTAATACAAATTCCTTCAGGTCACTATTCTATGGGGCTTCATTGACATTACACAAACTATCAATTAATTCCTGTTCTAGGCTATTACAAGGATTTAGTTATTTTAGTTTTTTATTACATAGTTCCACAGAGTCTTAGAATGGGGGGACAAGGGGACGGCAGGGGACGGGGGCTTCCAAGGGCCTAGGTATTGGGGACAACCAGGGGATGCCTTTGCAAATATCATCTAACGAAGTTGAAAAATTAGTCATTGAAAATATTGTGCATAAGGAACTAACAGCATGAAACTGTCTCGATCTTACGGAACACATTGCATATGAACAATGAAAATGCCAAATATCAATAGGAGTTAAGCTATTTAATATTCAAAATGATGATTATCCCCTTTCAAAACTTCAAATACAATTGGCCAAAGGCCCAATAGCCTACTATTAGGTTGATCCCCATAGTCTTTTGTCCATACAATAGGTTGTCACTCAAGACTATTGTCACTCCTCGATTATCAAGCTCTCTTGAAACTCAATACCAACCATACCCTGATGTATGGATATCATCATTAGCTTGTATTATGACTAACATCTAGGCAAAATACATTGCCATTGGGCATCTTGGACTTTAATCTTGTACATAAGCGTAGTTGCAGTCCACACTGAGATGCAAAGACACATGTGTACAACTACAAGCTTCTCCGCCCTCCTAAGATGTAAGCATGCGTCCTCTTAATAGAGTGGATGAAGCTATACAATAACTATCACATAATCATTGCAAGTGTTAGAAGATATCCAAATTACAAGGTCGTAATGCATTGTAATGGATAATAGGCAAGGCATCCTAAAATAAGGTAATGCAATATCCAAAAGATTTGCTAGGGCCATGGCTTACCTTGAAGGCTTGAGGGGTTGATGACAATCAATGTATGACCAACTTGAATGGCTGATTGATGAAGGTTAGGTCACACTTGCTCTTCCCCTTGTTGACATCTTTCTCTTGCACAACTTGCTCTCACTCTTGCAGCCGTGCTTGCTCTCACTCTTGCTGAGAGTAGTTCTGGGTGGACTTGCAAGCCTTGGTCAATGCTTTCAAGACTTTGACTAGACCAAATTTGGAGACTGAAAGGTTTTAAGATTCGATAGGCTTTTTTTGGTGCAATGCGTAGGGTGTGGGTGATGCCCATGTTAACTGTCAGGTTTAGGGTTGGGGGCACGGACATCCAAGTAAAAATACCAGTTATTTTTAAAACTCATAAATTACTTTTCGCAAGTGTTTAATGTAGGGTTTGGCCGAAGCCATTTAAACGTACAGTTGATGATGACTAAGAGAAATGTCAACAATCGAAGTCTCGGGGACGTCAGGAAGCCCCTCCAACATCTCCAATAGGAGACGCCTCACAAACCTCCCTTGTTTCGTGGCGGCCGTGGTGGTACGGCGAAGCATGGTCAATGTCTATTGGAGTCTCAAAAAGGTCTTACATAGTCAATGTTCCGCAGTCTCCAGAATAGTCCTACATTTAGCTCAGGGGGGACGTGTCCCTGTGGAAGCTAAAGGTTATAGGCAAAACTAATACATGTAAAAAAATATGAAGGTGATTTGTAAGGTGCTAAAATTACCTAAATATGTTAATGTATTAAAAGTTTGTATGCTAAAAAAAATGCTTATGCCATGCAGGTAGGCAGAGGGTCATTTGGTGGTAGTACTGCACCATTGTTCTGCTTTTTGCTGCAATGTCTTACACCATTCACATTCCTCTTCACAAGATCCTGCTGTTTAGAACAACCCCACTCTCGGTGGAGCGCCTGCTCAGGTGACACTCTCAAGGCAGATTATTGCACCAACTTTTTCTGCAAAGATTAATGCTATTGTAAGCCTTTTGTGGGCTTTTAAGTTGTATATCTTGTGCTTCTCCATGTCCCCCTCAAGCATTCTTTACACATACTTCTAATAGTGTAATGCGCCTCTCCTTGTATGGCTACACCTATCTATTGTATGGCTAAAATCAAAGGAAATGATTGTATATTAAGTAATAAGTGATGAAGGTGAACATCAACTGTTGTTCACGCCATGTGCTTCACTTGACGCTACTCAGCACCTAGAAGGGATTCGTGACGCTTAATGACAACCTATTTCTATGACCGTCTTAGGCTCCTCTGCTGCTAAAACCAAACTCACCATGACCTACTATTAATCGGTGTAATATTATTGCGAAAGATAAAATATGGCTACAACAGTAGAGGGAAACAAATTACTCCAATGCCCAGACAACTTGAAGGAAGGATTTCAGCATATATGCTCATTTCTTTTATATTGACTTATATATGCAAAGAGCCTCTTTTAGCTCCGACCTTTAGCCTCTCCTTCTGCTAAAGGCCCCTCTTTCACAGGCTTAGAAAATTGATGCAACCATATTAGACCCACACACTGATGGGAACAAGTACAGGATAGACCATGCATGAAATACAGATTTAGGTTGGGATTTGAATAGTACTGTAAGGAAAGACTCAATTACAATGAGCAAGCAAATCCATGCTTTCAGCAATGGCTGCATGTATTCATGGCTGAACGTGTGATATACCATTATAGATATCTCCATGTGGATTTATAAGCTTATATCACACCACTCCATTGCAGCACCTATCTCATCCCATTGCTTTAGCCCTAAAATTGACCATGGTACAATAATTCTCTTCTTAGTCTTTCACAAGGCTTTCATTCGGATAATTAGCTAATGCTCTAATAAGAAATGAAACAACTTGGTAACACTAGGAATCACATTTATTTACATTGTATCGAGAAAACCATTTATACAATGTCTTGATCCTATGATTCTAGGATATTGAATCAACGCATATGGGCTCTGTGTAGGCCTCACAATCTGCTCAACCATTTACGTGAGTGTAGGAAATAATGCAATGTTGGACCAAACCGTTAGTTTTAGACTATGTAATCTATTGGTTGTTTAGTACTTATATAGTGGTTTCACTCAAACTATGGATTGTAATAACTTCATAGTTTTCCCGAACTAGCTACCTAAACACCCTTATACTACGTAGAACTCACAAAACACCGCTGGAAGACTCTTTGAGAAGTTTTGTGACACCTTGCATATTGTGCCAAGTAGGCATTGCAAGACATTTTATTTCCTGCACAAGGAGTTGCTGTGGCCATCTCAGATACGAGTTATACATGTTGCACTTGCATAAGTGAGTTCTGTTGGCTAGATTTTCTGCATAGCATCAAACCTAGGCAGTCATGAGATAAATCTCCCTCATTTAACCGGTGAGGCTCCCGTGTCAGATGTTTATCAATTTTGCAATGGTGAATATTAATAACTACTTTAAGGGGTTTTACTTTAACCACTTCAGTTCATGAACCATAACTAAGTAAGTTCTGGCAGCAAGTAAGCAGCTGTTTAAGAAAGGAAAGTTATGCAGAAGGGGGAAAGAAGTAGAAGGAAATACAGAGAAGAAATGGGGAAGATGTGCTGATCTCAATTAGTAGATAGCAGAGCTGGTATTACATGCACATAGAATTAAATTTAATAGATATGAATCACATAGAATTCAACAAAGAAGGAAAGAAACAGCTTCTAGATCCTAGATCTAAAATAACACAAAGTTTATCAAGAGATCTAAGATTCTAATAGCAAGAACTCAGCAGTAGCACCGTAGACACAAAGTTCTTCGGAAACCTGCTACCTTTTATTCATTCCTTTGCTTTCATAGAAAGCACATCAAGGAATTCTAGCACAAAGTCTGAGAACTCAAGAATGCTATATTTACAAAAACCTCTGCTTAACAAATTGTGATCATTGATCTTTTCGATCCTGATCTTTTTGATAATTTAACCCGATAGATTCTTCCTCTACTTATAGAATGCGTAGAGGGGCAATTACAAGTAGGAAGCTTTCAGTTGAACTGTTGCACATGTGGAAGCTCGGAGAAGGAAACAACTGGCAATCTCCCTCCTAGAATTCCTCTTTGCATGACATGTATGATTTGCAACTGAAAATAGAACTTTCTATTTTGCATGTTTGCCACCTATCTCCAAGTAGTTGACTTATTCAAGTAACTTGAAGTAACGACTTTAAATCCAATCACTTAAGTTGTATAATTTAATTAATCACTCAATTACTTTGTCAGAAGGAAAGAAGAAGGAAGAGGAACGCTGACTTTGTCGGAGGAAAGAAATTATTCCAGAGGCAACACTCTAACTTCTGTTCTTCTTCCATACTCTGTGTGCTGATCCAATATGCATTGTACTTCCGCCTTATGAATGATATCTCTGCCTTGAATCTGAGAAACTCTTTCTGGAATATAGTTGTTGACTCTTTTCCTTTGCTTGTCAGCAAATTGGATCTGGGAGCAGTTGATTGCGATTTCACATGCGGGTGTTGCCTCTGACCCGTCTTCCCCTCTTATCCTTGAAGCTTTTGTAGTTCTTCTGTTGTACATGCATTAGTGCAAGGTTGGCCGTAGACAATTCAGACAAAACTCATCATCCTTTTTATTTTTAATTGCATATGAGCAATTTTGAATTCTAGAAAGCACTCTAAGTGAAGGCAAATATAAGTAGACTCGATGTTGGTTTCAACTGGAAGATTGGAAGCACATGCACAAGCTTTTGAAAGAGATTTTGCATGCAATGTATGAATAGCTTCCACATGGGCTGTGTTAGAAACAAGAGGATGATGCTTTTAATCAGAAGACAAAGGCTTCAAGTTCCACGATTTGCACTTGCCCTTCTCCATTTAAAAAATTGCGTGGAAAACATCAAAGAAAGCTTTGTGGATTTTAGAAAGGGAGGGCAACTTTTAATTACCACGAATTGCATTTGGTATTTGCGTTGAAACTCAAGGAAGAAGACAACTTATTAGAAGACAAAGGCTTCAAGATTCATGATTTGCCACTTAAGTGATTTGTGTGAATTTCAAAGTGGATGGATTGTGTGATTTTAGAAGACAAGGCTGCATAGATCGACGACTTGGTCTAAGTGGCTTTTTCCTTTAGAAAACGACATTAAAACTTAGAAGACAAACTACTAGGAATCAACGATTTGCATAAATGACTTCCTTCTTTTTAAAATTGCGTTGATTTTGGGAGGCAAGGCTGCTAGAAATAAGAAGAATCCACCATGTAGAATCATGATTTGACTTTAATTCGCTGCTTTGGAAAATTGCGTGGAAATAAGGAAGGCAAGTTGCCCCAAATTAACAACAAACTTAAGTGATTGCCTCCCTTCAAATTTTGCGTGGAAAACAAAGAGAAACTCTACCTGAAATCCATGATTTCTTCATAGTATTTGCGTTGAAATTTAGAAGATAGTCTTCATGGAATCCACAATTTGTACTTTAAAATTGTGTGGATATTTAGGAAGAAGGCTTCTTTAAAATCCACAATTTTGTTGAGTGCTTTGCCTTGGCCTAGAGGACTTGCATTGAACTTCATGAAGGAAGGCAACTACATTTGCAAAGGAAGACTAAACTTGTAGAATCCACGTTTTGGCCTATAAGACTCTGCTTTGATCCTTGACGCAATTGCTTGAGTGATTTTGCACCTTGAATGATCTTCCGGAATGTTACTTTTTCTTCCCTGGGCATGGCTGCTCTGCAAAAGGAAGACAAACTTCTCCATGTCCGTGATCTGCTCAATCATTTAACTTGGATTTAACCTCAGACAAGGCAAAAATCTTAAGCTCTGGTCACCTTCAAAAACAAGCTTTGAGAGACAAATTAATTATCAATTAAAAACACTTGATAGCTTTTCAAAACCCTAGGCCTGGGAAAAGGTCTGGCAGGAAGAAATAATAGGCTACAGGGATTGCCAGACGAAAAACGGAGAAAGACTAAAACCAAAACACAAAAAGAAATAAATTAAAAACAAAAACCTGAAAGAAGCTACGTGAAATTGCTTGGAAAATTCCTCTAATAAGCTAGTTTGCAAAAACTGTCCCATGTGTGAATGCTCCGTGGTAATAATGATGAGGTGAGGTGCTTATATAACCCAAATTTCTTAATTTTAGCTCAACCTATTTTAAAAAGAATTTTATTTATTTAATATAAAAATAAATAAAATGCTTTCAGACTAAGTTTGGGAAAGGAATTCGTGAGCTTTAACATGTGGGTATTTGACGGACGAGACTCTATGACTTCTTGAAGGTATCTTTGAGCAATGCGAGCAATTGCAGGGAAAAAAAAAAACAAAAATATGACCCTTCACTTAAAAAAACAAAAAATTTAAAAAGGGGTAGTCCCAAATTTCAGGGTGAAATCTTGGGGACACCAAGTTGGATTTATCTCGGTGGTCGCTCCTTGTCATTTGGACCAAACATTGTATTATATTTCAAACTCCATGTAGTTCTCATAATGCATGTGTAATGGTGTATGCAAATCTAGCTCCCTTGTCCTAGCTTTGCCCTCGTGCCTAAAAAAAAAAAGTGGGTTAACTAACAAATGTGATCTAGTTGTGGTCCTTGTATTGAGAAGTATAATGCTTGAATAATAGTAATCGCCCTCTTGTGATATTCTAAGATATTGCTTGATAATTTCTAGATAGTGGCTAGGTGGATTAGACCTCAAAACAAACTTGTATATATATATATATATATATTATAAGCCTCTTACTTTGAAATTAGAACCTAGTGGTGCACAAAAGCTGATCCAAACCACATGAAGCAAAAGAAATTAAGAGTACCAACAAGACAAATGGTAAAAAAGTACCCAAAGGCAAACCTAACGGAACTGTCTAATTAGGAAAGTACCATTGGACGATTTTGTCCAAAAATTGACAATTTTGTCAAGAGACCCAAAAATGATCAAACAATAAATGAAAATGCTATAGATATATGTAACACAACATAATAAGGTGAAACAAACCAAAATGAGACAACAAACATCAATCAATCAAGTCAAATGACAATAAACCAAACAAGGATCTGCCCCACTAGATGCTTATTTCATTGTTTAAAACCCATATGTATACTTTGTAAAAAGTGTTATTTAATAATACTTTATGCCAAATTTAGTTGTCTACCTTTGCCCCTTTAATATAGTGAATGCCATTTACTACTTTAAAGGAGAAAAAAGAGTGTACTTGTTAACATTGTTTGTTTGCTGAAGTAGAGAGATTGTAGAGTGTCACACATTTGTGCTAATTGAGGAAAAAGTAGCAAAAGCATGGTGGACAAAATGTAGGTCATTGGTTGACCCACTTGGAGATAGGGAGAATGTGCTATAGGTGTCAAGGTGTTCGGGAGACAAATAAATCAAATTCCTTAGTTTAAGAATGCTTAGTGATTGAGCAAGCATTAGGGTGATCAATCCCCGATTTAGAGGGGATAAGAGGTAGGGTGTCATCAAACCCTATAATCAAAAACTTTGAGAAGTCCCAGTGTCCTAAGAAGGGTGTTACTAGACCTAATATACTAAGGTTTTCACTAGATCCATAGTAAAACCAATCCATCCATGGAATCATACTGAGTGTAGATGCATATAGATGTCGCAAGGCATCTGAAATCCCGTGCAAAGTCAAAAGGGAATAACTTCCACTCAAGCCATAGAACCATGCCGATTGTACAGGTGCGAATGTTCCAAATGTGCAAATTCAAAAGGGAATTAAATATACTCGTACCCCCACTAGTCGTTAGTATTGAATGAAGTACACTGAATGCCCCCACCATTGTCATTTATAATTGTCTAGATGTAAAGTTGGATTGTAATGTGTGATATGTTATTTTGCTCCCTGTATTTGTGATAAATGCAGTGGGATCTTGACTTGAATTGTGCAATGTTTAGTATTTCTACATTCTTGTGCTTGGATTTGACCATTGTATTGTTAGATAGCTCATTGTGTTGATTTGTGTGATAGTTTGGCTTGAATAGACAAACCCACACATTTTTTCCCCACTTTTGGCGCAGATGGATGAAATAGAGGTGAATTAGTTGAGCCAAAAGTAAGCGAACCAGATATTGTGACTGATAATTTAGTGATCTGGGAAGAGTTGATTTGGCACATGGTAGCAATATAGGAGTTGACCGTAGTAGATATAAAATTGATATAGAGCAATGAGGAATAACTTGGCATGGACGTAAGTGCTATGTAGTAGGTTGAAATGACATAATCGTGCCAAAGGAGGTGGAATAACGATCCCAACGCCATTGACGATGCATAATTTTGATAAGTTGGGCGCAAGATGTCGCTTGGGCAAGTTCAAGGCAATAATTAAGTAGGCGAGTTAGAGTTGACTTAAATAGTATGTAGTTTGAGAAGCCAAATTATAAATAGCGAGTTTGAAAATTCAATTGTAATTTCATTTGCAAATTATACGATAGTGATTTGAGCTCTGGAACATAAACACGTTGTCACGCATGTTTGGGGATCCCTTACACTTCAATTTAACATAGTGGCAAGAGGCCATATAGACACAGGGATTAAGGTGACATGAGGGACTTAACTTCGAAAACTTTTCTTATTCCGATTATAAATTACACATAAATTTGATGTTTGCAAAAATTGTATTTTTAGCATTTTTGAGTTGGAAAAGTGTGGAAAGTTGAGTTTGGCTATTTTTCCACCTCAAGGTAACAGAACCATGTCAAACTTGGACATATAATGTCCATTAGTTTGTTAATGGTAATCGTCCAAACTTTAATGATGTTGTTTGACAATACTATCCATTTTGGAAAATTTGTGTAAAGTAACTTCGTAAACTGAAAATTTAGTAGTGTGATAGCTTGATATTTTAATTTTGATGATTTATTTGTGACCAATTCTCTCTATGTTTACTTGTGAATCTTGTATGCAGTGAGACTTGTATAGGCAGAGAGTTTCAACATGGTAAGCACATGGAGACCTTGTTGTTGGGTATGATGATGTGACTTGGGATATTTTGAATGGGGTTGGATTGAGACATGTTGCCCGATTGGGGGATGTGCCCCATAATATGCATTCGGTGATTGCACTCGTTGAGAGGTGGAATGCAAATACTTGTATTTTTTAGCTAACAATAAGGGAGATAATAGTGATCTTGGAGAATGTATGACACAACTTGTGATTTCCCATTATAAGTGAGAGTGAGCATGTTTTTCTCACAAATGCACCATTGTATATGATGAGGGCCCACATATTTTGGTTGGGACAAGGGAGAGTCTGGGTTGCAGGGTCTACTATATGACTTAGTGATATTGTTAAAAGTAGGCAAAAATTTATGTGTAAATCATAACTTAATTTTTGGTACTTGACAGGGGTGCAGTGTCTATTTCCTACTACTCGTGTGAGATTTCCTGTTGTAGACACTCAAATTTGATAACTTATCCTTTGGTAATGACAAGTTTGTATTTGTTCCTATGTTAAGACACACTCACATTCTAAGCTCAATCAATACATCTCTCTCTCTCTCTCTCTCTCTTGACTTGCTCATTTCTACACTCTACTATGTTCAATCAGATAATGTTAATAAAATGAAGTAGTAATTCAACCCCATGCATCATTCTTGAACCATAGCTTTTGTATGATTGTTTGCTTGGGAAAAACCGTAAGTTCTGATCCATAGTGGACTACGGTCTTAGTTGATATGTACGGTCTTGAACCCTTCCATCTAATGACTCTTTTTCCAATTTAAAAATCATTATGTTAGTCAATTCATCTTCCTAGATCATCCATAATGTGAATATCTAACCTATGGAAGCATATATAAGCAAGTCGATTACACTTCATAACTCACCTAACACTCTCATAAGTTCTTATTGCAAATATCAATACTAAAGCCCTAAAGGATCTCCTAAATCTCCCTAAAATAGTTACACATCATTTAGAACAACCACTACATTAGGTTAGAAGCACTCAACTAGGTCAAAGATTATATCGTCCTCCATTTCCAAACATTTATAGGTCCTAGAGCCACGTTCTAGCAAGATCAAGTCACCCTAAACATTGTCAAAAGGTCTGGAAGGGACAAAATAATTTAGTATAACAATTGAAGCACACCACATCATGCTACTACCATGCTAGGTACATTTTCTACTCTATAGTTAGCCTACTATCTTTGTGTCAAGAGACAGAAGGGCACACATAGTGGGTTGGCTTAGATTGCATACACTACTTGCACCTACACTTGGAGAACTACATGAGACTTTCTCTTGTTCGAGGGGATGCAATACAACACTTGAATTGGTTCAACAATGGTTGACCACCAAGGGTAGTCCAACGTCACCCACACACTAGTTTTTCATTTTATTATCCAATGCTTTAATGAAGGCTATTGCATGCATTTAGGGTTTCTACTTGTTGTAGGTCATTACATATGCCGAATTTGTGCCAACTCTAGAAATATACAATGATAGTCATTTCTAGGCAAGTGAAGGGTAGGAGAAGTTACATAACCATAGTCTCAGTAGGTCCAAAACCGTACACAATGATCTTAGACCGTAACACGTTCCAAATAGAGTTCTATGGTTTAGGAAATGAGTAGTTTCCAATTATAGTTTCAGAGACGAAACAATTTCAAATTTAGAACAACTCGTCCATCCAGTCTACACACATAGATCATCCTTGTACCACTATGCCCAACTAAGTTCTTATCCCTTGGCGTACTTACCATTTTATCACTATTGCAAGTAGTAATGTATTGTTCTGAATGTGCATGGTTAATGTTAATTAATTAATTCAAAATAATCCCCTATAAAAAACCTTTACATCTTATATTGCTTATAAAACATCTTATAATTGTTAGGGTGTAAACATTTGGTGAACCTAACTCTTGATCGAATCTCTCACTTTGTTACAACCTTAGTTGCCCTTGGGTTCCTCCTTCCTTTTTGGTTTTATATTTTCCAATCTTCTTGGGTTTGTATGATCCTTTTAGGTGTATGATGCGTTTATTTTCTCTAGGTTTTCTTTTGTTGGGTGCTATCATGGCTTTTTTTGATGATCACATGTGTCGTTATTTGAGTTTATTCAATTCAATCTAGTATGTGAAGACATTCTCTATGGAATATTTCTATGTCCACAAATCCATCTTGATACACCTCTTGACATCGTGGCTTCTTTTCTCAAAAATCTAAATTTCTTGGACAAGGCTCCAACCTTATTGTATGCTATTATGGATTCTCCCAATGATTCCACCATGTCTTTGATTATGTTCAACTTATCCCCACATGTGAGGATATAATTCACATGCACGGATCCATCCTAACACATCCCTTACATATGTGGCATATGTTCTCAAATATAGTTTTTGTTTTACATTTGGTATACACCCTATTGACAGTTGCAATTTTGATGATGATTCTAGAAACATTTATAATGATAATGAACAAGATGATACTTCTTTTCCTATTAGGCATGAACACATATTTATATTCTATTAAAAAAGTGAATAATACAATGAAAAATGATATACTAGAATTTCCTTTTCCTTTGGATAATGTTACCATGGAGAGTGCAATTAAGCATTATGATTTTTTTATATACATGATGATGTGGAAACTACTTAAACTAAACATCTTTCTCTTATTATGATAGACCATGTTTCAAATGATTCACTTGCTTCTCCTACTCTTGCTACACATGATTTTCATGCTACTATTGATGATGTGTCTCTCGATTCTACAAGTGGTGCAAGATCCCTATTTCATGATGCTATGCTTTCACCTATATCTACTTCTTCACCTCCTCTAGATATACTCACTATTTCTATCTCAATGGTGTCTATATCTTTGGGAATAACCCATATCCCCCTTTACAAAGTTACAATGTAGATGGCCTTCACGCATGTTTTTATGCACAAGCTCAAGTTTCCATCTATTGCTATGAAAAATGTTACAATTTCTTCTTTTGATCTTGATTTTATGAACTTATTTATTCCATACTATTTAAAAAAGGTTTGTATGACACCTTTAATGTTGATCTTACATATGGTGCTAACCCCTTAATCCATGATGTTATATCTTTACACACCTCTAGTGTTCTTACTATTGTCACATCTACAATGACTATATCTTCAGTGGGAAACCAATCCCCACCTCCCACCCCCTCCTCATTATGTTACAATGTATATCCCTATGGTTTCTACCATGCTTACATATGATACTTATTTTTCTCATGCTTTTAATATTTCTATATCAAAATTTTACTAACGACTCACCTTCTCTCTCTCTCTCTAGATGAGGTCGATAAAAACAAGCCTTATGAGACTAATACTTTCACACATCCCCTCTTTCCTTGGCTGCATATGCCACTACTAATTATTTTGGCACCTATTATAATTGTTGATACTTTTGACACTAGTTCTCTTTCTTTTTCCATGTTGATCATCCATGGTTTACATGATCATCTTGTTAACAATGTTATTCCATATGTGACTTCAACTTTTGTTTCTATAGGGTTCTCCCCTCACCCTATTAGGCATCCTTCTAGGTCTCCTATGAAACATAATATCATTACTTCATTGGGTATATGTACACCATAAAAACTACACATGATTTTGAGTGCACTCAACTTCCCGAGGTTGTGTTGAGACATCTGAAATGAAAAATGAAGTGGAAATAAGATGGGTATGTGTGGTAAATATAGGGTAGGTGGAAATGGTAATGGTTTGAGGGCATAAGATCAAGCGAAACACAAACACTCAACTTGCAAGTTATTATTATTCTCATCAAGGGCAACAAATGCTTGTTTAACCTCTAAGGGGGTGATACTGTGACCGAGAATGATAGTTATCCACAATTCTTGATCAATGTCAAGAAGAAAAAGGATGTCTCGATCCAGTTTCCAAACTCGAGGGAATTTCCCTTCTGCATCTAGATATGCCCCTCCAGAGAGGGTCATGCAAGAACGAGAGGGGATGTTTTTTAAAGGAAAACTAGGGGTTTTGTCACCTAACCCTATTTTCTAGATCAACCAAGCGTTGTTCAGCTATGGTTAGTTTCTCGTTAAGAGTGTTAATTTGGTTGATGATTTGAGGTGGAAAAGGGGTTGACCTAAAGACTAATGTATGTAAACACAAGTCTATGTCCCCTTAGTATCAGTCAATGCTCGATAGGCAGATGATTGGTTCAAAAATACTTCTATGAGGTTCATGTGGGCAAGGAATGGTCACATGGGACACCAACTTGTGAGAAAAGTGAAAAGAATCAGACTATTATCCAAAATATTCCCTGCTGGACTATTTTGATAACTTGCACTTCCATGCTTGGACTTGTGGGCATGTATAAATTGATCAAATGTGAAGAAAAACCGGTGCTAGGGCACTCTGTTTCTATCTTTTCAAACCCCTTCATTTTCATACTTAGTCAATTTTCATGATTTAGGGTTAAATTGGGAAAAATCTTCTCTCAGTCAGCTAAATTAGGATTTTTGGGAACATTAGAAACTATTCCAGTGAATATCAAGTAAGATACTTTGGAGTTATATAGTCGTTGGGCATCATTCACCAGCTATTTTTATATTCTGAGCACACTTTGGTGCAGATTTGCAGTTGTTTCGGTGACAGGGAGTCAAGTCATTTCAACACTGTCATGTTTTCCGTACATTCCTACATGTTATATGTCTTATGTTTTCCCGCTTCTGAAAACCGATACTATACAATGTTTCAAGTTTCGGGATTCTTCGTCATCAGCTACATGAAACATAAAAAGAACAGTTCCTGCCTTCATGTCAGTTTGCTCCGACTTCTGAATTCTGCCTCAGTGCGACAGTCTATTAATTTGTTCAAGTCAACATGGAACTCATGTCGTGTTCTTCCTGAATTCCTGGAAAGTTGTTCCTCCCTGGCCATAACTTTCTCCTAGGAAAACTCCAAATTTCATAAATCCCGACTTGTTTTAAAGGTTTCATCATGGTGCTTCACAGGGTCAAAATTCTTGGTCTTACTCCTTGGTGGAGTTAGGTGGGTCTAAGCATGAGAGAAAACAGTCCCATCATTTACAGAAGCCAGTTCTAGGTGGTTCAACCACCAAATTTGATGAAGTATGGTGCCCATTCCTTCTCCTATAAGCAAAGTGATGGCATGGGGAAATGGTCTTGGAAGGGTTCCCATGCATATTTTTAGTAAATTAATGCATGTTGTTGGTGGTTGGAAACTTAAAATCTAAGTTTCCCTCTCTTTTTCCTCCTCTCTCTCTCTCTCCCATTTTCTATATATTGGAATGATGCTCATTTGTAAAGGTTGGACCCTCTTGAAATGTTAGGGCATCATTTAAGTGATGCAGGCAAGTGTTTTGAGTTGCAAGCCTTAGATTTGGATTATGTAAGCAAATGTGTTTATTCCTTCTTCATGCAATATAATGGATTGTGCATCTTTATAAGCAATAAAATTCATGTTTTGTGGCTATTCTCTACCCTAGCTATGTTTTATTGCATGTTCTTGCCTTTTCATTCATTTGCAGGTATGTTATGTATACTTTAATCACTTTGCAGCATTTTATTTTTGTTGTGCATCATATGTGAAAGTGGAAGTTTGAATGTTGGTTTTGGATTGTGGCACTCAAATCTTTCCCTCTCCTCCTACATTTTCTTCCCATTTTCCTCATTTGAGAGTGTCCTTTTCCCCCTCTTCTTGGTGTTATCACCTTCCTTTAGCTTAGGATTTTCCTTTTCATGCATCTCTCTCTCCCTGGTATCCTTGGAATTATTAGATTAGGATTAGATAGTTGCATTTCCAGTTGTAGTGGTAGTTTAGAATTAGAAATAGGTAGAGGAACCAACCTTCTCTAGAGGTTTCATCTCAAGAAGCAAGGTCCCACAACTTGGAAACAATCCCATGTTACCCAAAAAAACTAATTACTCATTCATGATAAATCAAAGGGTATTTTTTTTGTGATAACAGTTCTGGCACGCCCGGTGGGACCCTTTAAAAGTTAACCCATTTTTTCCAAGTTTGATGTGTTCTTGGTAAATTACATCCTTTTGGAGGCTCTACAAAACACATCTGATGACTCCTAATTACACATATACTAGTTTCATCAATTAAAGTGCCTATTTTCATGAGAAGAATACAAACAAGACAAAGGATAACATCTGGAGATCCCTTTTGACTACTTGCAACTATCACCGAGAAGAAGAAGAGGCATATCAGTTCATAGATATCCATTACCACCCTAAAACGTCCTCTCTACTCCTCCTCCCCACAGGCCCTTATTTCTATCCTCTAGGGTGTTAAGACCCATTCCATTCATGGAACTTCAGATAAATCTTCCCTTTGTCAGTTTCAATGGTGGTAGTCCTTTGGCCCTCAATGCACAACATGATATACCAATGTTTGTACTTTAAGGTATCCCTTTCTTTAGTGATGAAAAACATACTACCCCATTTGACCATATCCAAGATGTTGCTAATGTTTGTTGGGTCCATTCGATCACTGAGGATGATGTATTAGTCAGACTCTTGGATTCATCATTTAAAGGGAAGGCCCTTAAATGGTATAAGATTTTGAGACCTGTTTCAATTCACAATTGGGATGAACTTGGCACAACCCTTTGTGATCATTTTGAGGATAAATCAGATCACATGTCTTTGATAGAGCAACTGACCACAATGAAGAGATCCCCAAATGAACAGATGATTAATTTTAACATCAAATTTCAGAGGACTTGGGACTGAAATCCTCAAGTGGTAAGACCTACACCCCAATATGCATTTCTCTATTATCTGAATGCCTTGAATAGTGATATATCAGTCATGATTCAATCTATGGGGGATAAAACATTACCATATGCTTATGACATTGCTTATTAGGGCTGAGAATAGCCTTATTCAGGATGGGAAACTTGCTCCTAGACCCCTAATGCCTTTGTTCCTGCAAATTGAGACACCCACTTCTAATTAAGCTTATGAATTAGCTCCCATTCTAACCCCAAGAAATCAAATTTCTAGCCATGCATCTACTTCCTCAATTACCTCAGCTGAGTTACAAGAGGTAATAAAATAATTGCAAAATTTTGGGAATGATTTGGTACCTATTAAGAGGTAGCAAGCCCAAATTTTTAGACCCTACCAACCTAAAAATTCCTCTTATCAACCAAAAAATCCTTCATTCCAAGCTTCTCCTCAAAATTGGAATCATTTTCCCCCTGCAAGACCATTTCAACCATATAATTCAAATATGGCTAGTTCATCCAAATCTTTGGTTCTCGTTTAGAATAATCCTATGCAAGATTATGAGTGGTGTTTCCCTTGTCATGTTCTACACAACCAAGCCACTTGTCCTAAATGGAATTTTAAACTAAGCCTTAATGGTGAAAATTGATATCTACCTCTCAAGACAGTAACCATCAGAGGAAAATCAGCAGCAGATGGTCACTCAAGAGACACTACCAAGTGATACTTCACTTGTAAACTAGAAAATGGATGACTTTTGTGGAGTAAATCATACTCTTCCTCAAGGCATGGCTTCTAATACTAGATCTAAGAGGAAGAGCTATGTGGAAGAAGGATAGTCAGTAAATGTAGGCCCTTCTCAACCTTGCCCTAACACTCCAAGGGGGTGACAATTCAAATCTAGCTCGACAAAAAAACAAATAAGTCACATGGGCTAAGTATAAAATGCAAAACCAGCCCAAATAACCTTTCACATCGACTCAAGTGCAAGAAAAGGTTGTTACCAGTAAGGTGCAACATAAGGATAATTACACTTCCTTTAACATCATTAAATAAATGAATAAGACCAATGTGAGTGTTTGGATGTGGGAATCCCTAGAAATTCCAGGACAGAGAGATCTCTTGCAAACAACTATGGATAATTTTCCTTTATCCAAGTGAGTCATCCAAGGAAAAAACCAAGGTTGTTCTCACTAATATGATATAGAAAAAGGGAGGATCATCTAAAAAGAGCATGAAGCCTCCTCCTTTCTATGTATCTCTGATCATTGGTGATCATTTAGTACTCAATTGCATGATTGACTTAGGGGCTAGAAGTTTTGTAATGCCCAAGTAGATTGTAGACCAACTAGGTCTCAAATATGAGTCCCTTTCTAAAGGGGTGGTACAACTAGATGGGACAACAATGGGAATTATTCAGGGTTATTATGGGTTTAAGCCTCATGTTATATACATGCCCTAACTTTCTCAGTTCCCTCACTATAGTTTCATAATTGATGTACCTCTACTCTTCACTCTATGTCTATCCAGATACTTTACTGCCAAAATTTGAGGATACTCTATAAGTTGAATTGGTCACATATGCTCTTTTAGAACTAGGTACACACTAAGGATGCCAGTAAATCTGAACCTATTTCCACATATCACATAGAACCTTATGCACCCAACCCCATTAATGCAAATTGTACCATCTTTAATCAAGAAGATTGTCCAAGTTATCAAGAAGTAAATACTTAGATTAAGGGAATTCCTTACTTACTACTTGACGAATGGGTACCCAATGAATGTCACGATACTTTGACCCATACTAATAGATTGAGGAATCTTGACTTGGTATTAATTTTTTACATGAGGAGAATTCACCCCTACCTAGTATTATCAAACCAACTGATGAAGAGGAGAGTAACATTTGGAAAATGTTTTTTATTGGATTAAGAAACAAATAAGGTTGCAAGAGGAGGTTTATTCCGTATATCTCCCACAAGTATGAAGTATTACTCCTCTTTCAGGTTTCAATCTAGTTTCTCAAATAATACATCAAAATATAAATCCTTACGTATGGCTTGTAATGGGCAAGAAAGAAGAATATCAAAATTTTGTAGACCTTTGGAGATAGCGATCTGATTGTAACCAAGTTAGAGGATAAATCTCAGCTGAAAATGATTTACTAAAAGCCTAAAAATACAGGGTATGGGATCTTCTGGAATATTTTGAAGCCTTCAATTATTCTCACCATTCTAAGGAAAAGTGATGAAGTTGTTGATATGATGGCTCCAATTAGAACAAGGTTTAACACTGTTGAGAACATTAAGAGAGACAAATTACAACCAGATATCAGGGTAGTAGTTGATAAAAATTGCAATATAATATAAAAACATGGAATAATAAAGTATGGAAATTAAATTCATTCGGGATATAAATTACAATGATAGAGGTTACATTATATAATGTTTGATCTCCTAAAAAGGTGGAGTCAAACTTCATATTCAATCCGTCATATCACTCTCCATGAATCTCTCAAACTTATCGCTAGGATATTTCTCACATCCCTTTATTATCTCATACACAAAATAGCTATGTATGAGTTGTTTAGGTAACAACTTCACTCACACACAACTATTAACTATATTATTAATATGAGTTGTATTAACTGATACATTAAATTTATTAATAATAGTCACAATATCTTTTCACATTCACTATCCCTATTGTTAACTTGCATTGTATTCTCTAATATAGAACTCTGCCTAATGTTGTTATAGAAACAACAATCACCCTTCCTTATGTTTGATACCCATGCATATACATGATCTGGATGGCTTTGTAGGAGCCAACAACAAGGATGGTTTTCCAATGGGACAACCAACAACCTCAAGAAATGATGGTTTTAAATCACCAACAACCTAAATTTACAAAGGATGGTCTGTACATGACAACCAACAGGTTTGAGCTATAAAGTTCTAGGTTTTACAGGACAACCATCAACCCAAATAGAGTATGTTGAATGCTTTTCCTTTGTGCTTTCAATGTTCACTATGTGATATCACTTCGGGGAAGCTGTGTAGGAATGCACTACTTACTAAAAACTGTGATTGAATAGAGGGAGGGTTAAACATTGAGACCTGTTTCAGTTCCCCCCCTCAATGGGATAATTTCACTTGCTCAGACAAGAACTCTAGGATACTGCAAATCTAAAACTAAACAGAAAAATAACACACACACTGCCACAACTTCATTATGCGGCCCCAACTTGCTATTGGCGAGATTAGTTGTTTAGATTGATTCTCAATATCCTCTGTTGCCTCTTTATTCCAATGAATGTACGCTACTTACTGAAAATACAATGAAGCTCTTGCATAGTGTAAATGGCTTACCTTTTATAAATTCATCTAATGTTAGTTAAAATCTCCTCTTTGGTTCTTGAAATGACAAAGCAGGGGTATGGGAGCTAGAGTAGCCTCCGAGGCAACATATTGCAGGGTCCCAGGGTCAGTGCCCCAGACAAATGCTACCCTATCACAACAGGGTAGCTGATATAGGAGTCAACCCCCAAATCCAGGCACATACAAATCCTTCTTCGAGTCAACAAAAAACTTCATCAAGTAATTAGTAATATTATTGAGAGGATTTTAAATCCTCAAAAAATTGACAAAGCTAACACTAAATTTTGGTCAAACCATCCAAATTTTTTTTTATTTTTGATTTTAAAACTTTTGATCTAAATGACATGCAATATGACTTCTTATGATGAGCATAATTACATTGACATGACTTGCAATCAACTTTGGTTCCACAACCTAATGCAGGAGACCTCCTCGTTGACCATGTGATAACTAGCTTATAAATTTATTGACTTAACACTTTTTAGGTACAATCCATAGATAAATTATCTTCAAATACACTCTTTTATCTCAACATATTTGAATGCTAAAAGGCATATGGATCTATAAAATAGTTCGAAAAGGGATTACAATATTGAGATGAGCATAAACAGATGAAATATTCTTGAGAGAACCACATACACGTTGACGGTTATTAATGGCAGAAGTCCCACAAGGCAGATTAGATTGCCTGGTGGTACAGTTAAGTACCTCTATACTATTTTACAAACACTTGGTATTTGAGATCCTCAGACTCCAAATGCAGATGTGTAAAAGAATAGTTCAGCATATTAAACTAGATGCAAATTTAAGTGAAGACTTTATAGCCCCAGACGTTGTGAATCCATAGTTAACTACAAAGCCATTTAAGAGCAATGACTCAGAAAATGGTGGAAGAATTGGTGGAATGACGCAAAAATATATGATTTAGCTCCAGAAAGCATCCCATTTCTTCCCTACGTATTTCTCCTTTTTTCTCAAGAAACGGGACTCGTTGCTAGAGCTCGAACATTGATTGGAACTCTCGGTACAAATAATATTATATCTTTGAATTAACCATTACAAATTCAGGAAACTGAGGGCCTTATTCTAACACTTCGAGGTCTCACACGTAGTTCCATTAGATAGCATGTTGAGTGATATGAGAATAGATTAGCTTCTTCAGAGGTCTATTCAGATCAACATTCACCAGATGTCTATAGACTCAAGAAATCATTGCGAGTGGTCGGATTACAAGGAAGGAGGTCCAATTGTAGACTCCCAAAGAGTGAAGATTGGACATCGTGATTATCAGCCTGAGCCAATGGGATACAGTTACAAGGTCCAATTGTTTAGTATGGAATACTGAGATTGTCGAAATCTCTACATACAGTAGGACCATTTTCAGGTGTGAGACGCAATGCTATGATTTATATGATTTCATGGAATTCCAGGAATTGAATAAATCTAACCAAATAGGTAGTAAATGTGAACCGACACAAATTTGATTAAAAGAAGTAAATTTGTTTCCATTAAAATGAAAAACGTAGTTGATAGAGCTTTTTCCACTGCAAATCAATAAAAAACATCATATTTCACTATGTTGAATCAAGATATTCAAGATTGCCTACCAACTGATAAGAACTGACAATATAATACAAAAACACTGAATAATAAAATATGGAAATTAAATCATTCGGACATTAGACCACAATGCAGGGATGCCATTCTTCATAAATTTTAGTGGTTGGGGTGGTTGATACTGGATTCAAACTTCATCTTCAGATCCTCTTTATGGATTTCACATGAATGGATCTCAAAATTATCGCTCCAATATTTCTCTTGTCCCTGAGGATCATTATCTCACACACCTTCCATGTTCCTACATGAGTTGTTTATTCACAACTTCACTCTACACACGAACTATGTAGTATATTATTTGATCCGTGGCCTGAGTTGTACTTAACTCATTATAATCTTCATATCCTACATTTATCTAATAACCTGTAGACATTATAATTTGGTAAGTAAGGCCTGTTACAGACAAATGAAGATAGTTTAGTATGGTGTTTGAACTGAATCGACTTATCATGAATTCCTATCAAGAGAAGAGGATGATTTCTCTTTACCAAAATCTGGATTGAATTTGGATTTACAATACAGGATTCAAATTATGCTAACTATAGTGTAAAATAAATTTCCTGCATAATACTTAATGACCAATTCCTACCTAAGTCCATTTTCAGCTTTGATGACTAGTTCTACGAGATAGAAAAGGAAAACATGAATAAAGGGTGAAGTTTTAGAACCCATCTCAGTATGAAGGACAAATTTCTCCCAAAATTTGGAAGAGTATGAAAACCTCATAAGTCCTTAATATGCTTTTATATAACTTTATCCAAGAATTTTCTTGACATATTTTGTGAGGATTTATGAAGATCATAGAGATATTGTTATCCTAATTTATCTCAACATACCATTGAACTAGATTCAAAGATCTCAATCCTATCATAGGCAAAACCATATAGGCATGTTAATCCACGCATTGAATCCTCTAATGAAGAAGGAATTGAAATAAGTTGATTAAGACAATCCATTATTATTTCCCCATCAAGCATTCATCATGGGTAGTTAAATAGTTCCAGCTGAGCAGAAAAAGAAATGGATAAATCAGTCTAGTGTGTTGATTTCAGAGACTTAAAAGGCATGGATTCTTGAAAGATCATTACCCACTACCTTCAATGGAACAAATATTACTCGAATGGTAGGTTGGATCCAAAATTTTCTCTTCTAATGGATACTCAGGCTAATAATCAGATCATGGTAAAGGAAGAAGATTAATTCAAAATAGCTTTTACCACTAAATGGGGAACCTATGCCTACATGAATTTTTTTTTGGTTTATCTAATGTAGGAGAAAATTTTCAAAGAGCCATGACATATGGAATTCAAAGGACTGATCAATACAATTTTCCTTGTATACCTTGATTATATCACTATTTTCCAAGGATGTAAAATACCATCTACTCCATCTCAGACATGTTTTTGAAAGATAGTAGATAGTTTGGGCTCTCTCTTTTCCTAAAAAATGTATCTTCCTAGGTTTTCCACATGAAGGTAAGATCCTTGGCCACATTATTTCTAAATAAGTATTAACCATTGATCCAGAAATAGTTAGTGTCATCCTTACATTGCCCTTTTGCCCAGCCATAAGAAGACACTACAAAGTCTTCTTATGGAAGAATCAACTTTGGTTAGGTGGTTCATGTCTCCCAAACTTTTCCAACCTTGCAAGTCATTGATATTGATGTTAAAAAAAATATAGTTTTGAAAATGGAAAATGAAGGAGAAGAATATTTTTGAGGCCATCAAGAAAGAAATAACACAATCCAACTCTCATCAACCCTATTTTTCTCAAAGGGACTTCACCTTGTATGCTTTTGGAGGCACAATACAATATCTGACATGTTGGTATAAACTAAATGAAGAAGGCTTGGAACAACCTATTGCATTTTTCAGCCAAAGTCTAGAAGGATTATGAGGTGAGATACTCATTTATTGAAAAACATGCCCTTTGTTATCATAAGGAGTTTGAAGAAATTCAAGGCATTTGGTATCCAACAACAAGATCACCTCTATGGTTTCACATGCTAGTGTGAAAGACTTCCTTTTAAATAGGGACATAAATGAGAAAAGATCTGGTTGGATAACTAAAGTAATGGAATATGATGTGGATATCAAGGTAACTAAGATGGTTTGAGGTAAAGGACTATGTGAACAATAGGTTTTGGACCAACAAATTGAATAGAATTATTTTATGCTTCAACATGATCAAGAACAATCAGTTGATGCCTTGCTTTACTCCTTGTTGGACTCATGAATATAGTCATACTTTCTCCAACAAGACAATGTCCCCAAGGTTTGAGAAAAGAAAAAATGAGGTATTTTAGACTTCAGTCCATTCCCTATGTGTGCTTATTGATGGAATTTTATTTAGAAAATATGTGAATGGTGTTATCTTGAGATGCATTAAGAATAATAGATAGGAGAAGGTGTTGCATGAGTTCCATGAGTGGAGAAGCAGGAGGGACATTTTTCTCCAAGGAAAACATAGCTCACTTAGGATCATGAAGGTATGGTTATCATTGACCCAACCTCTTCAATGATTGTCATGCTTGGGTTAAGAAATGTATGAAATGTGCCTTCTTTGTAGGCAAAGAAAATTAAGGTTAGCATCCTACCCCTTCATCCCATCTCTATAATAACCATTCATGTAATAGGGGGATTGAATTTATTGGAGTAATCAATCCACATTCAAGCTTGGGTCACAAGTGGATCCTCACAGCTACTGATTACTTTGCACCAAATGGATAGAAGTAGTTGCATTGAAGGAAGCAAATGAGGCCAACATTTTGGACTTTTATGAAGGCATTATGACTAGGTTTGGTGTTCCTTCCACCATCATTTCTGATAATGCTTTGGCATTCCTTGGCACAAATATATTTGATTGGGATGTTAAGAATGACATCTACTTGAGCACCTCTTCAAACTATTATCCCCAAGGTAATGGTCAGACTGAATCAACGAACAAGAATCTTCTCAGAATCATAAGGAGGACCTTGGATGAAAATCAAAGAACTTGGCACACAAGATTGAAATCAGCCTTATGGGTTGATAGAATCACTCCCAAAAGATCAACTGGTAGCTCCCCTTACAAGCTGGTTTACGGTAAAGAAGAAAGGTATACCGATATCTCTTAAATTACCAACATTAAAGCTTATCAACTGATTGGAAATGTTTGAATTTGAGGCCATGGAAGTTAGATATGTAGAGCTCATGAATGCTAGAAGAGTTGAGAAATCAAGGCAAATGCAAACAATGGAAAAACCCTAAATCAAGCTCAAATTAAAAAGCATTTTGACAAGAAAGCAATGGCTAGGAGTTTCCAAGAAGGAGATCTAGTCCTAAAGTGGGATGCAAACTGAGCTAAACCAAGTAGGCACTCAAAGTTTGATACAATGTGGAGTGACCCCTATGTTATTTCAAGTTACAAGTCAAACAATGCTTTCCAATTTGTCAAAATTGGATGGAGAGGAGCTACAGATCCCAGTTAATGGGATCTATCTCAAAGCATTGCTACTAAAGTAAAGGACCCTTTCCCTTGTACATAGTAGATTAGTTTTTAATTCCTCCAAGTGTTTTTATACACATTGTTTGTTGTTGTATAGTGTAGTTTCCTTTCCCTAAGTTCTTTGCACAGGTTTTCTCGTTTTTTTGGTGGCATTTTCCATTGCACATGGTTCATGGAGGACTCTGAAGAAGATATATTTCAAGATATAAGCTAAGAGTGAAAGAATGAGTTATAAGAAATAATTCCGATAGCAGCCTACGAGTTCAAATAACCTGACATGCAGGCAATTTAATTCATGGTTTTAAAGTAATGAGGTGGAAAATCATTGGCAATTTCAGACATAATCCCACTCTTTAGAAAGATCATTCTTCAAAATTCTGGGAATTTCAATTTGATCAATCTCATTAAATCAGTTGCAATGAAAATCAACCAAGACACAGAACTCCAAGGAATAAATGGGGTAATTTCAAGAAGTTTTAGATCAATTTTCCAAGTTTTCAGGATGACTCATGCCCAATGGATGTTTCAAGGCCACTGATCTTTCATCTAGTAGGTAGATTACCCTATTGAGTCACCAAATTGTTATCCAAAATCACTCCCTGGATACTAATTTTGATGTTTTACCAAGGATGGTCAAATTTCCAAAATAACCCATCATGGTAAGTACAAATTGATTAAAACTTGGAAAACCATCATGTTGGGGACAATATCAGGTCCCCCTCTCTCCTTGTTCAGGAATTCATTTCCATACTTAAGACTTAGCCAAATTTGCAAGTGGAAATTGGTAGTCAATTGGGAAAATCCATAACTCTGCTCCAAGTTTGCTTCAGGAGTTATTAACGAACAAATGGAATTTTTCCTTTGTGTAAACTTCCTTTCCCTGCATTCTCCACATCCCAACATGAATCAATAACATGAGCTTCATTTTTAGTTGGGGGAATTGGGGATTGGCCATGATCACTTTGGGGAATATGTGGAAAGTGTCCTCATTGTTCCTTATTCCCTGATGAACACTCGACATGATAATGAACAAAGATGGACTGAGGCCAATACAATATGTTAGCATCAACGAATGGGCCAAATTGAACAAACATGGACAGTTCTAGTGAGTTCACACTAACGATCCTAGATCCTGGCCAAGGTGGAATGGGGGAAAACACAATTGGCTAAGGTCAGGCCCATAGTCGCACACAAGGAACTAATTTCCCTTTCCTTACAGTTCCATGACTGACCCATTTATCTCCACTATCAGTTTGAAAAAAAATACATCTAAAATGGCTTTGGAACAATCCCGCATGAGGGAACTCTGTCATCATGTTCCTCTCATGCTCTTTAAATCCGCATGGCCATATCTTTCTCTCTAAACTCACAAATTTCATGAAATTTGGTCTTGTTGGAAAGGTCTCATCAAGATAATTCAATTTGACATCATGAAATTATAAATTTTGTGGAGTTAGGTGGGTGAAAAGGGGAAAAACAGTCCCAACATTAAAGATGTAGTTCCAGGTAGATCAACTACCAGATTTGATGAAGTATGGTGCTCTTAACCTTCTCCTGCAAGAAAAGTGACATGGGGGAATGGTTTACATAGGGTGCCCATGATGGTTTTAGATATTTAATGCATGTTTTTGGTGGTTTAGATGTAGAAATCCATGAATTTTCCTCTCTTTTCCCTCCTCACCCTCTTCTCCCATTTATCTATATATTGTAAAATTATGCTCATTTGTAAAGGTTGGACCCTCTAAAAATACAAGGGGCATCATTTAATTCAAAGTGTTTCATAAGTGTTTTGAGTTGTAAGGCCTCATATTTAGACATTTGTAATGTGTTTTGTCCTTATTCCTTGATGCAATGTAATGGACTGTGCATCTATATAAAACAATAAAATTCATGTTTTGTGGTTATTATCTGCCCTAGATTGTGTTTATTGCATTTTCTTTCCTTTTCATACATTATAGGTATGATTTACATGTTTATTTCACACTTGTAAGGTTTATTTCTATTGTGTTTTGTGTGAAAATGGAAGCTTTAAATGTTGTTTTTAATCTGTGGCGCTCAAGTCTTCCCTCTTTTTCACCATTTTCTCTCATTTTACCTCATTGAGAGTGTCTTTCCCCCTCTTCTTGGTGCCTATCACCTCTATTATCTTAGGATTTCACATTTCATGCATCTCCTCTCTCCCCTTGTCCTTTAGATTCTTATATTAGAATTAGATAGTTACATTTCCAGTTGTAGGAGTATTTTTATCATTAGGAATAGGTAGAGGTAAACTACATTCACTAATAAATATATAAAGTAAAATGCATTAACTATACTAAATATTCGTTTTTGTTTTTTATGAGGCTTTTCAAAAAAAATAAAGCAATTAAACAATCTAAATTCTTAATGTGTTTTTTTTTTTTTGTATTTTCCAAGATTAAATAAAATAAATTATATAAAACAAGATAAGTCTATGATTTTTTTTTAAATTTTTACGAGTTTAAATAAAATAAATAAAGAAACAATGCTACAAAACACAAACACATGGAAATAAGTAAAATGAAAGAAATTACTTATAAAGAAATGAACTAAAACAAAAAATAGCTGGATGTATCTATTCTTCTGTTGCAAGGTTGTATAACAAAGCTATTCTAAAAGAATGTATTTGAAAGTTATTATTCTAACAAAGTAAGACTTCTTCTTGTAAAGCTTCTGCCTCAGGTTTTCTGGAAAGGGAAAATCTTCTCAGAAGCAATTTCCTCTTTACTGTGAAAAATTTCCTCGGAAAAAACAATTATGGATTGATGAAAGAAATTAGTAGTAAAATAAAGGCAATGATTTCTTCACATCTTCCTCTAACTAAATTCCTGAGAAGATCCACATGGATAAGCCGGGAAGAAGTTATCAAGGGAAGATGTAAGAAATATTTTGAAACCAATACTAGAAATAAAATAAATACATAATTTTTCGGGAAGTGATGGAATCTTCTTCTTCTTTTAATTCTAAACAAATGAATTTCTTCTAATTATAGTAAAGAAAGAACTATGCAAATATTTAAAAGAATTCAATTACAACCCCAACCTGGTTATTATTGTTTTGTGATAGCTTCGCATATGTGAATTGCATTTGATGTCTCCTCAGCTTTGTGTCCTTTTCCAGAGATGATGTCCAATTGATATTGGAATGTGCAAATGTTGGCTAGTAATAAAGATAAGCACGAACTTGGTTGTTTTTGGTTTGGTTGCAAGAAAATGGCCGAGAGTGAGTAGAAATAAAAAACAAAGTAAAAGCATTAGTTTATCTATGTAGTCCCTTTCTATATTTCAACAATATAACTTTTCACCAAAAATATAAGATATCTAACCCATCATACAAGTTAGAACTTGGATTTTATAAAATCTTGGGAAAGAATAAGTCCAAAACCAAGTGTTGATCAAAAAGTGATATATCTCTGTTAAGAATGTTCGCAATTGGTCAGAATTGACAATCACCCTCATTTCTTGATTGAGCATATAATGCCTCAACTATTTGGTTGCAAATACAATGGAAAAACATTCCTTTTATGCACTCGTGTAACAAGTTTCATAGTCTATAAGCACATGAATAATAAAATAAAAGGCATGCTCATGACCATCGTCATCCTCATGTGCTAACATGCATGTAATTGAAATGTTTGTAGCTCTAGAATATAAAATTAAAGAACAATCAAACTTGGGTGGCATAAACATTGGGGGAAAAAAGGAAATGCATGACTAACTCAAAGGATTTGTGGCACTCTTCTTTACACATTTTTCAATTGATTTTCTTTAAAAGTCCATTAATGGGGTGTATGACATACATCAAATTAGGGACAAACCTTCAGATTGTCCCAAGAATTCCTAGAAAATATCTAATATCAGACTCATCCTTAGGTGGAGTCATCTCAAGGATCCCAAAAGTTTTTGTTGGATCTACATCAATTCCTGGGAGGAATTGATGTATCATAACAGTTTACCACCTGATACTCCAAAGACACATTTCTTGGATTCAAGTGACAGTGTACTCGATCAAATGTGAAAGAATGATCCAAAGGACTTCAGGGTGAACTCCTCTCTTTTTATATTTTTCTAAGAGATCATTGACATATGTTTCAATGATCTTATGAATAAGATCATGAAATATATAATTCATAGCCCTTTGATAGGTAGCATCATTTTTTTTTCAAACCGAAAGGCATGATCGCATAAAAAAAGGTTCTGCAAAGAGTGGTGAAGGTTTTCTTTGTCTAGTCTTCATCAAATATTCTTATTTGATTATACTCGGAAAATCCATCCATGAGGGAAAATAACTCATAACTAGTTGTTGCATCTATAATGGATTCTTATTTGATTACACCTGGAAAAGCCATCCATGAGTGACAATAACTCATAACTAGCTGTTGCATCTATAATGACGTCAATAGATGGTATTAAGAAATCATATTTAGGAAAATATTTGTTTGTCTCTGAAATCAATGTAGATCCTTATCTTCCCATTCTTCTTAAGTACTGGGACAATGTTGGAAAACCACATGGAATATCCACCAGTTTAATAAACCCTACTTGTAGAAGATTAATCACTTCCTCTTTTACCATTAAAGTGACTTTGGGATTCGTTGGTCTCAGTTTTTTTATTTTATGGGCTTGACATCATGCTTAGTAACGAAATTTTGAACCACCACATCATTAGAAACTCTTGTCATGTCTTTTTAGCTAAACGAAAAGGATCAAGAATATTATTTGAACACCTTGCTATGCTCTTCTAATTTATTTACTGAAAACAAAGATCCGAGCTTTAGAATCCTATGTGTGTCCTCCATTCCATTATTAATGTCAATCATGTCTTTTATTAAGAAGGAATCCCTTCTTCGAATTCAAGGGAAGTGGGAGGCATCTCCATAGGTTCTTCCTCAACCTCTTAAACTTCTAAATCTCATGGCATGGAAATGGACAATGTCTTATCTCCAAAATATAAGGAAGAATGAGGAATGGGGGGAAACCCTTTCTTATGATGTGTAGAATGAAGATTTATATATGCATGTAAAAACCATAGGACCACCTCATCATTTTTCAGAGAAGTCCAATGTGATGAGTTCATCTTTGTTCTCTACGTAGGGAAATATAGTTGTATTTGGCATATTTTGAATCAACGACTCAGTCCTCATAGAAACAATAAATTTTTTTTACTTTACACCCTCATTTTGATAGAAGCAAGAAGAGGAGGAGTCCATATAATCAGACAGCTAGTTTCTTTCTCTAGGAATTTCCTCAATGGAAATGAAATGAAAATATTTTCTCATTTCACGCACAATGGCCTTGTAGAGCTAGAGATGTTCTACTCCAGTCTCATATACCTCCAAGAATTGACTAGTTATTAGTTGTGAATCTCCTAAGACTCTAACATTTTTAACTCCCATTCTCTTGGCTATGATGAGGCCAAGGAGTAGGGCTTCATATTCCACTCTATTGTTAGTACATTCGAAACCTAATTTGAAGGAAAAAGGCATAATATTCCCTTCTAGAGAAGTTAAGATCATCCCCACCCCTATGCCATATTGACATTTGGCTCCATCATAATGGAGAATCTAATAGCTACTAGGAAATATAGACCCCTCGTTGTTATTAGGAGCTTCCTCTTGGACTTCACATACCTCTACCATGCATATTTCTACAATTCCCTCTATAGGGAGAGAGGCTAGCCCAAAAATGTTTCCTATTCCTTGAGAATCGAAGGGGAGAGTGATAGGAAATTTGATTTCTAATATTTTTAAAATTTCCATCATTATTTTGGTGGATATATTTCCACCACAATAACCTTGTCCTCACTCTTGTTTGCTCCCTCAATTGCCTTAGGTTTATCAACTTCATCTGCTGAACTGAGCTTGTAGTGGTAACTAGCTCTTTCAAAGGAGGTAGTTTATTTAATTGATTGGAATAAAATTCAAACTATGAATGGATTTTGGGTTTCTTCCCGAGGTTAGCTAGATGGATGTCAAAGGGTGTAGGGTCACCTTGGGATGCAAAAAAACTTGCATAAATGAAGGAACCTGACATCTTGAAATAGAGTATATGTAATTTCTTTCATCCTATGAATCCAAGGCCTTTCAAGGATCATGTTCTAGTTTGTTTCTCTATCTATAATTTAAAACTCAATCAAGATGGTTTTGGGTCCAAGGGTAACAGAAAGGAAAATGGTTCCAATTGAGGTAGCTTTAAAATTATCTTAACCTTGCAACATATTCGTGGTATAAGAGTAGTTGGCCTCCCCGGATCCTAAATTTTGTAGGAAAGATAAGGGAACTATATTTACCACTGTTGTGTTGTCAATCATGCCTCTCTTAATGTAATTATTATAAAACCACACTTGTAAATACATCTGGGGATCCCCTCTTTGTGTGATTTTGGTGTCCAAAAGAATTTTTCTTATGTCAAAAAAAAAAACCTGTATCCCTGTAATTCTATCCTAGGGGATACACATCAAAGTTGATGTGATAGATCTGAGTCTTTGGATGAGGTGTGACATGAATTAAATGGATGAGGCCCAATGCTTCTAATAAGGAAGATTGATGGGCTAGAGATTTCTTTAACAGATCCAGAAGGGAAATGTGGGAGAAATTCTTGTTAAGATATGTAATTAGATCATATGATCCCATGATCTTGGAGACTATAGGTAGGTCATCTGGAACTAAAGGATAAATGGGGAGAGGCTGTGATGTATATTCTTTGGTATGAGTTTTCACATTGAACTCTAAATATATTTCTAGTTCAACCACCCCTGGATGCAGATCAGGCTTCTAGGTTGATCACTCAGGCATCCAGTGTGATTGCACAACATGGAAACCTCTCTCCAAGCGTGGGACTTGTGAAATGAGAGAGGAATCTCCAGAGAAGGCTGGTTCCTGCTCCTAAACTACCTGCCACAAGCTATTCCAGTGCAGGCAAGCTAATCTAATCCTAATCTAACCATGCCAAGGAGACAGAGAGAGAGAGAGAAAGGGAAAAACAGCAAAAGCCTACACTAAAACGGTGATACACCAGAGAAGGAGAATGTTGGACATCTATCAAAACTGCCATGGGACAAAGAGAGGTGAGCAATGGGAAGGATGGACAGATGCATCACAGGCCCAAGGATAGATTTCACACAGAAAATGTCCCAAAACTCCATGAACACAGCTCCAGACCTGCAATGAACATTCAAACATGCACAAATACCTGCAATGAAGAGAGGCAAGAAGAGAACAAGCAAAAACGAGGAAGGATGGACAGATGCATCACAAAACACGTTTTGTTGCTCCAGAAGTTTGCACAGAACATCATTCCATTAGTAAGAGGCAAAAACGCCATTACAGAGCAAGGGAGGAGGTTCGAACTCCATTTTCAACCCTAGAGAAGAAAAGAAGGGAGGGCAGAGCAGAAAAGATGAACCACTTCTTATTTTTGAGCCAAATCTGGCTTTTTACATTGCATGGGTCGAGCCCAGGGGACAGAAATGTGGGAAAACGTGCCAGCCCATTCCTCATTGATTGCAGATGCATTAAAACGGCATGGGATACCTTACCAACCCATACCCTGCCATCTTTGACCGATTTGGAGGAGAATGCGACCCATTTTGAATTAATTTAGCCACTGAAATGTCACTTCTGGCCGTGCTGAAGAAGAATGCGACCCATTAGCATTAAAACAGGTTGTTGAAACGTCGCTTCTGGCCATTATCACGCGTCAGATCCGTTTCTCAATTTTCTCTCTCCAGACTACACCAAAACTCGAGATTGATCCCAGAATCATGTAGAGAATTTCAACAGCTTTCCGTTGATATAAAGAACGTGCAAATCCGAGCTCTGGATCAAAAGATATGGCGATCTGAAGATTTAGGGCACGGAACAGACCAAAACAGATTTTGAAATATTTCCCCGCGCTTCGCCACCTGGATGACACGTGGCATGCATTGATTGGTCGCGTGATTCTCTCTCCTCCACCTTTCGGCGGGCTTTCTTTTGAAATTTCCTTGTGGGCCCTAGCTGGGACACGTGGCGCTATTTCATTGGTTCGGATCAGTGCTCGAAAACTCGCCCTTTGACTTTTTGACCTTTTCCCTTGTGACACGTGTCATGCGTTGATTGGTCCTCGGCCCTGCCGGCTCTTTCGCGCCCTTCGCGTCTTTTTGTCCCGGATGTCCCAAACCGTTTGGGACATAAACCTCCGATCCGCCCGAAATGGGCTTCCTTGTCCCTCATTCGGCCGATGACACGTGGCGCTGCTTGATTGGCTTTCGGCTCCTTCGGCGATCCGCGTCCCACGCGTCCCTTTGTCCCGGATGTCCTTAGGCTCCTTGTGCTGATTTCGGCCGAACCGGCCGGTTCGCATCTTTTTGTCCCATGTCCCACTTTGTTTCGGACTGCCTTGACCTTTTTCGCCCGATTCGGCCGGTTCGCGTACTCGCGGCCCAAATGTCCCATTTGCTTTTCGGACCATTTGTTCCCATTTCGGCCGAACCGGCCGGTTCGGGTCCTTCGCGTACTTGTCCCGAACTGTCCCAAAGCAGTTAGTGTGAATTTTGGAGTTCTCCTCTTTCGGCCTGGATCGGCTTCTCGCGCCCGCCGCGTACTTCTGGCCCACTTGTCCCAAATGCTTAGCGGGCCGCCTGGAGGCTTTTCGGCCGATCCGCGCCTTTCGCGTACATCCCAATTGTCCCAAAGGCTCCTTGAGGACTAGGACTTAGTCAATTTTCACAATTTTTCCTGGATCAACCTACTTGCCTGGAACTTGAATATTCTGATGCATGTTATCAAAATTACCCTGGGGGGGTGAAATTTTGACAACAGTTTTGACGACTCAGCGGGGTCACCTGCCTGCTAGGTGAAAAGACCAGTTGCCTGAAGCAATCCATTGGGCATGGAGTCATAAGTAAGCCTGAAAACTGATCTGAACTTTGAAAACCTCCCCTCTGAGCCACTTGAAACCCACCGGACATGGAGTTGTTCTCACCAAAAACCACTGAAAAGAACTGTGCAAGAGCAAAACCAGCAACACCAAAAACTATGTACAAAACTGAAAATCATACATGCCCCAAATGGAACATGCAGAGTGTGCACAAGCACTTCTTCTGCTGAAAGCAAACCTAGCTACTCTACTCTAACTGGAAGCAAAGGCAAGCTAAACAAACCCTACAACTGGTTGTGCAAAATAGCTTCCTTTCTTCAAAATTGGCAGCCATGCAATTGATTTGGCACTGATCATGGCTGTTTGGATGGATGGAAAATCAACAAGAAGCTGGTCTTCTATCCAAATCATCAAGGTATCAACTGAAAAATCCAATACCTCTTTTAGTTGCTCTGCATTTGGATTGGAGAGGTATGGCAGCTGATCCTTGGTACTTTGTAGCTCATCCTCATGCTCAGAAGTGAGCATGACCGGTTGTGGCTTCTCCTTTGGCTCCAATGAAGCCAAATACCTGATTGGGCAAGGTCTGATCCGTTTGATATGCCCATAGCTCTGATTTTCAACTCCAAGAATGGAGTCTTCTTGTAGACCCACCTGAATGGATGATGTGGAAGAAATGGTGAATTCTTCTGTCCTTTCTCTTCCTCCAATGAAGAACATGGAAGATTAAAATCTTCCAATTTTGATTCCAAAGAGCTGCTATAAGATGCAGGCTGCTGCAAATGAAAGCTCTCCTTCATGGCAGCAGGCTCTGGTGTTTGGAATGTGGATGATGAAAGAGAGAATGGTGAAAACTCAACCGGCTCTTCTCCATCAAAACAGTCCTCCAAATCTGACAGGTAAACTGCCTCATTGCTGTCCTGCTGCTCGTGTTCAACTTCCTCCATGGTGTCCTCTTGATCTGCAACTTGACCACCATGGTTTCCTTCACTCTCCAATATTGAGTTTGAGAGATCAAACTCCTCTTCAGTACTAGAACTTGAGAGAGATGAAGTAGAAAGAAGAACTGAAGGTTCTCCTGTAGCCTGCTTTGTGCTCAAAGCCCTTGGATCTACACTTTTCTCCTCCACAACTAGATTGTGTTCCTCTTCTTTTGGATTTGGAGCAGCTTCTCCTTCCTCTAATGTTTGAAGAGAATCTTGCTCTTGATTGAACTCTTCCTCCAGCATGAAGTTTGTCAAGTCAAACTCTTCAATCTGCTGCTCTAGAGGACAAGTTGGGGCTGCAAGATCTTCTTCTTCTGCTACAACAAAATCAGTCCTGACCACCATTTGTTCTCCAACCCTAGCCTCTTCTGTAGGCTTAACCATCAAGGGGATCTTTGTCATCCCAAATCTAAGAGCCCAACTCTTCAGACTTTGAATTTCTTCATCTTTGTTTGGCCTCTCTTTTTGCTGTTGTTTTCCTTGACTGGCATTCTGATTTTCATCCTCCCAACATGGATTTGGGAATGCAAGAGGAGGGATGGGTTGAAACTCAACTGATTTTACAAATTTTTGTGGTGGTGGAGGAGGCAGTGAAACCTCTTGTTTCTTTGGAGGAGGGGGTGTTTCTGTTAGCTCTTGTGGAGGGGATGACTGTTTAGAAGGAAAAAGGAAAGAAGAATTGAGATGAGGTGGAAGACTAGGAGGTGGAGAAATGGATTCAACACTTGGGACAGCAGATGGAGGGTTTAAATTTGCTTGAGATGATGCTGCTTGAGTAATGGGAAAGAGGAAAAGACCAGATGATGGTGTAGAACTTACCCATTGACAAGGTTGTTCAACACTCCTGTCATAGGCCTCTATTTCTGCTATCCATTTGCAAGTTGGGGCAGCATCTTTATCATGAAGTCCAGCTTCTCCTGAGGGCTGTAAATGCCTTGGAAAAGGTCCCACCCATGGACAGGGTGCTCCACAACCAATTCCAAAAGCTTTCATTTGTGCTTGAGCCCTGGACTGCACCATCCCCACCTCCATCTTTTGGATTTTCTCCAACAGACCAGCATCTTGGATCTGATGGTCTTCATTGTATGCATACTCTTGCTCTTGGAAAGCTCCATAGCCAAACTGACTTTGGCACTGCTGTTCATATGAGTATGCATGCTGATCTGGAGGATTTGTAAAACGTGTTGGAGGTGGAATATACTGCTGTTGTTGATGTGAATTCCATGATGGAAATGAAGTCATGATTGCACAACTTCATGGAATGGAAAAGAATGAAAGGGATGGAAAGAAAGATGGATGAAAATGGATGGAAATGGGTCTGCAAGCTCAGAGAAATGGGTTGCTGATCAGATGGAGTCGCCAGATGTGTTTGCAAGTGCCTCCAAAGGCTGAAATCTTCACAGGAACACACCAACCTGCAAAAGATGAAGTGGAAGACCTCTAAGGTCCCACCGGGCGTGCCAAAACTGTTAGTGCAAAATCACAGCACCCCTGGATGCAGATCAGGCATTAATATCTTTCTAGGTTGATCACTAGGTGTGATTGCACTGCAAAATCACAGGCATCCAGTGTGATTGCACAACATGGAAACCTCTCTCCAAGCGTGGGACTTGTGAAACCGAGAGAGGAATCTCCAGAGAAGGCTGGTTCCTGCTCCTAAACTACCTGCCACAAGCTATTCCAGTGCAGGCAAGCTAATCTAATCCTAATCTAACCATGCCAAGGAGACAGAGAGAGAGAGAGAAGGGAAAAACAGCAAAAGCCTACACTAAAACGGTGATACACCAGAGAAGGAGAATGTTGGACATCTATCAAAACTGCCATGGGACAAAGAGAGGTGAGCAATGGGAAGGATGGACAGATGCATCACAGGCCCAAGGATAGATTTCACACAGAAAATGTCCCAAAACTCCATGAACACAGCTCCAGACCTGCAATGAACATTCAAACATGCACAAATACCTGCAATGAAGAGAGGCAAGAAGAGAACAAGCAAAAACGAGGAAGGATGGACAGATGCATCACAAAACACGTTTTGTTGCTCCAGAAGTTTGCACAGAACATCATTCCATTAATAAGAGGCAAAAAACGCCATTACAGAGCAAGGGAGGAGGTTCGAACTCCATTTTCAACCCTAGAGAAGAAAAGAAGGGAGGGCAGAGCAGAAAGAATGAACCACTTCTTATTTTTGAGCCAAATCTGGCTTTTTACATTGCATGGGTCGAGCCCAGGGGACAGAAATGTGGGAAAACGTGCAAGCCCATTCCTCATTGACTGCAGATGCATTAAAACGGCATGGGATACCTTACCAACCCATACCCTGCCATCTTTGACTGATTTGGAGGAGAATGCGACCCATTCGCATTAATTTGGCCACTGAAATGTCACTTCTGGCCGTGCTGAAGAAGAATGCGACCCATTAGCATTAAAACAGGTTGTTGAAACGTCACTTCTGGCCATTATCACGCGTCAGAGCCATTTCTCAATTTTCTCTCTCCAGACTACACCAAAACTCAAGATTGATCCCAGAATCATGTAGAGAATTTCAACAAGCTTTCCGTTGATATAAAGAACGTGCAAATCCGAGCTCTGGATCAAAAGATATGGCGATCTGAAGATTTAGGGCACGGAACAGACCAAAACAGATTTTGAAATATTTCCCGCGCTTCGCCACCTGGATGACACGTGGCATGCATTGATTGGTCGCTGTGATTCTCTCTCCTCTGCCTTTCGGCGGGCTTTCTTTTGAAATTTCCTTGTGGGCCCTAGCTGGGACACGTGGCGCTATTTCATTGGTTCGGATCAGTGCTTCGAAAACTCACCCTTTGACTTTTTGACCTTTTCCCTTGTGACACGTGTCATGATCTGATTGGTCCTCGGGTCTGCCGGCTCTTTCGCGCCCTTCGCGTCTTTTTGTCCCGGATGTCCCAAACCATTTGGGACATAAACCTCCGATCCGCCCGAAATGGGCTTCCTTGTCCCTCATTCGGCCGATGACACGTGGCGCTGCTTGATTGGCTTTCGGCTCCTTCGGTGATCCGCGTCCCACGCGTCCCTTTGTCCCGGATGTCCCAGTGCTCCTTGTGCTGATTTCGGCCGAACCGGCCGGTTCGCGTCCATTTTGTCCCATAATGTCCCACTGTGCTTTTGGACTGTTTTGGTTCGCCTCATTTCGCCCAATTTGGCCGGTTCGCGTTCGGGTCTCGCGGCCCAAATGTCCCATTTGCTTTAGTCGGACTGTTTGTTCCCATTTCGGCCGGACCGGCCGGTTCGGGTCCTTCCGCGTACTTCTTGTCCCAATTGTCCCAAAGCAGTTAGTCAAAGTTCTTCCTCTTTCGGCCGGATCGGCTTCTCGCGCCACGTCTGCGTACTTCTGTCCCACACTTGTCCCAAATGCTTTTGGGCCGCCTGGAGGCTTTTCGGCCGATCCGCGCCTTTCGCGTTTCTGTCCCAAATGTCCCAAAGGCTCCTTGAGCTAGGACTTAGCCGATTTTCACAATTTTTCCTGGATCAACCTACTTGCCTGGAACTGCAAAACTCTGATGCATGTTATCAAAATTACCCTGGGGGGTGAAATTTTGACAGCTGACATCTTCACCAAATCTTTCACTGAGAGAAAATTCATTCATCTATGCGCTGATTCTTGGGGTGTAGTCTGACATCAATCAGATTTATTAACTTTAGGGGCATTCTAGCCTCTTCACTTCTGATGCATGGTTCTCAAAATTACCCTGGCGGGGGTGAATTTTGGATACCAAGTAGGAAGTGTCTCCTTGTGTACTCTATCTTATCGAGATATCAATCATTTGGGCTTGGGTTTCGAAGCCTCATTGAGCCTTGCTTGTCGGGACCCACTTTGCATTTTTCACAACTACGACCTAATTTGTGCTTATGGAGGGTGTTAGTGTACCGGATTTATACCTCACTGAAAACCGTTTCATTATTCTACTCAAGATATTCCACCTCACTTGGAGTTTCTCTAAACTCTATGGGATATATGCTTGCTTAGGTGTACACTTGACTACACTAATCATCGGTGTTGCGTTACTGATCGGAAGACTACACTATTGAAAGTGGTGTTGGTTAGCCTCCTTAAGCTACACCATTGATAGGTGTTTGTTACCACTAGTAAGAACACCATTATAAAAAATAGTTACAACTTGAGCTATTTTTAATGCAAACCCTCACAAAAAAAACCCACCGTAGGTTTTTGTTAACCACTATTCTAGGTGGATACTTACCAAAATTCTATGCAAGAGGTTACACTGTTTAAAACTCTTATAGTGTACATTTCCTACATTGTGTGATAATAGAACTTATTGACAAATGAAGCTATTTTCTCTCTCTATCCCTGCAATTTTCTCTTCTCCTAGGTTACGTAATTTTCAAGTCTTATAATGCTTGTATATTGAATACATGTCCTCTGGAAAAATTCATGTCTCTCATCATTGCAAATTGTAATTATTATTGTTTGTAAATGGGAAAACTAAAAAAAAGATAATTATGTTTGATTACGGTGGATGCCATGCCAGGGAATTATCATTGATATCATGCTCACATGGGTTTTGCAGGATGGAAGAATGACGATGAAAAAGGTGATGTGTAATTTAATTATTATCATTGTAATTCATATAGTTAATTGTTAAATGGATAAATCTATAATTTAATATCATGTTACAGAATGTTATATTTGATAATTTGTTGATATGTATGAAATGATAGTTTCAAGGAAATCTAGGAAATGTGCAGATCTAGGCGTTTTCAGACATGTGAGGGGAGTTTTCACATGTGGTAGTTCTTTGCATGCATGTTCATAATTTAAAATGGAAATTTTCCTGATCAAGAGGATTTTTCAGACTTGAAACAAATTTTCCAATAGCCCAAAAACGCATTGAAGATCCAGCTTGAGTTACTGTTTTAAGTCCCATGACAGAGCTATATGCTACATGTAGATCTGTGGAAATTTAAGAACCACATTACATGCATTCTTGATCCAATGTGGCCATAACGTCTATTTGGTACTTATATTGGATTCATCAAAACCCACTTCCTTTTGCTAAAAATCTATTTTAGTGAAAAAGTGCATTTCAAGTTTTGTGCAAATTCATTTAAAATAGGGCTTATTTATGGGAAATAATTATTGTACAAATTTTTATTGGTAGCTTGATTTTGAGTGCCATATTTTGCAAAATTTAAATATTTTTCATTTCCCAAAGCATTAGACCTATTTATTTTGTAAAATGCACTAAGTTATAAATTGTCAAAACTGTAGGGGGGATTCTTAATATAGTTTCTGGGGGGGGGTGTATAATGTGTTTCCTCTCTTTTTCGGAACTTCTTTCTCTTTGAATATTTATTTGTTTTCTACAACAACTACCATAAATTTTTTTTTTCTGCACTAATGGATATAAGTACAATTAACCCACTTACACCTTTTAACTACCATGAATAGAAATAAAAAATGACCATTGCACTTAGGATTAAAGGGCTCTATTGTATCACATTGGGGTTAAACCTGAGCCTAGTGAAGCCACATATAAAGTTAAGTGGTTTAATAAGTGTGATGAAGCTTTTGGTATTTTGTGTCTTTCAGTGTCTCTTGAACTCCTCTTTCATATAAAGTCAGCCACATCTCCTAAATAGGCATGGGAAACCTTAGAAAACCTTGTTTGGAAACATTAACACTATGAAGGGTCATGAGCTAGAAGTAAAACTTATCAGCTTAAGTCCTAACAACTCTGACAGCTTGTTTTTGATGTGATAAACCTTAGAGAAAACAAAATACATATATAAATCAAAAAGGAAATTCACAAGTCATTGAATTAGAATAATTGTGGTAGGGAAATAACTATTTTGTGATCGAGGAATGTTTTTGGTAAAAAGCTACCTTGTATCTAAATCTTTGTTAAATCATTTTATTGCGTTCTGGATATCAAGTCACTTTTACTTGAGTTGTAAGGGTAAAACTGTAGACATTGAATAAATATTTGAAGAAGTATATTCTTAACATAATAATAGGATAATTAAGTACTTTGTATTGAATTTGATTTATGCCAAATAAGTATGTTAGTTATGGAAAATTTTATGAAGTATAAGAAGCCAACATAAGATGGTTTGAACTGTATTTTAACCGTGGAATAAACCAAAGAATATGTCGGTGGACAAACGAGAAATTCCTTTATGTGAGCATTTCTGAGAAGATGTTGTCATTGATGACAGATTAAGTGCAGAAAAGTAAATGATCATGCATATATTCTGAAAGCATAGGATGAGTCATTACACCAACATACCCATTCAGATAACAAAAGAAACATCATACAGATAGTAGATCTGATCCATAACATAAAGAAAAAGGAACTAGGGTTTACACCCATGAACAATATATTTAGAACAAAACCATATATTCATGTTGATCATAGTTCAGTAACCACATTACATCAAAAAGGGTCATATTAGACCAATATATCATGACTCACGCATTAGAAGTTCTAGCTATTCTTCCCTATTTCAAAAATTTAGAAAACCCATTCCCTTAGATATGCTAACATTCATATAGTCCTCTAATGAGAACCCCAACCCCTAGAATCTTCTACTCATTTCTACAGAGCTTCACCTACTCTGTTATGGTTAATCACACCATGGCCCTCTTCTCCTCTGGCTCCCTTGATGATGCTCTCTCCAGAATGGTCCTCTCTCCTCCTTCCTCTTTTCTTCTACCCTGAGCATCTCTATAAATAGGTTTAACACCCACCGCCCATGCCTTCCTAAAGTAGCAGATTGGTTTCCAAGTGTCAAGGTGGTCCTCCAATAGAGCATGCTTCTTTTGATACGAGCTCCCCACTTTTTGCAATGATGTCTTTCAGAATGTTCAATGTGTGGAATATTCTTTCCTTGACCACCAAGTCACCAGGTTGTCACCTTATCCACTTAGCACACCTAGTCGGGTCACATTTTTCCTCAAGTGCCTCTTGGAAATCCGAATGCGATTAAGCCCTAAAATCCTTTGCTTTACCTTACAGGTACGTCGTGGTTTCTAATAAACCCTTCTAAAACCCCTATCCTGTGTGCTTTTCCCCGCACACCCATCGTCTTCACTGGTCCCGCACACCCATGCACCCTTTGGGACTTAGTCAATATTCTGAGGCCCAACGTCACCCCACACTAAGCTTTTTTTCCATCCTTAGAAACATCCTCTCCAAAGAATAAAGAATGGTGGGAATAAAGAATGAAGAATGAGAAATGGAAGAAATAAAGAATGGAGGAATGAAGAAGAATTTGTTTATTGCTGAAGAATGAGTGGGAAATCCTTCCTTATATCTACCTCAATCTTCTCCCAGGCATCCACCTCACCCTACACCTGTTGACAGAGGTCACCTACTAAGGTTCTCACCTCTTCAAATCCTAGTTCATCACCCTTAGCATTCAGTGTATCAACAATGTTTTCCAACTGCTTGTTGAGGTCATCCAACACATCCATCCTGCGGGTGATCTAAGGATATAATTCCTTCATCTAATTTTTGATCGAGCCTCTAAGGGTTTTGATGGCTTTAGAATTCTTCTCTACCTTGGCCAGGATCTTATCCCACTTTTCCCTATTCCCCTTATTCTTCTCCTAAAACTCCTTGAGGTTTTCCTCATGGGTGGCAACTAGAATGCTTGTTACTCTATCTCTATCCATGCAATTTTCATAAGTATCTTTAGCTATCTGTGCAGGTGGCCTTTACATTGGCAAGGAGCTTAGTGTACCGAGCGACTATCTCCACAACCTTCAGCTTTTCCTCTTTCTCCTAGCACGCTAACATTTATTTTACTGATTCCAAAGTGAGAGGTTACCTCTCCATGGTGAGGATGCGAGTTAGGTCTTCCAAGCATTGCAAGGTTGACTCATACTTCTTCTCAGGTGGTGCTAGATCTAGATGCTTTAAGATAATAACATTTGTAATCATTTATACCTTTTTATATACCTCATGCACCCTTAGCCTTTTCCTCCTTCATCTCACCTTAACTATGCACTGATTAGTTTCCTCTTGCTTCAGATCCTTGCTCTTTTCAATGAGCTCCTTCCTTTTTCTTTCCAATTCCCCTCTAGGAATCTCACCCTATCATTCCTTCCAAAGAGTCTTGTCTCAACCTCGACTGAAACCTTGTTGAGCGCATTACAAAATTTCTCATCAGACAACTATTGAGCATTCACCAGTGGGTTTATACCTTTGGTCTTTGGCACCTTCATCAGTGCCCCTTGGTTAACTTTGAACTCAGGTTCATCGACATGGGACTCAAATGCCCAAGATAACATTTTCCTAGTTCATGGGTACGCGCCTTCTTCCTCAAATGAAGACATTTCTAGGAGTTGGTCTATAGGCACGGTGCTTTAGAAGCACACAGTAGCACTTTTTTTGGATCATGGATATAACCCATTCCCTTCCCTTGTGCTACTACCACATTCTTCCCTCCTATGCATGCCTTTTGGAAAACTCACTGCTAAGTTGGGATCTCCACCCATGCTTCCATACTCTTCTACTCTCTCTTATTCTATCTCCTTGAGTATCTCATTTACACTCCACTCCACTTCTTGCTCCACTAACTTCTCTCTCTACGGCCTCTTCTATCTACTCCTTGGTGAGGCTGGGGGTCCTCTGATCCTTAGTATTTACTTCTTCACTCTCCCCTTTTCCTTGAGCGCCTTCTTCTTCTCCACCCTTCCCCTCACTTATTTCTTCCTCTAAGTCATGTACATCATACACAGGATGGTCCCAAACCTCTTCATCCTCGTCATTGTCATCTCTTTCACCCATGTAGGCCTCCAAGCTCTCCGTCTCCTCTGAGTCTACCTTCCCCACTACCTTCTATTTCTTCTTAGCTGGGGATTCTTCCTCTTCCTCAGCAGGTGATTCCTTTCTAGGTGAACTCTTCTTGTTCTGGAACCTCTTCCTTAGGTGTCTTTTCCTTCTCCTTGATGGGAGACTTCTTCCTGTGCATGTATGTGCTTGGCTTGGCACCTGACTCCGGCGCGCCCATAGATTGTGTTGTCTGCACACTTGGTGCTTTCTTCTTTAGCGCCTCTTTCTCCAGGGTCTCTTCCCTTTCCCTCTTCTTTGGCATGGCCTTCTTCCTACCAGTGGGATCCTATGGGATGGAGACATCATTCTCCAAGTAAGTTCCCTTTTCATACTTGGGCCTAATGCATAAGTATATTCTTGTTGTGGCCCTTCCAGTAATTGGCAGTGTCAAGGGTTTTGTCATGCACACCTCATGGGAGACATACTTCTCCACATAGGTGCACTTCTTTGGATATACCAGCTTCCTTTGAAAATTGTGGTGGTCCTGGTCCACCTCACTAAGGTCGAACCTTAGTATTTTAGCTTCCTTGAAGTGATTTACCCCTACTTGGAAATATTGCGTGGTGAAGGAGAAGGGTAATTTACACCATGGACTCTTGGTCCCATCTAACAGAGTGAACCTACCAATGCAGAAATGCTGATAGACAACAAACTCAACTTCTCCATTTACTAGTGCTGGAAATTGTTCTGGTATCCTCCACTCATCCCTGAATGTGTCATGCATTCACTTGTACCATTTCTCCAGGCATGCTTTGTGGGTGGCCATCATGGTATCACATGTGTATTTCTCAAACCTCTTTGCGGGGGAGGGATCTTCATCTAGATACTCCCATATGAACTTCTCTGGCCCATCACACTCCAATTTCTAAGAAGATGATGGTGAGAAGAACATTTCCGAACATTATCTTCTCTCCTTCTTGTGCGGTGCTGATGATCTCTTCTACAATATAGGTGGACAAGTTATAGATGGTCCCTTCTGAAATTTTCTAGCATACATTCAACCATGCCTTGTTTATTTGTGTCCACCTTTCTTTCCCATTTAGCTTGGTTACTAGGTGCACGTGACCATTCTCATCAGGGTCAGAGATATCTGAGATATCGAAGTAACGTGAACCCTTTTTATAATCATACTCCTCCACGGTCTTCTTAATAGCCTCTTTATCCTCTAAGTCATCATCTAACGAATCTCCTTCACAGATAAGGCTGGTAAACTTGGAGATGAGTTGGGGAGTTATGTGCATTCTACAGCCCACAAAGTAGAAGTGGTCCTCATGCACACGTGACATCAACCATTGGTATAACCACTCAGGCTTTCCAAAATAGGGAAACTCAAACAGTTGCAGCAGCCCGACCTTCTCCAATTTTACCTTCACCTCATCACTGTAGATTGGCATCCCTTCTAGTGTCCTCTTATCCATTGGATGAACCAGTTCTAGCGCCATTTCCTTCTTTGTGGTACTTGTGTGATGATTATAGTCACTCACGACCATCTTCCTCACATGGGATACCCATTCTTTCCCAAGTAACACCCCATCTGGGTACTGCATCTCCACATACCATTCTTCATTGAAACTGGTGGTGGCAGTTTGTTTTCCTTTGCCCTTGCCCTTCTTAGGTGAAATGGTTGCCTTCTTTGGTGTCATCTTTTTATCGGGTTGAAAGAATAAAATCCTTGCTCTCCTTCCTCACTCTACTCAAATCTATGGCTTAACTCCACAAAATAATCCTTCTATTCTCGTGCCCTAGCTGCAAAACCCTAACCTAGAAAACTCTTCCACAAGATGACATATTCCATTAAAACCTTCTTCCCTATGCCCGTGTACTCCTTCCACTCTAGTTCATAGATCACCCTAGTCATGCACTTCATATTTTCACTCTTCTTTCTTCACACAAATCTTTCTTCATGGATGCCCTAGTTCGGAAAGCTCTTCAATCTCATAATAGCAAGGTAAATAATAATGTTCCTACCCTTTACTTATAGATTTTTTCTATCTCCCGCGAATAAATGATATACCACCTACTATCGTACTTAACATTAAATGTGGATTTTTCCACTAAAGCCAATCTTAAGTGCCTTTACCCACATGCCCAATCCTATGCATGAAAAAACCCTCTACAACCTTTGATGAGCATAAAAAATCCTTAATGAACTGAAGAATCTTATGCACATGCATCTGCAACAGCGCCGAAGGCACTTCTTCTATCCTTGACATGATTTTTTCCCTCACCTACCTCATGTTGTTCCTGTGCTTCTTATCCTTTGTACATGGTCTTTGTAAAGCCTTATCCTGGCACCAAAATTTCTCATCCACCTTTTCCTACGTGCTCTTCTACCTTACATGTTTTTGATCTTTCAATCCTGGGCCATCACAACTTTCACTACCATCTTCTATTTTAGTTTGCTCTACTCCACCCCACACTAAAATAGATGTGCGGTCCTCTATACATACAAACTTAGAAGTAATGTGGTTACTAGCACATAAGGTGCACAAAAAAAACAAAATAGAACAATCAATGACAAAAAGGGGAAACACAAGGAAAAGAAATGCATTAAGGGAAATCCTAGGCTAACTGGAAATACTTCCTTATTTACAAACACAAGGAAGAATTATTTATAGTAGGGCTTCATCCTACTCCCATTGAAATGGCTTGGTAATCTCATCCCATCTAGTGCTTGTAATTGGAAAGAACTTGAATCAAGGATGTATGTGATGATGTATGGTCCTAACCAATGGACTTTCAATTTCCTAGGATGGTGTAAAAATTTAGAGTCATATAACAAAACCATTTGCCCAACCTCAAATTGTTTGTTTTTAATATGATGATCATGCCATGACTTTTTTTCTTTCCTTCTCTATATTTTGAATCCATCTAACAAGTGATCTCCTTTCATCTAACTACATTAACTTATCAATTATTTCATCTAGCACTTTCTCATCATCCAATCCTCCTGCGTGCGAACTATACGCAATGATGGTAGCATAAATTCAACCGGTAAAACAGCCTCCACGCCAAACACCAATTGAAATGGTGTGGCCTTGTTCAACCTCTTGTAGGTTGTCATGTATGCCCATAGAACAATTGATACCTTTTCATCCCAATCTTGTTTGCAAACGTCACAAACCTTAGTTAATGTATGACTTAGTATAGTTTTAAATGCTTCATAAGTCCCATTCACTTGTGGGTGATAAGTGGTGGTCTTGTGATGGGCCACCATAAACTTTTCCAAAAAAATCCTGACCATTTCATTCAAAAAATGTGTACCCCTATCACTTGTCAAACTTAAAAGACATACATACCTGCTGATTATGTTTTCCCATAAGAATCTAGTTGTTGTCACTGCAATGTAATCCTTTGTAGGTGTTACCTCTACCCATCTTGTCAAGTAATTAGTGCAAGTGATGATGTAACATGAGCCCAGTCCTTCAGGCGGTAGGTGAAATTGGCCCTACAAAGTCAATTTCCCATTTTTCAAATGGTTTAGTGCTGGCTATTGGTCACAAGGGAATTTCATCCCTCCTTCCAGGTTTGCCAAGGTGCTGACAATGGTCACAGGCCTTGCAAAACTCAATACAATCCTGGTAGATACTTTCCCACCAAAGAAATGCAAGTAGAATCTTCCACATAGTTGCATTTACTACATAGTTTCCTCCTGCAATCCCACCATGCACTTCCTCCATGATTGTAACACACTTGTGTTCTAATATGCATCAGCACAAAACCTCATCATGACCTAACTTGTACAAATATCCACTAATCAACATGTAAGGCACCATGCACGTATAGCCAACTATTTCTCTCCAAAGCCTTCATTCCTTCTGGCGCCACACCCATTTTAAGAAACACTACAATATCCTCTAAGTCAGAGTGCACTTGCTACTGGAACCTAAACAGTTGATGCACAATCCCCTCTGACATGGTATCTTCAATGATCTGTGTATCCTCCCCTGAGCCAATTCTTGATAGATGATCATGTCCTAAATTACTCTTTCCTAGTTTTACCACAACTGAAAAACTTAAATTCTTGAAATAATAGGACCTAATGACATATGTGCCTTTGTAGAATGAACGTGTTTACCAAGTTCTTCAGTGCCATGTGGTATGTGTAGAATATGAATGGTGTTGCTAACAGATACTACTTGAACTTATGTAACGCATAAATCATAGACAGTTCCTCATGCTCAATAGTTGTGTAATTTTATTTTGCCCTGGTGTTAACTTCCTACTAGAAAAACATAAGGGGTGATCAACAATCCCCTCACTAGGTTGTGTTAGTACTACTCTAATGGTTGTCCCTGAGGCATCAACATGCACATGGAAAGGCTTATCCCAAGAAGGGAAGCATAATATGGGTGTAGTAACAAGCCTATCCTTCAAAGTGTCAAATGCCCTTTGTTGTGCCCCTCCCCAATGAAAGGCACTCTTGTGTTTAAGTAATTCCTCCAAGGGCGTGGCGATCTAGGAATACCCCTTAATAAATTTTCTGTAGTACCCCATATGCCCAAGGAATCTGTGCACAACGCTCTAATTGGTAGGATCCTCCAATCCCACAATAACTGTAACTTTGGTGGGATCCACCATAAATCCTTCCTTACATATACTATGTCCCAATAGGGTTCCAAATGGAGTAAAAAAGACACATTTCTTAATGTTGAGGGATATCCTCAACTTCTGACATCTCTCAAACATCAGCCTCAAATTTTCATAATGGTCTTTTACTAGCCCATACATAGTCCAGTCATCCAGGTAGACCTGAAGAAATTTATGGATGGAGTATTGGAAGGATTGTACCATGATGCGCGAGAATACAACAGGTGCATTCTTTAGCCAAAAATGCATGACCGTGTAGGAAAAAAATCCCCATTCATTGGTGAAGTTTGTCTTCTCTTGGTCTTCCTTTGCAATTCTAACTTAGTTGGTACCCTGAGAACTCATCTGTAAAAGAATAGACCTCATGCCCAGCTACTCCTTCCAGAATTTCTTTAGTGAAGGGGGTTGGAAAAGGGTCAATGAAACATAGTGCATTTAAGTCTCTGTAATCAACACATATCATTATCCTCCCAACATTTTTAATGCTTATGACCATTAGACTCACCCATTATGATTCCTCCAAAACTTCAATGATGCATGATCCTATCATCTTGTCTATCTCCTCTTTGAGCCATACACGTAAGTTTTGATTCTTCTGATATGGTCTCTTCTGAATCAGGTGTGCACCTTCCTTTTAAGTTGATCTTCATTCCCCCTAAGGAGTGGTGAATATCTTTGAGCTCATGGTACCCACATGGGAACAAATCCTGAAACTCACACAAAAGGTGAATGATCTTAGAAACTTCTTTCTCTGACCAATAATCTCCTAATGATATCTTCCTTAGGTTCTACCTCTGAACCAATGTTAACCTTCTCTGATCTTCAAGGGTTCATGGTAGGCATGCGAAATTTCACTCATCAGTACACTATCCATAACTTCACTTGTACCTTCAGAATGGTTAACATCCAGAGTCTCCATTTCTTCACCATTTATCACATAGACCATCTTTTCCTCTTTCCTTTTCCTTGCATGCACGCTCAAGTTATGTCTCTTCTTATTCTTCCTCATCAAAATGCACGTCTCCAAACTAGGTTCACCTAATAGCTCAAGTATCCTATCTCCTGCCATGAGCATTATCTCCCATTATAAAGTGCAATTGAACATTTGCAACACCTTATCCACTGATGGATTTGTAATCCAATATTTGAAATCTTGAATGAGATCAGATACCAACTCCTACCAATTCCCTCTTTGACAACACATCTCCAACTTAATGTACCATGCATGCGCACAACCTTGTAAGGTGGAATATAACTTATGCACCCATAAAAAAGGTGGTAAATCTTATGTGCCTTCCATCTAGGCCTTCTTACATGTTTGGATATGAAACGAGGTGGGTTCTTTGCCATGGTAGTATTGCATGACAGTGGGTGCATTGCTTCTGGAAAACCTAACAAAGAACGTGGTTCTCACCTTACGCACATTTCTATAAGGCTCTCACGATGTATCACCCACCAACGCATTGCAGTCTACAAGCAGGTTATAGTTGAGCATACCTCTTCTTTTGTTTTTATTTTTCCACTGAGCCTCCATTTATCATAAGAAATCATCAGGGTTAGCTCCTCTAGAGTAACTTTGGTAACTTCTTTCCTCCCAGGGTGACTTGATCTGAGGTGATGATTTTGTTACCCTTATTCACTGATCCTCTCAACTGTCACAAAATTAATTCGTAAGTCACATGCATGCCCAATTGTCACATGCTATGTTGGTTATATCAGTCATAGACTAAGAATCTTCAAATTGGATAACTCCTTTTGTAGGATGAATTACCTGCAGGGTCTCTGATACAACACACATAGATTGTGTCAAGGACTTATTCTCCTAAGGGCTCAGTATAGGGCATTGATTTCCCATATACCAATGGGATGATGACCCATTCCTCCTTGTTCTCAAAATTGATATTACCCCTTGTTAAATTGTAGGTTATCATTATTTTTGTAACACTAGGGGTTTGCTCAAGCAATACTGGAAAGTTATCAGCCTCAGCTAACACCAAGACTTCAAAGTCTCCACTGAACCTGAGCCCCTTGAATAATGATAACAAAATCCTTTAAGACACCAATGGGCATTTCCTTTGTCTTGTTCATCCATATATAATACATTCAAAGATGGCTATAATGTGGATCCTTCCCATTTGATGCCATGCATCTAAGGTGAGAAAATTTACTTCTGCTCATGTATGTCGATCAGAATATTTCTTAGAAGTCATCCATCTAAAACAACATTCAAAGTTGATCTCTTTATCATAGTCAAGGCTATGGGGAGGGGGGGGGAAGGTTAGCATGTAGAACCTTGTCTCTCACTGACTCTCAATCCAGCATGTGGTACACATTCTCCTGTAACCATTCTCCTAGCAAGGGAATGATATTATCTTGCCTTAACATCTTGCATACTTCCCTAACCTCATCCAGATCCTTCTGTGGAGCCTCATCATTATTCCTTTTCCCCATGGCTACCTTAATTTCTACTTTAGAAATTAGATCTCTCCTTATAGACTCTGAATCACATCCATAGTATCTTGATAAACCTCTTTTTGATCATTAGGGTTTAGATAATTCCCATGTACAACTTCTTCTCTTATAACCAATGTTCTTTGTCTTGGTATCTCCTTTGTGCGTATGTGGCCTCTGCTTGCATGTCGTCACCAGTACAGGTTCTAGTCCTGACTCACGTGCCACTCTTGGCATCCATTGTGAGTTAGGCACTTCTTTATGCTTACCATCCCCAACAACCTTTATCTTTCTAGTGCTATTGGCTCATATGCTCAAATAGTTCTTAGGGAACTCTTCATACTTATGTTTCTTTCCGCACCACAAGCATTGCAATAGATCATGACACTCATGCTTATAATGCTCTTTAGACCCAAAATTATAACATGTTCCCCACAAGGAACTCACTTCTTCCTCCTCCATGGTTACCATGACCATGAGAATCCTCCGTCATGAAATCCCCTTCCATGCACGCTCCTCCATCTGCATGCTCCTTTAAAGTGGCAGATCATCATCCTTGCAACTACTTGAAAGGATGGTCTGGTGTACACTAATATCAATGAAATCATGTATCTATTTAATTAGCCTACAACCTTTGGTGTCATGGGTTGTAGAGGTGTAAAAATATTACAATAGCAAGACTACATTCTTACAGAATCACGCACTGCAAGTAGTGGGCATCTACTTACATCATGATCCCCATGGTAAATCTCACAATCTACCACTCATTGTGTGTACCGATCTTCTAGAGGGAAACTTTCCTTTTGTGTGCCCCTCTATCTCACAATCTATGCACCATAGATCACTATGAGTCTCATGCACCATGAGTTTACTAGATAAATTCTCCAAGCTGCTTAACCATTACAACAATTTGAGCCTCAAGGAAAGGGATAACAATCAGTATCTACACTTCCAATAGCCTCAGTGTGCATAGGGCAGATCTCCAAGGCCTTACGAAGGTCTGTGAATGTCTTATATGAAATAATGCTCTTCTAAATGGTGTTATCAATCCTCCAACAAACCATTGAGCATGCTAAGAAGGATGAATATCATAAGATAGTTTTGACAAGAGATTTTAAACCAAGCATCATATTCCCACACACTCTCTACCATTCGCTTGCTAGAATATCCTTGAGGGCGCTGATGCTCTTTTGTTCAAACTTAAGGGATGTGGAATTCTAAGCTAGGAAGGTTTTTTTCAACACGGTGTAATCTACCACCATCTAATGGGGGTCATAATTCCTGATACCAGCTATGCATGCACCCCTGTACAACATTTTTGCAAATTGACTAGCCTTTTGCATTCTGGGGTTGTGATACCACTTTGCACGTGCCATAGAAATTCACACTTGTGAACATGATTTGTAACATCCTTTACATGCCCTAGTAGTTTGGAAGAGTGTAAAGACATCTCAAAAAATAGTTGCAAAGGTGGCTGAGGCCCTTGTTTACCTGGTCCAGAGCCTTGGTTTCCTCCAGTGTTTCCTCTACCATCATATCCAATGGATCCACGAGGTCATGTGCCTCTTGATCCACCAGTTCCACCTCCATATTTGCTAGATTCACCAGGTCCTCCTCATGTAGCCAAAAATGGACCTGAAGTGGTCACACCTTGTAACCCCAACGTCCCACTGAACTATGCGCCAATGGTCTATGAGATACGTTCTCACTTACCATATGTATACCTCATGTCACATATCCTAGATGTGATTTCCCAAGCCTTGCATATTTGACACCTTGTACTGAAAATTCCCTCCAAACACATGGAATAGTTTGTGTACAACCATAGAAGTTCCAAATGAAAAATTATACCTCTTGGGTTTCAGATCGGTAACTCCCACTGATACCAACTTTTTTATCAACACTTTCTCTGATTTGGAAAACCAAGAGCCAAGGTTTTGTCACTAGGTGGGTTCAGATGCACTCCAATGGATGTCTTCTTTCTCTGTGTGATGAAATCTCATCAGAAGCCATGAAGGGGGTCTCTCTCCTAGTGCTTGTTGAGATGGGGTAACACAGACTTCTCAGTTTCCATGTCCTCTACGTGAACCTCAACTTCTTCGTCACAACATCTGCCTCCATAGATCCATCACATCTTGTAACCTCACATTGTCTAGAAATACTCCTTTTCATGCACGTCACTATACTTGGAGTCACCTCTCTTCCCTCTCCTTTCTCATTGCAATGTATTCCAGGTTCCTCCACCCTAGGTTCCTCAGCCAGCACTTAGAGAAGCGTATCCGACCATGGGGAATGCCTTCTAAACTCAAGCGTAATGATCAAGATCTTCATTGCCAAAGGAATAAAACATATAAAATGATCCTCTAGGATTTCACTTAGAAACTCAAACTCAGTGAAACTTCCAGACAATAAATATGTAGCAATATGGTGTATTCTATAAGTGTAGCTAGCTAGTACTCCTTGCCACCATTGATCCACAACATGAGTTCAAGTCAGATCTGCATCCTGCAGCCTCTGGTAATCATCTTGTTTCAATATTGACCAAGTATGAAGGTGCGTAGGCATGCAAGGTCCCAGTTATGGAATGGCATGCAAGGCAAAAGTGCACGCAAAGGAGGGTTTAAGAGAAGGGTTTAAGGAATCCCGTAGCACACATGACACATGCAAGGACAGAGCCAAGGGTTTGAGACTTAGTCAATTTGGATGTACAGAGTAGAACACATGAAAAGCATGACCTGGTTACACGTGGATAAGGTGCCAGCCTGGCGACAGGTTGGCCTAGGAAGGAGCATGCTAGAAGCTTCTAGAAGCACATCATGGGATAAAGTGGAAAGCTCAGGCCTGGAGAAGCATGCTCACATGGAGGACCACATTCAGACACTTGGCACTAGATCTGAGGGCACTGGAGGGTGAGTTGGTAGTCCAGGAAAGCTATAAATACAAGCACCTACAGAGTAAAAGAGAGAGACGAAGAGTATGGGCGGAGCTCTGTAGAAATATTGCGAGGACTCTGTTAGTGGATAGTTGTATTCGGGAGAGAATGCATTAGGCTTAGGGATTGTAATTTTCTTTTTGGTAGCTTAGTTACATAAGTCCAGTGCAATGCATGACTATGGTCTGCTTCTCTGTGACACTCTGTAATGGCTCAATGGATGTAATGAGGTTACCTGTTATATATATACATGAATATCAATGATTCTGATGCATACTTCTCTCTCATGAGTTCTCTTTCCTTTCATGCTAAGTATGGATGCTTGTATGTTTCTTTTTGAAATGATACATTTATGGATTCTGTTAAGTACTCTAGTCTGAAATGACTGCAAGGATCTAGAGGCCTTTTTGAGCCCTATGGTTCTTGTATGTCCTAACTTCCCTTCTGAAATCTCTTATACAAATCATAGATGATGTTTCCCACTAAAATCACATAAAAGAGAGACTCGGCACCCATGCGTGCCTCAGGTGAGCACCCAACTTTCACTGGGTGATAGGCCAGTGCATGCATGGGATTCCTTTCTTTATGTTAAGGGTAAAAATGACTACATCTTGGTTCCGTTGCCGGGACCTCTTTTCAAAGTTGTAGTGGGATTTAACATACATCATGATCTGTGTAATGAGTAATGATAGAGTGGTTAACATTGGAAAGTGTTGAATCATGGTTCAAGAGCACAGAGGATGAATTTTCTCAGAGATTCAACACTGGACCTGAGTTTAATGCACGTAGATGGGTAGAAGAGAATCTCTACCATGATCTGTATGAGACCTTTTTTTGTTGTTTCCCAGTGGAGCTGTATGAATGGCTCTCAGCCTATGCATCTAGATCAAGTTGGCATTATGGATCACATGTGTGGACCCAAGAAGAATACCAAAGGCTGTAGGATGCAGATCTGATGTGGACCCATGCTGTGGATCATTGGTGGAAAGGAGTATTGGCTAGCTACACTCTGGAGTATGCCATTTCCACATATTCCTATCTGGAGGTTGCTGAGTTTGAGTTTCTACGGGAGCCCAGAGGATCATTTCTACGTGTTGTCCCTCTAGCTCTGAAGATCTTGATGATTACCATGAGTTTAGAGGCATTCCCAATGGCTGGCTAAACCATTCTGAGCATTGGGCGAGGAAGCTAGGGTGGAGGAAGATGGCAGATGTTGCGACGGAGAAGGATAGGGAGGAAAGATGACTCAAGTATGGTGAAGCATGTGAAAGGGAGATTGCTAGACAACATGAGGTTGCAGGTGTGATGGATGTATGGAGGCAGACGTTGTGGGAAGGATTTGAGGTTCACGTAGAGGACGTGGAACCTGAGCAGTCTGTGCGACCCCATCTTGGCAAGCACGTGAGAGAAACCCCTTCGGCTTCTGATGAGAGTTCATCACGTGGAGAAAGAAGAACCGTTGGCATGCATCTGAGCCCACCTAGTGACCAGACCCTGGTGCTTGGTTTTCCAGATCAGGGGGATAATATTGCTAGTCCAGTTGGTTACATTGGAGGTGATCGGTCTACACCTAGGAGGTATAATTTCTTGTTTGGGACTTCTATGGCTGCAAACACCAGCCCAGTGTTAGGACTTTTTGGGCAAGGTATAGGCACACAAGCATTTGGTCTCGCATCTGGGAGTGGCACGGGGTATACTATTGGTAGTGGGGCATTGTCACAGACCATAGGCATAGCTCAGTGGAACTGTGGGGACCCTTGGCATGACCACTTCAGGACCTGGTGGGCCTGGTGGATCTGGTGGTTCAGGAGGAGTAGGAGCTGGTGGGTCTAGTGGATCTAGTGGTTCAGGACCTGGTGGACCTGGTGGATCAGGTGGCGGAAGAAACACAGGTGGAAACCAAGGCTCTGGCTCAGGAGGATTCAGGCCCCAACCACCCCCACAAGTTTTCTTTGAAATGTCTCTACATTTTCCTGATTACAGAGGTATTGAGGATGCTGCGGAACATGTTCACAAGTGTGAACTGCTATGGCGTGTGAAGGGTATCACAACCCCAGAATGGAAGGCTAGTCAGTTTGTAACCACGTTGCAAGGGTGCGCGCATAGCTGGTATAGGAAGTATGACCCTCATCAAATAGTGGTGGACTATACTGCTTTAAAGAATGCATTCTTGGCAAGAATTCCACATTCCTGAGTTTGAGCAGAAGAGCATTAAGGCTTTGAAGGAGATTCAACAAGGAATGGTAGAGAGTGTGTGGGAGTATGATGTGTGCTTTAAAACTCTCTTGTCTAAATTATCATATGATATTCACCCTTCACAGCATGCTCAGTGGTTTTTTGGGGGGTTGATCACTCCTTTTAGAAGGGCCTTATCTCATAAAACTTTTACAGACCCATGCGAGGCATTGGAAGCTGCCCTACATGCCAAAGCTGTTGGTAGTGTTGATACTGGCATTAGCCCATTCTTGGAGGCTCAGATTGCTGCTATGGCCAAGTAGTTGGAAAAATTGTCTACAAACTCAGCCCATGAGACTCGTAGTGGTTTGTGGTGCACAGATTGTGAAGTAGAGGGGCACGTTAAGGATAATTTCCCCTGGAGGATAGTACACACTGTGGCAGTAGATTGTGAAATTTGTCATGGGGACCATGATGCAAGTAGGTGCCCCTTGCTGTATCGTGCAATCTGGAAGAATGTATCTTGTTATTGCAAAATTTACACCTCTACAACCCATGATACTAAGGACTGTAGGCTCATTGATCATATCCATGAGGCCATTGATCATGGGGTGTGCCAAACCAGCGTTGCCAGTAGTTCCAAGGGTGATGATCACCATTATGAGGAGCACACAGATGGAGGTGTGCACGGAAGAGGTTTTCGAGGAGGGTTCTATGGTCATGGAAACCACAGAGGAGGAAGGAGTGAGTTCTCGCAGCGGAACCTGTTTCAATTGTGGATCTACAGAGCATTACAAACGTGAATGCCCCAGAACTGTTGTAGTGCTCGTGGTGTGGAAAGAAGCATAAGTATGAGGAGTGCCTGGAATTGTTTGAGCATATGAATCAACAGCACTGGAAGGACAAGGGTGCTGCAATGGTTAGTATTAAGAAGGAAGACATACAGTGGATGCCTCGGGTAACATGGGATGCAGGTTTGGAGCCTGTCTTGGTAACAACAAGGGCAGAAGCCACACGCACAAGAGAGATACCAAGACAGAAGAACCTGGTTTCAAGGGAGGAGGTCGTTCATGGAAAGTATCCAGACCCTGCGCATCAAAAGGAGGTATATCAGGACACCATGGATGTCATTCAGAGCTTACAAGGGGAAATCCAGTGTCTAAAGGAGCAATCCAGGAGGGAGGAACAAGGAAGGAGAGTCGAAGTGCCAAAGGATGACCTGGATGAGGTCAAGGAGGTGTGTAAAATGCTAAGGTAAGAGAATATCATTCCCTTGCTAGGATCATGGTTGAGAGAGAAGGTACCACGTGCTGGAGGAGAGCACGAGAGGTAGGTCTTGCATGTAAACCTTCCCCCTCACAACCTTGACTATGACAAGGAGATCACTGTTGAATGTAGTTGTAGATGGATGGCTACTTAGTAATATCCTCATTGACACAGGCGTGGAGGTTAATGTTCTAACTTTGGATGCATGGCATCAGATGGGAAGACCTGCGTTACAACCATCTTCAAATGTGTTGTATATGGAAAAAAAGACTAAGGCAATGCCCATCGGTGTCTTAAAGGATGCAACTATTACTATCCAGGGAGCTAAGTTTACTGGGACTTCGAAGTCTTGGTGCTCGCCAAGGCAGATAATTTCCCAGCACTACTTGGGTGCCCTTGGTGTTACAAGAACAATGTGGACCTTCAGTTCAACAAAGGGTACATCAACTTTGAAAATAAGGAGGAATAGGTCATTATACCCCTGGCTGATGGGAAGTCGACACCCTATATTGAACCATTGGGGGAAGAATTTCTAGACAGGATATATGTGCGCTCAATCAGAGACCCAAAGATGATACACCCTACTAACGGGGTTATCCAGTTTGAAGATGCTCAGTCAGTGAGTGATACCACTAGTCTAGCATGTGACAATTGGGCACATGGGACTTATGAATTGATGGGATGACAGTTGAGAGGGTCAGTGACCAAGGTAACAAAGGCACGCACCGGTTCGACACCTTAGAGGAAAAGAACTACCCAAGTATTCAGGAGGAGCCTTCCCTGAGATCTTTTTGTAGGAGGTGGAAGCTCAGTGGAGGGATGGGAAGGAACAAAGAGGGATGTTAAGTTATGTCCTTACTCAGCACAACAACTTGGTGGTGGGCTACACATTAGGAGAGCCTTTTAGAGTGGCACGAGGTAAGAATTACTCTCTCTGTCAGATTTTCTAGGAGCAATGTGCCCACCATCATCAAGGAATACCATGGGAAGGAGCCCACCTCTTTCCATATCCAAGAGTGTGAATTGGTCTTGGAGAGAAGGCACGGAAGCTTTTCCACCATCCCTCTGGGTGCAAAAGTTATATTCAACACTGTAGGGTTGCACGCATGTATGGTATATTCATTCAGAGACACGTCACCATACAAGGAATTGGTAAGAGCTCACAACTAACCTTATTCAAACCTTTGAGTATCAGAGTACCAAACCATTGTCGATAAGGCCTTGTAGGGTATCAAGTGCCTTACCATGGGGGATAGTGCCATGAATGGAAGATAGGCTGTTGGAATTACTAGGTGAACCAGGATTGGGGGCATGCTTTGAAGAAGTAGAGGAAATGGAAGAGTTACAACTTGAGCGCGCATGTTTAGAAAAAGAAAAAGGAAATTTGGTGTATGTGATTGATGGAGAGGAATCAGAAAGCTTGGATGTTAACCATTCTATAGGGACGTACGAGGTAGTGGATAGTGCTGATACTCACATGCGTGCCTACCATGAACCCTTAAAGACAAAGAAGGTTAACATCAGTTCAAGAGAAGAACCTAAGGAAGCTATTATTAGAGACTACTGGTCGGAGAAGGAAGTTTCTAAGATCATTGATCTGTTGCACAAGTTTGAGGATTTATTCCCACGCGGGTACCATGAGCTCAAAGGCGTTCACCATTCCTTGGTGGAGATGAAGATAAAATTGAAGGATGGTGTGTGCCTGGTTAGGAAAAGGCCCTACCAGATGAATTCCAATTTACGCGTGAAGGTTAAGGAGGAGATAGAAAAAATGATAGCTTCTGGGATCATTGAGGTAGTGGAAGATATCAGAGTGGATAAGTCTGATGGTAATCAACATCAAGAAGGATGGGCGGATTAGGATCTACGTGAATTATAGAGAATTGAACATAGTTTGTGTCATTGATCCCTTTCTGACCCCCTTCACTAAAGAAATTTTGAAGGAGTCGTTGGGCGTGAAATCTATTCCTTTACGGATGGATTTTCAGGGTACCACCAAGTCCTGGATTGCAAAGGAGGACCAGGAGAATGATGAATTTCACCACTGAGTGGGGAATTTTTGCATACATAGTCATTCCCTTTGGGTTGAAGAATGCACCTGCCGTTTTCTCATGCATATTGGTGCAAGCGTTCTAGGATTTCATACATAATTTTCTTCAGGTCTATTTGGATGATTGGATAGTGTATGGTCTAGTTAAGGACCATTGTGACAATTTAAGGTTAATGTTTGAGAGGTGTAGGCAGTTGAGGATATCCCTCAACATTAAGAAGTGTGTGTTTGCTACACCCTTTGGGACTTTATTAGGGCATATCATATGTAAGGAGGGATTGCTAGTAGATCCCACTAAAGTTACAATTATTGTGGTGTTAGCGGAGCCTACTAGCCAAAGTGTAGTGCACAGATTCTTTGGGCATATGGGATATTACAAGAAATTCATTAAAGGATATGCCAAGATCTTCGTGCCTTTAGAGGAGATGGTTAGACATAAAATTGCCTTCCATTGGGGAGAGGTGCAGCAGAGGGAGTTTGATACATTAAAATATAGGATTGTCACCGCACCTATATTATGTTTTCCCTCTTAGGAAAATCCCTTCCATGTCCATGTAGATGCCTCAAGGACTGTTATTGGAGTAGTGCTTGCACAGCCAGGTGAAGGGATTTTTGATCATCCTCTGTGTTTTGCAAATAAGAAGCTAACACTTAGCAGATTATAACTATACCACAACTGAGCACGAGAAATTGTCGATGATCTACGTGCTTTTAAAGTTTAGGAAGTATCTACTGGTAACACCCTTTGTGTTTTACACCAACCACATGGCATTAAAGTATTTGGTGAACAAGCCTATTCTATAAGGGTGCATATGTCAGTGAGTGTTGTTGTTTCAAGAGTTTTAATTCACCGTTGTAGTGAAGCCTAGGAAAACTATTGTGGACTTGATCATCTGTCAAGAAATGATTTCAGGGGAGGATGCACAGACTATTGAGGAAACAATGCTAGACGTACAATTGTTTAGGTTACGACGCGTGCCCTTGGATTTGGAAGAGATTGCAGTATTTTTAAAGGAAGGTTTGGCAACCGGAAGGAATGAAGACATTGGAGAAAAAGTAGTTGGCCAGATGTGCCCACACCTTACATGTTAATCAGTGGAGACTTATACAGGTTGGCACGTGATGAAGTTTTGCACAGGTGTGTATTAGAGCATGAGAACTTGGCCATCATGGACGAAGCACATAGAGGAAGTGCGAAGTGGGCAATATGCAGGTGATGCCACCACACATAAAATATTAATGGTAGGTTTGTGGTGGGAAACCCTGTATAAGGATTGTAAAGAATATTGTAAAGCGTGTGACCACTGTCCACCCACATTGGAAAACCAGGAAGGAGAGATGAAATGCCTTTGTGCCCTATCCCTAGCATGAATCCTTTTGAAAAGTGGGAAATATACTTTTTAGGCCCTATTGCACCAGTGACGCGTAGGACTGGGTCATATTATTGTTATCCAACTTCACCCCCCAGGGTTGAATTGATAACATACATCAGGATTCTCAAGTCCTAGGCTGAAAAAGAATGAGCTTTGAGAGAATGCGAGAAGTTGCAGAAAATAAGCCTGGACCAAAAAAAAAAAATTGTGAAAATCGGATAAGTCCTTGTCCTAGAAATATTTGGGACGTTCGGGACACCAAGGCGCGGTTCGGCCGAAACACCTCCAGGCGGCCCGCGAAGCACTGGGAAAAGTGGAAAAAATGTACGCGAAGGACGTGAACCGGCTGGTTCGGCTGAAACAGGAAACTGCAGCACAAGGACAAGTGGGACAAAGGGACGCGCGGGACGCGGATAGCCGAAGGAGCCGAAAGCCAATTAGATCACGCCACGTGTCACCGGTAGAAAAGGGACGAGGAAGCCCATTTCGGGTGGATCGGAGGATTTTGTCCCACGAAGCACTAGGAAATTTAGGAAAAAAGGACGCGGTGGACGTGAAAATACGATAGGTGGCCCGTGGACAAATCACAGCATGACACGTGTCGCCAAGGAAAAAGGTCCAAAAGTCAAAGGGGCGAGTTTTTGAGCACTGATCCAAACCAATGAAATAGTGCCACGTGTCCAAGTTTAAGGGGCCTACAAGAAAAACCCATGAAAAGGTGGAGAGAGGGGATTGCTCAGCGGACCAGAGCCTACCACGTGTCGTCCAGATGGCAGAACGCGGGAAAAGAAATTTAAAAATCTGTTTTCACCTGTTTTGTGCCCTAAATCTTCAGACCTTCATATCTTTCGATCCAGAGCTCGGATTTGCACGTTCTTTATATCAACGGAAAGCTGTTGAAATTATCTACATGATTCTGGGGTCAATCTTGAATTTTGGTGTAGTTTAGAGGGAGAAAATTAAGAAAACATCTCTGATGCATGTAATGCTTCAACAACCAACTTTAATACAGCAGACAGCTCGCCGCTCCTGTTAGACAGCCCACCGTTTTGCCAGGATCTGCCGCTTGGATCATAATGAGATGATTTAAATGCTACCAAGAAGTGGTTGGAGCAGATTCTGAATTTCCCCTCTCTCCCTCTCTCATTTCTTGATATATATTGTAAAGAGAAGCCCTTTTAAGAGGTCGGACATTTTTTTTGTTTTGCATCCTCCCTTCTTCCCTCGCTTGCAAGAGAGTTTGTGGAGCTTTCAAACCTCCCATATAGGTTGTAATGCCAGTCTTTTGCCTCTTGGCCACTGCAATATACTGTATTGAATTTTGAGCAATAATATATATGTTTGTGATTGATTCTCAACCCTCTCATGTATTCATTGTTGTCGTTTTGATCTCTTATTGCAGTTTGGTTACCTGTGCATGGTGTTTGTATTGCATTTATGTGGTCTGTGTTAAATTTGCAAAACAAATGTTTAATATTCCTCGGTGCATCACCTTTGTATTTTAGGTTTTATTCTATGCATTTTCTTACCCTGTCTCCTTGGCAAGTTAGATTAGGTTTTAGTAAACCCTCTGCATTTTTTGTATGCATCTGAACAGAGGAATAGGAACCAGCCTTCTCTGGAGAATCTTTTCTCATCTTCACAAGTCCCACACTTGGAGAAAGGATTCCATGTTGTGCAATCACACTGGATGCCTGAACATCAACCTAGAAGCCTGATCTGCATCCAGGGGTGCTGTGAGTCTGCAACAACAGTTTTGGCATGCCCGGTGGGACACTAGAGGTCTCATTTTTATTGCAGCAAAGTTGATATGCATCTGCTGCAGTTTTCTTGCTTATAAGAGCTATTATTTGCATATCTGGCGACTCCAAGGGGAAGAATCAACTGGTTTCAGCAGTGCAGGCCTGAAAACTCATGAGAAGAATCACCACAAGGTCAAGAGTCGGAGAAGAAGAGGTGCTGTTTGAATACCTGCAGTTATCTCCGAGAAGAAGGCAAAGAGGAAGAAGGATTCAAAGGTCTCCATCTCCACCAAACAGAACTCTCTCAACTCCTCCACCTGACAGGCCTTTCTTTCAATATACAAGGGTTTTAAGACCAATCAGAATGGCTCAGAACAACCCCTACGTCAACTTCACAGGCAGCAGCCCACTTGCTCTCAATGCACAACATCCAGTTCCTATTGCAGCCTTGAAGAACATTCCCTACTTCACTGGAGAAAATCAGACTACTCCAGGTGATCATGTTAAAGATATTGCTAACCTTTGTGCAATCCATGAAATCGATGAAATGCAAGTGGCTGTCAAATTACTGGCATCTTCATTCAAGGGTAAAGCATTGCAATGGTTTAGGAGCCTTGGGGCTGGTTCTATTACAAACTGGAATCAGCTGTGCATTGCACTTCACGAGCAATTTGGAGAGAAGGGAGACAACTTGTCTCTTTTGGAGCAGTTGACAACTATCAAGAGAGCCCCCAACGAGCAGCTGACTGACTTCAACTTCAGATTTCAAAGGTCTTGGGATAGGATTCCAGTGGCAGTCAGGCCAACAGCAGGAGGTGCTTTTCTATATTACCTTAAAGCTTTGAATTCTGATATTTCTATGTTAATTCAGTCCATGGGAGGCACAACAATCCCTATGGCTTATAGCATTGCCATTAGAGCTGAAAAATGTCTTATTCAAGCTGGTAAACTGGCTCCTAGGCCTCCTATGCCCTTGTATCCAAACTTAGAAAATCCAAGCACTAGTCAAGCACCCACTTTGGCTCCTGTTCCCACTCCTAGAAATCAGAGTTCGAATGAAGCTTCCACTTCATCTCCAAGTGCTTCAAATGAACTCCAAGAGGTCATGAAACAGTTGCAAAATTTGGGAAATGAGCTGGTTACTATTAAGAGGCAGCAAGCCCAAGGTTTCAGACCTTCTTATCAACCTCAAGCTCAGCCTAATAGGCAGCCATACCAACCACAAAGACCACCTAATCCAACTGCAAATATGAATCAAAATCAAAGCCAAGTAAGGCCTCCTGCCAATAGACCATTCCAGCCCTATAATCCAAATGCCATATCTGCCTCTAAGGCATTAGTGCCAACACAGAACAACATTGCTCAGGAATATGATTGGTGCTTTCCATGCAACGAGCCTCACAACCAATCCATGTGCTTCAATGGTGCTCTCAATCAAGCACTAATGGTGACAACTACCGGTGTGGAGGGCGAGGGCAGTCAAGGAAACAGCCAACAACCAGAAACATTCCAACAGCAATCAGCCCCAAATGACACTACATTGGTGAACTGGCAAGCAGAAGATTTCTGTGGCATGAATCAGGTAGTTTCTCAAGGTGTTGCAGCCAACACAAGGTCAAAAAGGAGGAATCTGGGTGAAGAACAACCATTAGCCCCAGCCAATCCACAACCTTCCACGGCTCCACAAATGATTGGCAAGCAGAGTCCAGTTTCAAATACACAAGGGCAGCCAAGAACAGCCCCTAGGCCAACTCAAATGCCAGCTGTTGCTGCCCACGTGCAGGGAGTAAACGTGCAAACCAAAGGACAGCAGAGAGATTCTTCATCACCATTCAGTATCATTGATCAGATGAAGAAGACAAACGTTAACATATCAATGTGGGAATCCCTATCTATCCCAGGCCAAAGAGATCTGCTGCAAGCTGCCATGAAGGATTGGACAACTTCGAATCAGCGGGTTCAGATGCAAGACAAAGTGCTTACAAATGCTGCCCAGCCTGAAGGAAGTCATGGAGGACAACAAGGTAAAATGTTGAAGCCCCCTCCTTTCTATGTTTCATTAATCATTGGGGATAAACTAGTACACAATTGCATGATTGATTCCGGGGCAAGTAGCTCCGTGATGCCCAAGCAAATAGCTGATCAGCTGGGTCTCGAATATGAAGTAATATCTAAAGGAGTAGTGCAATTGGATGGGACAGCAATAGCAACAGTTGGAGTGATTAAAAACTTGAGTCTTACCTTGCATGCATGTCCAAATGTTGTTGTCTTACAAGATGTATCAATCATAGACCTTCCACCACTCTTTGCCCTTTGCTTGTCAAGGGACTTCACAGCCAAGATTGGAGGGTATTTGTCTGCTGATTGGTCTCACATGCTGTTTAGAACAAGGTATGGAACTAAGGCCACAATCAGATCTGAACCCATTGCAAACTTCCATATTGAGCCTTACACCCCAAGTCAGATTAATGCCAATTGCTCAGCATTTGATCAAGAAGATCACCCTAGTACTGATGAGGCTGACACCAAGGTTGGAAGTATCCCGGACCTAACTCTTGATGAATGGGCAAACAAGATACATGCTTTTGATCCCTATCAAGAAGTAGAAGAATCTGAGCTGGGAGTCTATTGTATACACGAAGAAAATCAACCTGTTCCTAGCATCACCAAGCCAAGCCATAATGATGACAACGAGGTATGGCAGCTGTTTTTTGACGGATCAAGGAGTAGGCAAGGTGCAGGAGGTGGAGCCATGCTTGTTTCACCCCAAGGAATAAAGTACTATTCAGCTTTTAGATTTCAATTTGCATGCTCCAATAACACTGCTGAATATGAAGCCTTGGTGCAAGGGATGCATTGGGCAATCAAGAGAAAAATAAAGAATCTGCAAGTCTTTGGGGACAGTGAATTGATTGTAAATCAGGTCAAGGGACGACATGCTACCAAGAATGATCTACTCAGGTGCTACAAGAACAGGGTGTGGGACCTCATGGAAGATTTTGAAGGTTTTGGCATCGAATCCATTCCCAGGAAAGAGAATCAAGCTGCTGACAGGCTTGCAGCAGTAGGGGCAGCCTTTGACATTACGAAAAGCATTCAACAAGACAAGGTACAGCCAAACATCCACGTGATTGTGAGGCCTTCAGTGCCGGATAACAATGTCAGTTGGCAAGTGTTTGAGAATGACCAGAAAATCGTCAATTTCCTACAAGAAGAAGCTGAGTTCTCTGCTAGGAATCAAGACAAGTTGCATCAGCAGTATGGTGACCAAGTGGTGCAGTTGAGAACTAACAAATTACCAAAAGGCCTCATAACCTTGGAGTCAATCTTCAACCCGAATGATCAGTTCCGGAAGGAGAAGGCAAACATTCAAGTAAAGGGTGAGGATTCAGAGCCTATTTTAGTGGAAGAAGGCAAAACATTGCAGATTGGCAAAGTAAGTACCTCACAAGAGAAATCTGATTTTGTTCAGCTTTGCCAAGAATTTCCAGATGTCTTCGCTTGGAGCTATGAAGACTTGAGAGGATTCAATCCAAATTTGGCACAACATACCATAGAATTGGATCCAGATGCTAAGCCCATCAGGCAGAAGCAGAGACCAGTCAACCCTCACATTGAGCCTCTGATGAAGAAAGAGCTAAATAAGCTAATAGAGGCAAGCATTATATTCCCGATCAAGCACTCAAGCTGGGTTGCTAACTTGGTTCCGGTCAGGAAGAAGAGCGGAGAAATCAGGTTGTGTGTGGACTTCCGAGACCTCAATAGGGCATCTCTCAAGGATCATTATCCACTCCCTTCCATGGAGCAAATATTGCAAGTAGTATCCGGTTCAGAGAGATTCTCTCTCCTAGATGGCTACTCAGGGTATAATCAGGTGATGGTAAAAGAAGAGGACCAATTCAAGACAGCCTTCACAACTAAATGGGGCACGTATGCTTACAAGAAGATGCCATTTGGGCTGTCCAACGCTGGTGCTACCTTTCAAAGGGCAATGGACATGGCGTTCAAGGGCTTGATCAACAAGATAGTGCTGATATACCTTGATGACATCACTGTATTCTCCAAGAATGCAGCAGACCATCTCTTTCACCTCAGGCAAGTGTTTCAGAGGTGTAGAAAGTTCGGAGTGTCTTTGAACCCCAAGAAGTGCATCTTTCTTGCACATGAAGGAAAGCTCCTTGGCCATATTGTCTCGAAAGAGGGACTGGCAATTGACCCAGAGAGAGTTGAAGCCATAAGAGCACTGCCATTGCCAAGTCACAAGAAGGCTCTTCAAAGCTTCTTGGGAAGGATCAATTTTGTCCGCAGGTTTATCCCAGATTTTGCAGCCCTTGTCAAGCCCATCACCAAAATGTTAAAGAAGAGCATGGCTTTTAAGTGGACAGCAGAAGGCAAGGAGAGTTTTGAGGCAATCAAAGAAGCTATCTCTCAAGCACCAACTCTCATTAACCCAGACTTCTCCAAGGATTTCATCCTCTATGCATTTGGAGGTGATGACACTATCTCTGCCATTCTGGTACAGCAGAACAAAGATAATGATGAGCAGCCGATTGCCTTTTTCAGCCAGAGCCTAGACGACTGCGAGGTGAGGTACTCTTTTATTGAAAAGCGTGTACTTGCAGTAATCAGAAGCTTGAAGAAATTCAAGCATTTAGTCTCAAACAACAAGGTCCAGTTGCTGGTCTCACATGTTGGAGTTAAAGACTTCCTCCTCAACAAGGATTTGAATGAGAAAAGGGCAGGTTGGATCACCCGTGTCATGGAGTATGACATTGATATCAAGATCACCAAGCTGGTAAGAGGGAAAGGACTGTGTGAGCAGCTGGTTTTGGGGAAGCAAAAGGAAGTATGCAACGAAGAAGAGGCTGTTTTGACAGTCCAGGACAATCATGAGCCAAGTGGCAATCAAGAAGAAGACGATGCTTCCCCCACTCCTTGCTGGACCCAAGATATTATGCACTTCCTAGGTACAGGCCAGTGCCCCCTAGAGATGAACAAGACCCAAAGGAGACACTTCAGGTTGCAGGCTGTTCCGTATGCCATTGTTGATGGAGTTTTGTTCAAGAAAGACGTGAATGGAGTGCTGCTGAGATGCATTAGCACAGATCAGATTCAAAGGGTGTTGGAAGAGTTTCATGGTGGACCAGCTGGTGGCCATTTTGCACCAAGAGTGACAGCTCTAAAAATCATGAAGGCTGGTTATTATTGGCCTAAAATCTTCAGTGATTGCTATGCATGGATCAAGAGGTGTAAGAATTGTGCATTCTTCACAGGAAAAGAGAAGTTTGCTGCCCTTCCATTGCATCCAATCTCAGTTGACCAGCCATTCATGCAATGGGGTTTGGACTTCATTGGAGTCATTAACCCCAATTCAAGCCAAGGGCATAAATGGATTTTGACAGCCACCGACTACTTCACCAAATGGACAGAAGCAGTAGCACTCAAAGAGGCAAATGAGTCTAGCATCCTAGACTTTTATGAGGGAATAACAACCAGATTTGGTGTACCTGCCACAATAATCTCTGATAATGCATTGGCATTCATTGGATCTAAGGTGACTGAGTGGGCCGTCAAGAACGGTATTTACCTGAGCACTTCATCGAACTATTACCCTCAGGGTAATGGCCAGGCCGAGTCTACAAACAAGAACTTGTTAAGGATCATTAGGAGAACTCTTGATGAGAATCAGAAGTCTTGGCACACCAAGCTGAAATCAGCCTTATGGGCTGATAGGATCACTCCCAAAAGATCCACAGGTAACTCTCCATTCAGGCTTGTCTATGGAAGAGAGGCAATCTTGCCCATGTCACTTGAGTTACCAACATTGGAACTCATGAAGCAGCTGGAGTTACTTGAATTTGAGCCCATGGAGGTGAGATATGCAGAGTTGATGGAGCTGCAAGAGATCAGAAATCAGGCATCCCAAGCAATGGAAAAGGATCAAGCTTTGATCAAGAAAACCTTCGATAGAAAGGCCAAGGATAGATCTTTTCAAGTTGGAGATCTAGTGTTGAAATGGGATGCGGACAGAGCAAAACTGGGAAGGCATTCAAAATTTGATGCTATTTGGAGTGGCCCATACATGGTCACAAAGTGCAAGAGCAGCAATGCTTTCCAATTGGCCTCATTGGATGGTGAAGAACTGCAGATTCCAGTAAATGGAATCTATCTCAAACATTGCTACTGAAAATAAAAGGTTCACCCTTGTAAATATTAGTCTAGATTTCAATTCCTCTAAGTGCGTATGCACATTGTCTTGTTGTAGTTAGGTTTCAGTTTCCCTAAGTGCTTTGGCGCAGGTTTTGTCACTCCTAGTTTGAGTTTTTACAGTTCAGCGTGCTCTCATGGAGGGAGTTGCAGTATCAGGCTCATTTCAGGTCATTGTTTATGACTCCATGCCCAATGGATCGCAAAAAGGCAACTGGTCTTTTCATCTAGCAGGCAGATGACCCCGCTGAGTCGCCAAATTGTTATCCAACTTCACCCCCCAGGGTTGAATTGATAACATACATCAGGATTCTCAAGTCCCAGGCTGAAAAAGAATGAGCTCTGAGAGAATGCGAGAAGTTGCAGAAAATAAGCCTGGACCAGAAAAAAAAATTGTGAAAATCGGCTAAGTCCTTGTCCTAGAAATATTTGGGACGTTCGGGACACCAAGGCACGGTTCGGCCGAAACGCCTCCAGGCAGCCCGCGAAGCACTGGGACAAGTGGAAAAAATGTACGCGAAGGATGCGAACCGGCCGGTTCGGCTGAAACAGGAAACTGCAGCACAAGGACAAGTGGGACAAAGGGACGCGCGGGACACGGATAGCCGAAGGAGCCGAAAGCCAATCAGATCACGCCACGTGTCACCGGCAGAAAAGGGACGAGGAAGCCCATTTCGGGTGGATCGGAGGATTTTTTCCCGTGAAGCACTGGGACATTTGGGACAAAAGGACGCGGTGGACGTGAAAATCCGGCAGGCCCATGGACAAATCACAGCATGACACGTGTCGCCAAGGAAAAAGGTCCAAAAGTCAAAGGGGCGAGTTTTCGAGCACTGATCCAAACCAATGAAATAGTGCCACGTGTCCAAGTTTAAGGGGCCCACAAGAAAAACCCACGAAAAGGTGGAGAGAGGGAATTGCTCAGCGGACCAGAGCCTGCCACGTGTCGTCCAGATGGCAGAATGCGGGAAAAGAAATTTAAAAATCCGTTTTCGCCTGTTTTGTGCCCTAAATCTTCAGACCTTCATATCTTTCGATCCAGAGCTCGGATTTGCACGTTCTTTATATCAACGGAAAGCTGTTGAAATTCTCTACATGATTCTGGGGTCAATCTTGCATTTTGGTGTAGTTTGGAGGGAGAAAATTAAGAAAACGTCTCTGACGCGTGTAATGCTTCAACAACCAACTTTAATACAGCAGACAGCTCGCCGCTCCTGTTAGACAGCCCGCCGTTTTGCCAGGATCCACCGCTTGGATCATAATGAGATGATTTAAATGCTACCAAGAAGTGGTTGGAGCAGATTCTGAATTTCCCCTCTCTCCTCTCTCATTTCTTGATATATATTGTAAAGAGAAGCCCTTTTAAGAGGTCAGACATTTTTTGTTTTGCATCCTCCCTTCTTCCCTCGCTTGCAAGAGAGTTTGTGGAGCTTTCAAACCTCCCATATAGGTTGTAATGCCAGTCTTTTGCCTCTTGGCCACTGCAATATACTGTATTGACTTTTGAGCAATAATATATATGTTTGTGATTGATTCTCAACCCTCTCATGTATTCATTGCTGTCGTTTTGATCTCTTATTGCAGTTTGGTTACCTGTGCATGGTGTTTGTATTGCATTTATGTGGTCTGTGTTAAATTTGCAAAACAAATGTCTAATATTCCTCGGTGCATCACCTTTGTAGTTTAGGTTTTATTCTATGCATTTTCTTACCCTGTCTCCTTGGCAAGTTAGATTAGGTTTTAGTAAACCCTCTGCATTTTTTGTATGCATCTGAACAGAGGAATAGGAACCAGCCTTCTCTGGAGAATCTTTTCTCATCTTCACAAGTCCCACACTTGGAGAAAGGATTCCATGTTGTGCAATCACACTGGATGCCTGAACATCAACCTAGAAGCCTGATCTGCATCCAGATCCTGTTATCAGAGTTCATGGTGGCTCATCACAAGACTACACCCTATCACCCACAAGTAAATGGAACCGCGGAAGAAGCATTCAAAAAAATACTGAATCATACCCTGACCAAAATTTGTGATGTCAGAAGACAATATTGGGATGAAAAAGTATCGACAGTATTATGGGCTTACATGATAACATATAAAAGGCTGAACAAAGCCACACCATTTTAGTTGGTGTTTGGTGTGGAAGCTATCTTTCCAGTTGAATTTATGTTGCCTTCTTTGGGAATAGTGTGTGCAGGAGGGTTAGCCGATGAACAAGTGTTGGAAGAAAGGATTGATGAGTTAATGAAGCTAGATGAGAGACGATCACTTGTTAGGTGAAGCCAAACAACAACAAAAGCAAAGCAGAAGGCTTCGCATGATTGCCACATTAGAAACAAGAAGTTTGAGGTTGGGCAGATGGTTTTATTGTATGATTCCAAGTTTCTACACCACCCTAGGAAGTTAAAAGTCCATTGGTTGGGTCCTTACACAGTCTTGTACATCCTTGATTTGAGCGCATGCCAGTTACAAGCGTACAGACTTCAATGGGAGTAGGCTAAAGACCTACTATAAATAACTCTTCTCGGTGTTTGTAAATAAGGCAGTTTTTCCAGTTAGTTTAGAAATTTCCTTTATGCATTCCCTTTCTTGTGTTTCCCATTTCGCGTTGTTTTTTTGTTTTGCACCTTGGGTGCTGGTAACCTTATTTGCTACTTTGTAGAATTTGTGAGTGTGCACAGAGGACCACACATCATTTTAAGTGTGGGGTGGAGTAATGTGAAGGAGTGCATGGTCTAGAGTACCAAGGAAGTGTATGTTAAAAATCCTTGTTGAATGGCCCATTTGAAAGAGGTGTATGGAGAGAAAAGATGGAAGAAGGATGGCTGGTGATGAGGATAAAGCTACTTTTAGATCACACGTACTAAGGAGGAGAAAGCACGTTAAGTAACATGAGGTAGGTGAGAGCAAAAATTAAGACAGAAGAAGTGCCTTCGGTGCAGGTTTTGCGCGTATAAGAGTCTCTTGTCGGGTTGGATTGGTTAAACTTCAGAAGGTTGGAGGAGTTTTCATGCATGTTGGGCATGTGAGTAAAAGCACTGAAGATGGGTTTTGTTTGAAAAAGCCACATTAAATGAAAAAAGTATGGTTGTAGGTGAAGTAGCATTTAATGCTCAAAAAGGAAAAAAAGCTATAAGTAAAGGGTCGAGGCACTTTCATTTTCACTTTGCAAATAGAGAGAGAAGCGATTTGTTTTTACATCTATTACAAACTAGGGTTTCCAGATTTGATCATGTGAAGAAAGATCTGAGAGGTTGAAGCGTGAGCAGCTAGTTTGGATTTGCAAACTAGAAATAAGGGGTTTCATGGGCGTGAGAAAAGTTGTGAGGAGGCACCGTCTTGTGGAATTTTTATCCCAGTTAGGGTTTGAAAAAACTAGGGCACGGGGTTAAGAGGCTTTTCATCACAGGTTTGAGATTTGAGGATAGAAGAAGTAGAAGAGTAGAGTAACAAGGAGGGAGTGAAGTGATAGGAGGACCTCGAAAATGGCACCCAAGAAAGGAAAGGGCAAGGGCAAGGCCAAGAAACAAGAACTTGACATGAATACAAATGAAGAGTGGTATGTGGAGATTCAATACCCAGATGGGGTAATGATGGGTAAGGAGTGGGAGTCCCACCTGAGGAACGTGCCTGTGAGTGACTATAACCATCGAACGAACATGATCGAGAAGGAAATGACACTGGAGTTAGTGCACCCCACAAGTAAAAAGACACCAGAGGGCTTGCCCATCTACAATGATGATGTTAAGGTCAAGATGGAGAAGGCAGGGTTGTTGCAACTCTATGAGTTTCCCTATTTTGGAAAACCAGAGTGCCTATACTAATGGCTAATGTCACGAGTACATGAAGATTACTTCCATTTAATAGGGCACAAGATGCACATTACTCCTCAACTCATCTCACAGTTCACAGGCCTCATATGTGAAGGAGACAGCTTGGAGGATGACCTAGGTGACAAGGAGGCAATTCAGGAAACCATCACCAAATATGCCTGCAAGAAGGGGTCGAGGTACTATGACATCTCAGACATCAAGGACCCAATGATGAAGATGGCCGCACATCTGGTAACAAAGCTGAATGGCCAGGAGAGATGGACCTAGGTCAGTAAACCATGGTTACATGTTTTCAGAAAGATTACAGAGGGCACCATATACAACTTGTCTGCATACATCATGGAGGAGATTGTTAGTTGCATGAAGGAAGGTGACAAAATCCTCTTCAGCAACGTCCTACTAACCATCGTGTTTTCAAAGATTGGAGTGCCTGACGCATCGAAAAAATTTGTATGGGAGTACCCTACCGAGGATCCTTCACCCGTGAAGAGATTCGAGAAGTATGCATGCGACACAATGACAACACCCCACAATGCGCGACTGGAGAAGTGGTATATGTGCCTGAGGAACGTGTTTGGGGTAGAGTGGAGGATTCCCAAACAACTGCCAGTAGTCACTGAAGGAGAAGATGAATTTGTAGTATACCAACATTTCTTCCTGGGAAAGTTCAGGCTAATAGATGAATCATGGAGCCCATGGTGCAAGCTTCCCTTCACTTTCATAGCTCAATACTTCCAAGCGGGAGTAAACAGATTCAAGGAATCCAAGAAGCTGAAGCTAGAACTTGGAAGCCTGGATCGGGACCACAGAGAGTTACACAAAAATTTGAACTACCCCAGCGGCAAGCGCGCATACGTAGAAAGATACGTATCGCATGAAGTACAGATGACTAGACCAATAACATTTCCCATTGCAGGAGGATCTGTGTGCATATACCTCTGCATAAGACCAAAGTTTGAAAAAGGAATGTACCTAGAGAATGATGTCTCCAGACCTAAAGATCCCATGGGTAGGAAGAGGCCCGCACCCAAGAAGAGGGGAAGAGGTGAAGAAGCACCTAGTGTGCAGACTACTCAAATGGTAAGCATGCCATCAATGAGTGCCAAGCATAGCACCTACGTGCATAAAAAGAAATCATCGGTAAAGGAAAAGAAACTAGAGGAAGAGGTGTCAGAACAACCCCTCACCAAGGAGAAGTTGCCAGAGAAAGAAGAGAAGGTTGAGTCCCCTATCAAAGAATCACCTCTCAGGAAAAAGCAGAGGATGGAAGAGGAAGCTGACTCAGAGGAGACTGAAAGCTTGGAGAAGTACATGGGTGGAAGAGAGGATGAGAGTGAAGAAGATGACAACGAGGAGGATGAGCCTGAAAGAGACTAGGAGCCACATGTCTTCAGCGTGTACGATTCAGAAGAAGAGAGTGGAGAAGAGAAATAGGAGTTCATGTTTGTGTAGTGCAAGGGCACACAGGATGGGGAATGCACCCGAGACATGGGAAGGAATGAGGAGATTGGCACAGATAAGTAGGAGCCCATAAGCTTCACAAAGGAGCAGATAACTAAGGTAGTAGAGAGAGAGGCAAAGAAAATGCTCAAGGCCCTAGTAGACCAAGAGTTGGAGTGCAGCGCTGACATTGTGCTGGAGGAAGGAAAAGAGGAAAACATTTGAAAAGGAGCATGATAGCGTGGGAGGAGGTCCCACTGTAACGGTGAGTTTTCCCAAAGGTGCATGCTCGGGTAGGAGGACCCTTGATATAGAGCAAAGACAAGTGATGGGCTACATTGATGACCAAAAGAAGGTGCTATGCGCATGGTTCCAGAGCATTGTACCCACAGAAAATTTTAGCCATGGGGTCATTTGAAAAGGAGGGCGCATACCCCAGGATGAAGAAGATGCTCTCTTGGGCATTTGAATCCCACATTGACGAGCTAGAATTTGAATTCTACCAAGGAGCAATCATAACAGTACCAGAGTCTAAGGGAGCCAATCCCTTGGTAAATGCCTAGGAACTCTCAGATGAGTAGGTCTGTAACGCGCTCAACAAGGTCATGGTCGAGATAGAGGCTAGGCTCTTTGCACACAATGATAGAATAAGAGTGCTAGAGGGAAAGCTAGGGAAGAAAGAAGAGGAGCTAGCTGAGAAGGCCAAGAGCTTGAAGCAAGAAGAACTGATCAGCACACAGCTAAGGTGTGAGCTAAAGGATGAGAAGACAAAGGTGCAGGAAGTATACAAGAAGGTGGAGTCTATCAAGAGCACCATCATTTTAAAGCACCCAGACCTAGCACCACCCACATAGAAGTACGCATCCACTCTGGAATGCTTAGAAGATCTAACACGTGTCCTCACCATGGAGAGATGACCTTTGGCCCTAGAGTCTGCAGAGGAAGTGGTTGCGTGCTTAAAGAAAGAGGACAAGTTGAGGGTGGTAGCACTCATTACTGAGTATAGAAAGGTGCTCACATAGGTTAAAGTCAATGACCAATCTATTGAGGCCACATATGATACTTGCGCAAACAGGGATAAGGTAGCAAGCACCTTGGTTGCCACACTCGAAGTGGAGCTAAAGGAGTTCCAAGAGAAGAATAAAGGAAACAGGGCAGAGAGGGACAAGGTTCTTGCCAAAGTAGAAAGAAAATTTGAGGCAATTGAAACATTAAGGGGTTCAATCAAGGCCTGGATGAAAGAACTATACCCTCAGATTACCAGGAGGATGGACACACTCAAAGACTTGGGCAAGGAGATGGAGAAGATCATTGACACTTTGGGCACCCAGGGAATTGGCCTAAGTTTTGACGAGGTGAGCACCCTGATCGGCGACCTCTGTCAGAAGGCACAAAGCAAGGTCGACATATGGAACAAGCTGGAGGCAGACTTGCAGAAGGATTTTCCTAGCTTGCTGAGTTAATGCCCCCCTATTCTTCCTTCTCCCCCAATTCTTTCATTCCTTTATTATTTTGCAAAATGTAAGACTACACCTTGGTTCCTTAAGGTAGCATACATCTTGGTTAAGTGGAGTGTTTCCGCAGGACAAGAGAACAGGCGTAGTGTGGGGTGATGTTGGACCCCTAGAATATTGACCAAGTATGAAGGTGCACGTAGGTGCAAAGGTCCCAGTTATGGAATGGCGCACAAGGAAAAAGTGCATGGAGGGTTTAAGAGAAGGGTAAGCACGCGCGACACATGAGGACAGAGCCAAGGGTTTGGGACTTAGTCAATTTGGATGTCTAGAGCAGAACACATGAAAAGCATGACCCAGTTATGCATGTGGATAAGGTGCCAGCCTGGCGACAGGTTGGCCCAGGAAGGAGCATGCTAGAAGCTTCTAGAAGCACATCATGGGATAAAGTGGAAAGCTCAGGCCTGGAGAAGCATGCTCACATGGAGGACCACATTCAGACACTTGGCACTAGATTTGAGGGCACTGGAGGGTGAGTTGGTAGTCCAAGACAATTATAAATACAAGCGCCTACAGAGTAAAAGAAGAGAGATGAAGAGTATGGGTAGAGCTCTACAGAAATACTATGAGGAATCTGTTAGTGGATAGTTGTATTCGGGAAAGAATGCATTAGGCTTAGGGATTGTAATTTTCTTTTTGGTAGCTTAGTTACATAAGTCCAGTTGCAATGCATGACTGCGGTCTGCTTCTCTGTGACACTCTGTAATGGCTCAATGGATGTAATGAGGTTACCTATTATATATATACATGAATATCAATGATTTTGATGCATACTTCTCTCTCATGAGTTCTCTTTCCTTTCATGCTAAGTAAGGATGCTTGTATGTTTCTTTCTGTCATAATACATGTTATGGATTCTGTTAAGTACTTCAGTCTGAAATGACTGCAAGGATCTAGAGGCCGTTCTGAGCCCTATGGTTCTTGTATGTCCTAACTTCCCTTCTAAAATCTCTTACACAAATCATAGATGATGTTTCCCACTAAACTCACATAAAGAGAGACTTGGTACCCACACGTGCCTCAGGTGAGCACCCAACTTTCACTGGGTGATAGGCCGATGTGCATGGGATTCCTTTCTTTATGTTAAGGGTAAAAATGACTATAGAAAGATGTAGTCATTTCTCACAAAAAAATTGAAAAGAGGTCCCAACAACGGAACCAAGATGTATTCATTTTTATTCCCTTAGAATAACCCTCTAATCCCTTGTGTGCCAACCTATCATCCAGAGGGAACTGAGTGCTCACCTGAGGTACGCGCAGGCGCCGAGACCCTCCTTTATGTGAGCATTAGGAGAAGATGTTTTCATTGATGATAGATTAAGTGCAAAAAAGTAAATGATCATGCATACATTCTGAAACCATGGGATGATTCATTACACCAACATACCCATTTAGATAACAAGAGAAACATCATACAGATAGTAGATATGATCCATAACATAAATAAAAAGGAACTAGGGTTTACACCCATGAACAATATATTTAGAATAAAACCATATATTCATGTTGCTCATAGTTTAGTAACCACATTACATCCAAAAGGATCATATTAGACTAATATATCATGACTCACACATCATAATTTATAGCTATTCTTCCCTATTCAAAAATTTAGCAGACCCATTCCCCTAGATATGCTAACATTCCTATAGCCCTCTTATGAGAACCCTAACCCCTAGAATATTTTTCTCATTTTTGCAGAGATTTTCCTACTTTGTTATGGTTTACCACAAAATGGCCCTCTTCTCCTCTATCTCTCTCGATGATACTCTCTCTAGATTTTTCCTCTCTCCTCCATCCTTTTATTCTACATGAGTATCTCTATAAATAGGTTTAACACCCACTGCCATGCCTTCCTGAAGTAGCAGATTGGTTTTCAAGCGTCAAGGTGGTCCTCCAATGGAGCATTTTTCTCCTGATTATAGCTCCCCACTTTCTTCAATGATGTATTTGGGAATGTTCCAGGAATGGAATATTCTTTCCTTGACCACCAAGTCATCAGGTTGTCACCTAATCCATTCAGCATGCCTAGTCGGGTCACGTTTTTCATCAAGTGCCTCTTGGAAAGCCAAATATGAATAAGTCATGAAATCCTTTGCTCTGCCTTACATGCGCACTGTGGTTTCTACAAAACCCTTCTAAAGCCCCTGTTCTGCATGATTTTCCCTGTGTTCCCATATTATTCACTGGTCCTATACACACACGTGCCCTTTAGGACTTAGTATTTTGAGTCCCAACAATACCACTAAAAACTCCAGTTCAAATGGGAAACCTAAGAAGGAAAAGGTTAAATGATCCTATTGCAAGAAACTTGGTCACGATGAGAAAAAATGTATCAAGAAGAAAATTGACCACCTCAGTCATCTCCTTGAGAAGAACAACATAGGGGTCCTTAAATCTATCAAATAGTCTTCATCAACCCAAGAATTTACTAAGAAAATAAATAAATAAAGAGAAACATAAGGGAAAGGCACTAGTTGTAGTTTAATCCTTATCTACTCCTTTGTGGGTTATTAACTCTGGTGCTTCACACCACATGGGTTCATCACAGGTTGATTTTTCTTCCTTAGTGCTCTGCAACATGTCCTCCATCACTTTGGGTGATGATAATCTAGCCACAATTTTAGGGATAGGTTATTTTGAAGTCGAAGGTGGAACATTCACAAATGTTCTCAGTGTAGCTTCACTTTAAACTAATCTCCTATCAATGTATCAGATGAATCATATAGGGAAGGGCATGAGAGTTCCTATTTGATCCATATTAATTTAATATTAGGGAGTTTCATAGCAACACTACAGTAGCAATTAGGAAGGGATATATCACCATGTTAGGTTATATACCTTCTCACACTTTTGCACCTAATGTTTCCCCTACTACATTTCTCACACATTTAAATGGAGTTAGTAGATTATGGACATGATTAGTTTGGCCATCTTAACTACCACTACCTTGAGCAAATTATCAACATGACATGGTTATATGATTTCCTAGAGTTCATTTCTCAAAGGGACTTTGCGAGGGTTGTGCTCTTGGAAAACACCTTGAAGAGAAATTTGACAAAGGAAAATCTTAGAGAGATTCAACACATTTAGAGTTTATTCACATTGATGACACAGGGGATTTTCCCATCCTTATTTCACCAAGGCCAAATGTGCTCTCACCTTTATAGATGACTTTTTTAAATATACATGGGTCTAATTCGTTAGGCAAAATTCTGAAGTGTTTGATTACTTTTAGTACTTCAAGGCACTCACTGAGAAACAATCTAGGAAATGCATCAAATTTCTTCAAAAAAATAATGGGTGGAGTATGTTAGCAACATATTTGTTGTTTTTCACCACAAAGGGTATTGATCTATAAAAGATAGTGCCTTACACTCCTTAGCATAATGGCATGGAAGAACTTAAAAAATAGGTCCTTGAAAGAGATGGAAAACTATATGATCCACTTTAAATATTTGACTTTACACTTTTGGGAAGAAGCCATAATTGTGCCTATTATATACACAATGAATTTCCCCACAAAGCTTTGAAAGGTATAACTCCCTTTAAGCTTTTGGCACAACAAGAAACCATGGAATTTAAGCAATTCATGACCTTTAGATCACCAATAATGTCACACATCCCCAAAAAGAAACTACAAGGAAATGAAGCCTCAATCCAAACCTTGCATCATTATTTGGTATCTAGAGGGGGTCAAGGGATATAGAATTCTCCATCCTACTACTCATGAGTTTTTTATCAAGATAAGTGTTAAGTTTTAGTATATTCCCACTGACTCTTTACTTGACTCTTCTCCATATACTTTGGATTCACTCTGTTTTCATGAGAAGTCTAATTTAGATCATCCAAAGTAGGTTCTTGAGGTAGAGTATTCTAATTCTTCTAATTCTAGCAGAAAGAAGAGTAATGAGGATTCATCCTCATCTAATTGTAGCCATACTTAAGAGGATGAGGATTTTAGCACATGACTCACCCACTTCAATACCTCTTTGGGCTAGGGAGACACTTTTAGAGTGCCAACACTTAGGAATGGGATCTATAGGATGAAAAATACTCAAGAAGACTATCAAAGTATGCCACATTCCTTCTATGCTTTAGTGAGAGATCTACATACATTCCAAAAGGCATTAGGAATACATGAGTGGGGTATTGTTATACATGAGGAAGATAATTCCTTAATCAGTAATCACACTTGGGATTTGACTTCACTTCCTAAGGGAAGGAATATGGTTTCAATGTTGATGGATATATCTGAGACCAAATTTTAGCAGATGGGTTAGTTGATAAGTATAAGGATCTCAATTAATAGCCAAGTGTTTTTCACAAGTAGCTAGCATAGTACTTAAATACCTTTGAACCTATAGCCAAGATGAATTCGATTATACTCATACTTTCTTTAGCCATAACACATGGTTAGAGTGTGCACTAGATGGATGTGAAGAGATGATTTTATTCATAGATACCTACATGAGGATATCTACATGGAGGATAGCCACCTGGGTTTTTTCAAGGATTCTTCCTTAGTTTGCAAACTTAGGAAATCCATCTATCAGCCTCAAACAGGCCCCTCGGGCTTGGTATGCCAAGATGGATTCCTTCCTCCTAGATTCTAGTTTTACTTGGTGCCATTCAGATCCCAATGTATATCTATTACACCATGGATGATTCATTACTGATACTGGTACTTTATGTTGATGACATTTTTATCACCAGGAGTACTTCATCATATCTTAGTAGTGAAGATAAATCTTCAGGATAGATTCACCATGACTAACTTGGGTCTACTGCACTACTTACTTGACATTGAGATCACATAGTCTGATTCAAAGGATTTCACTTGCATAAACTGCAAGTATCTCTCGATCTTTTGGCTTGGTTTCACATGTCTAATGAATTCAAGCCATCTCTGAATCCATTCTTATCTAGAGTCAAGCTTGAGGTTGATTGTTCCACACCCTTATGGTCGATGCTACTTTGTATCGACAATTTGTTGGCAGCCTTATTTACTTGACTCACACCAGACCCGATATCTCCAATGCCATTGGTATTGTTTTGAGGGTTTACATGTAGGAACTCCATGAGATGAATTGGAAAGATAAATAAGAGGATCTTACACTACATTCATGGTTCACAAAGATATGGGATTCATTATAAGGCTAGTTCATAAATTGAATTGGTTAGCTATATAGACTCGGATCGGGCTAGAAATAATAAGTGTCATAAGTTTACTTCAAGTTACATTTTATCATTACGTTCTAGTCCTATAAGTTAGTCGTGATAGAATAAATTTTTTATTTCTCTATCATCCACAAAGGGATAGAGTACAAGGGAGATGTTAATGCAGATACTATGGTTATTTGGCTTTATTCAGGGGTTTCCTTCTTAGATTGGAATCCATATCAATAATCATACATGTATATTTTTTAACAACCAGAGAACCGTCGATATATGAAAGAATCTAGTCCTTCATCAAAGGACCAAACACATTGAGATTCACATGAACTTTATTCAAGGATCTCATTCATGTGCAAGTCATCAATTTGATGTTCTACCAATTTTTAGAACATGGTTGCTAACATCTTCATCTAAACCTTTCATTGAGAGAAAGTTCATTCATCTATGAGATCTTCTTAGGGTTTGGTCTACATAAGTATCTTCATCATATTCAGGGGGCCTTTTAACCTCTTCACTTTTTCATGTCTCTCTTTTGGGGAGGAGTTTTTCCCACTAAGTTTTTCTTCTTTTAATCTATCTTATGAGAGATTGCATTGTGTATGGGTACCTAATCAAGCCTTGTTATTAGGACTCATTTTCCTTTTTCACTACCCACCTAAGATATGCTTATGGGTGGTGTTAGAGTAGGATTCATTTTCCTCACTTGTATTAGTATTATATTACTTAGGATATTCCACCTCACTTGGATTTTCCCTACACTTATAGGATATGTTTGCTTAGGTATAAAATTGACTACATTATTCTAGGTGTTGGTTACCACTTGAATACACTATTCTAGGTGTTTGATACTACTATTCTAGGTGGATATTACTAAGATTCTAGGAGGAGGTTACAAATTCACCTCATATATGTATATCTCTTGAATTATTTTATTTGATCGTATTAAGTTGGAGTTATTTCTATGTTATTGCAATTATCTCTCTTGTATTTTCATGATTTGTAGTCTTGTATGCTTTCTTTGTTTTGTTTTGGAATGATTCACGTCTCACATCTTTCACCTGTGCATTATTCAACCAAAAGATATATGGCACTTCTCCGACATGGTATCAGAGTCGAGATGGTATAGAGATTATCTAGTTATTATTTTGGAAGTTTATTTTCATTTGAGTTCATTATTTATAAGTGTTTGGGTGTTATTTGGTGTTGTTTTTTCCTAGATTGTGGGTGTTATAAGATATTCTTATGGGGGTGTTAGTGTAGGATTTATTTTCCTCACTTTATTTGCATTATCCAACTTGGGATATTTCACCTCACTAGAAGTTTCCCTACACTTATGGGATATGATTGCTTAGGTGTACATCTGAATACACTATTCTAGGTGTTGGTTACCACTTGACTACACTATTCTAGGTCTGGTTACCACATAACTACACCATTCTAGGTGTTGGTTACCACTATTCTAGGTGGATATTTCCATAATTCTAGGTGGATTTTACACATTCACCTCCTATATGTACATCTCTTGCATTATTTTAGTTGATCGTATTGAGTTAGAGCTATTTATATGTTATTACAATTATCTCTCTTGTATTTTTCTAATTTGTAGTCTTATATGCTAGATTTTTTTGTCTTGGAAAAATTCACGTCTCATATTATTCACCTGTGCATTCTTCAAGCTAGAAAATTATTGATGCTTCTTTGATATGGGCTTGGAATTGTTAGGATGGTTGAAGTCAACTGCATTAACAGAAGGGACATGGTTGTTATTCCTTTGGGTTCCCATGTTCCCATTATTGTTTTTTACGTTGCCAATGTTAATAGCATTAGGATTCTTTGGTTGATCAGTTACATTATTTTTGGATGCACCACGATTTCAATTGAGCACCTTAGGTCCTTGTAGTTATTTTTGGTATTATTCTAATATTTTCCATGGTATTTTAGTTAGAGGTCACCAACCTCCCATCAGGTACCGTATGTCTTTCAACCACTATCAATAGTTCACTTGATCAATGTGAAAGCGCACCCTCTAATACTTCCTCATAGCTACAGAGGGGGAATTTATGCACTTCCTCCTTATTTTCTCAATTAAGTGAGTGAGAGAAAGAGGTCACATACTTCTGTCTATGATCCATATTGGGTGCAATTGTGGAAGAATAAATGACTTGACGCCACCTCTGAATGAAGTGAGTAGCGGATTCATTTTACTCTTGTTTAATGTGTAAGAATTCCCTGATTCCCGTTTGTAATCAACTTATTATGTCAAAGTGATTTGATGAACTCGGATACACAAGTTTTTTAAAGGAGTGTATTGAAGCCTTTAGGATTCAGTAATACCATTCTAGAGATAATACCTTCAAGGGTTCTTTAGAAATATCTGATCCACCAATGCATCCCATGGGAGTAATTCTCTAATTGCAGTGGCATAGGCCTTGATATGTATTGTTAGGGTCTCCTTATCCTTTGAACTTAGGAATGATCCAACAATGGTTGTAGAAGCATGACACCGCATATTGTAAAATCAAGAGGTTATTTCAAATATTCAGCATAAGTTCCCATCTTGCATAGGATGCAACCATACAATTTCCCTGATGAAGGGGAAGAGGAGGAGAAATGTGATGATAAGTTGTAACATAAGTATTGGCTAGGTCACATGTAGTCCCTTGATATCGTGTCGAATCGACTGGAGAAAATCATACACATCCAGTTCTGGTGATTTAGAATACATGTGCATATAAGGAGGATTAGCATTAGGAAATGAACTCATGGGTGATGCACGATGGAAGGTTACATTGTTGGGGAGGTGTAGAAATCGAAAAATTCATTCCCAACTAACCCCTTGTGCGGGATATGCAAGTAAGATGGATGAGGAGTTTATTCCTAGTGTATCTGATCTCAATGAGAAGATTTCCATCTGGGTTAGAATTTATCCGAAAAAAATTGTTGTGGTGGTTGTTGAATTGGTTGGTAATTTATAGGAGGAATGTAATTTTGATTACTAGCATGATAATTATTATTTTTCTCATCTATGTATGTAGGCTGTGAATCTTTGGAAATTTTTAATTCTCTTATCCTAACTACCAATGAGGAAATGACATCATTGGATGAAGGCTGCAACCCTTTTTTAGGTATGTTTTGTGTGTTATTGGGTTGTGGGGATGCATGATACCCTTTTATGAATTGTTCATTCATTGTTTCCCCTTTTGTGGTGTGTTTTCTAATTTTGGTGGGGTTAAGGAAGCAGTATTTTGTAAAAGAACATTGGTGTATGCATGCATCCTATCCAGGGATCCATCTATAGCATTAAGTCAGCCATTGCTTTGGGAAAATTGTGTCAAAATCTTATCATTAGTTTGTAAATAGGATGGGGTGGAGCTCAGATTGCATGTTGATTTGTGGCTTGGAAAAGACCCGCGGATAAAGACCTTGTTCTCTTGTAAAGGTCATATTGTTAAAATCATAAAATTATGCTTGAGGGTCTTGGTTTAGTTGGTCAATCTCCTCAATCCTTACACTATAAAAAGTATTTTACATTTGGATGGGAGATGTGTGTGGTGAAATGAAACTACGAGAATAATTATCATCCCACATAGACAATGAGGGTGATTGCTGAGCATTCTTTTGGTTGTAGTATGCTTAAAGGCCTAAAATAGGTTTGGTATAGTCCTGACCCGACATATTCGGGGGTGTATAAACACCCGCAGAATAATGGGAGGGAGATATGGATGAAAGAAATGAAATAGAAAATGGAAACGAGAAAGAAACTCAGTCCTTCACGTCAGGTTCACCAGAATTTGTACACCGAAAAACTACACATGATTCCGAGTGCACTTGACTTCCTAAGGTCGTGTCGAGACAACCAAAATGAGAGAAATGAAGTGGAAATAGGATGTATATGTATGGTATATATAGGGTAGGTGAGAATGGTAATGGTTTGAGGGCCTATGATCAAGCGAAATGAAAATTCAACTTGCAAGTTATTAACTTGCTCATCAAGGGAAACGAAATGCTCATCTAACCTCTAAGGGGGTGATATGTGGATGAGAATGATAGTTGTCTATAGTTCTCAGTCAATGTCAGTGAGACTGAGGATGCCTTGAATTGGTTTCCAGAACTCGAGGGAATTTCCCTTCCACCTCTAGATATGCCTCTCTAGAGAGGGTCATGCAAGAATGAGAGGGGGATGTTATAAAGGAAAACTAGGGGTTTTGTCACCTAACCCTATTTTCTAGATTAGCCCAGTGTTGTTTTAGATATGGTCAATTTCTCATTGAGAGCATCAAGATGACTGATGATTTGTGGTGGAAAAGGGGTTGATCTAAAACTAAATCCCACTGCAACCCAGGTCTATGTCTCCTTGGTATCGGTCAATGCCTGGCGGGTGGATGATTTGTTTAAAAATCCTTCTACGAGGTTCAAGTGGACCCAGAATGGTCATATGGGACACCAACTCGTGAGCAAGGTGAAAGAAATCAGACAATTGGTCAAAAGTATGGACTAAGGACCGAGTACGAGTAGCCTAAGCCGCTAAGAATGGGGTGTTGTGTTCTTTTTAACCTTTAAGCAATTTTAAGTTCTTAACTTTAAATAAGCAATGTAAATGAGTTTAAATTAAACAAAAGACAATCAAATTACCTTTTAATTTAATAAAACTACGTTCACTAATACTTAAATAAAGTGAAATGCATTAACTACACTAATTTTTTTGTTGTTTTTGATGAGGCTTTTCAAAAAAATAAACAATTAAACAATCTAAATTCCTAATGTATTTTTTTTGTATTTTCTCCTGAGATTAAATAAAATAAATAAATAAAACAAGCTAAGTCTCTGAAATCTTTTGATTTTTCACAATGCTACAAACACACATAGGGAAATAATTAAAATAAAACAATTACTTCTAAATAAATTAACTAAAATAGAAGAATAGTTGGATGTAGCTATTCTTTTATTGCAGGGTTGTATAACAAAATCTATTCTAAAAGAATGTACTTGGAATTTATTAATCTACGACAAAGTGAATTTCTTCTAAAATAATTTTGCCTCAAGTTTATCCAAAAATGGAAAAGCTTCTCAGAAGAAATTTCCTTTTTACCATGAAAATATTCCCCAATCAGAGTGAATTTGAAATCACATGTGGATTGAATAAAAAATGAAGAAATAAAAATAAGATTTCTTGGCACAATATCTTCCTCCAACTTTTTTCCCATGTAGATCCACAGAGATAAGCCAGGGAAGAGGATATTAGTAGAATATTTATACAAGAAATGTTTTAATAACAATACAAATACAAGAAATGCATACTAAGGAAGTGATGGAATCTTCCACTTCTATTAATTCTAAACTAAATGATTTCCCTTCTAATTATAGTACAGAAATAACTATGCAAATCTTTAAAATAATTCAAGTATACACCTCCAACCTGGTTACTATTTTTCTTGTGATAGCTTCCCAGATGTCGAATTTTCATTTTTTGTCTCCTCAGATTTGTGTCCTTTTCTAGAGATGATGTCCAATTTGATCCTTGGATGTGCAGATGTTGGCTGGTAACAAAGAAAAGAAAGAACTTGGTTGTGGATGGCTTGGTGTGAAAGAAATGGTTGAATGCATAGTGTAAGGAAAAAATAGAGTAAAATAATTGGTTTATCTATGTAGTCCCTCTCTAAATTTCAACACCATAAAACTTCACCAAAAATGAAAAATATCCAACCCATCATATGGGTAAAAACTTGGATTTTATAAAATCTTATGAAAGAAGAAGTCCAACAACAAGTGTCAATCAAGAAGTGAAAAATCATCCAAATGAGGGGAATTCAACTTTCTAAACATAGTAAACAAGGAAGATAATTCCAATATGAATCCAACGAGCTTAAAAATAGACAAAATACGGTTGAGAAAAATGAGTGATAAAATCACTCCCAAAATCCAAACATGCATTGAAAAACATGTGTTTTAACTTTTAGTTTTAAGCCGACAAGACCATCATTATTAACGAAGTGACAATTGCACAATTGTCAAGGTAATTATAAAACCACCGTTGTGTTAACAATGGCTGTTATGTAACCATCATGGCGGTTATGTAACTGTCGTAGACACAAAAGTTCAAAAGGGGAAGAAAATGGCATGTGGATAAAAATTAACTACTTAAATTGTAAAAGAAGATAAACTGAGTCATAACAAGCATGAAAAGTATAAGGGGAAGGATCTGCAATTCAAAATTCCTCTAGAAAAGGTTTTCTTCATCATTGGAGACTTATTGCGTTCTTTTGTGTTAAACCATGTAATTTTTGGGTGCATACTATATACATGATTATCCTTATTCTACAATGACATATTTGAATCACAAATATATTTCACTTTATAGGTCTACCTTTTCTCTTGATGAGGCCATCATCGAGTAGATATTGCACCACCCTCATTCCTTGTACATATTTAATTTCAAAGCTATAAAAATAATCAAATAATTACATCATACACAAACATTCAAATAGTTGCAAAAATACAAAAATCAAGACCTATAAATGAAGTGATTTACTAGTTATTTCCTTTACATATGTTGTTTGTCATATTGGTTTGATAAACAACATACTCTTATATATCCTCTTTACATACATGTGTTCATGAGGTATGTTGAGTTTGATGCAAGACATGCACAGATTGATACACGATGACAGGTGTCACCCTAGTCCCTTCCCAGTGACACTACTCATTTGGGGGAATCTCTTACACTATAAAAGTGCTATTGTTTCATTTCAATTAGTTCCACTTTATTATTATGCTCAATTACTTATAGTGTGTACATGTTATCTAGGACTAACACACATATTATGCAATCCTACTTTATCTTATTATATGTGTTATTTCACTAGTGTTTTCTATTTTGCTTGTTACATTGCATTCTTCTTACTTGATTTTTTGTCTACTTTCTTTACTTATTGTATATGACCTGAGTTCCTTGATTGCCTTGTGACACTATGGGTGTCCTATGTTTATGGTTATATGCCTCCCTTGTTTGCACACACTTATTTTTTGTGGCATGTGTACCTTCACTATATTTATCTTGTGACACCATGGGTGTCCCATGTTTGAGACACTATGATGTGATGTAACTCTTCTACATATGATTTCTTATGTTGAATGGATTGACTATTGCTTTTCCTTTGCCTTTATTTTTCTATCTAACAAACAATACTATTACTAATTTTTCTTGTTTCATGCTTCTTTTTGCACCATGGTCTCCACCATGCACAACCCCTTTTGCAAGAACATGATTCTAATGGTGACCACCATTACAACATTTTATGTAGACTATCATATATTATCAAACTTATGCATTATGTGTACACCTCATATTATTTTGATCCATGAACTCAAATGCTTTATCACACATGCCTCAAAAGAGGGGGGAATTCATCAAAATATATTCTATATCTACAACTAGTACATATAAATTACAAGAAACAAGTTTTTATAGGGTACATATCCTCGGAAATAGTAATAGGTACACAAAATTGGAAGAATTTATGATGGTGCAAAACCATACGCTTTAGGTTAAGAATTTACTATGGTACGAGACAATCATGACTTAGGGAAAGTTTTTAGAAAATTCCAATGGTCTCAATTTTTTACAAAATTTTATAGACTTCTAGTATATATTCACAGACAAATGACATATTTTAAATTATAATATAGGGGGCATGAGTACCTATTCCTTCTCCATTGCATTACTCAAATACAATTATAGATATGAGATTCTTGGGGCTGCCTTCTTCTCATTTACATTATTCATCATTTGCATATTCATACTCAGTTGTACAACACACGGTGGGGGCACGGTTTATCCATTCCTTTTCGACCTCGTGCTATATTTACAAAATTGAGACTACATCTATCTGCAGCAGTGTAGATTGTGGGATTGGAAAGTATCGAAGCAGTTAAGTTCTTCGTAGGTTGTCCTCCCTTTCCTCTTTCATATTTGTGTGGAAAGATATTAAGGTTGCTAAATACTCTTTACACTACTCTTCCCTCTTAACAGGGTGCTTTGGTACCTCTACTCTTCGGTGTTGCGTTATACTCAACTCCATCTCCTACTTTGGTTTCTCCTTCAGCACAATTGGGGACTAATCACCCCCAATCATTTGAAAGTTCAACAGACAAATCCAAGTCTCCAAAGTACAACAAAAGCGGGAGCTCCTTCCCTCCACAAATAACGAACATGATGTATTCCTCCCATGTTTTACATCTCTTTTAGTTTACTATGCACACGTTCAATTTTATAAAGTTACAAGCCTTATTTACATAAGAGGGACAATTCAATTTCTACTGTGGACATTGACTACACTTTGTGTTCCCAGATTTCATCATAGAAGCATGTCAACACCAACACATCAGAAAACAACTATCAAGCGACGACAAAGTGTGTGTGCACACTCTGGGATATCTTTTCCTATGGAGTATGCATGATTTTCAATTACACACTTAAATGAGGGAAAATGTAGACATCAAATTTAGTAACTTATCCTTTGGAAATAAAAAGTTTCAATTTGTTTCTATGCTAATAAAATTTCTCAAATTCAAAATGTAATCAACACATATTTTTCTCTTTTCATTGCTCATCTGTACACTTTGTTATGTCATTCACTCATAAAATGTTAATCAAATAAAGAAGTAATTCAACCTCAAGAACCATTCCCAAACCATACCATTTGTATCGCTATCTTCCTGGAAAAACCATACAATAATGGCCCATAGTTGACTACGGTCCTGACCAACCTATAAGGTCTTGCACCCCACCAACTAATGGCTTTTTCTAATTTGAAAATCATTATGTGAGTTGGTTTATCTTCCTAGGTTATTCATAATGAAAATATTTAGCATATGGAAGCACATATAAGCAATTCAATTACACTTCATAACTCACTTGAAACTCTCATAAGCTCTTATTACAAATATCGACACTAAAACACTCAAAAATATCCTAAATCTCCATAAAGTAGTTGTGTATAATTTACAACATCCATTACATCATGTTTAAAGAACTCAACCAAGTTACAAAGTCTAGCCTCATCCATTTATATGCATTCAATGGTCCTAGATCCATGTCTTAACAAGATCAAACCACTCCAATCATTATCAAAAATTATTAAAGGAACAATAGGGTTTAGTTTAATAGATGAAGTAAACCAGATCCTACTACTATCACATTAGATACATTCTTTAGTCTCTGGTTATCCCGTTATCTTTTTTTCAAGAGGAATGAGGGCATATATAGGGGCTTGGGTTAGATTACATACACTACTTATACCTACACTAAGATAACTACACGAGGCTTTCTCCTCTTGAGAGAATTTAGTGCAACACTTGGATTGGTTCATAAAGGGTTGACCCCAAAGGGTAGTTTAGCCTCACACACACATTGATTTTTCATTTTCTTATCTAATGATTTGATGAAGGTTATTATAGGTATCTATGTTTTCTACTTGTTACAATTTATTACAATTTGTGTTGAAGTTGTGTAAGCTCTAAAAATATATAATGACATCCATTTCTAAGAAAGCGAAGGGTAGGAGAATTTACAAAACAATACTATCAACAGGTCCAAAACAACATGAAAGGATCCAAGGCTATAGCATGTTCCAGGAAGTGTTGTATGGTCTTGGACATGAGCAATTTCAAGTTTTAGTTTTAGAGATGAAACAATTTCAAGTTTAGAATAACTTATCCATCTAGTTTACACATCTAGATGCTCCATGTACAACTCTACCCAGCTAATGCTTTTTCCTTTATGTGTTTCAAAAACCATCACATCATTTTATCATTGTTGCAAGTATCAATCTGTTATTCAGAAATGTGAATGGTTAATGTTAATTAATTAATTCAAAATAATCCCCTATAAAAACCTTTACATCATTTTATTGCATATTTTAATTATTTTGACATAAACACTCACACTATTGAGTAGTAAGTTGCCATATTTTCTTAGGGATGATGTGTGCTGGCCCATTTGTATAAATTTTATTTGGAGATCCATGTAGGTGGTTTGGGTTCTATTCCATTGTTGTATGTATGGGTGTATGAGAATATTATAGTGTTTTTTGGGTAGAAGGACCATAAGTGTATTGATCCTATAGAATTATTTCTACATTATTGCATGGCTCTTTCATTAATGCTAACATTTTTCACCCCAGCCCCTTGTTCCTTTTGGCTTTATTTTGTATTTTGTATGGAATATTTTTTCCTAAGTTTGGAACTAATCATGGAGGGTCCCAAGTGGGTTGAAAAGTCAAAGATAAAGTGGAAGAGCAACACAGCCTCCACATGTCACCCAGGCACAGGTTTAAGAATGGAGAGAGAAAAGGAAAGGCCCCAGGAAAGTGTGAAGTCTCCACGTGTCAAGTAAAGAAGCCACCACCGTCAACAAGACCCATTAAATAAGATAGGGGCTTGAGGACTGACAGAATGAATGCAATCTCAGGTCCCAAAGCATGCAGTTGAGATTTGCTCCAAATTTTGAAGATCTCGTAGGTAAGAACTAAATGTGGGTGGTGGAAATCTTAATGGAGGCACATTGAAGCAAGAGCCACGAGGTCTATAAAGGAAGGTTCTTGTGCCAGTAGCAAAGAGGGGACAAATATAGAAAAAAAGTTCCAGAGCTCTGCATAGAGTAATTTAGGTTTAGTCTATTATGTTAACTAGCCTTAGCAAGGCTCTGTTGTAAAATAATATTGTAATTTGTGCCATTTTGGCATTATGTACCATTTTCTCTATTAATATGAGTTCTTGTTCTATGCACTAAACGTTCGCAATCTTCTATGTCCTCTATCTCTTCTTGTTTACCTTTCAATTTTAGATGAATGTTTAAATATCTATCGTGCTACACGCCCTTAGATATTTTACATAAATCTATTCATTCACTCATGGTTATGTTTTAGTTTCATTCGGCCTTTGATAATTTGAGATATCTCCAGAATAGTTGATCATGTTGAAAGCTCTTCAATTAATCTAGTAGCTATTTCAATAATATCTCCAATGTGTTTTAGTAAAGTCTCGGTGCATCACCTTAGATAGGATTTATTTACTATTTTATTTTCTCTCTAACCCTTATCTCAACCCAAAGTAGAGAAGAGCCAACTTCTATAAAATCTGGAGGTTATCTTAGGGGCCAAGTCCCACATCTCTAAGATTTCCCATGACTTTGGTGATTCATCTACAAAGATAATCATCAACAGTTTTCCTGGCACGCCCGGTGGGACAAGCATTGAAAGCTTAAACTTCAAATATTGCTAGGTTTGGTGTGTGACGTAGCAATTTATAGCCTTTGGAGGCTCTGTAACTACACATCTAGTGACTCCATTTGAAATATCTACTGGTTTCAGCAGTATTGGTGGTTTAATCCTCTCTAGTTCATGAGAAGGATTCAAACAAGGTCGAGAACAAGAGAAGAAGGTGTGCTTGAATATCTGTAGTTGTCCCTAGGAAGAAGCAAAAGAGGTAGATAGATTCAAATATCTCCATCTCCTCCAAACCAGACTCTGTCAACATTGCCACCTGGTAGACCCTTCTTACAATCCACTAGAGTTCTCAGACCCATCAGAATGGCCCAACAACCTCCAAGACAGTTCGTCTCATGGAACTAGGGAAGTCTGCTCATCTTGTCTAGTAGCTCCAGCAACATGGAATCCCATTCCAGCTAATGTGCTAACGGTACTGCCTAAATTCAGTGGTGAAGATTTGAAGACCCTAGAGGAACATCTTCAGGATGTTGCAGAGATATGCACGATACATTACATCATAGAGAAAGATGTTGCCTTAAGGTTACTAGCTGCCTCATTTAAGGGAAAATCTCTCGACTGGTATAGATCCTTGAATCCTAACTCTATTGGTACCTTGGATCAATTAGGAAATGTAGTTTTTACAAGATTTAATGAGAAGAGTGATATATCTTTGCTCTTGCAACAACTTATCAATATCAAGAAAGATCCATAAGAGCTATGAATGATTTCAATACCAGATTCCACAAGACATGGCAAAGGATTCCAGTTCTAGCTAGACTGCCTTGAGGTATGGCTATTGTATTTTATCTAAAGTCCCTAAACTCAGATATTTCCATGATGATTCAGTCATTAGGAGGAGATTATTTTCCACAAGCATATGATATTACAGTCCAGGCTGAGAATAACTTGATAGATGCTGGGAAGCTTCCCCCAAAGATCCCTTTGCTAGTATATCATGAGATATTTCCTCTTCCTCAGGTGCAAACCTCAAGTTCTACACAAGCTTCGATGTCCATGTATAGCTACCCATCTTCCCAAGGAGCCACCACTCCTGCTGTAACATCATCATCTTCTTCTTCAGAAATGGAGGAAGTAAAAAACATCCTTAGGAACTTCTCTAATGAGATAGTCAATCTTAAGAGGAGTCAAGGCACGTACCCAAGATAGAATTATCAAGGCTATCAAGGGGGTAGACCCTCTTACCCTCTACAATATAAAAATTCTCAGATATCACCATCGACACAACTGTCTAACCAAATTTTCCCAGTGCTGACACCGCTCTAGACCCTCCCACCCAATTGCTGGAGAGAAATGATTCTAGGACAGAATAATTCGGTGGAAGATCCCAATTTTTTGTACTTTCCTTGCAATACCCCTCATATGCCAAGAGATTTCCCCCAAGGGAATCTATATTAAAAGGTAGTGGAGCAAAGAGTCATGGAAAGCCATGAGGACAATGATTTTAGACCTTACCAATCCCAAGGATTTAGAAATGTGGCCTTTGTCATGTAAATGCAAGGGATGTCCCTAGAACAAGAGGTGGATATTGTGCCTGAACATGCACTTTTCTCTTGGATCTAAGGAGAATAATTTGTATTCACAAATGAAGTATCTACTTCTGCTCTAGTACAATCAGATTACAACACTCACTCCAAAAGGTGGATGACAGAAGTTGCGATCCATGTTCCACCAGCATTAATGAATGGAGCAAGGAAGGAATCTCTGACATTAACCACCCCTCCACCCACAACCAAAAAAGAGACTCCGATAGCCACTCAGAATCAAGGTACCTTCCATTCAGTAGCTGAGAGGGTGAAATACCAACAAGTATCCAAAGCACAACCACTCGGACTGATGAATGTAGTCAAGAAACTTAAAAGGCCGACCTAATGTATCATTGTGGGATATCTTGGGTATTCTGAATCAAAAAAGGAATTTCTTCAAGAAGCTTGAAATCTAGTGGCACCTGACTATAACCAAGAAGGGGAAAGAGAAACTCAAAACAACTCAAGCTCAAATCGATTCAATGATAATGAACTAGAAAGGAGTAAGTAAACCAAGACCATAACCCTTCTTCATGACTCTTATAATTGGTAATAAATTACTACATAACTCCATGATAGACTCTAGCGCAAGCACTACGGTTATGCCCAAAGCAATTGTGGATGCCTTGGAAATCAAATATGCTCCCTTAAGGAGAGGATTCATGCAACTGGATGGGAAATTAATTCAAACCATTGGTGTTATTAGAGGTCTCCCATTGCAGCTCTATTTCTACCCGAACATAACCATTATGTAGGATATAGTGGTAATTGATGTTCCATCGGTCTTCAGACTATGTCTATCCCACGATTTCACTACTAATATTAGAGGCTACATGTCCCTGGATTGGTCTCATCTGATTTTGTGGACTAAGTATGGATCCAAAATGAAGGTACTATCAGAGCCCCTCATGGAGGAACATATAATAGATCAAGTGGCCTTAGGTTTTGAAGCCTCACATGCCATGATCACCCGAGAAGAAGAATCATATATAGATGATGGTGACCACCAAAGTGGAAACTATTTGGTTAACCTGTCACCTGACAACCCCTTCAGAAACTTTGATTCCACTGGGTTAATTACTTATGTCATTTTTTATGAGAATCCCACTATTCCAAAGGTTACGAGGGAAGATAGTAAAGTGAAAAGAATCCCACAAAGGATTCCCAAATATGGACTCTACACTTTGATGGAGCTAAGAAGCAGAAATAACTCAAGAGATAATATTCCTATCTTCACCAAGAAGGAAGGAAGATACTCTAGGCATTTCACTTCCACTTCACTTACACCACCAATGAAGCAAAGTATGAGGCTTTAATGCATGGTTTGACACTGTTGCAAAAAGAGGGCATACAAAAATTGAGATTCTTTGGGAACTCTAAATTAGTAGTGACATCAAGTTAGAAACATTATTGCAGTAAAAAATCCAAGGATGAGGTCCTATCACCATAGGGTATGGGATCTTATTGAATATTTTGAGGCCTTTAACATTAAGGTTATCCCTCGGGAACATAACATAGAAGCAGATAGAATGGTCCTAGATCAAATCACAATTTGACCCAACCTGAGGATTTGATAATAAAACAAAGAAGTGGTGAGGTTGATCATTCACCCTGTCTATACCTAACAATGTGGATCATTGGAAGGTTTTTGAAAGTGAAAAGCAGATTTTTCTCTTCTAACAACAATTTGAAGAGTTTGCAGACCAAATCCAACCCAAAATTGAAGAAGCATATGTAGATCAAGTCATCCAACTCAAAACAAACAAAATTCCAAAGGGACTAATAATGTTGGAAAGTCTTTTTTATTCTGATGATGCTAATACAGTTAGGAGGAAGTTTACAGTGGTCAAGGAATATTATGTCAAGTTAGAAGTGGCTAAAGGGAAGAAGCTAAAGAAGTTAGTCACCCAGAAAAGAAAGAGAAAGACTTGTGGCTCTATGCCATAAGTATGATAAGGTAATAGCTTAGACTTATGATGACCTACATGGTTATAATAAGGATATCATCTAGCATACTATTGACCTAGAAGAGGGGACTAAACATGTGCATCAAAAGAAGAGGCCTATAAATCCCAAAATATAATGTCTCATGGCCAAAGAGATCAGGAAAATCTTTGAGGATAGAATAATATTCCCAATCAAGAACTCCACATGGGTGTCTAATCTGGTACTGGTAAGGAAGAAAAATGGTGAAATCAGACTCTGCGTGGATTTCAGATATCTGAATAAAGTGTCCCTTAAAGATCACTACCCCTTACCTTCCATGGAACAGATATTAAAAATAGTAGTAGGTTCATAAATATTCTCTTTGCTTGACATTTTTTTGGGCTACAACAAATATGGCTCGCGGAGGAAGACCAACATAAAACCACTTTTACAAAAAGTGGGGAACCTTTTCATATGCAAAGATGCCATTTGGACTCACCAATGTTAGGTATACTTTTCAAAGAGCCATGGATGCCGACATTTGGAGAGTTGATTAACAAGGTAATCCTAATATACTTGGATGACCTCACAGTGTTTACCAAAAAATTGGAGGACCATTTCGATGCCCTAGAAACTGTATTCAAGAAGTGTCAAGAATTTGGAATATATTTGAACCCAAAGAAGTGTGTTTTTTTTGGGCTACAACCAAATATGGCTTGCAGAGGAAGACCAACATAATACCACTTTTACAACAAAGTGGGGAACTTTTACATATGCAAAGATGTCGTTTGGACTCACCAATGATGGGTCTACTTTTCAATGATCCATGGATGCCGCATTTGGAGAGCTGATTAACAAGGTAATCCTAATATACTTGGATGACCTCACAGTATTTACCAAAAAAATGGAGGACCATTTCGACACCCTGGAAACTATATTCAATAGGGGGCCAAAAAGTGGACAAAAACCTGAAAACAGATGAAACACGTACGTGTTTTGCTAAAATGCGCTCGCGTTTTAATTTTTTTGGCTTGGTAATTACCAAACCTATAACACGTATGCATTTTAAAGAAGGCCAAAACATGTACGTGTTTTAGAGAAGGCAAAATGCATATGTGTTTTAGAGAAGTTAAAATGCGTACGTGTTTTGTATAGTATGGACTATGTATGTGTTTTTGGGTGTCTTATACTTACAAAAATAAATGTTTAAGTATAAGATTTCTTTTACTTATACTTTTATTATTTCTTATACTTTAAATTTATTTTAGTAAATATAAGAAATTAGGGTCACTCTGCACCTGATGGAAGTGGTCCCGTAGCTCCAACAGTTATAATCTAGAAGATAGTTTTTCAAAATCTAATCTGGTCAGTACTTACTCATTTTTCAGGATTTCAGCAAAGGACCTAAAACTTTCAGGGCATATATATTGTAGTCGGTCTTTGTTTTGGGAAAGCATATAGTCATTTTTTAGGTTTTTTGACCTTCTAAATTGGATTTTGGCCCTACCACTGCTTGAATTGGTACCAATTTTTAAATTTGGTCCATAATTCACTTTAGTGACCATGAATCAACTCTATGATGTTTGTCTACTTCTTAATAAAAAGAGATCCTCACTTTGTATATAGAGGATTGTTCCCTAAATGGGATTCTTGTCCTATTGCCAAAATGAGGTGATTGTAATGTGCCTCCTCCTTAAGGTGTGATAACACTACTAGGTGTTGAATGAGTTTTTACGAATAGTACCAAGTGAATTGCATCAAGTGAACTCAGATGATTGCTCATTCTTAGAAACATGGTGCTCCATATAAAGATCATCCCCTCACCTTTCCTAGCTCTAAAAGCATCCTTTCATGGAATCAAATTCATGATTCTCATACATGTTTTTGCTCATATGTCTCTTATGGAGACAAATGATGCCTTAATACTTCACACATGATGGTCCTTGATACCTCAGTGACATGACTAGCTCATTTTAGCTTGTTCTGAAGGGTGTTCAATTAGCTACAGAATGGCCAAAAATGCCTTTTTAGGCCTTCAGAGGAAGTAGTCTCTCATCAAAACTAAATGAGTCGATTGATCACCTTAGACACTATTCCCTTCACACTGAAACATGCTGAATGATCTTATTAGGAATTTCCTTTAGGTGAGGTTTATGATTTAGGGCTTAGGACTCAAGGTTTAGGTTTTAGGGTTCAGGGTTTAGGAATCAAGGTTTAGAGTTTAGGGTTTAAGGTTTAGTTTTTAAGGCTCATAGTTCAGGGTTTAGGGTTTAGGGTTTAGGGCTCAGGGCTTAGGGTTCATGGTTTAGGGTTTAGGGTTTAGGGTTTAGATTTTAGGGTTTATGGCTCAGGGTTAAGGGTTTAGGGTTTAGGATTTAGGGTTTAGGGTTTAGGGCTCAAGGTTCAGGGTTTAGGGTTTAGGGATCAAGGTTGAGGGTTTAGGGTTTATGGCTTGAGGTTCAGGGTTTAGGGTTTAGGGATCAGGGTTGAGGGTTTAGGGTTTAGGGTTGAGAGTTGAGGGTTTAAGGTTTAGGGTTTAGGGTTTAGTTTTTAGGGTTTTAGGGTTTATGTTTGAGGGTTTAGGGTTTAGGGTTTTAACTTAGGGTTTTAGGGCTTAGGGTTTAGGGTTAGGGTTTAGGGTTTAGGGCTCAGGGTTTAGGGTTTAGGTTTAGGGATTTAGGGTTGAGGTTTTAGGGTTTAGGGTTTAGGGTTTAGGATTTAGGGATTAGGGTTTAGGGCTTAAGGTTTAAGGTTTAGGGTTTAGGGTTTACAATTTAGGGTTTAGGGTTTAGGGTTTAAGGTTTAGGGTTTAAGGTTTAAGGGTCAGTGTTCAAGGTTTAGGGCATAGGGTTTAGGGTTTAAGGCTCAAGGTTTAGGGGTTAGGGGTTAGGGGTTAAGGCTCATGGATTAGGCTCACCCATTCACTCACTGTAATGTTTTATGTCTTACCCATTCTTATAAGTATTGACAGAGAGTATTCAACTAAAAAGGGTTCATCTACTTCGTAGGTAGAACATTCAAGGGAGTCATCACAATTTGATGCCTTTCATCTACTGATATTTTAAAGGAGGGAAATTATAGATATCCAAGAACAATTTGGTACAAATAAATGTTACCCAATATAGCTATCTTCTTTTTCCCATTGCATGCAAACTATTTCACTCATTGTAATGTTTTGTGTCTTACCCATTCTTATTAGTATTGACAGAGAGTATTCAACTGAAAAGGGTTCATCGACTTCGTAGGAACAAAATTCAAAGAGATTCATCAAAATTTGATGTCTTTCATCTATTGATATTTTGAAGGAGGGAAATTCCCACCTCTCATAAACAAGGTAGTTGTAAAAGCAGACTTAATGATGGTTCTAGGCACAAGACTAGGAAATATGGTCCTAAGATATTCAAAAAGATGAACTCACTCATGAGACCTACTGGAAATATATGAGGTTTAGGGGTTAGAGCTTAGGGTTCTAGATTTAGTGTTTAGGGTTTACGAGTTTAGGGCTTAGGGTTCAAGGTTTAGGGTTTAGGGTTTAGGGTTCAAGGATTTAGTGTTTAGGGTTTAAGGTTTATTTTTGTTTTAGGGTTTAGGGTTCAGGGTTTAGGTCTCAGGGTTAAGGGTTTAGGTTTAGGGTTTAGGGTTTAGGGTTTAGGTTTAGGGTTTAGGGTTTAGGTTTAGGGTTTAGGGTTTAGGGTTTAGGGTTCAGGGTTTAGGGTTTAGGGTGCTTAGGGTTTAGAGGGGTTTAGAGCTTAGGGTTTATGATTTAGTTTTTAGGGTTTAGGGCTTATAGGATTTAGGGTTTAGGGCTCATGGTTCATGGTTTAAGGTTTAGGGTTTAGGGCTTTAGGATTTAACATTTAGGGTTCAAGGCTTAAGGTTTAGGGTTTAGGGCTTTATGGTTTAGGGTTTAGGGTTTAGGGGTTAGGGTTCATGGTTTATGGTTTATGGCTTAAGGTTTAGGGTTCAGAGTTACTAGGTTTAAGGTTTAGGGGTTAGAGCTCAAGGGCTCTGGATTTAGGATTTAGGGTCAGGGCTAGGGTTTAGGGGGTTTAGGGCTCAAGGATTAGGGTGTAGGGTTCAAGGCTTAAGGTTTAGGGTTTATGGTTTAGGGATTAGGGTTTTTAGGGTTCATGGTTCATTTTATGGCTTAAGGTTAGGGTTTAGAGTTATTAGTTTAAGGTTTAGGGGTTAGAGCTCAGGGCTCTAGATTTAGTGTTTAGGTTTAGGGCTTAGGGCTTAGGGTTTAGGGTTTAGGGTTTAGGGTTTAGGGTTTAGGGTTTAGGGTTTAGGATTTAGGGTTTAGGGTTTAGGGTTTATTATTTTAGGTTTAGGGTTTAGGGTTTAGGGATAAGGGTTTAGGGTTTAGGGTTTAGGGTTTAGGGCTCAGGATTTAGGGTTTAGGGTTTAGGTTTAGGGTTTATGGTTTAGGGTTTAGGTTTGAGGGTTTAGGGTTTAACATTTAAGGCTCAAGGTTCATGGTTTAGGGTTTAGGGTTTAGGGCTTATGGGCTAAGGGTTTAGGGTTTAAGGATTAGGGTTTAAGGGCTTAGGATTTAGGGTTTAAGGTTTATGGGTTTAGGGCTTAGGATTTATTTATGGTTTAGGGTTTAGGGTTTATGGTTTAGGGTTTAGGGTTTAGGTTTAGGGCCTTAAGGTTTAGGGTTTAAGGTTTAGGGTTTAGGGTTTTGATTGTAGAATTTAAATGCTAAAATATTTAGGTTGAATGTTGAAATCCTGAAAATTACCTATGTACTGACCAGATTATACTATAAAAAACTATCTCCTAAACCGTGACTAATGGAGCTGTGAGACTAGTTCCATAAGGTGCAGAGTGACCCTAATTTCTTATATTTACTAAAATAAATTTAAAGTATAAGAAATAATAAAATATATACAATAATAAATGAAAAAATAAATTTATTTTTGTAAATATAACTTAAAAGCATATATTTTTGTAAATAGAAGCATGCCAAAAGCATATACAATGTTTATACTATAAAGAACGCGTACACGTTATAGTGCATACATTTTGCATTTTCACTTTTTCCAAGCCATGCCTCAAGGCTTGGGATCCGGTTTGGATCCCCAAGCCTGAGGCATGGACCTGCACAAACACAAAAAACAACGTGTTTTTGTAGGAAAATGTAAAAATTCCACTTCCTCCATGATAAATCAACATAAAACAATCGATTCGTTTAAAAAAATTATACCACGACGTAGAGCAGAGTTTCTTCTTTCTAAAAATATAATTTTTCAAATTTTCTGACTAATATAAGGTTTCCATATTATTTATTTTCTAACTATGCCTTTTTATAGCTATTTTTTGAAGTTTAAATATGTCTATCTTTCATTGTGTATCTTTTTTTGGGGTCATCGAAATTGAAAAAAAATTATACTAGCACAAACTAGGCCTAATTCTATTTTATTCAAAAAAAATAACTAATTTTCATATATTTTTTGAGGTAGTTAAAAAAATATATACTAGCACAAACTAGGCCTAATTCTATACATATTCAAAAAAAAATCTAATTTTCAATATTTTTTGAGGTAGTTAGGGGGGGCACGGTTGGAGCTCTATTATTTTTCAAAACATAAAATTTATGTACTAGAAAAATCATAAAAAAATAAATATTTGCTAAAAAATCTAAAAAAAATTCTAGCACAAACTAGATGCTCCTAGCTATCTTTCTACCAAAGGGTTTTCAAAACTACTAAATGGTGCTCAAAAAATGGTGGGGGGCACGAAAGTCACTATGTTATGTTTTTTAACAAAAATAGGAGCACTTGTTGGTATTTTAGTTATTTGACCCACTTAAACTTATCCATTTTCAATAAAATTTAGTAGCTTAGAAACTAGACTCAAAATGCTATGATTCATGTTTACACAACATCTTCCAATTTTGAGTGTAACTATTTCAAAAAACTCATACAAGTTAAATTTTTTTATTTTTCAGAAAAATACGTCCACTTAAGACCCCCTTTTGGCCCCCCAAGTATCCAAGCCACCTTCCTCTCAAAAATAAAAGATATTACAGATAGCAGGGATCTAAATTTATCATTATTGATAATTTCCTTTTCAAAAGGAACTTTGATGGGATCCTTCTTAGATGCCTAGAAAAAGAGGAGGCTGAAAAGGTATTACAAGAGTTACATCATGGGAGCTCAGGAGGCCACTTCTTTGTAAAAACCACTACTATAAAGGTCCTACAGGTAGAATACTTTTGTCCCAACTTGTTTTTGGAATGCTATGCAATGGTGAGAAACTGTAAAATTTTCCAATTCTATATACAGGCTTCTGGAGAAATGTTCACACTTCCCTTAACCCTATCTTAGTTGAATAACCATTCACACAATGGGGTCTAGACTTCATCGGAATGGTTAACCCAGTTTCAAGTGCAGGTCACAAGTGGATTCTCACTGCCACTGATTACTTCACCCAATGGATAGAGGCAGTTCTCTTGAAGGAAGCCACTGAGAATATGATCCTTGGAGATCCTCCTAAGATATCACCACACTTTGGACCCCCCTGCACGATCATATCAGATAATGCCAAGGATTTTATGGGGGCCAAAGTGTCTAACTTTGTAGTGAGGCATGGAATCTATTTGAAGACATCCTCCAACTACTACCCACAAGGTAATGGTTTAGCAGAATCCATCAATGAAAACCTGATCAAACTCATAAAGAGGATGGGTGATGAACATAACAGATCATGGCATGAGCATGTCAAGATGTCCTTATGGGATGATCGAATCACACCCAAGAAAATCCAGAAATCCTCACCATATGAATTGGTCTATGGTAAAAGTGTCGTAATACCCATCACTATGGAAGTCCCAACATTACAATTATTGAAACAAATTGATGTCAAGGAATATGGAGCAATGTAAGTAAGACTCGCGGAGCTGATGGAGCTTCAAGAAAAATGGGAGGCAACCCATGAATCCATGATCAACCGTCAACAAGTTGTCAAGACTTGGTTTGATCAGAAGACTTCTGAGCCTGATTTCTGAGTTCGACACTTTAGTTCTGAAATGGGATGCAAGATCCGCCAAGCCTAGCAATCATGGGAAATTTGAACCTCTATGGACATGATCATTCAAAAGCAGTGCATGTAAGCAACACAATTCTTTCAAGCTTGAAACTATGGAAGGTGAGCCTCTTGGCGATTCCAGTGAATGGGATCCATCTTAAGCCTTTCTATTAAAGTTTTAACATTGTAAAATTTTGTATCATATGTATAGTCCCCTCTTTCTTTTGTTTTTGCCTCATTTTTATGGTCTTTCCCCTTTGAATAAGTGTCTTTGGACACATGTCTCTAGCAGAGACCCTTTTTCCCCTTTTTAAATTTTGGAAGGTGTTGTACCTTCCTGATTTTTCCCCAAAGTAAATGATTCAACCTTTTTTGGAATATTTAATGAAAAGGATCGGGGTGTTAATGAAAAATCTCTCGGGAAATGTAGAATTCGATGCTAAGGGTCATACAACCAAAGTATTGTTATATGATGTGACCCAAGGTATGCACGAGCCATTACTTCACATGAGTCGAGAGGTCTATTTAAGGAAATTTTGAGCATACAAAAGCCTCATTCTAAATACTAAGAGTCTCTTGTTCAAGTTCCTGAGTCCCTAGTTCAAAAAAAATTAGAGCTTTCAATAATCTCAAGCAATCATGGTAGCATTTGGTTCCTTACCACAACCAAAATCCTATGTAGGGTAAACTTTGCCACATCACTCTCTTCACCCAAGGATGAGATTCCCTGATAGGGGAGTGAAAATTCAGTGATGCTTCCATGGTAATGGATTTCACAGATGGGGTCTTTGATCCCATTCTCACCAAGAAACCAAAGGCTCTAAGGGAGGCATCCCATGCCCGATTCCTAAATTTGGGGATTCTGAGTCTTTTGGCTCTAGGATTTGGACCACCACACTCACACAATATATGGTGCCTCTCGTGCACCCATATCCTGAGCTCATACAGATGTGTGCACATTGTTTCAACCCTGACTCCAACATCATAAAGGGCACAACATACATGGTGGTAATCACACCAAAGACCATCAGGGATATGTTGGCCCTACCCTATGAGAAAATGGCCAACTTCTACAATATGTCCAATCTCTAAAACATCTGGGCTCAATGCTAGAACAAAACTACATTCATTAACAAGGAGTTATGACAAGATGATTCAAGCAGTTCTAGGACATTGGGATTCCCAATCCCCCTGAAGATGTTCTTGGTAGATTCTCAGGATGCCTACTCCATGTTGGTGTTCATTTTCAGCCAAGAATTCAGACAGAAACATCCATGAATGGCAAGTTACGGCCCTTTTCTGGATGAGATCCATGAAGAAGGAATAGGCGTATCAGTTTGACTTCACCAAGGTCATTATAGAATCTATTTGCAAGTAGTTGGCCATGTTCCCTATTAATGCCACCTTCAGGTATTCTTCCTATTTGTTCCACCTCATTTTGTACTAGAAATCCCAATTCCTTATCCAATTTATGAACCTAACACTGTGGGACATGGAGGTGGACCCCCAAAAGGTCATCCTGGTATTTGCATGGAATCCTATGTTATCCCGCTCCTCAGACACATATGAATTTGCCAACTATTTTGTTGCACCCCTTCTACCTAAGTTTGACCCAGAGGAGGTCAATAATAGAATGAATGATTATGTCTGAGCCATCCTAGTGGACCCCCTGCATCCCTGTGACCATTTCTTTGGGGACAATATTTAATGATCCAGTTACATGGATTCCAAGATGAATCCTTCATGCTTCCAAGAATTCTCACGGAGTGAGTGGTTACCTTGGAGATAACTAGGAAGTTGGTGCTTCTCGATGCAGAGTTTAGGCTCTGGCTGGACTTAGAAGAAGAAAGCATTGTTCAACCTCCCTTTGAGCAAAGGGAGGGATTACCATCATCAAACACAAGGTGGAGCATCTTCTCACATAGAAGTTGGCTTCCTATGGCTTTTCCTTCATCCAAGACAGATGGAGATATGACCCAAATGGGTGGATGGATGACACCCTATCCCAAAATAGAATCACAAACTCATGCCACCATGAACACAGAAATTTTTTGAAGATAGGAGGTCTCCCTAGAAGACACTCCTAACATTTATGTCAAGCTGAAAGACATCCTAATCCCACTATGGGAGTCTTTTCATCAAGTGTTGTACAAATATGACCCCTATTACTATGACTAAGGGTTTGAGGGAAGCCCTGTGGAAGGACTGGAGCTGGAAAAATTGAGGCCTATTGGAAATATAGGAAAGAAATTGGGAAAAAGACCCTTAATTTTGAGGTCATACCCACTGATGAGAAGTGGGAAGAATACTGGGACATTGAGCATGGGTCTGAATCATGATACAGACAGTGAGGAAGTCAGTAGAGATCACCAAGAAACAATTCACGTGGCATACAATGGAGTCCCTTGGCCCCTCTAGACAAAAAATGCCACCATGGCCCCCTCCTTCCACTCCTCAACTAGATCCTACAGGCCACATGCCCATGATTCAAACAACATCAGGCCCTCAAGGTGAGGGGTCAGTGGCTCAACCAGTGTTGGTCCAGCCCAGGGGCTCACTTTGGCCCAACCAATAGTCTCACCCTCTGTAACCATCATTAGAGTCACTAGCCCTCAGAGTCCCTCCTCTAAAGTTGAAGATAGTTGAGGTCTCTCTCTTCTTCTCTACCCCTTCTCCTCCTCTCATTCATCCATCTCCATCTCCTCCACCTTTCACTTCCCTAGTGGGGTGCTCCCATTTGAGTCACTCCAACCCAGACTCTTCCTTCCTCCTCCAGAATCTTTCTTCTTCTTCCACCACCATCCACCATTCCCACATTCTCTTCCCATGTTATGATGATCCCTTCTTTGGCTCTCGTGACTTCCCATCCCTCGTGACAGTTACAATCCCTTACGTCCTGTCACCAGGATTCCCATTTATAGGCGGGATAGTTCCTTCCTCCTCTGATTTTTTGAATCAAGACAAGATGGACAAAGTGGCCTGAGATAGAAGGAAGGAGAGGAAGAAGAAAAATAGATGATGGTAGGAGAAATGAGGTAGATGCAGTCATTATATGACCATCAACAGAGCTCCCTGACCATCACCCAGATGGTCCCCAATGTCCAAAATCCTGCAGAGCAAATGCATCCAGATGATTACTCCATCAATGTTGTTGTGGTGGACCTGACTCAGTTCCAACCTCAAGATAAGGTCGAGTTGATGAGTGAAACAATTACCATGGTTACCACAGATTATCTCAAGCTCAAAAATAAGCTGAAGAAAATGGAGGCTAGCCTCCTACATACACAAAGCACTATATCCCACCTTAATGCTGAAATCAAGGGAAAGAGAAAAGAAATAGAGAAACTCCACAAGGAGTTAAAAGAGGTGGCATCGCAAGAAGCTCTTACAACTTCTTAAGCAAGGACCATAACATGAGGAGCTAAACTTGCAGCATCCAAGGCTACGGCTAGTTCACTTGATCAGGAGAAGAAGCTCCTTCAACAAGAGGTTGATTCCAAGAAAGAAGAGGTCACTTCACTCCAAGTGAAGCTACGTACCTCAGAGGCCGAGAAGGGAAGCTTGCAAACAAAGTGCAAGGCATCAGAGGACGTGGTCAAGGATTTGACCTGGAAGCTCACTCAATAACCCTAGAAAGGGGGAATCATCATGTTGGTGCAGGGATTATACACCTCCTACTATAAGAGAATTTCTGCTAAGGAAATAAACTAAGGGCCTACACTCATATTCATATCTGATGTGCAAAGCCTGTGCTCTAATGTAGAGTCCTCAACCTCAACCATCAGCAACATCGTATCTACCAAGGTCCCTGAATCACAAATGTTGGTTTAGAAGCTTTATGACTCTTCAGATGCCACCTACAAGGGGCTGACATTATAGATAGGTGGATCATCATGGAAAAGATCAATGAGATTCTGAGTTGTAACAAGGTAGCTATCAAGTGCCAGAATCTCCTGACTCAACTCTAGCTAGGGATCAAAGAGAGGAAGCAGTGCATCAAAGAGTTAGTTCAATTAGGCTTCCCCTCTCCATTTCTTGATGACTCTACCATCCTATCAGAGGACCAAATTCAATAGCTACTTACAGCTAAGTAACAGGATAAGACTGTCTTTTAGTCTTTAAAAGATGATTCTAGTGTTGTTGAAGTGGAGGCCATTCTGAACCCAATTGTAAAACTGGAGTTCCATTTGCATGCAATGGTGCAGGATCTCCAAACATTCTCTCACAAGGAGATTATTGAGCTAGATAGAGCCTTTCAGGCTCTACAATGAAGGACTTACCCAACAGAGGCCGAATGGGTCAGGTACCAAGCTGCTTTGAAGCAACTCTGAGTGGCATCTCTTCGAGCCACATTTTGAAATTTTGAAGTTTTGTGGAAGGATTTCTAGATTCTTCCATGACTGGCATGTAGTCCCTTGGTGATTCACCATAAATATAGAAGGATTTCTACATTATTTTGGGGCTCTTCCATTGTTGCTACCTTTTTTCACCCCAACCCCTTTTTCTTTTGGAGTTCTTTTGTGGTTTTTTCGGGACCAATTTTTTCCTAAGTATGGAAATGAATGTAGAGGGTATCCACATGTCCCTTTGGCGCATTTTGGAGAAGGCATAAATCATCGGGAAACTTTGAGAAGTGAGAATATTCTATGAGGCTAAAGCATGATTAAGTAGCCCCAAGTGGGTTGAAAATTCAAAAGATAAAGTGGAGGAGTGCACAAGGCCTCCACGTGTCACCTAGGCACAACTTTAAAAGGAGAGAGAAAAGGAAAGGCCCTTTGGGTAAGCACGTAAGTCTCCACGTGTCATAAAGGAAACTTCCATTATCCAAGGAACCAATTAAAGAAGCAAGGGGCTCGAGGTTCGGTGGATTGAATGTAATCTCAGGTCCCAAAACATGTAGTTGAGATCTGCTCCAAAGTTTGAAGATCTCATAGGTAAGAACTAAATGTGGGCAGTGGAAATATTAATGGAGGCACATTGAAGCAAGAGCCACGGGGTCTATATAAAAATGTTCTCGTGCTAGTAGAAAAGGAGGAGGAGAAATATATAGAAAAGAAGTTCCAGAGCTCCACAAGAGTAATTTAGGTTCAGTCTATTGTGTTAACTAGCCTTAGCAAGGCTCTATGTTGTAAAGGAATACTGTAATCTATGCCATTTTGGCCTTATGTACTTTTTTCTATTAATAAGAGTTCTTGTTCTGTGCACTAAACATTTCACAATCTTCCATGTGTCCTTTATCTCTTCCTGTTTACTTTTATTCAGTTTTAGATGAATGTTTAAATATCTATCATGCTACACACCCTTAGATATTTTACATAAATCTATTCATTCACTCATGGTTATGTTTTAGTTTCATTTGGCCTTTGATAATTTGAGATATCTCTGGAATAGTTGATCATGCTGAAAGCTCTTCAATTAATCTAGTAGTTATTTCAATAATATCTCTGTGCTTTTTAGTAAAGTCTCAGTGCATCACCTTAGATAGGATTTATTTACTATTTTATTTTTTCTCTAACCCCTTATCTCAACCCAAATCATAGAAGAGCCAGCTTCTATAAAATCTAGAGGTTATCTTAGGGGCCAAGTCCCACATCTCTAAGATTTCCCATGACTTTGGTGGTTCACACCATTGAAATAGATGATACAAATTATAAAATTGCTTATATGTAATGATGGATGGGTTCCCAATGGGTGCTTTTATTTCTAGTTATAATAGGGGTTCCAACACAAGGTGGGGGTGTGGAAGGAGGATATGGTAAAGGAGCTATGCCACCATTGGTAGGAGGTAACACCAGAGGTGAGGGAGCTATGCCCCCATTGACATGAGGAGATAGGGCACCACCAGTGGGTGTTCCCCCAATTGATGAAGTAAAATCTGTTGTTTTATAACATAAGTATGATGTGATTTTATTTACAAATTATAGTATTTAAAATAAAATTGATTATAATTATTATTAATGATTGATATGTGCATTTTGATTGCAAGTGATGGGTATTGGACTTTGATTTTTGATACCTCAGTCCACACATTGACATGAAACATGTATGAAAATATCATGAGCGTTGGGATTTTAAATCATGTGGAGGACATAGAAGGTGACAAAACCTAACTTTTTGATCTGGTATTAATAGTTATGATGATGTGTTCAATGTTATCTAGGTAGAAATTTGACCACTAGGTGGATCTGGATAGATGGCTTATGCCCCCACTAGCAACAAAGGTTTCCTAGGACACTTTAAATGTGTATATGACTCTATAGGAAGAAAATGCAAGGGTTCTAGTGGAGCTAGGTGGGATGCAATCTAGAGTACTACGATATAAGTCACAATCACACATCTTATGATGGATAGATTTAGGAGAGGCTTTGAACTCACACATGACTATAGATGTAGATAGCTGAGATGAGTCTAAATGCAAAAATGGTATATGATAAACCATTATAAGGGACGTTCCCCTAATTGTATTTAATTTTTGATAAGGCATTATACACACACACACATGTGTGTGTGTGTATACATGTATGTAAACATGGATACATACATACATACATATATACATACATATATGTGTGTGTATGTATACATGCACATATATGTATATATACATATGCACACACACACACATATGTTTGTGCACACACAGACACATACACACATATAATAAAAAAAATAAAAAAATAAAAAAAATGAACATATAGACACACAAATGATAATTTTTTATTCACCTATTATCTTAATATCACCTTAATGACACTTTGTAGTGGATGGTAGTAAATTATAATAATTATCCTATGAATGATGTGATATATATGGATAGATGGGATATCATAATAATTGATGCAGGATAATTCTCGGATGCAAGATTGCATTGTAATTATTTGATGTTTGTTTATTATTTGTTTGTTGCACAATAGATTGCTCTTGCATAAAATTGAATTTTTGTATTATGGTTGTTTGATGGAGATATATTAAATTTAAGTACCCACATAGATTCAAGATATTAAGGAAATCATATAGGAGAGAATCATTTGTAAGAGACATCATTTATAAGATGTCAAGAAACCAATGACCCATCTAAAGGGGTATCACATGATATCTTGGTTTCTATAGAGTGATGCATTGGAGGAGAAGACAAAGAATTAGAAAATAAATTATAACATATTAAAAGAAATAACACCCTTGGTTTCAATTTTCTTCAATTTTTTTTCTAAACCATATCAACCATTGTCACACTATCCATTAATTCCATGATAGTTGTAATAAGGTCATCCTTTTACCTTATCAATAATATGCAGATGATAATATATGCTAGATGGTAATGTGATGAAGTGATTATCCAATCATCTATGTAAAATGTCGCATGGTCTATGTCGAGACTTGTCAAAGTGAAGTGGTTCTCACTTATATACTATAGGAGGCTGTGTGGGTTCCTTATGGTGAGTAATAGAATGATAGAAATTATTTCCTCTATGTAATACTTTAACTTATCTTGACATTGTAATATCACATCATCTACTAACACATGAATTATGATTCAGTTTTACTTCTAGCATCATCAACACAAACTATCTCTAATTTAGGAGCATGGTCTTTCTCCAAGGAAATGAACAAGAAGAAAAATTTCATGTAATGAGCCCTCAAATTTGTCATACAAGAAAGTTATCATTAATAGTGATAGACATATGCACGTTGATAATATATGTATTGGACTTCCTCATCATTGGAGTTAATAGATTAGTTGTTGTTCACAAATATGTTCACAAGCATGAAGACGTACCTACACCTCATTTACTGTGTTTGGTATTTTCTCATGTAATAAAGGTATATTTTGAACAAGTTTTAACACTAGGGCCTTCGTTATCAACATGTGGGATAACTAGTATCTTTTTGTGGTATTCCTAATCCTTCAAGTATACATCACATCCATATCACTTCATATATGACTCCACCTAGGGAAGTGATAAAACCAATCCAAGGCTGATTTTGTGGAGGACCTTAGGAAAGACATTTATAATTCTTAGCCTGCCCATGATAATCGGTGCCAGATGCCAAAAATAATACAAATCCCTTAAGATGGATTTCATGGGTCATCTAGTATCATTGATTGCATAGATCTAAGGCATAATGAATTCTCTATGTCAATGAAGAAGTTATCATTCTTCTTGTATAAATGAGGTCACAGTCTATAGTTCCTCTGAAATGTATCCATGCATTATCTAGGCTTTGTTGCTTTCCAATGAGAAAACCTTAATTTTCACTTTATGAATCGTAGAAATACCTAGTTGACTCATATTAAGCATGATATCCTTGCCTAAGGAGGTATAGTCAATGTATGATGAGGACTCCCGATCAACTACTGATAGAGAGTGTGACCTTTCCATTTATTGATGTCCATGAGAATACAGTACCACTTAGGGGAAGGAGTACAGATCGCAAGGAAATTTAATAGGATTACTAGGGGTAGGTAAGGGCATGTCATCATGAACTAGGGGTTGAGGATCACAAATTGTATTTAGAGAAACATAATTGATATTAACATGAAATTTAGTTTTGTACCATTAATCAAATACTCATGTGTACCAACTTCAATAAAGTCCATATAAAGTAATCACTTGTAACAAATTCTATTTCAATAGCATGTATGATGTTCATTACAATCAACTACTAGATCAAATTCTTGAATTTGTATATTAGGAAAATAAGTATCAAAAATCTATGCATCATTCTTGATTTTCATCTTCTTCGTAATTGTTTCAACATATTCATATATTACACTAGTTGCTTTGATAGGAGGAGTAAGAGGACATTGAATTCTACCTTAATTTTAATATCAATTGGATATGAATATCTTAAGATGAATATTAAACCTATATCATTTGAAAATTCAATATAAGTTAAGAAAGATGGCACTTCAACTATATCATCTTACGACTTATTTATCTTTTTCAAGTTGAAATTCATTTGTGAACCCACTACTTCCATTTCAATATCCTTATCCTATTTGGCATAGTTTTCTCTTCTCATATATCAGGCCCTTCTATGATGAGAAGGCCTTGAGGGATTCTTTTCATATTCGTGTATTCTTTTCTATCTGTGCCCTTTTAAGTGTAGGGAAAAGAGATTAATCATATACCCATTGAGATTCTACTATCATTTCCACCATCACTACTTGAAAGCATAGGATTATTATGATCATTCCTCTTACCTTCCCGTCTAAGATATGACTTTTATCTCTATAATTTATGAACATGATACACCTTGTGAATCCCCTTGACAATACAAGGTACAATTACTTAATTACAACCCAGGTGAGTCTGAGGATGAAATATTAGATAATAGTTGATCTCTAATTGAGGAGTTAATATGTTGTCTCACTTTTCTATCAATGACCTTTTAGTCATCCACATAACCTTGATAAGATCGTATAATTGCTATCAACTTTCCATCAATAAGGCTTCTCACATGATTAGAGAGATCTAATGAGGAGTCTATGTTTTGCGTGCTTCACTCTTACATCTTATACTATGAGAATGACATGGTATGGGTATTGCTAAGACATCTAAGTAATAAGGAGAATATAATCCTAGGATTAGGGTAAGTGACCATATTCCCCTTCAAGTGATGTTTATAATAGTCTCTTCTTATGGATTTTATCTAAAAAATACCTAGTCTCTTGTAGCACATGCTATGCCAACTTCTCATTTTAATAGTGTTCGATGAAAAATGGGTTAAGCATTGTATACTTGATTTAAAATCTTAAGGGATGTAATTGAAACAAGTTTCATCTTGAATAATTATAATATCATGGAGTAATACTCAATTGCTTACTTGAACCCACTTTCACCTGAATGTGGCTACTAATATGAAAATTTAGCCTCTTGGTTTTGTATTCAAATCACCCTCTTATCATCTAAGGGATAACAGTGATCAAGGATAACAATGACTACTTCACTCTTTTCATGTCATTTTCTTATACTATGATTATAATGATCAATTGATTTACTAATATCTGTAGGTCCTATAATGTTCTCAAAATGTACCTTTGTACATTACACCCTGATTCTATGATCTTCCTATTCATTTTGTGTGGGATGATCACCCCTTTGGATAATCAATTCCATAACAATATAGTTTCAATCAACATGAGTGACCAAGATTGTTTACACTCTAATTAGATTTAACTATGAAACTTAATTGTATTTTAGTGAACTAGTACACTAATACGATGTTAAAGGGCTAGTAATTAGGTGATTTATTTTGAAATCTAATTAATTAGTCCAACATTAATACACAAAAGGATGTAATGGAAATATCATATTAACGCTTTTATATTTATAATTGACTATGCTAAATAAGATACAAAATTGAAAACACAAAGGAGTGAGTGTACTTACTTGATTATAGATGATTTTGGAAAGTTATGGGAGGATGGAAAATTGGAATAAAGAGATCTAAAATTGATGATGCATTCATTTTGGAGACTATAAACGGGAAACTAACCTGGGGTAGGATTGTACAACTATCTACCAAGACCGTTGTCTACATGGTCTCGACCCTACTATATAGTCTTGGATCTATTTGGTTTTTGGATCTATAACTTCTCAACATTGTTAGTTTCTTGGAAATATTGTATGTCTTTTTCAAACCCTAGTTATCAGTCATGTTGTGAAGCTCTCTAAATATTCTGAACATGATCTCAAACCCTGATGCAAGGATGGATAAGTCCTACAAGACAAACATTAGTTTGGGTTGTGGGCATCCTCGTGCACCGCCAATATCGGCACTACTCAGAAGAGGAATCAAATTACATGTCGTTATCCACCTAACATGTGATATATTGAATGAATACAATCTAGATTTTACAACCACCTTTGAAAATACTTGTGTCGAGTTGGCTCTTGCTAAGATACTTGGGGAAGATGATGTTTGACTGCTTGTAGAAGAGAAAGACTGTTGTATTGACCTGACAAGAAGCTTCAAAAATATATAAATTTCTACCCTAATGACTATAGGTGTGTTATTGCAAGATTTAGGGAGCCTTTGGTGCCTTTTTCAAGTGTTGAAAATGAGTGTATCGGTATAGTGCCATCGGATTTCTAGGTTAGAAAATTAGGTAGTGTTTACTTGCTTATATAGGGTTCCACAAGTGAATTATCTAAGAAAACATGACCCATAGAGATTATAAGACCCAAAAAAAGAATATGAAATTGAAAGTAAAGTTTGAGAACATGTTGGTCCAAGATAGTACAAGTTAGCTAGGACTGATAATAATGTCCTAACCAAATTGTATAGCCTTAACCAAGGATGGAAAACATGCAATTTGAAGTTTTTAACTTGTTACTTGATGTTTGTTCTATGGAACTTTATGCATTGTTTCTCACAAATTGACATCATGTTAGTGTGGTTAAGGATAAAAAAGTTAAACAAGAGGCCTCAAAATGTGCTAAGTGGGAATGGGAAGGTTATATTTATCTTAGTAAGAGTGCATTATCAAAACTAGTAGTGTCAAAGAGTGAATTGCCAAATTTGAGTGTCTACATTTACCCCCCTTTAAGTATGAAATGAAATTACATGCTTAAAGGAAAAGATACCTGAGTGTGTAGACACACTTTGTCTTCACTCAAATTTTGTTTTATAGGATCTTATTGTGCTTGGTGTTGGCATGCTCCATGATGAAACCTGCAACATAGAGTGTAGTCAATGTCCATGATAAAGAATTGAACTTTAACTCAAATGTAAAGTGTAACATGAAAGTTTTTATGTTTGCAATAGAATGAAATGAAAGATATGTAAATAAGGAAATAATACACATATTTTTTCTACAAAGGGAGAAAACTCATCTGCTTTGTTTGTGCTTGAAGATTTGCATTGCTGAATTTTTTGAAATTTTGAAGGATTGGGGTGATCAGTCCCAAATTTTGCCAAGGATAAAATGAAGTGTTAGGTGAATGAACCAAACATGGAATGTTGAGGAGAGAAGAAGAAGAATGAAGTTCCAAAACACCCACTAAGGAAGAATATTGGGTATCAAATTTATTCAACAACTTTGATATCTTCTCATTTGAGTGTAAGAGGAAAGGAAAGTATACCTATGAATAAGTTACCCACTTTGATACCTTCCATAACCCCATGGACCACACCATTATAGATGGATCTAGGCCCAATTATGTAAATAAGGACACATAGTAGAAAATAGAATGAGTGCCCCCATGCCCTTCCCATGTGCCACACAAATGAATAGAAAAATTATAATGTACTAAAATGTAAATGGAGGAAGGAGACTTCATGCCCCTAAGATTCCTGAAACTTTAGTATAAATTGAATGTTCATGGTGAAGGAGTGAAGTAATTCATGCCCCCTATAACTGGTCTAAACTGAGTGAACCGTGAGTCTAAAATTGTGCAAAAAACCTAAAACTATAACTAAAATTATAAAATTACTTGAGAAATTTGATGTAATTTCCCCTAGGAAAAAAATGTGTGGTAGGGTCAGAACCATACATATGGTCTTGACCAAAATGTACATGTTTTAACATGTGCATTTTTTTCTAAATTTCTATGTTTTAGATTTTTTCAGTACTTGTACCCTATGTTTTTACCTATATTTACCCCATAATTATGCATGTGTCTATTATAAGTGTAGAATATACCCAGAATGAATGCCCCCTCTTTTGAGGCATGTGTGAAAACCATGTTGAGAACTTGGCTCAAAAGAAAATATGTGTTCCCATGTATGACTAGATGTCTGAGAATGATAGAAGAGTGTAGAATGTTGAGAGGTGGCCACCTTGAAGAACTTGTACTTGCAAAAAGGAAGGTTTTGCATATGGTGGCAACTATGGTGTGCAATAAAAGCAATGACAACAATAGAAAATAATAGATAAAAATATAGTATGAATATGTAAGAATAGTATAACAATAATGCATGTGTAGAAGACAACAATAACAATAGTGAAATAATATAACAATAATTATGTAAATGAATCACACAAAAGGTGTAAAGCCACAAACATGGGACACCCATGGCATCACAAGACAATCAAGGCCCGTAGGCATACAAACAAGAGAAAACAATAATACACAAGATAGGCATAATGCCACAAACATGGGACACCCATGGTGTTACAAGACAATCAAGGCACATAGGCCATAAGAAATGAAACAAGAAATAAATAACACACAACAAGTAAGTATGCATGAAAAATGAGAGTGTTCAAAACATGAAAACATGATATAGTAACAATATAGTGATGAAATATGTGAAACAAGAGATGTCAATGTTGCACAAGACACATGTGTTAGTCATGTTAGCTCAAAAGATAACATGTACACAATATATGTAATCAAGCATAATGAGGAAGTAGAAAGGAACTATAATAGAACAATAACACATAGATGTAGTATAAAATATATGCCCCCAGATGTATAGGAATTATAGGTAAAGGGTCTGCCAACACCTATCATCGTGTACCACTTTGTGGATGTATTGCATCGATTCTCAAAAATACATCATAAATGCATGTGTGTACTGAGTAAAGAAGAATGTTATCTATTAAACTAAAGTGATAAAAACATGTATAATATAAAGTGCTAACAACTCAAGTGAAATATACATGTCTTGATTTTGTATTTTTGTGAAAATATATGAATGTTTTTGTATTTTGAAGTTATCTTAATGTTTTTTTTTGTATTTTGGAATTTCTTAGCCTATGTACATGAAAGAGGGGTAACATTAAAAGCTATACCAATGTGGTATCAAGAAGATCATTAGTGTTTGGATCAAACCTATGACATGGCTTGGGGTCGTTATGTGGTGAATCCTTCGAAGTGGGGATTAGTAAATAATCCAATCGGGTAAAAGTAATACAAGGCCATAATGTATTCTTCATCAGTATGGGAGGGTCCATACATCCTCATATAATATGAGTCCAGTGTGTCATATTAGTGTTGTAATTAGAGAATTTATCATTACAAATGGTAATCTACAACTAGGAGAAGGGGAAAGGTAATACTAGTGTTGTGTTGAGTAAGAGTTCCAGAATATGGATCATAACCAAGATCATCTAGAGCTAATGGTATGGATTGGGGATCAAGATAGACCCAAATTTTGTGGTAGCAATAAGGTGAAGGAAAAAGGAAATCATGAGCATAATGTAACCTTGGAAAGTATTAGAAGGAGTGAAAAGGGGTGTGATATCTAAAGGTGTCAACCCCAAGGTATGTAAAGCTCATAAGTACAAATGTTTTTGTGCATATGTAAATTTAGTGGGATACATGTGTTATAAAGTGACCATGGATATAGATAGTGCAAGTGAAAGTGTTAAATCCTAAGGACAGACCTAATTGTGGACTATGTCATTAGAAGGTATTTAACTTGATAGGTGAGAATGTGGCATGAGAAATAATGACATGTCCATGGGTCTTGAAATTAGTGACTATGTCGGTCAAGACTTGACAGTGGTTAGTGTCATGTCTTGAAATACAATGATAGTGACAAAAAAGGGCTGAAATTAGCTTGTGAGAAACATTTTTGATAGAGAAATGATAATTAGAATGGAAAGGAAATGGAAATCCATGATCAAGTAAGATAGGAAGAGTGGATTTGATGATGAATCAAAATGAGCAAGTATCTCAATAGAATTATAGTGGAATAATCTACAATGTATTGACTTGTATGTTGTAATGGATTAGGGACTACTATTATGATTCAGAATGTGAGAGTAGTGATGCTAAATGGAGTAGTCTTAAGATGATAATGCCCAGGGTAGAGTGGAGGTAAAGAAAGCATGGAACATGGACTCATCTTCATCAATTGGGTTGAAGTTGAGTTTATGTAAATTATCATTTGTAAGTTTCAATGGGATCATCATCACTATCAATAGAGATAATCATGTGCATTAGGTTGTTGAATAACATCATCCAAATGGTTAGGGGTAACAATCTAGTTGTAGGATAATGCAATGAAGATTAATGGAGATGCACCCAATGTAAAAGTATTTAGCAGGTGGTTCAATGAATGGAGGATGTAGAGGATTGTCAAGAGTGATGGCTATTTTCACCAAAATATGTGTCCAATTTTTCCAGAAGAATTGGTTGTAATGGAGGAGTGATAGAAAATATTTATAGATTAGACATATCATATTTGATATCATGTAATATTGAAAAGGCTCAGGTTGGCATTGAACAGTATGCTTCAATGCCATTGTGCCAAAAATTTGACACAATGATGGAAAGTAGATGGATAGAACTTGCATATCATGAATCTAAGGGCATCATTTCTAAATATTAATATTGTAATAAAGAATATTGTCCATGATGTGTAAAAGTGATAGAGATAGGTAACAACTTAGGACCTTTACAAGGATATCCAAAGTAATAGTGGCCAAGTATGGTGCTTGATATGATCATTGTAGTGTAGTAGTAGTAGTAGTAGTAGTAGTAGTAGTAGTAGTAGTAGTAGTAGTAGTAGTAGTAGTAGTAGTAGTATGCAGTGGGAATTAAATACCCACATTTAAATGTGAGGAGGTGTTACTTTAGGGACATATGTTAAGGCCAAACCATTATCAATCAAAACCCGATTAATGAAGAAAGCTTGAATGTGATCTTGCAAATGATGAAAAAGATGGGCATGCATTCATATTAGAAACATGGGAATGTCATTGGTGTTAAAAAAATAGTATAATCAAGTGATGTTAAAGGTATCCATGAGAGAATTAAAATAAACATTGGGTTGAGTATCATTGTTAGCTAAGGTAAAAGAGTACAAAGTATCTTGTAAGATGTCCTTATAAATAGATGTTTTTTTTGAAGTAAATCTAAGAGATATATCTTAGTAGGGGTGTTGAACTATTAAGTTTTATTAGATCATAAACCTTAGAGGTCACATTAGACCTTGGCCATAGGTGTTATAATTGGGGAGGAAATGGTGGATTTACCCCAAGTGGTTTCTTATTACGTCTTGTGGTAACAACATCAACTATGGGAAAATAATGGGGTAGAGTGAAAATATTAGAAACTTAGTGGTGAATAGGGGTGACCTTAGATTGTATATCTAGATAGGTAGGGATTTTTTATTGACCATGTGAGACATGTAAGACTAAATAAAAGGAGCTTCACTTGTATGTGAATCACATGTATAGACTTGGTTAGAGGGATGGTAGCTTGTGCTAGCATAAGGGTTTAGATCCTTAGGATTTAGTCAAATATCATAAAAAATGTGAACATAACGACATGTTGAGGTAAAGTAGAAAGATAAATACAACACCAAGAGGGAGGAGGAGTATACAAACAATCCCTACGGCAACTAGGGTTGATGCTAAAGATTGTGTCACATGAGTTGGCTTCACCAAAACGTTTGACCCTTATTAATTTAACATGAAACCTAATTGATTTTAGTGAGTTAAATACACTAACAAGATGTAAGGGTTGGTAATATACAAGGGGTTATTATGATTAATTAACTTCCAACATTGTCCATAATTAGAACAACTTTTTTATACTTGTAACTGATAAAAACAAGAATATTTTAACTTGATGGTATTTCATTATGGAGATTGTGACTAGAAACTGACCTAAGGAAGGACTGTACACATCTTCCATGACCATCTAGATTATGATGCGCCAAAATTAGCAGGAACTTGAAAAGGTCATAACTTGTGCTCTAGGTGTCTGTTTGAGTCTATTTTTTTGAAACGAAATGTTTCGATGAGAAAAATGTACCAATCAAGCCGCCCTACCATTTAGAGAAATTTTCGGCACATTTTCGGGCCCAAAATCAGCCATCTTGAGGTCAAAAATTAGTATTTAAGTTGTATTTCATTTTTTTCTTCCCTCTTTTAGGGCATTAGTTAATTTTAGTCTATTAGTTGCATTAAGAGTTAGAAATTTGGAAATTCCTCTAATTTAGGCATGTAGAAGATGCATGGAAATTTCTATGCGTATACGAATAAGCATGCAAACTTACTAAGAATAGCAGGTTCTAGTAAACTACTAAAAATAGTAATTTCTGCCACCTAGAGTAGATTTAGTCAAATTTAGTTAGAGTTTGCTTGGAAAATTGAGTTCGGAGTTGTTTTCCTATTTAGGAAACATTGTAATTTATGATTCGATAACAAAGAAGGAGATTTATTTTATTTTGGAGTTCATATTATTTGCAGTATATGGAGTTTGTTTAGAATTTGGCTACATTAGATTGTCTCGGACCTACTTGGATTATGGTTCTATAAATTTCAGAAACTTTTTCCTTGCTAGAATTGTATGTTGATATCAAACCCTATTTTTTTTCTGTCATGTTATAAAGCTCTTTGAATATTCTAAACATGATCTCAAACCCTATCCATGTATGGGAAGTGTTGAAAAACAATCATTAGTTGGGTTATGGGAACCCCATGCACTGTCAACGTTGGCACTACTCCGAAGAGGCCTCAAACCACATGTAATTCTCCACCGAGCATGTGATATCTAAATGTATACAACTATATTTGACAACCCTCTTTGAAAATTCTTGAGTTAAGCTTTCTCTTGCTAAAATACTTGGGGAATGGATGGTGTTTGAGTGCTTATGGATGAGAGAGAATAATGTCTTGACTTAACAATAATCTTTACACATGAAGATATTGCCTCCCTAATGACTGTAGATGTGTTATTACAATATTTAGGGAGCATTGGGTACCTTTACAAGTGTTGGAAGTGATTATATCAATGTGGTTCCATAATATTTCAAGGTTAGCAAATGAGGTAGTGTTTACTTTCTTATATAGGGTTCCATAGATGATTTATTGAAGAAAGGAAAACCCAAAGATATTAGAAAACCTAAAACAAAATATGAAATTGAAAGTATAATTGGAGAACATGTTGGTACGAGACCATATAAGTCAAATAAGACTAGATATAACATCTTGACCAAGTTGTATTGCCTTGCCCAGGGATGAAAAACATGCAATATAAAGTTTACAACTTGTTACTTGATGTTTTTTATATGGATTTTATGCATTGTGTTCTCAAATTTTGATGACATGTTAGTGAGCAAGGATACAAAATCCAAACAAGAGACCTTAGAATGTGCTAAGAGGGAATGGGAAGGTTGTATTTATATTAGTAAGAGTGCATTGTCAAAATTAGCACTGCCAAAGAGTGAATAGAAAAATTTGAGTATCTACAATATGTTCAACACTCATGTGACATTCATGTGTATACCTATATTCTAAACCTCAAATTCCTAATATAACACTCAAATAAACATTGGATACAAAAATAAGGCTAGGTTCTTGAGTGGGAATGACCTTGGTGGCTACCCCTTATGATTCAAATTGAACATTGCACTACATTTTAAAATCCATGCAATTCTCCTAGTACACATACAATGGTGTATGAAAATATAGTTCCATTGTACGAAATTTTTCCCTCATGACTCAATGTAATTAATACACTAACCAATATATGTTCTCTAATTGGGACCTTTTAATTAGAGATAGTTCTTAATAATTTCTAGATAGTGGCTAGATGGTTTAGACATCCTAACAAAATTGGATATATATGAGTCTATTAATTCAAAATTAGAACCTAGTGGCACACAAAAGATGACCTAAACCACATGAAAAAAATCAAATAAAAGTACCAAAAGGACCAATGGTCAAAAAGGTCCCAAAGCAAGCCTGGACAAAATTATCCACTTTGGATACTAAAATTGGACAATTTTGTCCAAAATTGGTTGTTCTATCAAGAGACCAAAAAATGATCAAATAATCAATGAAAAGTCCAGAGATATTTGTGACATGGCATGATAAATTGAAAGATACCAAAAGAAAATAAAAAATCAGTCAATAGAGCCAAATAACAATAAACCAAACAAGGACTAATGTCACTAGATACTTATTTCATTGTTTAATACCCATACACATGCGTGCACACACTCACCCACCCACACACACACACGCACACACATATTGTAAAAAGTGTTATGTAAAAATAATTTGTGCCAAATTTATGTATCTACACCCATAAATAATTGTGTACTAAATTTAATAATTCCTACACATCTCTTGCTCAATTAACACTACCTGCTACTAGGTCACACTTGTTATCTGACTTTGACCTATCAAAAACTTATTTAAAAAATATAACATATATTTTTGACATCTAGCCAAAATCTCCAAGTTACATTGTGAAATATATATTGCAACTAGAAAAATTCAACCATATCAAACATATTTCTTGGGAAACTTTTTTCCCAAGTTGACAACTTTGTCCTCTAAAGCTCTAATGGTCAAATTTTAAATTTTAAATTTACTCTAGTCAACCTAGTGTCATGAGTGGAAAATATTGTAGCAAAAATTAATTATAAAAGCACACTCACATAACCCATTTAAATGGTATGACCTCTCATATCTTTGGTCTACCTAGGATATCACAACAAAGCACCCAATTACTATATTAGTCTCTCAAGAATATTCAAATAGCTTTAAGTTTGCACACATATTACATGTTTTCTCTAGGCCAATTGGGCACTAAACCCATAATAAATCCACACACATCTTTCTAAGATACGCTAGGCCAATTTGCAAAGCTACATCTCACAGACCAAATAGAATTACCAAGTTACAAAGGAATTAGGGTCTTCATTTCTAAAAATATTGCAATATAAATATTCCACACATATATTGGGTGGAGAATTATGAATATTTTATGCCTCTTCAAATTATTTCTACATAGCGTGGCGGGGCCACTAAACCCAGCTAGAGTAACCCCCTTTTTAGGTCCCTAAGTAAAATAATAATAAGACCTAATAATTTGTACAACTGAGATCATGAAATTTATAGCACATATGGTGAATCTACATACAAAGAGAAACACATTTCCAAAGGTGAACTATGGTCATACTCAGTAAAGGAAAAATCTTTCCATCCTATATAAATAATCTAGGATGACTTTTTCTACAACAAGAAACTTCATCTTGTAGTCAGTTTTACATCTCTATATTTTCAAGATAACATGAAGGTGCTTTGTGTTGGATCCCAAACTGACACCCCTAAGGGAGAGAATGGAGGAGAAGGGAGGATGTGGGGTTCAGATATGGATAAAGGGAGTGAGGGAAGGGGAGAGACTTGCCTAGGTTGTCATTTTGTAGCCGGGGATGGGGTCTTCCTATGCTCACCCCGTCCATTCTCTCCTTGGGAGTGATGGGGAGGCACCTTGAACTAAGGGTGCGGTTGATTACCCTGCTACTTCTGGCTCTGCCTAGGCCAAGGTGAGAGGACCCAGGTGCAGCCCGAGGGGTAGAGATAGAGGAGTCGGGGATAAGTCCCGAGTCCTTAGAACTCCGTTTAGGTAGGTCAATTGGAGGGCAGATGCAACCACTCAATGCAATGCTCACTCGAAAGAGCGCCTCACAAAGCACTGCAAGCATCTGGGGGCTCCGACACAGGCTGCTAAAGACAAATCTAATGTGACCTCAACACCAACTTTAAAGAGTTTGTGTGTACCACGTCGTATGTCGATGATCGAGGATCCTTTGACAATGAACTTTAAGGCGAACACACTTGAGGTATGCACATTGAATGTGTGTTTCCACTAGCATATCTCATGTAAAATATACAAAGAAAGTTAGACCTGCGGGTATTGCATATGGTACTCAAAACAATTGTTGAAGAAATTATGAGGTGGAGATGGATTCATAAGGAGAAAAAACTTAGATATCAAAGGATGCAAGGAGGATCAAAATTTATGTTAGCCCATCACACCATGACATCCCTATTATTTCACGAAATCGGAGCAAGATAAAGAAAGTCTTCTAGGGGAAATCTGTCACAGGGAACCTCCAAGAAAGACAAACAACCCGAATCCCCAATGTTCCAACTCTTAGGACCCCCCAAGATTGAAACACCGTGTGTGAGTTATGCTAGATGTTCTTAAAACAAGGGACCCCCAAGACTGATAAACATTTGAAATACTGTGATTAATTGGCAAGGAATTTTAAAGGCTCTAAGGATGATTCCCCAAAGTACCCCCGAGGGACGTCATTTTATTCACCATCCAAACCATTCAACCATAACAGCAGAGTGTTAACATACAAGGTCTAGCCATAACCCACACGAGATTCTTTAAAAAAGAAAACACACATTACTCCACTTCCAAATCATTCCTCAAGAAAGTATGACAAGATAATTATAGTAGATTGTTTGAGCAAATCCATTGATTTAGAAAAGAAACAAGGGAAACATATAAACATGCTCTCAAAGCTTGCTAATGACTGTACAGATACAATCACCTTAGCATGCGTTCCAAACAAATGGAGAACGCAACAATGCGTACACGAAGAAAGTGTGAATTCCCATGCTCGAAACATACACCTGAACCTTGCGGAGCACCCCCAGTGAGTTAGTTCCCTCCTCCCAACTGCCCTTCCAAGAACCATCTCCTTTTCTTTCTAAAACCCTAAGCCCTTGTATATATCCTTATCCATCCAAGGGTTTTAGTGTATATTCTATTAGAATCCCAACTTGTTCACAGCTCAGGCCATCCTTTAGAGAACATCCAAGGAATAATAGAGAATATTCCTTCATGACAACCTTCAATTTTGTTCACATACTGCATCCTTTCACCATCTTGCTAGAGTGAACAAATGAAATATTTTCCACATCATACTGATTTCCATTTTTCTTTTCATTTGATTTTCCACTTGAGATTAAATGTGACATGGAAATAAAGGTGTTTAATTGATGAGACCTTTATTTGAAAAGTGTGAACATTTAATTACCTTCTAGCGACATGCTTTTCATGAATGATTTTCCTTTGATTTAATCCCACTTGTGCCTACTAATCCGGTAGGATATGAAAATTTATGGACGACACGATGGTTTAGACACATCATCCCAAATTAATTTGCCTATTTAAGCATGACTTATTTTTTCCAATGGATCTCAAGTTACTATCAAGTTTTACAGAGTTTCCCATATTTCACTTCTGCACATCACCCTTCCATCATGGCCCTTACCAGTCCTAGGAACAAGCCCATCAGGATTAGAACTTGACAACTTAGGTCAATTTTTTTCCATTTGGGAGGGCAGAATGAAGCCTTCATCAGGCATGTCTTCAGTGTACCCAATGTCTGAGCCAATCCCCCATATGGTTTTCCCCAGAATTCCCTAGTTCTTTCCTTTCTGAATAGACTTGCCAAACTATGTGCTTCCTTTTCCATTTTACCAAACCCTGCACTTTCACCTTATTTGTTCCCGAATATCACCTAAGCATGGAGCACTTGAAGAACCAGTGATCCCATCATTTTCCCTCAAATCCATGATGATCGACCTACATATGTATAGGGCTTATTACATGCCCATTCCTTATTAGAAACATAACTTCCCAGTTTCGGCCCCAAATTCGTATCCAGAAAGAGAAAACTACCCCTAGGCCTGTGTGTAGATGGAACAGAGAGAGTGACTTTCAACACTGGAAGCTGCCATGGTTGAAATTCAAGCTACTATAAGTGGGTAATTAAGGCTTCTCTCCCAAAGAGACAAAAGGCTATGCCACATTGATGATTAATGAACGGTAGTTGCGCTATGTAACTTGAGCTTCCACTCAAGTTCCACCATGGAACAAAGCATATCTAAAATGGGGACTCTCCCTCCATGAGTGGGTGAATTCACTCGGAAAAAAGAGGGAGTTTTCACCTAGATTCTCAATGGGCCATGGGTAGGGATCCCAAAATTAATGGAGAAAGGCATGTCGATGGGGCTTGGCTAGACAACATTCAGTTTGTATTGTGTTAGTGGTACCCATGAGGAATTTATGTTTTGTAGGGATTGCATATTTCAAATGCATGCCAACGTTCCTAGGGAGAAGTAGTGGATATTGGAGGATTAATCTCCTATTTATATGTAATCTTTTTTGTATCTCCTTTTTGTGCATATATATCATCGAGGGCAAGGGGACCCTGTAATAGAACCCCATTTTGTTTATATGACATATTGCTTCAGTCTGTTTATTTCCTTTTCTATTGTATGAAGTGTATTTTTTCATCTTCTGTTTTAGCGCTTCTGAGATGCATAATTCACTTCAAATTTATATATATTGCACCATAAAACAAACTTGCAAAATTAATCTTTTTACACAATGCTTGCTTACTGCATGCACAATTTAACAACTCTAAGTCATTCTGCAAGAAAACCATTACTTAACTGCTCAATTAATCTCAGGGTTTTCAGATGAGAAGATTAAACATTTCCCTAAATTTTTACCACACACGGAGCAATATGAAAGGATACCAAACATTAACTGACTACAATGACTAGGGGCCCGGGTCCATGATGAAAACTCAACCAATACTTAAAAAATTTTTAGGCAAATCAAAATGCAAACTTAATTCTAGGCCCCGAAGGAGCTACCACGTGCCGAGTTAGTTAAACATACACTTTCAAGATTTGGAGTCAAACTAGTACTTTACACATTCTCAGCACATGAAACATTTTGACATTACCATCCTTTCCCCAACCATTCACTTTACATTTTTTTTACATCACAGGGTCAAGAACTTAACCCACATTTTGCACAAATGCCGAAGGGATACAAAGTACACATCCTTATGATTTTTCACGGCTTCCAAATATTTCCTTTCCTCGGGTACCGGGGAAAAACTACATTTTGCACAAAATACTTATATCTTGCAAAAGCAACCAATTGTCCCAATAACACGTCAAAGTATCACTGTCGCCACTTCAAACTTTTGAAAAACTTCAAAACTTCAAGCAAGCATACAAACAAATAGGCACATGATTTTCAGACGAGTAGAAGGATTTGCACGAAAATTTGGAAACACTGATATTAAGCACAAACCAATTTTGAAAATAAGAGCAAGTCCAGTGATATGGTGCCTGAAATAAAGCATGAAAATTATGGGCACCAACATTGGCTCCATCTCAGGGATGGACTCCCCCAGTGGGTGTCCAAAGAACACCAGAAAGAACCCTGGGGAGAAGAAGGCCAAATGCCTATCCATTGGGCAACAGAGTCCAACAAGTGATCACAACTGCAGCACAACACAAAGAGAGAGAGCGAGCAACACCAACCGTCAAAAACAACAACAAGGAACAAACACAGGAAAAAAAAAGAAAAGAACTATACACTGTACAGTTGAATCACCAAGGCCCAGAGGACCCAAAAGTTCCATTAAAGACCACCCAGATCCCACACTATACACAAATCCCTGATCAAGAAGCATGAATGACCAAGCCATGCTTTGATGGCAATGAAATCACTGTCCTTACCAAAGAAAAACCAATGACTGCTTGCTCTTACCAACACATACTCATCCAGGGCCAGTAATGAAAATACTACCAACCAAAATCAGCAAAGCAAGTTATACACAACAGGTATGTGTTGCCTATCAACATTTCTTTCTTTCCCATATCTTCAGAATATGACAACCTTCAGGAAATTAAGGTGTACCTCAAGATGCTTGATATGTTCTTGTTCTTCATGTTTAGCCGAGTCTCCACTCAACCAAACCCTTTTAATTTCAAAGCAAGCACTAAGACTAAATTCAACATATGTATTCACTTATCATTAGATATCCGCCACATCCCTTTCTAAGGGGAAGATATTCATTTCATATGACACTTGCTTAATAGGTAACATGGAAAAGCATTTTCCTCCAAGCATATCTCTCCCTCCTATTCTAAAGGGAAAATTTTATCTGTAACTGGAAACCACTACCTAAGCATGAAATTTATTATTGTAGCTCTAAAAATTCTGGTAAAGAATGATGCTCTATTAACTGATAAGAAAACAAGGGAGTACAAACATTCAAGCATGGATTTACAGGAAAATCGATGCACATACCTTCAGAAGACAAAGACATACTGCCACATCCTTGACTCTTCTGCAATCTGATGCAAGGTTTTCAACACAACCACCATCCATAATGGAGCCTAGATAAACATCTCCAATACCAAGGGCCATCTCATTAAATTTAGGATCAGATTGGAGAGCCGAGTCATACATTCCAGGTCAATAGAACAATCTTGATATGTCCATAGATGACTCATCATAGGTCACTTGATGACTTACCTCTGCAATCTATATTTCTTTTCTTGTTCTACCAATGCATCAAGCAATAGAACACCTATCTTCTAACATGAGGGAACTCCTCCTTCATACTTAGGCAATCATTTTATCTCTTATCCAAACAAAATCATGACTGAGAAAATTATGACCTTGGTCTAACCCTATTGTACCATTGCCTTCCAAGGGAGAGCAACATACTTTCCTGTGAGGGTTGCCCAAAATTCATTTGCTTTTCTGGCACACAAAATATTAGTTGAAGATACCCCATCTCTATAAAATATCTGATCATCCAACATGTGGTCTCCTTTAATGCCTAACTTAGATTTTTCAACATCAACCATGCCATCTTGACTACAAGGAACATAAAGCATAAGGCACTTATCACACCATAGACTGACATGATCATCATAATCAATTTTTAATACATTGTTATCTATGAAACCATGATCCATGATAACTTGCTCCAAGTTCACTGATTCCTCACCATGCTTACTTTCATCAGATACTGAAACTTCACTACTTGGGTTATCAACTTTACCAACTATTATCTTAATATGCTCTCAACCAACTTGTTCTGTAATAAATAGTTTCCTTGTATTCTAATTTCTTCATCCCTGAAAACTTCGATTCCCTTTTCATTAACCAAGCTTTCTCTATTGCTTTCACACTCAGGGAAAAGAAAACTAGGATCATCACTGAAATTATTTCTAAACATCATTATCATTTCATCCCAAGAATGCAATGAACCCTAAGGCAAGGAGTTGAACCAATCCCTAGCATCCTCTTTCAATGTATGCACAAATAACTTCATGAAAACATCTTCGTGTCTTACCTCATATTCTTGCATTACTTCTTTCAAACAAACCAAGATGTTGTCTCAACATAAATATTGTCATATCCCTGAAAAGTAGGTAATTAATCCTGATTCCATCAGGGATCTTATTTGGGTATCCAGGCATTCCCCTAAAATCCATAGGCCTAAAGCATTTGATCTAAAAGGGACCTTAGGAAAAGAACATGCCATATCGTCATCATAAACTTCCGAAGGATAGGTTCACTAGGAAATGAAACCCATATCAACAAGGTTTCATCCCTTAAATTTGAATAACATTAATGATCTGAGACTGTAAACCCAAGGTATGAAAACCATCAATTAAAATATATATATGAAGAACACTTGGTCTATTAAACCATATGACAATGGAGTCGCCACTAGAGTCATGACCCTAGAAAGGTAAATCATCTTTTAAGCACTCGAAAGGAAAGCTATCCCAACACACCAACTTCAAGATCACAAAAACTGGAAAACCAAGAACCAAACTAAAAACCCTGGTGAATATTATTTCTTCCCCAAGAATGACAGCCAATCGGGTGTTGGCTCCCAGGAGGTGACACCCTCAGGGGGAGGGAGAGAAAGGGAGGTAAAGGATAAAGGGAGTGAGGGAAAGAGGGAAGACCCACATGGGTTTTCATTTTGTAGCCAGGGACAGGTCTTCCTCTTGCTCACCTGACCATTCTCTCCTTGGGAGTGATGGGGAGGCACCTTAACAAAGGGTGTGGTTGATCACCTTGCTAATTTCTGGCTCTCCTAAGCCAGGGTGAGAGGACCCAAGGTGCAACCTTGAGGGGTGAGAGAGAGAGGAGTTGGGAAAATTCTTAGAGTCCAGTCGGGTAGGTCAATCAGAGGCCAAATGCAACCACCAATGCAATGCTCACTCAAAAGAGTGGTCACCAAAGCACTGCAAACATCTGGGGGATTCCCAGACACAGGATGCTAAAGACAGATCTAATGTGATCTTAACATCAAATCCAAATAGTTTTCATGTATCATCATGTATTGATGTCGAGGATCCATTGACAATGAATGACAATGTGAACACACTTGAGGTATACAAATTGAGTGTGTATTTTCACCAATAAGATCTCATGTAAAATATACAAGGAAAGTGAAATCTGCAACACGTATATGGTTATACAGAAAAATTGTTGAGAAATTATAAGGTGGAGATGGATTTGTAAGGAGGAAAACTCAAACATCAAAGAATGCAAGGGGATTAGAGGTATGTTGGCCATTACACCATGACACCTATCTATCATTTCACATGAAATGGCAGTAAGATAAAGAATAGCCTTCTCAGGGAAAATCTGTCACAAGGAACCTCCAAGAAATAAAACAACCCAAATCCTGGTGATCTAGCTCAGGACCTCCAAGACTAAAGCACCATGTGTGAATTAAGCTAAGATGTTCTAGAAACAAGGGACCCCCAAGATACATAAACATTTCACCCATTGTGGTTGATCAACAAGGAATTTTACAGGCTTTAAGGATGATGCCCCAAAGTACAACTTGAAAGATGCATTATTTTCACCACCCAAACCAAGTAACCATCAACAAAGTATTAGCATATAAAGTTTTAGTCATAACCCACACAAGATTCTTTAAGGAAAAACACACATTACCCAACTTCCAAATCAATTCACAAGAAAGTATGAAAAGATAATTATAATAAATTGTTTGAACATATCCATTAATTTAGAAAAAACAAGGGAAACATATAAACATGCTCTCAAAGCTTGCTAATGATTGTACAAATACAACCACCTTAGCATGAATTTCAAACAAATGGAAAGCTCTAACAATGCTTACACAAAGATAGCTATGAATTCCCATAGCCAAGCACACATTTGAACCTTGCAGAGCACCTCCAAGAGTTCTTCCTCTCTCCAAGAAAAGAACCATCTCCCCTCTAAAAACCCAAACATTTGTATATATCCTTATCCACACAAGGGTTTTAGAGAATATTCCATTAGATCCTCAACTCATTCATGCTCAGGCCATCCTTCAGAACCTCCAAGGAATAACTAAGAATATTCCTTTATGACGGCTTCAATTTTGTTCAACACTGTCTTGTCACCATCATGCCACACAACCAAGTGAAATCTTTTCCACATCATACTGATTGATGATTTGATTTTCCACTTGAGACTAAATGTGACGGCAAATAAAGGCATTAAATTGATGAGACATTCATTTTAAAAACAAGAACATTTAATTAACTTCCGGTGACATGATTTTCATGAATGATTTCCTTTGATTTAATCTCACTCGTGCCTACTGATCCGAGAGGGATATGAAAATTAATGGTGACATGATGGTTAATAAACATCATACCAGATCAATCTGCTTATTTAAGCGTGAATTATTATTTCCAACGGGACTCAAGTTGTCATCCAAGTTTTACAAAGCTTTCCATATTTTACTTCTACATATCACCCATCTACCATGGCCTTATCAGTCTTAGGAGCAAAGCCCATCAGGTTAGTAACTTGACAATCTAGGTGAATTTTTCCAATTGGACTGAGCCAAATGAAGCCTTCATTAGGCATGTATTTGACGTTCCCAATGTTCTGAGCCAATCCTCCCGAATGGCTCCTATCAGAATGCCTTAATTATTTCCTTTCTAAACTAACTTTTGAAATGTGTGCCTCTTTTCTAGTTTACCAAACCCTGCATTTTCACTCTCCTTTCCCCCAATACCACCTGGACGTGGAGCACTTGAAGAACCAATGGTCCCATCATCGTCCCAAATCCATGATGATCAACTGCATATGTACAAGGCTTACTTACACTGCCCTTCTTTATTAGAAACAAAAATTCCCCTCCCAACCACAAACCATTCATCTCAAGAGGAAAACCACCTTTGAACCTATGATTGAATGATGAAGCAGAAGAACGACTTTTAGCACTGGAGGTCGCCATGGCTGAATTTCAAACCACTGATGGAATACAGGTCGGGGCTCCTCCCCTGAAGAAATAGAAGGACATCCTGGAATGATTCAATCCAGCAAAACTGTATGGGCCTCTACAAGTCGAGTTCCATGAGTCAGGCCAAGAATCATATCTGAAAGGGGGAATCCATCTCCACGAGTGGGTGAACTCACTCAAGGAAGAAAGGAGGAGTTCAAATAGATTCTCAATGGGCCATGGGTTGGGTACCATAGAGTTAATGGCAAAGGACATGTCACAGGGGCTTCAGCCAACGACATTCAGTTTGTGTTCAGTGCCTATTATCACGAGGAGTTCATGTATCGTAGGGACAAGCTTATGGCGCGCCTTCCACTATTCCCAAGAGAAAGCTATGGACATATAAAATTAATCTCTTTCTCATATGTAATCCTTTGTATTTCTCTTTTTGGTGCATATATACCATCAAGGGCAGGGGCCCCTATAATAGAACCCCGTTTTTTTTTATAGGACACATTATTTCAATCTGTTTATTTGCTTTTCTATTGTATGAAGTGTTTTCTTTTATTGATTAAGCATCGTTCTTCAAGATACAATAATTCACTTCAAATTTACACATTGCACCATAAAACAAACTTACACAATCAATCTCTTCAAACAATGCCTATTTACTGCATGCACAATTTAAAAATTCTTGAGTCGTTCCGCAAGAAAACCCACTATTAACTGCTCAATTAATCTTCACGGGCTCCGGCCATGAAAGTATTAAGACATTTCCTTGCATTTTTAACATACACGTCGAAGAACATATGAAAGGATACAAAACATTAACCAATTGCAAGAATGGGCGCTCGAGGCCGTCATGAAATTTTCAATTAGCGTTTCAAAAATACAAGGCAAAGAAAAATATAAACTTAAGTCTAGGCCTCAAGGAGATGCCACATGCCGCGTTGACCAAACACACTTCTTCGGGCTTTGGAGTCAAATTGAACACTTTACATATATATCCGAGCACATGAAAACAATTTAACATTACCATCCCTTCTTCTCGAACACCAGCTTTATGTTTTTCCTTCATAACCAAACCGCGGGGTCAGGGACTCAACCCGTACTTCGCACAAATGTCAAAGGGATGCAAAGTGCATCTTTACGAATTTTTCATTGCCTCTGAAATATTTCCTTTTTTCGGGTGTCGGGGAAGAAACTAAATTTTACACAGAATATGTATATCATGCAAACTTGACCAATTGTCTTGATAACACTCAAAGATATCTGCCGCCACTTACATCAAATTTCTATAAACCTCAACACTTGGAGTAAGCACACAAACATATAGGCATATAATTTGTAGACGGGCAGGAGGATTTGCACGAAAATTTGGAAACACTAACATTGAGCACTAAACCAATTTTTTTGAAAACGAGAATAGGTCCAGTGACATCATGCCTAGATAGGGCATGATGATTATGGACACCAACACTTTGCATATCCTTCCTACACATGCTAATATTATTTTCATCGCATCTTAGTTTGAAAATCAATGTAATCCTCTCTAACCCTAACTTGTACTTTTACTGATTAGCTCACTTATGCTTCTAAAATTTACCATTATTTATCTGGAAACAATTTTGGATTGGTATGTTTGTTGTTGGTTACTATAATATGGTCTTATTTAATCTTTATACAATTGTTTAATGTATTAATTAGATAAACCCTAAACTTTTGCATTACAATAACATATAAGGAGATATGTGGGAATATGTCGGGTCTCGATAACCTTATAAGATAAGACTTAATTAGGTAATGGGGAACTTATTAAAATGTCATAAGGCACTAGTTAGGAAATTAGTCTATCGATCTAGTAGGTTGAGAAAATATGAATCACTAGAGTGTGATACTCAAAATCCTCAACATAAATAAGAGAAATTCAAAAAAGAAGGTAGTAATGATTGAGATAGAACACCCTAAAATTCAAAACATGCAGTAGATACTCATGTAGGGGTGGTTTAATTCCTTTAGACCTTGATTTTGATTTTGAGTAGGTGATGCGCAAGAATAATGCTTGGGCCATATTTTTACATTCTTCTTAGTTCTTATTCGTACGTGCATATCAACCTCCCTCGTGTGTGCTATTGCAATAGTCTTGTATAGCTTTCATGCAATCCCTCTAACATAGGGACATAAGCAAGGGTGGTCCTACTCTAAGAAGGGACAAGTCTTTTGTCAAGTGTTGCAGGTTCAAGTACCTTGGTGGACGTGTATGCAACAAATAAGTCTCCAACCCGATCAGTTTTCTTCGCTAGCACAATGGCTCTGGTAGATTTGTATGAAAAGCGTGGGAGCATGGACAAGGCACACCAACTGTTGACAGAATTCCTCAAAGAGACGTTTTCTCATGCGGAGAATGATTTGTAGGCTACACATAAAATAAGTCTTTTAAAAAATGAAAAAAATTCCTCAGAAAACTTCAATAAAATGTGTTTTGGAAAGTGCAAAGCCAAATCCCATAACCTTGCTGGTATCCACCTAGTCTGTGTTAAAAATGGGATCCTTGGGACAGGTTTAGACATATGTGAGGTTTTTTTTTCTAGAAATGGTTATTTAGAATGCCAAAGAGACTGATATCTTAGTACAAACCGCAGGAGGTATTGTCTTTGGGCTTTACAGCAAGCATGAACATACATTATAACGTATGTTCAGGGAGTGTTTCCCACTCCCTTCTAGTCACTTCAACCCAGTTACCTTCCTCCCACCTGTGATGAAATGTGGAGATTTGGTTTCAGGTAAAGACATTAGAAAAAATTTCTTTTCCACAAAAATACAAGTAAACAAAACAAAAACGAGTCAGATCTTGACCAAAGTTTGAACAAAATGCGTTTCCGGAGCAGAGTATGAGGTTTTGTTTTCTTTTAAAAATCCTTGAGCTCCCAATGGTGTGGCCTCGTGAAACATCAACGCTTTGCAATAAATGCACAAAGTGAGTTCATTGAAAAGTCTTGAGAAACTTTCAACCAAATGTGGGGGTAGAGACAAATCTTTGTTAGCATTTCCATCAAAGAGGATCTTTAGATTTTTAGTTCCAAGTGAGTTGGTACCCATGTGGTGAGATAGATTGTGAATATTTCAGGGTGTTCTTGATGAGGCGTATTGTTTTTTTTTTAGAAATGTTTCGTCACGGAGTGTTATGGTTGCATGATATACACATAATAGGTTGTTGAAAACACCGTAGATGCATTAAATCAATCCTTCGAGCCTATGCCAAAATGGGACTGCGGAACAGGTCCTTAAAATGTTTAAGCAAATGCATTGGAATATTTTAAGCTAAACTCAGAAACCCTCTCTAGCATCCATTTAACTCGTGCCAAACTTGGAGGTGTGGAGCCGACTTTTGGGTGTTCAAATAGCTCGGAGTCCCTTGTTACCGCTTCGATTACTCACAAGCATTGTTTTATCACCTACATCTAGCATAATTTTTTCATATATAGTTTTTCCTTCTTAGTGATTTCAAATTTTTTTTAAAGAAGATGTTTTCTTTGGTAATTAAATTGACTTATATGAAAACCTTCAAAAAAAAATTTCCTTATTTGCTGTTCAATTGAAAGGACTATTTTGAGTGTAACCTTTCTTCCGAATCTCAACTTGAGATGATGGAAAAATTATATAATTAAATAAGATAATGGAATTCTCTAGAACAAGAAGTTGAACTCGAGTTTTCATTCGTACATGCCACTTGAACACCTTGTGAAAAGTTAATAAACCCCATTTTTAATCGACGCACAAAACGCTTCTCTGGACCTTGTAGGGGAAAGAAAAGTTTTGACTATGTTCCCTATGACATTAATTGTCACACCAAACCTTCGAAAAAAATTTATGATCATTTGATCATTTAATGTCACATGTATAGGATCCCATTTGACTATTTCACAGCTTTGAAACAACTGCTGAAGTTAAAAATATAGTTTGGTTTTGGCTTGCAGTTTAGGCCCCATGGAATTTTGTCTCCACATACCTCTTGAATTTCTCCAGGTCAATTAAAATCAATCATTAGTTTGAATAAAATCACATTGGGGGACTTTTTTTCAAAGGGTTTTTATAGGCCACCAATTGTTCTGCAACAAGGATAAACTGACATAATTATAAGAAGTATCTCCAGAAAGGTAGTCGTCGATTGAATCAGGTTCGCCAGTTTTGAGTTTTGTCAACTCTGAGGGTTTCCCTATATATAGTGGAGTAGGTGGAAATAGATACTTTTGTGTGTTTTAGTATTGAATTTTTTTTAATGCAATTTCATAGTCACTTTGACTGTATTACACTTTTTTCGGAAACTTGTAGAAAAAATGGGAAAATTGTCTTGGGACCCTCTTCAAGTCAAATAACTATTGGGAAATTTGTAGACACCAACATATGAATAAAGAGAGCCTTCCTTGTTTTCTTAGTTTGAGAAAATTTATTATGGGAAAAATGGTGTTTAATCTCTCCTCTCTCTATATCTCTCTAGTTTTGAAAATGAAATGACATTAGATATGTATCTCTTACTCTTTCTTGTTGAGTACTAAGTGTTGTATTCATTCTAAATGGAAAATTATCATGATGTGTTCTAGATTGTAGGAATATTCCATGTTAGCTTTTGGGTTGACCATGTTTATGGTTGCAGGTACACATGAAAATAAGAAATCGTAGCGTTACTGTTGTTTTTGTAATAACAGTTTATTGTTGAAAACAATGTAGTTGTATAGGATAAATCAACAATATTGTTATGAATAGAAATGTTGTTTATTGTTTTCTATGATGAGTATGAAATTGTTAGCATATTGGGATGGTGGAAAAAGGGGCATTATATCATGGGTGTGATAATGATGTTAGGATTTTGTGTTGCTAAGGGTGTGGATGTACTTATTAACTGGAAATGAAATGACTTTTTTATAATGTGCTCATGTGTGAATTTAATGAATGTACTTTTTATGTGTTTTATTAAATTGTGAAATCATAATAAAAGAACCAAATTGAAAATGACGACCTTAGAGTAAAATTATTGTTTGGTATACCCTTATGTGTGAAAACCTTCATAACATAGAAAAGTGAAATTTAAGGATGAGTCTAGTTGTTTAATACCTTTTGGCACCTCCTAGCTTAGACGAAATAAGATCACAAATTCAAGTTACTGTAGGAATGTGTATGCTTATTGAAAAAAGTCACAAAACCACCCTGTAGGAATTGCAATGATTGAACACTAAATAAATTATGTGTGTTTTCCCCTAGGCTCCTAGTAGAGGGTATTTGTGTGTATGGAAGTGTGTAAGATGCAATACTTAAAAGGTATAGTGTCACTTTTGTGACATGAGGTACATAATGTCTAAGCAACATAATTAGTTGGTTGTCTTAGAAAACTAAGATGCTTTAGAGGGGATAAGTTATGAAAGTGCATGGGATGGCAGGAGCAGTTAGGGAATGCAATATTGTGTCATTAAGAGTTTAATTGGGAATAAAATTGTAATTATTTCTTAGTCATCAAAATTGTGTTAATGAGATGTAAGTTTAGAAATAAAATGAGACTTGAAGTTTTATTATAACTTAATTAATCCTTTTTACGTTGTTGAAATTGAATACAAATTGATCCATGTGAGATCAAGCATTCAAGATAACATAAAATATTATTTGGAACACAAAACTCATGATGTGTCAATGTTAAAAGGACTCTAACCAATTATTAAAATATAGCAACTACAAAATGGAAATAAATGTACTTTAGCGAGTGGGAGTAAATAAAAGGAAACTTGAATTTTACCCCTTTTAAGCTTAAGAAAAATTTCCCCTCTTCACTTCATGTTAGTTTCCCCTCACGTAATGAAAATGACATAAAACATCAAGTAAACATGATTTTAAGAAACGAAACCCTATCTTAAGAATGAGCACTAGGAGGCTCGTATGTTTGTAAAATATTTCTAACTAATAATTGAGTTATGGAAAATATTTTTAGTAGAGAATGAAACCAATTAAAGTGTATTCCTTATAAGATAAATGCCAAATGAAATAAAGAATATGTAGCTTTGAGAATGGAAATATATGCTTATATGTTAAATTCTCTTCAAGCCAATAAGGTTAAACAATGGAGTTTATTGTAACAAGATGTAACCATGAAAATGATTTGTTGCGGAACATATCTACCCTTAAGTTCATATTGTGGCTGGGTCATTGTTTTGTATTCCTTCATTTTCGAGAGTGTGGCATTGATGTGCATATTTTTTTTTATGTATTTTATCCTTGTTGGGGTGAGATTGTATCATTGTCATTGGAGGAATAAGGTGTTGTTAGTGAAAGGAGGAATAAGGGGTATGATGTGTTTTAATATGGAGGAACCAAATGAATTCATGGCTAGTATTAGTGTAGGGATAAGTGTGTATTAGCATGGAGGGATAAGGGGCTAGTCGAAGTTGATGTGGGCTGTTTCATCTTGGAGGAAACAAATGCTAGCAAGGATTCCTTAGTGGAGCGATAAATGGTAGTTGCAATGAAGATATCGCCCCTTTTACAAGCCACATAGGTAGGCTTGGTAGTACGAGTCGTCTCCTCTTTTAGTACCAAACACTTTCTCATCTTGTTGTATATGTGGGTACATGTTTGTGTAAGTGTATCATGCAATGTTGAATTATTCTAAGCGAGTCTAAGTAGTGTTGTATAAACAAAAATGAAATTAAAAAAATATCCTGGATTATTTTTTCTTGTGTTTTAGTCTTGCATGTTTGGGTGTTACAACACAGGTCATGCAGAGATGGAGGAAGAGAACGTGTACCTATTTTTTGGGCTACATATTTGGGAACTCTAAGCTTGATTCTTCTATGCACTTTTTTATACCTCTTCTACATTCTTTGTTCTCTCTCATTTGTAAGCTTATTTTCTATTTGTTGCGTGGACGCTTGTTATTTTCATTCCTATTATGTACATAAGGCTCTTCTACATGTGTTAACTCCCCAAGAAGTGTTGTTTTTTGTATCATTGGAAATTGCACTACTCTGAATGGGCTTATGTCGATCCTTCTTTTCTTTTATGGAGAAATTAGGATTTCTTCATCACAGGTTGATACCTTCATTCATGCATCCTTAAGACATTTGTTTATATTCTGGACCAATTGTTCTTGTGTGACATATTCACACCCAATAGTAGCCATGAGATATTTGGGCATTAGAGGAAGTTAATATCTCTTTTCTTCTTTCAACATCTTGCTAGTATCTTTCTCCATTGTTATTACTTTCCCAGTGTACCATTTTTTATTCTAAGAGATACATCTTGGTGCACATTTATTTGAGTAACATTATGTGCACTCTTTCTTTGTTGACCTTCATTTGATAAAGATCTAACATAGTGAACTAATTGGGTAACCTTAGGTTTGTCTTGACTCATGGGGAGGATTTCTTTATTGTGCAGTGGCATTATACTTGAATTTTTCATGCCTTCTAGATTACACCAATTCTTTTCATGTAGGTTGCACTCTAGTCTGCAGTTCTATAATTTCTCTACCCTGTAATCCTCCCACAATTGGTTGGTTTGGCCTTTTTGTGCCCAACATTTTAAAAATGTGTTGGGATCATGCCATCATGCCATGGTGTCTTCTTAACTCTACCTTCGCTATATCCATAGTGAGAAAGAATGGAAGTGTCTTTGATTGGTTGGTGCACATACCTTTATATCACAGTATGATCCTATCGTGTAACAAAGTGATATTGGAAAAAAAAAGTAGTGTATGCATGGACTTACTTTGGTACCTATTTTCTCTAATCCTCTAGAGCCATTCTCTCATCTTGTGCATATTTTCATAATTTTTGTATGAATTTGTGGGAATGAATTGAAAAAACCACTTGTGAGGATAGTACACATTTTAATCTTCAATAATACCCTTAAGGGTCTACCAGTGTGTAAAGTAGAGAAATATTATCAACCACTTATACAAAAATACCTTTATGCCTATTTCTATTATCTTCTTTGTATTGTTGATGACCTCATGCACACAAAATTCAAGCAAATTAAACTCAACACAATTCTCCCACATTCACGTGATGATATCCAATATGCCCAAGGATACTTGCTTACTACCTGGAAAGCTTTCTAGAGTCTTTTGGCTATGATTTTTTCTAAGTTCGAAACTGGCTTATTTTTTATGGATTTCAAAGGTATTCCTCTTTATTTGTGGAACTAGGCATATAATTCCATTATTTACTATTTGACATGAGGTGTAGAGCTTTTATAAGGGAGTATACATATACCTTTATTTGGAAATCTTGTGGCTTGAGTGAATATGGTTACCTTTATGGGGACTACATCTTGCACAATGAACCAATTGCTTCATTATAATACCATCTCACGATGATGTACATGAGCTTGGGATGGTCTCCCATATATAGTAATCTCACTAATCAGTCAACAACCATTCCTCACATTAGGTCCTTATCCACTATTTTCCCTTCTATGGCTTCCATTTTGATTACATGCCTTTTAACACCCCATGTTTTATCTACTCTCACAATGATATCATTATGGGGTGCATCACTCCACTTTGTTTTCCTTAACATTGGGTAAAGAACCATAACTTCATTCTCTGAATCATTGAGGGGAAGAAATGAAATTCATTGTTCCTCCATTACATCTTGGACTCTAGTACCAATGGTTCAATTGAATGAGTATGTGTTGGTTGTAAAATTAGGACTTTAATGAAAGCAATAGTCAAGGGATAGAAAGTCCCTCCTATTTAATGGGTGAGGTGCCCTTATTGAAAGCCGGCAACAAAACTATTTACAAATGTACAACTGTCTACTTTAATGAGGAACTTTGATATCATGAAAGTGTTTTAATGAAAAGGTAGATGATCAATACAAAAGAATAGAAGAACTAAGGGAGGAAAAAGGTAGAACATAAAAACATTCCCAGGAAATATAGATAGAAAAATAGTTCTTTATAAATGCTGAGCAAGGGTTATATATAGAACATAATCATTCATATTAAATCACCAAATATTATTTCATAGACACAAAGTTCCATAAATGACATCCATAAGCATACAAAGCTTCTTAATGCAATAGATTAATGATTCACAAACTTTTATACATGCAAGAGAGAATAAATTGATGCAGATAGAAACAGGAAGGGAAATCTTCTGTATTGATAGCTTTTAGTTCTTTTACAGTTTCAAAAATTATCAGATTTCCAGCCCCTTGAAATTATGTGGAGAGCCCAATATATAGCTTACAAATTGGTTACATTTAGTAACCGTTTCTTTTAACTAAAATATTAATTAAGGAAATATACAAATATAAAGTCCTTAATTAATTTACAAGGAGACCCAAACTAATAATAGAAAGAAGAGAGTTAAGGGCCAGAAGTAGAGGCATCCGGTTGTGGCTAAAGAGGGCCCACTATTTTGAGGACCTGATGGCTGAATCTCTTCAATACTTCCGCTATCTCCATGCCCCTTGGAATCGTTGTGTTGGAAGTAGCATGAGTCCACGTGCCTAGGCATTTCTCCGTGTCTTTATCAAACTCAGTATGCTCCAGATATTCCTTATTAGCCTCGGCTATATCTGAATGAAGAGAACAAACGTCCTTCATTTTCTCTTTAGTGATTGACTCTTCCTTGACTAGATCATCCTTGACAAAGGCCTTAAACTGAGCCTTGATTTCTTAGAGAGAGAAGAAAAAACCTATGGTTTCATCCTGAAAATGGCAGTGGGTATCTAAGAAGGTGGATACAAAAAAAGTTTTAAAAGACTCCCCTTTTTGCCATACATTCTTCAATTTCCCCAGTGCTTCTTCTAGTTACTTTGTTTTCCACCCGATGCTAAAGATCCATGTCCTTGAGAAGTTATTCTTGACATCATCAAACACATTGTTGGCCAACAAGATTCAATCATCAGTTTGACCCATCAAACGAAGATCTGTGATACACCCACTCTAGACATTCAATTCCTTGTCCATAGCCTTGATTGAAGAAGTGAATTTCTACTGCAGCTTGATCACCTTCTCATTAGTTTTGAAGGCTTCCTCAATGAATTTTAAACCTGCTATAGTCATATCATTCACCATGGCCTCAACTGCCTTCCCATAATTAGAGTACTTGTGGATTTATTTGATGGTTTGGACCTCATCTTGACTGATAACTATGGGAGGTGGGAAGAGCGTCCAATGAGGCTGGATCCAAAACTTTATCCTTTGCCAACAATGATCTGATAAAGTTGGAAAGAACCTGGTTCTGTTCTTCCAACTGCTCCATGGTTTTCTTGCCTTTCTCCACCCATTCAATAACCTTAGTGACAGTTTCCTTAAGGTTATGAACTTCACTCTCAGGTGTGGATTCTCCCATTGGAATTCTGGAAAGTTCCAAATCAGAGATCAAAAGATCTTTCTCCTCTTTTTCCACTTTGGGTTTTACAACCTCAAGGAACTATTGGCCTTGAGCATCAATTACCAACCTTGAAGTAGTCTTTTCTTTCTTTGTTGGAGGAGGAGTAGTAGTACCAAGTAGAGCTGCTACAACATCAAAGTTAGGCCTTGTTAATCTGGAGGAATATTTCCTTTTCTTACTGTCGACTAGGGGTTGTACCCAGGAAAAGGAAGAAGAAGAAATAGAAGAATCAAGGGACCCAAGTGCAAGTGAACTCATGGCACTCAGAGTATGAACCAATGTTGAATCTAGTGGAGAAATGAATGTAACCACATGAATTTTATTTAGAGAGGAGTCTATTAAACTTGGAGGTTCAATCCTTTGTCCTTCCTTCTCTACTTCAATAGTGGTTTCAAGGGTTTCTTCTAGGTCTTTTATCTCATCATCATCATTATCACTTAGAACAATAATTTTCTCCAGCCCAATAGGATATTCTGACTACTCCAGAAGAGTCTCTTCCTTGATCGAATCTTGTTTGACTTCTTTGACCTTCTTCTGATACACTTTAGTGGAAGAGGAAGGAGTAGACAACTCAGGTTCTTTCATCAAAGAAGAAGGAGGAATTTTCTCAAGTGCCTCCGTGCTATGAGTATGTACTTCCTTCCTAGGTGTGGAAGTATCTCTTGAAGAGGATCTACCTTTTCTCATCCTGAGTTCATGTACCTTTCTATCAAACCAAATCTTGGTTTTGACGATGACATGGGTGATTATCTCACTCAAGTCATCTCTTTCCTTGACATACCAATCTAGTGTTTCTAGAGGAGTGTGCTTGATTGATCTTTCGTACTCAAAGGATTGCAAATCTTCATCATCGTCCTTAAGCCCTTCAGGCACCTGGTAGAGGTTGAGGTCTATGATCTGTTGTAGAGAAAATATGCCAAAATGCCTCCTCTTGGATTCAAAAGCATCTGCACAATCAGCCTAGTAATCCTTAATGTCAGGACAGTGATGATAAGTTATTCTGAGATTTTGATCAATGAATTTCTTTAGATCAAAGCAAGTCCTGGGCTTGAAGAAATGAACTGTAAGAGGAGCAATAGCCCTTTCTATATTTTGGGCATCTAGATTTATCCTGCATGTATAATTCCCCAAGGTGATAGGTGATCAGGGGATCATTTTTGAAAGTTCCCTAAACATCCCTAAATGGTGTCAGTGTAGAAGATCATCTCGAGAGCTTTCCAACAACTGTGAGAACGTGACAAACGGACATCGGGAGCTCTAGATATGTCTGGTCATAGTTCAGTCAACGGGAAAGTCAACTTTGGTCAACTGGTCAATATTGGACCAATGGCACTACGACACGTGGCGAAAAGGAAAAAGGGAGTTGTTTGTTGGTTTTTGATCACCGGTCTTTGATGAGCGAAAAATGGTGCACGGGAACAAGAGGCTCAACTTTTATTACGGAGGGGAGCCCGGCTGCCATGTGGACTATGGTATTATCGCCAACGTGGTGGGTCTACAAGCCACCACATGTCAAATTTGCTCAATTTGCTATCGGGAGACAACAAGTGGACTACGGGATTACTAAGTTAATTATTTCTATGCCACATTGTATGGGTCGAAATTATATTATCTTGGTAAGTCCACTTTCTAAATGGCACACATATATGCCAAACCACATATATACATATTAATGTTTATACATTAGTATTATTAAACCACCAAACATATGCTACTTCCACGTGGAGGAGGAGTGAAGCAGTGGTGGGGAGCATGTTGAATGGTATGTGTGGACATCCACGTGGTGAACAAGGTGGTAAGCGGTGGTAGGGGGCGGTTATGCTCCAAAGTGGTCCTTTGACCACTATCCTTGCGTGGAGAAAGGCTTAATAAAGTCTAAGAATTTATCTCCTTACACCATATATGGGACTTTATACCCACTTAACCAATGCCGTGCCAAATTTGGGTTTTAATCCCATTAAATGTACAACGCCACTATGGGATTTTTAACCCTTACCAAATGCTATGCCGCTCAATGGGGATTTAATCCCATTTCATATGCAAAATGACCAATATGGGTATTTGATCCCATTTATTTTGCTACGGGTAAGGCTTAGGTTTAAAATAGCCTAAGGATAATATGTAATTGCATTTTTTAAGGGCCCTAATTTTGTATAAATAGGGAACCCATTCATTGTAATGGACACACACAAAAATACAGGGAAGCTCATTCCTAGAGCGTTGGAGGCGAAGTCCGAGCCAAGAGGAGAATGAGAAATTGTTGTGTGAAGACTTAAATTATTTAGGCAGTATTATTTTCTTATTATTATTGACCTATTATTTGTTAGGCAATAATAAATTAAATATTTGTGGCTAGGAGTTATTCAAACTACCTAGTCGGCCCATAGCGCCACACCAATTACTTGAAAATCCTGGATTGTCGACCGGAGTGCTAGCATCGCATTGATAGCGTCGGGAAGGCTGATTGAAGCTGAAGGAGATTGTACGCCAGGAAGGTGGAAGTCGGGTGCTATTTTTCACCCTTGTCGTCCGAAGGTCTGGTTATTCTTCTAAGCAAGTTTAAATAGTTTCCATTAGGTTTTCTTGTGAAAGTACTATTGTAACATACAAGTTTTGACTAGTGGAACGGTTCGACCACGAACCCGGAGACGTAGGCAATTGCCGAACTCCATAATCAATCTTTGCGCAATTGTCTCATTGTCTTACATTTATTTTTTAAATTGATTACTTAAAAGGAGTAAATTATCGGCAAATAATTAAAGCCTACAAGGGTCCGAGATCAGGTAGTAATAATCTGATTATTTTCAGATCAATAGGGAAATCAAGACTAGTGATCTTCTTATCTCAGTAGGTTTTATGAAGTTTATCTAGCTACCTGCACACATCAACCAAAGCCATTTTGTCATTGCAGAACATGGGAAGCTTAAGAGGTGTGCTTTCAAAACAAGCTAGCCTAATGTATGATAACTTTTGGAACTGAATGAAGAAATCTACTTGGTTATCAAATCCTTAACCTCATCAGAGAAACTTTTGGCAGTGTCACCCTCCAAGAGTCTCACAATGTACAAGGTGAAGGAATCATTTACCCTTATGAAATTATGATTACTAACCTTGAGGGTAAAATGAGGGCAATATGTGTAGATGGGCTCATCCTTCTTGCCTTTAATGAAAGTGAAGTCAAACCACTCGCAAGATGCTGCGACGGTGTACATGAGATAGGAGGTCATGTAGAATTTTTTGGTTTGCTGAACATTTGACAATTGTTCAGTCAGGTTTCCACAGATAATCTCAGCCCAATTTATGTTTTTCTTACCCTCACAGATGATATTTATGAAAGGGCACATCCAAAAATGGAATTCATTAGTAGAGGGAATTCTCATAATCTAGGTGAACAAGGTGATGAAATCTGATAGTTCTTCATTGAAGTCGACCCTGAATAATGCCTTAGAGGGTCGGGACACTTCCTTCTTAGGGTACTTTAGCCATGATTTATCTACTCGAGCCTTATATTTTTCACTATCTTGATCAAACAGAGTCAGAGCTTGAGCGAGAGTGAGAATAACTGAGTCTTATGTTTTGGGGATGTGTAGGGAAACGATGATGGCGACATCATCCAATTTTGCAATCAACTCATCGTGCACATTGACAAACTCCTTGGTGTCTGGATTGAAATTAGCCCCGCAGGTGAGCACAATGTCAACTCATTTCACAAAGAGAGGAAAACCAATGGCGTATGTGATTCCACTATCATTTATCATTTGAGCCATGGGAGCAGGGTTGTCGCATGCTAATCTGCCCTAGAAATCATCGAAATCCAAATGTCAAACTTCTCTATCTCCAATATCGGGAACAAAAGTCTCCAAAGGGGACAAATTCTCGTGCCCTTGAAACTTGATCCTCATCTTGATAGTGAACAGAGGAATGGGCTTCAAAGAATAGATTCATGACAAAAATCACAAAAAGATACAGGAAGGTGGACAAACGACTCAGTTTTGCAAAAATGCAGACAAGAGATAATGAGCAAACAATGTGACAAGTGCATAGACGGTTGCCCCTTTAAATATCTGTTTAGGAGAGAGAAGATCATAAATGTGCATTTAATATACCTTGTGCCAACTCAAAAAGGTGAAAAGCGGGAAAAGTGGAAAAAACTGGCCCGGATGGTCCATGGGAAATAAGGACATGAGGGACGCGAAGAGCTGATTCGGTCTATGTGGGACGAAAAGAGAATGGGCGGTCCAAGGACACAAAAATGCAAAGGACGTGAAGAGTTGATTTGGCCGATGCAGGTGATGCGGGGAATTAGTGAACAGGAAGCCTGGGCATACTTGGGATAGATGGGCTGAAAAATTCTGAAAAAGCTGACAGACAAGGACTTGTGGGGAAATCGGACGATCGGCGAATAAAAGGCCCATTGGTACTTGGGACATGAGGGACAAAAATGTTTGATAGCCTCACAAGTCACTAAGATGACCCCAAGAAATGAAATTTCTGCCATCTCTTTGAATTTTTACTTCACTAAAACACTACTGAAGGGTGCCAACTCAAAATTTTCAAATTTTTTAACTTTCAAAAGAGGGGAATTTTGAGGGGACAACAACTGGCTCTTTCTGGGGATGACTTGACTAGATCACAGGAACGAGGCAAGAGAAGAATCAATAAAAACTCTGGGGAAGAAGACCAGTGCCTTATCCATTGGGAAAATAGAGTCAAAGGAAAATCAATACAAAAGGTAACACACGGAAAAACAACAAAACAAAGGCAAGGAAAGGCAAACACACACTGTACATAATATACAAAGGACTTCCTATTCACCTAGGATTTGAACAATTTCAGGTACTGCCCACTATAAGGAAGTGGGAGAGAAGATCCATCCATGTAATCAAGATAGAAAGAATTTTCACCAGCAAAGTGCCTGATTCTGAAAGGACCAAGCCAAAGGGAGTCAAACTTACTATGGCTTCCTCGAGGTTCATGCCTTTTGTCCCATAGTAAAACAATGTCTCCAACTTTGAAATCTCTAGATCTAGTTTTCTTGTCAAATAAAGATTTCACCTTCTACTGATGGGCAGAGATCCTATCGAAAACCTGCAGCCTATCTTCATCTATCTTATGGAGATACATGATCCTCTTATCCAAAGAATCACTGAAACTAGGATCCTCAATAGCTTTCATCAAATGCAAAGCTGGCAGTTCCACTGTCACTGGTAGTTGAGCTTCCACACCATACACCACTTGAAAAGGGGACATCCCAATTGCTCTTTTGGGTGTAATCCTATCTACCCAGAGAGCATCATAAAGCTTCTTGTGCCAGTTTCTCTGAGATTCATTGACAAGCTTTCTTACAATGGTCACCAAATTCTTGTTTGTTGATTCTGCCTGTCCATTCCCTTGAGGGTAGTAATCTGAAGAATGAGTGAGGGAAATTCCATACCCATAGCAGAAATCCATCATCTCAGCAGAAGAAAAATTGGAAGCATTATCAGTCACGATCTTGTTTGGTACTCCAAACCTTATCAAGATGTTTTCTTTGATGAAATTACATACTACCTCAGAAGTAGTACTTTTAACTGGAATGGCTTCTACCCACTTGGTGAAATAATCTGTGGTAGTCAACACATGAGTATGCCCTGTACTTGAAGATGGGTTGAGTGTTCCAATGAAATCCAAACCCCATTGTTGAAAGGGTTCTTCAATCACAACTGGCTTAAGTGGTAAAGCAGCCAACTTAGGTCTTCCCACAAAGGTTTGACAAGCTTCACACTTGTCGACCCACTTTGATGCATCTCTAAACAAAGTAGGCCAATAGTACCCCACATGAAGAATTTTGTGAGTAGTGACAATTGAGGAGAAATGACCCCCACAAGCTTGATCATGAAAGGCTGAGAACAACTTCTTCTGTTGCTCTTTGTCAACACACTTCAAGAATCTTCCATCCACTCATTGGTTGAACAAAGCATTCTCCCACAACACGTACTGTGTTGACCTTAACTTGATAGCTCTCTTCTCCTTGGTAGTTAAGTGAGATGAACACTCACCATAGGTGAGGAAGTGAGAAATGTCAGCGTACCATTCATCTGTCAAGCTGAGGAACAGAACAATAGGGACATCAACTTCATCCTTAGGCAACTCATGACCAGCTCCTTCAGCAATGAGTTCACACAGGCCTTTACCCCAAACTAGTTTCATTGGTCTGATGTCGAGATCATACTCCTGAACCTTCACTACCCAATTTCCTCTCTTGGTTCCAAACTCCTGTTGTGTAAGAATAGACTTGATAGTCGTATCAGGCACAAGCACAACAGAGTGAGAGTTAAGAATGTAAAATCGAAACTGCTTAACAACTTTAACTACTACAAAAGCATGTTTCTCCATCATAGTGTACTTCAACTCATGAGTTTTCAGAATATAACTCATGAATGCAATTGGGAGCTCATGGTCTTCAGAATCTTTCTGAGTCAACACAGCGGCCAAGGTACTCTCTGTGGCATAGCAATAGATAATAAAATCTTTGCTAAAATATGGACATGCTAAGATAGGAGTCTTAGCAATAGCTTTCTTAATGCCTTCAAATGCTTCCTTTCCTTCAGAGGACCAACCAAACGTCTTCTTTCCTTTCATCATTTGGGAAATATTCAAAGTCAGCTCTGTAAGTTCGGGGATGAATCTTCTCAGGAAGTTGATCTTACCAAAGAAAGAGTGCACTCCCTTTTTTGCTTGTGGGAAGAGGAATCTGCTGGATGGCTTGAACTTATTCAGGATCAATCTTGATTCCTTCTTTGGAGACAACATGTCCCAACAGCTTTCCCTCTGTGACACAAAATACATATTTCTTGGGATTCAGAGAGACTCCATGTTCTCTGCATTTCAAGAGGACTGTTTCTAGATGCTGAAAGTGATCTGCTCTAGTTTTGGAAAACACAGTTAAATCATCTAGATACACAACAATACATTTTCCTTAAAAACCCTCAAAATCCAAATCCATTTCTCTTTGAAAGGTGGTACCAGCATTAATGAGGCCAAAGGGCATCCTCTTGTAGGAAAAAGTACCCCAAGGAGTGGTAAAGGTAGTCTTGTGCTGATCTGCAGTATTGACTTCCACTTGGTTATATCCTGAGAAACCGTCAAGCATGGACAACATTTCCACACCTGTGACAACTTGTAACACCTGGTCCATCATGGGTAGGGGATAGTTTTCCTTCAAAGAATCCTTATTTAGATTCCTGAAATCAACACAGATCCAAATCTCACCATTTTTCTTCCTGACAGGTACAATATTAGCAATCCATGTTGAATGATGAATGGGGAAGATGATCTTGGCTTTCAAAAACTTCTGTATCTCTTGGAAAATGGTGTCAGCAATCTTTGGATTGTACTGCCTTTGCTTCTGCTTGAAAGGTTTAATCCCAGGTTTGAGGGGAATGAAATGTTGCATTTCTTTTGGCTGGAAAGCTTTCAGATCATCATAAGAATAAGCAAGGACATCAACATACCTCTTCAAAATATTTACCACCTTCTTCCTCTCCTCTTGGGTACAACACTTTCCAACATTCACCATTTTGGGTTCGGAAGGGCTCCCAATGTTAATATTTTCATATTCAGCAGACTGTTAAGCTTCTTTAGAAGCCTTGGACTTGACATATCTGTCATGTTTATCAAACAATTCCTCCAGACTTACCAGCCCTTTAGGGATCTTGTTACCTTTTAGTTTGATGCAACCATCTTGATCCATCTCCTCCTTGACACCTTCCTCATTGGAAAAGACACTCTCTCGAGGTAGATTGTCACTTCCCTCAAAATACAATTGATCAAAGTTATCCCTGAGCTCCAGGAAAGAGAGAAAATGTTGGTCGTCATTGAAAACTTGCCAGTTGTTTGCATTATCTGGTACGCTTGGTCTATGGATCATTTCAATGGTGAATTTTTCCTAAGAAAAATCAGGATGAGGTATCAGCAAAGACCTGAAACAGCTAGGGAGTCAAGCCCCTTTTGTTCTTCTCCCTTGGCACCACTTCGATGGAGAAGGCATCAAAGAATTCAATAGAATCCCAGACCAGATTCCTATAGTGCTTCAACCTTCTATTCTTCACTTGGAAAAGGTCTCTGACTTGTTTGACAACTAGTTCCACATCTCCACGAGCCAGGAGGTTCCTCACACCTCTTTCTTTTGCCATGTTCAGTCCAAGGATGAGAGCTTCATATTCTGTTGTGTTATTTGTATTTTCAAACTGCAGCTTGAAGGAGAAAGGATGAATCTTTCCTTCTGGAGATATCAATACCACACCAGCCCCAGAACCAGCTGAAGAGAAACTTCCATCAAATTCCAAATTCCAAATGCTATTAGGATCATGGAGCACTTCTTTGGGATGTTCCACCTCATCCTGAGACATGATCATGTAGTTTCCATGCCCAATATCTTCATAAAGTATTTGTGCCTTGGGATCATCTGTCTTTTGCACAATATATTCAGTTTGCTTCTCAGGCAGCAGCTTCTTCATCTTTCCATTGACTGGTATAAGGGCATGTGACCAATCCATTTGAATTTCTCCTCCTACATCCTTACAGAAATTCCTACTCAACAACATGCCATACAAAGGAGGAATATGAGCTACCAAAATAGTAGCTAAGACCTTTTTCTCTAGCAAAGAAGCAAAAGCTACTTGTGCATCCTTAACTCTTCCAACCAAAGGCACCTCCCTACTCTCCATGGAATAGCAAGAACCAAAAGTGCATGTGAGGGTAAGACCCAAAGCATGAGCCACTTTGGCAGGCATCACATTATCTGATGCTCCTAAGTCTATGACATAGTTACTGAGTCTATGGCCAGCTATGAGGAGGGTCACATAGAATGGTTTGATTTTCTCATTAGGTGAGGTGACTGCAGCCACAATATTTGGTTGAGATGTGGAAGAGGGAGTGGGAAAAATACCTTTAGAAGTGTTGGATGAAGTTTTGGAATGGGAATTGACAAAGTGGACCATTTTGGCAAAGGATTTTGGATGGGTTTGATAAAACTCAGCCTCTGAAATCTAGATTTTTGTCTTCTTGAGGTGGTCAATGATATCAAAAGATCCAGAGGTGGATGGGGTATCATCACTAGGAATCCTAGGCTTATCAGGTTTTGAAGCTGGAGAATAAGAAGTTTTAGAAGTAGGAGTAGAAGAAGAAGAATTAGCAGAACTCACCTTTTGCGTGGATGCAGTGGGAATAGGAGATCCTCTTCTTGCAACCACTAGAATAGTATGGGATACTCCTTAGATTTTTTAGTGGGATGCATCACTTTTTCTTTCTTGTTTGTCTACTCCTGAGTCATAACAGCATATGACTCACTGTTCATCTCTGCCACTACTTCATCATAATCATCTTCTTCATCAATGCCCTCAGTAGTGAGGAAATTAACTCGAGATTCATCAAGTTCTTCCAGTTCTTCCTCAGCCTCTTCTCCAGGTTCTTCAAAGTCTTCATTAACCTCTTCATCATCAGGTTCTTCAACTTCACAAGTTGCATTAACAGGGACCTTGATGGGTGGTCCTTCGATTGCCAACCTTGTCTGAGAAGAAGGAAAATGGTTTCTAGGCTGAAAGTTCTTCCTTGGAACATCTTGATAAGGAGCATGCTGAGCCAATTGTTTCTTGATGGCAATGAGGTCATTGGAAAGCTTCTGTACTAACTGATCTACATTAGCTCTAGGAGTAGAGGAAGAGGAAGAAGAATTTTTTGATTTGGAAGAGTCTCGTTTCAATTTTCCAGACATGATTAGGTCATCTTCAACACTGATGGCTAATCTCTGATCAACATCCAAAGTTGCAAGATTGGCTCTTCTCAGTGCATAGCTTACTTCAAAAAATTGAACATTTAGGAAGAAACATTTTTGAATTTGATCCACAGGTTGGGTGTTTTGTGGGATCTTGTTAATCAGCTTGTTGAACTTGGCCACAAATTCTCTCATGGGCTCTTGTGGTTCTTTCTTAATTTGAGAAATCTGGGCTAGCAAAGCATGCACATCTTCAGTAGGTTTGAAATGGTGCTCAAAATAGGTCATCATGGTGTTCCAATTGGTGATGGCCCCAGTGGGGAGATGGTAAAACCAATCTACCGCATTGTCCTGCAAAGTCTCCACAAAAATCCTCACAGAGACATCCTCATGTTCAACTCCAAGGACTCCACATGCAACTATGAAGGCTGCAATGTGTTCATCAGGATGTACCTTGCCATCACCTCTGAACTTGGGAAAGTTCTTTCTGTTACCCCTGGGTAACTCATGCAAAGGTTGAGGGAGGGAAAGAGGCCCAACTCATTGGCCCCAAGGTAATGGAACTGCCATCCTTGGAAAAATTACTTTAAGTGGAACTGAAACACCAGCAAGAATTAAAGCGCAAAGATTAGGGCTGAGTTGTTCTTGAGGGATACCACTCCCAAAAGCTCTGTCTTCAACAGGGGGTGTGCTTGTAGAATGAGCTCTTCTATTTCTCCTTGTTGAAGGAAGGGGAAAGCCTTGCTGCTCCAGGAGTTGAAACTGAGAATCTTCAATTCCAAGAGCCCTTCTTCCGTGAGTAAATCTTAGAGTCACCAGATCAGAAATGATCAAGAAATTGTTCTTTAAAACTGGAATTCATTGAAATGAATCCCCAGTAGAGTCACCAAAAACTGTTGGTTGTCAAATTAGGACTTTAATGAAAGCAACAGTCAGGGGACAGAAAGTCCCTCCTCTTTAATGGGTGAGGTGCCCTTATTGAAAGCAAGCAACAAAACTATTTACAAATGTACAACTTTCTACTTTAATGAGGAACTCTGATATCATGAAAGTGTTTTAATGCAAAGGTAGATGATCAATACAAAAGAATAAAAGAACTAAGGGAGGAAAAAGGTAGAACATAACAGCATTCCCAGGAAATATAGATAGCAAAATAGTTCCTTATAAATGTTGAGCAAGGGTGATATATAGAACAAAATCATTCATATTAAACCACCAGATATTATTTCATAGACACAAAGTTCTAGAAATGACATCCATAAGAATACAAAGCTTCTTAATGCAATAGATTAATGATTCACAAACTTTAGACAAGCAAGAGAGAATAAATCGATGTAGATAGAAACAGGAAGGGAAATCTTCTGTATTGATAGCTTTTAGTTCTTTTACACTTTCAAAAATTATCAGAGTTCCAGCCCCTTGGAATGGCATGGAGAGCCCAATATATAGCTTACAAAGTGGTTACATTTAGTAACCATTTCTTTTAACCAAAAGATTAATTAAGGAAATACACAATATAAAGTCCTTAATTAAATTACAAGGAGACCCGAACTAACAATAGAAAGAAGAGAGTCAAGAGCCAAAAGTAGAGGCATCCGGTTGTGGCTGAAGAGGGCCCACTATTTTGAGGATCCGGTGCCTGAATCTCTTCAATGCTTCCACTATCTCCATGCCCCTTGGAATCATTGTGTTGGAAGTAGCATGAGTCCACGTGCCTAGGCATTTCTCCATATCTTTTTCAAACTCAGTATGCTCCAGATATTCCTTATTAGCCTCGGCTATAGCTGAATGAGAGAACAAACATCCTTCATTTTCTCTTTGGTGATTGACTCTTCCTTGAACAAATCATCCTTGACAAAGGCTTTAAACTGAGCCTTGATTTCTTGGAGAGAGAAGAAAACACCTGTGGTTTCATCCTGAAAATGGCAGTGGATATCTTTGAAGGTGGATACAACACAAGTTTTAAAAGACTCCCCTTTTTTCCATACATTCCTCAATTCCCCCAGTGCTTCTTCTAGAACCTTTATTTTCCACTCGATGCTAAAGATCCATGTCCTTGACAAGTTATTCTTGACATCATCAAACACATTGTTGGCCAACAGGATCCTATCATCAGTTTGACCCATCAGATGGAGATCTGCGATACACCCACTCTAGACTTTCAATTCCTTGTCCATAGCCTTGATTGAAGAAGTGAATTTCTGCTGCAGCTTGATCACCTTCTCATTAGTTTTGAAGGCTTCCTCAATGAAGTTTAAACCTGCTACAGTCATATCATCCACCATGGCTTCAACAACCTTCCCATAAGTAGAATACTTGTGGATGTCTTTGATGGTTTGGACCTCATCTTGGCTGAGAACTATGGGAGGTGGGAGAGCGGCCAATGGGGCTGGATCCAAAACTTTATCCTTTTCCAACAATGATCTGATAAAGTTGGAAAGAACTTGGTTCTGTTCTTCCAACTGCTCCATGGTTTTCTTGCCTTTCTCCACCCGTTCAATAACCTTAGTGACAGTTTCCCGAAGGTTATGAACTTCACTCTCAGGTGTGGATTCTCCCATTGGAATTCTGGAAAGCTCCAAGTCAGAGATCAAAAGATCTTTCTCCTCTTTATCCACTTTGGGTTTTGCAACCTCCAGGAACTGCTGGCCTTGAGCATCAGTTACCAACCTCGAAGTAGTCTTTGCTTTCTTTGCTGGAGGAGGAGGGGTAGTACCAAGCAGAGCTGCTACAACATCAAAGTCAGGCCCTGTTAATCAGGAGGAAGATTTCCTTTTCTTGTTGTCGACTAGGGGCTGTACCCAAGCAAAGGAAGAAGAAGAAACAAGAAGAATCAAGGGACCCAAGTGCAAGTGAACTCATGGCACTCAGAGTATGAACCATTGTTGTCTCCAGTGGGGAAATGAATGCAACCACAAGAATTTCCTTTGCAGAGGAGTCTGTTAAACTTGGAGGTTCGGTCCTTGGTCCTTCCTTCTCTACTTCAGTAGTGGTTTCAAGGGTTTCTTCTGGGTCTTTTATCTCATCATCATCATTCTCACTTAGAACAATAATGTTCTCTGGCCCAATAGGAAATTCTGACTACTCCAGAAGAGTCTCTTCCTCGATCAGTTCTTGCTTGACTTCTTTGACCTTCTTCTGATACACTTTAGTGGAAGAGGAAGGAGTAGACAACTCAGGTTCTTTCATCGAAGAAGAAGGAGGAGTTTTCTCAAGTACCTCAGTGCTAGGCGTATGTACTTCCTTCCTAGGTGTGGAAGTATCTCTTGAAGAGGATCTACCTTTGTTCATCTTGAGTTCACATACCTTTCTGTCAAACCAAATCTTAGTTTTGATGATGACAGGGGCAATTATCTCATTCAAGTCATCTCTTTCCTTCACATACCAATCTAGGGTTTCCAGAGGAGTGTGCTTGATTGATCTTTCATACTCAAAGGATTGCAAATCTTCATCATCATCCTTAAGCCCTTTAGGCACCTGGTAGAGGTTGAGGTCTATGATCTGTTGTAGAGAAAATCTACCAAAATGCCTCCTCCTGGCTTCAAAATCATCAGCACAATCAGCCCAGTAATCCTCAGTGTCAGGACAGTGATGATAAGTTATTCTGAGATTTTGATCAATGAATTTCTTTAGATCAAAGCAAGTCCTGGGCTTGAAGAAATGAACTGTAAGAGGAGCAATAGCCCTTTCTATATTTTGGGCATCTAGAGTTGTCCTGCATGTATAATTCCCCAAGGTGATAGGGAAATGAAGACCAGTAATCTTCTTATCTCGGTAGGTTCTATGAAGTTTATCCAGCTGTCTGCACACCTCAACCAAAGCCATTTTGTCATTGCAGAACATGGGAAGCTTGAGAGGTGTGCTTTCAAAACAAGCCAGCCTGATGTATGAGAACTTTCAGAACTGAATGAAGAAAGCCCCATACTTGGTTATCAAAGCCTTAGCCTCATCAGAGAACCTTCTGGCAGTGTCACCCTCCAAGAGTCTCACAATGTACATGGTGAAGGCATCATTTACCCTTATGAAATTATGATTACTGACCTTGAGGGTAAACTGAGGGAAATATCCGTAGATGGGCTCATCCTTCTTGCCTTGAATGAAAGTGAAGCCGAACCACTCGTGAGATGCTGCCAAGGTGTACATGAGATAGGAGGTCATGAAGAACTTTTTGGTTTGCTGAACATTTGACAATTGTTCAGTCAGGTTTCCACAGATAATCTCGGCCCAATTTATGTTTTTCTTACCCTCATAGATGATATTTATGAAAGGGCACATCCAAAAATGGAAGTCATTAGTAGAGGGCATTCCCATAATCTAGGTGAGCAAGGTGATGAAATCTGATAGTTCTTCATTGAAGTCAACCCTGAACAATGCCTTAGAGAGTCAGGACGCTCCCTTCTTAGGGCACTTCAGCCATGATTTAGCTACTCGAGCCTTATATTTCTCATTGTCTTGATCAAACAGAGTCTGAGCTTGAGCGAGAGTGAGAACAATGGAGTCTTCTATTTCAGGGATGCGTAGGGTAGTAGCGATGGCGGCAATGTCCAATCTTGCAATCAACTCACCATGCACATTGACAACCTCCTTGGTGTCTGGATTGAAATTAGCCCCGCAGGCGAGCACAGTGTCGGCACATTGCACAGAGAGAGGAAAACCAGTGGCGTATGTGATTCCACTATCATTTATCATTTGAGCCATGGGAGCAGGGTTGTCACATGCTAATCTGCCCCAGAAATCATCAAAATCCAAATGTCAAACTTCACTATCTCCAATATTGGGCACAAAAGTCTCCAAAGGGGACAGATGCTCGTGCCCTTGAAATTTGATCTTCATTTTGATAGTGAATAGAGGAATGGGCTTCAAAGAACAGATTCATGACAAAAATTGCAAAGAGATACAGGAAGGTGAACAAATGACTCAGTTTTACAAAAATGTGGGCAAGAGATAATGAGCAAACAATGTGACAAGTGCATAGATGGTTGCCCCCTTTAAATAGCCATTCAGGAGAGAGAAGATCATAAATGTGCATTAAATATACCTTGCACCAACTCAAAAAGGTGAAATGTGGGAAAAGTAGAAAAAACTGGCCCGGACAGTCTAAGGGACATTGGGACATGAGGGACGTGAAAAGCCGATGCGGGAAAAGAGAGAGCACACGGGTGGTCCAAGGGACACAGAAATGTGAAGGACGTGAAGAGCTGATTCGACTGATGTGGGCGATGTGGGGAATCAGTGAACAGGAGGCCCAGGCGTACTTGGGACAGATGGGCTGAAAAAGTCTGAAAAAGCCAACAGACAAGGACTTGCGGGGAAATTGGCCAATCGGAGAACAAAAGGCCTACCAGTACTTGGGACATGAGGGAAAAAATGTCTGACAGACCCACAAGTCACTAAAATGACCCCAAGAAATGAATTTTCACCATCTCTTCAATTTCTTACTTCACTAAAACACTACTGAAGGGTGCCAACTCAAAATTTTCAAATTTTTCAACTTTCAAAAGAGGTTATCTACCCCTTAATTAATTTTATCTATTGGGGAGTTAGCTTGATTATGGTGTTGATTTGGTCTATTAATTTAAACTTACTGGAAGATATTGTATTCTTTATATGTTAGGTCGTACAATTTGGTGAGCTAGTAACTTTTTTATGATTTCAAAATTTTGAACTTTGGCTTTCTTCCTTATTTATTTTATTTTCTTCTTGTGAAAATTTCTCAATACTTATTTTATTTCTACCCTTTTTCTTTTCTTCCATTCCCATGCATTCCTTTTTCCAGTTGTTTGAAAAGGTGATCATTGATACTTTAACTAATGCTACACACACTTGACACACTAACTAATCAAATATACAAATTCTTATCTATGAAACTTGCATGAATTTTTAAAACTTCCATAATCTATTGGTGTGCCCAATGAACTTATTGCATTTTTCTAGATTTTGCATGGTTATCCATTGTAGGATTTTAGCCTACTCCCATTGATCCTATCGAGTATCATATTTCCCTATAGATCTTGATAATACAATTATTCCTTTTTTGGTGATGTGATAAATAACATAAGGAACTTTCCATCTCAATTGCATTTTCCCCAGGTGTGTTCTAAACTTGATTTTGAAAACTGATACCAATTTTTCTTCCTTGAATGCATACTACGGTCATGCCATTCTTTCTTGATTTGTTTGTGTGCTTCATGATTCCATTGCATGGTTTCCCTATATTCCTCCATTTTCATCCAATCCATCTAACAGTCTGTTTCTCTATGGACTCCTTATCTCCTAATCTTTTGATCATTACAATGTGAAGACTTGGCACAATGTATTCCATTGGATGATTTCTTCTATTCCATAGACTAATTGGAATGGTGTCTAGCCTGTACTTCTCTTATAGTTTTTTCTATAAACCCAGAGTATTGTGAGTATTTTGTCTTCCTAGTCATCTCTTTGCACATTGCATATTTTTTAGCACCCTTTGAAGACTTTATTTGTGGCCTCCGCTTGTCCATTATCTTGTGGATGATATGATGAGATCTAGTGGTGCGCAATCACAAACTCTTCTATGAGGATTTTGATGGTGTTATTCAAGAAGTGTGTTCCTCTTATCACTAACTAACTTTTATGGACACCCATATTTGGTTATGATGTTTTCATACAAAAATTTAGTTATGTCCCTTGATGCATTTAATTTGGAGTGGTTGTGGACTTCTACCCATTTTGTGAAATAGTCAATTTTCATAATGATGTATCTAGTTTTGGACCTTCTAGATGGTGGATGAATTGGGCCATTGAAATCTATCCCCTATTTCTCAAATGGTTGTGTGGATAGGATAACGAATTGAGGGGAATTTCATTTCTTTTCATTGGGTTTCCCCACTCTTTGAAAATATCACAATGTTTCACAATGTGGTGTGTGTCTTGAAAAAAATTGGCCACCAAATTCCACTTTGTAAAATTTCTTTCACAGTCAATTCTCTTGCAAAATGTCTTCCAATATATACATGCATATGATTCACGTAGTATTGGCTCTCTTCATGCTTTAATGCAACTATGCATAATACTTCATCCTTTTCCCTAGTTTATACAAAAATCCATTTATGATGGTGTAAGGGAAATATTTAGTAAGCAATTTCTTCTTTTCCTTTTCTATGTAGTGATTTGGTAAAATGCCATGTTGAAGGAATTGCACAATCTCTTCAAGTTTTCTTCGTATTGCAATAACCCAAAATAAGTGTCCATCAGGTGCATATTTGTCCAATTCCTTAGGTTATTCTCCTGTATTTATGTGGCTTAAGTGGTTGGGTCCTACATGTTCTCTTTCCTAGCTTAACATTTATCTTGAATCTATACTCCTAGAATAACATGAGCCTTCTTGATATTATTCCTCCTAATAATGGCTTTTTCACTAGATACCATTGTTTGATGATTCGTGAAGAATTCAAATGGGGTTTCCAATAGATATTGCCTGAATTTTTAGAGTGTGAAAACCATAGGAAAGAGCCTCTCATTCTTTGGTCATGTAGTTTTTCTCAATCTGGTGAAAAAAATCTACTTGCAAAATGGAAAGGGTGGTCAATTCCTCCTTCTCTTAGTTGCGTAAGAATTGCTCCAATTTTACTCCTTAAAGCATTCACATGTACATGAATTTTTTTTGTTCCATTCTAGGAAAAACTAGAATGGGTGCACTAACTAACTTTGCTTTAATTGTGTAAATGCATCCTTGACATTTTGTGGTCCATTCAAATTTTTCACCTTTTAGTAATAACTTCTCCATAGGTTGAAAATGTTAGCATATCCCCTAATGAATTTCCTATAGTATCCAATATGCCCAAGGAATGCATAGACTTATGAAGGATTTGTAGGAGGTTTGAGACCAATTATAACCACAATTTTTTTTATCCATGAGAATCCCTTCTTTACAAACAACATTAGCCAAGTAGTACACTCCAAAAGGTGTAAAGAAAAATCATTTCTTCAAATTTAATGCAATGTACAATGTTATACATTATTCTAACATTAAACATACCTTAGATATATGTTATTTGAATAGATAAAAGATTGTTTAATCATCCAAATATAATTCCAGGAAATCATGGATGAAATATTTAAATGCAGTAACAGCAACTATGGAGAAAATTACAGGTGTCCGTTTTTCAATCCAAAAGGCATTACTCGATATGCAAAGTTACCCCATTCAATTTTGAAAGTGGTTTTTTCCTGATCTTCTTGCGCAAATCAAAATTTGGTGGTAATCGTTGAATCCATCTGTAAATGAATATACCTTGTGTCCCACTACTGCTTACAAAATTTCATCCTTAAATGATGTTGGAAATGGATCATTGACACATGCGTCATGGAGAGCTCTATAATCCCCACAGATTTTAATTTCCCCTATTTTCTTTGGTCGAGTGACTACCGGACTCACCCAATTTGATTTCTCTATGGGATAAATTAATCCCACATCCACCATGTCATCTAGTTCTATCTTGACTTTTTCCTTCATGTTTGGATTTAATCTATACCCTTTTCCTGACAATAGGATTTTCTCCCTCTTTTAATTCAATGCACATTTCTCCTAATGATGGGTCCACTCCTTTATCTCACTAAATTTGGTGGGGATGAACATCTTCATAATCCCGCAATAGTTGTAAAATATCAGACATCTCTTTTTCCATCTAATAATCTCCAATAGTGGCTAACTTTATTGTTCTTGATGGGTCAATGTCTTCTACCTTTTGTGCACTGTTCATCATATATTTTATCCTTTCCCTTATTCTTGGTATCTTCTATAATTTGGACCCTTATTTTTCTTCTATATTTAGATTACACAGATGTTCCTCTTCCTCATTGCACACTTATTTCTCAAATGGTACAGGTTCAATACGTTTAGGTTCAAACATTCCTGACTAATTTCCATATCCTCCTCATCCTTAAGTTATTATTTTTCTTCCTTATTATCTCCTACTCTATGACACACCTATACTTTATTTTACATCTCCCTTTTTACTGTTTCAGTTCCCATCATTGTTCTCTGCACAAATTCCTCTACTTGGTTTCTTTAGGGTCTGGAATTCATCTCCTCCTTGTTATTCAATAGTTCATGACATAAGAATGTTTTGATCTTTTGAAGATCTTACATCTACCATGGGGATTGTTATATTCAAACGTAAATGTTTGAATGAAGTCTCATGCTGCACCTGTTCCCAATTGTTTTCTCTCCTCCTCTCTCTAATGATGAATACCAAGCCCCTTGGCAATGGCTTAAGTGTTTCTCGGAAGATATGCACCCACCATTTAGGTTCAATTTCCTACACTTTCCAAGCCTCAATGCATTCTTGAATATGAATTTCTAGACATTGTTTTAAGTAGTACTTAGGCCAATCTTTAGTTAATTTTGCAGGTAAGGAAAACCTTGAACGCATCATACCTATTGATTTAGTCCAATGAGGTTCTTTGATTTATGCATGAACTGCCCACCATGTGGATGTTATTCCTTTTAGTGATAGTTTAGTGTGTTGAATCTCAGGTCTTCCTTAGGCACATGTTTCTAAAATTCAACGAAGAATGCATCTAGATTAGAGGTCTTGAAGAATTGTGGAGTTCATTTTTCTTCTACTTGAACCATCCTCATTGGCCTTACCTTGTGCTCTATGCGTATCCAATGGTTCAAGCCCACATCCAAATTTCCACCAATTGAAGATTCCATCTCCCATGGAATATAGATTTCTCATTTGTCTCAGTATAATCTTGATCATGTTGTCATAAATGCATATAATTGTGATATTTCAGACTTAGTTGCAGACCTAATGTTGCATTGTAATTCTTCATCTGCGAATGTATTCTTAGTTTGTGCATTAACAAGAATTTCCCATTTTCTGAACTCCTCTACATTCATCTCCCTTCTGTATGTGCAGAATTGTATCCTTTTCTTGATGTCTGACCTTAAACCAAATTTCAACATCATGTGCATATAGGAGACATAGGTTCTTTAGGAATAATGTATGGTTTTGTTCAGACCTTTTCATTGGAATGTGACAATAATAGAATCATCAAGGTGCACTTCCATCTTGATTTGTTATTGTGTTGATTGTCATATTACCATCATACACCCATTTCTTCCGATCAACACATAGATAGTGTGCATTTCATTAGTTTTCATGTCAATAACCTCAAAGTCCCCTTTTAAACTTAGGTCTCCCACCTATATTTCCACATCCTCAAGCTTCGAGCCAATTGGATCCACCCTCCCGTAATGTCTACAAGGATGAGAGTAACTAGACTATAAGCCAAAATTGGGCTTCCCATGGCTTCCCAAGTGGACCTTGGCATCATGTTGAATGTGCTCCCAAAATCAAACACCACATATTTTATTTCATATCCCTCCTAAGGATTATATTCAGATTGAGTATCCACATCCCATGGCTTCTTAGTCTTTACATACCAAATACATTTCTTTTCTTGAAATGCTCCACTTGATACACTCTCTAATAAAATTCATGAGTAAGTTAGATATGTTCTATGAAATATCCTCATTATGTACGACATTTATTATGTTACTCAGGTCCTATAGTGTGGAAACCACTCCCTTCCTATTTTAGAACTCTCATCATATAGTCATAAATATGTTCTTTTGCTTCCCTCATATTTTATACACGGAAACCCGTACTCTGGATTGATTGTATCAAACCTTTGGATTCTTCATGGAGTGAATTTTTCCCTTCCTTGGCTCATAGGATGAGTGTCCTTGTATGTTCATCATATTTATTTGGATCCATTGGGATCTCCATATGTTCCAAGATTTTTTCTTTTCTTTTTGATCTTGGTAACAACTTGGATACTACCAATTTATTTGGGAACCACATTGATCATTTTGAAATTATGCATTTTCATTTCTTTTCTTTATTTCTCCAATTTGGGATAGTAACTTTGTGTTATGCTAAACATGTACCCTATAGTATGTACAAAACACTTCCCACTCTGAATTCAAAGGACAATTTTACACAATGTGATTTGGTCCTCCATAAATATAAAAAAATCACTTCTTACTTATGTGGTCAAGGTCCCATCCTCTTTTACTGGTAACTACCTTGTAGCGTCCTTGATGCACACCATAGGGTCTTTGTGGGGCGTTCCATCCTTGGTTATGGAATTTACATCCTCCACAAAGGTGTTATACTTGTAGCAAATTATACATTCCATCTAGGCTATTACTGTGGTGAAGGAGGTGCCCAACCCATATTATTTTGTGGAGATGGAAAGAGCCCAACTCTTAGACTTGGATTATAGACATTGTGGTATCCATTACAGTGTTTGTATTGTGGTTGAGGAAGGATCCCACTATATGCTTTGGTCAAGGAAAAGAGGAAACCTTCTTTATTTTGGAGAATTTGGTTATGTCTTAGAATGCCAATTTCATTTGATACTACTGAATAAATTCCTACTTTCATACTCCTTCAAATCTATAAAAAAAATTAGCTTTATGAGTAGTGGTATCTCATCAAAATATTGCATACTACATTTTGAGGTTACCTATCATAATGTTGTAGCAAGGTGATAGTTATTAGGTGAGTGTCCCTCAGTATCCTAACATACTTCACAATATTATCCTCCTCCCCCTACTGCCTTATTTTTAGTGTATGTCATTGATTCTTGTAGTGTCCCTCATCTACTGCACTCTGTAAACCATATGTTGAGCCTCATTATTTCTTTCCTTGGACTGTAATTCTGCCAATATTATCATTATTGCATCTAAATTTACTTTATTTTTTTAGCTAGATGGACACATTAATTTATCCATAATTTTTAATCTTATCAACCCTATATGGTTTACTTCAATGCCCTCATGATTTCGCTTCAAATTTCATCTGTGTAGTTCCAAAATAGAAAGTTATTGTGTAATCCCTCTACAAACAAGGTTACTTTGCTATGAATTCATCAAAATTGAAACTAGGCATTGTTCATTACGTTATAGAACCTTATATCATATTGCATGACAATACTCTATTGGTTTCCTATTTTATCTCCTTTCAAGTCCCGAATAGTCTTCCCCTACACACTTAGTTCTTTTAAATTCTTATGTGAGTGCATTCCTACACATCTGTATAGATTTTTTGCATACTAAAATTTCTATGAATATATAAATTCCAAGTATCTTACATATAGATCCCCTATGATTTCACAGTTCTTGGTGGTATCATAAGTTACCTCCTTTTGTTCACCAACCCATATCAAAAGTTAGTCAAGATGACACTCAAGATCAATAGACTTTTCATATGGTTGTGAGATCTTGTATGAGGGATTAATGATAATGAACCATCTTTCCTCTCATTCCCAACTTACTTTCTATCTATAATGAGTCATCCTTGTGTAGTATCCCTAACTACCTTCCTAGCTGATTTTGTATAGTAGTGTTTATCAAACTTTGAATTGCATGTACCTATACACTTCTTTGATTGATTACCTGCACATAAGTACTGTATACGAGCATTATTGGACTCTATGTCTCTTCTTCTTCTAATTCCTTAGGCTCTGGGAAGATAACTCTTTATTTTATTCTTACAAGGATACTATCACTACAATCCCTACTTCTTTAACAATTCCCCCTTAATGAAATCTCATGCACTAGAGGGATGAGAAATAATAACTCTATTTCCATAATAAATTATTCTACACATATCTCTTATGTTCTATATTTCAGTATTGTCTGTATTGCGGATGGTTTTTATTAGGATAATGGGATATGACTATTCACATGGTCATTATGGGTTAGAGATAGTACACAGAGATATATATTAATATGTTGTCCTAGCTTTAGTTACCTTTTCATCTATTCATCCTCTCACGTTACACACACTAGCACTCCCGAAACTTACTTGCTTCTATCTTCATCATTGACACCTTTTTCAATTATTTCTGCTTGATCCATGACACATTGTATCCCACTTGACATATAGGCTCTCCTTGGCTGACACCATCATCCGCGGGTGATGGTGTTAGTGTTAGGTTTCTCTTGGCTAAATCCATCACCAGGTGATACATATGCACGCCACACCCAAACATTTAAAGGAAGGAAGGAATGATATAAAAAATCCATCTACTCTTCTCTTTTGTGTGATCTTTGCATATGCTCATTTTTCTCCTGGTTTATCTTTCCCTTTATTAGGATTGGACACTCTTCTTAGTTGTTGGACTTTTTTCACTATTAGGTCATTTATAGCGAGTCTAGGATAGGAAAAGTGGTCCCCTTCTCCACCCACGGTGCTTCTCTCTCGGCATATTATTTCTCTAACTCTCTTTTTCATTTTACATAGATTAGTTTATTTCCCTTCCCAATGCTCTATGTTATATTGGTATTTTATGTACATCGGTGTTAGCTAGCATAGTGCTCCTATATGATCAACTCCTTAGCTTTCCTTTATTTGTATGTTAGTTACATTTTAGTTATATCACGGTAGTGTAGATTTTACATGCTTGTATTATCTTTACAGTCGATATGCGTCTCCCCCCACTAACTGATATCATAGAAGGGTACTCTCCTCTATCTTTCCTGTAGACGTTGGAAACCCTAGGTTGACCTAGTGTAGGGATAAATTCCCTCTAGATATGCGACCTTAATGCTCATTGTATCCCCTTTAAATCAATAAACTATGTGTCAGTCCATGTGTTTCTCATTTTTGTTGCATCATACCCTTGTAGAATAGAAGATTTAAGAGTACAAGCCATTAACACACATTCTTGGACCACCATACATTATGGTGAACCCAACATGAATCCTATAGACACCTTGATTGAGCACATCTCATTAAAAGCATCCATCTCCAAATTTGACCTCATTTTAATTCACCAAACTTTAGAGAACCTGAAAAACAATCTACCCAGGTGTCATCGCCTAGTGGCAATACTGTATGTACCTATAAACATATTTCTTGATGTCATCAACCCCTACGCAATTTTTTTTTACATGGCCAATATCATTGGTAATTTCCATTTCAAGGTCTTCTCTCATCCAAATAATCACTCCATCATGGAGTATCTAGGCCTAAGATCTTCTAATTTTGTCGTGCATACATTTCCTAAAACATTTCATCCTAAAGTTGAATTCCCCTTTTGCATAGACTATTGTGCCATAAGAGCCCATATAAATAAACCTCACACCCACCACAATAACCTATTTGAGGAGGAGGAAGAGGAAAATCAAAATAACAACACTTATGATCACCCTTCTGAGGTTCAAAAATTCCTCATGTGATTTCCTCAGTACAAGGATGAATTAAAAGAAATGATTTGTAAACTGTCTCCTTGAATTTATCTCTAAACATAACTTGATAATAGGGCAAGAAAGAGAAAGGTTCGAAAGCAGGTGTATCTAAAAAAATCCCCAATTTTGACCCCACCAACCTCATCTTCTAACTCATTGATAGAATAAATCAACAACAATCTACTACCACGTCTCAATTCCTTCAAATGCAAGCCAACATGGCTCAACTAGTCAATCACCCTACAATGAGATCTTAGGGCACCATGCCCCCTCCTTTACCAAATGGGCCTAATGGGGTTCCCATCACCCAACCCCCTATCCACAAAAAAATCTTGAGATAATTTCAACAAGATCCTCTAGCACTTTACATTACTAACATGGATATTGGGGGTATTGTTCCTTCCATATCCTATGATGGGTCCACTGATCCCTCCCTTCATATTTAGGAATTTGGGAATCTTTATAAGGATTTCATTTGATCCAATTCATATTCTTCCACTGATCTTATTAAAACCCTCACTATGGACACTTTGGATTGGTATCATACCTTACCTCCTAACTCCATAGTTGGTGAGATTCCTTGGTGATTGCCTTAGTGAATGAATTTTAGTATCATGACTTACCTGAGAATAACATTAATGCCTTCATCAAATTGTAAACAATATGAAAATGAATCAACACAAGCCTTCATAAAAGTGTTGGAAGACCCTATCTATGCATGCTGAACATAACATTCATAGTGATATCCTTTTCCAAATTTTCCTACTAGATCTTGGACGTCGCCTTCAATACAAGGTGAGGTATTTTTCTCCCAACTCTCTAGAAGAATCCTTTGAACAAGATAAAGGTAGGATTATCTCATGGGAGAGTTTGAGAGAGTTCCTCCTAAGACACAACCTAAAAAACAACATCCAAATCCTCCAACGTCCTAAGAAAAAGAATGCCACATATGATGGAGTCTCTTTTACTCTTCCTCTTGTTTACTTCTTTGAATAGGATCCATATTCAACATTGATCAATAAACTAACAACAACAAAAGTCAGCCTAACTATCATCAACCATTGAGCAAGGAAGAGTTGAAATGTCACTTACCTAATATGTTAACATGATATTAGATCCTTCTCGACCTATTCCTCAATGGCATGATGAAAGTAAATTATATTGGTGGCATGCTAATTGGGGTCACTCCCATAAGAACTATCATGCACTACACATAGTTGCCATCAAATTCTTCCTATGCTCCCAATTTGACCATGACACCATCACTTAGGAATGTTTAACTTAAGTGGTCAAAGCCCATGATGCAACATAACAAAAATATCATCATGAAGCAATTAACCAAGCCAATGAGAAGTTACAGGTATTCTATAATCCCATGCCTAACAATAATATAGGTGAGAGTTCTAAAAATCAAGAACATGTTACGAATAATGTAGTTGTAGATAGACTATCCTCTTGAAAGCACAGTTTCCATGAATGATGTTAAGAATGGCATAGCTTATATAAAACTTGAATATCCTACATCATTACAGCCTCAAGATTGTAGGGTTATGCACCCTTATATACCTCAAAATCATCCTCTAAAGATAGAAATATCCTCTTTAGATGTCATATTCCCTGTGGAAAATATCCTACAGGCCGATGGTGCCTAAAACTACTTCCCTAACGACTAAAAACCACCATCCCTATATGGAAAATCTCCTACATGGCCGATTACATCTGAACATTTATTCTACATGAAAATATCGGCCCCTGCTAAATTAAAACTTGCATGGTCGATGACATAGAAGCTATGAGCAAAATTCAGTTTCTGAAGTCTCCCTAATTACACATTCTTCTTTCAGATCTATTTCTTAGGACTCCCATCACTCTCAACCCACTACACAACTCTGTCATAATGAGTGGGATCCTCTTAAAACACTTTCCTAACTTCCTAGCCAAATCCCTTTTCTGGAACTCATGCATACATCACCTTGCCATCACAAGTGTCTTATGGAAGCCTTATTTAATATGAACATCCCCTTTCCTCCTACTTTGCGGGTAGAGTCCCACATTACATGGCTCAGAGGAAAGTCATCTACCTTCATCAGTTTGAGGAGCTCTCTATTCATACCAACCTTTCCATGAATGATCAATCTTGCATCTCATTCCCTTATAGCCTCCATGATCCCTGATGAGCTCTTGCTCTGTGCAGATGAATCCACCTCTTTTCATCTCAAGTCTATATTTTCCACATTATAGTCAAACGTGCTTTCATTGATGAAGGATTTGGCACGTGTGTTGCCTCATTAGACTTCATTAAGACTCTTGGCTATTCCATAGACAACCTAAAATCTACACGTAGCACTTGCCAAAGGTATGACATCCGAACAGATGCCTCTCATGGGATGTATCAGGTTACCCATCACCATTCCTTCCTAATAATTATCCATTTAAAGTCATGATTTAACTTTCCCCTATCTTATAATATCCTCTTAGGGTGGCCTTAGACTCATCGCATGTGCACAGTCACTTCCTCCGCTTCTCAATGTGTAACATTTTCTCACCTAGGAGCTATTTATAATAATCAAGGATATCCTAATCCTTAGAGCTATGAAAAACTCAAACAAAAGGGTACATACAAACTCCCAGCATCATATTAGTTATCTATCATGATTTTTCAAGAATATCAATGTTTCAACTATCACTATAGATTCTCTCCAGGTAATGTTGGTCATCCCAAATTGGTTGGGTGTACACCTCCCAACCTCTTGGAGTCTGATGACGATGAGCCCGATGAGATCACACTTCGCATTAATACTTCCGATCTTCCATAACTTATCATATCTCAGTTACCTTCTTACTTGCAACCCATCTTGTAAGAAGGCGCCCTCAGTTCCCACTTGTCATCTCACGTACACCACAACCTCCATCAGAGCATGTGGTACGATCGGAGACTATAGTCGACTCTTGTGCAGTGAATACCTCCACATCAGACTATGACGACGATTACGCTTTAGATGATCCCCACTTGGTTAGCTATGTCCTAGATTTGTGATAGGGAATTCTTGCATTACTCAAGGAGATCCTTTCTCACCTGAACATGGTCATGACATAAATGTCATCCTCATACAAGAGGACTCCTCGAGTATGGTTGATACTTCTCCTAGCCATCTAGTTTCTTGAGCCTCAGATCACTCCATTGAGCCTCTTTACCACATACTACCCCTCTATACTCTACCATCCATCTAGTTGACCCATCTTCCCTTACAGAAGCAGATGATCATGTCACTAGTTTTGACTACGAAGTTAATGACCTCATGGGTGATGAACCCATCTATTGTGCCTCGATGACTAAGCCACAAATTAATCCATCGGCGCCATCTTCACCCATTGCATTAACACCTTGCCCACTTATTCTCATTAGCCCTCCACATCTCCTGTGAGACTTTCCTCCCTACCTCTTGCCCTTATGACACCCTGGTCCCTACGACTTGATTCATATTGCACATGGCATGAGGCCCTAAGACATGATGTTTTAGAATGTAGAGCTTATCAACGACACATGAAGAAGGTCAAAGCCGAGGTCAAATGAGACCAAACTAAGAAAGGTTACACAACCTTCCACTTCGGCTTCCTTCTTTTTTTCTCACCATGGGTATTACGTGCATACCGATGTTGATTGTTAGGTTATGCATAGCAAGCATCAGGTTCCCAAGTCCTCTTCCCATGAAAGGAAGCGTAGAGTCGACTCCTCTCAGAAACTAACCACCTCACCCTTGACCAACTAGACCATAACCTACTTATGGGTCCCCACCTCACCCTGATCCTTGTCCCACTATAGATAACATTCGACGTGAAATTCTCACCCAACTGGAGGATCAAATTGATGCCACCTTATTTTCCATAAGATTGCAAGTTGCATCAAAAAGCTCATTATTACACAACATGCCATAGAGGACTCATGTCTCGAGCTAGAGATCGACATCTTACACCAGGTCCATGACATCATCACTGACACCTTATAATATTTCACCCCTCATGGCCTAACTATCTATAATACCTTGAATATATATTATTTCCTCCTTTGGCTTGAGATCTCGCCTTCTCTTGGGCTCTTTTCCCCCACTTGGGTTCTCACAAATTTCCTTCATGTATCTCACTTCATCCTCACTTGGGTTGACTTGTCTATTTGGATCTGGTCATCTCTTACACCCTATATCCTCCTACCATTGGATAGTGTCTATGTTCTTGATTCCACATATCTTGGCTTTATTACACCTTATATTTCACATTGGATTTTGCACGGTATTATGCACATCCTTACTTAGGCTTATGGCCTTGCTTGGATTTATTTACCTGACAGTTACCCTGGCACATCATTTGGATGTCATGGTCATTTTCCACCCCTTATATTCTTCACATTGCATGTAGGTTGGGCTGTTATTCCAATTCTCCCTCCTCATCAGTTTTACCTATCCAATAACATTATCATTATTCCTATGTACCATGAGTATCATCACATACATGCATGCAAAAAATATGAAACTGATAAATAAAGTAACATATAATAATCTTATTAAAAATTTCATAATCATCATATGTACATATATCTTGAATCAATTTTATACATTGAAAAAAGGATACAAAATGCCACAAAAACTCTAGCCCATATAAAGTAAATCTCAAGCACCCTCACCCCTCGTGGGGGGTCTTTGGATACTTTGGGTCAATGGGTCTTTGTTGTTATCTCTGGCTGTGCTAGCTAGAGACTACACCCTAGATTGATCTCCAAAGGCCTCTCCTTGTGCTCTCACCAGTTATTCCTCCAATGCAGTAATCCTCTTGCTCTATCTCTGGGAATATTATAGCCAGGTAACATGCTATTGTACCAACGAATCTTGTTCCTAGAATAAACTCTACAACATCACATATATGCTTCATGTGACTATAAGTTCCTGTATATCCTTATATCTCCAGAAGGTCCTGGATGCCTCTTCCTGATTCAACTCGTAAATCAACTCACTAATCCATGCCACATAAACACTCCTCTACATGCAGATCCTATAGTCTCATTACATGCAAAAAATGAAAGAAAACCAGAATCAGAAACTTGAAAACTAAATTACATATGTAAAATCAAAAATTACAGTCACATATACAACCACTAATGGCATCGAACCCTATTAAAATCACATCCCTATCCTGAAGCCAACATCCCTCTTATTGTAGGGGCCAATGGTTTCTAGCCAAAAATAGTCATGACCTTTTAACACATGAATCTCTGACAACTACAAACCAACTAAGAAAGAAATAAAATCCCTCCCAAACCCACTTATATTTTATCCTAAAGTACCCTATGATGCAATTTTGGATGAAAATGATGCACTAATGACTCCGAAAATACAAAATAACCAAATGACACCTAATTTACTCAACAACATTACATATAACAGCTTACCCGTGGTCACACCCCACCACATGCATTAATTTTTCATCTCCTACCACCTCCTCATACTAATGCTATGTCGTCACAAAAACCACAATCAAATTTAGAAAATAGAGCTCAGTTCTCTCAAATCCAAAAATAAAAAACCAAATGATTATATAAAACTAATATTTCTATTCAAAATCAGTCGTGATAACCCTAAATCCAAAAACTACCATTTTTTCTCTCGAACTTCGAATAATGTGTTGTTTGTGACATTGTGACCATATCCTCGAGTCGTTCGTTTTGATCTATACACATATAAGTCTAATTTTTTTATATTTTTGCATTTTTTGACACCATATCACCATAGAATATCTTTGACACTATGAGACTATGACATGACATCCACTCTATGGACCCCTAGCTTGGCGATTTATGTCTTATTTTACTAATGATCCTTTAGTGTTCCTTTTTAGTTTTGATTCTTTGGGGTTATTGCAACATTGATTACACACGCAAATGTTAGGACAAAAAACACTATCAAGTACACATTGGTGGGTATATTTCATTTCAATTGGTATTTTGTATGCTTGCTTTCGATTTTGGTGTTATGGACCATTTCATTTCATTTACCACCTCATGTTTTGCTATTTTGACATGTGGTGATCGACGGCTAGGGAATATGTATACACCTAAATTTTATTGCTAATCTTTCATACCTATTGTTAACAATTCCTTTGTGCATATAAGGGTCACTGATGCATCTATTTCTTGAGCGGGTTCCTTAAGGGGAATTTTGGGAATGGGGTATGACTATCCACATGGTCATTATGGGTTGGAGACAATACATAGAGAGTCATATCACTATGTGGTCCTTGCTCTAGTTTCCCTTGTCCTTATTTGTCACACACACTAGCACTCCCAACACTTGCTTGAATTTGACTCCATCATAGGCACCTTTTTCATTTATTCTTGTTTGATCCAAGAAACATTGCACCAATAATGCCATTTAGGTCCCCTTGGTTGATTCCATCCCCCATGAGAAATGGTTTCGGTATTAGGTTTCCCTTAGCTAACACCATCTCCCATGGGTGATGGTGTTGGGTATGTATACACACCACACCCAAAAATTCATAAGGAAGTAAAAAATATCACAGGAACTAGCCATCAGATCTTCTCTTTTGTGCCATCTTCGCATCTTCTCACTTTGCTCTTGGTTCATCTTGAATTCGAGATGGGATTAAACACTCTTCTTGATTATTGGATTCCTTTCACTATTGGGTCGTCTATAGTGATTCTAGGACAAGAACAATGTGCCCCTTCTCCACCCATAGTGATTCTCTCTTAGTGTACTACTATCTCTGGAGAGATAGATATATCAGTGACCACCTCCCAGGTAAGTTCTCTAACCATTTTTTTCATTTTACATAGATTTTTTGAATTCCCTTCCCCATTTCTCTAAATGTTAGCTTAGTATTGTATGTACATTGTTGTTATTTAGCATAGTGCTCTTACATGATCATCTCCTTAGTTTTCCTTTACTTGTCTTTTAATTATATCACACTAGTGTAGATTATGCATGCTTGTCTCATCTTCCCATGGATCTATACCTCTCACCCATTAATCGATATCCTAGAATGGTACTCTCCTCTATCTTGACTGCGGGCCTTGGAAACCCTAGGTTGACCTAGTGTAGGGATTACTGCCCTCTGGATATGCGACCTTAGAAATCGGTTTCTCCCCTTTTAAATTAATCAATTAAGTTCCTGTCCATGTGTGTTTCTTCTTCGTTGCCTTATACCCTTGTAAAACAAAAGACTTAGGAGTGTAACCCATTGAGACACATTTTTGTCCTATCATACAATCTCTTGTCTGTCAATACTCTCAATGCCTAAGCTAAATTTTTCAATGATAGTTTTGTAATCACCATTATTTGAACATGTGAACTTGCATTGTTCTTATTATTTAGTCATTTGTCAGTGAAAATCATGGATTTATTCACTTTTATCCCTGGCCAAGCATTTTTCTTGTAACTTAAACTACCATCGCTAGATGGTTTGTCATGTGAAATAATGAAATAATACAACAACAAAATTATAACTAATATTGAAAATACTTCAAAATAAATGATGTTGAAGGAGATTGTAAATGCATCCACCTAGTACTCTCCTACTATGGTCCCCCTCTCCACCCAGGACACCAATGCCTTTGATGGAGTGTTTTGAGTTTCAACTAATACCACCACCACAATCAACACATGGTTGATTATGCAAAAACCCTATATTTCATATTCTCTGGAGTAGTTTCGAGAAGAGAAGTTCTTTGCTTCTGAGGGCTAGGGAGAATGTAGACATAAGGGGAGGCGACTCGAGGCTTTATCCCTTCAGTGCAGATTATTTGAGCTCATGACAGGAAGTTTCTCAACCTCTCCATTCTTCACCTTTAGGTGGGAAAACTGTTGAATCATTTCCATTGGCTTCCCCATCCACAACATCCCATGGATTTACCTAAATAAATCTAACTATCTTTTCGGATGACATATTCATTTCATGTACTTCCCCTAATAAGGGTGCCACTAAATGTTTTTGTCTATTTTCTAGTTTTCATTAGTACTAGTCATCTCTTCTATTGTTCTTAAAACATTGGGGCATTTTCATAATATTAAAACATCCAATATTGCGTTTATATACTTTTTTGGAAATGTAATATGTTTTCAAATATTAAAAATCATGCAAACAGTTGAGTAAATATTAAAATAAATTTTGTTATTTAAGTTTATTATAAGATGATTACAATGATGTAGTGATGGTAACGATTAGGTCAATTTTCCGTCTAACTTATGATTTGATTATTGGTTTGTTGAAATATACATTAATAAATATTATCAATATACATCTTTTGATTTTATGTGTTTGTGTCTTCATCTTTTGTGCTTTTGAAATTTGTATCTTTTTAGTAAAGTGTGAAGAATTTTAAATTGAAAATAAACTAAAATTATTTTTCTTATAGATTTTGAAGATTGTGTTTAGATTGTTAAGTGTACACATGTCTAGAAAACATAATACGTCATATTTATATGTTTACACATTAATGCATTTTCTTGATATAACCATACTTCATGGCTTCCCCTATTGTACCTCTTGGAATCTACTTGTGTTGTGGTGAAGCTCCACGTCCATCACTTTGCATAATATCTTCCAACAAGAAGGCTTATGCCTCTGCACAAATTTCCTCCTCCCAACTTATTCACAATGTTAATAGTGCATAGGTGTATTTTGAGGATTGGGAGTCCCTCATCATGAGGACAATATGTTATAAATGTCTAAAACACATGTGATCAATTGATTTTAAATATCACCCCTTAGTTTTTAGATTTACTATAACAAGTTGTCATTATTGGGCCCCTTTTTTTACACTTATAACCTTATTTATACTAATATAGGGATATAAAAAATATAAATAAAAAAATACACGTGAATAATTGTGTGTGTTATATTATACCATGCCAAGGTGACTCCTCAATATCCCTCATGTCCCAAAAAAAAAATCCTTAGCAACATGAAAACCTTGCATCATAGCATTAGTAAACTAAAGGATAAAAATGTGTGTGTGTGTGTGTGTGTGTGTGTGTGTGTGTGTGTGTGTGTGTGTGTGTGTGTGTGTGTGTGTGTGTGTGTGCGTGTGCGTGTGCATGTGCGTGTGTGTGTGTGTTTGCGTGTGCATGCATGTGCGCGCGCGCATGTGCGGTGTGTGTGTGTGTGTGTGTGTGTGTGTGTGTGTGTGTGTGTGTGTGTGTGTGTGTGTGTGTGTGTGTGTGTGTGTGTGTGTGTGTGTGTGTGTGTGTGTGTGTGTGTGTGTGTGTGTGTGTGTGTGTGTGTGTGTGTGTGTGTGTGTGTGTGTGTGTGTGTGTGTGTGTGGTGTGTGTGTGTGTGTGTGTGTGTGTGTGTGTGTTTTGTGTATGTCTCTGTGTGTGTGTGTGTGTGTGTGTGTGTGTGTGTGGGGACCATACATAGTCTGTACAATCTAGGCAAGAACTATATGGTCCACAACAAAGAATTTGTAATTTTAGATCAAGGGATAACTGGGCTGAAATGTTTTGTGTAATTCACTTATATGTAAATGGTGCACATTGTGTGTCGATATTACTTGTATAACCTCAGGATGATATGTGATAACTTAAAAAACAAAAAAAAAAAAAATCCTTAGCCATGTGCATGTGTGTGTGTGTGTGTGTGTGTGTGCGCGCGCGCGCGCGCGCGCGTGCGCGCACGTGTGCATGTGTGTGTGCGTGTGCGTGTGCATGTGCGTGGGCATGCATGCGTGCGTGTGTGTGTACAATCTAGGCAAGAACTATATGGTCCACAACAAATAATTTGCAATTTTAGATCAAGGGATAATTGGGCTGAAATGTTTTGTGTAATTCACTTATATGTAAATGGTGCTCATTGTGTGTCGATATTACTTGTATAACCTTAGGATGATATGTGATAACTTAAAAAAAAATAAAATCCTTAGCAACACATGAAAACCTTGCATCATAGCATTAGTAAACTAAAGGATAAAAATGTGTGTTCATGCATGTGTGTGTGGACCACCTTGGGTGGTTAGACTCCCAATTGTTGAACTGATCCCAATGGTACACTACATATTCTCGATGTGGAATCAAGTCTATTATAGTTCTTCTAAGTGTTTTTGTAAGTGTGTATAGCTAACCAACCTTGTAGGGGTTCCTTCATGTATCTTAACACCAAGATAGTAGGATAATTACGTAGTATAGAATGTACCCAATGTGGTAGTACTGAGATATGGCATGCCTCAGCTATGTGGCCTAACCCTTATGTTGAATGAAACTCTTGTGTAATGTTTGGAGTGAATTTTATCTTTCTTAAGACATGGCTCTATGATCTTTACATGGATGAAGTTAGATGGATGAAGTTAGACTTCTTGACCTAGTTAAGTTCTTGAAACTTGTAGTAGGAACCACCCTATATGATGTGCAACTGATTTGAGTAGATTTAGGAATCCTTTGAATGATTTAGGAATGATGTTTTCAATAAAAATATTGTAATATTGTGAGGTGAGTTATAATTTGACATATGAATTGTTTATATAGTCTTCTATAGGTGATATATTATGATAAGGCCAGCCCTAGGAAGTTGAAATGTCTCAAAGAATGATTTATCATTGAACAAAAGGTTGATGGTTGAGAAGTGGAAGGACTATATATGTCAACCATGAATAGATCCCACATTCTGACCCTTCCATAAAATTTTAGGCAGTACAGAGAAATACCTAAACTAAAATTGGTATCTTGAATATTAGATGTTTTATGTTTCTTTAGTTGAATAATACTTTAGTAATTATCGATAGAACATGGTGTAAAGATAAGAAATTTGTAGAATGGCTAGAGAGATGATGAGATTATATTATGAATGTGATCATTTATCTTAACAACAAGGAAGAATTTAAAGAACCTACAAAAAATTATAGAAATGATGGAAAAATATTGGTGTAGGTGGATTCACATGGGTGGTGATTATGGTGAAGAAAAAAACATTGCTTTAGTGGTGAAAATGGAAAAAACATAAAAACTAGTTGTAGAAGAAATGGAGAATCTAACCTTATTTAAATCATTCTTTAAAATGTTTAGGTGAATGTCCTTTGTCAAATGTACTCTTTTGGGAATTTTTTTTTCTCACTTGAAATTCTAGAATATTAGCTCCTTCTTTATCCATTTCTTCTAACCCCTCAAAATAAATACAGTAAAAAACTTTTTGGAAGGTTTATAATTGGCCGATTAATTACTCATCGACTCTATTCATTGTTAAGAAGTGAGCACAAGGACCAAGATTTAAGGAAAATTTCATTGAGTGGTAACACTGATGATGAACACTTGTCATTCATCAATGTTCCATTGTATGCAAGGGTTTAATAGAGGAAAAAGACCTCTTAGATTTTTGGAAAGGAATCATCAATGTTTTGTGAAAAAATTGTTTTGATGGATTTTTGGACTGAATATAAGGATTTTAATGCATATTTAGGAACCATTAAAAGTGAAAATGTGTTATTATGCAAGAGAAATTATTTCATTCAAAATTTACAAACTCATCTGCCATCTTCAGATTAACATTGTTAGTTTAGGAGTAAGATAATGTTAAATTTTGCATAGATAGTTTCACGATTCATAAGATTTCTTGAATAATAAAATGAGGGATTTATTGGGGCCCTCACCCTTGAAACTTACATGCATCTTGTTGCAAAATAAATGGATTATTACATTACTGACTAAAAATTATAAAAAATAAGCATAATAGTATTCAGATGATGACATATGACCAAAAAATATAAACACATTAGGAAATATGAGATCTTCAAATATGAGCGAGAGGACCACATATTGGTTCACTGGTTGGATTCACCTCCTCATTTACACCAAATTCCTCATGTGGAACAAAGGACATGGTTGGAGAACTGGAAGGTAGCAGAGTAATTTTATCCTATCTCTCATAGAACTCCTGATAATCATCCATAAGCCCCGACAAACATACACGATTTGATGAACATGTAAGATGCATACATTCCCTTCTCGATCAAACTCCTACGAAGAGGGATGAGGAACAATTGCTTAAAACCTTCAAATTTCTGAGTCTTTCCTTCCTCAATGGCCATCCAATCTCTCATCAATCTTCCATCATGGAAAGAAGGGTTGTTTGTCCTTTTCCTCCCAGCACACACGTGATTTTGACTTCTTATTGGCCTAGAGCCACAATACCAGAGTCTTACGCTTTGAAATACTTATCCAATTTTCTATTCAATTCTTTCATACCTTCTTTGTCAAATGAAGAAATAGATTCTGTTAGTGAATCTTCATGAGGACTTGTGCTTCTCTCTCTTTAAAGTTCAAGGTGATAAATATGTCCCAAATAGGTTTCAGGTCAGTGACGAGAGGTGTCATACCCTTTGAACAAAAGCTTCTGACGAAACAAATTGATACGCATCAAAAATAGGAGAAATACTAGCTAACCTTAGCTAGAAAACCAAATCAGATACTATCAATTTTTGAGACGTCTTCAATCTAACTCAATAAGATTGGGAAAAGATAGAACATGACATAGACCAATTGCAATCTAGACTCACTAGCATAGAAAATATTATGCGCAATTAAACTTCCTAGGATATTGGTCATAATGAGTGATCACAGAACATACATAGACCTCGATAAGAAAATTTTGGGAATACCACAAAATCAGAAGAAAAAAAAAGTGAGAACTTGAATTTTCTGTCCAATGAATCGTTACCTTTTACCAACTATCCCTATATATAATGTTTCAGTGAAATCTACGATCGAAACAATTGGAGGAATCAATGATACATCCCACCACGCTTTCGTAGCCCGGACCCCGGGCTAGATTTAACGCACGTGTCATGTGGAACCTCGCCAAAAATAGAAAAGTATAATTGAAGTTGGTCTTGCTTTTTGTGAACATTGCAATGTCGGCGTAAAATTACCCGTGTCGAGTTCTCATGATACCAGGGTTGTCGCTCTTGATACCAATATGTATATGAATGTCAGTCCCTACACAAAAACCATTTCAAACATGGCGTTAGTGAAATCCGCATTTATGGAAGACTACATTAATGTGTGACATCTCACATACAATTATGTGTACCTTTGACCAACTATCCACATGAATTGCCTATATAATACAATTTTCAATGACTTCTGACGTGCATCGAAGTAACTGAGTGAACTAATAATTGTAGATAAAGACATCACGTGCAAGCCTATATTAACAGAGGGTACTCATGTGACTTAATGATAACTTGTGTGAACTTGATTACAAAGTTGACACATGGCATTATTCTAGGTGCTTCTTGGATGAAATGATTTCCAAGAGTGAAAGTTGTATGGACATTTCCTAAATCAGTAAGAAATCATTTATAACAAGTTTTCTCCATGTTATATATTATATGAAAAGCATTGGAGAATAAAAAATTAAAAAAACATTAATGGTTTCCCAATGTGCATAAAATTAACAAGAGAGCATGTAACTTTTACAGATTAAGATTTACATGGCTAGTATATAGTCTGACACCACTGAATCATCATACATCACGTGGTGTTTTCTTATTGGTTTGCACTTCGCAATGAAACATATTTGACACTTAAGAATCCATAATTGAAATACTAAGGGCCATGAAGTTATCATACATATGTACGAGTCTTCAAAATAAAATTAGCTATATTAAAAAATTCACAGTGTACATCAAAGGATTTTTTGTTAATAACCATATCAAATTATCAATATGGGGTTTTAGGTTACTGTATGCACCCCTGTAAATTAGGGTTCACATTACATAGTTAATTTTCAATATATGGTTTACATGCTAATTACTTATTCTACCTTTTAAATTTTTAGTGTTTAGGGTATTCTACTTGTGTTATTAAGGGTGACCCATTCTTGTTTAAGGTTTCATGACCATTTTATTTTAGGTGACCCATTGGTATTTAGGTAGTCGTATAAGTGTTTAGGGTCTAACATTTAGTGTAAATGTTGATTAAAGAATACTTGGCAAAGATCACACAAGGAGTTTGCATAGGATCGAAGGCGCAGAATGACATGAAGGACCTGCGCGTGGAAGGAAATTTCATATTTTAGGACTTAGCTGATTTTGGGTATGAGGATCTATTTTTGGAAGATGGCATGTGGAACACATCAACGATGTAGAGATGTGCACTCCATGCACTGTCCATATTTAGAAGAGTGGATCAATGTGTCTATCCATGGAGACAAGATAAGAATAGAATGGACACTTCAATTAACTATCAGAGGACTATAGATAATGCACTTGCATGTGTGGCTATAATTGTAAATGGCGTATAGATAATAATAGCATGTGACCTATTTTTTGAGTAGTTAAGTGCTGAAGGGAAAGACCCCACCCTATATATATGATGATTAGGTGCGTAGTAAGGAAGATCTAGATGTGTGAGGAAAATATATATAGATATGTATGTATGATTTTGAATATGTGTATCAGATTCATATGTACCTTAAGATCAATTGGTAGTACTGTAAGGAGATTCTATACTTATTAATAGATGGAGGATATTAGCTGAATCTAATTGTTATTCTGTGTAATTGAGTAGTGCATGTTAGTGTTTTAATCGTGATTATTATTTAAGCTTGTTCTTTCATAGATATTTGGGTAGCATGCACTGTAGAATGATGGATTAGTCATGATTTTTATGGTTATTTCTTCATCATGTGTCATCCTGTTTCAACAACCCTAAAGAGGAATCTAGTACCTTTGCGTGCTTCAGGTGAGTGCTCAATCTAGGCTGAGTGATGTGGGAGCTCGACTAGGGTGTTATCTTGCAAATTCTAGGTTGTGTCATTGGTTCCATTGCCGAGACCTCTTTTTCATTTGTTTTCAGGATGGTTCATGATAAAGACGTATTGACTAACTCTAGCAAGTAATGAGGAATGGATACACGATCTAGAAGAAGAGTATGCATGTCAGTTCAACAGTGGATCTGATTTTAATGCATGCACTTGGGTAGAATAGAACTTGTATGATAGTTTATATGAGAGAATTTTTGTTATCTTTCCAGTAGAACTATATGAGTGGCTTACTTCTTACGCATCTCAGTGGAATCGGAGGTATTGCACACTTATCTAGACATAGGAAGAATTTCAGGCTCTTTATGATGCTGATCTGATTTGGACTCGCGTAGTGGATACATGGTTTCATGGTGTTCTAAATAGTTATATTCTGGAATACTCAATTTCAACGTACTCTTGCCTAGAGGTCACTGAATTTCAGTTTTTGAGGTATCCAAGAGGAACATATTTACACGGTATTCCACTGGTGATCAAGATCTTAATGGTAACTTTGAACCTAGAGAGTAAACTGATGGCTAGCTAAACTTCACCATACATGATGGCAAGAACATGTTTGGTATTAAGATGGTGGACCAAGCAACATAAAATCAAAGAGAGGAAAGGTGGCTTAAGTATAATGAGGTGTACGAGAGGGAAATATAGAAGTAGCATTCCATTGCAGAAAGTATGTCATTGAGGAGAGAATTATCTCATGAAGGATTTACGGGTCACATAGAAGATGTGGAGGCAGAGCAGTAGGAAATATCCCATCTTAGAAAGCATGATAGAGATCCCATCTCAGCCTCACATGGAAGTATGCCAGTAGAGACTACTTAGGCCATAGGTGCGCATCTTGATCCACCTGGTGACCTAGCTTTTGTGCTTGGTTTTTCAGTATCTAGTACGACAAGTAACCAGCAAGCTAACTTGGGAAGTAGGAGAGAAAGACTAAGTCAGAGATCAAGTACATCAATGGTAGGAAAAACAACTTCAATGTTATATGGAGGAGCATTCTTAGGCACATCATCCACTAAGAATGTAAGCATGTAAAATACTGGACTGACCTCTGGAAGTGAACTGCTTCATGGATTATAGGGGTTCTATATAGTACTACTTTTGGAACATAGGGGAATACATCTACAGGCCTTATTCCAACTAAAGGTGGAAGATCAGGAGGTATAGGTGGTTCTATTTTCAGTGGATCTAGTGGTTCTTGAGGTAGAGGGAACACAGAAGGTTCTGGGTCAGGTGGTCAAGGTTTGGAGTAACCACAGAATATCTACATGGAGATGTCCCTTCGTCTCCCAGAATATAGAGGTATAGAGGACGCTACCAAACATGTGCATATGTGTGAAATATTTTGGTGTGCTAAAGGGATTACAGATACTGAGTGAAAGGAAAGTCAATTCTCTACTACATTAAAGGGGTGTGTGCACAGCTGGTATAGGAAATTTGACCCTAATCAAACTTGCGTGGATTATGAAGCACTGAGGGATGCTTTCTTAAAAGAGTTCCATATTCCTAATTTTGAGTAGAAGAGTATAAGTGCACTCAAATATATCAAGCAAGGCACTAATAAGAGTGTATGTGAGTATGATGCTCACTTTAAGAAACTTTTATCTAAGTTGTCTTATGATATCCGCGCTAGCCAGAATGCACAATGGTTCGTTGAAGGATTGATTACACCTTTTAGGAGGGAACTGTCACATAAGACATACACAGATCTACACAAAGCACTAGAAGTAGCCTTGTGCACTGAGGTAGTTGGGAGCAGTGACACTGGAGTCATTCCATTCCTAGAAGCATAGATCTGAGCTATGGCTAAGCAGTTAGAAAATCTATCAGCAAATTCAGCCCATGAAACGTGCTCAGGAATTTGGTGTATAGATTACGAAGTGGAAGGTCACACTAAGGATAGTTTTCCTCGTAGATCTATACGTTCATTATTATTGGAGTGTGAAATTTTCCATTTGAATCATGATGCTAACCATTGTCTTTTGTTATAGTGAGCGATAAGGAAGAATGTATCCTAATTTTGCAAGATTTACAGGTCCACAACCCATGATACTAAGGATTGTTAGTTCATTGGTTAGATCTAGGATGCCATAGACATTGGATTATGACATACAAGTATAACAGACAATTCTAAGGGTAGGAATGAGCACCAAGATTGGGATCATACTCAAACGCGCTATGACAGGAATGAGGGGAATTTTAAAGGGGGTTTTGGAAGGGGATGTGGATATCGTGGTGGATATGGAGGATGCGGCCATGGTGGAGGAAAAGGATATTTCCCTCATGGAACATGTTATACATTTGGATCCCCTGATCACTATAGGCATGAATGTCCTTAGAATAATGCATGTTCTTTCTACGGGAAGAACCATAGCTATAAAGAGTTCCTGGACTTATATGAGGATCTGAGTAAACAACATAAGCAAGAAAACAAAGGAACGCTATGAATGGTTAGAATCCAGCAGGTGGTAGAAGACCAATGGATGCCCAAGATAACAGAAGGACCTGAGGTGTTGACAGTAAAGATCACTACACGCGTTGAAGCAACATGCATGCAAGAGGCATTGCACCAGAAGCCTACAATTACCAAGGAGGAGGTTTTGCATGTGAGGTACCTAGATCCTGCTCATTAGAAGGAAGTTTACCAGGATACCATGGAAGTGCTAAGGAATCTTCAGGGTGAGATACAGTACCTAAAGGAGAAAAAGAAAGCATCAGAGACAGTCCAAACTAGTATCGATGATCTGTGGGAGGTGTGCAAGATGTTGCGCCAGGAGAACATTATTCCACTATTGGGAAGTTGGTTGAAAGGAAACACTCCACGTGTAATTCTTGAGACTGGATGGAGATTCTGCATGTAAATCTTCCCCTTGATAGCATTGATTATGACAAAGAAATTACTCTGAATGCTGTTGTGGATGGGTGGCTGTTGAGCAATATATTGATTGATATAGGTGCGAAGGTAAATGTGCTAACATTAGATACTTGGGTACAAATGGGGAGGCCTCAATTGCAGCCATAATCTAATGTGTTGTTCATAGCAAACTGGACTAAGGCCACTCCCATAGGAGTGTTGAAGGATGCATCTATAACTATACAAGGGTCCAAGTTTACTGGGGATTTTGAGGTGTTAGCACTTGCAGAAGCAGATAATTTTCCAGCCTTGCTTGGATGCCTGTGGTGTTATGCAAATAATGCTAACTTGAGATTCAATAAGGGATACATTAGCTTTGAAAAAAAGGAGGAAAGGGTTGTGATACCCTTGACATATGGTAATTCTACGCCTTATGTTGAGCCTCTAAGTGAGGAGGATTTGAACAGAGTCTATGTATGCGCTATTCAGGACCTAGAGGTCAGCGAGCCATCAAAAGAAGGCATTCTACAGTGGGAAGATTCTCATTCTATTAGTGATACTATGAGTATTGCTTGATGAAAATTGGGCTCATGGTACATATGAACTGGTAGGGTGCGAGGAGGTGAAAAGCGTAGACTGTAGCACAGTATCACGAATAGATCTCTACCTTTCTAAAGACTCAATTCGAGAAATATGCTGGATATACACTACACGGTAGCACAATATCTTGGTATATACAGGGACAAAAGATCTTTCTAATGTACCTTTCTGAAGGCCATGAAGTGGAAATGCGCAGTGGGTAGATCCAATTACAAGGAGAGATATGCTAGTATATACAGCCTAGCAATAGTGGGACAACAAAAATATGCATGGACATGGTGGGTAGTCCACAGGTTACAGATAACCTTATACACTTGGGAAGAGATTGAGAATAGCTTTATCTACCAGGTTTATAAGGAACAATGTACCTATGCAAATCTCATACTTATCATGGTAATCAACCTATTCAACATCATATTCAGCAGTGTGAGAGACTCTGGATAGTGGGATAGGAAGCATTACCACTGATCACTCTGGGTGCATAAATTGCATTCCACACTCCAAGGATGCGCACACACTTGGTATGTATATGCATAACTACATAGAGAAACTAGGAACTGACAAGATTTGGGTGTACGTATGATCCAAACATTTGACTACTTTTTGACTCAACCTCTTGTAGCAGAGGCATTAAAATTTATCAAGTGCTTAACTATGGGAGATAGTGCAAAATCAGAAGAGAATATTCATGTATTATACAGCGAGGTAGAGTTTGGTGCATGTTTTGAAAAGGAAGAAAAAATGGACTCCAAACTACTTGAGAACGTTTTCCTTGAGAGAGAAAAAGGAAAGATGGTTTACATTGTGGATGATGAGGAAGTTGAAAACTTGGATATTGAGCATTCACATGGGGTGCGTGAGGTCTTGGAAAGTGCAGACAAGGATACGCGCCTACCATGAACCCATGAAGACAAAGAAGGTGAATATAGGTTTGGATGTTGAGCCTAAGGAGGCCATAATTGGGGACTACTAGTTAGACTCAGAGGTAGCAAAGATCATCGAGTTACTCAGGGATTATCAGGACTTATTCCCTAGAGGATATCATGAACTTAAAGGCATACATGAAACACTTGGGGAAATGAAGATCAAACTTAAGGATGGTGCACAGCCAGTTAGAAAGAGACCTTATAGAATGAATCCTAATTTGTGTGAAAAGGTAAAGGAAGAAATTGATAAAATGTTGAAATCTGGAATTATCAAGCCCCTTGATGAGTCAGAATGGGTTAGCCCAATGGTGATCAATATCAAGAAGGATGGATGGATTAGGATATGTGTGGACTATAGGGAGCTGAATGTTGCATGCATCACAGATCCTTTCCCTACGCCATTCACTGAGGAAATACTAGAAGTTGTAGGGCGTGAAATATATTCTTTCATAGATGGATTTTCCATGGGTATCATCAGGTTAAGATCACTCAGGAGGATCAAGAAAAGACAACATTTACAACTGAATGGGGCAATTTTGCCTATACTGTGATGCCTTTTGGGTTGAAGAACACGCCTACTGTATTCTCACGAATAGTTGTTCAGACATTCAAAGATTTTATTCACAACTTCTTACAAGTCTACCTAGGGCTTGTGAAAGACCATTGTGACAATCTATGCTTAATGTTTGAATGATGTAGAAAATTGAGTATCTCTTTGAATATCAAGAAGTGCATATTTGCTACACCATTTGGGATATTGTTAGGACATATCATCTGCAAGGAAGGTTTGATAGTTGATCCAGCCAAGGTTGAAGTCATTTTAGGCCTGGAAGTGCCTACTAGTCAAAGTGAGGTGTGTGGATTCTTAGGTCATATAGGGTATTATAGAAATTTTATAAAAGGGTATGCCATAATTGTAGTACCCTTGGAAGAATTACTGAAGGGGAAAGGTACATTTTTTTGGGGAGAACCACAACAACGCACGTTTGAGATATTAAAAGAGAGACTTACTACCGCACCCATTTTGTGCTTTCCATCATGGGATAAGCCATTTCATGTGCATGTGGATGCTTCTGGTATGGCCATTGGCATTGTATTAGCTCAACCTGGTGAAGGTATTCTTGATCATCCAATCTGTTTTGCTAGTAGGAAGCTGACTCCTGCTGAATGGAATTATACAACTACTGAGCGCGAAGATTTTTCAATGATTTATGCATTGTACAAGTTTTGAAAGTACCTATTAGCAACACCATTTGTGTTTTATATAGATCACATGGCATTAAATTACTTGGTAAATAAGCTAATTTTACAAGGGCACATATGCATATGGGTGCTCCTATTTTAAGAATTTGACTTCACATTTGTGGTAAATCCAGGGAAAAGAAACTCTGGACTAGACCATTTATATAGAATCAATACAGGAGAGGAGGCACAAACAATTGAAGAAACACTACCGGATGCACAGTTATATAGGTTACAATGCGCACCCACGGAATTAGAAGACATTGATTGTCTTTATACGAATAGGTATGGCACCAGAAGGAATGAAATCATTAGAAAAGAAGCAACTTGTTATACGTGCGACACCATTTATGTTGTTTAATGGTGACCTGTACAAGTTAGGCCAAGATGAAGTATTACACCGTTTGTGTGTTAGAGCATGAGCGCAAGGATATCATGGAAGAAACTCATGGTGGTATTATAGGAGGCTATTATGTAGGAGATGCAACTGCCCAGAAGATCTTAATTGCTGGATTATGGTGGGAGACACTGTATAAAGACTGTAAAGACTATTGCAAGGCATGTGATCATTTTCAACACCTAGGAAAACTAGGGAAAAGAGATGAGATGTCTTTGAGACCAATTACTAGTGTTGAACCATTTGAGAAATGGGCTATTGACTTTTTAGGACCTATTTTTCTAGCCGTGCATAGGATTGGATCACGCTATATCATTACTTGCACAGATTATCTCACACGGTGGGCAGAAGCAGCACCTACCAAGGACTGTACGACAACTACAATAGCTAGGTTCCTATGGGAGAATGTTCTTACATGATATGGATGTCCTTTAAGCTTGACAAGTGATAGAGGTACACACTTTTTGAATGAGACAATCAAGATCCTATTAGATGAGTTTATGGTTACACACCATAAAACTACACCTTATCATTCTCAGGAAAATGGAACTGCTGAGGCTTTCAACAAAATTTTGGCCAAACTTTGACAAAAAAATGTGATGTTGGAAGAAAGGATTGGGATGAAAAGGTGTCACATGTTCTTTGGGTGTATAGAACAACTTACAAGAGATTGAACAAAGCCACACTGTTTCAATTGGTGTTTGGCATGGAAGCTATTCTTCCTATAGAATTTATGTTACCTTCTTTGTGCATTGTGCACGCTGGAGGTCTAGCTGATGAACAGGATTTAGAATAATGGATTGAAAAGATGATTCAACTGGATGAGTGCCGAGCCATAGCACGGTGGATTCAGAATCAGGAAAAGGCCAGGTAGAAAGCATGGCATGACAGAAACATAAGAGATAAGAAGTTTGAGATTGGACAAATGGTTCTTCTTTATGACTCAAAGTTCTTGCACCATCTAGCCAAGATCAAAGTACACTAATTGGGTCTGTATGTTATAACTTCTATACTTGAATCATGTGCATGTCAATTAGAAGCACTTTAAGGAATAAGGCTACCTGGTTACTTTAACGGGAGTAGGCTGAAGCCCTACTATAAATAAGTCTTCTTGGTGTTTGTAATAAGGAAGTGTTGCCATTTAGTCTAGGTTTTCAATTTGGTATTTCCTTAAATGTATTTCCCTTATTGTCACTATGCTTTGTCAATTTAGTTGTTGTTTGTGTAATAAGTGCGCTTGCGCGCATGAAGCTAGTTACTGCATGCAGAATGTTTATGAAGAGAGGACTGCACATACCTTTAGTGTGGGTGGTTGTCATTATCCAAGAAAAGGACTGAGGGACTTGAAAGGTGAAAGAAATAAGCTGCTATAGGTGTGCTTTAAAGAGGATTACATCTCAAAAGGTGACCAAGGATGAAGATGGATGAAGGAATAGTATAACATGAGGTAAGCGGAGGCCATGATAGCTACCAAGAGAAGGTGTAGTGACGAGGTACTCGGGTGCATAGGAGCACACTCTGAAGAGAAGTCTATGACCAGAAGGTAGGAAGGCGTGCTATAAGGTTATAGCTGGGCGTGAAGATGTACCATGCAAAATGAACGGATTTGGTCAATGAATGAAGGGATATTTGGTAGGTGAGGAGCAATAAATGCATCAAAATTTGAAAAATTTTATATAAGGGATGTGGATTCATTTTTACCGTTGCCACTAAATATTTGAGAGAAGAGCCAAGTACGAAGAGTTGAGTGATCAATTTAAGGTGCGAAGGGTGTGAAATCAAGTGTGACAACTAGATTTGTTCTTTAAGAAGCTTGCATCCCCAGTGGTGAAGGGTTTGAGGGAAGCAGGGAGACAAAAAAGAGTTAGGTTATAAGGTTTCCACCTAGAGTTGGATCGAGCTAGGGTTTGATTCGTAGAGTTTTAGGGGTGAAGAGGATACATTTGCAAGGTAGAAATGGCACCAAAGAAGGCATCTGTAATAGCAGAAAAATGAAAAGAAGAAGGTGGTCGTTGAGGAAGAAGAGATGGCACCCGAAAGTCATTTTTTGGAGATGTAGTACCCAGAAGGAGTTATTCTTGGCCAAGAATGGGATTCACCCATTAGAAAAAGTAAAGTGAGTGAATATAATCACAGGACATTGGAGAACAAAAAGGAGCTTGACTCCTTACTCATGGTTAGAACCAACAAATGCATGGCAGATGACATGTTGGTATATGATGATGCAGGTGAAAATATCTTGAAGAAAATTGGGGTATATCAGTTGTATGAGCTGCCATATTTTGGAAAGTATGAGCCCTTGTACCAGTGGCTCATGAGCAGGGTTCATGAAGACTGATTATACTTTGTAGGATGTAGAGTTAGAATTTCATTTGTGCTTGTTTCATCAGTGACAGGTCTAAAGGCCACAAGAGAGGATATAAAGAGTGACCTCATAGATAAGGCCATAATTTTAAAGACCAAACAGGAGTTGGGATACCTAAAGGGTCCGCATGGAATGGACATCAATGAAATTTAAGAATTGTCCAGTTGTACAAGCTGCAACACACCTGGTTACCAAGTTGAATGATCAAGAGTGGTGGTCGTAGGTAAACACCATGTGGTTGCATGTGGCACGGAAGATGTTGGAAGGGACAGTATACAACATTTCCAGCTATATTGCAGAGAAAATAGTCAAAGAAGCATGCACAGGAGGGAAGATCAGCTTTGGGGTTGTTCTCCTATCACTGGTCTTCATGGAAATCAGAGTACCAGATGGACCAAAGGAGAAAATATGGGAATACCCCATGGAGAACAAGTCCCTAGCTGAAAGATTCAGCAAATATCTATGCAAGGGGACTATGACAGATGAGGTGAAACAAAGGGCAGAGAAGTGGTATGATAGGCTCTGCGCAACATTTGGAGAAGAGTGGCGCATTCCAAAGGACCTACCAGTAGTGGTAGGAAAACAAGTTCAATTTTGGTGTATACCAGCATTTCTTCATCACGTGCTTTCCAATGAAGGATGGAACTTGGAGCCCTTGGTGCAAGTTACCTTACACCTTCACTTCAAGGTATTTTCAGGAATCTTTTCATAGGTTTACCGACATGCGTGCAGATTAAACTTCAATGTAGAAAAGGTAGACTATGACTACCATACATTACGGAAGAAGTATGTATACCCTGGCAGGAGCACCTACACAGAGAGAATCATTTCTGAAGTGCTGAACATCAAGCCAATAAGCTTGGTTGTAGCAGATTTGGGGGCAGCAGTTGGTGTATCTCTAGTTAAATCCAAAGATGGAGAACAAAAAATATGTGGAAGGTGAGTTTTCACTTCCATAGCACCACCAAAAGGGAAGCATACAATGGAGAATGTCCCATCACCTAAGCCCTCAGAGAAAATCAAAGTGTAGGATGAGGAGGAAGAGCGTGAAAATAGTGGTGGCTTAGATCATAGGGGTAGGAAACATCCTACAAGTTAGAGAGAAGATGAACGTGCCATTACACCACCTCAGTCACAAGAGGGGGATGAATAGGACTTGAATGTGGTCCAAGGGGAGCACATGTTTAAAAGGTAATTCAGGAGAACAAGGACCCAGGGTTTTACCCCAACCTCTATGCGTGCAGATCACCCTGACTCTCCCCACAAAAGGAAGCGACCGTGTATAGAAGGAGGAAGTTGAAGCTGAGTGAGGAGGCAGAAGAATATGAAGAGAGAGCACCTACATCTCCTACACCACCAGAGCACAGAAAAAAAAAGGGTGAGGCATCAAAGGAGAAGGATGGAGAAGAGAGAAGACCAGAAGGAAACAAATGCAGAAGATACATAGGACATGGAGATGTAAGCTCCAAATTTGGAGGCTAGAGTTCCTAAGTAGCAGAGGTCTAGAAGGGTGAGTGGAGAGCACATTCCACTAGCCATGGGGTATGCAAACAGATAGGAAATATTTTTGACGCCTACTTCCAGATAACAATAGTGTAAAAGGATCTATTTGGCTGGGAGTTGATGGATGAAGAATATGGCGACCGTGCGAACATGAAAGCAACTATCCTGGTCGATGCACACCCACATGGACGAGGCTAATTTTGATGTATGTGAAGAGTCATGTGTTTCAAGGTGATTGAAGAAGGAACCCTAGGCTAGACACATGACAGTAAAGCCTATTGTCATGTCAGATGAGTAGGTCAGTAATGCACTGGTAAAATTTTCAGCGGAGATGGCTAGAAGGAACATGGATAAATATGCCACAATCAAGGCACTGTGCGAGGAGATGAAGATGAAGGATGCAGAGATAATGCACTTAACGTAGGAAAGGGACATCACACAGAAGAAGAATGAAGTATTCATAAGCATCGCAGAGGAGATTGGGGGCAATGTGATCAAAACAAGGCCAAACATAGAACCTAAGGTACTACAAACATTTCCTTCAGCGATACACTATGTGGGGAAGTTGGTGGACTTGCTGCTCAAAGATGAAAAGCTACGTGTGCAAGCACCAGAACAATCAGAGAAGGATGCAAAACAGGAAAAAGCATCTGTGATGAGGAAAATTACATCGTATGTAGGGCAGTTGTAGGAATTACAAGAAGTCTTGAAGAAATCAGATAAAGCTTTAAATATATGCACAGCTCCAGAGGTGCTCATCAACATTAAGACCTTGGAAGAGAACAATGAGGTATATAAGGCCATGAAAGATGAGACCTTGGGCCATGTAGAAAGGTTGTCCATGGTTAAACAAAAGCATGAGGCCCTGACAGCTAAACAAGAGCCACACAAAACTCGACTGGAAGAGCTTGGAAAGATGATTGTGTAGAAAATGGACCTTTTGGAAGGAAGGATGACATCCATGTCTAGTGTTGTGTTGGTTCCACATAATGAGAAAGGGGAGATTACGTGGGATGAGTTGGAATTCATAGCTATGGACATTTTAGAGAAAGCAGGATAGGCACTCACTGAATGGTAGGATTTGGAGGCTGTAATAAAAGAGGAGTATCCAGAGCTGATACTACAAAATGATACTAAGGAGGTTTCTTAAATAACCTAGTATGAATTATTTATTCTTATTAGTGTAAATCTATAGCACCCCCTAAATATCCTTCAGATCTGTAGTCTAGAATTGGGTCATTTAGTGTGATTGCACAACATTGAGTTTTCTCCAAGGTGTGGGACTTTGCAAGGTGAGAAAAATCTCTAGAGAAATCTATTTATAACCCCTCTGTTTCGGTGTATCCATGAATTTTGCAAAGGTTCAATGCTAAATCCTACTCTAGATTCCAAGGAGACATAGTTAAAAGATGTAAAAGGAAACAAAACTAAGTTAAAAAATGGTGTTACACCAAATGAGTGATGGACCTCTATTTTTGCAAATAGACACAAATCATAAGAATGCAACACTATAACATGCAAAAATTACCAAAATGTAATGAAGGATCAAAAGGAAACAATAAACGCAAGAAAGGATTGAAAATTCATTCACAAAGCATGCTTTCTCATTCCTAGTTTTTGATACGATGCATTACAATGGAAAGTAGGAAAAAAATGTATTGTAGTTCCAATGGGAGGCCTGAAACTCCAAAAATTCATGTGCCAAGGGGAAGAGGGGAGTCTGCAAGAGAAAAAACGTCCAACATTACAAAATGAGCCAAATCTAGCTTTTAACGATGAAGCAGAATGAAGAAAGGTAAAAAATGTGGGAAAATTTATTTGAGATCTCCAACCACTGACAAGGTTCATTAAAAAATGAAGGGTACCCTCACAAATCCATTTTTAGATGCATTTGGCCATGTTGGAGAAGAAACGAGTGCCATACTTCATCAATTTTGGTGGTTGGGGGTCAGTTCTACATTTTTTTTGTGCTAGAGACATTTCTTCATTTTTATCCCACTAAAACCCACCAAAAACAAAAATTGAATATTCCATCATGTGGATAATTTCAATAGATTTCCAATGATACCAAAAATGTGAAAATATGAGATTTGGATCAAAATATATGGCCATATGAATATTTAGGGCAAAACAGGCAAAATTAGGGTTCACGGGCCGAAATTCAAACTTTTTCCCTCTTTTTTCAAATTGGGAAAAATTTCCCAAAAATTCTTCACGCCCCGCTCCTTCGATGACACATGGCACCCTCTGGGTTGATCCGCGGGCCAAACCTTTCCTTTTTCCTCCTTTTGTGAAATTGGGAAATTTTCCCAAAATCCTCTACCGGTCTGCCACTCCGCTGCTGATGTGGACATGTGGTTGCTTCTGATTCTGTGTGGAGATGTTGTTCAACTTTTTCCTTTTTTGTTTTCCCGACTTTGGAAAATTTTCCAAAATCCTCCCGACGCCCCGACTCCCGCTGCTAACTGGACACGTGGCATCTTTTGCTTAGCTCGGTGGGGATGCGCTCCTATTTTTTCCTTTGAGAAACTTTGACCAACACCAAAAAAACTTGAAGCCCTTCTACCCTTTCCACTCCACTGCTGACATGTGGAGTATCCTGACTAGGCGTGGGCCTCAAACAATAATATTCCTTTGCGGGATTTTCAGGCTGAAATTTTTCCCTTTGAGTTTTTTAGCCAAAAGATTAAGTGCCAAAATTTTTCCCGCAGGTCTGCCTTGGCAAATTTTCCCTCCAAACTCCGCCGAGCAATAACTCAAAAAATACAAGGAGTTAGGAGGACTTCTTTACCTTTCTAGAAAGGGGAAGAAAAATCCTATCTGATGAAGCCATCTCCAAGAACTTTTGAGTGCTTTAAAGTTACAAAATCTGCTTGCAGTAAATGGAGGGAAGAATGAAGGAAAGTTAACCAAAAAAGAATGTGTTTATTTTGGATAACAATTTTGGAAACTCATAGGGGTCATCTGCCTGCTGGATAAAGTGACCAGTTTCCTGAAGCAATCCATTGGGCAATGGAGTCATGAACTGTAGAATGATGGATTATTCATGAGTCTTTATGGTTCTTTCTTTATCATGTGTCATCCTGTTATAGCAACCCTAAAGAGGAATCTGGTACCTTTACGTGCTTCAGGTGAGCACTCAGTCTAGGTTGAGTGATGTGCCAGCGCGACTAGGGTGTTATCTTATAAATTCTAGGCTGCATCAGTAAATATAATTTAACATTTAATATGTCATCATATAAATACACTAATATATTATGTGACAACCCAAAAAAATCATATAACATCGCAAATAATACTATTAGGACACCCTAAACACTAACATGACATCTTAAACACTCAATGTGCAACATCCTAAACACTAATGGGTCACCATAAATAACACAAACTCTTATACCACACTATAAAAATTAAACCCTGAGGACTAAAATTTAAATCATACTTATTAATGTGTCTCCCTAAAAACTAATGAATCACCATAAATAACATAATCTCTCTCACGTCTCCATTTATTATCTCTCTAGTGACTCTATAATACAATTGTAAATATTAGTATGAATTTCATTATAAGTAACTAATGTGAAAACCTAAACACCACAAGTGGGACAAAATGAACACCTAAACACCACACATCCACAAGTGGGGCACACTAAGGTCTTAAACATCAATGTGACACTGAAAATTTGACATCCTAATGAGGAAATTTTATTAAGTTGACACTTAACATTTAATTTGAAAATAATAATTAGAACTTCATTTTAAGATGTGTTATGACCATAACATACCCCTACTCTAAGTAGGGGACCAACTTTAAAGTTGAGGAAAATTAACTTAGGAAATATGGATGTTAAATCAAATGAAATCTAAGATAAGGATTCCAAATAAATCTCAAAAGACTCTAGGAAACAAGCTACATATTTCCAAATCTACATATTTAGGAGATGTATAAGGTCTTGTTTCTTAGGCTATTTATTGGTTTCTTGTTTTATCAATAAAGATGTCCTTTCACAAGTATGTGGTAGTGTTTATGATGTGAAGGGATGATGAAAAAATAGATATGGAAACTTGGAATCTTCAAGGGTCAAACAAGTTGTAGAAATATGCAAGGACATACGTATGGCTCGATTTTTCCCTAGAATTACAAATTCAACTTTAACTGATAGGAAATCTACGTTGACAAAGCTATAATATGCCAATTCATTATAAGTTGCAATAATTAGTTGTATAAAAGATTTGCATATTGCGTTCAAGGTTCCAAGTTTCATGTAGATCATGTGTACCAATGGTCGCCACGTGGCCTTCATTAGTTCTAATAAAAGGATGTACGATGGATCTAAAATTGATGATATGGGTTTCCTATGAGGAGAAAACATTGATGCCTACCATGTGTCATGCATCGATGTATTTTAAAGACACTTAGATCAATAAAACCATGTATGATGCTAGCACTGGTTGTAAAAAAAATCTCACACATTAGTGAAAATTAAAGACCATGTCAGGAGTCCAAATTAGACTAAAACTTTGAGTCAAAAGTCTAAGTCATTTATTTCAAAATCCTTAAGTCTCACATGGTCATTAATGCACTTAGTGGCGCATGAATAAGTTGTAATTGATAATAATTGAGACAACTATAGTTGAGTCACATATCTATTGGAAAATGTTATTTTTGAACTTATATCTACATAGAGTCAGAATATGGAGAAGGAAATTAGTCTTACAAATTTTTTAGCAGGATACAGGTACATAGCTCAAAAGGAAACAAGTTTTTTAGTTAAGAAGAGAAAGTAAAGTACAATGGAATCCAAAACACAAGCTTTCACTTCATCTTCTTCACATACAAATGAAATTAAGGATATTATCTTCACAGATAATCTCTCACCTAATATACTAAATTAGAGCCAAGTCTACTATGTACCCCAGATTAAAATTCTCAACTTAACTTGGATAACAGTAAAATTATGAAATATTTTTTTAGAAGTAATTAATGAGATCCAACTTAAGTTTACATTAATACTTTCTTTTCACGTTAATGCATGTACCATCATATTTCACCATTATGAATTCTTGCCTGACAAAGTGGCATGATGATTGATGGTTAAATTGTCAAAGCTAATAACCATGTGAACGGTCCGCATTTAAAAGTGATTGTTTGGTTTTAAAAGGGTCGCATATTTTAAAGATTCATTTCGTCAATGTTCCTATTTAACATGTATTTCATTGTAGGTTTAATCCATATCATTTCTAATAGGGAAATATTTATAATTAACTTTTAAATTTTATCCAAATAATTTTTTCTAAAACATCTCATTAAAACAATACTTTAAATAAACTTAATATAACATCACTAGGAGTTGTTTTATTAACGTAATTCATTTAGAAAGGTTAATTAAGGGAAGAGGAAAACAAAAAAATTAAAAATTTAGGGTTTACTTTAGGACTTAGGACCAATTTAATCTTCACCATTAGATATTTAGGTAAACTACAAAAACTAAATGATATCCCAAATGTTTATACAACCAAAAATATTTCCCTCCATTATTTTATTCTATTCTTCTTTCATTTCCTCTCTGGTTTCATTGCAGGTTTGGTCATGGAGCTTTAAGATTTCAAAGGAGGACTGGATGTGTGTGTGTGTGTGTGTGTAGATATGTACATACATACATATATACATATACATACATATACATATACATATACATATACATATACATATACATATACAGACATACAAACATACATACATGTGTGTGTGTGTGTGTATAATGTGTATCTTAAATGATATCTAACACATATTACCAAGTGTGTGTGTGCCTGCACATTTATTTATATGTTAAATATTTTATAATTTAGTATATATGTATATATAACAACCTACTTTCTAAGGTATGATTACAATATAAAATAAGGTGCTCCAATTATGTTATATATTGTGTATTTCATATTTTAGAAATAATTTTCAACTAACAAGAATAAGAACATTTTAATTAGGTATAATCATTTAGCTCCATCATAGTTAAATCTAGGATCAAGATCTAGAACTAGAATTAGTTTGGATAAGTAATTGATTTCCATTATGCGGGGAATGGAAATGGATATCAACAATGGATCGATTTAAGGTAATTATAGTTTCATTCAACTCCACATGTTGTTGAAAATATACACAATAGAGTGTTATATATATATATATATATATATATATATATATATATATATATATATATATATAACACTCTATTGTGTATATTTTCAACAACATGTGGAGTTGAATGAAACATACATACACATACACTTATTTAAGCACAATATGGAACAATATAAGGTTATTATAGTAATGAATAAGTAGACATATTCTAAACATATTGTATATATGATATATATCTTACTATAATAACCTTATATTGTTCCATATTGTGCTTATATATATATATATATATATATATATATAAGTAACTAGTCATTTATTGTACTTATAACTTATAAGTGGCTCAATATGTAGGAGGAGAAGTACAACTATAATAATTAATCCACAATTTTATTGCAACAAACCAATTAACTAAATGGTAAATATCATGTTCTTGTCAAAATTCAACAAGAAAAAATTTACAATCAAGTTTGGAGAGAACAAGGATTCATCATTATTTTTATTTAAACAATGAGATACACAAGGAAAGAGCTAAAACGTATTGCCGCTACTTTCTATTCGGTAACCTATAAAACTCATTTACTTGTTTCTATAACACACATTTTTCATATATACATGTAACTGTAAACCATCCTCAATGGAATCCAATATTGATGAAAATAATTTCTTCCATACTTTTCAATGAGGTAGAATAATAGTAGGAATAATTAAAAGAGACATTTCTTTCATTTAAACAATGCTTGTAACATTTATCCGACAGGTCACTAATAGCAAGGAAAATATAATATCACAAATCTTTTAAACACCCTTCTTTCCCATTCCAATATATGTACACAAGAACAAGGGTAAAGAGGAGTTTTCAAACATTATTTAAATAGTTTCTTAAGCAACTTGAACGTGATTTATTTTCAATAATAGAATTCTCATTTCAATAAACAAAGAGCACATTTTATCATACAAACCACTCATATGTTTACAATCTACTTTTCAAAATTTCTATTACATTTACTTGATCAAAAATATTTCAAAGCACTATTCAAGCACACACTTGTTTAAATTCAAATATAACAATTTTCAACTATCCCAACAACAATAATGGGATTTTGACAAATAAGAATAAAACTACAAGGTTTCCACCATTATTCCCACTTTGCAACCTCATGTCCAACACACCTAAAGAGAAGTGGAGGAAACATTCAACTCCCAACCATGCAATGGGGGGAAATATCTTCCTCATTTCCCCACAAATCCCCTAACTTCCGAGGAGACTCATTAGCCAACACCACACATGGAACCGCAAATAAATTTCCCAATACCCATACTTACATGCAATTTCAAGAAATATTATCAACAAACAAGAGGACAAGGTAGGGAAAAAAGAGAGAGAAAGATAAAATTTAACTATCCAAACACATCAAACATACTATCAAGTGAAAACTAGGCTTGCACCAAGGAAAGGTAAGTCATACTTTATACCCACTTATCATCGCCACTAAGTAATGGGGATTAGCCCTTGGTTCATCCTCAATAAAATAAATGTAACATAGATCCAAATTCATATGCCTCCAAAACCCCACAACCACTTATAATCTCCACTAGGACTAATCTCACATTCCTTTGGTTCCTCCATTTATTTCAAATTTGGTTTTTTTTCTTCATTTGGCCATCTTTATCCCTCCAAATCAAAAACAAATTCCCCAAAACACAACACACTTGTTACCCCCACATTGGGTGCATAAAAACAATTAAACTTCCATACAACTCAAGTGAGCACGCACACACGCACACACACACACACACACACACACACACACACACACACACACACACACACACACACACACACACACACACACACACACACACACACACACACACACACGCACACGCACACACGCACACACACACGCACACACGCACGCACACACATACACACACACACACACACACGCGCGCGCACATGCACACACACACACACACACACGCACATGCACATGCACACACGCACGCACACACACGCACATGCACACACACACACATGCACATGCACACGCACATGCACCCACATGCACGCACACACATGCACACACACACGCGCACACACACACATGCACCCACACACGTACACACACACACACACGCACACACACACGCGCGCGCGCACATGCACACGCACACACACATGCAAACACACACACACACACACATGCATGCACACACACACACACGCACATGCGTGTGCATGCACGCACACACACGCACACTCTCTCTCTCACACACACACATTAGCCCTTGGTTCCTCCTCAATAAAATAAATTTAACATAGATCCAAATTCATATGCCTCCCAAAACCCACAACCACTTATGATGTCCACTAGGACTAATCTCGCATTCCTTTGGTTCCTCCATTTATTTCAAATTTGGTTTTTTTTCTTCATTTGGCCATCTTTATCCCTCCAAATCAAAAACAAATTCCCCAAAACACAACATGCTTGCTACCCCCACATTGGGTGCATAAAAAAGTACATAAAAATAATAAAACTTCCATACAACTCAAGTGAGCAAACACACACACACACACGACACACACACACACACACACACACACACACACACACACACGCACGCACGCACACACACACACACACACACACACACACACACACACACACACACCACACACACACACATGCACACATGCACCCACGCACACACATGCACACGCACACGCACGCACACATTTACATGCACACGCACACGCACACACACATTTACATGCACACGCGCACACACACACACACACACACACACACACACACACACACACACACACACACACACACACACACACACACACACACACACACACACACACACACACACACACACACACACACACACACTCCATAAAAATGTAGGAAAATAAAACTCAATTTCAATTAAACAAGGGGAAGGAAACCAACTATTGACTCATCTTATCCCTTCAAGTCCAAAATCACAAAGAAAACTTCAAGAACCTCCCAAAAAATCAAACATCACTTCCCTAAGACCAATGCTCCCCCAAATGAGAATAACAAACCTCTTTAAACAGGAAAAACCCAAAAGATCGCCCCCTTTAGGATTGTACCGAGTGGCAACATCCTAGTTTCCCAAAGAAAACCATATCCCAATGCAAATAATAATTCCAAAATCATTCCCATATGGGCCAAATCTCAAGCCTTGCAAAATCCAACCACCCAAAGTAATGTTCATCCAATAATTGACATGAAAATAAAAAATCCAAAATCTAACATACCAAAATTAGATATCTCTCAATCACAAATCATCCACTTTCAAAAAAATAAATGTAAAGTGGTTGAATGGTTTTCAAGGCTCATTATAGTGGTCTTGTAAGCCCTAAAAAATTACACCTACCCTATGTGTAGGTGTGTAGAAGGGTTTTGAGAGTGTGGGACAAGGTTTACTTGTCCCACAAACCACTCAAAAGTAAAATCTGAGTTTACCAAAAATGGTATATTATCAAATTAACACAAATACAATTTAGCTAAGAAAATAATTAATTATAATAAATTAAATTAATATGATTTTCCCTCGGAGATGGGTAACAAAATATAAGGAAATAATAAACTAAATCAACACTTGCCACCATACACAACCCAAAACACTCAATTCCAAGTCTAGAAGACTCGTGTTGGACAAGGAGCTTCATGAAAGTTAGTCCCCCTCCATGCTCTTGGTGTGTTTTAAATTATCTTCTTTATGTGTAGACCTTAGGTACCTCTTCCCTATCTACACATTCAACACACATATCATACTTGCTCAAAATAAAATGCAAATTTTAAGCTAACTATTCATAACAAATTAATCACTCAATTCATGCACATACAATTCACAATAATTTTTGAAAACCTGAATTAAGTTTATATTAATTAACATACCTATTTACTCTAACAATGCCAGTAAAATATAATATAGAATAATTTAAAACACATTCATAACATTAATTTATTATTTCCCCATCCATAATTTAAAAAATCAATTTAGTACACACACTTAGGTTGACCACTTTGTGAACAATTTAAATTATGAAAATCTTTAAATTCATTCCTCTAGAACCAAAACTTCAATGATTAAGTAAATCCCCTTAATTTTACCACATTCCTAAATTATAAGGTCAACCAATCTAATTCTTACTTTTATTCCTACCACTAGCTATTTCTAGGGTTTACTAAATCATGCAACACCTAGTTATTTATAGTTTCCAAATTTATTCCTAACCCTGTTAATTTGATATGATGTTTGGTTCCTAGTTTTAACCCTAAGGTTCACATTGTATTCTTAACCCACTAATGACACAAGTTTTTAATTAATCTCATTACACTAAAATGTTTAGTTTGTTTCAAGAATAGAAAGACGTATATTATTAATTGTAGTATGATACCAATGGATATTTTTCATCTAAATCAATTTTTGATTTACAATAAGTTAGGCACCTTGTGTTGAAATAAACATGATCACAAAAACAGAGAAACAATCTTATAATCAGCCTATCTATAGCCCAAACAATGTCACAAGAAAATGGGCATTACATCTACCTAGAAATATAGCATTTTGACAATCAATTTAAAGGAAAAGGCCTATTTGAGGAGGATCAAGAGTATTATGATGGTTTAGTAGTTATGAAGGACTGTGGCCTTCATGATATTACAGAAAAACCAGACATGTACCCATGTGATGATTTACTTTAGGATGTATTCACCATATGTACATTTGACGAAAGCTAAATTATTTCAAATGATACATGTAAGCATATATGTTTCATCACAAGAGATTATTTAACACTAAGTATAACATTTATATGCTAGATGGATCCTATAATCAACATAATGTTGAGGAATTATTGGCAGAGAAGACATCATGGAGGAATTAAGGTCATGGGCAACTGATGAATCAAAGGTGAAACATAATTCAAAGTTTAATCTACCTAATATTTCATTCAAGAGAGGAATCAAAGTCACCATGGTCTTACTCAACATGCTTTATGGGGATGAAAAGGATGATCATGTGAAAAAACCTAACTTTGGTGAATTATTAGAGTTTAAATTTTGGATTGTGTTGGAATAAGGAAGTTGCAGGTAAGAATTTCAACTTGTTGCCTTATTTGGTTGATATATTTTTTTGTTTTCTTGTCTTTTGATTGACCTTTTCCAAATTGGCTTCCCATATCTTCTATTTCATTACATGCTACTTTTTCTAAACTATACAACCACAACCATGAGCCACACATTGGGTATATATATGACATATTCTATCCTATTTTCTATATTTCCATCTATGGATTAGGAAGGCATATAATCATTCTTGAACTAATAGATTTTATCAAAAAGGTGCAGGCTTATTGATTTTATTAGGAGTTCACTCTGATCCTAATAGAAGGTTCTCTAACCCCTCCTTGCCAACTACCTAGACATGTGTCAAAAACATTAGCAACTATATATGTAACGCTTTGATTTTGCATGTTATCTTGGTGAATGTTTTACATGCTGTTATAACTGCTGGAATGAAGGCAAACATGTTAAGATAAACTCTGATCTTAAAGGAATGTGTTGCTAACTTGGACTCTTGCATGCTGTGATTTATTGTATAGGACAGCAATTATTGTACTTGCGTGTTTGCTGATGTGACGAAAAATTGTCGTATACTTGCTATACTCTCGTTGCTGATTGACAGCATACCTTGAATCAATTCCATTGATCCAAGTATGCTGAGGTCCTCTTGTGATTTCTGTGTCGATTCACACTTGAACCGAACCCGAGATTGTTATGAGCGTGCAGCGCCTGATTGCAGGTATGGGCAGCTGGCACATAAATACCAACGACAGGGGTTCGATTCTTGAACCCTGTACTGTCAAACTTGGGACCTCGTGAGGCAAGAAATGCCTAGACACGGGTGGCCTTGGCACGTGATCCAAAGGACGGAACGTCCTGCTCTGCATTAACATGAATGTTAGTAAGAAGACTGGATGGAAGTTGTTTAGTGTTAGTGGTTAGTATGAATTAAACCCTAAACTAATACTAAGTCCTAACATGCATCCTACACTATTATCCTAAGTGGATTTTTAAATTACAAAAAAAAAAGGGGAATAATAAACCTAAGGCTAAACTAAGACCTAGGTTGAACACTATATGCAACCTAAACTAATCCTAATCTAAAAAGGGCACGCAGACCCTTGGAAGGAGAGGATAAGGATGGGAGGACTATTCATTGGCATTAATTGGAAAGTCCATATGTGGACAGCGCCATTTTTGGTTGGGCAGGTAAGAAATAAAGGCATCTATTTGGAGATAGAGCCAAATTCGGTTTTGCATGGGAATTTTGAAAGATTGAGTTCGCCAACTCAAGATGGTAGTGGTGTGGAAAGTAAGGAAAAGGCAGAGCCTTAATTGCATTGATTGTTCTTGGTCCTCGCGACCAGTTCGCCTTGGAAAGTGTATGGGGGAATTTGATTTTTCATTGTTTCGATTTGGCTTTTGCAAATTTGCTCTGCATTTTGTTTTTCTGGCCTGGTTCAGTCGAACCAGCTCTTGGAATTTGACATTTTTCTTGGAGATTCAAGGCTGTTGCTAACCCTGAAGAAGAAAGGAGTGTTGGGAATTTTTTGCTGTCGCTATGGAGGGAAATAACATGGCAAACGAAGCTTTCTTTGAGCTCTGGAAAAGAGATTACAGGCATGTTAAGCCCTTCTCTTTAAAAATATTTACTTTGTTTAAGTGTTTCATTAAAACAACCCTGCTCTTGGGTTTGGATTGTGCGATTGTTGTCGAGTCGATTTAAATTGGATTTTGTTGGTTCTTGCTTTCTTTTCTTTGGGAAATGATAAGAAGAATTGCTTCTGGTTGCTCGGCCTTGATGTGTTTTTGCTCGAATCGAGTTGGAATATGAATTACTGTAGTGGTTGTTGACAGTATTGTGGAATGAAATAGACATTTTCTTTCTCTGTACATGTTGTATGAATTGGAACAGGCCTTGTGCGATGTTCTCCTTCTGTGTAATCGTCTCCTTGCTGCTGTGTTTGGAATTGTCCTTGCATTTTAATGGAATGGTAACACCTCCATATCGTGCTGGTTGTTTGACAGAAATGGGAAATTTGTCTTGTGTATCATGGGTCTGTACATGTTATTCTAGTTCTTCTCACTACTGAAACTATCGTTCTTTTGTTGAAGAACTAGAATGAGGGAAACGATAGTTGTTTGAAGTTGTTTCTTATTGAATTTTTTTTTAAGGAAATAGATTCTCTTCCTTCTACTGTTTTGGATTTTGATGGAAGTGGCATTCGGGTTTTCTATGAGTAATTAAACTCAATTTGAATGAAGTACTAGCAATATTTCCATTGATGTGCCTTTTCTTGTTTAGGAAATGAGCAAATACGCTTTGGTATCCATGAAAATAGGAAAAAGTTAACTATTTTTCCTTCTGAGGTTATTGATGGATTGTGTTTCCCTTGCTGTTAGGATAAGATGGTTTTATTGTGTTTTTTTTTTTGGATGTTGTTTGGTCTTCCTATTCGGACTGTAGACACGGTTACAAATTGGTTCTATATTCTGTGCAATGAAAGATTATATTTTCTTCTTGCTATGATGGAAAGTTGATTCCATTGCGTCTTGTAGTTGTGGTTTGACCTTCTGAATTGAATTGTTGTGAATGTGAACTTGACTTGGATTTCTGTACAAATAAATGGAAAATGTGGGAATTAGCTTGTTTTCTGAGTCTGCCCTGACTGTACCAAGCTTACGCAATTAACACCCTATGCGGGTTTGTCTTTATAGAGGTATTGATGTACGAATATTATATTTTGAGTTCTGTACCTCATTAAGTAAATGGAGAATGTTGTTTTTGGAGCTAACGGTTGATCGAGATAGAACTCGAATTGGATATTCATTGTTCGTGGTATATTGAATTGAAACTGTACAGGCTATGTGAGTTTGCTTTTCAATAAGAACGATTGTTTTGTTATCTTTATAAGTTGAACTGTCATGCTAAGATAAACACGATTTGGATGTTTGACACCATTATGAACAAAATGATTGTTTCATTAATGAAATTACAGGGAAATGGATTTTTCTCTTTTTGCTATTTGGACTTTGAAAATAACATTGGAGCTTTACTGTGCATATGAATTCATCTTCTGTCTGCTGTTCTAACTTGTTGAAATTCATAGTCATGTGAATATTGGATTGCTGTAGGTAACAGCAATGAATAAAATGTTATTTTGAACGGGATACGTTCATAGGATTAGGAAATCATGTGATTAATTGACTGCATGATTGAAATGTTGTTTGTCTATTTAGCATACAGTGAAAGAAATATGGTTTCTTTTAGTATGGTAAAAATATGGTTTGCATCCTTGTACTGTTTGATCCTGGATGATCATAATGAGGTACTAACCTGTTTTGGATTTTCATATGAGCCTGATTCAAATAAAGTATGGATATGGATGATGAATTCTTCCCTATTTTCATTTAAAGCGGATTATAAATGAAATTATTCTTGCTGCCGGAAAGTGAATTCCGAATGGATTTTGTAAGTTTCACTCTGAACTGTTATCTTGATTGAGTCTTTCGTTTGGATTCCACTGTTAGGACAGTCATGTGGAAAGAAATAGAGATATGAATGAATGACTTGGGAAAAATGAATCTTTTCTTCTTTCATTCAGTTGGAATTCTGTAATTCGTGAATAATGAATTTTATCGTGCTTAGATGGGAGCAACTATATGCATTATTGTTTGCTTTCTTGTCTGTACTTGATTACTTGGATTCTAATATGATGTATGAATTGAAAGGAAAGTAATGGATTTACATTTCAGTTAGTTTCATCCTTTGCATTTATTGTTAATGAAAGGCGTGGAAAGGATAACAATATGTTATATCATGCAGTAAGCTACTTGTATTCCTAACTTTACAAATATTGTGAATTGATACTTGTAATGATTATGTGGAAACGGGACAGCAGTTCCTTGGCTGATTGTGATGATATTTTGATAGTTCAGTTGTTATGTTGATCTTTCTTTTGTGCCTATTTCGTGATTGATGTTTAACTGTCATTTCATAAAAGCAGGGTTCTTTTATTGAGACAGTTAGTTGAAGCACCTTATTTTAAGGATAAGTGCTTAATATGCTCAGTTCATTGAACTGACCCGTGCAATTCATTTTGCAGATGGAATTTGATTAGAATGAAGACTTGGCTGTTTTCTGATGCTTCTTGATTATTGATGATGTATTGTAATTGTCGCTTTTATTCCTCTTCGAGGAATTGTGAAAAGAAGAAAGTATATTCTTCTATCTATGAGTTGTATGGATGATTTATGTAAACCATGCCCAATCAGCTGGATTGGCAAATGTACGGATTATGACATGAAATATTGAATACAATTACATGTGTGATATTTTAATGATTATATCAGTTTGATTTGTTGTCTAAATTGGAAATATAATGTTATTTCTTGATTTGGATTTGTTTATTTGTCCTTGGATGGATGCTAAATGGAAACTGATATCTATTCTTACCTAAATGCAACTTTTAAGTTGAAAAATGCAATTAGTTCATACTTGGGTAAAGATGAATTTTTAATTGACATTAAAAAGGATTAGGAAGAATATGATTCCATAATCGAAAGGTATTCAGGATTAGCTTAGGAGCTAAGGAATATCAATTAACTTTGGAATAATCGAACTTCGCTTTCGAACTCCATTAATGATCTCGTATGCTGAATTCAGAATAAAGGATATAGGATAAGTATATCCACAACTAATGGACCTTAACTATATAACGTTAAGGAGAACAAATGAATACATTTCTCGGAATTTAGACCTCGTATGAATGACGTCTAATAAGCTAGAATTCTGAATTTAGTTGCAGTTGGGAAAATCTTGGCTAAGTTTAATAGGTTAAACTTATCACGTCCATCGGTACGGACTGCTTAATCCAATGATTAAGAAGAGAACCAAGTAGGGAAATGCAGCCCTTCGACACGAAGGAGAAGATGCATAGCAAGATAATGGACGGATTTAGTCCCTCTTAGCCCTATATACAACTGTAACGGAAACGAGGATCAAGGGATCAGCGTGGATGCTGAAAGTTGATTTTAATTATTAAATCGTATCTAAGCACTTGAGCAGGATGTGTATTCTCGATGGGAGAATTCTGTAGGACATTGGCATACACCAGCTACAACAAGGTGTCTCCATGAAGACGGGGTCTTCATGACGACACACTATTGCAGTTCACATATTGCAATGCCCTCCCGAATTAAAACATCTAGAATACATAGGCTGAATGTGTAACTCTTAGCAGGGGATAGGAGTATGATCTGGTATACGGAGTGACTCCGGAATACTAAAGATAACTAGACACACGGAGTCGTGGGGAAACGACACCGTATGTCTGCGTATCTTTAGTTACCAGGAGTGCCTTCCTATATTCGTTCATATTACTAACTGTAATTGGAAGTTTAAAACTGACCTTAAACGAAGAGGACTGGTAGGAACCAGGAAAGACCATTCTAGATAACAGGTGAAGTGAAGTGAAGGACGTATTCCGTTGATGTGTATCACATCCAGGAATATGATCATGCAAAGCATGTGAAAATCTTTGGCCAAAGTATCGCAATTGCTGGTTGCGTTGTCCTTATCACTTAATTTAAGATGCAGGATGTCAGATGAATATCAGTAACAGATATTCAGATAGGCTTCTTAAATGGATCACTTCGATAACCGGGAACGGTTATGAGAACAGGTATATATAATATACTATGCATAAACAAACATGAAGGATCGGTTGTTGCCGAGTCATGAAATGAAGGATCGGTTGTTGCCAAGTCATGAAATGAAGGATCGTTGAAACTCGAGCCATGAAAATGGAAGATCGGCAGTTCCTCGAGTCATTTACAGCAGCATATAGAATCTGTTATAAGATTGAATGGCATTGAATGTGTGTTCCATATTGTAAATATGCGAACAGGGAACATTCGTTTTAAAAAGAAATTGTGTGATCCAAACTGTGTTGTTTGGGCAGAGAACAATTATTAAAACTTGAACGTGTGTTTGAATTTTGTAATTCATAACAGAGAACGTTATCAAAAAAAAAAAAATTCCCTTGTTCTAGTATTTTAAATGGGGATGTTACAATATAAGTGGCTAATTAATTTGAGAATGGCTTAGGGGCTATTGTAAGAACAAGAATCAAAGGTCATGTCCTCATAGGTCTCCTTTCCACACAACAGTTTGCATCCAAAACGCATGCACAAGGAATTTTCATAGGTGCTCTAATACTAATGTAAGGTAGAGATAGAAGCATAAATGATGTAATCTTTGCCTTGATATCCAAAGATAATGGCAAATGGTCATGAAAGGGTCCATATAAACCATATCAGAAATGATGGTATCCCAGGACCTTGAATCGTCATACTAGTCGAATGTAATGCCATGAATGGCATCACATGAATCTCGCCACCAAAGCATAGACCGAATTCATTATCATAACTAAATACATGTAAACAATGTATTAGCCAGTATGCTTCACAGATTCTGGTAGACCATAGTTCACACTTATATGCTATTTGATAGGGATATTCGAATCTAATATTTTGTGCCTTTCATTGCTCACGCTTACATAGTGAGAATATAATCTCGTGTAACTTGAGTCAATTTTGGTCACTTTAATTCCATTGGTATTTGGAGTCAAGTTTTATTCTCAAAAAATGAGATGACAAGGCATCACCCATAAGTCTCTTGTAACAATGAGAGAGTGTTTGTGAATAAAGGGTGACTATGCTCAAGCAAAGGACAACATCAAGAATCCATTTCCAAAGTGACAATCAAAGAAAGCTAAGGCTCACACTAGAGTTAGTACATTGTGATCAGTAATGACTTTTCCAACTAGGTCATTTTCAGGTGCTAAATATGTTTACTATATCATTCATTGATGATGGTTTATTGGGAGAACTTGGGTCTACTCCTATTAGTAACTCCCCACTAAGTTCTCCCACTATTGTCACTACTTCTCCTTCCTCTCCCTCATCTCACATAATTTATTCTTTCATTCCCACTTCCACTACATATTCATTATCATCCACCATGATTCCAAAAAACTATGAAAATACTAATCATGTCCGCTATAGATCCCATCTCTTTCATGGAGATGATAAATTCAAAATGGCTAAACATTGTTGTTGATGCGGAATCGCACACCCCCCGAATGAGATATTTTATGGACTAGGGCATTTGGAATGATTGCACAAGATTGAACTATCCTGAGTGTGGGACGTGTGAAATGAGATAGATCTCTAGAGAAGGTAGGTTCCTTCTTTTAACCTACCTACCAGTAACTACTCCAAGTACAGGAAAAACTACTCACTAACCCTAAACTACAACTTCCAAGGGGACAGGGATAGAAGGATGCATGAAATAAATCTACACTAAAGCGGTGATACACCAAGAAAGGAGTGCTAATCACTCTTCCAAGCCCTACAAAATGGAGAAGGGGTGAATCCTAGGGAGGTTGGAAAAATGCAACATAGACCCAAGTCCCACCAATGCATTAAGGAGAGGTTGAACAACTGTAACAAAAACCTGGAATATAAATAATATTCATTCTTGAATAAACACAACACACAAAGATCCTGAAATAACCATAAAATATACATAAAACCCCTGATTTGTAAAAAGAGGTAAGATAGAGTAGTAAAATCATGCAAAGGTTTGAACAACAACACATAACACAATTTTTATTGCTCATGAGGTATACACAGTACATTGCATGTGGGAGAGAGGCATGAAGCCATTATAGATCTTGAGAGGAAGTCTTGAAGCCCCAAGAAGAAATGGGATGCATGGAAGAAGAAGGTGAACAACCCCTTACATATTTATAGAAGAATTTTGAAGGAGAGGAGAGAGAGAAATGAAAATCCAAAATTCCACAGAAACCCATAAAAATCCATTCTTTAATGATGCAATGAGTGTTTGTAGATCCTCCAAATCCTTGCTCCATTAATTTATTTTCCTTGTGCTTTAAGGAAACTACTTTGATGACATCTGGGTCTAGTCTAGATCTTATATCTCCATGATGATCCCTACTTCCCACCTACCTCCATTAATGGCATTCACCTACCCACAAGAGCATTATTTTCTATTCCTAAATTTTAGAGGTCCAGAACCACTAAAATTAAAAAAATTATGATTCCATTCTATTGGTCTTCTCCTCACGATTCTAATGACTATTTGTTTGTGAGAAACAAACATCGGGAGCTCAAGAGATTCAATTTTAGAGTTAAGGGACCCTGTAATTTTGGGGTTTAAAAAACCTCCTAAAATCCATATTTTGCAACTCCATTATGTTTGTACTGCAAATATCTCTCTCTTAGATTTCTATAAACTATAATTTTGTGCCAATCTAACATCCCTAGCTCGAGATACAGTAGTTTGAGTGAAGGGGGGTTTTATGTGTCCTTTTAGTGCACTGTAATGTTGTATGGGTGAGTTAGCTCACTGAGCTACTCAGCGGACTGAGTTGGGCTGCTTCATATTCATCTTCCTGCTACAATTTGGTGAACCTGCATCATAAAATCAAACTCAAACTCAAGCCTCTTGAGTTCCTTGGTGCACCCATGGAGAACCCTTAGTGTCTTTTTATCTCTAGACATGATACGCTACATTGGTGATGAACTTTCTTTGCATTGGCGAGCTAATATTTCCTCTTCACATACTAGCAACTGCCAAAATCCATTCATGGCTTTGTCTCATTAGCCTACCTTTCCCATGGAAACCCCAAATATACTCCCTTACACTTGGCAAGTTCTTGTTATTCCCATAGCCTATCTTTGTTTACATTTGTTTTGTCAACGAATTCACATGCCACCTTTCGCATTTAATAGCTCGAAGTCTGAGGCATACCAACCACATTCACCACCTCCCTCGAGTTGTTTCAGACATTCCCACTTCAGAACTTTGGGCACTACAATTTTGGGGACTCGGACACTGTTCATTGGGAAGGATTTTAAAAAACATCTAAAGTGTTGAAATCCCGAAGTCTGAAATTCAGACTTTGGGTTTCAGACACTCCCCCTAGCTTGGCTTACAATGTTCACCCTGCCGCGTGAGACTTCTGAGTCACCGAAACTATAAAATCCAAAATTTGAGTCTTTCCTCACCGCATCCTCTGAATCCGTGAAACTTCAAAGCTCGAAAGATTCAGATTCCAAAATACCCCTGCTGATCATTCTTCTAAGCTCCTTTGCTCGGGCTTCAAGCTTCGCCCTCCATTAAAGACCCGGCCCTCCACGGCCTTAACTCATGTGTTTACTCGAGACAACTTTGATTTCTATCCATGGCTATTCAATACAAGCTCTCATTTGCACACAACTTAGATTTTGTTATTTGTCTCGATCTGCCTGGTTCATTCAACCCCTTCATCAATGCCATGGCCGACCGATTCCTTTGGCATTTTGCGTGCTGCCTCACATTTCATTATGACTTCTGCAAACTTGGTTGTGTGCGAGCTCAACACTCCTTATCATCATGAATTGCTTCCAAGATCTCCCTGCGAACTCGAGCCAATTGGCTTTGCCAAACATTGTGTCCTTCCTCACTCGAGTGATTAGACGACTTGAGTTATGAACAAGCCCTCCATTGTATCGCTCTCAGCTTGATTATGAGCGTGTGCTCAAACCTAGACCTCCAATCCCTTTGTGCCATCTATTTCACCGAGCTCATATATGAACTCACCCTTCGATCATCTATAGCACTTACCCGTGTGATTCGCATTTTGACTCAAGCTTTTGTCTATGCCTCGATGTTGGATTATGTCGAGCTCCTGTCATTGTTGCCTCATTGTTCCTACAAGATCTTCGCTTTCCTTTTCCCTATATGATGATTCTTGAGATCCATTCAAATGAATCACCACTTTGATGTGGCTCCCTCTTTCCTTTTAATGCTTACTAAGGTAGGCACCATGCTATGATAAGTTTCTTCATTCACCATGTAATCAGCGTGATCCAAATTTGTGATTTCCAAACCATCTATGATCCCATCTAAGCGATGAGTTGGTCCTCTATCAAAAAAATCGGATTTACCTAGATGCGTGGTTAATACGTGGCCCATGAATCTCTGCCATTACTTCATCACCCTATCCCCTGAGATATTTGACTTTGCCATTATGACTTCCAACACTCGCCCTACATAGCTTGATTACGCGAGCTAAAATGAGCTCGTCAAGCTCCAAACTGCCAATGGCTCCACCTTATGCATGGTGTTTTCAACTCTGGGATCATGCTAACTACTAATGGTTCAACTCCCTTTTAGCTACCTTCATCATAGTCAGCGTGCCATGGCAAAGTCACCTCGACCTCTCTACTGAGCTTGATTCCCCGCATATCCCAAGCTTGAGGTTGATCTGTCAGGCCCTTCACTATGTTCCCAACTCGGCTCACCGAGCAACTTGGCGAGTCACTTCTAGATCATCTCTCACACTACAACCTCCTATCTCATTGAGTTACTTGCCGAGTAGCTCGGCGAGCTATTTGTGGCTCAGAGGACCTTCGAGGCCTTAGAATGTAACTTTTAACCTCCGAGGCCAGCTCGGAGAGCTCATTTTAGCTTGGGGAATTGAGCTACGTAGGGCGAGTATTGGCCATCATAATGGTGAAGCCAAATATCTTAGGGGATAGGGGATGTAGTAGTTGAAAAGATTCATGTGCTGCGTATTGAATATGCATCAAGGTAAAGCTGACTTGTTTGACAGAGGACCAACTCATCGCTTAGATGGGATCACAGGTGGTTCAGAAATCACAAAGTTGGGTCACGTCGATCATGGTGAATTAAGAAACTTAACATAATATGGTGCTCTCCTTATCAAGCATTAAAAGGAAAGTGGGAGCTCGAGAATCATCACATATGGTAAAGGAAACTTCAATAATGGCAGTAGGTCGACATAGTCCAACATCATGGCAAAGAAAAATGATTGATTTGAAACTTGAATCACATGGTTAAGTGCCATAGATGATCGAAGGGTGAGTTCATATATGAGCTCGGTGCAATATATGGTACGAAGGGCTTGGAGGTCTAGGTTCAAGCACGATCTCACAGTCAAGCTGAGAGCGATACAATGGAGAGCTCGTTCATAACTCAAGTTGTTTAATCACCCGAGCAAGGAAGGACATGACGTTTAGTGAAACCAATTGGCTCGGGTTCATAGGGAGGTATTTGAAGTGATTTATAGTGACAGGGAGTTTTGATCTTACACAAAATAAAGTTCGCAGAAGACACGACAAAATGCAAGGCAACATGCAAAACGCCAAAGGAATCGGACGCGTACGACATTGATGAAGGGGTTGCATTAACCAGGAGGATCGAGACAAATAGAAAAAGCTAAGTTGTGTGTGAAGGAGAGCTCATAGTGAATAGCCATGGACAACAATCACAGTTGGCTCAATTAAATATAGGAGTTAAGGCCATGGAGGTCCGAGTCTTCAATGGAGGGTGAAACTTGGAGCCCGTGCAAAGGAGTTCGGAAGAATGATCGGAGGGGGTATTTTGGAACCCAAAGCTTTCAAGCTTCAGAGTTTCACGGCTTCAGAGCATGCAGCGAGGAAAGACCCAAAATCCAAACTCTGAAATTTGGAGTTTTGGTGATTAAGAAGCATCATGTGGCCGGGTGAACAGTGCCAGCTGAGCTAAGGGGAGTGTCCAAAACCTAAAGTCTGAATTTTGGAATTCAAGATTTCAGCACTTTGAAGGTTTTTTAAAATCTTACTCATTGAACATTGTCCGAGTCCCCAAAATTGTAGCACCCAAAGTTCCGAAGTGGGAATGTCCGAAATGGATCAAGGGAGGTGGTCAACGTGGTTGGTATGGCTCATTCTTCGATCTATCAAATGCAAAAGGTGGTATGTAAATTCATTGACAAAACAAATGTAAACAAGCTAGGACATGGGAATAACAAGAACTCGCCAAGTGTAAGGGAGTAGAGTTGGGGTTTTTCAGGGGAAAGGTAGGCCAATGAGACAAATCCATGAATGGAATTCAAAGGTGGCTAGTATGTGAAGAGCTAAGAGTAGCTCGCCAATGCAAAGAATGTTAGCCACTAATGTAATAGATCATTTCCGGAGGTAAAACAACATGAAGGGTTCGCCATGGGTGCACCGAGGAACTCAAGATGCTTGAGGTTATGGTTCGGGTTCACAAAATCATAGAAGTAAGATGAATACAAATCATCCCAACTAATCCCACTGATTATCTCGACGAGTTAACTCGCTCATACAACATTATAGTGCACTAAATGGACACATAAAACCCTCTTTCACTTAAATTGTCGTATCTTGAGCTAGGGGTGTCGGAATGGCACAAAATTATAGTCAATAGAAGGATGACATAGAGATATTTGTAGTGGAAGCATAATGGAGCTAAAAAAATATGAATTTTGAGAGGTATTTTAAACCTTGAAATTACAGGGTCCCTCAACTCTGAAATTGAATCTCTTGAGCTCTCGATGCCCGTTTCTCACAAAAAAATAGTCGTTGGAATCATGAGGAGAAGACCTATAACATGAAAACATCATTTTCATAATTTCAGAGGTTCTAGACCTCCAAAATTTGGGAACACAAAACAATGTTCCAATGGGTAGGTGAAGGTCATTAATGGAGGTAGGTGGGAAGTAGGGATCATCATGGAGCTACAGGAGCTAGACTAGACCCATGTGTAATCATAGTATTTTCATTCAAGAAAAAGGAAAAAACATTAATGGAGCAATGATTTGAAGGATCTCCAAGCATTCATTGCTAGATTAAAAAATGGATTTTTATGGGTTTTATGGAATTTCAGATTTTCATTTCTCTCTCTCCTCTCCTCAAAATTCTTCTATAAATATTGTAAGGGGTTGCATATGCAAGTGGTTGATCACCTTTCTTCTCCCATGCATCCCATTTCTTCTTGGGGCTTCAAGCCTTCCTCTCAAGATCTATAATGGCTTCATGCCTCTCTCCCACACTGAAATGTATTGTGTAAATTCATGGAAAATAATAAAATTGTGTTTTGTGTTAAATGTTCTAAGCCTTTGCATGGTTTGATTTTACTACTTTCTTACCTCTTCATTTGACTATAAGGTGTTTTATGTGCATATTCTATTGTTCATTAAGGATCTTGGTGTGTTGTGCTCATTCAGGAATGGATGAATATTTATATTTGGTTGTTTGTTGCAGTTGTTCAGTCCTCTCCCTTAATGCACTAGTGGTGACTTGTGTCTGTGTTGTATCTTGTCCAACCTCCCTAGGATTCACCCCTTCTCCATTTCACAGGGTTGGGAAGAGTGATTAGCACTCCTTTCTTGGTGTATCACCACTTTAGTGTAGGTTTCTTTCATGCATCATTCTATCCCTGTCCCCTTGGAAGCTGTAGATTAGGGTTAGTGAGTAGTTTTTCCTGCACTTGGAGTAGTTAGTGGCAGGTAGGTTAGGAGAAGGAACCGAACCTTCTCTGGAGAGCTATCCTATTTCGCATGTCCCACACTCAGGATAGTTTAATGTTGTGTAATCATGCCGAATGCCCTATCTCAAACTCAATTGTCTCATTCGGAGGGTGCTATGATTCCACATAAATAGTTTTGACATGCTTGGTGGGACTTCACAGGAGTTATATTTTTCTTATATTTTTCTCATCTTTCAGAGGTGTCTCATTATCAAACAACAAATCTTCAGCCACCGTGTGACCACATCAACAGTTTTGGCATGCTCGGTGGGACAAACAAAAGTCAAGAGTAATATTTTTCCAAGTTATTATACTGCAAACCAAAGGTCACATTCAAGCCTAATCTCAAAACAAGACATTTTCAGAGGTTTCCCTTACACTTTAGAATTCAGAGGTTGCCATTTTCAGATTTTGGAGGTTTCAGTTATAGGGTGAAAGTTTGAAATCATTTTTGGAGGGCTTAACATGTGCAAAATGAGCTCAAACTTTCACAGATGATAGATTAAGGTCTAATCTTCAAAAGGGTATCCTCAGATTTTTTAAAATTTTGACTTTCAAAATTTTAGGGTTTTTAAAATTTCAGGATTTTAGGATTTTTGGATTTCCGTTTTTAGGTTTTCAAAATTTTGGGTTTCAGGATTTCAGAGGTTTTGAAATTTCAAGAGGTCATGCTTCAGACTTTTGTATTTGATTTGGACTTCAGATTTTGGGGTTTCCTCATTTCAGAGTTTAGGACTTCTGTACACTTCAGAGATTTTTTTCAAGTAGAGCTGGGTCCGAAATTCAAATTTCAGACGATCATTTATAGTTCAAGCTAGTTCAACCCCATATCCATTTTGAGCCATTCAAGAGTGTTCATACAGGTGTTTATTTCATCTCATCAAGTTTTGTTGTGCACTTGGTGTGATCATTGTCTTTTAAGGCACAGTCAAAGCACAACTGGTGACTCCATTGATTCAATAACAACCCATCTTTGGTTACAGACTTGTTGGTAATGTTTCACTTCATTCATGGCCCTTCACGGAGTTATTCCTTTCCCTCATTTAAGTTCTAGTCCTCTTCACTTACAGTAGTTGGATTTCATCGCTAAAGTAGCCCTAAAAATATGCCTCTTTTGTATAAAAATGGAGATCAATCCCTGATTGATCACATTCAAGACATTGCCAACCACTATTCCATTCATAACATCATAGAAGAAAATTTTTTCCTTAGAATTTTGGTCATATCTCTCAAGGGAAAAGAAAAATATTGGTATGTCAATTTCATACCTCGATCCATCTCCACTTGGAATCAGTTGGAAGAATATTTGTATAAGAGGATCAAGGAAAATGTGGATATCATTTCTCTCATGGAACACCTCAACAAAATACAACGAGCTCCAATGGAATTCATTCTTGATTTTAATCTCAGATTCACAAGGACCTGAACATAAATCCCTAAAGAATATAGACCCTCTATAAGGTTTGGCATTCTTGTATTATTTGAGGTCCTTTGATGCTGACTTAGTCTGTATTGATCCAATCACTAGGGGGCAATAGTCTTCCTCAGGAATTTTCCATAACATCACAAGCTGAGAAGATTTTGATTCAGGCTGACAAAATAAATCCCATCCATGTTGCTACAATCCCTCCCTCACCACCTCAAATTCTTCCTTCTTCATGTGAAAACAAGGAAAAATCCATCATTCCTTGCCAAAATGAAAAAATTGAAAATTTCATCATTCCTTGCCAAAATCAAGGAAACTCTTCTATTTCCTCATTTCTTCATTAGATGTCTCAAAAGTTTTCCATGCCCAGAGCATACCCCAAACTTAGCAATAATCTCTCCCATCTCCACCCAGGCACTACCCAATTCCCCTAAGACCATGCAATAACAATCCAAGGAGTTGTGGTATTCAGTATATTGTCCCTACCCTCTATCCAGCTCTATCACTAAACCAAAATACCTTATAAGGTTGGTAGAAAAAGAGACATATTATGCCATTAGAGAAAGGGATATGCATTTGTATGCAATACCTCAAGATAACAAGAAAATATTCAAGAAAAATCATATAGGTGTTTCAGAGGCAACATATCAGGGGGGTGAGAGGAATGCTTTGAAGATTCATTTGGTTTCCCCAAATGGAGGAGCAAATCAAGTCACTTGACATAAAATACCATGTTTCCTAAGCATGAGGAAAATCAATAGCCTCTCTTCCTACATTCCCTTTCCAATCAATCAAATTGAAAATGAAAATTTTGTATTAGTTGAAGACTGGTCCGATTCAGATTGGGATGGTGAAGAGCTGCAAATTTCAAGGAAGGAGTTTGCATGTTGAACAAGGAAGGTAGGTAAGGAAATGAAAAAATTGGAAAGGTTAAGAAGGAAGAAGTATTCTTTAAGCATGTATTGTTCTCAAGGCCTTGAGGGATAAAATTCAATGAAAATGAGGAGGTGACTTATTTGAGTGTAGTGATCCTCATGTTCTCCACTTGTCTAGAACTGGCATCACTTTTGTTGGAAAACCATGATGGATTAGAGAATGGGGAAATTCAAGAAGAACTAAGCCCAATACCAATGACCAGTTGAAAAAGTGGAAACAAGGTTGTTTGTAGAGGCTAAACAAGACACAAATCAGCTTACAAGCAGCCCCATTCTAAAGGAAATTCTATAGGATGCCCATGTTTATGGGGAAGATCTCAAAAGAACAAGAAAACCACAAGGATTAGGCCTTGCCCAATTCGGTACCTAGCTTCATTAGAGCCAATGGAGAAGTCACAACTAGTTTTTGCCCACTTCAAGGCTATGAGGTAGGAAATTCAAATTACTAAGGGTCAGCATCAAAGCCTCCAGGAAGTTCAATGTAAGTCAGCTTGAGGAGGTGTGTCTCTTGTTTATTACTGTTACCTGGTTTACAATTTGGAAAGTCAACTTCAGGGAAAACTTCCACTTGGCTTGTCAGGAGCCATGACCAATGCCAAATCACACACATGGCTGCAAGTTTCAAGGAAGGGAAGTTACTTCTCACAGCCCGTTGCAGGATTTTTTTGAAATCTCCTCACTTCTGGTTAGTATAGGGTAGGTGTAGGTTGTTTTTAGCATCACAAGTGTTTAGGCACACTCTTCATGTATACTTGGGCATGTCTTATTTGATATTTTGTACATAGTTTTTGTTTGTGTTTTCTCCAACATAGTACATGGTGTTTCAGTAGGCCTCCCACATGCAGAAGAAGTTCATACTTGTGGGAAATAGTTACATATTTCAAAAGAAAAAAATGTAGAGCAACTAAAATCAGGATTAAGGACATGTTTTACTAAGTTTTCATTCTTCGAGTCCTTCAAGACTAGTCATAGGTGAACTTCCATGTGCCTCTGTCAAGATCAAGGAAGCATCCTCTAGCAACATGTCACAAGAGTGGAACTTTCAGAAGAAGGAGAAAATTTAAATTTAATAGAGTTTCATGATGTAAAAAATTAAAAATTATCTTATTCAAAATTCTACAGCATGCAAAACATGCCAAGCAATCATGAGTTGTGTGCTTCATACTTGGTGGAATTAGGTTTCGGGATAGTCCATTTCAGTCTCACAGAACAGGGTTACAGAAGAGGAACATGTGAAAATCTCAAGTCAAGACAATTTTCTACTCTCACAAATCTTATTTTTAATATTTTCTTATAAAAATTGAGAGTGCAAGAAATGGTTCATAAGCCTTCCAGGTTTCAAGATCACTGTGGGTTGGTCTCCAGACATCAAATTCAAAGTTTAGGAATCAAGCTTGCAAAAGTATTTAGTGACTCGAAACTCCCAATGGATATGCTTCTTAGGCTATTGGTTAGAACGTCTACAAGCATAGATGTCCCCCGAGTCGCCAAATTGTTGAGATGGTTTTTTGCCCCACTGAGAAAAATTGAACAGGTTTAATGGTCAATTTGCAAGTAGCTAAAATATATCCCCATGACATACTCTATCAAGCCTCAATTGACATGTTAAATTGAAAAAAATGTAAAAAAGGGCCCCACGAGTCAAAATTTTTGACTAGGCCTTAAAGGGAGCCCACAAGCTGGTCTTTGAGCTCAAAATAGCTTGGTGAGCTGACTCGTTAGCCGAGTACTGGAAAAAATATGGGTAAATTGTGTCAAGTCTAAAAATTCCCATGACTTGATACTCAACCTCATTAGGCCTCCGGATGAGCTTCCCGAGCTCGATCAATGAAAATCCCCAGAATAGGCCTCGAAGTGAAGCCACTAAAGCAAAAAATAGCTCATCGAGCTACTTGGGTGAGTAACTCAGCTAACTCATTGGAGAAGGTTACAGTGCGGACGATTAGAGCTAGAAGTGAACTCACCAAGAAGTTTGGTGCTCATGCTAGATGTGAGCGAGCTTTGGAACATCAGTGAAAGGCTTGACAAAATCAAGCTCATGAGCACTGGGGAGGTTGTGGAGGAATCGAAGCTCAATTCAGACCAAGTGAAAGGTGACTTGGCCAAAATCGACACATGGGACTACGATGAAGGTATAGCTAACTTGCAGATGGGATCGAGCATCGAAGTAGCAATCGTCAACCATGAGCCCAACTACCAGCCTTGAAATAAAAACATGAACATAAGGGCTGGAGCCATGGTTGAATTATGGAGGATCTAGTGGACAATTGAGCTACGTAGGGTGAGCTGCGTGGCTGTGCATAATGGTGAAGCCAAATAGCTTGGGATGAAAGGGGGATGAAGCAAATGGAAGAGGAATGAGGGCATGAGCTTGACCATCATCCTAAGGTCAAAGTTGACTTGATAAGACCATATGATAAATGGCAAAGCTTATGATGAGGATCACAAGTGGTTCGGAAATCAAAGAATCCAACTCGGTCATGTCGATTAAAATGGTGAATGATCAAAGATTAGAATGGAAGATAACGCCTAGCCTTAGCAAGCATTAAAACTGAAAAGCCATGGAGCACGTCACTGAAATGGTGAGAGCTGGATAATGAGAGCTTGAGAATCATCACCATAGGATAACCATGAAAGTCGAGAGTTGCTTGAATAACAATGAGGCAAAATGGCCAAGTGAGCTCAACAAGTCCAACATGGAGAATTGATGAACCATAGTGATAGAGCTCAAACCATTGAAAGGACATTCGGGCAAGTGCCATAGTATGGATCGAAGGGTGAGTTCATAGATGATCTGGGCGAGATGTAATAGAGGCTCATTATGGTTGGAGGTTTAGGTTCGAGCATGAGCTCACAATCAAGCACGTGAGATCCGATGGTACAATTGAAGAAATGTGTGTTTGGGGCTCAAGTCATCATGATCACTTAAGCAGGAAGGACACGAATGTTTGAGTCAAGCCAATATTGGCTTAGGAACAAGTGTCAGAGAGAAATCTTGGGCTCAAGTGGGAGTCATGGCGAAGGGAGTGTTCATCTAGGAATGAAGAAAGGGTGTAGGAATACACAATGAAATGCGCCTGGCAACAGCTGAGGTAGATGCCAAATGGATCAGAGTGAGCCATGAATATGAACTTGACATCAAACGAACCAAATGGATCGAGTCAACATAAGAAATGAAATGAGTTTAACAGTGTGAAGGTCGAGTAAGCTTAGAGGAATCACCATTGAGTATAAGAGCAATCAGATTTGGCTCGAGTAAATGTAGGAGTTTAGGCTATGGAGGGCCAGAAGTCCACTTTCAATGGTTTTTGAGGTTGAAACTCGCTTGAAGGCCGAGATCCTAAAGGAGCTTGAAACTCGTGATCAGAGGGGGTATTTCAGAACCTGAAGTTGATTTCGAGCTTTGGCATTTTTAGGCTACATCCATTTTGATGGTTAAACAGAAAGACTTGAAGATTTGAGTTCTGGAAGTTTTGAAGATCAGAAGTTTCTCAAACTCGAAGTCAACAGTGCTAGTTGATGTTAGGGGGAGTGTCATGCAAACCCGAAGTCCAAATTTTGAACTTTGGGCTTTTGACACTTAAGAATTTTCAAGAAAATGGCAGGGTTTCCCAAGCCATGAACAATGTCCATGTCCTCCAAATTCCTAACGTGCCTAGGTGCCAAAGTGGGAATTTCCAAAACGGATCAACCGTTGAGCGAGGTGGTCAACGCATTGGTATTGGCTTAAAAGTCTTCGAGCTATGAAAATGTAAAATGGTGTAATGTGTAATTTGGTCTGACATGGTGAGCCCAAATGTAAAAAAGTCTGGAAGGCCAGGATTGAAGGAAACATAGATACTTGCCAGAGTGTAAGGGAATAAAGATGAGGGTTTACTCGAACATAGGGGAAAGAGCTGTATCCAATGACACAAATAGACATGAATGGAGATTGGCAATGACTAGTAAAAGTGAAGAGGTTGAAGAGTAGCTTGCCACCAATGTAGTGGATCGTTAGTGCCAAATGTAGAAATGACACGAAGGGTTCACCATGGGTAAGCATCAGAGGAAGCTCAGCTTGAGGCTTGATGGTCGAGCTTGAGGTTATCTTGAGTGGGAAAGATGGAAATCTAGTAGAGGATGAATATAAAGCCCAACTTAGCCCATCGAGTAGCTTGGTAAGCTATTTTAAAGGAACTGAGCCAACGTGCAAATACATACAATGTTACAGATGCCCAAATGGACACATAAAACCCTCCTTCACTCAAATTGTGATATCTTGAGCTAGGGGTGTCGGAATGTCGTAAAATTACAATCATAGAAATATGAGAGAGATATATTTGTAGTAGAAGCATAATGGAAAGCTATAAAAGATGGATTTTTAGGGTTTTTTAAACCCTAAAATTACAAGGTTCCCTCAACTCTAAATTAAATATCTTGAGCTTCTGATGTCTGTTTCTCACAAATTAATAGTCATTGGAATCATGGGGAGAAGACTCTATAGCATGAAATCATCAATTTTGGATTTTTAGAGGTTCTTTACCTCCAAAAATTTGGGAACAATGAACAATGCCTATTGGTTAAGGTGAAGATCATTAATGGAGGTAGGTGGAAGAATAGGGGTCATCATGGAGCTATAAAAGCTAGACTAGACCCAAGGTGCAATCACAGTAGATTCCTTCAAGCACAAGGAAAGGTCATTAATGGAGCAAAGGATTTTGGAGATCTTCAAGCACTCATTGTAGACTAAAGAATGGATTTTTATGGGTTTCTATGGAATTTCCAGGATTTTCATTTCTCTCTTTCTCCTCTCTTCAAGATTCTTCTATAAATATGTAAGGGGTTACACATGCAAAAAATTGTTAATCACCTTCTTCGTCCATGCACCCCATTTCTTCTTGAGGCTTTAAGCCTTCCTCTCAAGATCTGTAATGGCTTCATGCCTCTCCCCCTACATGCAATGTACTGTGTATACCTCATGAGCAATAAAAATTTTGTTTTATGTTGTTTTTTCAAACCTTTGCATGATTTTACTGCTTTTTCTTACCTCTCTTTGAAAATCAGGTGTTTTGTGTATATTCTATGGTTATTACAAGATCTTGGTGTGTTGTGATCATTCAAGAATGAAGATTATATGTATTTTAGGTTTGTGTTACAATTTTTCAACCTCTCCTTAATGCATTGGTGGGACTTGGGTCTGTGTTTCATTTTTCCAACCTCCCCTAGGATTCAACCCTTCTCCATTTTGTAGGGCTTGGGAAGAGTTATTATCACTCCTTTCTTGGTGTATCACTGCTTTAGTGTAGGTTTCTTTCATGTATCCTTCTATCCCTATCCCCTTGGAAGTTGTAGTTTAGGATATGTGATTAGTTTTGCCTGCACTTGGAGTAGTTAGTGGTAGGTAGGTTAAGATCAAGAACCGACCTTCTCCGAAGAGCTATCCCATTTCGTATGTCCCATACTAAGGATATTTCAATGTTCTGCAATCACGCAAAATGCCCTAGTCCATAAACTATCTCATTCAGGGAGTGATGTGATTCCACATCAATAATTATTATGTCATTGCCACAAATTCCTTCATTTTTCATAGGGCCAAAATGTTAGGATTGATCTAGGTTTTTCACCACCCCAAGATTACATGAACCTAGGTTTACCATTACAAAAATTTCAGGGATATTGATATATATCCCAATGGGTCATCCCACTAGGAAAAGTAGTTAACAAAGTCAAAATATAATTCCTAGGGGTTATCTCGTAGGGGAAATTTCAACTCAACCTTATATTGTATTGATTCCTCAAAATCCCACCACTACCCCATCTTCTATTGGTACAACAATGACATCATCCACAACCATGGGGATAAAAAATCCTATAAAAGAGCAATTATAGCTTGATTAAAAACAATAAAACTAGCAAAAATTAGTTGCAAAGTCTCACTCCCATGCCTACAAGCCTCCTGAAATCTTTTTTTTTCTACAACAAGAAGGAAAATAAATTGTAAGAGGCGACAAAAAGAAGAATCAAGCCTCAAAGGAAAGAGTTATTGTTAAGAACAAAAGAGGATGTCATGAGTCTGTAAAGGTAAAGAGGAAGAGGAAATGATCCTATTGTTGATTTACTCAGTGTAATAAAGGATTTATTGAAAATGTCTATAGGATCAATAAAGAAGAAAAACTAGATACTATATCTACTTAGTCACAAATCCATTTACATCTTAACCTCAAGACTAATGTGTATCACATCTTGAAGGATTTATTTATTAATTTTAGAGATAATTAAAATGTCAAGGATATGGTAGAAATATTAAATTCAAGGTTAGATAGTTTGAAACAAGAATTCATGGATCTCAAAGTCAAGATTACATTCATAACAAAGATAGTGAAATGTAACTTGTCAAATTCTCCACTCATGTTTGTTGATGACATGATTGCTAGTTTTTCATGAAATAATTTGTTGGAAGATAGATTAGTGGTTTTCACCAATGATCACAGGGGATAGGACCCCTTCTTCTTGGGTATGGGTAGGATCTACAATTTATTGAAAATGCAAGGACTAAATGAAACTGTGGGTGGCTATTCGTTCGAGGACCACACAGAAGTACTCAACTAAACCTATGGAAAAGTTGCTTGTATAGTGTACAAGGGAGGAATTTATCTTGGAAATAGGTAAAGGGAAGTATGAAAATAAAGAGAATGGGGTTAATATTATGAGTAGGAGCTTGTAGATTCTCACCAACATTAACTAGAGTAGGTCCACATTCAATAGGAATAAATCAACCATGTAAACAATAGTAAGATTAACAAATCAAAGACACAAATTTCTATCGATTCATTAATCAAATAAATAAAATTCCTTTTTGGTTTTACAAGATTACAATGCTTGCAAAGTTGGAAAGTAGAGAGAGTAGAAGAACATAGGCAAGGAGATAGAAGAATATAGCTTATTGCTTGTAGTAGTAGTGAAACAAAGGCCAACAACTAACAACAATCAACAAATTCTAACCCTTTGGAATGGAGAGGCCATCCCAATTTATAGCTTACAAAGATGTCTCTTCCTCTCCCCCCATGTGTCTTTTCATCTTACCACCACTTATGACCTTTCATATTCCTTTAGGAATGAAATTAAGTCCTTTTATTATTTTTGAAAAGGGACTTTTACAATGCAAAGTGAGTCCACTTAAGTGAATAAGACAAAAGAGTGAAAAAGTACATTCCCAATGAAGAAATAAAATGTTATAGAGAGAGGGAGGAGGAGAGAGAGATACAAGTGATAATCTAGAGAGAAGGAAATTCCTATTGATGAAAAATATGCTTCCGATGGATCTTGAGAGAATGTTTCAAGAATGAAGTTCCTTGCCTTTGACCTCCTATTGAATTGAAAACATTGTGATTTTAATTCCTTCTCTTCTCATGAGATGTACAGACAATATTCCAAAGCATTGACATGTTCCTTGTCAGTTTTTGATTCAAAAAACACCCTACTATGATAATTGCACACATGTTTGGAGTCTGAGATGACTACCTCGATCTTGCAAACATGATGATCCTCTTCTGCCACCACTAGGAAAGAGAGTTGAATACAAGGTCAAAACTACAATATAGAGATCATCACCTTCCGCCTCGTGACTCCCTTAAACTTCAAAATTTTGTACCTCTGTGACAAGATGTCCATCCTTTGAGAAGATTTGAATGGAATCAACTTTGGGAGACTCAAACACCTTATTTCACGGTCCATTCACTTCCCCATTAAAAATAAGTCTTCTTCTCCAAATAGAGAAAACTACTCCCATACTCAATTAAAAGTGTATACTATGAAATCATGAGTTTGTCAAGTCACCATGATTTCCTGTAACTGGCTCAAACACATCTAGGTGTTCTTCTGATCAGCATGGATAACTCGACATCCTTGTTCCTTGACCCAATATCCCAACACTTACTATTTTTAGTAAGTCTTAATTTAGGAAGTCTATTTTTAGTTACTGAATTAGCTTAATTTGACACCTTTATAGTATTCTTGATATGCAAAGGAGTAATGAACAACTCAGAGAATGAACTGTTTGTAAGCTCTTACTATTTATAGACTATTGAAGCTTGGTAAGGATTACTATTTTTAGAAGTGGATCTTCCCAGTATTGGAATGGAAATGAAAGTGATCTAAAAATATTTTGTTATTTTACAAGGATGATTTTACTCTAGCTTTAAGAGGATTTAAATCGATCCAGAACTTTGTAGATTTGAAAGATTATTTTTAATAAATGGAAAATTCACTAGTGGATATTGAAAAATAATGTATACCATTATTTGATGTAATTTTAGAATCATTTGAAGTGCATTTTTGAAAAGGAGTTGTTAAAATATCATGAAAAATGAATAATTGGTTTTGGAGATACGAGACAACTATCCATTTTTAGCATATGAGGTCGCATGCACATTCCACTAGCATAACAGCAATGAGAGTGATCTTAGGAAGGAAAATATGCATTTGAAAATAGGATAAATGGTTAAGTCTTTTATCTTAACATCGTTGTATCTCACAGTGTACACATTAACTCATGCTTAATCCAACTAGGCTCAATCAGGGTCAAATAGGGGTTGATGTGGATTTGCACCCTAAAAATAGGGGACATGAGGAGTAAGGTGGAAAATAGGGACACCAATGATGTGGAGTTACAGCCAGATTATGTCAAGTGTCGTCATGGGATTTCATGATAGTGAAAAGAAGGAACACCAAAATGTGCCTTACACCAAGATCATGCCAAGTGTCATCATGTGATACCATGAAATTGAGATGAAGTGGGCTGAAAACTAGCTCTCAAGGCTCAACTGTGGTTTGGGATGTATCTGGGGGCTAACTGAGAGTAGGTGGAGCACACATTTTGTGTCCTTAATCTATCCCATTGTGCACCTATAGTATAAGGTAAAATAGGATAACAAGTAATCTAAAAAATGTGCCATGTCTGCTATTTGTCATGAGAAGGGGGGATAGAACGAGTCTAAAACATGCATTTATAACTTCCTATCACACCAAAGTTGTCACTTTAATTGAAAAAAAAAGCCAGCTCATATGGGTGAGTGACAATATTATGTGTCCATCATGTCCCCATACACAAAGGGACAAGGGAATAGGGATAAAACCCCTTGAAATAATGTTTCCAAGGGGTCCAACATCATAAGAAATGGGCCTATTTTCATGTTTTTCACTTATCTTGGCAGCATAACTCACAATTTTTAAGTGTCGAAAGTGAAAATCTCATTATAGGGGAGTGCACTTTTATGGACCCCTTATCCCCTTACACTAAAGGATAAGGGAATATGGATAGATAGAGTCCTTAATTGTTCTCAAACATTTAACTGATGTTGATGTCATCATCTAAATGTAAAATTAGAACATGAAGATCTTGCATTTCTACTCCGGGAGAAAAACTTGGAGTTCAAAGGTGAAAGCTTATATTATTTTGACTAAAAATCAGACTATTAAGTTCATTACAACAACTTTTAATAATTAATTCATCCAGTAAATTTTAGTTATGGCACCAGTTTTCCCTTTCAGACACGAAAGGAGCGGCAGTAGTGACCCAGACTACCACAGAGAGCAATGAGGTCAAGGGTCAAAATCAATGCATCTACCATATAGTGGAATTTTAGATATTTCCATTGGCTATTTTATGAGTATCCTAACTCCTCAGCGAAACTCGCAAAACCTTCAGAACAAGTTCAACTTTACTCTGTTAAAGCCTATATTCCCTGTGCTTGAAATAACCCGATTCTACTTGAATTATCCCCGAACATCATTTTTATTCACAAAACATTTCTCTAAACTATCATAGTTCACTTCATTTCTCTCCTGCATAACTCCCAGATGAGTTGATCCTTTTCTAGTTCATCTTCCAAAAGATGTTCTCATACTACAATGTGCCTAAAAATAAGGCCAATTCGGTGCTCTGGAGAAGTACCATTCTAGCTTTGGACTTAGCATTATCATGAAACCAACTTGGATAAATTTCCCAACACATGAAGCAGACTTTAAAAGCATGTTATCATGTTCCTATTATCTATAATGATTGTGACACATACTTGGAGGGGTTATGTGAGTTGATAGGTTAGTCAGAGGAAGGGTTTACAATTATCAGGAAAGGAGGTTTCCAAGGGCGGGCTTAGTTGTCATGACCAATTTTTTTAATTTTGCATGATAGACATTTATCATGAAAACACTATTGAAAATAAGTTGACCAAGGAAAAATAGAGTTAATAGAAGCTTCTAACCAGTTGAAAACCACACATAGACATCTAGACATGTTCTATGCTAGTATTGTTTCACCATTTATTGATAAAGGGTTAGTATAAATTTCAGATGAAACTAGAAAGGTTTTGACAATAGATCAATTTGATATATTTGTACTTAATTTCATGGTTGTATTTGACCAACATATACAAATTCCTTTCTTAACAAATGGTGTTGAGATGCATGAGTTTATGCTTATCATATCCAGAAAATTAGAAAAGGCCAAAGGAATAAAGATATTTTTAGAAGGGATGTTGCATGATCTTAATCATGTGGTTTAAAAAATCAAAGGACCATGCAAACCATTGATAATAAAATACATGAGGTTAAAGATAATTATAGATTGTGCCACTAAGCTTAAATCATCAGTCTACATCCCAGATAAAGTGTAAAGGATACATTTAAGTAAAGGTGATCAATTTCGAAGGACCTATTTTTATTCATCTGCACATGCAAGGCCCACCCAATTTTGATGATTCAAATTAGTTGGCTAATTTAATAAGAGTAGTCTATGATTAGGCTAGGATTTTGCAAATATGAGATCTTTCTCTCATTTAGATATTTTCAAGTTTTAGATAGTCTTAGTTAATTATAGTTTAATTGCAGTTATGTTTCTTTTATTGGAAACTCCAAAATTAGCATAGAGCTTGAGACTATGTGTAATGAACCTCTTAAATCACAATATTGTAATGTAAAAATATCTCAACACTAGTGAATTAATATAGAATAGGGTTTTGGAGCTTCAAATTATCTTGTGAGTTCCAATTTTCTTTTATATTTTAGTTCATGTATTTTTTATTAATGGTAAAGGTGTTTTGGCTGGGACCCTACCCAAATTACAAAAGAGGCCATAAGCATAAATATGACAATACATTACAAATCCAAAACAAGACAAGCAGGAAGCTCAATGTCAGCACAAAAATAGCTCAATGTCAACCCACTATCAGCACATAAACAACAAAATACAAAAAGGACATTATACTTAATGAAACAATTAGATCATTTCATGAGATTGTTGAAGATCTTCTTAGATTCTTCTATACCTTTCTTGATGTATTTAAAGTTAGTTCTATTACTTGTTTTCCCTTATTTTAGTTCATGTCTTGATGCATAGAAAAATACCTCTTTTCTTTTATTAAGTAGAATTTGTACTTCAAATTTTAAATAGATCTTGTAGAATAGATAGATTAAGCTATGTTGGTATTAGTGTTACTCGTTAATGTTTCTCATGCTTGAATTTGTAGACGCGATTCAAAATATTACAAGTTTGAGTAAATAAGGGATGCTAACCAATGAATATTATTCTTTTGTGTTTATAATTTTATCATCTTGGAAAATTGTTAGGCTAGTTAATAATTTTCTATAGGCCTTTTGGATGAACCAATAGGTTATTTTCTTGGTTAATACATGGTAAAGATTCTATTTTTTATGGTTTTATTATACTGATGTCCTGAATTATATAAAAAAATCAAGAATAATAGTTCTTGTATGCTTTAGTAGTATGCGTGTTTAATTTTTGAGAAATATGCTAACACTATTTAATGAGAGAGAGAGAGAGAGAGAATCTATCAATTTGAACTCAAATTATTGAATTATAATAGGTGTCTACCAAGACACATTGGTTCCTCTGTAGGTTAACACTAGGTCACATATATCCCAACTAAAGTTAGACGTGCTAGAGTAATCTATACATTGAATCATACATCCAACTAAGGTTATAAAATGATCGGGAGTGAGAGATCCAAACCCTTTCTCCTTATATGAGAATATGTTGTTGGTGTGTATAAAACATTGATCAACAAGATGTTACATTAGAGTTTAGGTAATGGGAAAAATATCCGCATAGCAGCCATTTCCTACCTTATTTATTGTAATATTTCAGAATTGATCTCTATTTAATGGTGGAGAATACAAATCATGGTATTGATGTGTAGTTAATTGAATAAATTGGAAATTGTATTGATTGTGAAAATGTAAGGGTTTATTAGAAAATAATTGTTTATGTTCAATTACATAGAATTCATAAGTATATGTTTAAATTGATTATATGCATATCTTTCACTTCTTATATTTATTCTTCTTATTCATTTTCATGATATATTAACTCTTTTTAAAAATTATCTCCTTTCACCTACTACCTTCCTCTAGATATTAGTTAGTTGAGACCTAGGCTCAGACACCAAATGTTGTCCTTGAATCAACACATTATGGGCCTTATAAGTTCATATATCTCAACTAGAGCTAACATTAACAAGAATTTACAAACAGAATGAATCCATCGAACCAAAAGAAATAAAAGTGGTAAAATAAAGAATAAAATAGAAAATTTGTGAAACAAAGAAGGAATGTAAAATCCATGGAGTAAGGAAGGAAAGGGAAAACCATGAAATAAAGGAAACAAATTATGTAACAAAGAAGGAGAAATGAAAAAGCATGAAATGAATAAAAAGGAAACAAAATATGTGGAACAAGGAAGAAAAAGGGAAAAAAACCACATAATAGGAGGCACAAGAAAATCCATGGAATGAAAAAAATAGATAACTACAGAGGGGAAGAAAATGCCACGGTACACTGAAAGCATACACAAACAATAAGACAAAATAAATCTATAGTAGAAAATTAAAAAAAGTAAGAGGGAATACCTGTAGACAAAACAATAAATGTGTTAGGTAATCATGTAAGAAAGGGGGTATTAAATGATAACTTAGTTATGTATGAATCCAATTGAAAATAAGAACAAAATTACACAAGACAAAAACTAGGGTTGTAAAAAGGAAATGAGATTCCCACTCCTACAATTGTTTCATGAGAGATGACCTACCCCAACCCAAATTCAAAAAAGAATGCTCAATCAATGTTATTATTTTTTTATAGTGCAAAGTGAAATAAATATTAGAGTAGACAATTGATAAACTCGTATCTTTTGATCAGTACCTCAGATTTGAGTGCCATTTTTTTCAAAAGTATTTATTTTTTCCATGTTTGATCCATTGGAACTATTTATTTTCAGGAAAAAACTAAGTTATAAATTTTTTTTTTTGTAAAATTCACTCAACTCAATTATAAAGTGCCAAATCTAGGGGGGCTGTTGCATTCTTTGATTCTTTCATTTTTTGTGGTGATTTTGAGAATGGATTTTTTTATCTTCTTCTACATTATATAAAATTGATCCATTAACAACACATAATTACCACAAATGGAAACCAATAATTGAAATAATAATTAAACACAAAGAATTATGGGCTTTAACTTCCTACAATACAACTAGTGTTCACTAGAGAATATGAGAAATTTCAGTACCAATGCAAATTTGATAAGTGTATGGGTTTGATAGGAACTTGTGTAAGTGGTAGTATTTTATTTTCATTTGGAAAAATATTACTCTCCTTTAAAAATATGGGAGAAATTAGAGGGATTATTTAGTAAGGTGGATCACATGAGAGCCATGTAACTTGAAATTTAGATCATTTCTCTAAGTCCTAAAGATTTTCCATCCATTGTAGACTATATTACTAATTTCAAGGATTTTTGACATAATTGAAGAGGATTGGAAGAGATAATAAATATGAATAGTGTGTCTACCTAATTATATCCAAGTTGAGAGGTCCATTTCAAACATTTAATTCTACCTTTTTCTCTAGCATGGATGCATTAGGTGACACATTCCAAATGCCTAGCTTAGAAATATTTTGTGAAAGACTTACTAGGGAAGAATCCAAAATGTCTAATCTTGAGTCTCCACCTATCAAAGGAATTAGTAGCATTTAAACCTAAGGGAAAGGAAAACCAAAAGGTAAATTCAAGTTCACATCTTCTCCATCTCGAATTTGTCATAAACCAAAAGAAAATAACTCTAACCTAATGAGTCTCTAAATACAAGAATAACTCTAGTCTTTCACGTTCTTTCTGTGGGGGAATTGGTAATGTAGGAACTAGGTGTTAGAAGTGAATGTAATCCTTAGAGGATGCAATAAAAAACCACAATATATCTATCTTAACTTCACCACCTTTCAATGAGCATAGAAAATCACTTAATTTTGTTGGGAGATCTTAGTCAACAATTCTAAATAGTTGGGTTATAATTTCTTGTCCTTCTCATCACATGAATTCTTCCAAGGAGTATTTTGTATCTCTAGGTTCAATTTATACTTCCAAAGTTGAGGTTGGATATTATTCCTTTATTTCTATTAAGGGAAAAGGTTACATAGACCTTGATGGTGGAAGCATTCATGATGCACTATATGTTCCTAACATCACTACAAATTTTCTTTATGTATATAATTTTTTTCATTTTGGTCAAGGAAATAAAAATGAATTTAGACCATAAGGACCAAGAGTAAAAACCTTATTAGAGCCTCCATTAACTTTTTTATTAAGGTATTTTTCATCATAGTTATAGACTATATCACTTTGAGGTTTTTGAATACACTTCCTCGATAGGGACATGTTTGGTTTCTCATGTAGGTTTAGAGATCTTAAGATTTGGCATGAATGATTTGGACATATCAATTATAGATATTTGAAGGAGTTGCACACTCATGGTATGGTTGATGGTCTTCCTAGAGTTTCTTGTCTTGAGGGAATTTTCCTGATTATGAATTAAGGAAGCTACACCCAAAATCCATTTCCTAAGGGTATGTCCAAAAGAGATTCATCACCACTTCATCATGTGCATAGTGACTTGATGTTTTATCCTTACCCCCTCTTTGAATGAAGCTAAGTGTGCACTTACATTTATTGATAATTTCTCGAGGCATACTTGGGTTTATTTTCTCAAGTAGAAAATTGATTTTTTTACACTTCAAAGTATTTAAGGATTTGGTCAAGAAATAATCTTCTAGTTGCATAAAGAAAATTCACATTGATAATGGGGGGAGTACTTTATCAAATAATTTTCTGATTTTTTAGCAACTCAAGGAATTATTCACTAGCATTTTGTTCTCCTCATACTCCAAAAAAAATATCTTAGCAGAAAGGATGAACCAAAATTTAAAGGAAATGGCTAACTACATGATGCATTCTAGAGATTTACCTCCTATATACTGGGTAAAGGCAATTAGTTATGCATACTACATTCAAAATATCGCATCACACAAATCACTTGAGAATTTGGCTCAAGAGGAGGCTTGGTCCAAAACTAAGCCCGATGTATCTTTTTTTGAGTCTTTGGGAGCCATGTTTGGGACTTTTTGCCAAAGAAGACTAGGAAATCCTTATATAAGAAGAGAAAACCCTTGATCTTTATAGGGTATTTTGAGGACATGAAAGATTATAAAATTTTAGATCCTAATAATCATGAGGTTATTTTTAAACATGTGTTCAATTTGATGAGTGATTTTCTACTCATGATTCTTCATCTTCTTCTATGCCTAATTATTCTTATGTCATCTTAAGGATCCCTTCTTTTAGGAGGTAACTAAGGAGGTTATGGATTCTGATGAGGATCTTATTCCCACTAATTTTGTCACTATTACCTAAGTGGGTTCATACTACAGTTTTCTGAGGTAGGACATTTCAAATAGAATCTTCCACCCACTAGACATAATCATGCACATTCTATATTTTTTGCACTTTTGTGTCAGGTAGTTTTTCTGAGGATCCACAATATTTTTCATAGGCTCATGGGATACAAGAGTGATATGATGTGATGGAAAATGAATATTCTTCTTTGATGAATAATAATTCTTGGGATTTGGTCTCTCTTCCCAAGGGAAGAAATATGGTTAGGTGTAAGTTGGTATGCCAAACCAAATATGCAGATTATGGTTCATTGACAAGTATAAGGCTTGTCTTTTTAAAAAGGGTTTGTCATAAGTTGAAGGTATGGATTACTCTAAAACTCTTACACTCATTGCCAAGATGGATTCAATACACCTTGTACTTATTATTGTTGCATCACAGGGGCAGCCCATATACCAGATGGATTTGAAGAGTGCCTTCTTACATGGATATTTACATGAGGAAATATACATGGATAAAATTGATGGGTTTTTTCATGAATATTCTCTTTTTATCGAATATGAAGGTCTCTCTACATTCTCAAACAAGCCCCTCAGGATTGGTATGAGAAGATAGATTCTTTTCTTCTATCTACTAGTTTTTTCAACTGCCGCTCGGATCATATAATATATCTCCAACATGTTTGCAAGGATATTTTTTATGATTGTCTTGTATGTTGATGAACTGCTACTTACTGCTAGCTCTTCTTCCTACATTCATACTATTCAGTAGGCTGTTTTTTTTTCCACACAATTTGACATGAAAAATATCATGTTACTAAATTATTTCCTTGGTTTACAAATTTATCAGACATATTCAGGGATTCATTTGAGTCAACAAAGGTACACCATGATCTTCTTTGTCATTTTGATATGGATTATTGTAAGCCATTTCCATCTCCTTTTCAGTTTTGGGGTTACTCTTACTTCCACCTACACCAATCCTTTTTTTGATCTTACCTTATATAGGAATTTGGTTGGAAGTATGATGTACTTGACCCATACTCGCCTTGATATTTCCTTTACACTAGGGCTTGTATCTTGGTATTCTCATTCTCCTCATGATAGCCACTGAAAGACTGCTAAAAAATTTATGTGATATCTGGAGGGAACTTTAAACTTTGGACTACATTACACCATAGGTTCTACTCAGTTGGTTAGATATATTGATTCCAATTGGGTCGGTTCTATTGATGAAAGGAGATCCACTTATAGAAATATTTTTTTTGTCTTGGTTATTCTCTAGTTGTTTGGGTGTGCAAGAAGAAACATGATATTATATTTCATCTATAGAGGCCGTGTATGGTTTAAGCATGATCTAATTTATCAAATTAATTATAAATTATTTCATTCACCATACACTGTAATACAACCCATATTAAAATGATTGCATGCACCATACACTGTAATACTCAAACCATATTAAGGCTATTTTCTTCTCCAGAGCACTGCAATAATTCTATCATGCTTAAACCATATAATAATAAGTCCCAAAATTAGTTACCATTATTGTATTCTTACTAATAAAAAATAAGGATAAATGATTTTTTTTTGAATTTTAGTATTGTAAACTTGTTAAAATCGTGACCTAAACATTATAAATATTGAAAAAGGAAAAAAAACTTATGAATGTGATTGGTCCTAAATTGTTGACTAATTAATTGAAGAAACGGTATAATATCTTACCATAGGCATGAATTAATAAGGTGACCCATTGTGTTGTCTAAAATGTATCATTAATTTTTAGAATCACATTTGTGTTTAGGAAATAGGGTGTCAAATTGGAATTTGGTGTATAGGTTATCATCTTAGCACATAGGGTGCTCAATATTTCTTATTTGACTACCCCATTACCATATAACCTAAACACAAGTGGGAAACCATAATATAAGTGGTATACTATAAAAAAATAGTATTCCATAAACACTAATGGAAGTTTGAACAAATTGAAAAATAATCTAACATTGTAAAAACTCATAAGGCGTCTATTACAATTCTGGAATGAAAACTCATACAGCAAATATTGGGTACACAAACCTCCAGAATCACCAAGGATACTTTATATTGGTTTACATAATAGGTTGAGATTTATTTTAATAATTTTTTTTTAAAATTATACTATGTATACTTTACATGTATCTTAAATTCTATTGTCATACTGACAATGAGTCATGACTGTGTTGAGTTGGAAAGCAATGAATGATTATCGATTAAGTTGTCCTTTTAATATTTTAATTAATGGCACCAATGGGGGTGAAATAAATGAATTTATAGGTAATAATCATTTTTTAATTTGTGCGGGGTAATTATTTAGAATCACGGTGACTATGTTGGGGTTGGAAATTAAGATATTTCTAAAAATTGTAAAGTCCATTTATAAGAGAGACTACAAGTGTAAACCTTATAGTGTTATAACTTGTCCATTACATTTTGGAAGCGATATTGAAGATTTAAAAAAAAAAATCACCATGGAAAAGTTAATATATTAACCTTTTCCTTGTAATTCTAAAGAGAAATTCTATTATCCTACATATTTTTTATCAGATTCACTGTATCAACCATCAATTTAATTTTTTCAATGGTCAGATTTACATGTTGAGGGTTAACAAAAAATGTCTATCACCAGAGCATCCAAAACAAAAAAACCCCTTACATCAACCTGCTGAAAAAATCAATTTTTTTTCTTATGAATACCATGTTATTTATGATCCTGTAATGGTTGGTGAAATCACCTCATAGATTAGATACACCTTTGAGAACAAGGTGAATAATATTAGGTATGGTAATCCAAAAACAAGCTCTGTAACATTGGTGTTTGGAATGTGACAGATGATTTTCCATGAGGTATTCCCCTGCACATAATTTTTCATGGTCTATGCCCATAACCACGATGAAAAAAGAAAAGGTATTGTTAGGAAACATAGTGGCACTATTCAAAGATGTTTTTACGTTTCTACTCAAATTTGGACTTCCTTGAAAGGATATCAATCCACGTTTAAGAAATTAATATGATAATGGTAAGATAACATGTAGAATATGATATCAAATGGAAACTGAAAATTTTGATATATAAGGAAAGAAAAGGTATAGATCTAAAGATAGATGTAAAGCAGGCCAAACCTACATGTACAACTCAATGACAATTTGGGTTGAATGAGAGGAACCTACAAATGAACTTGCAAACTCTTCTGTTGTGGATGAAAGGATTCCAAGAAATGGGGTGGCTAAGGGAATCACAAGAGCAATTTATGGATAATACAATATTATGGTGATACAAGTGGCATCACAAGGGAATTATGATGGTATGATGATGATATGAGTGGAGCTACAATGCCAGAGTTTTTCTATCACTTCTAGCTTGTCTGAAAGAGGGGGGAAGGCTCTTATTTATAGCCTGAGGAGGAGATTAATTTAGGTAATCCTAATTTGGAAAATTAACCTTAGATTAGGTGAGTGGGGGACATGATTAGAATATTAAATTCAAAGGTGGATTTGATGTGGATTAAATTTTGAATTTTAAATTCATGAGTGGATTGGATGTGGATTATTTTTTAATTTTAAAATCTTGAGTGAATTGACATGGATTACTTTTGAATATTTAATTCATGAGTGGATTGAATATGGATTATATTTGAATATTTAATTCATTGGATTGTGGGATTATATTTGAATATTTAATTCATGAGTGGATTGGATGTGGATTATTTTGAATATTAAATTCATTAGTGGGAATGACATGGATTACTTTTGGAATTTTAAATTCATTAAATTCATTAGAAGTGGGGTGACATGGACATGGATTAAATTGGAAATTTTAAATTATTAAGTGGATTGACATGGAGCATATTAGCATGTAATGAGGATTATTGATTTAAAAGGGATTAATTAACCAATTAACATTGATTAATTGAATATGTATTTTTGGTGGGAAATGGAATTCAAATGAAATTAGGAGGGAAGAGGAATTTGAATGGGAAAGCCTAATGAAGGAGAGAAGAATGGGGTGAAGGGGTGAAGTGGAGGAACGACACCAAAAATTGGTGTCTACATTTTCCCCTTTTTGATGAGTGGTTTGCGTTGGGCAAGCCACGAGACAAAAATGATGAAGTAATGAAAAGATGATTGATTGGGTGCTCCCCCTCAAACTTGGGATTGATGAACATAAAGGAAGTCAATCATGAGTTTGAAAGAGATATATGAATTGAAGGATGAAGAAAATGGGTAAAATGATAAGGCAAGGATAAGATGCCCCAGATAAAAAGGATTTCAAAAATAAAAACTATGGCGGTGATTCTGATATCACATCGGTAGGGAACAAAGGGTGGTCTCAATGGAGACAAAACAATGTTCTACGGACCAGTGAGTGGGTAAAAATCACTACAAAATGGAGGGAATCCAATGGGAAACCTCTCAAATGGATGCAAGCAAGGAAGGAATCAAATGGGTCATAGGTACAAAAAATGTGAAAATAATGAGAAATCCTTCACACATGAGGAATCGAGTGAAAGGTATGTTCTGCAAAGGATGAGGATGAAATAATGATGCCCCACATAGAATGAATATGGTCAAAAGGCAAGATGGAAAAAGTGATTAAAAAAATGCATATGGGGAAATACTTATGAAAAGTGTCCTTTGAGAATAGAAAGGATATAATGTTGGATGAAATGCCCCAAGAAAAGGGGAATTTATGGTTGAGAAGATATCTTTCTAAGGAAGGTATCCTTTGATAAGAAAAAAGCATTCCTTTTTTCATGTGAATGGGGGAAGAATTCAATCTACTTTTTGCTAAGAAAAAAGTAGAGAGACATGTTGTGAGGGAAAATAGAGGATTGATAAGTGATGACCGTTATGGTATCCTTCAAGATAAAAATGTATAGGGAAGATGTGATGAGGGATATATGTGATGATGGCCCCTTCGAGAGGGCTGACGAGAATGGAAAATCTCACAAAAAAAGAAGAGGGGTCAAGGTCGTAGAGAGGAGATTGAGAATGGGGTGTAATAGAATGGAGAAGTTGCGGTCTAAAATGGGTAGAGATTTTTGGCGACCTTGAATGTTAAGTGTGAATATGTGTGGAAGGAAGAAACAATTGAGAGTGGAAAGAGAGAAAAGGAAAGGATAGAGGAGTGGTTGATTATGAAGAAAAGAAAAGAAAGGTGAAGAAGAAAAAGGTATAAGGAGATGGAATAAAGAGGACATGGTGAAGGAGGAGAAAAAAGAGAGGAATGAAAGAGGTGGAAGGATGAATAGGGATAAGGATGGGTGTGATAGAGATAGAGGGTGAAATTACTAAAAATCAGGAGAGAGATATGATGGAAAGAAAAAAGGGGATGAGGAAAGTACAGAATGTAAAGAAGATGAAAGAGATCATTGATAGAATAGAGAAAAGGAAGAAACTATGTTAGGAGGAGTGAAGAAGACAAGGGTATGGAATAAAGTGGACATGGTGGAGGAAGAGAAAAGTGGAAAGAATGAGAATGATGATAGAAGGGATAATAAGAATGAACAAGGATGATATGAGAAGAGAAGGTATGTGAGAGAAGGATGAAAGAATAAAGAAAAGGGAGATGAGAAGGTAGAAATGGATAAAGGAGTAGAGGTGATGAAATATGAAGGGAGAGAAATGGAGAAGATGATGAAGATGAAGGGAGAGAAATGATGGAAAAATGGAGGAGATGAAGATGAAGGGAGAGAAATGATGGAAACAAGAGATGAAGATGAGGAGAGAAATGAAGAAACATAGAAAATAAAAAATGATAGAAGAGGAGGTAAAGAAGACAAGGGTAGGGAATAGAGAGAACACAGTGGGTCTAGAGAAAAATAAAATAGAGAAGGATGATAGGAGAAGAAGGTAATGAGGAATGACGAACAAGAAGGAGAAGATGAGATGAGAAAGGGTGACAGAGGAGAGGGTGAAAGCAAAAAAGGGAGAGAGATGTGCAAAATGAAAGTAGCGGAATTGAAAAGATACAATGAGGGAGGTGATGAAGATGAAGGGAGATAAATTATAGAAAAAATGGAGGATATGATGAAAATGAAGGGATAGAAATGATGTAAACATGGAGGAGATGAGGAATATCAAGAATTAAAGAAAAATGAGGAAAGAGATGATAAGAAAATATGAAAATGAAGAAAGAAACTATAGAATTGAATAAGGGAAAGAATACCAGGGTATGAAAGAAAAAAAAGAAAGGAAGAGATAGGGGTGGTAGAGAAAAAAGAGGGGAAAGATAATAGTAGAAAATGAAAATAGGAGAAATGGGAATGAAGATAAGATGAATGAAAAAGAAAGGAGAAGAAATATGGGCATGAATTTAGAAGATGAAGTATAGGAAGGTGGGAAGACGATGAAGTGGGAAATGAAGGTAAGAGAAAGAAAAGATATAATGAGAGGTGAAAGATGGAAGAACTAGAATTATAAAAATGGAACAATAGAGAAGAGAAAGGAAGATGTGGGAATGAGAAAGAATGATGTGGAAGATAATGGGAGAAGAGATGAAAGAATAAGGGAAGGAATATGGTACAAACCAATGGAATGCATGTGGAAGGTGGAGGATAAAAATATGGGATATGAGTAGAGATAGGGTAACAAGGGGAAAAGAATGGGAAAGTAAAGAAGGAGGAAGATGAAGTGGAAAAGGTAGAAATGCATGAGATGAGGATAAGAGGATAAGAAGAAGGATGTATGATGAAGATAGTAAAGATATTGAAAAGGGGGAAGGGAAGATGGAGAGGTGGCTTGAAGAAGTGATAAGAAAGGGTAGAGGTGGAGACAAGAAAGGGGAGGAAAGAGAGAATGGATGATGGAGGAGACAATTCCAATAAAATAACGTTAGGGGAAGACCAACAATAATTATTGTTGGTGAAGGATGAGAGGAAAAGTGAAGAAGGGTAAAAGGGGAATGGAGAATGGAAGAGGCAATGCCAATGAAGGGATGTTAGGGGAAGACCAACAATAATTATTGTTGGTGCAAGATGGGGGAAGGAGTGGAAAAGAAATGGAGAAGGATGAAGAGAGTGAGAAAGGTAGTGGAGAGTGATGTGGAGTGATTTTTAGGGGTCGACCAACAATAATAGTTTAGCATGGAAACCGAAGATGATCATGAAATAATTTTAGGGGGAGACCAACAATAATAATGACAAGACATGAGATTGGATATGTGGGAGAATTTGAAGTGGAAGATGAGTAAAGAAAGGAAATATATGATTTATGTTGAGGATGAAGGTGGGATGATGAGGATGGACAAGGTGAAGGTGAAGAAACAAGACATGAAAAGAATGGAAGGAAGTGGTATGAAGGATGACGGATCAAAGGGGGAAAATGGGGGAAAGGAATATAATTGCAAGTGGAAGATGGTGTACATAATCTATGATTTGATAGGTTAATAAAGGGTAATGGTAGGAGAAAAAATTTGTTGTTGGTAGGGAGACTAGGAGGAAGGAACGGTCAACGGAGGAGGGTATTGTGAGTGAGGCATTGTCCAGAATGACATGTTTACTTTGAGTAGGATTTCCATGTACGTGAATAGTTAAGTAAAACTTCCAAGCTGGAGATGAAAAGAAGGAATGGTGAGAAGGGTGATGTCTGCACCAAGTGGTAGAAGGGGACATGAATGGTGAGAAGGGTGATGTAGGGATAAGTGACAGGAAGATATAGGTGATACGAGAGGATGGTTGGAGAAAGGACATGTTATCTATGGTGGGGGATGAGGAGCTTGCAGGATAAACAAACTCTCCTTGAGAGGGATGCTCAAGTAGGATTCACAAACTGCAACAAAGATCAAGTAGAATTCCCAAACTGAAAAGTATATTAGAGAAAGTGTTCATAGACGTTAACATATTTCATGGATTTATGGATGATGCTAATATATGTCATCCTTAAAAGTAAACATATGGATATAGATGGCATAGTTTGAAATTAGATATGCAAGAATGTGATCTTGATAAAAGGTGACCTTAACAAGATAAATGACACATAATCATAGCAAGGAGCATATGGGGAAACCATGCTTTGAACCAGATTGAGGTAAACAAGAAAGGGAAGCACTGAAGGCATTGCACTTGCAGCCAATAGCAGATGTTAACACATAACCAACGATAGTTAGTTATATCAAAAGACCATGAGGGAAACATGGATGAAATAATCTCATAAACCTAATGTCAACATGATAAAGGGGTTTGAGATGTAACTTGTACGCTGGAAGAGGGTTCTCCATAGGTGGGTGTTCCTAGGACTATGCCCCAGCTCTGGGAAGGGGAAGATGCAAACTGATCAATGTGGGAAGTTGCAATGTATATGAGAAAGTTGATCATGCGGGAAGCTTTCTTAGGATGCTATGATATATAGAAGGTTGATCAATGTGGGAAGCCTTCACTGCCATGATATAATAGAGTAGCCATCCTTTGAGGGTATGGTCTACTTTTTTCTTTTGCTTTTGGATTTTTGACTTTTGCTTTTAGATGGCAGGATAAGATATGCATGATAGCTTTCCTTTGGGGGATCAGTCTATTTTTATTATATGATTTTTATGAACAGTTGTCCTTCGAGGGATCAGTCTATTTTTTAGATAAGATAGCATGAGATAGGAGCATCCATAATTTTGACTTTATTTTTATTTTTATTTTTTTTTTATGGGGAAGAGCTGGGTATAGCTAGGTAGACCACTTAGGAGGGGATGATGATTGTACAAGTGACACCCCTGGACCCTTAGCGTGGTTCCAATAGGTAAACAAGAAGGTGATGGGTGTAATGATTGCAGGGTTCTCACCAAAAAGGGAGAACCTATCTAAAAGGAAAATGCTATGGACATAGCGTGGTACCCATATTTAAGGTCATGTCTAGGAAGTGATGGTAGACCACATAGTTCCATATCATTACAATGATAGATGGAAGGGGATAATGATGGAGGAATGATCTAAAGATATGACTATCTTCTCATGGGTATATATGTTAACAATAGAATGGTCGTAAGTGCAATGCATTAAGAGGTTAAGTTTCTGGTTTACCATCAAGGGAAGCCAAATGATAGGCCCCAGACCCATACTTATGTGTGATAATGTAAGGTCCAATCCAGTTGGGAGAAAATTTCCCCGTTGGCTCCTTTATAGAGTAGTGACATTCTGATTTTCTTTTAAGACAAGGTCACCAATTTTAAAGTTCATGTTCTTTGAGATGCTTGTTATAAGCATGTTGACATGCTCTTGATATACATGATGGTGCTCAAGAGCAAGAAGGTGACATTCATCTAACAACTCAAGTTGTGCTAGATGCTCTTGGTGATAATATTCATCAGAAATGAAGTCACGAAGAGATACACAAAAGGATGGAATTTGAACTTCAAGGGGAAGAATGGATTTAGATCCATATATGAGAGAAAAGGGGGTAGCACCCATGGAGGTATGGACACTGGTCTGGTAAGCCCAAAGAGTGAAGGGAAGCTGAAGATGCCAGTTACGACCTGCTTTATCGATGGTTTTAGCAAGGATGTTACGCAAGGTCTTGTTAGTCACTTTGGCTTTATCATTAGCTTGAGGATAATAAGGAGATGAGAAACTAATCTTGATATTGAATGAGTCACAAATTTTCTTGACATATTTGTTTTTGAAGGACTTTCCGTTGTCCATGATGATTTTGTGAGGGACGCCGAAGTGGAAAATGATATGTTGATAGATGAAGTTAACGATTTGATTAGCTTTGGTTGAGGTGAGTGGAATTGCTTCCACCCACTTGGTGAAGTACTCAGTTGCAGTGATGGTGATGATGCTGTGAAGAATGAGGATTGATGGTACCAATGAGATCAAGGCCCCATTGCAAGAAGGGCCAAAGGTCCTGAGCTGGCTGTAAATCCTGGCTAGGAATGCAGACAAGATTGGAATGTTGCTGACACTTGACACATTTCTTAACATATTCGCAGTAGTCCTGATTGAGAGAAGGAAAATAATAGCCAAGGTGAAGAATGCACTTAGTGATAGCTAAGCCACTAAAGTGTCCACCACAAATTTCATCATGGACTTCTTGGATAGCGCGAGTAGATTCATGGGATTTAAGGCATCAAAGGAGAATACTGTCAAACCCACATTTATAGAGGATGCCACCAAGAATGACATAGTGGTTGACACGTTAAAGAAATGACCTCCTATTATTCTTAGATAGGTCAAAGGGAATGATGGATTTGGATAGATAATCAAATATTTGAGAGTACCAAAGGTCACACAGATTAGTGTCAACATGGTTGACATGAGGAAGGCCATGAATATGAGATGGGTTGATCATGACACCAAACAACAACAAAAAGTTTGGTCTTCATTCAACTTTCCAGGGAATGAGAGAAGTGCAAGGGAAGCCATTGTGTCTATGAAATGATTGGATGATCGTGGAATGGCTTGGATAGTGTAAGAATCGAAGGCTTCAAGGAGAAAGATTTTACATTGATAATTGCTTGTAACATGTTTGACGATAAGTTCAAAATACCTATAGATATCAACTATTTTTACACCCAAAAGGATAGGAAGTTTCAAGTCCCAAACTGAGAGCCTCATACTCTTCCATATTGTTAGTGTACTCAAAGTCAATATTTTGAGTGGTGGGGATAGGAGTGTCCCAAGGAGGAATGATAATGATGTCAGCGCCTCCCCCTTGTTGACACTTAGAGCCATGTAAAAAATATAGATTCATCTTAAGAGGAGAACCCTCATTATGGAAACTATTGATGGATTCATCTCATTGCCCAAACCAACCTTCTAATTAAGATGCTTTTTTTCCTACACATAAATCCCCTTTCTTTTATAGCTTTTATCCTATCTATTTTTATGCCCTAACTACCCATATCTCATCCTTTGCCCACATAATTCTTTATAACACTCGCCCAATCTTTAAAAACACCAAAATTTTGTCAAAAGAAGAAAAATCATACCCATTTGGGAAACATTCCCCGTAGTCAATGGTAACCCATACTAGTCACCGTTAACCCCCCTATAAACTGAGTTTTTTTCTTTCCATTATGCATTAGGTAAGAAATCCGATGCTTACAATCCTCAAGCTTTCTACCAGCCTAAGCATCCTCATGCCTGAGTGGTTCTAAGACATCCATAGACCTCTTGGACATCCCTCTAGTGTGTTTACATCACTCATGATCATTTTTCGTGAGATCTTATTATCATTGTCATATTCCTTTCCATATATTCATCATATTATCATATATGCTTTGTTTCTAACATCTTTAAAATACATAGCGACTTCAAAAATACTTAGCATCCTTCTCGTACAACTCCTTTTGCTTACAGGTTGCCATTTTATATTTTCATCCTAGGCTTTGCACTTTCCTGATACATGCCATTGATTCTCCTTGGTCACCATTGACTAGAGACTTGTTTATCCATTAACCTATCTTAACTTTTTTTTTCATCCTTTATCCTACTTCTCTTCCTCTGGTTCTCTTTTGTAGATCCTTTTATAGCAGTTACAAATCCTTATCAGCTTCTAGATCACTCTGAAACCTTACAGGTCTGAATATTTTATCTACAGGTTCACATTCATCTTCCCAGGTCATTGTCGACCTACCTTTACACAATCTAGGCCACCATCGACCTAGACCAGGTAACACTTATTTTACAGTTATTTCAATTGAATCAGCTTTAGATCAATCTCAATCAGTTTCTAGTTTCAGTGTGTTGTTGTTTTTGTATGCTACCTATAATACTTTCTTTATTTTATCCTTTCTAAACAAACAAGGGTTGAAATTTTCCAAATAAGTCAAAAGCTTCCTAGATCCACTTCGTTAGGAAACCCTTGCATCTATTTATCTAATAAAATCTTGTTTTCAGTCTATCTTAGTTACAGGACTCATAGTGAAGATCCATCATTTAGCTCCCCTATCAAGCATCACATTTGAGGTAACATAAACCCTCCAAAATTTCTTAGTTTGCTAATTTATTTAGTAGCTAGTGCATTAACTTCATTACAAATGAGAAATTTTGACAACATTCCTGGCATGCCCAGTGGGACACCCTTTAGTTGGTCTCTTTATTTTATATATTTTTATTTTTTTTTCCAAAATAAAACTGCAGTGTGGGGCTTTACTTTATTTTTTGCTCATGTTGGGTTTACCACTTGGATCGTTCATCACCTAAAACTATAGATAAATAGGAAACGCGCTATCTAGGTAATCCTCTTTTCCCTATTTTATCCTTTTGCATTGTAATAAAAATAGCACTTTGTTTTGGCTTAAAAAGAACCCTTATTTTACATCATGCATGCTCACATAGTCTAAGTAGGGGTTTAATCTTCTACATCTCACACTTATCACACACAACCTAAACCTCACAAATAAAATTAACACAACCAAACACTCCCTTTCCTGGTAGACTGATTGGGATTTGATCACCCAACAGGAAGTCACCTCACACATTCCCTAGACAAAACCTACCCGAAACCAGACATAGATCACCTTCTTCTAGGTCCTTTATTATTCATCTCCCTTTTATTTTTCACATTCTTAATCAAAATATAAAAGGAATTGTCTATTTGAATTGTCTATTTAATAATGGAACCAAAATTTTCCTCGAGAAGGTCTCAGCAATCCACCATGACCCCATCTAGACTAGTGGTTACTTTTAGGTCCTCCTCTAGCCCCATCTATGATTATCTCTACCATAAGCCCTTTACTTCTCTATCACATCAACGAGTAGCCCCAATTTTATCCTCATCACCTTTATCCCCATCACCTTACACCATACTTGTTTCTACCCCACCATCTTTGTCTCCATTATCTCATGCCCTTCCTAGGTCATCTGACATCACCATACCCACTTCACTTATGGATATTCCCAATGAGAACCCCATCTATGACTTCCTCCTCTATAGATATCAATTAATAGGTATTTTTTCACCTTATGACATTTCCCATTTGTTCGACATACCTGTCTCACCTAGGGACATCCCTTATTCCATCCCTACCCTAACCCATCTGCTATCTACACCATCTCACATAGACATTATTAACCACATGATCTAAACACCCCTTTCTATTTCCACATCCAAATCTATTCCTACTACTGATTCCACACCTGAATCTACTCAATCCACTACATTGGACTCTATTCCCCCATCCACATCTATTCCACCTTTTCCTATTGTGCCATCCTTAGATCCCATACCAGTTCTTCTTTCTGTGCTTCTTCCCACACCAAGGGGGAAAGAGGGGGAGAAAAAAGGGGTACTTGACAATTGCATCTAATATCATGACCTCATCCCCATTATCTCCTTCTTCTTCTTCTACACCACATATATTATATGATCAATATTTGAGAGCACTTAAACTCATAGCTACCATAGGTGATCCTCCTATCTCATCCACATGACCAGATGTTCCCATATCGAACCAATCCCCATCCTTAGAAAAAATCATGCAAAAATTACTTCCTCCATCAACCCACAACCCCATCTTTTGATCCACATGTTGAAATCATTGTTATCCTTGCAAGGGAACTCCTCAACAATCAAAATCCAAAAACCTTGGCATCCTTCTACAACAATCCCTTGAGTGTAATCATAAGAAGATAGAAATTCCTCCAATTAAGACCAAATATACATCCTTTATCTTAGGGCCACCTATGTCCATTTTAGTACCCCCCCCCTCCTCCATCACAACCAATCAGAAAATCCAAATCCAAACAGTCTGATTCCCTCCTAGATCTAACCCCCTCATCAAAAATACCTCCAATTGTCTAGCCATCTAAGACTAAATCATCCATGGATATTTCTTCTTCTAGACCACCTAGACCCTGACGCAATCCACCTCCATCCTCCACATCCACACCATCTCACAGGACCTTCCTTAGTTCCCACATCAAATCATATGTGGAAGACCTCCAACATTTTCTTTAGATTTCTACCATCATGCTCCCACCTATCAGGGCCTTTGACCCAATCCATTTGAAACCCTCATGGTTTGATCCCTATTGCATATGTGTTTATTATCGTACTTTGGTCCATGAAACTGATCATTGTAAGTCCCTTAAGACTATTGAATCCATGATATTATTAAGTGATAGGACCTCCTCGACAAGTCCCCTTCTCCATCTATTGCTTCATTCATAGCCCATTTGATCCCTTTTACCGCATCTTTATACAATCAGCTTCTGGGTCTCTCTTCACCCATCTACATCATCATCTCAAATCACTCCTTTTGATTGTTCATCAATATTATTTTACTTGATATACCATATTTTTGACATCTATATCCTTTGAAATCCACTATCTTATCCACATCCCTTTCGCTGGGGGAGCACCTTCCCCCATGTTATTGATCCTTTAGCGTCTTTCTTCTCGTATTCATTGATTCATCCTCCCATGTTAGGGGGAACTCTTTCTAGGAATTTTTTGTTCACAAATAGTTCTTCTCCACATCTAGCATCTTATTATATAATTCGAATCGGTTCATTCGATCGTATATTTCTATCTCTTCCTTCTACGACCACCTTCGTGGCCATATTTGTGCTTACCTTCTAAACCACCATGGCTTTATCTAAAACCCACCATTTCTTATCCTATTTCATAAATATTTATTTAAGTCATCTCATATGATCCTGTTTTATCTTGTCCCTCTAATGGGACCATTTACTCATCCTAGATGTATACCATTTGCTTCCTTAATAGGAAACATTTTCTCTTATTTTCACTTGTTCATCTCGTTAGTAGTATCCTAACTTTATTGGAATGATATTACTCTAGAAAGGAGACAACATGGAAATTTTTCCCCTAACTGGATCAGACCATACACTATCGCGTGCAAGTGTGGGTCAGGATCCTATCATTTGTCTTCCCTTGATGGTAAATTAGAAGTGGAACTTCTTAACGCATTGCACTTGTGATCATTCTATTTTTAGCACATTTACCAATGTGTTCTTATTCATGTCTTCACATCATTCCTCCACCTTATCCCCTTCCATGTCTCATTGTGATGATTTGGAACTACTTGGTCTTCCATCACTTCCTAGATGTGACCTTAAATATGGGTACCATGGATTTTCCTGTAGCATATTCCTTATGGACAAGTTCTATCCTTTGGTGGGAACTCCGTGATCATCACATACGTCACCTTCTTATTCACCTATTGGAATTGTGCAAAGGGTCTAGGGGTTGTCTCTTGTACATTATTATCCCCTCTTAAGTGATCTACTTAGCTAATCCCATCTCTCCCCCATGTAAAATCAAAATTCATAGATGCTTAAATCAAAAATCAAAAATATAAAAAAAAATAGACTGATCCCTCGAAGGATATCTATTTATGTAAAAAAAAAAAAGAGATAAAAAAATCAAAAGTGTGAAATCAAAATCAAAATCAAATAAATAGATCGATCCCTTAAAGGATGACTATCATACATTTTGTATAAAGTATACGACACCCTCGAAGGATGGCTACTCCCTCTGGCATTTGAAGGCTTTGTGCATTGATCACCCTTCCATTTTATCAGTATCCTAAGAAATCTTCCCGCATTAATCAAATTTCTCTATCCCCTTCCTAGAGCTAGGGCATAGTTTAGGGAACACCACTTTTGGAAAACCCTCTTCCTTTTTACAAGTTTCATCTATCACATATTTCTTCATCTCAATCACCTATATTCTATATATCTATCTTACAAACACATTTATTTAAATTTACATCCATCATTAATCACATTCATGTTTAATTTGTTTCCATCAAATCTTACCCTTATAGATTCTAATCATCATGATCAAAATTAAATTTATAACATATTACCACATTACACATTTATATCATCATCCATACACGTGCACATCTAAAAAAATAACCATCTAATCATACATTTATTTCACCATCATCATCAAATACAAAACAAACATACAATCTAAAATCACCATCACATCTACTCTAAAAGCCATCATCATGACATATGATCTAAAATCATCATCACATTAAATTCAATCCATCACATCACATAATGAACACATAATAAACCACAAACACCATATATCATATATAGAAATGTGTATCAATACATCATGGTCCTTTAGGGGGCTTCCTCAAACCAGAAATGCTATTAAAATCTGTAAAATATATATTCAAGGCTCTCAAGTTCTCTCCCTTTAGGGTAGGTACAACACCTGAACCATGTACACCATTTCCACCCTATTGACCTCCCTCCTCTCATCATGGCTAATCTATGCTCGTTGTACTCCTTGACATCCTAGCTCTGCCTACTACTTGCATCTAGAGATGCTCTCAGTATCTCAGCATCTGAGGTAGCTTACAGATCACAAAATCCTCATAATATTTGGCCTCGGTGGCCAACATAAAGTACCTATCCATCCCAATCATGCCACGGGGTACCATTTGTCTTGATCCATGTGGTGCCACTTGAACACCGTTGGCTGACTCTATTTCTACAATTAAATCCAATCTCCAAAATGATCCCTATAGTCCTCCCTCTACCTTTGGCAGTGGTCTCTCTCCTAAATAACTCAGTCTCTCTCCTGAGTGACCACATCTCACTGCTGTAAGGTTGTATCTCTCTCTATTCTCATCTAATCTAGCTTGGAAAGAAAGAATCTCACCTCTATAGCCTCTCCTGTTCCATCTACACCACCTCCTAGAGCCACCTAAACCTCAACTTCCATCTCCTATATCTCATCCTCTCCTCCCTCCTCAACCACCCAAGCCGCCCATGTTGATGTAATAAACAACCTGATGTAATAAATGGCATTATCACATCCTTGGTCATCATGATGCACCAACATAGCCCATAGGGAATTATTAGTGGTGGAAACATATAGATAAAAAGGCTCCCCCTCGTGTGGAGGTGTCAGATTAGGTAGAGATAGGATATATTTCTTAAGATCATTGAAAGAGTTTTGGTGGTTATCATCCCATTGAAAGTTGACATATTTACAAAGAATATGGTGAAAAGGTTGGAAATGGTCTGAAAGTTGCAAGATGAAGTAGCAGATGGATTGAAGCTGACCTTGAATAACGTGAAGTTGTTTAAGATTGGAAGAAGGAGGCATCTCAAAGATGGCCTTAATTTTGGCACAGTCAACCTCAATACCTCTGATAGAAATGATGAAGCCAAGTATTACGTCAATTAATATGCACAAAAAACACACTTGTCAAGATCAAAGGCAAATGGAGAAACACATATGAGATGCTTAAAGAGGATTTTATGGACAAAGAAGTGATTACATCGATGTTTGGGATTTCCCAAGAGGTAATACACATAGTATTCTATATTCTTATGTATGAGATCATGAAAGATATAGGTCATGGCTTGTTGATAAGTGGCCCCTATATATTTTTCAAAACCGAATGGCATAACATGATAACAAAAGGCCCCCCACGGGGTGAGTGAATGAGGTATTATGTTAATATTCTAATGCGATGAGGAATATGATTATACCCAGAAAAACCATGTCCAGAAGTGGAAACATCTCATCACCCCGTGGTAAAATCTACAAGTTGATCAATGTTGGGAAGATGATATTCATCTTTAGGGTAATCGAGATTAAGATCCCGAAAGTTGGTAACATTTATGAAAGCTTTCCTGATGCTTTAGTGATAGGTATAATTTTAGAAAACCATTGGGAATAGTCAACGAGGATGATGAAATTGGCCAAAAGAAGACATGTTGTTACTGTCCTCTTTTAACCAAGGAGAGACAACTCTGAGGATGCATGCGAAAAAGTTTTCTTCCTAACTAGATTAGCGTTGGGAATGGTGATAATGTTATGGACAATGATGGAGGGGTAAAGACCTGACATGTCAGAGTAAGAACCATGCAAAGGTCTTAGATATGTGTGGATAAGAAAGAGGTGAAGGCTTCGAGTTCTTACGGTCTCTAGAGATTGGCCCACCTTAAGAATGCGAGGCTTCTTGAGGAGTCCCGATATTAATGTTCGATAGTGGACCTCGTTTATGAGCATGGAAGTGTCAGGGGGAAGGGAATTTTAGATATGAGAATCCTCAGGCCCCCCTGTAAGAAAGAATGGAGTTATCATCACTCCATTGAATAATGTCAATGGTATGGGAATCTTCCCCTATCATTTCAAGGTACTTGAGAGGAAAGGACCGACTTTCTTTTTTAACCTGATAAGTGATTGGTCTGAGGAAAATGGTGGAAATTAAAAAACCTAGGGGGAATAGATACTGCTATCATCTGGATCAGTGAGATAGTCAGATGGAGAGAAGGGAGGTGAATTCAACGTCGACATAGGAGAGGATGCAGAAGTTCCTGAAGGGGGGATGGGGGGAGGATGGAGGGATCTTTGTATCCCAAGACCAAAATTTTCACATGGTTTGGGGGTTTGTTTGAAGATATGGATGTGGTGACCCTATTCATAATGCCCCATACCAAATACCCCTTCCATGCACAATGGTGGAGGTATGTGTAGGCGAACGATGGTTTGCTGAGGAAGATAAAACTGCCAACATAGGGTTTGGTGTGTGGGAAATCTTCGACATGAGAAGAAGGCTGATCGAGGCTACCGTAGACTAGGTGGGTTTAGAGAAAAGAGGGGCCAAACGAGACGATTTCCCTAACATTTGATTGATACATAGGGGCCTTATCAGGGTGGCTGAGGTAGTTGGGAGAAGGAAGAGAATTAAGAGTGAGGAGTTGATATTCTCCCAAGGAAAAGTGTTGCATCACATCATTGTTAGATCCATCGTGGGGTAATGTAGATGTAGGCACAGAAGATCTGGTGGATGCATTGGAAGAAGGGTTAGATTTAGGGAAAGAAACATGTCATTTAGGTCGATAAGTCATACGACATGTCTTGAAAGGAGGGGATCAGACTAGGAGAGTATGAATTGTCCCTTCATATTCATATTTAATGTAATGGTGGAGGGTAGATGGGATGCAGTGCATGGCATGGAATCCAAGGACATCCAAGTAGAATATTATACTGAAATTATCCTTCTATAATGTAGAAGATCTCATGAAGGAGTTTATGGCCGACATTGAATGGGAAGGACAACTTTACCCAATGGAGGGGTGACAATATCATTAAAGGCACATGAAGGATGGTAGGGGATTCAAAGACAATGTCGTTAGGTAGTTTGAATTGGTTGAAGGTGTGAGAAGAATTTATATTAATATTGGCACCATTTTCAATCATAGTTCCGTCAGATGAATGTGTCATTGTTGTAGACCATGATGAAGAGAGGAATAGCATGTTCTTTGGGTTACATGTCAAGGATTTCAGAATCTTTAGAGGATGTGGTGGTGGATGCTTCGAAAGCATCAACTAGAGCCGCGAGGGGTTGAGGCTCATTAGATGATACTGGGATTGTACTGTAGAGCTTCAATAAGAGCCTGTTTGTGGTTAGGAGAGATTTGGATAAGCTCATAAAGTGACATCTTAACCGGGGCCTGGTGAAGTTATTTGACAATGGTCTGTTCAATGGAAACAAGATTAGGAGTGGCCAAAATAGATACTTTGGCCTTAGAGGAAGATGAAGGAGATAATAGAGGATGAGTTGTGGGAGTAATGATGAAAAATCTAGGTTGTGATGGGGATGTGGATGAGGTAAGGTACTTAGGAGGAGGGATAACAACAAAGGTCTTTGATTTAGGTTTGTGGTGGAGTTTGGGTTATGTGGTCCTAGAATGGGTGGTTATCCAAACAATGTTGATCAAAAGAGGAGGGATCATCCCTCATCCTCTTTTGGTGGTAGTGGTTGATGATGTCCTTGGATGTATCTTCTTTTGGTGGGGGCATGTTGGCAAGATTCCTCGATGAAAGGGGTGGCTTAGATGTTCTGGTAGATGAAGGTTGGGATGAGGAAGCTGATTGATTATGTGGAAGAGTTAGTTCTCCCTCATCAAGGAGGTCATCTTCATTGATAAGGTTGTGTATGATGGTTTGAAGGGCCCTACAGTGTTCAGTGTCATGCCATGGTGCACAGTGGCATGCACAAATAAGGTTAGATTCAAACCATGATGGTCTTGGTGCACTTGGGTTTGAAGGGTTTAATTGGTGGCAAGGTGATTTTTAAGGCTTGGAGCAATTGGAAAAACACTGTAGTATAATATCCTGAGGGAACATGTGATGATGTGGCTATAGGTGAAAGGTTTTGTGATGAAATTAATGATGGTTTAATGTGAGGTGGTGTGATGGGAGCCTTTGATATTATCTTAGATTTGAAAGAGGAAGGAGCCGACTGTGTTTGATTTGGAATATTGGTTGATGATGTGGATGACCTAGACTCAATTTTGGGAGGTGGTTTAGAAAGAGGTCATCATTGTGTTTTTTTATTAGTGGTGAAGGTTTTCAATGAAGGGGATGATCCCAAAATAGAAGAAGATGATGAAGGGAGTGGTCCCAAAATAGAAGAAGATGATGAAGGGAGGGGTCCCAAAATAGAAGATGATGATGTGGCTTTAGGAGGATTGGTCTTAGGGGAAGGAAGCTCTACCTTTTTGTGCAGATGTGTGAGAGGATTTTTGGTAAGGACACCAAGGTTTTTAATTTTTGCACTCTTGGGAGAATATTTTTCTATTGGTGGAAGTAGTGGCATCTTTGGTTATAGTGATGGAATAGTTTTGGTGATGCAAAGTGTGTAATATTGTTGATGTGAAGGGGTTTCTGCAAGATGTGAGGATTTAACTATGTGCTAAAGGGTTGAAGTTGATTGTGTGGGTTTAGGATGAAAGTGATGTGTACATGTGATGTAGATGTTGTCATTGATATGGGTTGGTGAGTGTGGAATTAGGACTGGGATTGATGATAAGGGAAGTAGGTAATGGTGTAATGCATCATAAGGTGGAATCTTGGATGTGAAAATTGAGGTAGAGTGTAGTAAAGGAATTGGGCTGGAAATTGGCATAGGTGTTGAGTGTAGAATGAGATGTGGATCACGTTGTTGTTCATAGATGTGGAAGGGGGTTCAATAGAATGAAGTCATAGATGGAAAGTATGGTGGAGTGGATGTAATAATGCCTGAAGAGGTTGTGTGGATATGGTTGAATAATTGTTGATGGACTATGTGATGGTTGGTGTAGTGGGTGGATGTTTTTGGTGAAGGCAGGTTCTTTGATTGAATGGTATTGATAGTGTTGAATGGTGTTAATGGTTTGGGAATTAGGAGCTTGGGATGTGGGAGTCAGTGGTTTGAATTTTTGGTGCATGATTGGGGAATGGTATTTAAATATGTCAAGTGGTTGATTTAGGTGAGATGCATTTGGATTATCTACTTGAAGATCACCTTCTGATCAATGAGTCTTTTGACTATAGATCTTTGAAGGTTTGACATCTCTCTATGTCATGTCCTCAACTTGGTGATATTTACAGTAATGATCTTCATGATACCACACAATTTTGGTCTTGATCTCATCAAGTGGTCAGATAGGAGGAAGTTTGATAAGGTTAACCACCATAAACTTATCAAATATTGAACTATATGATTCCCCGAGAGGAGTATAGTTGAGTGGTTGTCTAGGGGATCTTTGTTGAGGCCACACACTAGAAGTAGGTGCGGAAGATGATTTAATGATCAAAACATTGGCTGTTACCTTTGATCTGTCATTTTGCATGGGAGGACTTGGTAAATTCATGTTTAGGTTTATTTGATTTTAATTTTAAATGACCCTACTCAAGGGCACATGTTTCAAGTTTTCAAGGCATGGTGAAGGATTTCATTAAAGGTTTGAAATGATTGGATTTGTAAAGTAGAAGATATATGCTTCACACACAAACATGAGAAGAGACTCAATGAGATCAGTTTATGAAGGAGGGAAGGATAACTGGTTTATAATGCCATGCCATCGTGCGAAAAAGTCTATGATGGATTTGTCCTCAAAATGCTGAATGGCATTTAGGTCATTGATAGTTATTTTGCACACGATGTTAATAAAAAAATGTTCTAAAAATAGTTACGATAAGTTGGGAAAAGGAGAATATAGAATATTGTGGGATACTATTGTACTAGTCTAGTGTGGGACTGGCCAAGGACATGGGGAAAGTGTGAAGCATTAAGTCCTGATCATGTGCAATAAGGTAGCATTCATGTCTTGAATGCACGAAGATGTTGTTGTGGATCCTCTTTGTTGTTAAACTTGGTGAATTTCAGTAATTCCCAGTGCAAAGGATATGGTTTAATTGGTACAAATGGGTGAATAGGCTCATTACATATTTGTTTCATATGATAATGAAGATTTGGATACTAAAGTAGCATCTTCAAGGTTGGATATCCTATTCACAAGAGCATGCATGCGATCATTCAGAAGAGTCTGTTGGGGGATGAGAGGTGGTGGTTTCATGTAAGAAGTGGCTAGATGAGTTTGTTGGTGGATTTGTGGATGCGTAGGTGTTTGAGGAATTTGATAGGGGTGAGTGTAAATCATGGGCTGTGATTGAAGGGGTGGTTGTTGAAATAATTTTTGTTGAGAAATGGGAACATGTTATGATTGTTTGGGATTGGGTTAGTTGTTGCGAGAAAGTGTTGAGTGGGGATGCGGGCATAGATAGATTGATGGAATGGGTGAGATTAGGCATAATATAATACAAAAGAACTATAGTAAAAGGGGGTAGGGAAAAAATGACATACACGTGTGATGTGAGAAGATCATGTTGTTTTGATAGGGGATATGATGTTTGGGCATGTTGGATAGGGACACTAGTGATAATAGTGGTTGAAGAGGTGATAAGAACAATAGTTACAATAGTTGTATTGGTTGGAAGAAGATTGGGAGGAATGGGTATGACTATTTGAGTAGTTTGGTGAGATGGAGGATTGGTAAAAGATGAAGCGAGGTCACATTAGGCTATAGATGTTTTTTTACTACAAATGGGGTGATTTTGGGATTGGTCTAATAAGAGTAAATCTATTGAGGTTGTGATGCCCGGTTAAAACAACCCACTTGAGACCCAAGAAACAACCTAGGGTTAGTTAGAAAATTATGAAATAATTTTTTTTATAGAAGTGTCCACAACCAAGTTGCAGGACAATTTTTGACATTATCAGGTTCACAAGGTCATAGAATTAGGGCTAGAAGTTCCAGTTAGGTTTAGGGAATAATTTACCCCATACCCACTCTCTAATAGGCTCAGAGTTTCAACTTGATTTTTCTCATAATTAAATCATTTAAAATTTCCCTAAATCATTTCCATTGGATAGGAAATTTTCTCACCTTTCTGGTGATATAAAAAATTCCTCCTAACTCCTTCAGAAACTCAATATATGGGTAGGCAGACTTTAGGGGTCAATTTTTCCCGAGGGGACACGTGTCAAGTAGGGGTGAAGAGAAAATTTCGGGTTGGTGGGTCACGGGGTGACATTTGGAATTTTCCTTGTGCGGGAGAATGTTCCCATTTGTGCCCGCACCTCTGTGGGTCCTCCAAGGACACATGTCGGGTTCTGATCCAAAAGGGTGAGGGAAGGGCAGAGCGGCGGAAGAGTTTGGGGCATTTCACCCAAGAGGGAGAAAAATCAAAATAACGCCCACACACCCGCGGGTCTGCTAGGGACACGTGGCACTCAAACAAACTATCACGAGGACAAATGAGAGGGAGAGACGTATCAGTGGGGAGATTTGGCGAATTTCACTGAAGGGAGGAGGTAAGCGAAAAGTTAGGCATGCGGGTCCATGCGTTCGTGAAAGGATTTCAACAGGGCAGGGGGTGGGAGTGCGGGCTTGCGGGAAATTTTAGGAAAATTTTCCAATTTTTTTTTTGAAAAGTGATAAGGTTCTCCCTCCCTCTTCTGTTGACTCATGCCGCCATGTGGCAGCTTGTGATTAACTGCGTGCTGGCGGAGGAAAATTGAAAATTTTTCCCCAATATTTTTTAAAAGGCCCAAGGGCATAAATGATGCCGCGCCTCCGCCTCTACCCCATGCGGACACGTGGCAGCCTATTATTAGCTATGGGTTGGAGGAGGAAAATTTAAAAAATTTCTCGAACCAAACTTTAAATTTTCCTATGGATTTTAATGGGAATTTTTCGGGCCGCAGGCTCACCAGGGAAAATTTTCCCAAAATTGACCACCAAGGCAGAAAAACTTCAAAGTGCCATAAATTTTGCTAGAAAGCTCAAATTTGGGAAAATGATGAACTTTGTGGAAATATATCGATGCCCTCTTTGCATGAGATATACATAAATTTTACATTTTTATGAAGTTTACAGGGGTCAATTTTGCAAAAATGATCTGCAGGATTTTAAACAGTCTAACTCGGTAATTTTCAACTTTCAAATTTGATTAAATTAGATCTCCTCCTTCACTCAACATGCCAAACGGACATGGAGTATTTCTATAGGGAGGGTTTAAAATGTTTAGGGAAGGTAAATTTACTTGTTTTAGTTTCAATATATATTTTTCCATGAAATGACAGAAAACAACTGTGGAAGAGATTTGGCTCGAATTTGTAATGTTTAAAATTGTTTTCTTAAGTGTTCTTTGCCAATTGAGTTCCTTGATGTCTCAACATACTAAACTATATCATTTTCAAGTTGATTATTAAGTGCAGGTCTGAACTGTAAATTTTAATTAAATTTACTTGCCAGTTTTAAAGTTTATAACAAAGATCTATTCCTTTTAAATTTGTATATCAAATTTTATCCTTCAAATGTGACATTTAATTTCTAAACTAATCTAATACATTCAATTGTTTATAATTAACCATTCTAAATCCAAAGAAAATACTAAATTTCATTCATACACATTCTTAAAATACAAAAATACAACATTGTTTCACATACATTTTCTCTTTCCAAATAGAGATCTAACTATCTCTTTTGCCACACAACGAAACATTGAATTCAATAAAAAAAAGCATATGAGAGAAGGTCTTTCAATTCTTTATTAATTCCAATTATATAATTTATATAATTCAATGTTTGAAAGCAATAACAACATTCTATTTATTTATTTCCAATCCATAGAGTAGAATGTAAATGTCTTTCACAATTCAAATATAGATATTTCCATATTCAATTACAACATCATTTCTTCACGAGTATACATTATAAATTCCATCCACATCAAGTGGAAAAGGATTACAATGAATATGTTTTCACAAGGGAATATCAAACTACATTTTTCCTTTTCTCCAGGACAGCAACATGCACATTTTCTCTTTCTCCAAGTTGATCACAACAAAAGAGGGGGAAAGGAAATTCTCTCCACCCAACTAAGACATCCAATGAAAGGAGAAGCCTTACTTCATAATTATTCCCTGAGCCCCAACCAAAATACAATAATAGGTGTGATTCAACCCATGGAAACAACTGGATTCCACAACACACAACATTCTTTCACATGCATAATTCAATATAAAAATAGTTCAACACAAAACAACAGTTCACAACTACAATTGAAAACATTCCAATCAAAACCCAGGCTTGATCATGCAAGCCAAAGGAGCAAGATCCATGGGGGAAGCTACTTATGCCTCCTAATTGGGAATTGGGCATCCACCAGAACAAACCACCAATAAATTTCACTATACATATCCTTATACCCCCCATAAATCCCTCCTTATGCCCCCAACAGATTTCTTTATGCCCCCCAAAAAGTAAGAAATGCAAGATATTTCTTTTCCATGGTGGATCCAAAACCCAAACTCCCCCCACAAAACTCTGATGCTAATGGCATTCCTTATTCCCCCCACATGGATTCCCCATAGCCTTCTCCTACACCATCCCTAAGGTAGTCTACCCAACCAACCAACAAATAAACAAAACATGCACCATTCACACAATAGATCAAGAAAACAACAACATACAAGGAGAGTTAAATTCCTACCTCTCCATGGTTACTTTTCCTCCAAACAAAAAGCTTTCAAATTCAATAACATAGTTCCACATAGCAATCTCCCAAGTATGCAAATATTTCTTCAAACTTCCTCCAAAAACAAGAGCTCCAACACAAGAAAATGTGCCCCCAAAGAAGTTACAAAATGATTCAACAACCCCAAAACAAGCAAAAAGTTTGAATTATATAGAAGAGGGAAGAAGAGAGGATGATGTGGATCCATGTAGGATGCCACATCACACATCCTCGAATTCAAACACAAAAGACAAAATCCATTCTCCCAAGCACAATAAAGAGGTGGGTGAAAACATGACAAGTTACTTGCACACTCCAAAAAGCCCACACCTCAAGGGACAACAAATTAAATAAAATATAAGAGAGTTCAATCAAAACAAAGTAACATGATTAACAAAATTCATTATAAAAGTCACAAATCACTTCTCCAACCATAAGTATGGTTGGTAAATTAAATTTAGAGGCATGGGACAAGTTTTACTTGTCCCACAAGCCTCCAAAAACGGCCCCCAAGGACAAATTTGAATTTTTCATGGGGGTGGAGTAGTACATACTCCAAAATCAGACTTACACAACTCTTACGCAACCCTTACATATTAAATGCAATAGCCAACAACAAATTCCATTATTACTTTCCCATATCCCAATCTTATTTATTTAAATTTTTAACCATATGATTTCTCACATTAATCCACCACATTTTAATTAATTAAAAGAAGGGACACATCACTAATAAACTATATAATACCCATGGTCACATGTAAAAGAAATACCCCACATGGGAATTCCTAACAAAACAACACACAACACAATATCATGAGTTGTCATGGTGGCCTTGTTGAATTCACCTAGAATTCCATTGTGGTTGGTCTCCAATCCCCCGATGTTTTGTTGTGATATTTTTAACCTGCAAAATAAAAATACCTCCTTCAGCCTCATGGTCATATCATAACATCAAACATGATATAAATAAAATCACCAAATCATCTAAGTATGTAAATCACAACAACATCAAGGCAGTTTAACATTATAACATATAATTCATCCCAACAACTATATCATCATCACAAAATATCCAAAATCACATGTCTGAACAACATCCATAAAACATCCATGTCAAATAGTATATCATCATCCACATAGGAGTGTCTCTAATAATCATCATGCATCATCAACCAATCAAGATAAAAAATAATCCATGATCAATGTCTAACATCATACTAAATCAAAACATAATAATGTCCATAATCTGATCAACTGTATCAGAATAAACATCAAAAGGTGCCATAGGGAAGTGGGCACTACATCCTCTTCCCCTTAGAATCAACTTCCTCCTAGAAGTTACTGGAACAAATGTGGAAACTAAACTCGTAATGAAGTAGCATCCTCTCATGTAGTTGCAGTCTCATCATATCTGTCCCACTGCACCCAAACCTAATCAACCTCTCTACCTCAAAGGTCTAGGGTCCTGCGATCTAAGATGCGAACAAGCTCCACCATCACCTGCCCATGCAATGATTTCCAATCTAACACATAAGAAGGATCTGCAATATATATCTTGAGAAATGAAACATGAAAAACATCATGTATGTGAGACAAGCTGGGTGACAGTGCTAGACAGTAGGCCAAAGGGCCGATACACTCCAAGATCTCAAAAGGACCAACGAATCTAGGAGCTAACTTAGAACCTTTTCCATAATGGATAGGGATCTTGTGTGGCATGACACGAAGGAACACCTTCATGCCCACATTAAAACTATGATTGATCTTAAGTTGATCTACATACTTCTTCTACCTATCTTGTGCCTCCTGCAATCTCTACCTAATCAACACCACATGCTACTCCATGTCCTCTAAAAGAGCTAGTCCAAGAGAAACATTTTCCTCTAACCTATCCCAGCTAAGAGGTGTCCTGCACTCTCTACCATACAAATCCTGAAAAGGAGCCATGCCTATGGAACTCTGGAAACTATTATTTTAGGAAAAATCCACTAAGTATAGGTACTCCTCCCATTTAGACTACTGATCCATCACATACATTCTAAGCATGTCCTCTAAAATATGATTCACCCACTCAGTCTGTTCATTTGTCTCAGGTTGATATGTTGTGTTGAAGTTGATTCTCGTCCCAAGGACATACTGCATGTTAGTCCAGAAATGTGAAGTGTACAAAGGATCATGGTCACAAATGATCTTTTGTGGAATCCCATGTAACTTGACAATCTCATCCAAATACACTCATGCCACTGCTCTAGCTGTGTAAGTGGTCTTCACCAGAGAGAAGTGAGCCACTTTTCTCAATTTATCAACCATGACCATAATGGCGTCGTGATGATATCTCGAAATTGGTAGCCCAACAATGAAATCCATGGAAATAGTGTCCCACTTCCATTCCAGTATAGCATGAGGATAAAGAAGGCCTGCTGGATGTTGATGCTCGACCTTAACTCTCTATAAATATAAACATCGTGACATAAATTGGTCCACGTCTCTACGAATCCTCTCCAATGATACAACTGTTGCAAGGTGGCATGCATCTTCTTCACCCCGGGATGGGCTGAATAGGGTGCACAATGTGCCTCTACCAAGATGTCCTACCTCAAGCCTCCATCTCTGGACACATATATCTGGCCTCTTTTCTTGAGAAGGCCATATACCTCTAAGGAAAAACCATCAAACTTCCCTTCAACAGGTCTCTATGACTCGATCTCTACTCGAACTGCAATGTAGAAGCTATCAAGAGGAAGCCGCTGAAGAATCCTCCTCCGTAAATCTATGCTCACTGATGTGGCCATAGCCACATGTCTCCATCTACTGAGAGAATCTTCTACCACATTCTCCTTCCCCTTCACATGCTCTATCTCCATGTCATACTCAAAAATCAACTCCATCCAACGCCATTGGCGAACGTTGAGATTGGGCTACGTGAAGCGGTGGTGAAGATTCAAATGATTTTTCCTAAGTGTGAATCTCCTATGAAGAAGAAAATGTCTCCATCTAACCAAAGCATGCACAACTATTGTAAGCTCAAGACCATGGGTAGGATAATTAAGCTTGTGATCTTTGAGTTTACGAGACTTAAAAGCCACTACTCTACCCTCCTGCATCAACACACCTCCAAGTCCTGCCATCGAAACATCCATGAAAACAAAGAACTCACCATGTGGATCTAGAACTGAAATAATAGGTGCTATGGTGAGGCACTCCTTTAGTATCCTGAAGGCCTACTCACATCTGTCTGACCAAACAAAATTCTTTCGTTTCCTTTGAAGGGAAGTGATATGGTATACAATCTGAGAGAATTCTTGAACAAATCTCCTGTAGTAACCTACTAATCCCCATGAAGTTGTGCACCTCCATCACTATAGTGGGTGCTGGACAATCCATAATGGATCTAATATTGGAAGGATCAACTATGATACCTTCCCCAGAAATGATATGTGTCAAGTATTGTACCTCTATATGAAAGAATGCACACTTCTCCAAGTTCCCGTAAAGCTGCTGCTCATGAAGACACTGAAGAATCTAGTGAAGGTGCCCCTTGTGCTTCTCACATGTACGTGAGTATATCAAAATTCCATCTAGGAAGATGAGCATGAAGCGATCTAATAAGTTCCTAAATACCCCATTCATCAAACTCATGAACACTGCGGGGGTATTAGTCAAACCAAAAGGCAACACTATGAACCCATAGTGCCCATATCTCATGTGGAAGGCGGGTCTTATGAATGTCCACCTCCGAAATCCTCAGCTGATGGTACCTTGACTTGAGATCAATCTTAGAGAAAATTGTGGCTCCCTTCATCTGATCAAATAATTCATCAATACGAGGAAGAGGATAACGATTCTTGATCGTTACCTTGTTCAGCTGGTGGTAATCAATACATAACTACAAGGATCCATCCTTATTCTTCACAAAGATCACTGGTGCACCCCAAGGGGATACATTAGGATGGATAAGGCCTTTCTCCAATAGAAGATCAAGTTGTAACTTGATCTCACAGAGCTTTGGGGTGGTCATTTGATAATGTTCTTGTGAGATGGGCTCTGCTCTAGCAACTAAATCTATATGAAAGTCAATCTCACGTGGGGGTGGTAACCCTGGTAGCTCCCCTAGAAAGACATTAGAAAACTCTCTCAAAATGGGATGATCATCTAGCGATGGTCCACTAGACCCATCCTCTGATCTGTCACTACCTATAACAACATACATCTGACAACCCCATTACACACGCCGCTTAAGCTGCATAACGGAGATGGTGCAAATAGAAATGGGTCTCATGACCCCTGAAATCACCGACTCTACTCCCAAATCATCTGCACAAGATATAGTCTTGTGATAACAATCCATCTTGGCCTTGTGTGCACAGATAACCAATCAATCCCAAAATGACTCTATATGAGCCCAAAGGAAGGATACAGAGGTCTGAGGTAGTGGCGAAAGGTCCGAGGTAAATCCACTACACACTCCTTAACTAAGGAGTCTATAGAGATCTTGGATTTAGAAGCCATCTCGACATCCCAACTAAGACCCTATCTAACTGCCACCAGCCTGCATCACTCTACTAGAGATGGTGCAATGAAAGAATTAGAAGAACTAGAATCAAACAATACAGAGGTAGGAATACCACCAATGCTACCTATGTCTCAATGAATGTGCTCTGATGCTCTTCCTGGTGGTTCTCAACTACTACATAAATCCTATGGTTACGTCCCATGTCACCAACAGTAGGCTATGAAATCTGTGCCTTACCCTTGTTGTTAGGATTATGTGGGAAATCTCTCTAAAAGTGTCTAGTAACTCCACAACAAAAACATCCTCCTAATCCTCTCCAATGAGTAGCACCTCCAGTAGGTGCCCTAGAAGCCTATTGTGTGGATCTTGATGATCCGGTTATGGTTTGCTAAGGTCTCTGTTGGCGAGCTCCCTCTGAATGAGCTCTAGTTCCACCCTGTGTCCTGATGGGACCCCTAGGAGAAGGCCCCGTACTCTGACCTCTTTATGCATCAGCTCTCTATGGAGGTCTATGAGGTGGGTCGGGACTGCTGCTGTTGCTACTGTTGTGGCCTAAAGGATGAATATGTTATACCCTGGCCACCACGAGGAAGGGGTACTAGACTCCCCTCGATCTACTATCCTGCATCTGTTGTATGTGGCTTTGGAATCGGTCTCTAGCCTGTTGGGTCTTTCCTTGAGTCTCCTCTGTAATATAGGCCTTCTCGATAGCCTCAGCTAATGTCTGTGGGTAGTGGATCCACACTTTACCTCTAATATCTAAATTTAGGCCCCGGATGAACCTGTGAATCCACACCTGCTCATCCTGCATATACTCTACATACTGGAGTAGATCCAGAAATCTACTCTCATACTCTGCTACTGAAAGAGAATCCTATCGGAGGTCATGGAACTCGTCGATCCTCTACTGTATGAACCTCCGTGACAGATACCTACTCCTGAATCTCTCCTCAAATAGCTCTCAGGTCACTCTCTCTGAATCTATGTGGAACTTCTTCTCCTCTTTCCTCCACCATACTCCTACTCCATCTCTTAGTAGATGGATCGCAACATGAGCTTTCATGTTGCTAGAACAAGGACAAAGCTTGAAGCAACCAACAACTTCTTAAGCTCACTAGTCAGGCCTCTGCCTGAAATCCACCCATGTCACTTGAGTAATGTGATGGCTAAAGCTTTAGGATCTCCCTGATGTGATCTACTATTGTGGTCTGATGACCTCTAGGTCTCTCTGCATGCTCATCCCTAAGCCTAGGGCTCTGAGACCTCTCTCTATGCTCTGGAACTCTATCACCCTATCTCCTAGGTGGTGACTCTACTCTGGCTAACTCTACATGGGAGTTCTCTCCTCTATGCTCCTCATTGGGTCGAGGAGATACCTGACCCTCGATAGAAGGGGCTCTATCATGACTAGCTGCATGTCCTCCTCCCAATCTTCCACGTAGAACAACATTGACATCCTGAAGGGCCTACAAGATTTGGGGTAGGATAGCTACTACATCCTGATCTATTGGGGGTGGTGGTGGTGATTCTGAGTCTCTGTGAAGGTTCCTCTCGCTCCGTCTAAACCTCCTGCAAAGGCCAAAGTGAGAGTTAGTTTATTTTGTTAAGTTTTACAAAACTTCCATGTTTACTAAAATATACAAATTATAGCTAAGTTTTTTTCTAGGTTTAAAAGTGTGCTAGGTTTAGCTTGCATGTCCCAAGTTTTTAGTGTGCCCAATGGTCCAAGCTTTTGAACCACTGCTCTGATACCAAGTGTGATGCCCGGTTAAAACAACCCATTTGAGACCCAAGAAATAACCTAGGATTAGTTAGAAAATTATGGAAGAATTTTTTTTTTGATAGAAGTGTCCACAACCAAGTTATAAGACAACTGTTGACATTATCAGGTTCACAAGGTCTTAAGCTTAGGGCTAGAAGTTCCAGTTAGGTTCAAGGAGTAATTTACCCCCATACCCACTCTTTAACAGGCTAAGAGTTTTAACTTGATTTTTCTCATACTTAAAGAATTAAAAATTTCCCTAAATCATTCCCATTGGATAGGAATTTTTCTCACCTTTCCGGTGATATAAATAAGTCCTCCTAACTCCTTCAGAAACTCAAGATATGGGCAGGCAGAATTTAGGGGTCAAATTTTCCCCAAGGGGACACGTGTCAAGCAGGGGTGAAGAGAAAATTTTAGGTTGGCAGGTCACGGGGCAGCATTTGGAATTTTTCCTTGCACGGGAGAAAATTTCCATTTGTGCTCATGCCTCTAAGGACACGTGTTGGGTTCTGATTCAAAGTGGGAGAGGGTGAGGAAGGGTGGAGCGGCGGAAGAGTTTGGGGCATTTCGCCAAAGAGGGAGAAAAATCAAAATAACGCCCACACACCTGCGGGTCCGCTAGGGACATGTGGTGCTCAACAAGCCATTGTAGGGATGAAGGAGAGGGAGAGGTAGATCGGTGGGGAGATTTGGTGAATTTCACCAAAGGGAGGAGGTAAGGGAAAAGTTAGGCGCGTGGGTCCGCATGTCCGCGGAAGGATTTCAACAGGGCAGGGGGCGAGAGTGCGGGGTCGCGGGAAATTTTAGGAAAAATTTCCAATTTTTTTTTTGAAAAGTTATAAGGTTCTCTCCCCTCTGTTGTGACCCCCATTCTGCCACATGGTAGCTTGTGATTGGCTGCAGGCCGGCGAAGGAAAATTCAAATTTTTTTCCCAAATTTGTTTAAAAGGCCCAAGGGTGTAGATGATGGCGCGCCTCCGCCGCTTCCCCGTGAGGACACGTGGCAGCCTCTAATTGGTTGTGGGATGGAAGAGGAAAATTCAAATATTTTCCTGAACCAAACTTTAAAATTTTCCTAAGGATTTTAATGGGAATTTTTTGGGCCACGTGCCCACCAAGGAAAATTTTCCTAAATTTTCCTGCCAAGGCAGAAAAACTTCAAAGTGCCATAACTTTTGCTAGAAAACTCAGTTTTGGGAAAACGAGGACTTTCTTGAAAGCTCTCAATGCTCTCTTTGCATAAAAAACATAAATTTTACATTTTTATTAGGTATAAGTGGTAAATTTTGCAAAAAGGATCTACAGGCTTTTAAAAAGCCAATTGGTAATTTCCAACTTTCAAATTTGATTAAATTGGATCTTCTCCTTCACTCAACATGCCAAAAAGACATCGAGGATTGCTCTAGGAAGGGTTTAAAATGTTTAGGGAAGGTAAATTTACTTGTTTGAGTTTCAATATACATTTTTCCATCAAATCACAGAAAACGGCTGTGGAAGAGATTTGGCTTGAATTTGCAATGTTTAAAATTATTTTCTTAAGTGTTCTTTGCCAATTAAGTTCCTTGATGTCTCAACATACTAAACTATATCATTTTCAAGTTTATTATTAAGTGCAGGTCTGAACTGTACATTTTAATTAAATTTACTTTCCATTTTTAGAGTTTATAACAAAGATCTATTCCTTTTGAATCTGTATATCAAATTTTATTCTTCAAATGTGGCATTTAATTTCTAAACTAATCTAATACATTCAGTTGTTTATAAACAACCATTCTGAATCCAAAGCAAGTACTAAATTTAATTTATACACATTCCCAAAATACAAAAATACAACATTGTTTCACGTACATTTTCTCTTTCCAAATAGAGATCTAACTATCTCTTTTGCCACACAACGAAATATTGAATTTAATCAAAAAAATGCATATGAGAGAAGGTCTTTATATTCTTTATTAATTCCAATTATATACTTTATATACTTCAATGTTTGAAAGCAATAACAACATTCTATTTATTTATTTCTAATGTACAGAACAGAATGTAAATGTCTTTCACAATTCAAATATATATATTTCCATATTCAATTACAACATCATTTCTTGACAAGTATACATTACAATTTCCATCCACATCAAGTGGGAAAGGATTACAATGAATATTTTTTTACAAGGGACTATCAAACTGTATTTTTCCTTTCCTCCAGTACAGACAACATGCACATTTTCTCTTTCTCCAAGTTGATCACAATAAAAGAGGGGGAAAGGGAACACTCTCCACCCAACCAAGACATCCAATGAAAGGAGAATCCTTCCTTCATCATTGGCCCCCAAGCCCCAACCAAAATATAATTAGAGGTGTCATTCAACCCATGGAAACAACTGGCTTCCAAAACACACAACATTCTTTCAAACATGCACGTTTCAATATAAAGCATAGTTCAACACAAAACAACAATTCACAACTGCAATAGAAAAAATTCAAATCAAAACTCAGGCTTGATCATGCTAGCCAAAGGAGCAAGGTCTATGGGCGAAGCTGCTTATGCCTCCCAATTGGGAATTGGGCATCCACCAGAACAAACTACCAATAAATTTCACCACACCTTATACAAATCCTCCTTATGCCCCCCACCTTATGCCTCCAACAAAGTAAGAAATGCAAGCTATTTCTTTTCCATGGTGGATCCCAAACCCAAACTCCCTCCACAAAATTTTGATGTCAATGGCATTCCTTATGCCCCCCCCACATGGATTCCTCATAGCCTTCTCCTACACCATCCCTAAGGTAGTCTACCCAACCAACCAACAAATAAACAAAACATGCACCATTCACACAACAGAGCAAGAAAATAACAGAATAAAAGGAGAGTTGAATTCCTACCTCTCCATGGTTACTTTGCCTCCAAACAACAAGATTTCAAAGTCAATAACATAGTTCCAAACAGACAATCTCCCAAGTATGCAAAGCTTTCTTCAAACTTCCTTCCAAAAATAAGAGCTCCAACACAAGAAAATGTGCCCCCAAAGAAGTTGCAAAATGATTCAACAACCTCAAAACAAGAAAAGAGTTTGAATTATATAGAAGAGGGAAGAAGAGAGGATGATGTGGATCCATGTAGGATGCCACATCACACATCCTCAAATTCAAACAAAAAAGACAAAATCCATTCTCCTAAGCACAATAAAGAGGTGGGTGAAAATATGACAAGTTACTTGCACACTCCAAAAATCCCACACCTCAAGGGACAAAAAATTAAATAAAATGTAAGAGAGTGCAATCATAATAAGCAACATGATTAATAAAATTCATTATAAAATTCAAAAATCACTTCTCCAACCATAAGTATGGTTGGTAAATTAAATTTAGAGGCATGGGACAAGTTTTACTTGTCCCACAAGCCTCCAAAAACGGCCCCCAAGGACAAATTCGAATTTTTCATGGAGGTGGAGTATTTCATACTCCAAAATCTGACTTACACAACTCTTACACAACCCTTACATATTTAATACAAACAGCCAACAACTTCCATTATTACTTTCCCATATCCCAATCTTATTTATTTAAATTTTAACCATATGATTTCTCACATTAATCTACCACATTTTAATTAATTAAAAGAAGGGACACATCACTAATAAAATACATAATACCCATGGTCACATGTTAAGGAAATCGCCCCATGGGAATCCCTAACAAAACAACACACAACACAATAACATGAGTTGCCATGGTGGCCTTGTCGAATTCACCTAGAATTCCATTGTGGTTGGTCTCCAATCCCCCGATGTTTTGTTGTGATATTTTTAACTTTCAAAATACAAATACCTCCTTCGGATTCATGGCCATATCAAAAAATCCAACATGATATAAATAAAATCACCAAATCATCTAAGTATGTAAATCACAACAACATCAAGGAAGCTTAACATTATAACATACAATTCATCCCAACAACTATATCATCATCGCAAAATATCCAAAATCACATGTCCAAACAACATCCATAAAACATCCATGTCAAATAGTATATCATCATCCACATAGGAGTGTCTCTAATGATCATCATGCATCATAACCAATCAAGATCAACAATAATCCATGATCAATGTCTAACATCATACTAAATCAAAACATAATAATGTCCATAATTTGATCAACTATATCAGAATAAACATCAAAAGGTGTCATAAAGAAGTGGGCACTATAGAAGTGGTGGACCATCTAGGGGAAGCTGAGTGGACTTCCTAGGGATATAGTCTTGGAGAGCCACCGGGTTGACATCAAGAAGTTGTTGGAACTCTACATCACCGCGAGGAACAATAGGAGGGCCAAAAGGATCCAATCTAATGGATGGTGGGGTGGCTGGCCTAGATGGGATAGATTGATGGTATAAGAAAGGATTGGTCTAATCTAAGGTCAAAGTGTGAACAAGGGATCCTTGGTGAGAAACATTGATAAGGGGTTGAGTATCCTTGAAAGAGGTAATCAAGGGCATGGATGAGGAAATTATTGCATTGTATGTTTGTTGAGATGAAGAGATGTTTGAAGAAAGGTTATATTCCATTTTCTTGGCTACTCACCGAGTAATCAGGGGCATGAAAGAAAATCATAATTTACACTAACTAAACCAAGTAATTCAGGTAAACAATCTTTTTTGTTTTTAAATTAGAACGTGTGAAAAATAAAAAAGGGGATGGATAACAAGGTACCTAGGAAAGGAAGTCTATGTTTGGTTTCAAGGTGTTTTGGTGTGGGAATCCTCAATATACCCAAAGGTATGAGAGGCACAAGTCTATAAAAAGTTTCTAATATGGCCAGAACACCGCGACGGATTTTTTTTAGGTGATGAAATCTCGATCAGTCCACCTGGTAGGATTATGTTTTAGATGTGTTGATTTTATTTTTTAGTTTAGGTTGTGTGCAAAAATGTGAGATGCAATAAGTAAACCCCTACTTAAACTATGTTATCAATTAGGATGCAGAAAATAAAGGTTCCTTTTAAAACCAAATCCAAATGTGATCTTTCAATGAGGACACACACAGGAAAAAGGAATTTGTGATGCAAAAGGAGAGAATAGATAAAAATGAGGAATACATGGATAGCGCTTTTCCTTTTTTATCTAATTGCAGGTTGAGGCAAGCAAAGAGTAGACTCCAAACAATCACAACATGAGAGATAAAGTGATGTAGACTATTTGTAAAGTTACTACAATAGAAATATAGAATAAAATATGGATTTATACGATGTGAAGATGTTGATTAAAATCATAAAACTAATATGTGGTCAAGGATCCTACAAAAGCGGTTTGTAGTTATCTATGGTAACGAAAATAAAATGATGAAGGATACCACAGTCATGTTTATAATTCTCAAGATCACATTTGATAAGTGTAAAATAATAGCATACATGCATTGGGTTGCGAATATCTTCTAAAAAAACCAACAACAATAATGTGTGGATGAAAGGAACCAAAAAGAGGGTTAGATGACAATGTGAGTAAATAATAAGGACATGTTGAAAAGTGGTACTCCATGATGGGAAATGTCCAAGGACTCTAAAGTGGTACCATTCACAATGAGAGAAAAAATGCAGAAAGGCATGGGTAATATTAATGGAGCAGTGTAAATGTTTCAAAAAATTAGACTTTGACAGTTTAAATTGGCAGTTGCAACGTTGTAGACTCCACCTACAAAATGAAATGAGACAATTAGTTGACATGGTTATAAAAAATACGAGAAATACAATAAAAAGTTCTAATGTTTGTTTGTGAAAGAATTTCCTATGTAGAAAAATAAAAATAATTTATCTCATTAAATATTAAAAAATTGTAGGCCAACTGATTTTTTGAATTCTGAGTCCCCTGGTGTTGGATCTAATGCCAGACCCTTCTGGTCTGGATCGGGAGTACTACCCTGCAAACTCTGGGGGCCTGTCTCCCTGGCCTCCCCCCAAGGCATGGAAAAAAATAGTGGAGGGGTCCTCTTCTGCTTCCCATTCAGAGAAGTTGAATCCCGTGCTCTCTGATGGGTCCTTCTCTCTCCACATCCCTTCTCACATCACAGAGGCTACTGCTGCCTCTAGAGATCTATCCCTAGTAGGTAAGCTGATGGGTCCCAGACCCCCCCTCGAAGATATCAAAAAATGGGCCCACATGAAATGGAACCCTTGTGGCACCCTGGAAATAGCTGCGATGCCAAATGGATTTGTCCTCTTCTCTTTCAACATGAAGGAAGAATTTTCTCGAGCTCTTCTGGGTGGTCCATGGTTCTTTGGCAGAAGAGGGTTCTACATCAGGAAATGGTCATCTGGCTTCAACCCGCTCATAGAAACAATGACACAAGCTCCAATCTGGGTTCGTCTTCTAAGCCTTCCTCTAGAGCTTTGGCACCCTGCAGTTATAGAAGGTATTTCTCTATCTATGGGTTCTCTAATTGCAATAGACCAGGCCATAAAGGCCAAAACTAGATTCATTTGCTCATTTATGTGTCAACGTTGATGTCAGTTGCCCACTCCCAAAATTGATTGATCTCTTATCAGATTTTGGAACTTGGTCTCAAACCATTGAATACAAATATATTCCACAAGCATGTTCAATCTGTAAAAGCATCAGTCTTAGAGCTATCAGATGCCCCACTAAGCCTCAACCTAAACCTAAAACCCAGGTAACCTCTCACAAGAAAAAAGGAAAATATATTCCAAAGATTATTCCTAAAGAGACCCCGGTCATCCCCACTTCCAACCCCTTTTCCCTCCTTGAAGAAGGAGAGATCACTTCTGACTCTAGCTTGGTCAACCCCCTTGACCCCCTACCTCTTTCCACTTTGGTTTCTATCCCCATGGAGGTCTCCCTGGCCTCCCCTCCCCCCTCCTCCATGGTTGTTCCCCCCTTTGTGGTTGTTGCCCCCCCCTTCTCCACCTTCTCACTCCCCCCCTCCAACCTTCTCCTCTCCCTTCCCCCTCTCCCTGGTCTTGGCTCGGAGTTTCCTCTTGTTGGCTCCACTTTCCTTGGTCCACCTTTCCCCCCTCTCTGATTCCTAGATCTCCCCCTCCACTCAAACCTCTGAAGATAGTTTGAACCTCTGCATGACCCAAAGTAGTTGCTAGAAACTTGATATTAGAACAGAGAAAGTTCATGGGTGTATCCCGGGAAATGTCAAGCTTTAACAAGAATCAGCCCTGAATGTGGCCCAAGGAACACAGAGCACCATCCCCATGGTTGTGGGGAGTAAACCCAAATCCAAGAAATGAAGGTGATCTCATGGAATATAAGAGGTCTTAACTCTCTACAAAAATAGAGGGTCCTCAAGGATATGAAATTTAACCACTCTCCTGACATTATCATGCTTCAGGAAACCAAACTCAAAAAGGATGATAGTCTCTTGAAAATTTTACCTTGCTGCCTCTTTTTCTTCCTAGCTTGTTATAGGTAATTCGGGAGGCTTATGCACTCTCTGGGACCCCAAATATATCAAAGGTGACTTCCTTCTTCAGCACCCCAATTTTTTGTGCATTCTCTTCCAAGAGGTATATTTTGAATCTACTTGGATAGAAATCAATGTTTATGCCCCTAATTTGGAATCTCAGCATGAAAGACTCTGGCAGGACATCTCAAATTTCATAAAAAAATTGTGGAAATCTCCCTATGCTCATTATGGGAGACTTCAACTACACTCTCTACCCCTCTGAAAAGCAAGGTGGAGCCCCTGCTAATCCCAACAGCATGGAAGCTCTAGCTGACTTCATACGTGGGGAGACTCTCTTTGATATGGACCTGCATGGTACCTCCTTCACTTGGTCCAATCGCAGAGTGGGCAGAAATCACATTCAAAGCAGATTGGATAGGGCTATGGGATCTTTGGATTGGATCTCTCTTTACCCCGATTTCTTTCTCAGTTCCTTAACCCGAGCAGTGTCTGACCATAGCCCTTTAATTCTATGTGCCAACAATAAGATGAACATAAAAAATCCTCCCTTCAGATTCGAGCTTGCCTGGCTTGAAAATAATCATCTGGACCCTCTTATTAAGAGCTGGTGGGATATCAAAATTCAGGGCTCTGATATGTTTAAGTTCTCCAGTAAACTTAAGGAAATCAAAAAGCAGCTTAAGATTTGGAAGAGAAAAGTGTTTGGCAACATCAAACTTCATAAACAAAAGTTGACTCAGGAAATAGCTAACATTTCAGCTCTGATGGAGGTTGAAGGAAGAACGGAACAACTCCATAAACAAGAAAGGCATCTTCTCAGCGACTTCCACAATATCCTGAAAGAAGAAGAGACCTATTGGAAGTAGAGATCACGGGTGCTTTGGCTGGATCAGGGAGACCACAACACCAAGTTCTTCCACATTACAACCTCTAAACACAAAAGCAGGGACAAAATCAGAGAACTGCTAACTCCGGCAGGTAATATTTTAACCTCTGACATTGAGATCTCTAATGAATTGGTCTCTTTTTATTCTAATCTCCTTCAGGCTGAGGACCCCCCAACAAGCAAGCTATGTCCAAGATGCTTTAGCACATTCCTAAATTAATCTCTGTTGACATGAATGGAAATTTAATGAAACCCTTCTCTGTGGAGGAAATTCATAAAGCGGTCTTCACTATGAAAGGTGACAAAGCTCCTAGCCCCGATGGCTTCCCTGCTGCCTTTTTCCAAATCTTTTGGGAAATCATCAAGCATGATCTCTTCAAGGTGGTAAATGAATTCCAATCTAGCAACTCCCTTATGAAAGAATGGAACACCACCTTCATTTCTCTTGCTCCCAAATCTCTTGGATCTAAGTCTATTGCCAACTTCAGGCCAATTAGCCTCTTGCAACACCTCCTACAAAATCATCACCAAAATTTTGGCCACATGGCTTAAACCCCTGATGAACGACCTCATCACGTCGAATCAGAATGGATTCATCAGTGGACACTTTATCCAAGGGGGTATCATCACTGTTCATGAATCCATCCACTCTTCCCAACACTCAAAGTCTACAGGGATGATCCTCAAATTAGACATGCAAAAATCATTCGACAGAGTTAGCTGGACTTTCCTGATCCGGGTACTAAAAAGTTACGGTTTTGACAATAGATGGTGTAACTGGATTTTTTCTTACATTGCAACCCCTTGCTTCTCATCCTCATAAATGGCATCCCGAGGCTTCTTCAAAAATAGCAGAGGTATTCGACAAGGGGACCCTCTATCTCATTTCCTCTTCTTGTTAATGGTAGACTCCCTCAGCAGAGCTCTTGAGGCTGCCAAGAGTCAATCTGGCATTTCTGGTATCAAAATCACTTCCATCTCCCCAACTACCACTCATAGCCAATTTTTAGATGATACTCTACTCTTGAGTGCCACCTCGGTGATTGAATCTCGTGCCCTCAAAGAAATTTTAGAAAACTATCAACTTGTCTCTCAACAACTGATTAACTTCAACAAAAGTAGTATATCTTTCCTAAACACCTCTCCTCAAACTCAAAGGAGGATTGCTGACATATCTGGTTGCAGAATTGTGGACTTACCCTCCTCCTATCCTGGAATTCCCCTTTTCTAAGGCAAGAAAAATAAGCATCTATGGAATCCAGTCATTGAGAGATACCAAAAAAAATTGGCCACTTGGAAAGGAGCCATTCTTAGTCAGGCTGGAAAACTTCAATTGGTCAAAGCTACTCTTCAGAGTTTACCTATCTATTTCATGTCTCTTCTCAAAATGCCTTCCTCAGTGATTACTATTGTTGAGAGAATCCAAAATAAATTTCTCTGGTCGGGGGTGGAAGACAAAAAGTGGATACACCTTGTCTCTTGGAATGAAGTCTGTAAGCCAACCAATCTGGGAGGGCTTGGAATCAGACAGATTGTTGATATGAATGTTGCACTGCTGGCTAAAATTGGCTGGGAAGTTGCTCAAGGTAACTTGCACTGGGCTCAGCTATTGAGATCTAAATATTTGACGCAAGATGAATATTTCCTTCTCTCCTCCCCGCCCCACGGCTCAGCTATTTGGAACTCGGTTACTAGCTCTCTTCCTCTTCTACGTACTGGAACCAAGTGGAGGTTGGGAAATGGCAGATTAATTGACTTCTGGTCAGATTGGTGGATAGGTGATAAACCTCTGTGCCTTAACCCTATTTGGGACCCTATCAAAAGAACCCTCATCAATCGCCATGGAAAGAAAGTTTTTGGTTACTAGAGAGAATCTAATTCAATCCCCTCTTGGCATTTACCAGATTGGTCGGGCATCAGTGAGCATCAGAGTCAACTTTTGAATCAGTTGAGATTTTTCCTTTCCTCTTTCTATATTCCTTTCTCCTCTCCTGTTGATGATCGTATTTGGCCCCTCTCCCCCTCTGGTTCCTTCTCTGTTAAAGTTTTCCTACGACTCCAAGCTCTGGACCAGCTCTGGACCTCCACTCTACAAAATTTGGCCCAAAGAGTCTATTCCCAAAATTGGCTTCTTTGCCTGGCTCTCCTTCAAGAATGCTTTCCTCTCAGGAGAGAACTTAAAAAGGAGAGGCTTCTCACTTCCCACACGTTGTGTTCTTTGTTGCAAAGCCTTGGAGTCCTCCTCTCATCTCCTTCTTCACTGCCCCTTTTCCCAGGCTGTCTAGAATTGGCTTTTGTCACTTTTTGGAGTTGTCTGGACTTTCCCCGATTCTATTCATGATACCCTCATTCAATGGTGTTCCCCCTTCTCTCACCCAGCCCTTTCCCTGGCTTGGAAACTTATCCTCCCCCATGGCCTCTAGGGTATTTGGAAAGAGAGAAATAGGAGAATATTTAAAAACCAGTGTTTGGATCCTAAGAGGGTGGCCAACCATATCACTATTCTCTTCCAAGACAATCTAAATGATTGCTTATGGAAGAAATATCAGCAAAAAATCTAGTTATGTAATAGTAAGGAGTGGTCCCAACAGATGGCGATCATTCCCATGGCTAAACCCTCTTCCCATGCTCGCTCTATTTTTCGGTGGCTCCCTCCTCCACTGGGGTGGATGAAACTCAACACGGATGGTGCTTCTAAGGGTAACCCAGGGAAGTCTGGGGGGAGTGTGATCCTCCAAAATTCTATTGGTTCCCCTGAAGCTGCTATTGCAACTAACTTTAGCATGGGTACCAATCACCGCACTAATGCCTTAGCTATCCTTAAGGGGCTTGAGCTGACTCTTAAAATTGGAAACGATCCCTTAATTATGGAAAGTGACTCTCTCAATATTATAAATCTCCTCAACTCGGAAGACCCAGGACAATGGACTATTAAAAATATTATTGCTGACATCCGTCTTCTCCAAAGGAATTTTCAGTAGATCAAATTCCAGCACATACTTCTAGGAAGGAAATAAGGCGGCGGATTGTATGGCTAACATTGGTGTCCTCCTTGATACTCAAAAAATGTGGTTAGGAAATTTCCATGCCAATATCCTTCAAATTTCCCATAATGACTACTCATTTTCTAGCTAACACATGGTGGTGGGAGTCTGATCCTTATGTCAGCAAGCTTAACAAAAAGCACTGCATCCTTACCACTGACGGCGGTCATGATTATCACATAATTTTGAAGCGATGCTCTATGGAGCCGAGCACGTGGGAAGAGAGTTACTCCATTCATGTGGATCTGGGTCTGAGATACACCCTTTCTCATCATAATTATCACTGGTACAGGAGGATGGGTGATGTGGAAGACTCCCACAGAAAATGTGAGCCTTTTAAAGCCAACTCGTGTCTCCTCACCTCGATTCATTTTCACAGATTCTTCACCATGGGAGGGAAACTCAAAAGGATTGAACCTACTTCTTGCACTTGTCTACATGAGGACCAGGAAGTCTAGAACATTCTTAGGGACAATGAGTGTAACTACATTCCTAGAAAGAATGTCTAGGTACTCGGCTTTGGTTTCTTATGGTGCCCTGGCTACCTGGTCCCACGACAGGGTCCATATTGGCAATACCCACTTCACCATCTCCACCAATGCCATCACCTCAGTGACTGGCCTTCCTGCCTCTAGGGCTGTCTACTTCAAGAGGTCTTTGCAAGTGGAGCTTCAGGATTTTATTGCCAAAGGTGAGAAGCTGACAAAATATCTTTCTGGTTATGTTCGGGAATCCCTGCTTCCTCCCTGGGACAAAGTTGCAGAGGTTATTATGAGATATTTCACCATTGATGGGTGATACAAGTTGGTCTTCGGTCCCCACTTCTTCATTCTCTCTCACTTATACTGGGGGAAGAAAATAAACCTAGCTTCCTTTCTATTCTAGTCACTCGAGCACTCCATTAATCTTGCTAGGGAGGGAGAAGGCCCCATTCTGCATCAAGGCCTTCTTTACCTCCTCTTCAAATTTACTTCTTCCCCTGTCAAGTTGACCCTTTTTCCCCCAAGCATGGTCGGCCCCACCATACCCCCACCTCTTCCCCCATTCCATCCTCAGCTTCTCGTCCCTCTTCCAGCCATCACCGCCACCTGCAAGTCTCTTCTGACTCTAACTCTGATGTCGCCATCATGGGTTCCTCCTTCACGGGCTTTTCTCCCCCTATTTCCCCTATTTTTCCTCTTCCCTCCCCTTGCCAGACTTGTCTTGAAGACCCTGTTGTTATTTTTTCATTCACTGCTTCTTCCCCTACATCTAGCTCGAAGCTCCACCTCTCGGATGCTTTGTTTGGTTTAGACAAGTTACATCTTGACTCTCCTGACTTTGGTTTGATCGGATTGGATGTGGAGCTGAAGGAGGAGGGGCTTAATTTCCAGTGTGGTTCTAAAAATATCATCATGGAGGATCACGAAACCAACCCACAGGATGTTCATATGGATGATGCTCCAAATTAGAAATACACTCTGACTGGAAACACAATGAAGGATAATATTGAAACTTCTGTTGACACTAACAACCATCCTGAATAATGCCATGTCGAGTTGGTGACTATCATCCTGGCCAAGCTTCAACGTTCCTTCTCTGTTCTCAAAGCTTGGGAAATTTTCACTGATAACACCAGGGCTGCCATCACCAAAGACTGCTCTGAACTGTTAACTCTGGCAGATCAGTTAGCTGAAGAGTCAGGTTCTATCTAGGCTAAGAATATTGTTATCAAGCTGAAAAATCTCCTTTGATGTTTTTTTTTCTACTCTTGGTTTTGTTCATTGTCTATTTTTTTTGTAATTTTCATGGGTTTATCTATATGTAATCATCATCGCTTAATCTAGCCACTGGGATTTTTGTACAAGGTTATGGGACCTTCTAAAACCCTCACTTTACCCTCTTTCCAAATTTGGTGAAAGATAACTTCCTCCATAGGCCTAAAAGGCCACTTTTGGCCATTTTACATCTAGTAAGCACCCTTCGGGAATGTTCGGCGGGAAATTATAAATCATCTAAGGGTGATGTTAGAGATACTTAAAGGTGTTTGAATAAATTTAGGAAATAAAATTTCATTTAGGATCCATCAATTAAACAGCATGTATTCAGGGTGTAGGGAATGAGATCTTTAACAGTGAATTTTTTCTTCTCTAGAAGATTATAGGAGTTCTATATTTATTTAAGAGGAAAACAAATATGCATTAGAAATATATTAAAATCCTCTACAATTTGGAAATATTAAATTTGATCTAAGGATTAAGGATTTCCTGAGATATTTCAATCTTTTGTAGTTTCCCCTCTTAGTTCAAGAAGGAATAGGGCTTAAATTTTGAGTTTCAAAAAGAATTTAATTTTTACAATGATTCCATTAAACTTTAAATGTGATTTTTAGTCAAAATCATATAATATTTTACCCTAAACCATTTTCCTAATCTCCTGTGGCAAAAAATTCAATCTCGGTATCTAAAAATGGATGTCCAAGGTAAAATTGTCTTTCTAAATCATGAATAGTCACACTTTGGACACTCTTGATTCCCTTTTTTCACCCAAGGGACTAGGGGGGATGTAGGACACCAAATTTTGACCTCATCATCCTCCCCAAGTCATACTTTGGACACCCAGGTGTCCCAAGTGTCCCCTATGTGCCTATGGTACGAGGAGACAAGAGGAACCTCATCTTGATTGTGGAAGAAGGGAATCATTTTGGTTGAATCCATTAATTAAAAGGGACATCATGGGGATCACATTTTGATAAGTAATATATCAGGGTGTTAATGTGTGTAAAATACAGTCACTTAGACAATGGGTGTAATCAAGAGAATCAGGATGTCATTGAAGGATCTAAAACATCAAGAACCTCATTTAATTTCAATTCATCATGAGAATTATGAGAAATGATAACCATGAGTGTCAATGGAATTCATCTTGAGCTCACAAACATTGCATATCTCTTGAGAGTATTTCTAAACACTTAATCAATGTTTGGCGATGTGCTCACATCTTGTAATTCAAGGAGTGGATTTCACAATTATTTAATGCAATTGGAGGTCAAGAACATGGAGCTCACCCTAAAATATTCCTTCAAGTCTCATTCAAGTATCAATCCTTCCATCTAGAGGAGGAAACTTATTTCCATGAGGAGAAATCAAGAAAATAGGTGTCTAGATACTATAAAAATGTTTCCACTAAGGTGACATCTTAGTCAGGGAAGTGAATTGTGAAGTTAAAAATGGTTTCATAATGTGCAAAGGTGAAAATATCATGGATTAAGTTTAGGATTGGATCATATCTTGACTCTTCCATCATGTTCATATTCCTCTTCAATGAATATGCCAATATGAGCTAGTCAAGCTACTGAGGCATTTAGGACCATCATGTGTGAAGGATAAAGACATAATTTATCTCCATAAGAGGTATATTATTAAAAAGGTATATGAGAATCTTTAATTTTATTCCATTTGAGAAAAAATTTGGACCTAGGATGGGTAAGAGGACAATCTTCATATAGAACACCATGTATGTAAGAGTGAGAAATTGTCTCAGTTTCACTTGATGCCACTCACTTGGTATTTTTCTTAAGCACTCATTCAAACCTTATAGTGTGATCACACTTCAAATGAAGAAGGAGATTGAAATCACCTCATTTCATTCTAACAAGTGGTGAGATGAAAAGAATTCCATTCAGTGAAAAATCCTTCTCTACATGGTGAAGAGCTATTTCAGTAAGCAATTGATAATCAAAAAATGGTTTGAGCATCATGGAGTTGATTTTTTATCACTAGCATGATTTGTGGAGGCCTAAAAAATTAAGAGAGTAATCCTCACTCTTTTCTTGTAATTAGAAGAGATCATCTTGTTACCATCACAATGCAAATCTCATAACAATGTTTTTAAACAATTACTCGATGCTCTGGAATATCTCATAGAAGAAGGATATTATAATCATAGTGCCTCATTTCATCAGGTGTTTAGAGGTCAAGACTCATTCATGAAGAATTTCCTCAAAATTCCATTAGAATAAGATTCTTCATTAGCAAGATCTTCCCTATCTCTGGATTTCCATCTCTTTCTTCTTTTCTCTCCTCCCTCACTCTCTCTCTACCATTATATTACTTCATTTTGATTGAATCAAAATTGAATTAAACCTTTATTTCAAAGTAACTACTATAAAAAATGACATTTAAGTAATTAATTACAATAATGTGTAAGCACTAAGCATTCAATATTATAAAACCCTAAGTAAATGAAGGGAATAAGAAGACTCGGTTGATTCTGTGTGATCCGGGAGTGATTGAGATTGTGTATCTATTGCAACAGGCTGGGAACATTGTCATAATGGATTGATGAATATTTTTGGATACATAAATATGAAGGATAGAAGTGCCCGCAGGAGGATAGGAGCAACCTAGAAGTTAGTGATCAATTTGGGTGCTAGTCTCCACTTAGATGTTCAAATTCTAACTTTTTTCTGGGTCAGAAGGTCTTTGCTCCAATATTATCTTTATCACTCCAACTTCACTGTTAGGTTTTTTATTACACCTTAACCTACAAAATAGATGACTAGATACATATGCCTAGAAACTACATCAAATATAATAAACAAAGATGTAAAAAATTGGAGTCATAATGACCCCAATGGTCACTTGCAGAGTAAATTTATGACCGATTCGTTACGCTACATATCAGACTCCATGTAGTTCTTGGTGTTTTTTTGTGTATATTTGTCTCATGCCCTAGGTTTCCCTTATGAAAGTTACACAATGATAGAGGGTTAGATCTATATTTTCCAAATATGTAGAATTTGTGTGATGGAATAGAATGAACTCCCCTCCTATGCAGAATTTGTGTGATGGAATAGAATGAACTCCCCTCCTATGCAGTCTATACAGATCAATTCAACTCTTGTCCCTTGTATGGATGTGCTAGATGTATGCCTTATATTTCCCTTATTCCTTTTGCAAGCTTAGGTGATGATAGATAATGTTCATAGTGCTTGGCCTTTTATTTGAGAGAAGTAAATAAGTATATATATGATTCCCTTGTTTGAATTTCATAATTGACACCTAAAAGGCTGATCCAAAGTGTAAAAATATGACCAAAAAATGAAAAGGGCCCAAAAGGGTAAGAAGAAGAAAGAGAAGGAAAGAGAAGGACATGAGCACATGGGTGTTTCTGTCCTAATTGGGTGCTAATGTCTGAAGCCATCAAAAGGTAAATTATTGAAGTTTCAGCAGAGCTGTAAAATGTGTAAATTTAGTAAAGTGTGATAGATAAAGAAACAAACAAGACCAAAATCAGTTATCAACCACTAGTTTTCTTTGCTAGCAATTATGTATACATTAGTATGCTTTAGGACCTATAAATGTACCCAATTACATATATTTTATGTCTACAATTACCCCCACTTTATTTTTTTGAGTGAATAAGCGATAGCATAAAGTAGATTTTTTGTCATTTTGGAGGGCATATGGATGTCCTAATTTTTAAGTGCAGGAATCGCTAGCGATTCATGAAATCATTGTAGATTGATGTGAATCACTAGCAATTCAACTGCTATATTGTAGTAAAGAATATTTGATTAAAAATAGTATGATTTTCTATGGAATGTTCTCAATTTTTTATGGTGTTTTTGGTTCCAATTTGGTGATTGATGTTGATGTATTAATATTGATGCTAATTATTTTAGATATTTAGTTAATGTTGATATTTATTATATTTTGCGATGATGTTAATGTTGATGTTAATGCACTGACGCACACTAACACACATGTCACAGAGGAATCTATCATAACCCCTACGACACCTAAGACCTATGACCTCACCTAAATGAGATGAATCACCACATGATATGAAAATTCACACACCAACACCCCCCCTTAATCTTAACTTATAATGATGCAGAAAGTAAGAAATGAGAAATGGGTCTTGGTAACTAAGCCTAATGAGGCACCCATGAACAACAAGGATCTCAAGCAATGGAGGAAAATATAGTGGGAAAAAATCCACAACAAGAGACAAAAAATCTCTCTCACAATCTAAAAAATATGTCTCAAATGGGTCCTTGAAACTAAGGATCATGATAAGATACCCATGTACAAAAGGGAAATTTTAATGGAAGAAGAAAAAGAAGATAGGAGAATAAGGAGACAAGAGGAATGCAGAAGAATCCATAGACGAATCTGAACTCTATAACTCTATGAAGTACCCAAGAAAATCATCGATGATGTGGTCCTCAGCTAATGGAGTGAAGAAGAACTAACTGCATCAAACAATGTGCCTTCCATTAGGAAGGACAAGAATGGAGTATTGGAAGTCTACCCACTTTATGAAGGAAATAGAAGGTAGTAATATGAATAACTTTGAATATGTTCCACATAAGTGTGACATAGATCTAGAAAATTAGTACCAAGGAACCAGAGCTAATGTCATGTGTTGGTACCCAATCTTACACCTCTTGCAGGCCAAGAAGCATTAACACTTGAAATGGGATTATCTAAGTATGATATACTTGTTGTTTTGTACCTGAGGAATATGTCTGAAAAACTTATTCAAAGCTGGGAATTAGAGGGACTGAGTGGCACGTACAAAGGGGATGACCTTCCCTGCTGCTTTAGGTCCTTCCTTTATACAAGTTGAGAGAACCCATTTTTTAACATAAAATTGTGAAGAAAATAAGTGGAATCATAGTTTCTTAGTCTTCTCTTTGAAATTTTGGAGATCAGTTCTGAATGAACATGTTCAATCTTCCTGAGGATCCCATGCAGTATAGATAGGAGGATGGAGACACAAAGACTCCGAGCGCAGTTGTGGTTAGACCTATGATCATTATTGACGAGCAAGTGGCTATTGGTCCTTATGGTGATGGTGATATTGTACAACTTGATGATATGGGGTTCAGTCTAGAGCATAGTGTATGGTGGACCTGAGTACTAAGAGATTTTTATAAGACCTAAGTTGTACAATAGGTGAGATGGGTATGTGCTCAAGTAGAGGGAGGAACATAGGAACAAGATGTTATCAAGGTTTTGATGATAACGATGAGGAGGAGGAGGGTGATAATGATATTATAGAAGTTATTACAGAGGTGATAGCTGAGAAGGCCGTGATGGAGGGAGAGATGGATGTGGCTTGAAGAGAGATAAATGATTGGCCATAAATTACCATTATTTTGTCCTTCCAAGTTACCTTTGAAAGTGGATTTAAATGTAATGTAGGAACTTATAGTTTTCTTAAGATATAATATAGGATATATATCTTGTTCATTATTTAGAAATATTTTATTATCTATTTTGTTGACTAATATATTGATTAGTTGGGAAAAGATGCAAAGTCTTGTGTATGCAAGCCATAAAAAAGATAATGATAGTAGTGGGAAGAGTGGAATTGATCATGGACAAGAAATCTCAACTCAAAAATTATTTCATATTCAAATTCCTCTCAAAAAAATATGCAAGTTCAAAAAAATAATCATCTCAATCCGAGATCACATGAAAAAGTTATAGTTGTATTAAGTTAGCTCCGGAACTCAAATAGATTTAGTTCCAGAATTCATAGATTTAGTTTTGGAACTCGCATGTTTAGTTCTGGAACTCATAGATTTAGTTCTAGAACTCACAAATTTAGTTTTAGAACTCCAGGTTTAGTTCCAGAACTCACATGTTTAGTTCTATAACTCACATATTTAGTTCTAGAACTTGTAGATTTAGTTCCGTAACTCATAGATTTAGTTCAAGAACTTGTAGATTTAGTTTCAAAACTTGCATCAATCAAATAACATTTAGTTTTATAACTTGTAATTTGTATATTTATATTTTCAAGCAATTAAAACAATGGACAAAGGTGCAAGGTATATAATGAAAATTATTTCTAGAACTTGTAATTCATGGAAAAAGCATATTTAGTTCCGAAACTTGCATAAAAGGAATGACAGCTTTAGTTTCGTAACTTGCATCAAAGGAATGATAGCTTTACTTCTGGAACTTGCATCAAAGGAATGACTGTTTTAGTTTTGAAATTTGCATAAAATGGGAACTATGAATAATTAGAGAATCCAATGAAAAATATGAGAGAGGTTTTTGTTCATAGAAATTTTATTAATAAAAACCTCATTCATATTTGCTATAGGTATTACCAATAAAGATAAATTTAACTTTTAGTGAGCTGCAGTCCGAAGAAAAGTGTATCAGATGAGCACTAAAAATTCTATAAATGGAAACATAAAATTCAAATGGAAAATATGAGAGAGGTTTTTGTCCATAGAAATGTGTTTAATAAAACCTCATTCAAATTTACTACAGGTTTTACCACTGAAGATAAATCTAACTTTTAGTGAGCTGCAGTCCAATTAAAAGTGTATCAGACGAGCGTTAGTAGTTCCATAAACAGAAAAGTAAAACAGAAAATATGAGAGAGGTTTTTGTTCATAGAAATGTGTTTAACAAAAACCTCATTTAGATTTGCAACAAGTTTTACCAATGAAGATAAATCTAACTTTTAGTGAACTACAGTCCGAGGAAAAAGCATATCAGACAAGCATCAAAAGTTCCACAGTAAAAAACAACAAAGTCAAATGGAAAATTCAGGAAAGGTATTTGGTCAAAATCATCTTTTGACAAAAAACCTCCTTCCAATAATGTAGAAGAATAAAATCATTATGATTCTTGTTACCGAAAAGCAAGGAGAAGATTTGGGAGCAAATCTTCCTAAAATAAGTAAGATAAGACTTTGACTCCAATAATATATCTCTCTCCATATTTTGTGGAGATGGAGATCTTAGTTGTTAGGATTGGAATAAAGATAAGATTAGATTGTATTTCCTAAAATAAGGAGTTGGTTGGACACATAAATTATAAATGCAACCTTACACACTCAAATATGTAATGTTTTACTATCAAGAAATGAAGATTGTTATTTTCTCTCTAATATTTTGTAATTTTGAGTTAAGATCTCAAAGCATGGTTTAAATCCTCTTCCAAGGAATGAGTCTGGCCAATAATTTTAAGGAAGATGGATCTATGTATTTATTTGTATGTTTATTATTTTGTAATAATTTGTGTTGTATTGTCTTTTTCTTGTGTAATTATTCATCTTTCAATTGTATGTGTGTTCTTCATCTTTGTATTTTAATTCATTTAGTCTGTGTGTATTTATAAAAGTGTTCCTTTAAATTTATGCAAGTGTGATTTCATTTTATGCATTTGGTTCTGTATTTCCAGGATTCTTTCCACAATTTCTTCTCTTAATGCATAGCCTTTGTTTGACATTATTTCCTGGCAAGTTTTATTACCTTCATGCAAGTGTGATTTATTTCATGTAAATTTTATTTCTACAAGTGTGCCTTTAAATTTAAGCAAGTGTGATTTATTTTAGATCTCTCATGGTATAAAATGGTGAAGGACTCAAACTTTTAAAGGAAGATGCTTTCCTGCATGATCTTACTTTTCATTCTTTGATTCTTTGTTGCATACAACTACTTCACTTGACTACCAACCCAGAATCTCCTTTGACCTATATTTGATGGCATATTTCCATGAATTCTTAGACCAGAGAGAAATGATTCCTACATTGCATTTTTGGTGCACTCAAATTTTAATTTCAATGAAAAATTAAATATTTCTTTGTCTAGGGAAATAAGCACCACATCTAGCCCCATTGCCTGTTTTAGAACATGCTCCATTAAACATCATAACCCAAGGGGCACTAAAATTTTCCAATTTTATACTATCCTTTATGTTATGGTCCTCAAATTCTGTATACCCCACAAAGTTATTTGCATCCACATCAAAAAATAACACTTCATAGGAAGTGTTATTTGGATCTTCAATCAAATGTAGCTTCTTCTTCTCACCATGTAATTTCACCAAGTTTCTCTCCAAGGGTAGAGTAGCTTAGGAAATATCCATTTGAACAATACCTCCCATACTTGTAGCCCACTTTCTAGAGAGAAACATTCCCTGTTTATTAGGGAAATCAATAATGACCACATTCATGGTCAAGTATTTACCAGGATAAGCATAGCTAGTTACACAACTAAACCTTTCACATATCCAATAACTAACACTTCCCTTGAATCCATGACATGACACTTTCCAAAAAAAAGTCACATTTATGTCCAACTCATTCATAACCTCCAGTGGCATTATGTTTCATGAGGCTCATGAATCAAAAATACAATTATGGACTAATCTATCGTTAATGATTAGTGTGGTAAAAAATGGGTCTACATCTGGGATTCGACCAAAGAAGTGCCTAAATATAATTTTGGGGATTCCCCCATGCTTTCTATTTTTGTAAGCACTTCTATCTTAGCAAAAATAGGTGGAAGATCCACATTTTTAATATATTTACTCTTGACAACCATTTCCTCCTTGAATCCTAAGTATTCAAATGCTCTCCTTCTATGCTCAGGGATCCTAAGAAGCTCAATAATAGGCACAATAAATTTGATCTGGCTCAAAATTTGAGCCATTTCACAAGGGGTTTACCTAGGAAAATTGGTACTAGTGAGGAAAATTGATTTCCTTTTCTGGTGGGATGAGGTCCTTTACTACTTGAGCATTGGTAGGGGAACTTGGTTTATTGGAAATAACTGGATTTTTTTAGGTAGATATTTCTTTGGGCCATTCTTGGGGATGTTAGTTAGGATAGGTGACTTTTGTTTAGGTTGTGGCCCTAGTCCCTTAACCATCCTATTTTGCAAATTGTGTTCCTTTTCTTATGCTACTACTTCATTCATCATAAGTTGCCTATCCTCTTCAAAGGGTACACCACCATCGTACTTTTTTATCATTAAATCCCTAAAATACACAAATTCATGGTTAGGTAATTCAAATGCTTGAACCATATCTATATCAACCCAACTAGTAGAGGGGGAAGAAGATACCCAACTTATACAATCCTAAAAAGAATCCATAGTCTTGGCACTTAGCAACTCAGTGGAAGTAACTCCTTGTCATGGCTAGTCAACGCATTCAAACATACAAACATCACCAAATGTATCCTCATCATCAACCTCTTCTTCTTCTACACTGGGGTCACATGGGGGATGTAGTAGAAAATATTTGTCACACCATTCAATGACATGATCCTCTTCTACTAATGACACTCTGACAATCAATGGATCAGGGACTAAATTGTTTTCTCTAGGGGTTTGTTGTTTGTTCCCTAACCCCATAGGTCCTTTCCCTCTATCATCTGCTCTATGATCACCCCTGGGATGACCCCCAAATCTGTTTTGTCCCTGGGGTTGGTGTTGATGTTTGGGATTTGAAGCTAAATCCTTCTCTGCCCTATCAATCTTGTATGATATTTCCTTTACTGCTCCTACCAAAGTTTTGACCACCTCCTCTAGATCTACTCCCTTACTTACCCGAGGCTTCTCAGGATTGATTAATTTTACACCTTCCCTCTTTGGAGGTTTCCTCGGCTACCTTAATATTATTCTCAAATTGTATTTTCATAGAGAAACCTTGCCTCAAAGTTCTAGGGTTTTTATCCCTCAAATAATATGATCTACTTTCTTGTCAAAGGCATAAAAATATTTAATTAGGAAGGATTCATCACTCGAACTAAATTTCAGAGGCAGTCTGGTCAATGTCTTATTAAATCTAGTGTTAAAATACTAGACATGCTCATTAGGGTTTTTCTTTATATTCTCCAATTCAATGAGAAGGAACCTGGGATCAGTTTTATCACCATATTTTGATTTGAATGCATTCTTCATTTATGACCAAGATTCAATAGAATTGTCAGGAAATCAGGGAAAATTTTAGTGGTGAATATTCATTAATTCATGAATATTTCGGTTTTTGAAATTTTAAATTGGTGAATATTAAGGGTACAAGCTAGCACCAATTCACCAAAATTTTATGGGTACAATTTAATTAGAGGGGTCAATTTTCCATTCCCATGAAATAGAAATTCACAAAATTCACCTAAATATAGTTTGTCGATAGCATATGCTACCAGCCGACAAAATTTAGTATGTTGTTGGCTGGTAGCATAAAAAATGCTACTGGATGACCATATGCTACCAGTGATAGCATACTATAATCAGACAGTTTCATGAAAATATGCTACTAGTAGCATATAACAAAGCTACCATGTTGTTATCATTAAAAGTATTTCGTGATGTCTTGATATTCTCCATTTGTGTAAATAATTTTCCCAGATTCACCAAGTATTTTCTAAGGCTTCTTTTCATAGGGATCCTTAAAATTCCCTACAGGAAATAATTTGTACCAATATCTGGCATCCTCTTATAGATGTATAAATAACTTTACATATACATCCTCATGCTCGATCTCAAAATCTTCCATAGTATTATGAAAAATCTTGAGATGTTGGTCTCCACTAATGGCATTATTGCCTTGAAATTTGGACAACCTATTTCTTACTTCATGTGGGACTACATTTGGATACCCCGCCATTCCATCGAAGTTTATAAGCTTGTATACATTCACAACAAAAGGTCTAGGCGGAGGTTGGGCCATGTTATTAACTGGAGATGTTCCAACAGGAGGATTAAAATGATGGGGACCTGGAGGTCTCTGAGGCAAGGGAGTGTGATCTTCAAACTGTTGATCCTTTAATGACTTTGTTTCACAAAATATTTTATTATTTCTAATCAATAAAGGAGGGAATTGAAGAATACCCTGATCACTTGTAAATGAAGGACCCCCTGAGGTATTGGAGTATACAAATTAGCACTTGGACTACTTGATCCAGAATTATCTGAAGTAATTGAATAATCCTCTACCAAAGGTTGATCAAAATCAGGAATATGTACTAACTTTCCCTTCTATCTTTTGATCACTTAAGGCCTTCCAGACTTGTTTTCTTCCTAGATTAGTCTTTCCCAACTTCTAGGAATAATCTTCTATGGAAGGATATGACTTAAGAAAGCATCTCCTTCCTTCCAACTTTGTGAAATTGATGATGGATCAACCAATGATTGAGATACTTGTGCACTGGTATTTACCATAATCTCTCTAGAAGAATGGAGCCACCACTAAGGTCTTGCACCTTAGATGTGTAAACCAATTTAAATAACTTGCCAAATGATATTTCACAATCAATTTATCAAATCTTTAAAATTTTTCACAATCCTTTATCAATTATTTACCCCTAGCCAAGTCAAATTTAATGGAAATCTTTGCTTATACTAGGAAAATATAAAGAGAAAAAATTCAATTAAGCTCTATTTTTAGCAAAGCTTGATAAAGGATTGAGTTCTAGATCATGAATTTGTATCATACACACTTCAAATGTTACCAGAGATCAACTTATTTTACTTAATTTAAGGAAATAGTCCCCAGAAACGGTGCACCAAAAGTGTGTTGGTACCCAATCTTTACACCTCCTGCGGGCATGCTCTAAGTATGGAAGACTTGTCGTTTTGTAGCCGAGGAAGATGTCTAAAAAACTTATTCAAAACCGGGCATTGGAGGGACTGAGTGGCACATACAAAGGGGATGACCTTCCCTATTGCTTTAGGTCCTACCTTTAACCAGGGTGAGAGAACCCATTTTGTAACCTGAACTTGTGAGAAAAATAAGTGGAATCACAGTTTCTTAGTCTTCTCTTTGAAATTTGGAGATCAGTCCTGAATGAACATGGTCAATGTATGCACTATTTAACTCTCACGAGTTGTCACACTAAATAATGCAAATGTCACTCAAGTAGGACTCAGGTTACTCTAGACAGTGGAAAGTTTGGTCTGCTTCTGCATATTTATGAAAAGGGAAGGTAAAAATGGTAAAGTCCCTTGGCAAATGTTCATAGGAGAAAAAACAGAAGTGGTTCAAAAAGGATTTAACAATTGTAGGTTTGTATTTGTGTAGGAGTGGGAGATTAAAGTAGGATAAAATTGATTATACAAAATTCTCAAAAACTTTAACAGTGTCAGAAAATTGCTCAAGGCGAAAAGAACACATCAAACAACCAGAAACAACCCTTTAACCAGAAGATATGCACTCATGGAAGCCCAAGAATACATGCTTTCACACAATATTTAAGAAATTAAACACAAAATCTCATGTTAACCTCTCAATAAAACATTGACAATTCCTGATCCATTACACCTAAGATTCACTCAAAGACTTACAAAAATCTTCTCAACAAAATGGATGCATCATGAATTTAAAATTGTTTACCATACTATGAAAGGAAAGATTTTCCCATGGCATAATTGTAGTTGCCAAAACACCACCACCAGGACAAGATCTAGTGTAATTCAGAGGAATTATCAACACAAGATTGCAACAGGAGAGATAAATGGTTGATTTAAAGTATATCACCCAAAGACAAAGATAACAATGCTCATGAACATACACAGTTTATTTCAAGATTTTCAGATTTCTTAGCAAGGGAAAATAAAGCCTATGATCTCAATGCTTGTCAATGGTTGTACACTTGCAACCATCTTGATATAAGAATATTTGAAATATGAAACAAATCACATGTATCTCAATTCGATTCAGGTTTTCAAGAATGCTTATCAGTTTACATTGTTTCTTCTAAAATTTTAGAAAAATTAACCCCCCTGATATGAGAACATGCCTCTCATATCTATACAATATTTGATTCTTTGCTTGATTTTTCCCCCCAAAACTTTGAATCTTTTCAAGGAATATTCCTAAGGAACATATATCTGATTCTTCTATTTTGAAAATATCTTATTCCCTATCATGCCATGTGGAGAGATCTTTACAAATGTTTCCAAGTGTATGTTTCATTCCCTTATGTTGAATGGGATGCCTCTGTCATTTATTTTGGCATCATCAATTTGATCATTTATACTTTGGGTAGATTTGGAAACCTTTTTAATGATTTTTAGCACCCCCAAATAGTTTGATTTGATGTTAATCATTCCCACCTTTTGGGAATCCACCTCAAAACACACACAATTATTGTCATATCTTTCTGAGCTAAGTATTTCCACATGTGTTGTGTTACATCAGGCCAATTACCTCCTTTTTGTATGATATCAGTCTACTTCACATTTATCTCCCTCATGTGGATATCATAGACAATCTCAGCAATCAACTCACCATGATTTTTCTCATCTTAACTCACCAACCTCATCTTCACTATAAATTCCCACCATTTCTTCTACAAATTCACATCCCTTCTTTTAAGTGTGAGAAGCTTAGTGAAATTATTTGTCTGCAATATGGTGGGAGTAGCATTAGCATCCAGTTTGAAAGAGATTTCCTTCGAGGATTTAAACTCAATTTTTTATTTGTCAGGCCCAGATGAAGCATTCATAAGAATGCTATTTGGAATTGTAGATCTAGAGGGACTATAATGGGCCATTAACAACTCAAGTGTTCAAGTGGCTCTGATTCGAAGACTAATCAGGATCAGTCCCATCTTTTCTACTTTCCAAATGATGTATTTTCATCTTTTCAGGTGGGAGCATCAGAAAACTCCTGAGGTGTTGAAGCAATTTTGGCTCAAGAGCAGGCCTGTTGTGAAGGGTGCAGTTGATAACACATGCCCCTTTCATTTGTAATGAAGAATTCACTGTGAAGGACTTTCCTTCAAAATCTTATGTGCTCGATGAAGGGAATTTTATAGACATTGTGCCTTCTCTTTCTCACAAGGTGACTGAGTTAGAGCAACGTGTTTCTACTTTAGAGAAGAGGCCAACAAAATATTTTCCTTCACAACCTCCTGGGGCATCATCATTCTTCATGAAGAAATGTAGGGGTGAGTCCATCTCCAAACCTCTTGCTCAATCTACTCCAAAAACTACCATGATTGCACTCCCAGCCACAAAAAACACTTCCATTCCACCCTCTACCTTCAAAGCATCAGGGAAGAAAGCACTTTCCAGGGGTGGTTTGGATCTCTAAGGGTGGGTTTCTTCTTACAAGATAAAGATAAAGTTGATCGGTATGTTGGATGGTCCTAGGGAAAATGTTGATGATCTCATGGCTCTAGACATGTCTCATAGTTTGGCAGGGGACATTTTATTTGTGCAAATGGCTGCTGGGATAGAAGAATTTGTATCTAGGAAGAATAGGATTTTAAAGAAAATTCCTTCTTTTCAGAGAGGATTTCTTAATAGTAGAAGATTAGGTATCTTTCCCTTAGTCCTTTTTGGTATAATGTCAAGAATGTATGTAAACCTTTTCCTTGGCTGGGGCCCCTATAGAACCCCATTTTTCTTTCTTTTTCAAATGCAAAAGATTTAAGATGTTACAATGAATTTCATGTTAATAATAGATATAGAATTCTATTAAAACATAATGAAATCCTACTGCATTGTTCCACATTACATACATAATTGAAATCCACAATTTAAAACAATATTCAACTATCATGAATGAAAGTAACAACTGGAAAAGGAAAGTTTTTTAGAAAAGACAAGCCTAAGCTTGCTCACAGTTTAGGATGATCATCATCTCCTTCTTCATTGTCTTCCTCCTTGTTAGGTCACATGTCCATGTAAGCATCAAATATTTGGAACAACTACATCAACTCCTCTTCATCAGGTCCTATGTGATGTTTGAATATTAAGTTATGCCTATTCAACACCTCAACACATTTTTCCATCCTTTTCTTATACTCTTTCAATTTTTTAGTCAGCTCAACAATTTTTTTTCCACAGAGATAAGCCTCTTGATGACCTCATAGGAGCAATGTTCCTCTTTGATGTATTGATCAAAATATTGAATCAGGATATCAATCTCCAAGTCCCCATAAGTAGGTTTTCCTTTGTCAAATACCATCTCTTCTAACCTATATCTATAGTATCAATACCCTTTTCTATCCAATCCTTCTCTATTTCCACCTTTTCCTTGACCTGATTCACAACTTCTACGCTAATTTTGGATAAATATTCCAGTGCATACTGAAACCCTTTTTCCTCATGTAACACTATTCCTTCATTTTCTACTAATTCCTCATCAAGTTTGGGAAGGATCCCTTCCCAATGGTACAATTCATTTTCACATTGATCATTTAATTCATTTATGTTATTGAGCATGTTGGTTAACTCTGCATACCTTTTTATTGTTTTTTCAATGATTTTTCTGCCCTTTTGAGACAAATCCTCCACCCATTTATCTATTGCCTTAGCCTTCTCACTAGCTTTTTCTATTTTACTCAGGATTTCTAGAGTAATGGTAGTGGCAACATCCTGGCTTTCTTCTAATGGCCCTACCAAATTTTGTAAGCATGAAGTCAATGTCTTTATTTTCTCCTTCAACTACTTTTAGATACTTTGTCTTCATCAACCTTCTGTAACAAGCCTTCAACTGCTATTGTGACATCTTGTTTTAATGTTTCCCTAGTAGGCTTCCCCAATTGGATGTGCTTGACATCATAATCACTTATTGTAATCTCATCCTTTGACTTACCTTGATGGGGAGTTGCAATCTCTAGGGTCCTAAATCCATGTTGATCTACATGTGTTTTAGTGAGAATCCTTGCTTTCTTTGAAGCTTTTTTGGGTTTTGGGAAGGCAATGCTTGTGATATCTAAAAATCCTCTTTGAACAACTTCCTTTTCCTTCTCTTGAAGGAGTCCTCCCAACCAACCAGTCATAGGGGCATTACCCATATTTACTCCTTTTGGTGTGAGGTGTGGAGTTTCAGAGTACAACACTAATTCTGTTGATGTTCCTTGCATATCTTGAGGTACTGACATATCTTTGTGTGTTCCTTCAACTTTCACCACTTGTTTTTCACTTTCCAGTGTCACCATCTTTGGTTTCTCTTTATCTTGGTCTCGAATCTGAGACTGGTTAATACCTTCTGACTCTTTTCTACCCATTGTCTTTCTCACCTTGACCCTTACCCTCTACAGAAATTACAGGTACACTTGTTGTTTCCCTTGAACTTTCATCTGGGGTGGCCATTACACTTGCATCTTCTTTCAATTTCTCTACTGAAGTGGCCACTACATCTGTAGCTTCCTTTGGAATCTCCCTATCCAGACTTAGAACCTTAAATGGCTCCTTGTTCTTTGAAATATCTTTATCCTCCACAAGTGGTTGTTTGGTAGACAAGTCTCCTTGGGATTTCTCCTTAACCACCTTTTTCTTTGTTGGGTCCTCTTCTTGTTGCTTTGTTGGCTGAGATTCAAGGATTGATTCCTGATTTTTACCTTTATTGTCAGTTTGTGTACTTTCCTCAGTATTGGTCTCAGTGGGTCTACTTATTTCTTTTGCAGTCTCAGTTATAGTTTCCTTTGTGGTACTTGTACTTTGAGAAACTTCACTCTCCTTTATTATCTCTGAATCCTTGGGTGGCTGAATTTTAGTATAGAAAACATCTGATACAGATGTTTCATCCATAATTGTTTGAGTCACCATTTCACTTTCCACAATAGGGGTTGTACTTTCAATTTGAATACCTTGGGGTTGAGCCCCCAATTTGATATTTGATGATTGATCAAAATCTTGTATGTGTATTTCTTGTTGGGAAACACTTGCACCCTCCACTATATAAGTTTCAACTTTTATATCAACCATCTCAAGTCTAGGAATCTCTTTAAGTAACTCCAAATCAATTATTTCAATAGGCATTTTTGAATGTTCCTCAGGTTGTACAACAACTGGTTTATCTTGCACTTGTTCTGTCATAACATCACTTGGATGACTAGATATAGGGGCACCATAAACTATTCCTACAACAACTTCAGTTGGAGACAAAGATGAAGTTACAACTGGTGGTGGTACAACTGGAGTAGAATGAATACCTTCAGGAGTCTGTAATGGCATTTCTTGATGAGCCAATGAAGTAACAATTTTCTTTTGAGTTTCAGTTAGGGTAGGAGGATCAATTACTTCAGGCTCCTTTCTTTTGTGTTTCTTTGCACCACCATGACCACCAATATCCCTTTCCAAAGGAAATATTACTTTATCCCTTTTTGTAGTTCTTTCAAAACACTTGAGTTCAGGGCCCTCCCTTCCCTTAGCACTTTGCACTATAAGTGTTGGATCAACATTTGACAGAGATCCCCTCATCTTCTTTGGTGCACTAGATGACCCTGGTAATACCACTGAGGGAGTTCTTGGTTTAGTCAAACCTATCCCTTTGGCTTGTATTGGCACTACTGAAGTAATGGGAGCATCTTGCATAGCCCTCAAGAGTATTCCCTCTTCCTTCAAAGTCAAGGTAGTATTTGAAGTTCCAGTCCTACTTGTGGATGTTGTCCATTCATCAATGGTCTCAGTAGTTGGATTTTTACTGGGTAATTGGGGAGCTTGTCCATTCAAGGGGTCCATTTTTTCTACTCCCTCTTTCAGGGGAGGGAGATCTTCCTTCAAAGTCTTCAATTCTCATAACTCCCTTAGCACTTTTGTATTTTGTAAGGATAAATCTAGACCCTTCCCAATCAACCAAGTCAGTGTTCTCCTCATTACATTAGTAATTATTTCATGAGGATCATCTGATTCTTCCTCTTTCCAATCTATAGGACTGATTGATTTTGACCCCATCTTTTGGTCAAGGTAATACTAACCCACCACATTTTTATCATCTTCTATTCCTTGAGGAATTATAACAATTTTGAAGTCAATAACTTGTCTTAAAGTCATTCTAGAATAATCCCTCAGTCTAACTTCTTCTTCATCCATGCAATTCATCCAGTAGTCTTCAAAATGGGGTTCATGTTCACCTGTACTGACAACCCACCAAATGTCATAATTAGGCCTTGGTGTAAATTTATCCATTTGAAACCTCTCCATCTCTTCATCCATTAATCTGGCTTTTACTATTGTTTGGAAGGAATATCTCCCAATTTTGAGAGGGAATTTTATGTTTGTTTTATGTCTCCTTGCAATATTTTTATGTACAGGGGTCAATTGTCTTGAAAGTTCCATTAAGACCCACTTATCATTCACATATCTAGGAAACTTATAGGGTTGTCCTTCAAATCCACTTACCCTGAAATATGTGAAAAATATGTATTGTATAAAGATGTAGCCATATTCCATAATTGCAGCCCTAACATTAGCAGATAATCTGTATTGTTCCCATTATGGTTTGAAAAGGCAAGTTATAGGGGTAATGAAAGCATCATTTATGTGCCTGACATTTCCTCTCCATTTGTCCAATCTCAATTGTGAATATACATCGTACATCCTATGGGTTTCAAAACTTGCCTATTGTAAGAGACCTAGGAATGATTTGAAACATGCAATATTATAGATGAGGTAAGACATCATGTAGAATCTGATATCAACTAGATCACCTGTCCTGATTTTTGTAGCTATTGTCATGAGTTGGGTATGAATAGATGTTGATATAAATCTTTCCCATCAGAAATTTCCCTATTCTTCCAAGATAACCATTATGAAGGGGTACATCCACTCTTGAAAATTGTTAACCCCTTCTAACCCTGCCATCCTACTTAGCATTACAATGAGGTCCTCAACCTCTTCAAAAAACATGGCCTTAGTCAATTTCTTGGGGATTCTTTTGACAGATGGCTTCCTTTCTTTCAACCATTGGGTATTTAACATTTCAGCATATTCATCATGTCTTGCATCATAATCAATCTGTGTTGATTCAACAGTAGCAATTACTGGTTGAGCCAACTTTGGTAACCCCAATATTTCCCTAAAAGCTTCTGGTGTCAAATTTATTACTCTTTCCCCACTTCCATCCAATACCTCCTTCTTCTCTGGGTCATAATTTTCAGCACACAACCATACAAGCTCTCGGAGAGTGTATAGATGGTGGAAACACAACTACTAAGGTAATGTGGCTGGCATTAATGGCCACCATCCATTGGCTCTTATTCGGAGCATGAAGTCTTCTCAGGAAGTCATCTAGATCAGAATTCAGTAATTTTGTATCCATGACATTGTCTAAATCACTAGAAATATTGGAAGTTACATGGAAACCTGATTCCAGAGACCTCATCTTGTGGTTTTTGATCTTTCCTCTTAATTCCTCTTAATCCCAATTTAAGTATCGAGAACACTAAGGTAAAGTAAGGACTTCCCATTTCTTTGCAAACTCTATGAAATTTTCCCCTGCTTTTGTAACTCCAAGTTCCTTGGCTCAATTTCACCACTTCACAATCAATTCTTCTCCTTTCTTTCATGAATTAACACTTCCAGGGAATCCAAATTTCTCGCATGCAAGGTGAAAACTGGAAATGATAAAAAAAACCTTTAAAATTCATACTTTGATCCATATGCATGCATTTATGGTGGCAACCATTAATGATTTAAATCTTGACCTTTTGATCTATTTATCCTTTTGAATGTGAGCCATCCACGTGGCTTAATCTGAGACATTGTGGGGTTGGGGATTCTATTTGCAATTTTGTATATTTTTGAACAAGTGCCAAACTACAATTTTGACCCAAACATCCACTCTCTCATCCAACAAGGAATTTCATGGTGCACCAATAATCCATTTCCGTGCTCTAGTCATATTGAACTTTGGCTGAGAAGTTGACATGTGTTCCCCTTCGGACTTTGGGGATATATTTTCACTTTGCATTCCATTAGGCAAAAGACATTTAACACACACATGTAAAAGTGCACCAATAATCCAAAACAACTTGTAGACCCAACAAAAGGGGAAACAAAAATAATGAACAATCACATACAAAAATTCATAACACCATGTGGGCTCCAAAATCGGAGATGCCTACCATTAATAGGATTCCAATAATTTTCCATCCATATTTTTAAGAAAAATTATGTTCACAAACTCTGATGTTAATTGAGTATGGTCCCATCCATAAGAATCAAAATTTCCATGTTTTCCCTTATCTTCATGACCTACTATCCCACAATAAAACCAGATCCCAACATTGAATGCCCTTGGAGTCACCTTTTTATAAAATATCTTCTTAAGTCTTTCCTGATTTTAGGTGCTTCTGGTGGGATTCCCTTCTTTCTTCATCCAACTCTAGTATTTGATTAATTTTGGCTTCATAAGGGTTTTTCTCCTTCATCCTCAAGTTGTTGCATAAACTGATAAGAGGATAATTACATATGTAGCGGTAAAAGAGCTTGGACTCCATAAACAATTCAAAAGGACTCTTTCCAGTGGCTCATTTGGTAGTAACTTTGTCTTCCCATAGAGAAAACTTGAGTTGTTCACCCCATTTTCTCTTGTTAATTTCTAATGTCCTTCTGAGTATTTTGAGAAAGTTTTTGTTGCTAGATTCAACTTGACCATTCCCTTGAGGGTTGTAGTTATAAGCATAAGTCAAGTTAATACCATATTCTTGGCACATAGCCACTAAAGGTTTTTCTCTAAATCTCATGGCATTATCAACAACTATCTTTGTAGGCACCCCAAATCTACAAATGATATTATTCAAAATGAAGTCCATAACTACCTGATGAGTTGACTTTCTTGATAGGGATGACTTCAACCCACTTAGTAAAATAATCTGTAGCTACTAATATCCATCTGTGTCCTGCACTTGAGGAATCTAAAATTTCCCCAATAAAGTCCAACCCCCATTGCTTGAAAGGGGCTTCAATTGATACTGGTTGTAAAGGCAGGGCCCTTGAGGCTTTCAACCTCCTAGAGAATCTTTGGAAACTTTCACATTTTATGACTAATATTGTTGCATCTTTGAATAATATGGGCCACCAATATCCTTCTCTCAAAATTTTATGAGCAGTTACTCTTCCAGCAAAGTGGCCCCCACACACTCCTCCATGGAACTCTGCAATAATCTTGGGGGCCTCTTCCTCTATGATGCACCTTAATAAAAATTCCCTCAGGGTTTTTCCAAGCCAACCCATAATCAGTCATAACATATTTCTGGGAAGTCAACTTAAGTTTCCTTCTTTGATTCTTATCTAGATGCCCTAGACACTCCAAATTCTTTAGGTAATATATTACATCTTTATACCAAATGGAATTGGTCATTTTGTCCTAGAGGTCCAAATTTCCCTCCTTAATTGCATTGATTTCCATTACTTGCAGATTACTTTTTGTCATTAGTTTTTCCAGGCCCAAGCCTCTAACCAGTTTAGTAGTTTGAATATCCATATCATACTCCTCGAGCTTGTTTACCCAACGACATCTCTTACTAGATATTTCCATCTCAGACAATATATCCTTGACCATTGTGTGGGGAACATAGGCTATAATATTTGAGCTCAAGATATAAGGCCTAAAAATTTTAGTAGCTCTTACCAAAGAAAAATCTTGTTTTTCCATGATAGTGTATTTCAACTCAGCACCTTGCAGGGATTTGTTGAAAAAAGCAATGGGCCTTTCATTTCCTTCTTCATATTTCTGCAATAATACTAATGCAATGGTATTCTCAGATGCAAAAGAAAATATTTGAAAATGTTTCTTATAGTCAGGACTCGCCAATACTAGGGCATTTTTCAGTGCTTCCTTTATTCCAGTGAAATCTTGAACAACTCCTTCTTCCCATTTGATGAATTGGTCCTTATTCAACATGTTTATTATAGGAGAATTCATCTCAGTATAATTGGAGATGAACCTCCTAATAAAATTTATTTGATCAAAAAAAGATTGAATTCCCTTTTTTGATTTGGGTATAGGAACCTTACCAATTGCTTCCACTCTCTCAAGATCTATCATGACCCCTTCTTTGGATACTATATGTCCCAATAAATTTTCCTTTTGAACACCAAAGTGACATTTCTTGGGATTCAATAAAATTCTATATTCCCAGAATTTGATTAATATTTTCTCTATATGCCCCAAGTGGTCACCTCTTTTTCTAGAAAATACAGTCACATCATCTTGGTACACAGCTATGAAATCATTGATGAAACCTGAAAATGCCACATCCATGGCCCTTTGAAAAGTATCTCCAACATTCATTAGCCCAAATGGCATCCTAACATACACATATGTTCCCCAAGGGGTGGTGAAGGAAGTTTTAAATCTTTCGGATTGCTTCATAACCACCTGATTGTACCCTGAGAATCCATCCAATGTTGAGAGAAATTCAGATCCAGTAACCAGTTGCAACATATTGTCCATATTGGGAAATGGATAATTATCTTTAATTGAAGCCTTTTTTAGATTCCTAAAATCTACACAAAGTCTTATGTCTCCATTTTTCTTTCTCACTGGTACCAGATTAGCCACCCATGAAGAGTATCTGGTGGGTTGTATTATTTCCCATGTCTCTTAGCTTTTTCAACTCTTCTTACATCTTGAGTGAGAGAAGAGGGTTAATGGGCCTTTGTTTTTGTCTAAATGGCTTAGTATGAGGCTCCAAAGGTATCTCATGTTGAAACAAGTCCTCTCTATAAGCCTTCAACTCTGAATAGGACCATGCCAAACAATCTTGGTATTTTGTCAACAACTTTATATAAGCTTGCTTCTCTTCTTTTCTTAGATTACATCCCAACCAGACCTTCCTGGGTTTCTGTAGGGTTCCTAAGTTGTATTCTTCAACTTCTCTTGAAGTAGAGATGGGCCTTGTTTATTATCCTGTCAACATTGTCAAAATTAGACTCAAGGGAAACTAACCCTCTGGGAATTGTGTTGGTTTTCAGTTGAATTATGTATTTCCCAAACAAGGTTTCCTTCCCATCACAAACTGAAACCATTGGCTCAAGATCCATGTATTGATTTGTAAACTCACCTTCATTTTTCATGAACCTTTGTATCTGAGCATCATCCTCAAATACTTGCCAGTGTTTGACATTGTCAGGCACAGATGGTCTACATACTATTTCAACATCATAGCTACAATAAGGGGAAACTGTGTAATTATCAAATTGGGATGCAAGAACAACAAATTTTTTCAGCTTTTGCATTCTGAGATCTCTCATGGTATAAAATGTTGAAGGACTCAAACATATCAATAAATTCCCATACTTCATTATTGTATTGTTTCATTCTTTTTTGCATACAACCGCCTAACTTGCTTCACTACCAATTCAGAATCTCCTTTGACAACAATATCTTTGATCCCATATTTCCATGCAATTCTTAGACCCAGGAGAAATGCTTCATACTCTACAATGTTTTTGGTGCACTCAAATTTTAATTTGAATGAAAAATTAAATGTTTCTTTGTCTGGGGAAATGAGCACCACTCCAGCCCCATTTCCTATTTTAGAACATGCTCCATCAAACATCATAACCCAAGGGGCACCAAAACTTTCCAATTTTACACTATCCTTTATAATGTGGTCCTCAAAATCCACATACCCCACAAATTTATCTACATCCACATCAAAAAATAACACTTCATAGGAAGCATTGTTTGGATCTTCAATCAAATGTAACATTTTCTTCTCACCATGTAATTTCACCAAGTTTCCCTTTAGGGGTATAGTAGCATAGGACATATCCATTTGAACACTTCCTCCCACACTTGCAGCCCACTTTCTAGACAGCAACATGCCCCATTTAGCAGGGCAATCAACAATGACCACATTCATGGTCAAGTATTTACCAGGATAAGCAGCTAGTTACACAACCAAACCTTTCACATATCCAATAACTGGTACTTCCCTTGAATCCATGGCATGGCATTTTCCAAAATTTGTTTTCACCTTTATGTCTAACTCATTCATAACCTCTAGTGACATTATGTTGTATGAAGCTCCTGAAGTCAAACATAAAATTATGGACTAGTCTATCCTTAATGATCAGTGTGGTAAAAAATGGGTCCATATCCAACTAGAATTCAACCAAATGAGTGCCTAAATATACTTCTAGGGTTTCCCCCATGCTTTTCTAGTTCTTGAGGAACTTCTATCTCAACAATAATAGGTGGAACATCCACATTGTTGACATATTTACTTGTGACAACCATTTCCTCCTTGAATCCTAAGTACTCAAATTCTCTCCTTTTGTGCTCAGGGATCCTGAGCAACTCAATAATAGGCACAATAACTTTGATCTCACTCAAAATTTGATCCATATCATAGGGGGTGTACTTAGGAAAATTGGTACTAGAGGGCAAAGTGATTTCCTTTTCTAGTGGGATGAGGTCCTTTACTACTTGAGCATTGGTAGGGGCACTTGGCTTATTGGAACAACTGGGATTTTGTTGGGTAGATCTTTCTTTTGGCCATTCTTAGGGATGTTAGTTAGGATAGGTGCCTTTGGTTTAGGTTGTGGCCCTGGTCCTTTGACCATCCTATTTCACAAATTGTATTCCTTTTCTTGTGCTACTACTACATTCATCAGAAGTTTCCTATCCTCTTTAGAGGGTACACCACCATCATAATTTTTTATCATTAAATCTCTCAAATACTAAAAGTTATGGTTAGGTAATTCAAATTCTTAAGCAATATCTCTATGAACACAAATAGTAGAGAGGAAAGAAGATACCTGACTGACACAGTCCCAAAAATAATCCACAGTCTTGGCACTTAGCAACTCAGTGGAAGTAGCTCCTTGTGGTGGGTAATCAACACATTAAAACATATATACATCACCAAAGGTAGCTTCATCATCAACCTCTTTTTCATCCACACTAAGGTCATATGGGTAATGTGGTAGAAAGTATTTTTCACACCATTAAATGACATGATCCTCATCTACTAATGACACTCTAGCAGTCACTGGATCAAGGACTAACTTATTTTATCTAGGGGTTTTTTGTTTGTTCCCTGACCCCATAGGTCCTTTCCCTCTATCATCTATTATGTGATCACCCCTTGGATTATCCCCAAATCTATTTTTTCCCTGGGGTTGGTGCTGAGCTTGGGGATTTGAAGCTAAACCTTTCTCTTCCCTAGAAAGCTTGTATGAGATTTCCTTTACTGCCCCTGCCAGATTCTTGACCACCTCCTCCAGATCTACTCCCTTACTTTCCTGAGGCTTCTCAGGATTGATTAATTTGACACCTTCCCTCTTAGGAGGTTTCCCCACTACCTCAATATTATTCTCAATTTGTACTGTCATAGAGAAATATTGCCTCAAATTTATGGGGTTTTTTTCCCTCAAATAATATGTTACTTTCTTGTCAAAGGCATCAAAATATTTAATTAGGTAGGATTCATCACTCGACCTCAAGTTTATAGGTAGTTTTGTCAAGGTCTTATTAAATCTGGTGTTAAAATATTAGATAGGCTCATTAGGGGTTTTTTATATTCTCAAATTTAGTGAGAAGGAACCTGGTGTAAGTTTTATCACCATATTGTGATTTGAATGCATTATTCATTTATGACCAAGATTCAATAGAGTTATCATGAAATTATTTCTACCAATCCCTAACATCCTATTCTAGAGTGTGTATAAATAACTTCACATATACATCCTCATGCTTGATCTCAAAGTCTTCAATAGTATTATGAAACATCCTAAGATGTTGGTCTCCACTAATGGCATTATTGCCCTAAAATTTGGACAACCTATTTCTGACTTCATGTGGGACTACATTTGGATAACCCACCATTCCATGGAAGTTTATAGGCCTATGTATACATTCACAAAAAAGGAGGTCTAGGTGGAGGTTGGGCCATGTAATTAACTAGGAGGTGTTCTAACAAGAGGATTAAAATGATGGGGAAATGGAGGTCTTTGAGGAAATGGAGTGTGATCTTCAAAGTAATGATCCTTTAATGACTCTAGTTTCACAAAATATTCTATTACTTCTAATCAATAAAGGAGGGAATTGAAGAATTACCCTGATCACTTGTAAATGAAGGACCCTCGTGAGCTGGAGTATATAAATTTTCACTTGGACTACTTGATCTAGAACTATCATGAAGTTTTGGAGTAATCTTCCACTAAAGGTTGATCAATTTCAGTAATAGGTACAACCTTTTCCCTTCTTACCTTTTGATCACCCAAGGTTTTCCAAACTTGTTTTTCTTCCTGGATTAGTCTTTCCCAACTTCTGGGAATAATACTCTGGTAGGATTTGACTTGAAGAAATGTTTCCTTCCTTCCATATTTACAAAATTGACATGTAAATCAACCAAGATTTAAATACATTACACTTAGTTTTACTAGATAATTCTCACAGAAGAATGGAGCCACCACTAAGGTTTTACACCTTAGATATGTTTATTACTTGAAATGAACTTTATTAGATGATGATTTCATAATGCACAATTTAAAATATTTGTAAATTTTCATTATATTTTGTCAATATTATCCCAATGAAGTTAAATTTAATGGAAATCTTGCTTGTACTAGGAAAATATAGAGCAAACAAATTTATATTAGGCTCTATTTTTAGCAAATTTCAAAAAAGAATTGAGGTTCTCGATCATGAATTTCTATCAGACATAATGAAAATATTACCAGAGACACTTATTTTATTCAATTCCAAGAAATAGTCCCTGGAAACGGTTTCAAAAGCATGTTGGTACCCAAATTTACACCTCCTTTGGGGTAAGGTAGCATCATCACTTGGAGTGGGATGCTCTAAGTATGACAGACTTATCATTTTTTAGGCAGGGAAAATGTATAACAAACTTATTCAAAACTAGGAATTAGAGGTATTATATGGCACATACAAAGGGGATGACCTTCTCTACCACTTTAGGTCCTACCTTTAACCAGGGTGAGAGAACCCATTTTGTAGCTTGAATTTGTGACAAAAATGAGTGGAATCACAATTTATTAGCCTTCTCTTTGATATTTGGAGATCAAACCTGAATGAACATGGTCAATGTATGCACTATTTAACTCTCATGAGTTATCACACTAAATAATTCAAATGTCACTCAAGTAGGACTCAGGTTACTCTAGACAGTGGAAAGTTCATTCTATTTCTGCATATTTATGAAAAGGGAAGGTAAAAATGGTAAAGTCCCTTAGAAAATGTTCATAGATAGAGAAAACATAAGTGGTTCAAAAAGGATTTTAAAATTGTAGGTTTGTATTTATGTAGGAGTGGGAGATTAATGTAGGATATATTGGATTATATAGAACTCTCAAAATATTTAATAGTGTCAGAAAATTTCTCAAGGAAAAAAAACACATCAAATAACTAGAATAAACCCTTTAACCAAAAGATATGCACTCATGGAATCCCAAGAATACATGCTTTCACACAATATTTAAGAAATTAAACACAAAATATCATGTTAACCTCTCAATAAAACATTGAAAATTCTTGATCTATTACGTCTAAGATTCAGTCAAAGACTTACAAAAATCTTCTCAACAAAATAGATGTATCATGAATTTAAAACTGTTTATCATATTATGAAAGGAAAGCTCTTCCCACAGTGCAATTGTAGTTTCCAAAACACCACCACTAGGACAAGATCTAGTGTAATTCAGAGGAATTATAAACACAAGATTGTAACAAGAGAGATAAATGGTCAATTTGAACTATAACACCCGAAAACAAAGATAACACTGCTCATGAACATACATAGTTTATTTCAAGATTTTAAATTTCTAGCAAGGTAAAATAAATCCTATGATCTCAATGATTTTTAATGGTTTTACGCTTGCAACCATATTGACATAAGAATATTTGAAAGGTGAAAAAAATCACAGGTATCTTAATTCGATTCAATTTTTCAAGAATTCCTATAAGTTTCCACTATTTCTTCTAAAATATTAGAAAAATTAACCCTCCCTTTGATACAAGAACATGAATCTCGTATCTATAAAATTTGTGATTCTTTGCTTGATTAATTCCCCCCCCCCCAAAAAAACTTTTTATATTTTCAAGGAATAGTCTTAAGGAACAATATATAATTCTTCTACTTTGAAAATATCTTATTCCCTATCATGCCATGTGGAGAGATCTTTACAAATGTTGTCAGGTGTATATTTCATTCCATTATGATGAATGGGATGCCTATGTCATTCATTTTGACATCATCAATTTGATCATTTCTATTTTTGGTAGGTTGGGAAACCTTTTTTAATTATTTTTTAGCATCCCCAAATATTTTGATTTGATGTTAATCATTCTCACCTTTTGGGAATCCGCCTCGAAACACACACAATTATTGTCATATATTTTTGAGCTGATTATTTACACATGTATTGTGTCACATCAGGCTAGTTACCTCCTCTTTATGATATCAGTCTGCTTCAAATTTATCTCCCTCGTGTGGATATCACAAACAATCTCAGCAATCACATCACCATGATTTTTCTTAGCTCAACTTGCCAGCCTCATCTTTACGATAAATTTCCACCATTTCTTCTACAAACTTTCATCCCTTATTTTAAGTGCAAGGAGTTTAGTGAAATTATTTTTCTACAATATGGTAGGAGTAACATTAGCATCCCTTTTGAAAGAAATTTCCTTCAAGGATTTAAACTCATTTTTTTATTTTTCTAGCCTAGATCAAGAATTTGTAGGAATGCTATTTGGAATTACAGATCCAGTGGACTATGATGGGCCAATGACAACTCAAGTTGTTTAAATGGCTCTGATTCAAAGACTAACCAGGTTTAGTCCTATCTTTTCTTCTTTCCAAATGATGCATTTTCATCTTTTCAAGTGGGAACATTAGAAGGCTCCTGAGGTCTTAAAGAAGTTTTGTCTCAAGAGTAGGTTGGCTTTGAAGGGTGCATTTGATAACAAATGCTCTTTCATTTGAAATGAAAAATTCACTATGAATGATATTCCTTTAGATTCTTATGTGTTTGAAGAAAGGGTTTTTATAGACACTGTGCATACTCTTTTTTGCAAGGTGACTAAGTTGGAGCAACATGTGTTCTAATTTAGAGAAGATTCCAATAGAATGTTTTCCTTCACAACCTCATGGGGCATCATCAATCTTCATGAAGAAATGAAGGGGTGTTTCCATCTCAAAACCTCCTACTCAATCTACTCCAAAAAACACCATAATTGCACTCCCAGACACAACAAACACTTCCATTCCACCCTCTATCTTCAAAGCAATTGGGAAGAAAGTAGTTTTCAAGGGTGGGTTTCTTCTTACAAGAAGGAAATAGAGTTTATTGGCATGTTGGATGGTCCTAGGGAAAATGTCGATGATCTCATGGCTCTGGGCATGTATCGTAGTTTATCAAGGGACATTCTATTTGTGTAGATGGAAATTGGGACAATAGAATTTGTACCTAGCAAGAATAGGTTTTTAAAGAAAATTCCTTCTTTCACGAAGGATTTATTAATAGTAGAAGATTAGGTATTGTTGGAGATTAAATGTGCACCCACACCTGAATCATAGACAACTCGAGATTTGAGACAACATGGGACTATCTCTCAGTTTTGGTACCTGCGAACCAAGACAAACCTCTAGATAAATCTGGTTTATATACCTATCCTAATGCTAACACTACTCCTAATGCATAAAGCAAATCCTAACCTAAACGTGCCAAGGGCCCACGGGATAGAAGGAGATGCAGAAAAGGGGAAATCCTAAGCTAAGGGCGGTGATAACACTAGAAAAGGGGATGGTTGAGCACTCTCTCCACGAGGTGGAGGAAAGAGAAGCAAGAAAGGATATAGAGGGTAGACAAAACGTGCCATAGATCAAGAACCCAATGCATCCTCCACTCGCCCACGTATTGACAACACTGCAAAAATGGAACCTACAAGTAGGAAATGCACAAACATGCCAAAAACGAATGGAAAGGAAAGGCTGCAAAATAAAATTAGCTAGGGCAGAAAAAAGTGCCACAAAATACACTTTAAATTGCTTAAAATATGCACAATTCCCATTATATTCATGGTAGAAGGCCCGAAATTACATTGCAGAGGCCAGATTTGAGGTCTTGAACTCAGTGGGAAATCGGTCATCATTTGGGCATGGTGCCGCTACAAAGAAAAATCGACCATGTTCAAATGAGGGGGGTCTTCACATATATATAGGAGTTTTCTTCACCTACCCTCAATAAATTCCTGATAGGTGGTTGAACAACCCCAACCACCACCGTTAATGTGGTAATTGAGCTCTCTTTTCATGCCTGATTCACTTGACTTTATAACCTATGAATCATCCAACCATGTGACCAGTCTAACCTTGCATGTCACTTGACCTCAACCGCCCAACCTGGGGGGTTGGATGCCATCTAACCTTGTAGGCCATACATTTTTGTGGTGGATGCCCAACCTGATGGTCGCCATTTCTATACCATGGGCCATCCAACCTAGGAGGGTTGGACGCCATCTAACCTTGTCGTATCTCTCACTGTCCCAACCATCCTGGTGACCCGTCCAACTAAGCCGCATCCTTTTCTCTGGAGGCCATCCAACGAAGTCTGGACATCTATCAATCTCGCCTTCTTAAATATCTAGAAATTGGGTCAACTATCTCATGTGGCGTCTAACCCAAGGAGGTTAGATGACTATCCAACTTTGCAATATAATGTGTTAACTGACCAACACAATCAATTAACCCTGTGCCATCTAATATGTCCATACGTCATGCCATTGACTAAACAAGATCCATCTAACCTAGCCAACTAACCTGAGAGTGACTAACCAATCCAACCAACCCAGACGACCAACCACCGTCCTATCTAGGTGGGGTTGCCTGAATGCCTGTCTAACCATCATCGACCCCGAACACCTGAGCCCGCCAAGATGCCTCATTTCTTTGTTGTCTGTCATTGCCATCCAACCAAGGGGTTGGATGGACATCTGTCATCCATCCATTTAAGGGGGGTTGGATGGAATTCTAACACCCGTCCAACCCTTCACTATTTGATCCTCCAATTCAGCACTAGCTCGACCATCACACTCTGCAACTCAGCCATCATCCAACTTGATCTCGAATCACGGCACAACCCGACTAAGCTTGGTTCACTGTGGCTCACTAGCTCATCGTGCATGAAGATCAACTTGGACGAGCCATCATTTACGACACCCTTTTCCTCTTATACCCGGGGCCAGAATTTGATTGTCGTCAAGAACGTCACAAGCTCGTACCTCAAATCGTAACAAGTTATCCAAATTTGCAGGGGTGTACAAATTTGGGATAACAGTTTTGGCGACCTCTAGGGGACATCTACTTGCTAGATGTGGAGACCAGTAGCCTTGAAGCATTCGTTGGACATGGAGATCAAGCCTACCCTTGAAAAAACTGATCTTTTTGAAAACTTGTCCCCAAGACTCGCGTGAACTTAGGACTTGGAGTGGAAATTGCCTTGACTGCTCTTAAAGCTGATTTTTTCAGGATTTGTGTGATTAAACCTGTAGCTGCTCCCAAAACTAAATTTCTTTACCAAGGGCGAGAGAGGAGAATCTGAACCTGCAACTAATCTATTGGGGCTGAAAAATATGCACTGGTGTAAAATCTGCCCCAAAATCTGATTCTACCAATGATCTGCAAAACTTAAATACAAAATGGAGAAAATCATACATACCCCAAGTGGAGTATGCAGAGTGTGCATAAGCACTTGTTATGTTGAAAAACAAACCTACCTACCCTACACTAACCAGAGGAAAACGACGCTAAACAAAACCTACAACAGGTTGTGAGAAGTAGCATCCCTTCCTCACAAAATGTGACCATGTGATCTTTTTGGCAACAAAAGCACATGGTGGAAATGCAAACATGCCTTGCACTCCCAAGTTCCTCAAAGTATCAGCTACAAAAATTATGAATACCTCCTTTGATTGTTCTACACTTGGTTGGAGGTATTGTAATTGATCCTTGGTACACTGAAATTCATCCTCATGCTCTCAAGTGAGCATGACTGGTTGTAACTCTAATTTTAGCTCCAAGCTAGCCAAATACTTGATTGGGAATGTGGCCTTGGGAACCAATGGGCTAATCCTTGTGATTTTCCCATCTCTTTGAGTCTTATCCCCATGAATGGGGACATCCTGTAGACTTTCCAAAATGTGGCAACCAAAATTTTTCCAAAGAAACCAAGTCCCAGAAATAAAACCCCAGTGAAGAAGAATCTCAAGGTGGTTTCGAGCGAGGAGGAGACAAAGAACTTGGGGAATTCTGATGAGGATGAGGTGCCATGGAAATCTTTGATCATTCACAATGTGGATGACACAAATAAAGAGGAGTGTGATGTGTGTGATGCATGTGATGGGGAAGGAATGAGGAAGGATTATGAGGATGAAGAAGACCACAATGTTCCTATTAAGGGGGACGTAGGTGGATACCATGATCATGAAGAAGAGTGTGAAGCAGAGCATGAGGAGGAGGAAGAGAAGGATGAGGAAACCATCACTGGAGTAGGAATAAGCACATGATAGGCTAGCAGTGTGGTCCATTATATTTCATAGGTGCCAAATGGATGTAGAGGGAATGGAAGGAGGATAAGGAAGCTCCCTCAAGGTCCTCAAATATAATATATTGATGATTCAGTGAAATTCCTTCAGGAAAGGTATCAAAGCTCAGTGGCCATAAAAGATCTATTCAGTTGGGCATTCTTTGACAAGAATGAATCCCTCTCACACACCATGAAGATTCTCTCTTAAGCTTATCAGAAACACATGGAAGAGCCAAAGTTTGTAGTAAACACATCATCATTATCAAAGACTCAACTCAAATTTGCGCTAGGAGAAGTCTTCCCAGTGGTTGAATCACATATGCTCATTGACGAACAAGTGTGTAATGCGCTAAATAAGATAACATCAATATTTTTAGTGAGTATTTTCAATAAGGATTCCACTATAAAGAGAATGTGCAAGGAATCTCAGGAAAAATACTAGAAGATTGAAGACCTTGAACGGGAGCTGAGAGAAAAAAAGGGTCGAACACACACGACAAAAAAAAGGTAGAATGTATTGTGAATGTTATCATAACCATGTTCCTAAAGCTGGTTGAGCATGCCTAAGAGGAATATTACTTAGCATTACACTATTTAGAGGACTTAATGCAGATGCTGACACATGCGAAGAAGAGTATGGGGACAGGGACAAAATCTGAAGAGATATCCTTTTAGAAGAAGAGTGACAGAGAACAAGTAGAGATACATCATATGAAGTATGAGGTACTAGCTATAGAGGCTAAGGAGGCTATGAGAAAAGAAGAGTTTGTCTTCAGAAACTTCCAAGATTTTAAATAGGTTGTGAATGCGTATTCTGCCAATGATAAGGCAGAGTTAAGGAAAATTCAGGACATAATGAAGAATAACATGGCCAAGCCAGAAAAGGTGTTATCTGAACTAGAGGATAAGCAAGATTTGATTTCAAATTTAAAGGCCGCACTCAAAGAAAAATTAAAATATTTATTTCCATTGGTCACATGCAGGATGGATGCGCTAAAAGATGTGGTCACACAACATGAAAAGATGATTGCAGAGCTCAAGGTAAAAATAGATTATCTAAATCCTACAGAAGTACCTTCCATCACCAATGTCATGCTAATAAAGGCAACAGAGTTAAAAGGTTGGAGGGATTTAGAAAATATTTTAGATAAGGAATTTCTAGGGTTCCTTCCACCCGAAAGGGCATCCATAGTTACTGGACATAGATCCTAATTATTTTTATTCTTGGGGTACAATTCCATATCCTGATTTTTTATTCATTCATTCATTCAAGGAATTCTTTGGTTGACATATTTTTGATGATAGAAAATATCCCTAGTGTGGGGTAATTTTGGTCAAAGAAAATTCACTAAGTACTAATGGGACATAGAGGAATATGTAAAATGGTACGCGCACGCAGAGGATCAGAGTAGCGTGCAAGGGGTGCGCACAATAGTTAAAAAGGATAGCATGCAAGGATGTGTGTATGTAGGCATGAAATCAAGGAGTTATCTAATTTTCTAGAGACAAGGCTAAAAATAGAAAAATCAGAGTTGGAGTGTCACTCAAGTAAAGATCCAAAAATAGAGAAAATCACAAAGACTTAGTGGCTAAGAAATGGAAAATAAAGCACATGCAACACAAGATAAATCACACACATGAATCTTTCTAATAATAGGATTCATCAATTCATGTTGTATATTTAGCTTAATTCTATTATTAGAACAATATGAAAATCATGTAAGTTATTTTTATACACACACCTATTATTAGGAACGTGCATGAAGTAGTGAAGGGAAATTCCCCACCCTTGTGTGTGTGTAGGGAATCCTTGTTTGATATAGTTGGATTTAGTGATTATGAGAGATTTTGTGTATCAGATTGAGTGTTGATAGAGTGTGAAGTCTATGGTTTAAGCCACTAATATGTCTGGAGTCTATTTGAGAGTGCGCATGGTCCAGTGCATGGATGTATTAAGGTTATTGTAATCAGCTACTATGTAATGTTTTAATTATGGTTTACAATGGATAATTGTGTTCGGGTTGCTAAATTAACTATGAATGAGTATGGAATTATCTGAATTCAAGTGTTAATAATCATTCTCAATTTTGATTAGTTTCCTTATTATATGTGCTTTTGGATTTCCATGTTTATGATAATTCTTTGTACATGAATGGTTGTTTTGATTTTGAATATTGTGAACATACATGCTAACATCCTGATAAGCATAACAAAGGAGGAATCTGGTGGTAATGCGTGCTTTGGGTGAGCATCTAGGCTTGACTAGATGAAGTTCCAACATGCATAGATCTGGGTTGGGTAAAATAAAAGACTACATAGTCATCCATATTTTTCCATCTTATAACATTATTCACAACTCCATCAACAAATTACTTTCCATATATCTCTCATACATGCTTCTTAATAGTATCCAACCGAAGGTGCATTGTCTTTTTTCTACCCAATTTTTAGCTATAAATTGTACATATTCATTCATTCAGAAGTTCTATTTTATTTCAATTTTCTGCATGTTGTATAGATGGAAACTTAGTAACCCACTCTAACTTGAAACTATTTCCCAAGTACCATTTTATTTTCTCCCTCTTTCTACTAGAAAAAGGTGTGCCTGGAGTATGTAATGTGGTGCAATTTTTTGACTACCAAACACTTCCATTTTCATCATTAAATCAAGTATAACTTGGTGTCCCACCACTAGATTTGGAATGTGATGATTCCAGTGATACAAATTCAAGTTCATCCAATGAGATGTCTTCAAAAGGAGGCATTTTTATTTTCATCGTCATTGACAAAATCGGTCATGAAATTATCATTGAACACATTTTGAGTTTCATTTCAAATGATATCCTGATTTTTTGATATTGGTGGACATGTATGAGCTTCCATAAATGGTTTCTCAAAATAAGTTGTGATGTTTCATCTGTTATAACTAGAACATGTTGCACTAGCTTTCTTTCCTAAGGTTTCTTTGTTACCTATCATTTTCATGTACATAAATTTTTTTATTATCGTTAGAGCAGTGTAGAAATGGGGATAACATCACATGGGGAATAGTAAAAAAAATAAAAGGTTTTAAAATCATGGTAAAAATATGGAGCTTTGCAATGTATGGATATTTGAAATTGAACATCACCATTGAGGAGAATGTCAAAATAGTTTTCTATTTTGTGGCCTATGATAGACATTTCTGGCATCGTTAAGAACCATGGTGTAAAGTGCCTCATGTATCGCAACACTCAAAACATAGGAAATGGTTGTGGTAAAATAAAAATTAACTAAGGCATTTTGGTGTCACGCAGTATGGAAAGAATAAATTATGGTGGGATATGTAAAGAACAATAGATAAAAAATGAAAATAGTGATGCCACAAATTAAGAAAAGATTATTACAAAATCATCACAAATTTAAATAACATCGCTAACTCACAAAAACAGAGAAATCCATGTGATATCACATGATTATAAGACACAAACATGTTATCAAATTTAAAATGGGTCATTGACCAATTGAATTACCAATTACATGTTAGGTACTTGTTGGAGCTCAAAATTGCACCCTTCCGTGAGTCATAGAAAACACAAGATTTTAAGGAAACATGGGATTGTATCCAAATTGTGGGACTTAATAATTAATACAAACCTCCAAAGAAGGTTGGTTCCTGTACCTAATCACAATGCTAAAACTACTCCTACCATAGGGAAAACAACTATCTAACCCTAACCTAATGTTCCAAGGGACCAGGGTGAGTGAGAGAGATGTGTGAAAGGGGAAATCCTAAACTAAGGGGAAGTGATATCACCATAAAGAGGGGGAAGGATACCCTCAAATGAGTGAAAATGGAATAAAAATGGAGATGTCAAACATGAGTGCCACAGTCCAAAACAAGATTTTGTCTTCCATTTCCATATAAAATGCAATAAAAATAGATCATACAAGGTAGAGAAACATACACATCATACATTTAATTAATGAAGAGGTGATAAAATTCCATAAAACACAAGTTATGGTATAAAATAGACATAAAACATGAATTTTATGGCCTTATAAGGATGCACAGTGCATTCCAATAAAGGAAAGAAGGTATAAACACATTCCAAAATCCAAATTTGAAGTCTACAACTAAAAAATTTTAGAAACACTCTGAATGAAACCCTTATATTCTGGGAGGGTCCAACCTTTACAAATGGCCTTCATTTTACAATATATATACATGGGGGAATGGTTTTTCAGAGGTTTCCATGATGCTTTTTTCAGTTATTTAATGCATGTTATTAGAGGTTAAATCTTGGAATCTAAGTTTCCTCTCCCTCTCTTTTCCCTCATCTCTCTCACATTATATATATATATATATATATATATATATATATAATGTGAGAGAGATGAGGGAAAAGAGAGGGAAACTTAGATTCCAAGATTTAACCTCTAATAACATGCATTAAATAACTGAAAAAAGCATCATGGAAACCTCTGAAAAACCATTCCCCCATGTCACTTTTCTTGTAGGAGAAGGAAAGGGCACCATAATTTATCAAATATGGTATTTGAACTACATGGGACCACATCTTAATAATTGGGATTGGTTTTTTTTTCCACCTAACTCCATTAAATTTTGAAATTGATGATGTCAAATTGAAGTTCATTATTATGCCTTTCCAATAAGACCAATTTTACAAGATTTGGAGTTCTAAGGAGGAAGATATGGCCATGTAGATTTCCAAGGAATAGGAGGAATGTGAAAAATTTCTACACTGGATGTTATAGACGGTTTTAATTTGTTGTGCATTAGGGTGGATAAATCATTCAATTGGTGAATGTGAGGAACATGGGCATTTCTCCTTGTGTATTGCGTGGGCCCACCTTAACCTATTCAGTCAACTCTACTCCCTTTCCACTTCACTATCAGATAAGTCACTCGATTCAATTGTTGAAACTTTGTCATTTTCATACATTTTTTCATTGATGTTAAGCTACATTGATGGAAAATAGGTTGAATTGGTAAACGTGAAACAGTGAGTAAGCAAGTTAAATGAAGGTTGATTGGTAGTGTCAGCTCACAGAGGATTAATGATAATCAATGATAAGTTCTAAGGGACTTAATAATTTTTTTGTGCATGCTGTCACGGACATAAGGAGTTAGCCACCAAAGTATTGAAGAAGCCGTGCTAAAGTTTGTAGGAACCCGTGGAATAATAGAAGTTGCAAAAGCTTAGTGAAGATTGTGGCTAAAGGATGATGCCGCAAATCTTAGTAAAAGGAAACTAAAGATGATGGATGAGTGCGTACCGAAGGTAAAGGTTGAGAGCCATGGATGTGAAGAAACAAGTGACTTGGTGAAGCCATGGATGGACTAAAGGAAAAGCCGTGGAAGTAAAGGGAATTTTGGAGAAATCTGCATAGTAAGGAGAAAAGACGTGAAGACTTGGACAAAGCTACGCAAAAACTATAAAATCCGCACATAGAAGAAAACAGTCATGCGATACATGGAACAAAGCCATGTGAAGGTAGTGAATAAATGAGGAAAGTTGTCAACGAAGCTTGTAAAAACTGAAAAAAGTAGAAGGAAAATGTCAAAGATAACTGAAAAATCAACAAAAAGGAGAAATGGTCCGCATAACAAAGGATAGATCCATGCATAATAAAGGAAAATGTCAAAGTAAGCTTAAGGGAAGTCTGTGGATCGAACAAATAAGAACTGGACAGGTCTTGAGGACAATAAATTGAGATGGACATGGTCAAGTGAAAGATGTTGTTCTCCAAAATTGATGGTGATTTTAGATTGTCATAGATGATTGTGGATAAGTATACGACTTGAGCTCCACGAAGACATTAATGAAATCTATATATATTATATATTGTTACCAGCTGCCAGCATTTAATGTTTGTTGATCTAGTTACATTCTCTAGTTCTGTTTTGCTAATTTCAAGGTTAAATTAATGTCAGAGAAGAAAAATGGCTCGCTCATCTTGCTCATGGAAATTATAGAGTATGAGAAATTTATTTTTAAAGCATGTCGGTTCCATAAGATTTTTGAAATTTGATGCATAGGAAAAATGTGAAAAATCAATTCGTTAATGAATAAAGAACAAAATATGGACTTAGCTGAATGCATTTAATGAACCAGATTCTTCAGCGGAAAAAATGTAGGAAGAGGATGCATGACACATTAATCGAAGTGAGTGAATGGGTTGATTTTGTACTATAGAGAGGTAACTTGAAGTCATTTTTTATAGAGTTGATTGCTAAGAAATGAATATGATGTATATCGTGCTGAGAGAAAATGATAGAATTTAAGCTGCTCAAGTAAGAAGACGATGCAATCAAGCTAAGGTAAGAGTGATAGAAATAAAAAGAGAGAAAAGAGGAGAGAAAATAGATGAAGCATAGTGAAGAATCAAATGAGAAGAACATCACTGTGGAAGATGTGTTGATCAAAAATAGATTGAATCAGATAAATAGAATAGAGTGAAAGAAATAACATAGATAGATATAGAAAGGTGATCATAATCTATTGTGTAAGCAATATTGTATCTAGATTATCAAAATTTGTATTTAAAAATAAGTCTAAGTTGTTATTGGATCCAAGACTACCAAGAAAGAGGTAGTATTTAAGGTCAAGAAAGAAACCCAGTCCAAAAGAAGAAGAATAAGAATTTCAGACTTTCACAAGATGAGTTAGGATGATGAAAATATTGAAGCAATGTTTTTAAGAAGATTGAAAAGAGGTTTAGGTAAGTATAAAGGAAAGCTCTATTTCAAATGCTTTGAATGTGGAAAATTAGGTCACTTTTTTGTTAAATGTCCAAACAAAAATAAATAAGCTCAGTCTAAACATGAAGAGGATAATCATAAACAAACAAGAGAGAAACTGGATATAAAAAGAAAAATAGCAAGAAGTTCTTTAAGAACAAAAGGAACTTCTATTCAAAAGAAGAATCAAGTGAATCTGATTCAAGCAACCCAGGCAGCTCTGAAAATGAAAATGATGAAGATCAGTCTGAATGTTTGTTTATGGCCATGGATGCATCTAAAGAATGCAGCTCCAAAGGAAAGAATACATTTGACTTTGAAGACTCTGATGAAGAAGAAGCTGAAGTAAATCTTGAAGCTGAATTAGTATGTGCTCTTGAAGAATTAAAATTGTGTAGAAGAAAGAATCAAAAGATGAGATGCACATTAAAAGATTATGAAGAAACAATCTGCATATTTGAGGAAATACAAAATCTCAGAGAAGAAGAAGTGGCTAATGGGATCAAAGAGCTTGGAAATCAACTTGAAAAGATCTCAAACTCTTACAAATCAAAGGAGGATGAATGCACAAAACTAAACTCAGAACTGGAGCAACTAAAATATGATAAGGAAGAAATGACCAGCCATCTGATTATGTATGAAAAATTAGAGAAGAGTTCAAATGTTTTTACTGGTATACTAAGTGGCCAACGTGATACAAATGATAAGTCTGGAATTGGTTTCAAGGAAGAAAGTAAGGAAAAGGAGTCTGCAAAGAATGAAGGAAACAAGACTGCATCAACTCCAAGCACATCTTCTGTTGTAAATAAAGAGTTCAGAAAATCCACCAAGAGAAGGACTATTGCTCCCAGAATCACCTATGCAATGAGGTACACACATTCTTTCTATGGTTATTGTTTTTCATGTAATTAGGTTGGACATAAGGTTGCGAAGTGTAGAAAATTATCTAGAGGCTATCAAATAAAATTTGGCCCATCTTACACTAGAATGAACTATAATGATGTCCACTAAAATTATTACAAGAAGAGAAATGAGGCATCAACAAGTAAACAAGAACCCCCTAAATAAGAGAAATGGGTGTATGTTGTAAAGAAAGATGCAAACAAGAGAAAAGAGTCTTGCTCAGTAGTGCAAACCACATTTCATGTATAAAATGAAGATAAAATTTGGTATCTGGATAGTGGATGCTCCAGCCATATGACTGGTGACAAAAGAAAATTCATTTCACTATCAAACAATGCATCAGGTGTTGTGAGATTTGGTGATAACAATTCAACCAATATAGTTGGAAAAGGAACCTTGAGTCTAGATAATGGAAAGACCATCACTGAAAATGTTCTATATGTTGAAGGCCTCAAGCACAATTTGTTAAGTGTGAGTCAAATGTGCAAAAGGGGATACAATATGATCTTTCATGACAAAGGTTGTGATATCATAAATGGAAAAATAGGAAAGAAAGTTGCAAAATCCAAAAGGACAAAGAACAACATGTATGTGCTAAATGAAATAAACAATGAAAAATGTTTCACAAGTAAGGTTGATCACAACTGGTTATGGCACAGAAGACTTGGACACATGAGCTTTGAGAATCTGGTAAAACTTAGTGCTAAAGGGTGTGTAAAACATATGCCAAAAATTGTAAAACCAACAGATACACTTTGCAAAGCATGCCTGCATGGTAAACAAACAAGAAGATCATTCAAGTCAAAGGAATACTCTACAACCAGACCTCTGGAGTTGATTCATACAGATCTTTGCAGTCCCACCAGAACTGAAAGTATACAAGGTGAAGTGTATTTCATGTTGTTAATAGATGATTACACCAGAATGACATGGGTAACATGTTTAAAGAAAAAATTAGAAGCCTTAGACAGATTCAAGAAATTCAAGGCACTGGTGGAGAATGAGAAGAACAAAAAGATCAAATGCCTAAGATCAGACAGAGGTGGAGAATTCTGGTCTAATGAATTCAATGAATTTTGTGAAGAATGGGGAATTAGAAGACAATTCTCAGCCACCAGAACACCTCAGCAAAATGGAGTTGTTGAAAGGAAGAACATGAATATGCAAGAAATGGAAAGAATAATGTTGAATGAATCCAAATTACCAGATAGATATTGGAGTGAAGCAGTATACACCATGGTGTACATTTTTAAAAAAGCTCAATTAAGAGTAAATAGTGACAAAACACCTTATCAATTGTGGAAGAACAGGTCTGCAAATGTGAAACACATAAGAGTTTTTTGAAGCAAGTGCTACATCAAAAGAGATGAAGATAACTTGGGAAAAATCTACTCTAGGTGTGATGAAGGCATATTCCTTGGATACTCAACAGTCAGCATGGCTTACAGGTGCTACAATAAGAGGTTGCAGAAGATTGTTGAAAGCACAAATGTTAAGGTGGATGAGACTCCCAAGTCCAACACTCAGCATAAAGAAAATCATGAAGAACAAGAAGATGATGAAGAAATGGATAGTCCACGTGAAGAAGTAGATGAAGAGGAAGAAAGACTAGACACTAAGGCACCCTCAAGGAAATTAAGAGGGATCATCTAACAAATCAGATCATTGGAAACAAAGAAGGTGACATTCTCACAAGAAGAAGGCTAAGAGAGTAGAAAAATCATGAAGACATAGCACTCCTGTCCATGGTAGAACCCAAAAATGTTGCAGAAGCAAGTAAGGATCAGCATTGGGTAGACACAATGAATGAAGAACTTGATCAGATTGAAAAGAATGAAACATGGGAGCTTGTACCAAGACCGCAAGACAAAAATGTAATTGGAACCAAATGGGTATTTAGAAATAAAATGAATGAAAAGGAGAAGTAACAAGAAACAAGGCAAGACTTGTGTGCAAAGGCTATGCGCAAATGGAAGGAATTGACTTTGATGAAACATTTGCACCAGTGGTAAGGATGGAAGCAATAAGACTGTTCCTGGCTTACACAACTTACAAGAAGATCAGAGTGTTCCAGATGGATGTGAAATCAACTTTCCTAAATGGTTTTCTGAATGAAGAGGTATACATTGAACAACCTGATGGATTTTCACTAACTGAAGATAAAGATTATGTGTGCAGGTTGAAAAAGGATTTATATGGACTCAAACAAGCTCCTAGAGCTTGGTACAGTAGATTGGATTCATACCTCATTGAGCAAGGTTTCAGAAAAGGTGTTGCTGACAGTAATCTCTACATCAAGGAAGAAGGAGATCATCTACTTCTTGTTATTGTATATGTGGATGATATAATTTTTGGAGGACATTATGAAAATATGAAATATGAATTTTCTGATACGATGAAAGAAGAATTTGAAATGTCCATGCTTGGAGATCTTTCATTCTTTCTGGGCTTGCAAATAAGTCAATCAGAAAAAGGTATCTTCATATCCCAAACCAAGTATATTAAAGAAATGTTGAAAAGGTTTCAGGATGGAAGAATGCAGACCTATAGGAACACCAATGGAAGTTGGATGCAAGCTGAGAAGAGAGGATGATCACAAAAAGTAGACAAAACATTATATAGATCCATGATAGGAAGTCTACTTTACTCCACTGCATCAAGACCAGATATCATGTACAAGTGGTAGGCCTAGTTGGAAGATTCCAAGAAGATCCAAGGGAAACACACCTCAAGGAAGTAAAGAGAATTCTGAGATATCTCATGGGAACACTTGATTATGGACTTTGGTACCCCAAAAGCAATGACTTCAACATAAAAGCATATACAGATGTTGATTGGGCAGGAAGTGTTGATGATAGGAAGAGTACCAGTGGTGAGCATTATTTGTTGGAAATTTTTTAGTCTCTTGGTTGAGCAAGAAGCAATCATCAGTGGCCTCTCAACATGTGAAGTAAAATATATAGTTGTCCACAATGTGTTACACTCAAGTTCTTTGGATGAAACAAACATTGGAAGATTACAAGGTAAAATCTGATAGCCCAATTCCTTTTTTGTGTGATAGCACAAGTGCAATAAGTGTCTCTAAGAATCTTATGTTCCACTCAAAGACCAAGCATATTCCAATTAGATATCATTTCTTGAGGGAACAAGTGAATGATAAGAAAAACAGTCTAGAATATGTGAGCACAAAAGAAGAAATTGTAGATATTATGACCAAGCCACTACCAAAAGCTACTTTTGAGCACTTAAGGAATGAATTGGGGGTCATTCCTGATCCCACCAATAACTAGAAGGTGTGCAGACAAGGTGAGGGAGCATTCTCAGGTAATATCAGCTCCTAATCAGTGTCAAACAATATTTGTGATAGGGGGAGCTAGTAGTAGCTCAAGATTATCGAAGTATAAATCAACTCAGGGGGAGCATTACCACAAGAATATCAAACATATGGATCAGAAGCATGTGCCTAGGAGGACCTTCTTGAGGTAAGAACATGAAATATGCATCTTTACTAGCATTTTCATCTTTATGCATATAGATGGCCCTTTGTCATTGTTGTCAAAGGGGGAGAAAATCAAAAACAACTAGTCATATCAAAGGGGAGAGATGACCAAAAACTAGTAATAACAGAAAGGGGAGAGATGAGAGAAAGCTGAAAACATAAAATATTCGCCAAGGAAGAGTTACAAAGTGTTTTCAGAAACTAGGTATAGAATGCAAGTATCATTTTTCCATCAAAAGGCTGTGGGTTTCTGCGGTATTGAAGTGTATTGGTGTTTCCATAAATGACAAAGGGGGAGATTGTTGGAAATTGTTTTTCATTTTCATATGTGTTGTCATTGATGTCAAGTTTCATTGATGGAAAAAGGGTTAATTGGTAAAGTGAGAAAGTGAGAAAGATGAAGGTTGATTGGTAGTGTTAGCTCACAGAGGCTTCAGGATGATCAAGGATAAGTTCTAAGGGACTTAATCAGCTTTTGTGCAATCCGCGGACATAAGGAGTTAGCCACTATAGTCTTGAAGTAGCCACCAAAGTCTGTAGAAAATGTAAAACTCTAGAAGAAGCCAAAAGCTTAGTGAAGGCCACAGGTAAAGGGATGAAGCCACAAAGTAAAAAAGAAGCCAAAGGATGAGCTGCGAGTGAGAATGGTGAAGCCACAAATGTGAAGGAAGAACCACACAAGTAAGGATGGACTGAAGGAAAAGCCATGGAAGTAAAGGGAAGAAGGAATCTAGAGAAGAAGCCACGTATAAGGAAAATAAAAGACGAAGGACTGGAAAGATCCGTGAAAACTATAGAAAGCCACACATAGAATAAAAATAGCACGTGGACATGGAACAAAGCCACGTGAAGGAAACAACAAGGAGGAAAGCCACATAACTTTGTAAAATCCATGAGAAGTAAAGAAAATCCATGGATAACTAAAAAGCCACCAAGAAAGAAAATGCCACAATCAAAGGATATTGCCACGATACAAAGGAAAATGTCAAAGAAGATTATAAAAGCCATGGATTGAGAAAATATGGACTGTAAAGGGCTTGAGGACAATTAAATGATTTAAACATGGAAAAGTGAGATTTTTTTCTCCAAAATCGATGTTGATTCGATCATCTGGTGATTAAGGCTTAGTATACGACTTGAGCTCCACGAAGAATGAAGAAATCTATAGTTCCAGTTGTCTACATTTAATGCTCATTGACTTTGTGGAAATACAGTTGCAGTTCTCTATGGGATTCCTGATTTCAAGGAAAAATTAAATATCAAAGAAGAAAAATGGCTCACTCATCTTGATCACATTGGAAATCATAGAAAGATGAGAAATCTATTTTTAGGTATCAGCTAATAAATATTTTCTGGTGAGTGCATAGAAAAAGGTGAAATCAAGCTAAATATAGCAAGAGAAAAATCTGGAGTTAGTTGTATTCATTTAATGGACCATATTTTCAGGAACAAAGTAGGAAATAGTTTACATGACACACAAAGGAAAGTGATGGAATGGGTCGATTTTCAATATAGAGAAATTCGAATCCAATTTTGGTGTTGAGAAATGAGATAATGATGCATGCTCAGAGTTGAGAGTGAAAAGTTAAGTTAAAGTAAGAAGATGATGAGAGCTAAGGAGAGATAGAGAAAGAAGAAGAAGAGGAGAGAAAATAGAAGATGATAGAAGAATCAGATGAGAAGAGCATCAGTGCAGCAGATTGATTGAGAAAGAAAGTTCGAATCAAATGAACAGAAGAGAGTGACAAGAGAGAACACAGACAGATACAACAAAGTGATCATAATCTATTGTGTAAGCAATTTTTGTAACTAGATGATCAAAATTTGTATGTAAAATAAGTCTAAGTTGTAGCTTAGCATATTCAGGGGGTTGTAGCCTCCTTGTGGGTGGGTGCCTGCAAAATATCAGTTGTAGCTGATTAAATTAGGGGTTGGTGCTCCTTGCAAGTTGGTGCTTGCTAAAATTTGTTGAGTGGGTGCTCAGAAAATATTTGAGTGGGTGCTTGAAGTTGTGAAGTGGGTGCTTCACAGGTTGAGTGGGTGCTCAACTGAAACCATTGTAAGATTTGGAATTGGTGTTCCTAATAAATCCTTGGTTTCAAGTGGGTTTTTCTCCTGAAAGGGTTTCCCACTATAAATTTGTGTTCAACATTTTTTTGTCTGATATATGTTTGAAAAAATGCACATGATATAGTAACTCAAATTTAAGAAATTGTGGATTAAGTATAACTTTGGAAATTACTAACTTGAATTCTTAATACCCTCTATGCAGCTGATGCACTTAATTGGTGAACACAAGGAACAAAGGAATAGTTCCTTTCATTCTTAAAAGTATTATTTAGCCAAATGAGAGCATATTTTACCCCAATTTTGAGATTTTTGGTTAAGTATGAAAATTAAAGGGTTGGCAAGGAGGAAATGAATGTCCCCAACACTAGTTTTTTCCAATTTTTATCAATTTATACTTTCCCCAAGTTCAAGATGGAATTGTAAGTTACCAAAATAACCTGGGGGTGTTTTGGGATAATAGTTTAGAAACTCAATGGGGTAATCTACCTGCTAGATGAAGAGATCAATGGCCTTAAAGCATCCATTGGGCATGTAGTTGAGCCTGAAAACTTTAAAATTGATCTAGAACTTTGAAAACCTTACCCCTGATCCCATATGAAGCAAAAATATGGACTTAGCACCGATCTAAAGCTGCCTTGGAATGTTCTTGAAGTTGATACATGGAGTTTTGGATATGCTTTGTCAAACTATCCCAAAAATGCATTTTATGAAAATACAGGGTGCTGAGGACCTGACTTGCATGTTGATATGTTGGGTTTGAATGAATGCACTCTGAAAATTTCCTTGAATTTTGATTTTTCCAAGTTTGAAGAAGTTGAAGCGTTTGGTCCTTAATGAGAGTGGAAAATGCTTTAAAACTAGACTAAAACGCCAATTTCTTGGCAAAGATGAATCATGAAGAACTATAAATTTACATGTTGATTTGGGAATGGAGTGCATGCATTTGGAAATATCTCAAAACACTCTTTTCACCATAAAACCTACTCTGAAACTGGAATGTGCAACAATAAAAAAAAAATCCCACAAAAACTATGTAAAAACATGAAAATCATAAATTCCCCAAATATAACATGTAGAGTGCACACAATGCACTTGTTTTACAAAAATCAAACCTACCCTACCCTACTCTAACAAAAATAAAGGGATTTTAAACAAATCCTACAACAAACAAGAAGAAATAACTTCCCTTTCTTAAAAATTGAGACCATGTAATTGATTTGGAAATGAGCATGGCCTTTGATGAGAGTGGGAAATTGTCTTGGGAATGGTTTCCTACTCCATTCCAAAAGTTATCAGCAATAAATAAAAATAATACCTCTTTTAGTTTTCTTTGCATTTTTTTGGAGGTGTTAAATCTGACCTTTGGTGCATTGAGACTCTTCCTCATGCTCTAAAATGAGCATGACTGGTGGAAACTTTATTTTTTGGCTCTAGATTATCCAGGTATTTGATTGGGTATGGAATTATCCTTTCGATTTACCCACTTTTTTGAAGTTCAATCCCACATATGGGATCATCATGAAGACTTTCCTGAAGGTGGAGATTGTTTGCATGTTGAATTGGATTCTGTTTTTCCTCTACAAACAACTCTTCCTCCTCCTCAAAATTATATCCTCTGAGACTAACTGACTTCCTCTTGAAGTAGATTCCCTTCTTTGTAAATTTTACACAATCTCATCTTCAACATCAAAGTCATACCATTATTATATATTTTTCTAAAATCACCATACATGGTAAAAATGGTTGGAGATGACACATAAGCCAAGGGATGCTAATTATTTACATTTTTAGGCAGAGAGAATTTGGAAGAAGATGAAAGAATGGGAGTAATAGGGATGGGTTTCCTTTTTCCATCCAGAATAAGCACCTTCTCAACTTTTATGGAAATTTTAAATGTATGAGGAAGGGGTGTTGCCTCATAGATCTTGGATCAATACATCCAAATCAAAATCAAAGGCCCTCAAATTAAATAAGAATTTTGTACCTTGTGAGGGTCTTAATTCTTGAGGGATTTTATGCCAGGTTCTCTTGAATTGGATGTTGAAGTGTGATATGTACTCCATTGAACCTCATTGTATTGTGTTGAGATGTTCTATGAGGAAAATGAAATCTATGTTCTCCTTGAACCGGTTGTAGAATTGTTCTCCCTGCTGATCCTAAGTGGAAACGGATTGTGGAGCCAAACTGTTATACCAATCTCTCACTTTTCCTTTGAATGATAAAACAAGAATCCTAAGGCATACGTTTACTTCTTTGGCATTGTGAATGGCATAGTGGTTGTCTATGTTTTGGATGTGATCAATAAGATATTTATCTCCATTTCCATGTGTAGACATAAAATTATGCACTTTAGGCACTATTTATTCCCAGTCTCATACTATTTATAAGCTTTTTAAGTGAAGAAAGTACTAATTAATCCCCATCTTTTGGCTATCTTACTTTATTTTATTTTATCATTCCTTACCTCTTGCACCTGCATGCCCAGTCAATTTTTTTCATTTCACGTTATTTTAGCTTTGATTGGGGCACCCACACTAGTACTAGGGTGGCCCACTAGGGTGCCTTGGTCCCACCAGGGGCACCTCCGATCCTTTTTTAAGTTTCCCACCACTTTTTGGGAACTTTTCATCCATTTTATCTTTTTGGTGGTTGGCCATTTTATGGTTAATTATGAAATTAGATCTAGATAACCCTATAAATATAAAGTTATGAGACCATAATGAGGGACCAACACTAGTCACTATTATCATCCACCTAGGGTTACATTCATCTAAGGCATTTGGATATCATTTTCATTTCACTTAGCTCCATAACACGAGCATATGAGGGGATTATATTCTATCCCATCCACCATTCTACTACATTTTTACATCTAGTTACTACTCTTTAGTTCAAAAAGTGCAAATGACACAAGATCACCCAGGGAACATGATTCACATACACACATTAGAACTAAATTTGGGTCTGGAATTTAGTGTAGTGCTCAGTTAGTAAGCACACTATTGTGGCAGATGAGGTCAGTCTGACTTATTCATTTACACTATTCTTTTTTTAGGGTTTTAATACTTCTTGTGGTATCTTATAGGTCTTTATTTCATCTTGGACTATCAATGACACTTAGCACTATGTAGTGAACTTGATGTAACACATAGTGAGGGTTTCAGACCACCTAGCGAACCTATGAAACTCAGTCCCATACCTTTTTCATAGACAAGAGCACTATAGAATAGGGCAACCACATGCACTCCTAGTCCTTCTCTAAGCACCCCAATCTAGAGAATCAACCCACATCTATCATTTTAAGGACCTCTATAGAATTTTTCCTACTTCTAGATTATTCTATTTATTCTACGACACAGTCCAACAAGCCACTCTTATCATCTGAGTCACTTCCTTTCTCTCCTTGTATATTAGGGTTTCTATTTACATTAACTTAGTTTATTGGGTCATTTACTGCATTTATTTATTGTATTTGCATGTTGTTCTAGATTATATTAACTACTATATATCCATAATTTTAGTGAATCATTTCGGTAAACCCGAATCACTCATTCACGCTTCTAGGTTATTCATTCATACCCTAGTATTCTAGGGTTTATTATCCTCTTCACCATGGCTCACTCTCATATTGATTTTATTGAAAAAAACCTTAAGGAATAGTTAATGATGCATGATTTCATTGAGCGTACCCTAACATCATCCTCACTTTTTCACACCTATACATGTTGATCCATCAATTAATGAAGATATTAATTCATGGTGGATATTCAATGCTTCCACAACTATACCAAACTTTATTTCCACTCAACCACTCGCTTCCACTCTTCTACCTACTCTCTAAGGGATATGAAATCTATTTTTAATTTAATACTCCTACCAAGATCATTCTTTACGCCACCCTTGTAGTTTCTCATATACAACAGGATTTTCATAACCATTAGTGATCAAGACTTAACTTCTCTGTTATCACATAGCTTCAAATGCTCAAATCCGTAAGTGGTACAACAAGCCACTTTGCATACATCGTCATATTGTAGATTCTACCACATTATATATTACATGACTTCATTTACACCTGACATCTCTAAAATCAATCCACTTCCTCCTATGCTCATAGGACAAGCTCAAGTATCAAGAAAACTTGCATTCAATGAGTCTAATCGTTGATCCAAACAAGATGCCAATTTGAATGATCTGCCACTAAGCTTTTAACCAATTGCTATTAAATCACCATCAATTTCTACAGTCAATCCTCACTAAAGAGGTACAGTTCATAACAACATCATCACATGCGTTTAGTAACTTTCCAATGGATCCACATCTCATATTGAAACTAAGATTCTTGAGAAAAATTCTAATATTATAGTCACTTCCCCAATTCACCATCTCGAGTTAGACCCTTGGATTCACGACCAATGCAGGTAGGAATCTACAATTCAGAAATGTCTCACTGTATTATCATTGATGTGTGGGAAATTATACAAATAGACCGTTTCAAACTCCGTATAATCATCCAATATCTAATATCAATGACAACAAACTAGAGTTTCCAGAGTCTATGCTATAATCTTCCCCAACCAATGACAAAGGGTGAAACATATCACATCTGGTCAATTAGCATAAGAAATCTCAACCACATGACAACAATGACATCTAACTCTTTTTTCAATCATACATATCACGCTAGTACCTCCTCCTGGATAAGGAGCTTTGGATTTCTTCATTGCAAGTATTGATGCTTCACCACCAATAATTTTATTCTCTAATCACGATTATCATGTAAATTTTACTTCCAATCATCTATATATCAGTGCATTTATTGGTTCAAAATCTATTAACAAGACTAATGTTGATCGAGCATGGCCCGTTAGTGCATACTCTATTTCTCTTCTCAAGGCTAATCGACTATCCTGAGTGTCAAATTGAGTACCCTTTCGAAAAATGGCTCTTTGGCATTTTTAAGCTACACATTACATTTGGTCCTCTTACTATGTTTTTGCCTTTCCTCGTTAGAAGCACAGTTGATGGGTGTGACATAATTCTTGGTCTCAATTGGATTCTTCACTCTCAATCTATCATTTCTATGAATCATTTGTGAATTAAATTTATTCAAAATAAACATGTCATTTCTATTGATGACATCCATCCATCTACTCCATGGTCACCGTCTCCTCGCACAGTAGCTAAAACATCATGCCTACTTCTTCTAGCACATTACACTATATGTTTCTAAAAGCATACTATATTACAAGCTCACCTACTTGAGCATTGTTTACATGACTGCATCATTCCACTATCCCTACACATAGGTATAAGACCATTCCTAGGAAAATTACTACATCTTGACATAGGTCACCACCTTGGTTTATTTCCACGCGGATCTTCATCATCTTCACATTCAACATCACGTAGATCTCCATCACCGACACATTTTGTGATACCATGACCTTCATTATACATTCATCCATCACAAGAACATATACTTCATTCACTAGCATAGTGTTTGTCTACTATACCACCACTGTTAGAGCATAGTCATACGTTTTCACCATCACCTATGTAAGATGGAGGACATTCTTCCATCACATTCATTGGTTATCCTTTGAATTCATCAAAACTTGGGGGCATGGCATCTCACACCCCCCTCACCTTTAGCATTAGTGCATTTCTCATATTTTCATTAGCATACACCACTCTCATATCATCAACACATTTATCTACATACCTTGTGACCATTACCCAATGATACACTCTTGTGCTTTGGTTCACACTCAAATTTTGATTGGCATACTACACAATAACCTCACACACTGCACTATAGGGATTACACACCACATATATTCACACATTATGCATCATACACCATACTTACTACATTTATTTTGACATTTGCACATTATATACATCATCCATCATACTAGTATTCATCATACTCAACTAACATTGCATCCTACATACTATAAGTTCTTATGCACACTACACATATTGAGTTTAATATTATACACTACATACACATAACATGGTGGTTTATCATCTTCGTTATATATGCTACATCGTATTCTACGTGCTGCACTCACTACCTTATGAAACACTTTAGTTCCTTGGTCCATACTTGACTACTGAGGGTTTACAAGTCAAATGTACCTTATCATACTCACACGTCTATCATTTAACCTTTCATCATGTGACATTTCTAGGATAGTGACACATGCTATAGGCTAAATCGTCACTTACTCTATCATCTTGTAGTGGTATATACTTTATGCTACATCACCACTCCTTAATCTATCAGCTTGTAGTGGTATATGCTTTAGGCTACATCACCACTCCCTACTATCCATCTTGTAGTGGTATATTCTTTAGGCTACATCACTACTCCCTATTATTCATCTTGTAATGACACACACTATAGGTTGAAACTATCACTTACTCTATTCATCTTGTAGTGGTATACACTTTAGGCTACCTCACCACTCCCTACTATTCATCTTGTTGTGATACATGCTTTCAGGATAAATCACCACTCATACATTCATTTTTTCATGATATACACTTAGGATATAAGGTTAACACACATCTCTTCTATACATTGCATATCATCATCACTACACATACATACTCATCACATTGTGTTATATACAACACACACTTCGATGATTTCTCAATGACACACTCTCGTTTATGGTTCATGTCTTGACAGGCTGAGGGGGAAAACAAAATGAAACCCACTGCATACATATCCATTCACTTGGGGGTCATGTAGATCCTACCATCCATATTGCATTCCATTCCATCCATCCATAACATACTGCATATTATGGTTTCTTTTACTCTTTCTTACTTGTTCTTGTTCATGGTCACTTTATCACACATCCTAGCTAGATCTCTTATATGTTATTTATCTATAACATACACACATGGTGTTCACACCTTTGGCTAATTGTGATCACAGATATAGGTCCCTTACATGTAGCACAAATTTTCTCCTTCTACCCTTCCTATATTGGTCAATAGGGGCATCCTCATTCGTCTCTCAAAAGTGTTATTGATGCAGCCTAAAATTCATTGTAAATTACCTAGGTGTACTGACACATCACTCAGCCTGAGCTAAGATCTCACCTGAAGTGCGTAAAGGCACTAGGTCCCTCTTTAGAGTTGCTTATACAAAATGTTAGCATGATAGTGCATATGTATATTCAGATTCATAACCAACAGTAAATAGTCCACAATGCATAAACCAGATCTAGATCTTAGAATATATAAAAGATGAACTAAACAATGACTATAACAAGATTTACCATACAAGAACCAGTTTTAGTCATGTTCAACACCATTATCCAGCCAATATGATCCATTGTATTAAATACTGTAAAACACAAAAGCTTCATACATTATAAAGGTATCTTCATGAGTCATGCACACGATAAAACCAACAACATAACTCTACAATAATTGACACTTACTTAACCGTGCAAATCAATACATATATATAGGGGTGGGGACTTTCCCTTCACCACCCATGCACTATCTCAAAATAGGCCACATGCTAATAATAGCCATGCACCTTTACAAAAGGATGCAAAACATGCAAGTGCTCTAACAATAGACTTCCTATAGTTAACTCTGAGTAGAAATCCTATTATTAGCCTAAACTATGCATGGTGCTCGGCTGATGCTTGTTCCCAAAATACCCTTGCATGGACCACAAGTCTTCATGTCTTTGTGTGCTCAGTACACTAACTCCAAAAATAGCCTTAACAACAGAAATGACTAAGTCTTGATCCTGGGTGCTTCAGCCATATTGTAGCGTCGTGCTCTCTTCTAGTGCCCTACATTCACATGTCTAAAAATTAGCCCCTTTTTCTCCGTCCAACATTGCCCCATACTAAAATAGATTTCCACCCCGGAAATGGGTAATCACCTTTTCATTCCAAATAATATAGGATAATAAATGAAATAATAAAGAATAAAGAATATGTTGAGTCATCTTATTGTGTACCCTTTTCTTCTTCTGGTAGAATGAATTCTGGATATTCACTTTGAATTTCCCCTTCAAACTCATACCAGTCCTTAAGCGTTGCATTTGTCTTATCAAGGATGTCCACAACGATGCCATCTAACTCATCTAGAGTCATGTTTCCACCCTCACTCTTCAAAATTCTAAGGATGTTGGCCATACCTGAGACCATCCCTTCCATGACATCCATCTTTGTGGCAATGAGCTTCCCAATGCTCTTGATTTGATCCATATGTTGTTTCCTTACAACATCCAGCACGTCGCACTTCATTTCTACCAAGGTAACCCATTCTGTGTGCCGAGTGTTTCATCTTTTATTGCTTCCTAGAACTTCACTTTCCTCTACTTTTGTTCTTTTCTGTACTAAGTTTTCAGGCACTGTACACATGGCCAACACCGAATCTTCCTTCCTCATTTAATCCTTTAAGGCTTGCAAAACAACCTCATAGCTAGATATCTTAATTGTAATCAAAGCCTTGGCCCTCAATTATTCTTCCACAACATCATTTTGTTTAGGGAGGCACACTGGTCCTTCCTCCAGAAGTAGACAAACTATTGTGTGTAGATAATGTAGTTCAGACTTAAAATATTATGGCACCTTCACCTAAAAATCGAGTCTCTTTTGTAATATCTCATCCACTATCTGTTTAGCCATCTTATTAACATTTTGTGCCTCATCCACTGCATTATCCCACTCCTGGGTGAGTTGCTTGATCTCTGTGTCTTTATCCTTCTTATCATCCAACAACACCTTTATTGTTTCCACCTTATCAATATTCTGGTGTGCTACTTCTGTTGACACTTTAACCAATGCATTGCTCACTTGTTCATCTGAAAATTGTGTAGGCTTGATGGTCATATGGCGTGTATGTGGCACCTTCCTCATCTTCTTCAAACTACATGCCTCCTCGCAGACATCAAAATCAGGGCTCATCCATGTGAGTCTGCATACTCCATGATAGATGTTTGCAAGTGCACATATTTTCCATCTCTAGGTCCATCCAATCCTAGCCATACAATTGTTAGGTAGAGTGCTCTGAAAGCGGGCACAAATAATTTTTGATGGGTCATGTATATAGCCCAAATTATGAGTACCTACTACCTCTTCATCTTCATGCAACCTGTATGTTCCCCAATGTCCTCATGAACAGACACACCCTCAACTTGTTGTACCACAATGCCTGCATCTTGCTGCACATTACCACCCACATTCTGTCTACTTCTTCTTCATTCTCTCCTTCTTTCGGTGGGAGTACTAAGATTTATGTGTCTCCACTGGCACTGCTTTCTCCTTCACCTAAGAGATTGTTCATGGAAACTCATGCTTTGGTTTATAGTTTCATAGACTACGCAATCGTCAATATCCTCATCCTCCTGCATTTCCACACTAGGGGATGGCCTCTGCTCTATGCTCTCCCATACTTGGACTGGCCTCCTCATTCTGTGCACTTGGCTTGTGGGGAATCCTCCTCACTATCCTTTACTGGAACATATTTTTTGCTTTCTCCTTTCTTCTTCCTCATTATTGATAGGAGTTACACGCAATGATCTTCTTACCGACTTGCGAAGTCCCTATGCCAAAGTCTCTTAATGTGCCCCTTTACTACAAAACTCTCCTTGTATGAATCAGTTCTGGCACTGTCTTCTGGCTTCTGTCTACTCTAGGATGTTCTCTAACCTGGTAGGCACTAGATCTTCTTGAGTAGGGGGTGCAGATGCAACTTGCCTTGAGGTTCCTACTATCTGCCCCTTCTTTAGAGGTCCTGGAAGTGTCATATTTGCACCCTTCACCACCTTTCCATCCTTGAACCTTGGCCTCGGATAGATGTACATGTATGTTGGTTCAATTTTGTTATGTGACCAAACTCTCCGGCGTAATGTCCATGTTGTCAGACTCCATTGTTTCAACATAGGCCTCTTTACCTGGCCATACATAGGTCTTGTGCAGAATGTGAACATCTGCATCTACTTTATCCACGTCAAATTGGATTTTATAAGCATTATGGAATATGTTCACAAAGTCTCTAAAGTACCTTGTAGTAGAGGCAAATGAAAACTTACACCAAGGGATTTTCTCACTAGACTTCATATGGAAGCTCCCTAAGCTAAAGTGTTGGTAAATCACAAATTCAGCTTCTCCATCTAACACCTTGGGAAATTCATGTGAAATGCACCATTCTCCCTCAAATGCTATGAGCAACCTCCTGAACCACTTCTCCAAGTGTTCTTTATATGTATTAAAAATAGCTCCAGTAGAGTATACTTAACATATTTCTTTGTTGGGAATTTTTTTTCCAATAGAAACTCCCAGATGTTCTCCCTTGGTCCATTGAGGTATGCCAATTTCACTAAATACAATCAACAACATGATGGCACCCTAAGTTATTTTCTCACCTTTATCTTCCTGGATGCATGCCTCATTCTTCAAGGCTTTTTGTACAATGTACCCCAGTGAATGTTGTAGTATGTCTTATTTACCATCATGTGCGATATATGCAACCAATGCATATTTACCTCATTCCACCGCTCAAAGGCACCCAACTTACTCCCTGCTAACCGTGCTGCAACCCTGGTGGCCATGTTTGTAATGTTGTTTAATTTAAAGGCTCGGCCCACCTTCTTATAATGATGTATGGTGGCTTACATCAATGTCCCTCATCGTTCTATAAATCTCTAGTGATCTTCGATCCTGAGTCATGCAACCCTATCACCTTCCCAATCAACTTGGCGGTGATCCTCATTCTCCTACCCATGAAGTATAAAAATCCTTCATACACGTGTGACATGAGCCATTATACAACTTCTTGGGCTTCCCAAAATAGGGTAATTCCATAATTTGCATGACCCCCACGCTGTCGAGTAACCTTTTCAAGGAGGTGTCCAAACCCTAGTGTCATCTACCCACCACCAGTTAGTTTTCTTGTGGATTTCTGCTACAATTAGTTCAGGAACTTCTCATCTTCGTGAATTATTTCTGAAACCATACACCGTGTTATTTTTAACTTCCATGTCTGCCCCTCAATCGCATCTTCTCGGGTATAAAATTTTAACCAACCATTCTTCTATGGGGTCTTCAACCTCCTTCTGCACAGTTGGAGCCCTCCGTGGTGCCATTGCTTCATTCAATATTATAACTGTGAATAAAAACCTAGATGCTGTGCAAACAATCAACCCCAGTCACCCCTTCATCCTACATCTTGCACCACTACTTGAATCCTACTTCCATGCCTGGATGCTCAACAATGTGCTTCAAATATCTATAAGTTTATTTTATCTACAAAGTACTCGTCTTCTTCAGCTCTTCTTCACACTTCTAAATTTTCTTCAAACTCGCAAGGTAACAAATGATGTTGCAAACACTAGATTTTATAAATTTTTTGAAAATCCACTTCCTTAATTGCTCCACCTACCACTGTAGTTGGCATTAATTCCCATTGAGCATGTTTTGTTCTTCTTTGTCCCGCGCCCCAATCTCTCGCACCTCAAAATTTTACACCTTAGTCATAACTTTCTTGCGCGCCACTACAAATCTGTCACATAAATCCTCTTCCTGCGCTTCCTTACACCAAATTATTTTATCCAATCTGACCCAACATATGTAGTCTCTAATGTTGTAGCCTCCTTGCTTTATACTGAGCATTCATCTCCTTACACATGGTGTTAACTTTGAGAAATTTATCTTGAAGTTTTCATTAATTTTGAAAGAATGTTCTCTTTATAGTCACCCATGAGTTTATTTCTTTTATGTACCTGAATAACGTTCTTTATCCAACACACGCTAAGGGTATGTACAGTCCTCTATGCATAAAAACACTTTAGATTGCAACCAGCTTCTGACGTGGAATCGTGCTTATTACACAACACTGAACTAAATTGACAAAGCATAGTAACGTTGAAGGAAACACATCTAAAAGAAATATATTAAGGGAAATCTAATATAAATTGAAATAGTTTCTTATTATAAACACCAAGAAGACTTGTTTATAATAGGGCTTCAGCCTACTCCCATTGAAGTAACTAGGCAACTGTGTTCCATCAAGCGCCTCTAGCTAAAAATCATTTGAGTCCAGTATATGAGTGATATACAGTCCCAACCAATGCACCTTAATACCTTTTGGAAATGACACCATTGGATAGAGATATTTTTTAGATTTCCAGAAAGGTAAAGTTTTCTTCCCAACCTCCATGCATTTTGAAGTTATGGCTCAACATGGCTCAAACTTTTGTGGGATCATATCTCCCAAGTACCATCCTGCCGGCCAACCTCATGCTTATTTTCCACGTGGCATTGTAACTATCGTACCATGCATTTTGCTGGGATTTTTCTTACTTTTGACTCAATCCTGTTATTGTGTGCCTCTCTTGTATTTGTTTCAACTTGTTAATTCTTTCTTCCAAAAATTTCTCATCATCTAGACCTTCTGCGTGCAATATGCAAAGAAGGTAACATGAATTCTAAGGGTAAAACTTCCTCTATGCTAAACACCAACTAAAAGGGTGTTTTCTTTATTTAACCATTTGTAGGTTATTCTATATGCCCAAAGCACAAAAAAAAACTTTATCATCCCATTCTTTCCTTCCAACATCACAATTTTTTGTCAAAGTCTGGCTCAATATCTTGTTGAAATCCTCAAGAGTCCCATTTGCTTGAGGGTGATAAGGTGTTGACTTATGGTGTGCAACCATAAATTCATCCAATAATATACTGATGGTCTCATTAGTGAACTAAGTTCCTTTATCACTTGTCAAACTTAAAGGACATCCATACCTAGTAAGAATATTTTCCCACAAGATCCTTTATGTCATAGCCGCTGTAAAATCCTTTGTAGGTGTCACTTCTTCCCACCTTTTAAGATAATCCTTACAAGTGATGATGTAGTGCAATCCAGTTCTGCGCTCGACTAGGAAAAATGACGCAAAAATTCAATTGCACATTTCTCAAAAGGTTCTACACTAGTAATAGGCCTCAAAGTCATTTCATCTCTCTGCCCAAGTTTTCCAATGTGCTCATAGTGATCACATGCCTTGCAATATTGTTTACAATCCTTGTACAAGGTCTCCCACCATAAACCAACTAGTAGAATCTTACATATGGTCTCATCACTTGCATAGTGTCCACTTGCAATACCACCATGAGCCTCGTCTATGATTTCCATTTACTCATGCTCTAGTACACACCGACACAATACTTCATCTTGGCCTAGTTTGTATAAGTCACCACTGATCAACATGAAAGGTGTGACATGAATTGCAAGATTTTTCTTTTCCAAGCCTTCATTCCTTCAGGCACCATACCTGATCGTAAAAATACAACAATATCATGTAATTTCAAGGGCGTAAATTTTAACTTGTATAATTGTGCATCTGACATTGTATCTTCAATACTCTATGCGTCCTCTCTTGATTGAATCATTGACAAATGATATGGACTATAATTTCTTTTACCTTGCATTACAACCATTGTAAAGTTAAACTCTTGGAACAATAGAACCCATCGGAATATGTGCCCCTATGAGATGGGCTTGTTCACCAAGTATCTTAATGCCATGTAATCTATATAGAACCTTACAAAAGGTGTTTCTAGCAATTACTGTCAGAACTTATGCAATGCATAAATCATTGACAAAGCCTCTCATTCAGTAGTTTAACCTAATTTTGTTCTACAGGAGTCAACTTTCTACTAGGAAAGAAAATAGGAAGAATCTACAATAGTCTTCTCCACACCCATGAGCTATAACTATTCTAATGGCCATGCCAGAGGCATGCACATTGTATGTGAAAAGACCATATTCCATGAAGGAAAATGTAGAACCGATAGGCACAATGGTAAGCATTTCTTTCCACACTTCAAATGTGTCTTACTACGATTCTCCCCAATAGAAATTACCTTTACCCTTCGGTTAAATTTATTGTAATACCTGATGTGGCCCAAGAATCTACGTAAACAAAGGTCAAGGATCTTACTAGTAGGCTCCACCAAGCCTAAGATGACATGCAACCTTAGCTAGATCTACTAAGAAATCCATCTTACAGATTATATGCCCTAGTAGAGTTCCAAAAGGTGTAGCAAGTACATACTTTTTGATATTTAAAGAGATGCTTAACTATCTATAATTCTCAAACATTAAACTCAAATTTTTAGAATGATCCTTTACAAGCCCATACACGGTCCAATCATCCAAGTAAACCTGTAAGAATTTGTAAATAAAATCCTGGAATGCTTGAACAACAATGCATGAAAATACTTAGTTAGCCACATTTTTCAATTCAAATGAAATCACAGTGTATCTTTGAAAAACTTTCCCATTTAGTGCTGAAATTTTTCTTCTCTTGATCTTCTTTAGTAATTCTTACTTGATGATACCTAGAGAATCCATCTGTAAAAGAGTAAATTTTGTTCCCTGCAATTCCTTCCAGATATTTCTTCAGTGAATCGTGTAGGCAAAGGATCAATCACACATGAAACATTCAGTTCCCTCTAGTCTACACAAATTTCCTAATTTTTCCATCTTTCTTTATGTTGATTACAATAACGCTAACCCACTCTAATTCATCTATGGGCTCAATAATTTCAGATTCCAACATCTTGTCAATTTCTTCATGGGCCCAGTTAGTTTTCTTGTGGATTTCTGCTACATATAAAATCCTTCAGGCACTTCTCAGCTTCGTGAATTATTTCTGAAAGTCCATACACCGTCTTAGGAGTTTAACTTCCATGGCTTCCCCTCAATCGCATATTTCAGGTATAACATTTCAACCAACAATTCTTCTGTGGGGTCTTCATCCTCCTTCTCCATAGTTGGAGCCCTCAGTGGTGCCATTGCTTCATTCAATCTTATAACTGCGAATAAAAACATGGATGTTGTGTAAACAAAATCACAGTCACCCCTTCATCCTACACATGCACCACTACCTGAATCCTACTTCCATGCCTGGAATCTCAACAATGTGCTTCAAATATCGATAAGTTTATTTTATCTACAAAGTGCTCGTCTTCTTTAGCTCTTCTTCACACTTCTAAATTTTCTTCAAACTCGCAAGGTAACAAATGATGTTGCAAACACTGGATTTTATAAAAATTTTGAAAATCCACTTCCTTAATTTTCTCCATGTTTCCTACCAGCTGTAGTTGGCATTAATTCCCAATTGACCATGTTTTGTTCTTCTTTGTCCCGCACCCCAATCTCTCGCGCCTCAAAATTTGACACCTCAGTCATAACTTTCTGGCGCGCCACTACTTATCTGTCACATATTTCCTCTACCCGTGTTTCCTTATTGCAAATAATTTTTATCCAATCTGACCCAACATACGTAGTCTCTAATGAGTTGTAGCCTCCTTCTTGTTTATACTGTGCATTCATCACCTTATAGGTGGTGTTAACTTTGAGAAATTTCTCCTGAAGTTTTCATTAATTTTGAAAGAATGTTCTCTTTATGGTCACCCATGAGTTTATTTCTTTTATGTACCATGAATAACATTCTTTATCCAACCCATGCTAAGGGTATGTGCATTCCTCTATGCATGAAAACACTTTAGATTGCAACCAGCTTCTGACGTGGAAGTGCTTATTACACAAACACTTAACTAAATTGACAAAGCATAGCACATTGAAGGAAACACATCTAAAGGAAATACAGTAAGGGAAATCTAATATAAATGGAAATACTTTCTTATTACAAACACCAAGAAGACTTATTTATAGTAGGGCTTCAGCCTACTCCCATTGAAGTAACTAGGCAACTGTGTTCCATCAAGTGCCTCTAGCTGGTAAGCACCTGAGTCAAGTATATGAGTGATAACATACAGTCCCAACCAATGCACCTTAATATTTCTTGTGGTGGTGCAGAAACTTTGAATCATAAAGAAGTACCATCTGCCCAACCTCAAGTTTCTTATCCCTGATGTGCCTATTGTGTCATGCCTTCTTCCTGGATTTTTCTGGCTTCTGACTCCATCATGCTATTGTGTGCCTCTCATCCAGTTGTATCAACTTGTCAATTCTTTCTTCCAATGATTTCTCATCATCTAGAACTCCTTGTGCGTGTAATACACAAAGAAGGTAACATGAATTCCATGGGTAGAACTTCTCTATGCACAAACACCAACTGAAAGGGTGTTTTCTTTATTCAACCATTTGTAGGTTGTTATATATGCCCAAAGCACAAAAAAAATTTATCATCTTAGTCTTTCCTTCCAACATCACAAATTTTTGTCAAAGTCTGGCTCAATATCTTATTGAAAGCCTCAGCAGTCCCATTTGCTTGAGGGTGATAGGGTGTTGTCTTATGGTGTGCAACCATAAATTCATCCAATAATATCCTGATGGTCTCATTAAGTGAAATGAGTTCCTCTATCACTTGTCAAACTTAAAGGACATCCATACCTGGTAAGAATATTTTCCCACAAAAAACTTGTTGATGTCGCCATTGTAGAATCCTTTGTAGGTGTCACTTCTTCCCACCTTGTAAGATAATCCTTGTACAAGTGATGATGTAGCGCATTCCAGTTCTACGCATTGGCTAGGAAAATAGGACCCACAAAGTCAATTTCCCACTTCTCAAAAGGTTCTGTGCTAGTAATAGGCCTCAAAGGCATTTCATCTCTCTGCCCAGGTTTTCCAAGGCACTGATAGTGATCACACCTTACAATATTCTTTGCAATCCTTGTACAAGGTCTCCCACCATAAACCAACTAGTAGAATCTTGCACGTGGTGGCATCACCTACATAGTGTCCACCTACAATACCACCATGAGCCTCCTCCATAATTTCCATTCACTCATGCTCCAGTACACACCGATGCAATACTTCATCTCATCCTAGTTTGTATAAGTCACCACTGATCAACATGAAAGGTGTGGTGTGAATTGCAAGTTGTTTCTTTTCCAAGGCCTTCATTCCTTTAGGTGCCATACCTGTGCGTAAAAAGACAACAATATCCTTTAGTTTCAAGGGCACACGGTTTAACCTATATAACTGTGCATCTAACATTGTATCTTCAATACTCTATGTGTCCTCTCCTGATTGAATCCTTGATAAATGATCTGGACCAAAATTGCTTTTACCTAGCTTTACCACCACTGTAAAGTCAAACTCTTGGAATAATAGAACCCATCGGCATATTCTCCCTTATAAGATGGGCTTGTTCACCAAGTATCTCAATGCCATGTGATCTGTATAGAAAACAAAAGGTGTTTCTAGCAAGTACTGTCAAAACTTATGCAACATGTAGATCATTGACAAAGCCTCACACTCCGTAGTTGTATAATTTTGTTCTGCAGGAGTCAACTTTCTGCTAGCAAAGAAAATAGGATGATCTACAATACCTTCTCCAGGTTGAGCTAGAACTATGCCAATGGCCATGCCAGAGGCATCCACATGTACATGAAAAGGTATATTCCATGAAGGAAAATGTAGAATAGGCACAATAGTAAGCCTTTCCTTTAGCTCTTTGAATGTGCGTTACTATGGTTCTCCCCAATATAACTTTCCTTTACCCTTTAATTACTCCTCCAAGGGCATGAAAATATTAGCATATCCTTTAATAAATTTTACTGTAATACCTTATGTGGCCTAAGAATCTACGTACCTCACTCTGCGCTAGTAGGCTCCTCCAAGCCTAACATGACTGCAACCTTAGCTGGATCTACTAACAAACCCTCCTTACAGATGATATGCCCTAGTAGAGTTCCAAAAGGTGTAGCAAATACACACTTCATGATATTTAAAGAGATGCTTAACTATCTTGCACCTCTCAAACATTAACCTCAAACTTGTCACAATGATCCTTGATAATCCCATACATGGTCCAATCATCCAAGTAAACCTATAATAATTTGTGAATAAAATCATGGAATGCTTACAACAATGCATGAAATACTACAGGCAACATTCTTTAATCTAAAGGGCATCACAGTGTATGCATCTTCCACCATTCAGTGGTGAAATTTGTATTGAAAAACTCTTTCAGTGGTGATTTCTTACTTGATGATCTTTAGCACATTTACATCATTAAGTGAAAGAGAGTAAATTTCAGGTGCCCTGCAACACCTTCCAATATTTCTTCAGTTGAATGGTGTAGGGAAAGGATCAATCAAAGATGCATTATTCAGCTCCCTGTAGTCCACACAAATCCTTGATTCTTCCATCTTTCTTTATGTTGATTACCATAGGGCTAACCCACTATGATTCCTCTATGGGCTCAATGATGCAAGAGTTTCTCATCTTGTCAATTTCTTCTTTAACTTTTACTATGTAGGTTAGGGTTCATCTTGAAAGGTCCTTACTAACTGAGCAGCCACCTTCCTTTAATTTACAATCATGTGGTACTTTCAAGTCTCACCCAAAGATGCAGTAGCATGCCTCACAGGTTTAGAATCATCAAAAGTAGGTCTAGGCTCAAAGACTGGCAGATGCAATGTCAGTGAGCCTATTTGAGAACAACTTCAAGTGGACTCAAGCATGGAATATGGTCCTGTCCACAATATGATGGTGATGTTGCCAGGCTAGCACCTTATCCACTCTGCATGTGTAGTCGGGTCATGATTGTATCCTTGTCGTTGCCAAAAAGTGATTGGATTTTTCTTCTGTAGCTCAGATCTTTAGAGTCTTTCTTCCAAAATCACATTACAATATCCATCTTCAAAGTTCACATATTTAGGCACCATTTAATTCTCATAATCCTATGCATGCACAAGACCTGCAACTTAAAAATTTAGGACGTTGGGCTCCAGATGAAATTGCATCCAAAATTCGATTACAACACTCCTACATTTTTTCTACTTTATAATTATGATAAGTTCAGAAATAACAATTCCATGTGGAAAGATGGCCTAAAAAATCATTTACCGGCACTCAAAACTAGTTACCGCCTCCAAGTTACTAAGATAATTATTTACAAGTTGCCATCTAAAACAAAATAAATTATTATTTCTCTTTTACACATGATATCTTAAATGAGGCTCAAGTTAAGCACCGAAAGGTAGTCAGCAATCTATACGCACTTCCATGCCATCATTCCACCAAGAGATTCAACTGATTTTAAACATGGAGTCCAAAAATTGTCACAATGATCCTAAACAATAATCCCATACACGGTTTAAGTCTTTTCAATTTCAATCATCCAAGTAAACCTGTAAATATTTGTGCAACAATAAAATCCTGAGAATGCTTGAACTCAACAATGCACGAAAATACTGATCAGGCATTTTCTTCAATCCAAAGGGCATCACCGTGTATGAAAAACTTCCACATTCAGTGGTGATCCAAAGGATCTTATTTAGCAATTCTTACTTGATGATACCCAGAAAATCACATATGTAAAAGAGTAAGTTTGATGCACCCTAGCAACACCTTCTAATATTTCTTCAGTGAATGGTGTAGGGAATTAGGATCAATCACACATGTAACATTCAATCCATGTAGTCCACACAAAATCCTGATTCTTCCATCTTTCTTTATGTTGATTACCATATGGCTAACCCATCTCTATTCCTCTATGGGCTCAATGATGCCATTTTTCAACATCTTGTTAATTTCTTCTTTAACTTTTATGCAACTAGTGTAAGGTTAGGGTTCATCCTAAATAAGGTAAGAACTTCCTAACCGGATATACCTTCCTTTAACTTAATCTTCATCTCACCCAAAGATTCATGATGACTCCAATTTCAAAGTCATGGTAGCCTCTAATGAAATAAGTCTTGTAAATCATAGTAACAACTCAATTATCTTAGCCACTTCAGAGTCAGACCAGTAATCTCCAATTATGGCCTCCTTAGGTTCAACATCCATTCCAATGTTCACTTTCTTCATCTTCATAGGTTCATGGTAGGCACACAACTTCTCATCCACATTGTCTAAGACCTCGCATACCCTCTGAATGATCTATGTCCAAATTTTCCACTTCTTCATCATCCACCATGTAGACCATCTTTCCTTTCTCCTTCTCTAGGAAAGTGCACTCAAGCAGTTCTACATCTGTCTCATCTACTTCTTCAAAACGTGCTTCTAGGTCTGACTCACCAAGTAACTCCTGAATGAGTTCTTCAGATTTTGCACTATCTCCCATAGTCAAGCACTTCATAACCTGTAATGCCTCATTCACTAGAGGTTTAGTGGAGAAGTAGTCAAAAATCTGGATCATACCTACAGTCAAGTCTTGCCAATTTCCAGTCTCTCTATTCAACTCTGCATAAACATACCATGCACATGAAAAACCTCGCAAGGTGAAATAAAGTTTGTGCACCCACAACGAAGGTGGTAAAGCTTCCTTCCCCTCTGTCCAGAGTCTCTCACACTGCTGAACATGGTGCTGAATAGGATTATTACCATGATATTCACATATTTGAGTAGGTGCATTACTTCTGAGAAACCTTGCTGATAGAGCAATTCTCACCTCTCTCCATTCTATGAGATTATCCCTATGAACCATCCACCAGTGTGCTATTGTCCCACACAGGGTATAAACTAACATGTTCCTTCTGTCCACCTGATCCTTCCATTGTACTTCCATGGCTCACAGGAATACCTCAGGGTTTCCTTCACTAGTGTACCAGAGTACAGAGCTGTTTCCTAACCTCCTAACACAACGCGACTTGTTTACGGACGCAGTTGTGCTTCTTACCTCGCACCCAACCATCTCATAGGTGTCATGTGCCCAATTTTCACAGGAAATACTTGTAGTATCACTGATGGACTGTGCATCATCCCACTAGAGAATTCCTTCCTTAGATGGCTCAAGTACTTTCGGATCTCGAATGGTGTGCACATAAATTTTGTTCAGGTCTTCTTCACTTAAGGGCTCAACATAAGGTGCATATTTCCCATCTGTCAAAGGGATAATAACTCATTCTTCCTTGTTCTCAAAACTGATATATCCCTTATTGAAACCATAGATCAACATTATTTACATAACACCAAGGGTGACCAAGTAAAGCTGGGAAGTTGTCTGCTTCTGCAAGTGCTAAGACCTCAAAGTCCCCAGTGAACTTGGCCCCCTGTATAGTAATGGATGCATCCTTCAAGACTCCAATTGGCATGGCCTTAGTCTGATTTTCCATATACAATACATTGGAAGATGGCTGTAATGGAGGTCTTCCCATCTGAACCCATGCATCTAAAGTAAGCACATTCACTTCCATGCCTATGTCAATCAAAATATTTCTCAAAATCCATCCATCCACAACAACATTCAGAGTGATCTCCTTGTCATAATCCAAGCTATGAGGAGGGAGATTAGCATGCAAAATCTACCATCCATTCTCAATACCAGTGCACGTGGAGTGTTTCCCTTTAACCAACTCCCTAGTAATGGAATAATGTTCTCCTGATGCAACATCTTGCATACTTCCTTCAGATCATCAACATCTGACTGGAAAGTCTCAGTTGCCTTCTTCTGTTCCAACTTCTGCGACTGTTCCTTTAAACATTGTATTTCACCCTACAGATTTCTGAGTACCTCCATGGTTTCTTGATAAACCTCCTTCTGATGTGTAGGGTCTGGATATTTTTCATGTAAAACCTCCTCCTTAGTAATGGTAGGCTTTTGTTGCAACATTTCTCTGGCACGCACAGCCTCAGCGCATGTAGTAATCTTCATAGGTACCATCTCAGGATCTGGTGCTAACTTCAACATCCATTGGTTTTCCATGACACTTTGTATTCTAACCATCCCTGCACCCTTGTTCTCTTGTTTGTGCTTCTTGCTCAAATGTTCATATAAATCCAGGAACTCTTCGTAGTTATGATTCTTTCTGTAAAAATAACAAGTAACGTTCTAAGGACACTCACACCTATAATGGTCAGGAGATCCACACGTGTAACATGTTCCACGAGGGAACTCATTTCATCCACCACCACAACCTCGGCCTCTGAATCCACCATGGTATCCTTGACCTCTACCATGGCCTCCCTCAAAGTGCCCTTCATTATGATCATAGTGCCCTTGAGTGTGATCATGATCATGTTGCTCACTTTTATCCTTAGAGTTATTCGCAACTCCAGTTTGTTGTATACACCAATATCAATGGCATCATGGATCTGATCAATCAACCTACAATCTTCAGTATTGTGAGTTGTGGACCGGAAAATCTTATAGTAGTAGGACACGTTCTTCCTTATCACGTGTTGCAACAATGGGAAACAACTTACATCATGGTCTAAATGACATATCTCACAATCCAGTAATAAGGAGTGCACTGATCTGCAAGGATAACTATCCTTAGTATGCCCCTCTACTTCAAAATCTGTGCACCAAATTCTAGTGTGTGTCTCATGTGTTGTATTGGCTGATAGTTTCTCCAACTATTTTTCCATTGCTGTAATCTGAGCTTCCAAGAATGGGCTCACTCTAGTGTCTATGCTCCTGACTGCCTCAACATGCAGAGCTGCTTCAAGTGCCTCGTGTGGGTCTGTATAAGTCTTATGTGAGAGTTCCCTCCTAAAAGGCATGATCAGGCCTCTGATGAACCACTGTGCATGCTGAATTTTGCATGTATATCATAATATAGTTTAGACAAGATTGTTTTGAAATGAGCATCATATTTCCAGACACTCTCAGTAGTTCCTTGCTTTATATCCTTGAGTGCGCGTATACTTTTCTACTCAAACTCAAGGATATAAAATTCTTTAAGGAAATCATCTCGTAACACTGTATAATCCACACAAGTCTAATCAGGGTCAAACTTCATGTACCAGTTGTGTGTGCGTCCCTGCAACGTAGTTGCAAACTGACTGGCCTTGCACTCTAAAGTTGTAATTCCTTTCACGCGCCACATTATCTCACACATATGGACATGCTCAACAACATCTTCTATTCCCCTATACTCTAGGACATGAAGTGACATCTCCATGTAAATATTCTAGGGGTTGGTGAGGACCATGCCCACCAGATCCAGAACCTCTTGTGTTACCTCCACCTCCAGATCCACCAGATCCACCAGATCCTGAGCCACTTGTGCCTCCTGATCCTCCCCCTGTAACAGGAATTGAACCAGAGGATGCACTACCTTGTGTCCCAATAGTGGTGCTAAACTAAACTCCCACAGTCTATGAAGTTGCACTACTCCCATATGTGAGTCCAAAGTTTTGCTGTGCCTGTGTTCTGTGCCAACGACACGCCTGAAAAGGTACCTCCAACTGAGACCTCCAACTAACAAGGAAGATGTCTTCCCACCATAAATGTACTTGTTATCTTATTTACTCCTGAACCTGTTGATAAGTCAACTTTACCTCTTGCTACTCTACTACCCAAACTAGCTTGCTAACTACTGGTTATACTAGAAACTAGAAAACCAAGCGCAAGGGCTAGGCCATTAGGTAGATTTAGATGCACACTCGCATCCCATGTTGTCTCTATTGGCATGCTCTCATAAGAGGCTGATGAGGGTTCCCTATCATGCTTTCCCAAATGGGGGAGTTCAAGATGCTCTGGCTCCACGTCCTCTGCGTGAGCTCCAAATCCTTCATGAGCCATCTCTCTCCACAACGCCATTTTTCTGTACCTTGCGCTACTTCTCTAAATCCCTCTCACACACCTCATTGAACTTAAGTCCACCTTTCTTCTCTTTTCCTCTCTACCGCTAGGTCCACCATCCTTCACCACACCTGCTCCTACCCCCACGTGTGGTGGGGTTTAGCTAGCCATCAACTTCTCTTCCAAATTCAAGGTTACCATCAAGATCTTGATCGCCAATGGAATTCCATGTAGATATGATCCCCTGGGATAACGTAAAAATTGAAACTCAGCTACCTCTGGACAAGAGTAAGTGGAAATTGAGTACTCCAAAATATAGCTATTTAGAACACCATGAAACCAAGTATCCACAATGTGCATCCAAATCAGATCAACATCATAGAGGCCTGAAATTCTTCTTGCATCCAGACAAGTGTGAAACATCCAATTCCTTTTAGATGCATAAGCAACCAGCCACTCATATAGCTCTATGGGAAAAATATCAAAGAAGCTCTCATATAAGTAGTCATACAGATTCTGCTCAACCCACGCACATGCGTCAAACTCAGATCCAGTGTTGAATCTCTGAGCGTATTCTTCTTCCAGATCTACTATCCACTCCTCAACACTTGTTAAGGTCAACCAGTACGTCTTCATCATGCAACATCCTGAAAAATAGCTGAGAAAGAGGTCCCAACAACGGAACCAATGATGCAGCCTAGAATTCACTGTAAATGACCCAGGCACGCTGGCACATCACTCAGCCTGAGTTGAGCGCTCACCCAAAGCACGCAAAGGCACCAGGTCCCTCTTTAGAGTTGTTTGTACATAATGTTAGCATGATAGTGCATATGTATATTCAGATTCATAACCAACAGTAAACAATCCACAGTGCATAAACCAGATCTAGATCTTAGAATATATAAAAGATGAACTAAACAATGACTATAACAAGATTTACCATACAAGAACCAGTTTCAGTCATGTTCAACACCATTATCCAACCAATATGATCCATTGTATTAAATACTGTAAAACACATAAAGCTTCATACATTATAAAGGTATCTTCATGAGTCATGCATGCGTGACAAAACCAACAACATAACTCTACAATAATTGACACTTACTTAACCATGTAAATCAATACATATATATAGGGGTGGGGACTTTCCCTTCACCACCCATGCACTATCTCAAAATAGGCCACATGCTAATAATAGCCATGTGCCTTTACAAAAGGATGCAAAACATGCAAGTGCTCTAACAATAGACTTCCTATAGTTAACTCTGAGTAGAAATCCTATTATTAGCCTAAACTATGCATGAGGCTTGGTTGATGCTTGTTCCCAAAATACCCTTGCATGGACCGCAAGTCTTCATGTCTTTGTGTGCTCAGCACGCTAACTCCAAAAATAGCCTTAACAACAGAAATGGCTAAGTCCTGATCCTAAGCGCTTCAACCATATTGTAGCATTGGCAGCTTACTTTGTCTTCTTGCGTGTTTACATTACTTTACTACTTGGTTGTTTACACATTGCTTTCTACATACATGTTTGTTCGTACTAACACTTGTTTTGGATAGCCTCCTTGTTTTTACTTTCCTTGGTTTATACCAATCGCATTCCCTTCCCCCCTACAGGGAAAATTTTTAGAGTACATGTGGTTAGTCCTCTTTTGGGGTCGTATTCTCTTATCAACGATGTCTCATGTGCCCCCACATAGGGGATCATCATTTCAGGTTTTACATTCTACACAATGCTTCTATACTAGTGCACTTTCCACCCTTGGCATTGTGGGTTACATACAATGAGCGGGTTTAGACTAGTCTACGAACCCTGTACATAGAAAATTTTACAAGACATGGTAGTACTTAGCATTTTGGGAAGCAGTTAAAGGTTAGAGGATACAATGGGATTCATCGATATAATTCTTTGGCTAGTGGCATCGAATCATCCAAAAAAATAGGATGTGCAGAGTTCTCTTCATAAATATTTAGGGAAGCAGTTAAAGGTTGAACGCTCCATCATATTTTTTTCATTCCACACTTTTTCTAGTCCTTCAATGTGTTTCTACATCACTCTACATGGAATATCAGGTACACGTCTCTATCTACTTTATGTTACTGAGATTTTTGCTCACCAACATAAAGTGGGGGAAATATAGACACATAATCATGAACTTTAGACACTATTTATTCTTGGTCTTATAGTACTATTTAGAAGGTTTTTGAGTGGAGAAAATACTAAATAACCCATGTCTTTTGGCCATCTTACTTTGCATTTACTTTCTTCACTCTCGACCTCTTTCACCTACATGCCTCAACCATTTTTTTTCATTTCATGTTATTTTATCTTTGATTGGGGCACCCAGGATAGTACTAGGATGCCCAGTTGCACCCTGGTCCCACCAGGGGTGCCCCGATCCTTTTTGAACTTTCCCCCCACTTTTTGGGCAGTTTCTAGCGATTTTAGCTTCTTATCTTTTTGGTGGTTGGCCATTTTGGAGTTAATTACGAAATTAGATCAAGAGAACCCTATAAATATAAAGTTATGAGACCATAATGAGGGGCCAAGAACTAGTCACTACTATCATCCACCTAGGGTTGCAGTCATCTAAGTCATTTGGAGATCATTTGCATATATTTATCTCCATCACAAAGGACAAGATTGGTTCATCTGCATCACACAATCATAGGATGGGATTATATTCTATTACATCCATGATTCTATTACATTTTTACATATAGTTATTGCTCGCTACTTCACAAAGTGTGACTGACACAAGAGCACCTAGGGCACATGATTCACACACACACTAGAACTACATTTGGGTCTAGAATGTAGTGCAGTACTTGGTTTGTAAGTCCATTGTTGTGGTAATTGAGGTCAATCTAACCTATTCATATGCATTCCTTTTTTTAGGGTTTTGATACTTATTTTAGTTTCTTGCAGATCTTTCTATCATCTTGGATTATCAGTGACACTTGGAACAGTGTAGCGAAGTTAATGTGACATACAACAATGGTTTTGGACTACCTTATGAACCTGTGAAATCCATTTCAGGACCTCCTGCATAGACTAGGGCACCCACAAGTGCCCCTGTCCCTCTCCAGACACTGTAGTCTAGCTAGATAGCTCAGATCCTTCCTTTTTGGGACCTCTGCATAGTCGTTCATGTTTACTATTTCTCTAATCACTTCTTCCACATAGTCCAATGAGATTCTCTAATAATCTTAGTCACTTCCTTACTCTTCTTGCATATTAGGGTTTCTATTTACATTAGCTCAGTTGATTAGGTCATTTTTTGTAGTAACTTAGTACATTTATTAATTGTATTTACATGTTGTTATAGATTAGATTAATTCCTATTATTTCACATTTTAGTTAATTTTAGTTTATCACCATGGAACAAAGGAAATTCTATCAAATATGTTTTGGGGATATCATTCCACTACTAAAAATAAAGGGGAGAAGAACTGAAATGAGAAAATAGATGATCTCATTGAAGATACATGAATGAAGTGGAATCATGAAAATGAATGAAAAAGTGAAGGGAACGGAATAAATGAATGAAATAATGAAGGGAAAGGTATGCATATGAGATAATGGGTTTATTGGATCAATGGAGTCGCCAAATTGATGAAAATTCATCCAAAGGATGAATAATGCCAATAACACATTAAACTTGGCAATGTGAACTTGTAAAGTGCCTCAAACTAATCCCACCAAGTGTGCCAGAACTGTTGGAGCTCAAAATTGCACCCTACCCTGGGTCATAGACAACCCAAGAATTTGAGGTAGCATGGGATTGTCTCCAAGTTGTGGGGTTTAATACTTGAGACAAAAATCCAGAGAAGGTTAGTTCCTCTACTCAATCCTAGTGCTAAAATTATTCCTACAATAGGAAAAGAAACTATCTAATCCTAACCTAATGCTCCAAATGACTAGGGTGTGAGAGAGATGTATGTAAGGGGAAATCCTAAACTAAGGGGAGGTGATAGCACTAGAAAGAGGGGGAAGGATAATCTCATATGAGTGAAAATGGAAGATAAATTAAGGAGCTGGAATACATGAGTGTCAAAGTCCAAAACAAAGTTTTACTTTCCATTTCCATGCAAAACACAATGAAAAAATATATCCTGTAATGTGGATAAACATAAAAATCATACCTACAATGAATGAAGAGGCAGTAAAATGCAATAGAACACAAGTTAGGGCAGAGAATAACCACAATACATGAATTTTATTTCCTTATAAGGATGCACATTCCATTACAATACATGAAGAAAGTATAAACACATTCCAAAATCCAAATCTAAAGCCTATAACTCAAAACGCTTAGGAAACACTATGAATGAAGACCTTGTATTCTAGGAGGGTCCAACCTTTACAAATGGGCTTCATTTTACAATATATAGAAAATGGGAGAGAGAGAGGAGGGGGGAAAAGAGAGGGAAACTTGGATTCCAAGATTCAACCACCAACAACATGCATTAAATTCTAAAAACCATCATGGGAACCTTTACAAGACCATTCCCCCATGTCACTTTGATTTTAGGATAAGGAAAGGGCACCATACTTCATCAAATATGGTAGTTGAACACCTGGGACCACATCTTAATTGTTGGGATTATTTTAATTTTTTCCCACCTAACTCCATAAAATTTTGAAATTCATGATGCCAAAATTAAATTTCATGCTTAAACTTTTCCAACAAGACAAATTTTACAAGATTTAGAGTTTTGAGGAGGAAGATATGGTCATGCATATTTCCAGGGCATGGGAGGAATGTAACAGAGTTCTCCGTAGGACGTTACATACCACTTTAATATTTTATGCACTAGGGCAGATAAATCAGTCGGTCGACGAATGTGAGGAACAAGGGCATTGTTGCTTGTGTGTTGCATGGGCCCGCCTTAACCAATTTGGTCGAATCTACTCCCTTGCCACTTCATTGTCGGCTAAGTTACTCAATCAGAGAACCGACGACCCCAAGGAACCGTTCCCTATGGACCTGATCCACCTAACTTGAATTCCTAATTCCCCACATGCGGCCAATGTGCTTAAGCAGCGAACACAAGGAATAAAGGAACAATTTATTTTTATTCCTTAAAATCCTGATTTAGCCGAATGAGATCATATTTTTCCCAATTTTGATATTTTTGGCTAAGTATGAAAATGAAGGGGTTGGAAAAGAGGAAAGGAATGTCCCCAACACTATTTTTTTCCACTTTTGATCAATTTATACCTGACCAAGTTCAATATGGAATTGTAATTTCCCAAATTAGCTCGGGTTTATTTTGGATAACATTAATATGTTGTAAAATTGAACGTGACAGTCTGCAAGACATTTTTTGATATAAAATTTGTAAGTAATAAGAAATATTTTATTTCTAATACCTTTTCTGTTCAAATCAATGTTGAAGTCACAAATTCACAATTTGCAAAACTTAAATAAAATTATTTATTTCAAGTAAATATTATATATATACACACAATGGCGAATTCAATTAAATTTATAATTTTTCCTCTTTAGTGTGGGTGATTTTGATCCAAGGGCCCATCTAATCTATAGCGATGAATTTTTTTTTTACAATCATAGACTTTTGATGTGAAGGAGATCCATAAAAAAAATCTTTAAGACTAATATTCTTTGGCTATACGAGTGGGAAATAGTAACGATTGTGATTTTTTTGGAAAATCATGGGGAAGGTATACAATGACCAAATAAACAAATGGGATTTAGGAAATATATACTATTCACCTAATTATGAATATTCATTGTTAAAATTTTCCATGTTTAACAAGGATATAATGTCAAACTTGGCATTGCACATGGACAAGTTACTAGATTTTAGTGTCTACAACAATAATTATAATTTAAAACAAACTTTTAGAGGTTTGGGAGATCAAATACCAAATCAAATAGGTAGACAATGAATGCACCACATCCTTGACCCAAAGATGTGAAGTGGTTAAAATGGGGCATTCGGTGTGATTGCATAACATTGGATCATCTCTCAAGCTGTGGGACTTGCAAACCTGAGATGATCCTCCAAAGAAAGTTGGTTCTTGTTCCTAAACTACCTACCACGAGCTACTCTAATGCAGGAAAAAACTAAACTATCCTAATCTAACCATTCCAAGGAACCAGAGAGAAAGAGAGGGTGAAAGAAAATCCTACACTAAAGTGGTGATACACCAGAGAAGGAAAGGGGTGAGATGCTCTGTTGAGGGAGGATGAAACAGGGGAGAAAGGAAGATGGGAAGGTCAGATAGAAGTGACACAAACCCAGACCCTAATCCATGATCAAAACTCCATGAAACACAACACCCTACACCTGTAAATGTGAAATACATGCACAGAAAATAGATTTGAAAGGGAGAGGCACAAAGAGACAACAAAACAATGCAAAGGGTTGAAGAAACACCACAAAAACACATTTTATTGCTCTATATGGGTACACAGACCATTACATTTCTGCTTAGAGGCACAAAAATGCTTGCCAGGTGTAGGAGAAGGTTTTCAACTCAAAATGGAGTTGGGAAATGAATTTGACAGAGTTTCCCTATGCCCAGAATAATCTCTCCTTCTCAAATGAGAAGTGTTACAATATATAGAAAGAATAAGAGAGAGAAGAGGGAAAAGTCGAATCTTGTTTCAACTACCATGAGATATGCATTGAATCCTGCCTTGAAGACTCAACCGCTATCAATCAATGCCTTTCTCAAATCCACCCCAAATCTGTCAATTCTGGCTCCCTCTGTCTGTTTGGCGTATTGAAGAAGAATGGCGGATCGAATCGAATCAGATCTGGTAGTTGGAGAAATCGGGCTCTATATTAATGGCCTGGAAGACATTTTCCCATTTTTCACCCACCAAAACCTGCAAAAAATGATATTTTATGTTTCCAAGGCATAGAGGGCATCGAGACATTTCCAAAAAATATTCTCCCACCCAAATCTGAGTTCTCAGTCAAAAGATATGGTCATTTGAATTTTTGGGTCGCGGGCATGTAATATTTAAATGAGTCTATCTATACTGGGTCCACGTGGAAGCTCTGCACTCATTTGAGATTTGACTCCTTCCTTGGCTCTTGGAATAGCACCCATGTGACACATGGCGGCGTCCGTAGGTTTCCCTATTTCCTTTGTATTCTTCCTGAGTCTTTTCCATGGGTGGAGGCACTGTATCCGACCCAAGACACGTTGAGGTTTTGCACATGTTTAGAAACTACCCCCAGACTTTACCTTTAGAGTAGCATGGATATAACACGTGGAGACTTCCATAGGCCTTTGGAATTTTCAATGGTCGCCCTCACCTTTTCGGGCTCTGGGACACGTGGCGAGCTGGCACTCCTTTGAGATTTTCTTTTGGAAACTGCCTTTGAAATGGCATCGTTTGACACTTGGCACCTTCCGCTATTGGCCCGCCTTTACTTTGACTATTCAAACTGTAACTTTGTCCCCCCTTTTTTAAATCTTTGATGAGCCCGTGCTCATTTGATTCTCCTCCTAGGGTCTCGCTTTTGAATGTGTGTTGTTTGGACACTTGGCGCCTTCCACCTGCATTCATTACTTAGCCATTTTGGGCCCGTTCTCCTTTTGACCTCTATTGACCATTGGCTACGTGGAGGGCTGGCACAAGTTTGAGCCTCCATTTGGGCTCCCATTTTGGAATTGCATTGAGCCAACACTTGGCACCTTCCACCTAGTCGAAGACTTTTTCAACGGCTAGTGTAACTTTTTTTTGGAGCTCTGGACGCGTGGAAGCCTAGGCTTGTTTGGGTCTACCCTTTGGTTTTAATCTTTGGAGGTGCACCATTTGAACACTTGGAGGCTTCCGTTGGATCTCCTCCATACTTAGTCATTTTTTTGGCCTTCTGAACTATTTTCAAAGCCCGAAGACTTTGAATCTTTGTCGTTTCTTTTCCTTTGAGCTCTTGGCTCTTTTGACACTGCTCCCTCCTTCCCCAACCCTTTTGTTCCATTTCTGAGCCTTCTTGTAATCTGTTTGTTGGATTTAAGGCATGGATTGCTCGACAGAGCCGTTTTTTGAATTTCTCCTTGCATAGGGTCGTTTGATCTTTTGCAGGCCCCACCACTTCCATTGTAGAGTCTCCCTACAACCTGTTTGCAGGATTCGAATGTGATTTATCTGGTTCTTTCTGTGTGGGGTTGTGGCTGATCCAATATTTTTCCAAGGGGAGAAAAATATGGATAACAATTTTGGCAACTCGCAGGGGTATCTGCCTGCTAGATGAAGAGACCAGTAGCCTTGAAGCATCCATTGGGCATGGAGTCATAATTAATGGCTTGGTACTGACCCTTCCTTCAAAATGGACTCCCCGACTACCTGCACTTTCTATGTTTTTCCTATCCCTGAGCCTGCCTGCGCATCTGCACTCTCAATTTTCATAAGAAAATCTTGAAATGGAGTTTCTGAGAGTAGAAAATTGTATTGACCTGGGGCTTTCATTTATCCCTGAATGGACTGACTTAAAAAACATCCTTTGGTTACTCTGCATTTGTTTCATTTTTTGGAACTTTGCAACTTTACAGACAACTATGAGATCTTCTGCTGTGAATACTGAACTATGAGTAGAGGCACATTGTAATGACATAATTTTGAGAAACAAACAAAAACTTATGTACAAAGAAAAATCATACATGCCTCAAATGAGACATGTAGAGTGTGCACAAGCACTTCTTCTGCTGAAAACAAAGTCTACTCCTACTCCTAAACTAACCAAAAGAGAAAAGGGGTTAAACAAAGCCTGTTATAGGTAGGGAGAAGTAGCTTCCCTTTCTCAAGGGGGCAGCCATGCAAATGATTTGACACTAAATATGGCTGCCTGTATGAGTGAAAAACTGACTTTAAGCCGATCCTCCACCCATATCAGCAAGGTATCAACATTAATGGAAAATACCTCCTCAAGTTGATTTACATTGGACTCCTAGAGGTGTTGATGATGACCCTTGGTACTTTGATACTCATCCTCATGCCCTGAAGTAGGCATGACTGGTTTTGGCTTCTCCCTTGGCTCCAATGAAGCCAAATATCTGATTGGGCAAGGTATGGTCCTTTGAATCTGCCCATGGTTCTGAACTCTAACTCCAAGAATGGAGCCTTCTTGTTGACCCTCATGGATGGATGGTGTGGGAGGAATGATAGCCTCATACTCTTTCTCTTCCTCTGTAGCAGGTGTGACTTTTGGAAGATCAAAATCTTCCAACTTTGATTCAGGAGGCATGTTGCAAACTGCAGGTTGTGCTTACACACTCTCTTCCATGGCATAGTAGGATCTTGTGATTGAAGAATGAATGATGGGGGAGAAAAAAGTGCAATTTCAATTGGCTCCCTCTGCTCAAAACATTCTTTTGAGTTCAATAGGAAATCAAACTCTTTACTGTCCTGTTGTAACAAGGTCTCTCCCTTTTGCATGGTGATCTTAAAATCTTCGTTATCTTCACCATATGAAGCTTCATCTTCAAACATGAAGCTAATGAGTTCAGGCTCCTCCAAAAGATCAGAATTTTGGAGAGGTTGAATGGGAGAGGGGGCTGTATTTTCTTATGCAACCGGCTCATGATTCAGTGCCTCTGAATTTGTCTTGGTCACCCCCATATGCTCCTTTTTAACTGGGCTTGGAGCTGGTTGTTCTTCTTCCTTCTCTTGTGAAGAACATGGAAGACTCATATCTTCCAACCTTGGTTCCAGAGATACGTTGTGAGACATAGGCTGCTGCTCTTGAATGCCCTCCTTCATGGCAGCAGGCTCATATGCTTGGAAGATGGATGATGGAAGAGAAAATGATGTGATCTCCATGGGATTTTCTCCATCAAAGCAATCCTCCAAGTCAGACAGATAATCTACCTCATTGTTGTCCTGTTGCATGTGCTCAACCTCCTCCATGGTGTCCTCCTGATCTAAAACTTTCTCACCATGGTTTCCCTCTTCCTCAAACATGAAGTTTGAAAGATCAAACTCTTCTTCAACATCAGAGCTCGAAGGGGATGAAGTGGGAGGAAGAAATGAAGGTTCTTCTATAGCCTGCTCCACACTTGGGGCCTCTAAAACTATATGGTCCTCCTCCTCTGCTGCAAATTCAACCTCAGCCACCACTAGCTCTTCAACCTTGACCTCCTCTATTGGCTTGACCATCAAGGGGATCTTTGTAAACCCAAATTTAGTAACCCAACTCATCAGATTGTCTGTTATTTCTTTTCTGTTGGGCTCCTCTTCTTGTGTCCTTGACTGGATTCTTGAGTATCTTCCCAACATGGACTTGGGAAAGCAAGAGGAGTGGCAGGTTGGGGTTCAACCAGCTTTGCAATTGTTTTTGGTGGGGAGGGAGGTGGAACTTCTTGTTTGTTTGGAGGGGATGACTATTTGGAAGGGAAAAGGGTAGAAGAACTGAAATGGGGTGGAAGACTAGGGAATGGAGAAATGGAATCAACACTTGGGGAAGCAACTGGGAAGCTTGGAAATTGGAGCTTGGGTTGAGATGGTGCTACTTGAGAAAGAGAAAAAGAAAAGCTATGAGATGGTGGACTTACCCATTGACAAGGTTGTCTTGACTCCAACTCATAAGCCTCGATCTCCTCAGTCCATTGTGTAAGTTGGGGCAGCATTTCAACCATGAAGTCTAGCTTCTCCTGAGGGTTGTAATGTCTTGGAAAAGGGCCTCCCCATGGACAAGGTGCCCTGCAACCAATCTTGAATGCCTTCATTTGTGCTATGGCCCTGGACTGCACCATGCTAGCCTCCATTTTTTGAATCTTCTCCAGCAAACCAGCATCCTCCACATAGTTATTACCATTGTATGCACCCCCTTGTTCTTGATAAGCTCTATGGCCAAACTAATTTTGACCCTGCTCATATGGGTAAGCATAATGGTTTTGGATCTGATCATAATGCTGATTTGGAGGAGTTGGGAAATGCATTGGAGGTGGATTGCATTGTTGTAAGTGTGAGTTCCATGAAGGGAATGAAGTCATGATTGCACAACCTCATGGAATGGGAGAAAATGAAAGAGATGGAAGAAGAAAATGGATGAAAATGAGTGGAAATGGATGGAAAAGGTTTACAACTCAGAGGATGGGTTTTTGACCAGATGGAGTCATCAGATGTGCTTGTAAATGCCTCAAAAGGCTGAACCTTAACAGGGACACACCAACCTACTAAATGAAGTGGTAAGGTATTCAAACCTATCCCACTAGGCATGCCAAAACTGTTAGTGCAAAATCACAACACCCCCGAATGGCCAAAGATGTGAAGTGGTTAAAATGGGGCATTCAGTGTGATTGCATAACATTGGATCATCTCTCAAGATGTGGGACTTGCAAACCTGAGATGATCCTCCAGAGAAAGCTGGTTCTTATTCCTAAACTACCTACCACGAGCTACTCTAATGCAGGCAAAAACTAAACTATCCTAATCTAACCATTCCAAGGAACCAGAGAGAAAGAGAGGGTGAAAGAAAATCCTACACTAAAGTGGTGATACACCAGAGAAGGAAAGGGGTGAGATGCTCTATTGAGGGAGGATGAAACATGGGAGAAAGGAAGATGGGAAGGTCAGATAGAAGTGACACAAACCCAGACCCTAATCCATGATCAAAACTCCATGAAACACAACACCCTACACCTAAATTGTGAAATACATGCACAGAAAATAGATTTGAAAGGGAGAGGCACAAAGAGACAACAAAACAATGCAAAGGGTTGAAGAAACACCACAAAAACATGTTTTATTGCTCTATATGGGTGCACAGACCATTACGTTTCTACTTAGAGGCACAAAAATTCTTGCCAGGCGTAGGAGAAGGTTTTCAACTCAAAATGGAGTCGGGAAACAAATTTGACAGAGTTTCCCTATGCCCAGAATAATCTCCTCCCTTCTCAAATGAGAAGTGTTGCAATATATAGAAAGAATAAGAGAGAGAAGAGGGAAAAGTTGAATCTTGTTTCAACTACCATGGGATATGCATTGAATCCTGCCTTGAAGAATCAACCACTATCAATCAATGCCCCTTCTCAAATCTGCCCCAAATCTATCGATTCTGGCTCCCTCTGTCTGTCTGGCATATTGAAGAAGAACGACATATCGAATCGAATCAGATCTGGTAGTTGGAGAAATCAGGCTCTGTATTAATGTCCTAGAAGATGTTTTCCCATTTTTCACCCACCAACGCCTACAAAAATGATATTTTATGTTTCCAAGGCATAGAGGGCATTGAGACATTTCCAAAAAATATTCTCCCACCCAAATCTGAGTTCTCAGTCAAAAGATATGGTCATTTGAATTTTTGGGTCGTGGGCGTGTAATATTTAAATGAGTCTTTCTATACCGAGTCCACGTGGCAGATCTGCATTCATTTGAGATTTAACTCCTTCCTTCACTCTTGGAATAGCAGCCCATGTGACACGTGGTGGGGTCCGTAATTTTCCCTATTTCCTTTGTATTCTTCCTGAGTCTTTTCCGCAGGTAGAGGCATTGTATCCGGCCCAAGAAACGTGGAGGCTTTGCGCATGTTTAGAAACTACCCCTAGACTTTACCTTTGGATTTAGCGTAGATACAACATGTGGAGACCTCCACGGGCCTTTGGACTTTTCAACAGTCACCCTCACCTTTTTGGGCTCTGGGACACATGGCGATCTGGTGCTCATTTGAGATTTTCTTTTGGACTGCACCTTTGAAATGGCACCGTGTTGACACTTGGAACCTTCCGCTATTGTCCCGCCTCTACTTTGACTATTCAAACTGTGACTCTATCCCCCCTTTTTAAGATCTTGGGACACGTGGTGAGCTTGCACTCATTTGATTCTCCGCCTAGGGTCTCACTTTTGAATGTGTGTTGTTTGGATACTTGGCGCCTTCCACCTGCATTCATTACTTAGCCATTTTGGGCTTGTTCTCCTTTTGACCTCTATTGACCATTGGCTACATGGAGGGTTGGCGCAAGTTTGAGCCTCCGCCTTGGGCTCCCATTTTGGAATTGCACTGAGCCGACACTTGGCACCTTCTGCCTAGTCGAAGACTTTTTCAACGGTCATGCAACATTTTGGGGCTCTGGACGCGTGGAAGCCTGGCGCTTGTTTGGGTCTACCCTTTGATTTTAATCTTTGGAGGTGCGTCATTTGAACACGTGGAGGCTTCCGTTGGATCTCTATACTTAGTCATTTTTTGGGCCTATTCTGAACAATTTTCAAAGCCCGAAGACTTTGAATCTTTGTCGTTTCTTTTCCTTCTCGCTCTTGGCTCTTTTGACACCGCTCCTCCTTCCCCGACCCTATTGTTCCATTTCTAATTCTTCCTGTAATCTATTTAATGGATTTAAGGCATGGATTTTCTTGACAGAGCTGTTTTTTGAATTTCTCTTGTGCAGGGTCGTTTGATCTTTCGCAGGCTCCACCACTTCCATTGTAAAGTCTCCCTGCAACATGTTTGCAAGATTCGAATGTGATTTCTCTGGTTCTTTATATGTGGGGTTGCGGCTGATCCAATATTTTACCAGGGGGAAAAATATGGATAGCAATAATCTTTCAAGGAATATTGATTTGAAAATGATCTAAGAAATCATAAATTAGAGGTGAAAATGAATGTATGGATCCACATATTAGAGTTTAAAATTAATCAAGGGTATAGTCCCTCAAGGTTCTTGGGAACAACTTAATAACAATGTATGATCACTAACAATGTATAACATGAGAGATTATTCTATGAGGATCAAAACAGAAGCCCATACACATCAATGATTAACTAGAATATGAAATTATTCTATCTATCTAAGTTAATATAAGTAAGTACAAAAAATATAATAACTGATGTGAACTAAAATATGAATGCTAAGTAATTTTATTTCACATTTAAATGAAATGAAATAATTGAAATAGGAGGGATAAGGTACTAACCTGGAAATGACTTACCTTGCTGAGATTTGGGACTGAACAGGATAATATGTGGAAGGATCAGAGTATGATGGTACAACCTAGGAAATTGTAACTGATGAATATTTGACCAGATTGGGGTGTCTGAAAGAGGATCAGGGCACCTGTGGGTTCCCCTGTCTATAATATGGGTGCTCTAGTCCATAGAACAGCTCAGGACCTGAGTCTGGAAGTTTCATCAAATCTTCGCTATGTCTCGATCTTTGTCTCATGATTGTCATAATAACTTCAATGATGACGTCGTAAACCTGCAATGAAGATTCACCTACAAAACCCCATATAAAAGCATCAACCCCATAAAAATAAATATACATATGAAGGGGTTTGACTTTCCTTAGCGAACACAATGGTGGCTTTACAACTAAGAACTAAACTATATTCCAAACCCAATGTAGTTATGTGTGATTTGTTTGTACAATGATGTTCCTAGGGTGCCCTAATGCCAGTGATGTAGAGATAGTGGGAAATAGCTAAGTGTAATGCAAAATGGTGGATGGAATAAAATAGACTTACCTTTCCTATACAGTGTGTGTGATGTAATGATGTCCCAAATGTGGTCCCTTGCTTTAGTATATAGCTATCCCTTGGTGGTAGATAGTCCACCCATAAGGATAGCAAATATGTTGTGTTTATATAAGGATCTTTTTCTCAAATTTTGACACTTATGACCCAACATGTCGACTAATGCCTAAGGGAATGAGAGAGAAAATTACAAAGACCGACCTCGAGACTCTAAATTATACGCAAGTGTTTTCGGGACTAGGGCACCTAAAATAAGGATCAGGGCACCCATGGGCACTCCAGTTCTACCCTAGGCACCCTAGTCAAATACTAGAGATGACAAATGACCAAATAATGACACCTGAGACTCCCTGAGAAACAACTTGAACTATATAAAAAACTGACAAATGTGCAAGAAAAATGATGACAATAACTGCTAACTGACAAAAATACTAGGGGATGGGTCATTAGTGAATACTTTTCTTATGCAAGATCCATATACAAAACAACTTACTCGGCCAGTATAATTATAGTAGTAAGTGCATGATTTTGTGACTACATTTCCCTCCACTTTATGTTGGTGAGCAGAAAGCTCAATAACATAAAGTAGATAGAGATGTGTACCTGAGAGAAAATCCATAGAATCCCATGCTATAGTAGAATGTGTAGATGTGGTAGTAAGAGCATGCCGGAATGAACCATACAGTGTGTCAAAACCATGGATCAATGTGTTGACCCATGTAACATAGTGAGAATAGTGTAATGTCATAGATGAAGTGTGTTGAATGAAAGTGATGATTTTATTGTTAGATAATTGAATGATTTCGAATGTTTGATGATGATGATGAGATGGGTTAGGGAGGTGATCAATTCCCAACCGGAATGCTTGTACACATATATAATCGACCGGAGGATTTAGCTATCCTATTGCCAAAGGAAGAGTGTAGGGAGAAAAGTGTGTTATTCTCCAATACTTTAACTACATCTTCAAGATCTAGCTACTGCTCCAGACATGGAATCGAAATCATAACATTTTTCATGGTTTTTGGATCCAAATAATTTTGATCAAATTAGTTAACCCATATCGGTGTGGTATAGGAAAGGTAACTCTTTCCCCCACTCTCAACTGAGTGTCACCACAATGTGATAGCTTCCAAGTTAGGTCAGTCTGGAAGTGAATGTAAAATGTATGACGGACTTCTAAGTTAGGTCATATGGAAGGAAACGCGAAGTGTAAAAATAACTTCCCAAGTTAGGTCATCTGGGAAAGCAATGACATGTAACTCCAAAGTTCGGTCATTTGGGAGACTATATGTATTTTATTATATCGATTGAATAGTTTGATTTCAATTGTTAGATACTTGGAAACAATATTTGGTTGAATTGATTGTTTTGACTGGGTACTCATAGATATATTTTACATGCTAGTTACCCCTAGGTTAGGTCATTAGTGGGAATCGATAGAAACTGGAGCATGATCACATAGAAATATTTTTAATCACTTGTTTCCCCTAGGTTAGGTCATTAGGGGAAAGTGATGAAGTTTTGCTACAGAGAAATTGATATATTTGTTGCCCCTAGGTTAGGTCATTAGGGGGAAATAATAGTGAGATGACGTGCACTGAGTAAGGAAATGTTTGAAAATGACGAATTAGTAGTGTTGATTGATCACATAGTGGTGTAACGGGGAATTATAAGATGGTCCTTATTTTATGCCTCCCTTTTCGGAAAAAGGGGGGAAGTGATGAGAAGAATGAACAAATAATGAAAGTGGACATAAAAACCTAAAATTTAGGTACTGTGAGCGCAGTTTATAAACCGCGCTCATGGTTTTTAAACCACACTCGTGCAACTATTTTTATAGGCTCGGTGATTTCCAAACCTAAAACCGTGATCGAGGTTTGAAACCGTGATCGTGGTCCTCTGAGACAAAAAAAACAGCGACTCCTCATTTTCCCTCATTTTTCCTTTCCAACCGTGATTTCTCCTAGACCTTTGGCACTCGCGCTTTGAATACCCCCTAAAAATTACTCTTCAGACTTGTGGATCATGATAGTTTCAACCATGCCACCAAGACAAAGAGGTAAGCCCTCGATTTTGATCAATTTGTTTGCATTTTAGGTTATTTTTTGTGATTTTCATGGGTTTTTCAATTTTTTGTTTATGTATACAATTTTTTTGTTTTGTCAGTTGCTCGGCAAGCTCGTAATCCTGCAAACCATCAAAATATTCCTCAAAACCCTCCAAACAATCCTCAAAACCCTCCAAACATTCTGCAAAACCCTCCTCCAAACATAGATCCGCCTCCTGTGGCTCCTTCTGTCCCCACAGAACCAACAGGAACACAAGTTGATATCGTTGGAAAAATCTGACAAAATAAAATTGCCATTGAGAACCTTATTCAGAATATAAGACAAAATCATGCCACAAATCCATCCCGCATGACTTTAGCCAACACATTGCAAACATTGATTGGCGAAGTTGACTCCGCAACCAACCAAATAGACAGATGGAATACCTTTAGAGGTGATTGTAGGCAGTGGTATGCAAATAAATTATCCCATGCGCCTGTAAAAGATAAAAAAATTTGGTAAAGACCACATTCGTGCATTATTTACTAACCCAAGAACCAATGCCCCCCATAGTTACTTGCAAATGGTTCCCAATCCATTGGTGCCACGATGACCAAATCAAGAACAATTTTTGGGACCGATGGTGGATGGTTTTTGATTATCCACCATGCAACAACAATGAGGTTCCCCTCTATTTTTTGAAGAAATTATATTGCGAGTTCATGCTTAATGAGGTCCCAAATTATTTTGACTTTTCTAATTTTTATGGGTGAGGTGGTGGCTCTGCACAGAGTAGACCTGGTGCATGCGTAGGTCAACCAAGGATCCCCCATGCCCCAAAACCCCCACTGCCTTCAGTTATCCCTCCTACAGTGAAGGAGGTTGTGGAGATTGACACACTACATGCATTGAGGGAGCTCACTGACACTCTGACCCAACATAGTGAGCAGATTGCATCTGGTGATGTTGGTGGAGGCGTCAGTTCTAGCACACCACACCACTGTGGATCATGTGGTGCCGTATGCACTGCGGGCGAGACATCATTTGTTGGATCACATGATTTCTTTTCTCTAGATGAGATGATGGCGGATGTTTTTGGAACTGGTGCAAAGGATCTTGGTCTTTCACAGGTAAATGTCAAATAAATATTTAATATATATATATACAATAGTTTAATTCATGTTTGAGATTTTAATATATATGTATTTCATTGTACGTTATGTACATACATGTAAAAACTAATTTTTATTTTATTTTAAATAGCAAGAGCCGGTGAAGGAAACATTTGGCGTCGACATGCTAGCTACTGCAGCTGGGCATGTTACAAACGTAAGTTTCAAGTTGTACTTAAATTTCAAATTTCATTTGATTGTGCACTTTTATTATTATAATGTTTCACCTGTACATGTACATATTAATATATGTTTGTCTTTTATACGTGCAGGAGCCTGGCGGGTCATCATCTGCTCTGGGAACTGAGGCTATTGGCATGCCTCACGTGACTTTTACGCAGGTTAGTTTCTCTTTACACTTTGTTTCTAATTGTGGAAGTTCACGTGGATTATGCTTTGGCTCTGTTATGTGGCAGTCATGTAGATTAATATTGATTTGTACATGTTTTTTGTATAGCTTATGACTGCCAGAGAGACTCCTCCATATATGCAGACTGTGGAGGCTGCTGTAGATACTGCCATAGCATCTGCAGATCCACTAACTGAGGTACAATTTTTCAAATTTGTTAAATTTATTTAGGAATTATTTCTTATTACTTAAATCTACAATATCAAATTTTGTACATGAAATATTTAATTTGAAATTTAATTATTTGTATGTAGCTTACCTCTCATGAGTCTATTGTTGTCCCTGCCATGCGTCAATGACAAATTGATAGGGATCATGACATTGCGGTAAGATTTCACATGCATTTTAACTAAATTCTAAGTTTCTAAATTTTGAATGTATTTTAAAAATATGGGTGTTAAAAACTTGTTGTTTATGAATGTACAGGTTAGGTTGCAAGTCTGCTTAGAGATGCCTAGGACCACACAGATGAAATCCGTAGTGGCATCTCCCTCCACTACATCCCCAGGTCATGGACATGCTACTTCTAGCAGGGCGAAGAGAGGGAAGATGTTTCATGATTAGATTCATAGGACGTGGATGTACATAGATATATATATGGGCCAGCTGGTCCTAGTTCATGATTCTTCATAGGACATTGTATATATAGCCTTATGCGACCACATGTGGTCCTATATGTATGACACACTTGGTTCGAGATGTACACATGTTATGAACTTATATTTTCAGAGACGTGCATTCAACACACTTAGTTTGATACATTATATATCCATGTGTTGGTTTTCATAACGATATTACTTCTATGTTTGATTCAAATTCATTGCACATGATATCCTTCTATGTATGTATATTCTATGTATATTAATTCTATATGTATGTTTGATTTAAAATTAAAAAACTATGGTGCAACATATATGAATATAACGTTACTATGGTGCAACATTGCATGGTACAATTGTTAAGAAATTAAGGGAAGCATGTGTATTCCTCCATCAACATGGGCAACTTATCATTTTCCTCTTAAGTCATGAAAAATATTTCATACCTTGAATCTTGAAATAAGATGTCTTCCCTTGGGTCATTTGGTTTTTGAACTGTGTATTTAATTTTATTTATCAGAAGGATATTATTCATTTTACCATTGATGAGTATGGTGGTGTATGACCAATCCATCTTTATATCCCCACCAATATCGTGATAGAAACTTTGGCTCAACAATATACCATACGTAGCTAGCATGTCTTCCACAAGTATTTCCATCTTGATTTTCTTGTCAGGGAAGTCTACAAATTCTACTTGAGAATCTTTCACCTGGCCAAAAAGAGGTAATTATTTTGTTTTCATGTAGTAACAATGGCCAATAGCAGGGCTGAGAGTAATACCAATAGAGTTAGCAAATTTTATAAGCATGACATTGTCAGAGGCGCCAGAGTCAATAATGCAATTATTCAATTTATAGGTCCATTGACCAACAAGGAAAGATAGAAAGGTTCTTATTTCCTAGAAGAGGAGGATTTTAAGGAAAGAAGGTTCTAGGAATGAGTGGTTCTAGGAGTGGGAAGTGATTCTTTAGTGTTGGTAGGATTCTTGGAACATGTATTTTTACTACTTCCTTTGATAAACTAGACGAGGATTTATCAAAATTCTAAAGTGTTTTATCTTGGGAAGTAGAAGAAGAGGCTTATTTATTTTTTTATGAGTGGGTGAACACTAAACAAGAGTAACTATTCATATCATCTATCCAGATTATTCAGGATTATGTTGGGTGAGTATTCACAATAACCAATAATTGGTAACCATCTTCTTCTTCTCTTTCAATTTCTTGATTCAAAAATTTGAAAAAGTTGAATTGTTGTAAAAGTTGTAAGAGGCACCTGAAAAATAATAGGTCAGGCAAAACGCAGACTTCGTGGAACCTAAGATTGTTTACACCTTGAAAAATTAAAAAACTGTGGAATCCTTGAACATGAGTAGGATTTTCATTCTTAGGTTCGGGCATATAAGAGCCCTGAAAAAAAATCATTCAACTTTGACAAGACTACGGAGGTGGCAAGAGACTCATTTGATCCTACACCTCAGCAATACAATAGCCTGTCTTGTTTTTTTCCTTCTCCAATCGGTGCTCTCGCTGCCCTATTGTTTGTAAAATGCGAATAGTGTAGTTTGAGACAGTTAAGGCTGTCAAATGTAGTAAACGGTTAGGCATTCTTCTCTGGGTGGCCCCTATAGAAGTAGGACAACGTCATTGTTCCTACCTCGTTCGGGCGTAGTCCCTTAAGAGCCCTGAGACCAAAAAATTTTTCGACGGGTGGCTACACAGACTCCGTGGCACCTAAGGATGTCTCATTTGATCCTACACCTTTGAGGGACCCTACAATATCCTGTTTTTTCCTTCTCCAATCGGTGCTCTCGCTGCCCTATTGTTTGCAAACGTAATAGTGTAGTTTGAGAAGTGTAAGGCTGTCAAATTATATTTTGTAAACGGTGGGTCATGGCACCAAACCGACTATGTCTAGACACATCTGGTGGCTAGGTGAATGCTAGAGGAGGTAACTGACAACGTCGTTGCTTCAGGCTACCTCGTTCGGCGTAGTCCCTTAAGAGCCCTGAGACCAAAAAATTTTCAACTTCGACGGGTGATTCACAACTCCGTGGCACCTAAGGAATCTCATCCTACACCTCAGTGTAGGGACCCTCTACTATCTTCTCAGTTTTTTCCTTCTCCAATCGGTGCTCTCGCTGCCCTATTGTTTGCAAACGCGCCAAATAGTGTAGTTTGAGACAGTGTAAGGCTGTCAAACGGTATATTTTGTAAACGTGGGTCATGGCACCAAACCGACTATTGCAACACATCTGGGTGGCCAGGTGAATGCTAGAGGAGGCATCGTTTCAGTGTGTGACAACGTCATTGCTTCCAGGCTACCTCGTTCGGGCGTAGTCCCTTAAGAGCCCTGAGACCAAAAAATCGTTCAACTTTGACGGGTGACTACGCAGACTCCGTGGCACCTAAGGATGTCTCATTTGATCCTACACCTTGGTGTAGGGACCCTCTACAATAGCCTGTCTCAGTTTTTTCCTTCTCCAATCGGTGCTCTCGCTGCCCTATTGTTTGCAAACGCGCCAAATAGTGTAGTTTGAGACAGTGTAAGGCTGTCAAACGGTATATTTTGCAAACGGTGGGTCATGGCACCAAACCGACTATGCTGACACATCTGGGTGGCCAGGTGAATGCTAGAGGAGGCATCATTTTGGTGCACGACAACGTCGTTGCTTCCGGGCTACCTCATTCGGGCGTAGTCCCTTAAGAGCCCTGAGACCAAAAAATCAAACTTTGACGAACGCACACTCCGTGGCACCTAAGGATGTCTCATCTGATCCTACACCTCAATGTAGGGACCCTCTACAATATCTTTCTCAGTTTTTTCCTTCTCCAATCGGTGCTCTCGTGCTGCCCTATTGTTTGCAAACGCACCGAATAGTGTAGTTTGAGACAATGTAAGGCTGTCAAACAGTATATTTTGCAAATGGTGGGTCATGGCACCAAACCGACTACATTTCTCTAGGTGAATGCTAGAGGAGGTGTACTCATTTTGGTGCACACCTTGCACAATGTCATTGCTTCCGGGATACCTCGTTTGGGCGTAGTCCCTTAAGAGCCCTAAGACCAAAAAATTGTTCAACTTCGACGAGTGGTTACGTAGACTCTGTGGCACCTAGACATGTCTCATTTGATCCTACACCCTGGCGTAGGGACCCTCTACAATATCTGTCTCAGTTTTTTCCTTCTCCAATCGGTGCTCTCTGCCCTATTGTTTGCAAATGCACCCAAATAGTGTAGTTTGAGACAGTGTAAGGCTGTCAAATGGTATATTTTGCAAACGGTGGGTCGTGGCACCGAACCGACTACACCGACATGTCTGGGTGGCTAGGTGAATGCTAGAGGAGGTGTCATTTTTGGTGTGTGACAACGTCATTGCTTCCGGGCTACTTCGTTTGGGCGTAGTCCCTTAAGAGCCCTGAGACCAAAAAATCATTCAACTTCGACGGGTGACTACGCACACTCCATGGCACCTAAGATGTCTCATTTGATCCTACACCTTGGTATAGGGACCCTCTACAATAGCCTGTCTCAGTTTTTTCCTTCTCCAATCGGTGCTCTCGCTGCCCTATTGTTTGCAAACGCGCCAAATAGTGTAGTTTGAGACAGTGTAAGGCTGTCAAACGGTATATTTTGCAAACGGTGGGTCATGGCACCAAACTGACTACGCAACACATCTAGGTGGCCAGGTGAATGCTAGAGGAGGTGTCATTTTTGGTGCGTGACAATGTCGTTGCTTCCGGGCTACCTCGTTCGGGCGTAGTCCCTTAAGAGCCCTGAGACCAAAAAATTGTTCAACTTCGACGGGTGACTACGCGCACTCCGTGGCACCTAGAGATGTCTCGTTTGATCCTACACCTTAGTGTAGGGACCCTCTACAATATCCTATCTTGTTTTTTCCTTCTCCAATCGGTGCTCTCGCTGCCCTATTGTTTGCAAACGCACCGAATAGTGTAGTTTGAGCCAGTGTAAGGCTGTCAAACGGTATATTTTGCAAACGGTGGGTCGTGGCACCAAACCGACTATGCACTGACATGTCTAGGTGGCTAGGTGAATGCTAGAGGAGGCATCATTTTGGTGCGTGACAACGTCGTTGCTTCCGGGCTACCTCATTCGGGCGTAGTCCCTTAAGAGCCCTGAGACCAAAAAATCGTTCAACTTCGACGGGTGACTACACAGCACTCCATGGCACCTAGAGATGTCTCATCTGATCCTACACCTTGGCATAGGGACCCTCTACAATAGCCTGTCTCAGTTTTTTCCTTCTCCAATCGGTGCTCTCGCTGCCCTATTGTTTGCAAACGCACCTAATAGTGTAGTTTGAGCCAGTGTAAGGCTGTCAAATGGTATATTTTGCAAACGGTGGGTCATGGCACCGAACCGACTGTGCACACACATAGGGATGGTCTTGTAAACACTTGGGGAGGTGTCATTTTGGTTCTCTAAGCTCCAGGTCCTTCTGGGCTACCTCCTCCGGAGCCAAGAACCCCCTCCACAGGTACATAAATCATTGTTAATTGCTTCTCTTTTCTTGTAAAACAATGAAAGCTTCTCTTAGCTTCGAGAATTTATAATTCTCTACTAACAGTGCCAACCACGTGAAGGTGGAAGCTTTTCTGGCACCACTAACCTGCATATAAAAGTGTTAGTCAAAGAAATTTAAGTTTCAAATCAAAACCATACTAGATATATACAAAATACACAAATTTAATAAAATATATGAACTTAAATTTATCTAACTAACAAATTTATATATACCAAAGAAATTATATATACCAGACATGAGCATTGTAAATTCATTCCAATGAACCATCAGGATCGGATCTACTCTGAATAGCGGACATGATTGCTTCATGATCTGACTCTCGAACCTTCCAAAGAATCTTGTTATTAGGCCTTCCTCGATATCTATACAGCTGAATATTTGTCGCTAGAACTAGATGCGAATATAAGAGTATTTTCCTGTGTGTCTCAAAGTCTTCAAACACCCAAACAGAGGAGTTTTTTAATGGATACCATCGAAGCCAAGTTCCAGTAACTACCACTGACCCTGTAGGGTACTCAATATCTTCGCCATCTATAACAGGAGAAGTCAACTTCTTTCTTTCCTCGATGCAACGACATAAGAAATAGTTTGTTCCTTCTTCATTGTCTTCTGTCACAATAACTGCAAACACATGTCCTACAAAAAAAAAGGTTTCAACTCAAATTTAAATTGTACATATTAAAATTTCAATGGACATAACTCAATACAAAAATTGTAAATAACCATAAATACCTTGTCGCACCAAAATCAAAATTTCATCAAAGTCCTTGGATGTTGCAACTTCATCTGCAGAAACAAGTCGTAATGCTTATGGAGGTTGATAACTAGGAAGCGGAGTTAGAGGCCTACAAATCCATCCATCCACCCATTCTTGTGAATCACACTCAGCAGTGACAAATTCGATACAAGATGCACAAAAACATGTCAAATTTCTTGTCCATGTGGCCCACGAAATAGCGTCTGAGCTACAAAATAAGTGCATATCACTGGACCCAGTGAGTGTCATACAATCCTCGTAGTTATCAATTTGTTGTTCCTCTATCAACCAAAAATATCTGTGAACCGTGGAAATTTCTTGAGAACCTCGGGCCATGTTGTCAATACACCATTCCACTATGCTCTTTGCATCTTTCAATTTAGCACCATCTTTGTACTTCAACTCTTCTCTTGCAAGATCTCTTTTCACACATGCCCCTGTACCGTCATGCTCTCCTTTTCCATGTCCAGCCTCAGTGAAACTCCAAATATGTTGCACACCCATCTTGACGTGCATCCTGCTCATCCAATAAAACATTCGTGCATTCTTAAACTGAGACGTGTAATTATCTGACCATATATAATGTTGTTTGAAGTGGATGTCCCTATCAGACAAGTTTCCATAAAATAACTGGAAACACCCTTGCACAAATTCAGTAGAATGAGTACGATCATCACTGATATAAAAGTGGTACTCTCTTAAAAAAATTTGATCATTCTCTGTACTGTCAGGAGAATGTATAAATGCTATATGCACAAAAATGGCAACTTGTACTGAGTTGTAATATTGTGATTGAACCTCCATTTGTGGTTGCAATGTGTAATTCTCTACAAAATCGACCACTGAAACAATAGTACCAATAGGAAATGTGTCTTTGCATATCTTGAACTGTTCATCCAACCATCGAGCTCTGTGTGTATGCCTAGCATACTCATAAACAATTTCATCCTTAAATTTTCTCATAAATTGAAAAACAGGCATATGTTCTGTAACTAGCTCACACCGTTTAGACTCTTTTCCATCTTTCAACTGGTATGCAACTGATTTATATTTATCAAACTCAACTAAATTATTTCCTATTGCACCTTCAATTTTCTCATGGATGTAACTTTCCAATTTAGGTAATCCGCCACATGTACCACAACTTCCATCTAAACAATCCTGACTATAAAAAAATTGTCCAACTTCTTTTTCACAAAATATCGTAGGAATGAAATCCCTGGAAGATATTGGTGGAACTTGAACACCACATTCCGATAACATAGTTTCAGAATGAAAAATAGAATGAATACATAAAAATTTAGCATAATGCATAGCAAATTCAACATGTTGCCTACAACAACAAGTGGTGCGAGCGTGGTTGATTTTCACATAGAATGGTTTTAACATTTCAAAAAAATGTTGACTAATTTTAATTTCCAGATGCTCTTGTTCAAACTTACGAAAAAATTGAGTTTGAGTCATATCTAAGAAATTCTTTGGATGTGGTTCACGATTAATAGAACCAACTCTCTGTTTTACAACATCTCTTGTATTAGGTGAAACTCTAGTGTTATCATGCCAAAATTGAATAACAAATTCTCTTATAGCATCAGTATTATATTTTTCCTTACGCGGTGCTCTAGCAGAAAATGCCCAAAAATTGGTGTTATTGAGTGATTGAAGGATATTACGTCTTTCAATTGCTTTCATTAGAGTTTTTCGATTAACTTGCAACATTCGACTTGTTTGCGTAATCAAACGTTGTTTTTTATTGATTCACTTACAACACTAGTAGCAAGTACACGACGCACAATATTACTATCCCTAGTGCATCTCTTGACACCAACAATGTGATATGCATCATGAAGGTTTTCAACAATTGTAGAGGTTTGACCACGTATATTAGATGTTGTCAATCCTAAGGTGTTTAATGTAGGTCTCATTTTATTCAATTTCATCAAACTAACCAACAACTGACATCTTTGGGAATCATTTAAAATTTCAAAATGATTATCCCAAATTTCAGTGGCTTTTCTTCTGATTTTCCGTTCAGAAAGTTTGTCACACATTGGTTTCAAAATGTTTTCATCAATTTCAATAAAATAATTAGGTTTCTTACGGAAAATCCTAGGAGGTGTTTTTGTCAAATTTTGCTTGTCTACAGTTTCAACCTGAATTTCTTTATTCACATTTTCATTGTCTCCTTCAATTTCAACATTTGCTACATCACGAGTATTTAATTCTTCTTCAACATTGACAGTAAAAACATCTTCATCACGAGTATTTAATTCAACTTCAACATTGACAGTAGAAACATTACCTGGTTCCTCATTGCTTACAATAGTAGGGGTTGAAGATGAACCTCTTCTTGATTCATGAAGATTCCGCATTCGCTCAACATTTTGAAATATGTTTGCCTCTAATTCATTTGGTGTTTTTTTACTTAATGACTTCCTTTTTTGACTTCGTTTCTTGTCTCCCATGATGTTTTACTTCCGGTGATAAGAAAAACATGTAGAAAATGACAGAATTTCACAGTAATTCATACGGTAAAGTCAAACAGTAAAAATCACATGGTAATTAGAACATTGGGATGTGTATAAATATGATTTATGAACCGCGATCGTGCTTTATAAACCGCGCTCGTGGTTTATAAAGTGCGATCACGGTTCTTGTTTAAAAACCCACGATCGCGGTTTGTAAACCGCGATCACGGTTCTATCTGTATCATCAAATCCGACCCTAAGGCTCGGGAAATCTTTGTTTTGCCCCAACCAAAGCTATGGAAGGTCATTATGAAGTGTAAAGGGTCAAAAAAATTCAAATTTTCTCTTCCACAGACTTGAACCATGCTAAAAAACTGAAAACATTTCACAAAAATGGTGCCATCGCGTAGGGGAGACTGTTAGCTTCGTAGAAATATTGATTTTAAAGTGAATAGAATAAGATAAATATCATTTTATAATTTTTTACTAACAATAGGTCTTTAAGACATTTTTTCCCACGAATGTTCATGTCTACGTTTAAGACTGCAACTTTTGTTTCGCTTATCAAAATGTGATAAAACTTATACCATCCCAAGCGTGGAGAAATTCTATACACGTTAAAAAAATGATTTCGATATTTTTTGATATAGTTATGGCGGGAAAATGGAAAGCGCTCCGTTTTCTAAATCTTTTTAGACCACTTTCACGGAAAAAATCATAAAAAAAAATATTGCTCGAAAAAATACAAAATAAAATCCATCCCAAGATAGACAACTACATCTAACTTTTCACCAAAGGAAAAAAAACAAGATTTGGTCATCCAAATCGCAGGCAAACGGACTACAATCTTATAGGTTTTTTCAAAAACAAAAACCAAGTCATATAATTTTAAGTGTTTAATATAGCTAAACTTGTCCATTTTTTTTAAAAAAATAGTATTTTAGAAACTAGATTCCAGATGCTACGATTCATATTTATATAAATTTTTCTAATTTTGAGTGCGCGTATTGCTAATAATCCCTACAAGTTGAGATTTCGTATTTTTTGCAATATGACGTCCACTTATGACCCCTTTTTTGTCCTATTTCATGTGTATTGATGTAGACTCGTATTATAATGTTGATAATGAATGTGTAATGTGAATGATGATAAATAACATATATAATTTGATTGATAAGTTATATGAAATGTTTGTTAAATAGAATTTATAATGTGTGGTTAGTGTAATGATGATAGTAAAATATATAATTGGAAATCTAACGCATTGTGGAGAATTGGTTGATGTAATATGATCGTATTTAGTATGGTGAACTAGAAAGAGGGGGGCGGGGGGGAATGAGCGATGCCCCCCAACATATGAGTGAATAGGCTCATTTAGTTAAGACCCCTCAGCAGTCAAGGATGATCCGCGTAAGAAAGAGTGTGTCATCGGGAAATGATTGAGTGTGTTATATGAAACGACGAAGTGCGTGATGAGATTTTATTAGAAAAAATCCCTCAATAGTCGTGTAAGAACTGTAAGAACACAAGTGCATCATCGGGGAATAAGGTGATTGTAATCACCTACTAAATACCAAGGCAGTGCAAAAATTGGGAAAAAAATAGATACCCTCTTCAAGATATATTTGAAACAAAAAATTAGGGTTTTTGCCCTAATTTTGGCCGAATGTGGACTGGATGTGATAGCTGACTGTGTATGTAATATTACATGATGTGATAAATCAGAACATATACAGTAGAATAACATGGATGAGAACACCAAAACGATAGATGGATGATGGTACAGAGTATGCTCATATAATAGCTTTTCCACTATCGAGGTGGTGCAACCTCTAGTGACTGAAGCTTCAGATGGAGGAGATAACCTCCAAACCATAGTAATAACACTCCAATACTCAATATGATCATTAACTACAGACCTTCTATCTCTCACTATATATACCATTCTAACCTATGGCCAATACTGATGGCATTACCTCTCTATTGCAGTAATAAATCGTAAATGGAATTATATAATAAGATAAGGGGATGTGTGCCACATATCGGCATGTCCATCAATACATATACATCATAACATCCTTGATCACGCTGAGGTTGCAATAGCATGTTGTGACACAATGTTGGTTAGCATTGCACAATCTTTTATAGACACTGTTTAAGTAAGGAACATATTACATCGATGTGGACTCGAGCGTGCACAAGAGAAATTTAATCACATAACACAACCTACATGACAATTGTTTAATGTGAAAAGTGATACTCTGTCGTGTAGCTGTGGATTGTACATAAGACTATGCCCATGTATGGTGCATAGAGTGGGATGAGCTTGCATTATAGGTACATAGTGGTATTGTGCAGATCATGTAGGAGTGCAATGACTACATGTGTTGTCAGTTCTTGTTTAACTGAAACTGATACAACTGGAGGTAGTAAAATTGACATATTGAGGAATAGAATGATATTGGTGGTCGAAGGAATATCTTGTTCTAATGATGACAATGTCTTTAGTACCATAGAGAGAATGATTGGGATTCTCATGTATCATACTGTAAAGACGTGTTGTGAATTACGGGAGTCAGACCACTGAAAGAAAGTATGACTGACTTCTCAAGGATTAATAGGTTGGACATATTAGTCGTTGTATACAAGCATTGAGATGGTAGACAGATATAATTGTTGCATAGGTTTAGATGTGGATATGGTGTAATGAGTTGAATGTAGCGGTCATTATAGTTATACTCTAGTGAGTACATGGGTTGATTGATTGTTTTTAATGGAAGTTCCTTGAAGGTCACCCTCCATTGTCAGTTATAAGTTGAGTTAAATTTAATACAGTAAACAAATGGTTAATATGCCAGTGTCCTATTGTAACACCTCATCATTAAGATTGTATCCTAAGGCGATTCCCCCATAATATATCATTAAAATAAGAGGTCATCATCACGTGGTAATATACTACGATGGACCATAAGGGTCAGAAAGTACCAAAAAAACTTGTGTTTTTACTTGTCATTCATAAAGTGATTAGGAAATGAACAATTATGAATCATTCTTAGTGACAGGGGTTTTAACATCCCATGAATAGGTGGTCAATACGATACCTATGAGGTATGACATCACCTACATTCTAAAGTGAGACAATGCATCTGATATTGTAATTGACCTACAACTTTGTTGAGAGATATTATATTCTATGAAGGAATAGTTGGGTCAGATAGTTTTGATGTATTAATAGGTAGTATTTTCCATTGAGGGTGAGGCATAGGAATGTCGAGAACATGAAAAAGCTAGATTCTGAAATGTTCACATTGCACTCTAGTATGTAAGGTGCCGAATTTAAATTTCTATAGTACTATGGATTTTGATGGAATTCCTTATAGAAATGGTAATACTTAGAATATTGGAAGATCCATAGGAGGTGAAGTGACAAATGAAGACTTCATCTGTAGGACTTGATGACCTTAAGTAAAACATAGATGTATGTAACAAGTTTTGGAGGTGAAATGGTAGGACACCATGAATCCAATTCCTGGTCATGACTCATGTACTATGCAAGATGGTAACCTCAAGAGATAGATGGTAATGTAGATTACACATATGGCTCACTAAAAATTAGAACAATCAATTTCATATGAACCTACTTAATTAGATAAGGAGTGAGGTCACTGAGAATGTCATTCAGGAGGCTAGGTAATGGGGGATCATGGTTAGATCATCATGATGGTACTCTCCAAGCTTTTGTATGAGATTTATCATGAGATTCAAATGATCTCTTATGGACTCTCGGTACCAATCGTGAGATGGGAAGTTGTTAGGTATCTTGTAAGCTTGGTCAAGAAGAAGAATCGAAATGTAAATGGGAGTGATTGACAGTATTGTGTATGTAATCATTGTAAAGTATCATTGTATGAAATGTCCTTATCAAGATGCAATAAATATTGAACACTGATGTAATAATATCACGAGTGAAGTTATAATAATTAGTGAACATTATCGGATCCTCAATATTACTGAAATGATGTTTTGAGAATTAATCATCAATTAATAGGCACATTTATTATATGACCATTTAAAAGCTACTGAAATCTATATAAAATTGGCATAGGAGTGATGATTTCCATGTTAGAATGACGAATCTGAGGTTGAAATGGACATTGTCATTATAGATAGGGTTAACACTAAAATGAGACATGATGTGGTTAAGAAATAGCACGTTATTTCCTTAGCCGTGAGGGTTTTAAGTGGTCCTAATTTGGTAAAATATTATGAAGTTTGGGTTCACCAGGAATTGATTAAACTAAAATGTAAAATAATAGCCTAGATTTGATGTTATGGTAGCAGTACAATAAATGAAATAAATAAAATACAATGAAATGTAAATACCAAAGTAAACTAAGTTGATATTTAAATGAAATGTAAGACCCTAATTTGCAATTGAGAGGGTAAAAGGTCCCTTAGCTTATTCGCAAATGACTTACCAAAGGTGTACAAATTCTAGAAACTGAAGAAAACTGATGCACGGAGGATCGTCACATTAGGATGGCACAAAAAAATGTAGATCTGGACACTAGATGAAGATTCGATCAGACTAGGGTGCATATGGAAGAGGGATCAGAGGCATCCTACGGGTGTCCTGGGTAGCCTATATTATGGGCACTCGGGTTTGCAAAACATGCTTATGAACCTGAGTTCTCAGAATTATCACAAGGTGTTCGTAATGATGATCTACCTTTTGTCACTATGTGATTGTCACAGTAAATGATCACCAAGGATCGCAATATACATGTGATGAATAATAGACCTAGAAGAACCCTCACAATATAGCATTAAATCCTAAAAAAATAAATATGCAAAATGAATGGGACAGAGTGTCCTCAGTTGCCACAATGGATGGAATTACGACTGAGCAGTTACACTACATCTCATACCCAATGTAATTATATATGCATGTGTGTAAAATTGATGTGCCTAAGGTGCCCTAACACCAATGACGTAAAGATAGTGATAAAGATAGTGGGCTATAGCTAGATGTAATGCAAAATGGTGGATGGAATAGAATATATTTCCCTTTCCTATATAGTGTGTGTGATGCAATGATGTCCCAAATGCAGTCCCTTGCCTTAGTAGATAGCTAGCCCTTGGTGGAAGGTAGTCCACCCATAAGATATTAAATATGTTGTGTTTATATAGGGATATCTTGCTCAAATTTTGACACTAATGAGCCGACATGCCGACTGGTGCCTAGGGGAATGAGAGACAAAATTACAAAGATCGATCTCGAGACTCTAAATTAGATGCAAGTGTTGAGGTGCCCATGGGCACCCCAATTCTACCCTAGGTGCCCTAGTAAAAGACTAGAGACGATAAATGACCAAATAATGACACTTGAGACTCCCTGCGAAACAACCATAATTGTATAAACAACTGATGATCATGCAAGACAAATGAAGAAAACAACCGACATGACAATGGGATGGGTCATTAGTGAATACTTTTCTTATGCAAGATACATATATAAAACAACATACTTGGCGGTATATTATAATAGCAAGTGCATGATTTATTGACTAAAATCGAAAAGGTTGCACTCCAACAGTGACGAGAAAGATCCAAGAATCAACAATTAAAATAAAAAAACTAGAATTCATGCATGGAAAAAATAGGTCTACTCATTCTCATATATCAAAAAAGGAGGGTGCATATGGGATTGTTTTGGAACTCCCGTGCTTAGACCATCATTTCCTCCAAGAGGGAAAAGAGGAGTTACAATTCCCAAAATATAATGTTACTCCTATGATACCAATCATGCATATGACAATGACAGATTATGTGGAGGAATCTTTCATATGTCATATACCTCTTATGACCTACATGATCTCACCTAGAAGTGAGTTAAATCACCATTTGAGGTGGAAAAGATCCCGAGTGGTCACGAGGCAAGTCACACACACCAACACCCCCTTCTATTGAAGCTGAGGTAAAGATCATGGTAAGTAACAAAAGAAAGAGAACTCCCCTAGAAAACTAAGAAAAATGCATCAAATGGGTCCCAAAAACTAAAGGCTTGATAAGGTACCCATGTATAAACGATATCTTTCTAGAAAAATAAGAAGAGGAAAAGAGGAATAGGAAATCCTGAAGAAGATAGTTGGCTGTAGAAAACCTCACCCCAAGAAGATAGTGCAAGTGAAGGAACTTGGCTTCAATGGAGGGCTTGGTGAAAATATCTGCAACCCTGATCAGAATTATGCAACTCTATGAAGTCTCTAAGAAGAGTGTCAATGATGTGGTCTTCCACATGTAGAATGAAGAAGGTTCCATCAACATTGAACAATTTTTCTAGCCCTTAGGAAGAGTAGAAATGGTGTATTGAAATTCTATCCCACTCCACAAAAGGAAAACCAAATTCAATAGTACAGAGAACTTTGAGTCTATTCCACGAGTGAAATGTGACATGATTTTGGAAAATAGGTTCTCAGGAACTAAATGTAATGCCAATGAAAGTAGAATTTTTAGATTATGGATATGGGAATCATTCACTGAAAGAATGTCCATATGAAGTGAAGGCACAACAACCTCCAAAACAACAGAAAGAGGATCTATAAGAAGAGGTGGATTAATGATGATCTCCGAAATAGTAGAAGTGATAGATATCCTAGAAGTGGAAATCCCAACAAAGGAGATGAAGGACTCCTTCGTAGTGAAAATGTGTGAAAAATCGTAAAGAGAAACTCCATGTGTAGCATAAATAGGCTATGCGAAAAGACATCTAAGGTCTGGCAGAAACTCATCCTAAAAAGGTTTCTCACTAAACAAAAGAGAAATGTATGATAGCTATGAATTATCAACACAAGAAGTCAAAGGAGTAAAGGGTGCCTCGTACACTAGATATGGAATGGAGGAAGTGCAATGAAGGTATGAGGTTGGGAACATGTCTTCCTAGTGTCTGATAAATAAAGAGGAGGTTCAACATTATCTGAAAAGGGTGACCAAGAGAGGGAGGAGATGTATCCTCATCAATACTCTCATCATCATAATTAGAATAACAAACCTCATCATCAAAAATGTGAATAAGTAAAATATGTGTTATTTGAACTATCATCACCTGAAGTGAGTGAGCAAAAACTATATTGGAATAAGAAGTACCAATGGAGCAATCCCAAAAGGGTCTTCAAATAAGGACTGAAGAATAATCCAAACTATGTGAGGACACTTCGTGTGTGCCACATGATGGTGGATATGCATGGAAATGTGCATCAACAAATGACCGAAGAACCATGTCACAAATTTAAGCTAATATGAAGCTATTCATTGAATCAATAGGGGAAGGTAATTGTCCATACAAGTATGCATAGAGATCTTGTTGAGTGAGTAATCGTTTCATGCTCGAATGCCACGATGCATAATTTTCCCTACCAAGCAGAAGTGGTGGAGGCTGTAATGCAGATTTGTTCCTACAAAGAAAAAGTATGGAAAGAATATCCTCCATTGTGCATCCATAAATAAGATAAATTAATGTATAAGTGTCACAAGTATAAACATGCTCAAATGGACGTTAGTCTCATCCAAAAAAGTTTATCTGAATGCAAGAAAATAAGAGTGTAAGAATACACTTAAGGAATCAATACGTCGGTCTCATCCAAAAATGCATATGCATGTGATTACATTACCCTAGAACAATATTTTTCACCCCTTGTTTGTGTCACTTTATAGTTTAGTGTGTAAATTACAATCAGATGTGAATGTGCCTCATGAAATAGTCGGCCACTCACCTTACAATCTGTGTAAACATGTGCAAGTGTATAGACCACAATTAAGTTTTGGAAATCACGATAGTTCAACACCACAAGAAAGCACAAAAAGATGCAAAAATAAGAGAAAGGGAGAGAAAAACGATCCTGTGTAAGAAATAGTGTCTCACGTTATAAGAGAAACTACCTTGACACAAGGCTATGGTGAACATGCTCACTAACCCGCAAGAAATAAAGAGAGTGGTACAATGTAAATAATGACTTATAAATGATTCTAAAATCCTTCCATGATGCAAGAAAATCCTCCAGAAAGTGAAAGGGGGCCCAAAAATATGCTAGACAACTCCACAAAGATTAGTGACAAAAAACATCTAATAACCTTAGTTTGCACATATTTTTCCCGATTAATTTAATTATATATAAAAAATTAAAACAAAAATTTTAATTGAGCAAAAAAAGGCCACCTCTTACTTAACATTAATGACCTACTTAATAATAATTTTCCTCCTTTTAAAAAAAAAATTAAACACTCAAGACTTGGATTACATTTTTAACAAACCGGGTTTGAAACAAATTGGCCAAAAATGGAGAGAAAAGTTGGGAAAAACCCTGGTCAAGGGTTAAGAGATGGGTAGGGCGAGCCATGTGGAGATGGGTACTATTAATTAGTATCGATTGCTAGCCTTGTCATAACTATCAGATGTTATAGAAAACATGATAATAAGATTAGGGCCTAGCGGTCTCTAGCATGAAAGCCAATGTAATGCACATGTAGGTTTATAACAACCTTGAGAGGTGAGATCTCTGTTAGAGCTAGGGGGAAGACAAGGAAGCGATCAACAGATCACTAACACATGTCAAGGGATAGGACACAAGGCACGCCGAGCAAGTAAATAAATCAAACGACCAAGAACACGAAGCGAGAAGGTAAAACCCAACATAGAAAATAAGGGGTCCAAGCTAAAAGCGAAGAAAGCCAAGGTAGATAGGGGAAAGAAAATCACATGAAGACCAAGATGGGTGGATTTCAACAGTGTCGATCTCAAGAAATAGGCATGTAAAACTAAACTTGCCAATAAAATGAGTTTGATATGACACAACTTACTGAGAAAAAAAGAACTCACAAAGAGTAGAGATGAGAGGTGCAAGGCATGGCATAGATAAAGCAAAACATGAGGCGAAAGGAGCTGGAAACATATATTTTTAACAAAAAATAAAGTTTTTAATGAAAAAATCAAATAACCAGCGACCATAGAAAAATACCTCCAAACAAAATTTCCACCAAATATAGCTATAGCTAGCTAAGATCAGTTGGAAAACACCAAAAACTACACATGCGTAAAACCCAACACAACCAGAATATTAGATTAGTAAGATTCCACAAATGACTGAAAACACTTACATGAGAAGTAATGAAATTTGAAAACTGGAATTAATTAGAAATAAAAATGAAATGAGTGCACATTTACCGAATCACATCTATGATACCATGTGAGAATTATTCTACGAGGATCAAGACATAAATCCATGCACATCAAAGAGGTTGCACTCCAATGGTAACATGAAAGCTCCAAGTAATCAGCAAGCATAATTGAGAAACAAGGAAAATCATGAATGAAAGAACATGTCTACTCATTCTCATAGATTAAAAAAGAGGATACATATGGGAGTGTTGTCTAACTCCCATGCTTGGACCATCATTCCCTCCAAGAGGGAAAAAAGGAGTTACAATTCCCAAAATGGAATGTACTCCTATGATGTCAATAATTCATATGACTAATGACGGAATCTATGACAAAATATATCATATGTCATATAACTCGTATGACCTATGATCTCACCTAAGAAAGATGACTCAGCATGTGAGGTGGATAATACCTGAGTGATGACGAGGAAAGTCACACACAAGAGTTACAAAAATCTTGAGAAGACACTAAGATATTTCAAAAGTTAGAGAGTTAGAATTTGAGGACGATAAGTAATAGAAGCATTTTGAACATTTGACAAAATAACATTTTGAGAAGAATGAATGCTAGAAGGGGTAGAAAAATGAGTAGGTTTAAAAGGAACTTCTGAAGTGACCTCGCAAGAAGGGAAATTTTTAGAAGAATTTATTTAATGCATTTACGATTCTATATTTATCAATAAGATTATCCATATCATATTTATTAATACTATCAATTTTGTCAACCCTAATTTTTTTTATTTTAATTCCACCTCATAATCACAATCTATCCCATTTTCATTCCAATAATCATATTTGTAATATTCACATTATTACCATCATTGACACTCAACAAAAAACCATTGAGCTCCATATGATAATGTGCATCCACATCATCCCCTATAGTTTGTGTTAGGTTTTTCTCGTGTTTTACAAAGGAATCAACATGTTGGTTTGCATATTCAAGCCCAAAGCCATATTGATCAAGCTTTCTTAGTGCAAGGTTTCCCCCCACTAAATGGTTCTTTCATATCAAGTTTTGGTTTTGCATAATAATGAAGGCTTATACAAGGGGAGCCAACACCAAAAAAAGTCTTATCATGGATACATTCATTTGGTGTATGTCCTAGTTTTTCATCAATGTTATTGTTAGTACCATGATAATCACTTTCTACCACATCATTATGAAAGGACATGGAATTCTTAGAATAATTTTTGGTATCTTGAAAATGAACATCTAAAGGGCGGTCTATTACAAGCACACCAGGGCTTTGAATATAACACACCAGAGGCAGGGCTAATAGATTTGAAAAATATTATAGGAACAAGCCCTAAAATAATAAGTTTTATCACCAATGAAAGCAAGATCTAATCCTAGAAGGCTACAAAGCATTTAAAAGAGTGTAGGCTCACCAAAATGTTTATGGGAAATTAGTTTTACATTAATAATGCAATACATCTAGCTATTAACTGGATGCAACTAAATCTAATTCAACCTAGAATAATAGACTCATGACTTTTCTAAATTGTTTTTACATTGTTACAGATTTGACAAAATGTGGTTTAATAAGATAGTAAATGATTTTGCAAAAGTACTTGAAACAATCATTAGGAACTGACAACAGAATTGGGGTTTTAAGGACCAGATAGTGAGAACCCGGAAAGCTCACAACAATTTGAGCACCTCTCCAAAACTCTTAAGTAACTCTCTCGTGACCATCAACGCACTCTCCCGAGACTGTTTTTTCACGATCTTCAGTCCAAAATCAAGTGGAGTATTTGTCGACTTTCATACACGAAAAATATGATTTGATGAATCTTGTTCATCATGTCCATGGGGCTCTGAAAACCCTTTGCTCATATTTCGGAGAATTCCTAATGTCAATATCCCAGAAATTGATTATCTTTCCCTCCAATACTCTAGATAGGGGTAGCTAGAATATGTATAATGAGTGAAGAAGAATATTTGTTTGGAGCTTGTGTTGCACTAGAGAAGAGCAGAACTTCCTTGATATTTATCTAGGCCCCTCAATAATTTATAATATTGAAATATAACGCACTAAGTATAGTGCAATGCTTTATACATGGCAATCTAGTGTAATGCAAGTGTCTACTCTATATGACTTTTTGTGTAAAGAAATGGAAGCTTGAAATTTTCTTGTGCATTTAACTGCTTGATTTGGTTGTTGTTGACACTTTCCTAATAATGACCAAAATTAATTGTTTTTGACACTTGCCAAACAAGAGTCTCTCTCTGGATTTTGTGTAATTGTTTGATGTCCTAAATGTATTCATGCACATTTATATTTATAGAGTTACTGAATTCAAATTAGAACCATGTTAACACATAATCTAACATACAATGGAAGGGAAATTGACAACTACCCTAGAATACAATAATTTTACAAATAATACATATCTCATACGAATATTAGGTGTGTAAGTCACTCTTTAACACTTGTTAACCATGGATTTACAATCCTTTACACAAACATTAATTGTTGACAGTGGATCCATAATCTGTGTATCAAGATATTATAAGATAATCGAAGTTTAACAAGAATGATGTTATATCAGTTAGGCAGTGGTTGTATGTAGGGGCAACTGTAACGATTATTAAGGAGTAAGGGGCCCTGTGCAACAACATATTTTAATAAACTCCAAAAAATACAATCTTTTTCCACAAAAAAATGGAGTAGTAGTAAGTAGCGGTTACAAAGGAAGGCCATTTCTAGCAATTAAGAGAGGTGGTGAGCTAAATGTTGTTGCAATCCAATTTTTATGGCCACATGTGCATTCTGTCATTGGTTAAAATCTTCCCTCAAAATTTGTTTCCCTCAAAATTATTCACTTGCAAATTTCAGAGAGAAAGTTTGGAAGAACATGAGATCACTCTCTGCTAACTTGTATAAAATTAAACATCGCCCATCGATGGAGCCACTCCCTTAGTTTTTTAGGCTATGGTCCCATGGAGAGGGGGTCCAGGGGGGTGGGAAGAGGGGGTGGGGCTCCATAAATAGCTTAGTGGGTGTTACTGAAAAAATTTAGGAATATTTTAGCAATTTTTAAGGTCTCATGTTTTTTATTACTTTCCTCAGTAATAGATCTCATTGCAATTTTATGGTGATTTATATGTAAATAAAAAACATATTCCCCTCTAAAATCATTAAAAATTATTGGTGGGAATGCAATAATAAGTCCCCCTCTAAAATTATTGGTCCACAAGGACAAACATCAATGTAAACTATACAGGGAACTCTCAATCTCCCTCTCTAGCGACCCCTTAAGTTTAGGAGGCAAAATAAATGGAGCTCCTATTTTTTATACCTACCTCTTAATTTCAGGAGGCAAAATAAGTGGAACTCCTCTTTATTATATCTATATTCTATTGTTTCATGTAACTAGCTTCAAAAAGAATCATGGAACCTTCTACTACCAAATTTAAAAAAAGAAGAAAGACTGAAACCACTCCACGAGACCATGTTTTAAGAATGCACCCACCGGATTAGATTAGCTTCATAAAAATATAAGTACCCATAAACCTTAAACTTTACATGGAATTCAGTTAGAATACATCTCCCATTGTGTTGGAGTGTCCTGCAAATATCAAAAACTTTGAGATGAGAAAGGAGAGCATACCTACCTACCTACCCAGCCCAGGTACTTGGAATGTTTTTCCTTCGCTCAAGGCCATTGCCCACTGCCCTTATGGAAGGGAGGACCATCCTAATTTGTCTCGAGTCGAACATTTGAGTGTTTGACAAGGAAAACACCAGTTACTTAAAAGTAGTCGTTGTTTTAGGGAGGATTTCGAGAAGTGTAAATGTAGACGTAGATACTCAAGAGCGACAACACTGTGACCATTTATTTACCGAGTACTTACTTGGCCTGGACACTGCATTCTCGTTTGGACTCTTCTCATACTGATACACCCCATGTGACTTTTTATTAATTTAAGCGCCTCGATGCCCAGGTAAGTATTGCATGGGGTGCATTCTCGATTCTCTTTTACTCTGCATACTCTGCTGCACCCTGCACTCTCATAAGTATTATATGAATAGCTTAACCCGAGTTGGAGTGATATATTAATATCTTGACTGACAAGTGCAACTGTTGCTGCGATCACATTGGTTTTCCCTTAATTAACAAATTAAAACTTGTCTGGAGTTGTGGACAAGTCTGCTACTGCCCATATATTCGCTCAAACCCTATTGACACCCTCTTCAACAATGAGAGCACCATTGTTTTACCTATATGAAAGATGGAAGGAGAGCACAAAGGTTACCACCGTGCAGGGAGTGAGCTGTTTGTGTGCTTCACATCGAGGCAGACGTCTGTGAGATTAGGAGGAGGAAGCAAATCTATTATTGCTAGCCCCAGCAGAAGTGAGAATTTCAGGGACCCATCTTCCTGTTCATCCAGCAGAAGAGGGAGAAGCAAAGGCCAATCAAGTCCCATGTTTCCTAACCTGCCTTACAACCTAACAGGAAGGAAGAAACATGGCAGCTTTGAGACTCAGGAGCCATCCTCCCCCAAAGTCACCTGCATAGGGCAAGTGCGAGTGAAGTCAAAGCAGAACAAGAGTCTTCATAATGTGCTCAAATCTCCTCAGAGAGAAGATTGCATGCCGCACAGATCACATCAGAAATGGGTCCATCTCTTGGTTTCGGGAAGGAGGTTTCTTTCAACATCTGTGAAGCTCTCAGAAGCTTCGGTTCAGAGTTTAAACTGTTTTGTGCCCTGTTCTGGGGCCTCTGCTACTGCTACTGCCACTGCCGCTTCCACTGCTGCCGCTTCTTCTAATACTCCCTCTTTCCAAAGATAACAAAACGACTACTACTTGCGGTGCCGTGTTTGCCAAGTGGTTCATGGTGTTGCAGGACGGGGATGAGAAAAAAACAGCGGCGCAAGAATCGAAACCGACAATAGAAGAAGAAGAAGAAGAAATTGCAAGCATTTGCAGTAGACCCCAGTATAAAAGAGGTGAGTAGGCCGAGTATAAAAGAAGTGAGTAGGTCTACTATCAAAGAACTCAGCAGACTGAGTATAAGTGAAGATGAGGATGAAGAGATTGTGTCTGTTTGTCCTCCGAAGAATGCACTTCTTCTCATGAGGTGCAGATCTGATCCTCTCAGGATGTCTCCTTTGGATAATGAGAGGGGGTGTAAATCTGAGCCGATGAGAATGTCTTGCACCATCCGTCACAGTGGAGATGAAGATGAATACGAAGATGAATATGAATACGAAGATAGGGATGAAGATGAAGATGAGATGAAGATGAAGATGAAGGCGAAGTGTACAAAACCGATTTTGAGGAGGCAGAGGAACAACCCATTTATTCCCCGGAAGCCCTCGAAGTTAATATATGCGCGGAAGAAGAAGAAGACATCGAAAAAGAAATACAAGCTGTCATGGCCGTAGCCAATGCAGTCTTAGAAGAAGTATCAGAAACAGGGCCACAAGCAGAACTAGAAGCAGAGGCGAGGTGTGTGATACAGAGTTAGATACAGAAACAGGTATTGCACAAACAATCCCCAATGCGCTCTTACTGATGATGAGTGAGCCAAAGCTTTCTATGGAGATCTCAAAGGAAACCTGGGTATCAAGGGAAGACTTTGTGAATGCCAGGAGACCTGTTCATGTGGTTAAGATGGATGCTGATGGTGATAAAGATAGTGATGATGATAAAGAAAATGAGCAGAGCAGGGAGGTGTGTAATGTGGAAGAAGCTTCTAACCATTCCATGAGTAGAATGAAAGACCAAAATGTGGGTCCTTGCGAAACGTGTTTTGTTTTGCCACGATGCAAATCAGAGCCGCTGAGAGCTTCTGTAAAACTTGTACCTGAAGCCTGTTTCTGGAAGCCTCGGAATCTGGAAATTCCATCGTTTATCATTAGAGGGCCTCCGGAGATTGGGGCACACCAGGCTTAATTAGCGACTTCTCTCTTGCACTTCGTTGTAATACATCTTTGCAGGGCTGCAAAAGCATAGGTAGCCCCGATAAATGAAAAACATATGTTCTTCTTGTTTGTAACAACTCAAATCTGTCATCTCTTTGGTGGAAGAGCCACACCCACAATGTAATTTATAAATATAATTCACTTTATTGTATTTTTTTCAATGGGGACTGTCTTCTAGTATATTGTGTAGGTACTATAGGTTATACCGAGATCAATTTTTTGAATTTCCAAGTAGTGAAGGACCTGCACATTCTTGCTCTTTCTCGTTGCAACACAAGATTCAAGATTTAGAATTTGTAAAAAGTGGAAGAACATGCTTCACACCAGTGTTAGGTTTTTGCTACTGTTCTTCCATTCAAGATCTCCATTTGTTGTAAGGAAACTTATCCAGGTATTTGCAGAGTGCTCCGTGTCAAGTAGTCCTGTATAACATTAGCATAAATTCTGCATTATGAGATATGAGATATGGTGGGACTGCAACTCCATGACCAGCAGGTCAGTAACTGTAGTTTCAAGCCATATTCCTTACATTGTAATAATTTTGGAATGCTTCTGTTGTTTACTAAAGCTTTGCAGGTGTTCGATGGTTAAATTCTTTTGAGGTGAGTTTTGGATGTTTGTTTGCTCGCATGATATTCATCTATGGTCTCTGCTGTTGTAAAAAACAAAATGTATCTGTATGCTTCCTGACAGTGTATAGGTTTATTGAAGCATTGAATGGCATCCTGGTTACAGCATTGTATAGGTTTTCGTTTTTTGTTTTTTGGGTTTTGTCTTTTGTTGAGATTTAAGTGGTAAAATATTTACGTAAAATTTGGAGTCGTAAAATTCTGCGTACGTTTCAAATATAACTGTCAATCTTTGTATATATTATATATTAATATTTACAAATATATATAAATAACAGAAAGTTTCCAGTATTAATTTTATACAATATAAGTAGTTGCTGTCCATAATTTGAGGGACAATTTTTAAAAAGCTATGTCAGTGAAGATTTGTTTCACGGGTAAATTTGATCGTCAAATTTAAATAGTGTCAAGTAATTGTAGAACTGTATTGGAGCCAAACTTCCGAAAAGAACAATGAAAAACATACGAGTTTGGTGGACTTCATCTCTCCACCACATGGCAGGGGTGATTTTCCATTAACGAACGGCAATTCAAATTTTAATAGATACACATTATTGATATGTAAAAAAGGAGTAATTTTGAATGTAGAAAAATGTACAACGATAAAATATTTATGAAAATTAGTATAAGTATAAAATGGTTCTAGAGGGCAAGGCAATCAAAAAATTAGACAAATTGGACCATAAAACTATGTTCTCTAACATTGTTAAATTGCAAGTCATGACGATGAAAAAAAGCTTATGTTTTTGGGAAACTTTGAGTTTATGTTTGTGAATGTAAAGATGAATTGGATGATGCCAATGCGACCTTTGTACCTTAATATGCAGATATCTCGCTAAGTTTCTCTCGTTTAGTCATGAACCAACATGAATTCAATGTCCTTCTCTAAAACTCTTATTGTGAAACTCATAAAAATGGAGGATATCAATAGGAGCCCATGTTACCCTTCCATTATTATCAGGGCCTTAATGAATTGGTAAAATTGCAATCAACTCTCAACGCAAGTCAATAGTCAAACCAATGTAAGTAAATTTCTCAACCCTTATCCTTTCAATGCATGCAACACATGGTATAGCCTAGCATGGAACTCTAAATGCCCGCATTCAACTTTTGGTGTGTGGGGATGCTTTAAAAATAGAATAGATTTCACTCTTATAATGTCAATATCATGCTTGTAACAATTTTTTCTCTTAAACCTTTGTATTTATGTACTTTTAAATTCAAATAAGGAACTTGTTGGCATGCAAGACAACACACAAGAAGTGGGATAAACCGAAAAAGACACACAAATCGAGGAACCCAAGTCTTAAGGTCTACAGAGCCCGAAAAGGAAACAACCATAAATGTTCTGAATTTTAGAAACATAGGTTGCATTTTTGGGATAACTCTACAAAATTGGTAAAAAGACCATAACAGAGGGATATAACGCTTCTGGATTTCTTAGAGCATTAGTGGTCATGTATGGGAAAATTAATAGTTGTTTTGTAGTTTTTGAGTTGTAGGTAAATAGAAAGAAAAGCTTTTTGCAAATAACCAAGGGGAAGAGAGAAATATGGTGAAATGGAAGTAGACAGGATCAAATTGAGATTCGACAAGCAAAATATGGAGTCGTAAGAGACAAATGCAAAGTAGAAAGTGTCAAAAGTTGTACACAACTCAAAGGAAACACATATACAGTTGAACACAAGAAACACATGCCAATAGAGCCTCATTTGGACTACTAATTAATACACACATAAATGCACTAGTACCAAGAGCAATTACTTGGCCTTGTATCAAAATTAGGCATGTACATAATGTTATGCTTTAATGTGCATATACACACGCATGCACATGTGTGCATACATACTAAAGTAAAGATGAAAAAGACTTTCGAATCACAATATATTTAAGGGAATGGGAATATTTTAGAAGTATAATAGTGTAAGGCAAAATATTTTTTCAAAATGAAAATTGGGAAACACTTGCATGGTAGGCGAATTCCTACATAAACATGAAATTTGCACCCAAAACATGTATATTTTGGTGAATTCAACAAAATTATGTACATTTTACAGGAATATTCGGTGAATCATTTTTTCGAAAATTGATTGATTGGCGTATCTAAAACAAGGATAATTTTAAGAATAGACCTCTAAAAATTTTCTATAGTATTCCAACGAATCATAAAGTTTAGGCATAATTTTATGGGTTAATCTTTGGTAAAAGTGCAACATAGACGTAAATTGATTGGCTATTCTATCTGATATTTTGAAAAAAAAACTTATAATTAATTGGTGAATTAAATGTAATATTCAAAGCAAGATATAATAACATACAACAAAACAAAAGTCACGTATCAAACGAGTTACTTATTTAGTTTAATGTTGTTGAAGATTAATATAATTTACAAGGGGACTAAGCTAAAATCCTTATGTATGTAAGCATTGAACGACTAAGCTAAAATCCTTATGAATGTAAGCATTCTATACTGATTAGTGCCCCCAACAACCTCTTTCAACAGTGTTGTTTTTCTCTGTCAAAAACAAATTGGGCAAGGTGAACTCCACTCGCCTTAATTTGGAATTGAATTGTAGTGATTGGAGGACACAAATTGTATTGATTTTCGAAGATGTATTAGCTACTATAAACTTGTTTTATGTTGTACTTACAATATGTTTTTGTTTGAATGCAAAATACTGAATATGTTTCGAAACAATTTGATTTTTTTTTTGAAAAGAAAGGTATACTATATATTAATATTAAAATTAGGCATTTGATTGATAGAATTTTGCAACTTAAAGCATCATTATATGTGAATGTACTCTAAGTAATTGTTTTCACAACAAGATAAAACTAATTTATGATAGCATATAAACATGGAAGGTTTCATTTGTGGAGTAATAACAAATTTGTTGAAGAGGGGCACATACAACAAAAAACATTTTCCTGAGCTCTTCTAGATAACTTGCGTTCAAAACTTTTATCTAACGTTTTTGAGTGAGCCCTCCTTACTCATCAGTGAGGGTTAGTGTCCCCCACATAATGCACTGCATACATAAAACCGACCATGTAGTGCATCATCATGACCATCATGCCATCCGATGCCACGTGGCACGACGCTCAACATTTAGTTTTTTTTTTTTGCGAATTTGGTTTGTGGTTTTCAACAGCGAGCACAGATGCCCCAACAAGTCTTGAACATGTGACTTGATATTTACATACGCGGGTTCCCTACTAACCCACCTATTTCCTGCCACATGTCACTATCTGATTTCAATCAGGTTTATTCGAAAAATAAGAAACCTACAATGTGATCGCTGATGCACGGGTCCCCACCCATGCATACTCTACGGTGGTTTTTATGGGTCGTGTTATGAATGGTGGTGTATTTTGTGGGGAGAATAACTTTTGGCTTATTGATCACTGGGGGGAATGAAATATGATGAGGAACCATAAGAAAATTGCTAGGTTTAGACCTAATTTTATGGGTTGGATTGCGAAAATATATTTATACTTAAAAGGATGGCCTACGATCAATGACCACATTTTACTTTCCCTAATCTGCAACAAAAAAACATGGGTTATTCAAAAGAGGTTAAGCACAATGAAAATATTAAGAATTTTTTTTTAAAGTTAAAGATTAAAACAAGTGTTGTTGTGTATAGATAAATAAAAAATTAAAACTTAAAAAAAATGCCCGAAAGAAAAAAAATATTGAATAGAATTTGCATGCAAATGTAATATTCTGAATGATCATAATTCAAAAGTCCTACAAAATTAATAGGTGAACTGTTTTCTAAAACAAATATATTCACACAATGCTGGATAAATGTCATTGTTTTGTTTTATCTTGTGGGGTTGTATGTAGGTAGGTATAACACTTGCCAATTGGTTTTGTTCTTTTCCATTTTATGTTGCTTTAGGAGATGCTCTAAATGGATCCTCGTATTGTTATTGTCAGCTGTACATTTGGAGTCCTTAAAACCTAGTTACATCTACTAATAGGATTCAAGAATACTTAATATATAACACATTTGAAATTTGGGGGGGAAACGAGTATGATTGATTCGACAAAGTGGAGGGGAAAATGATTGAGCAGGAGCTGCAAACTAGAATGTTCACGATGTGCAATGATTTCCAAACCACCTTGTTGCACTTTGAAGCCCATGTCCCATTTCTACCATGTCTTGGTGAGTGTTCAATGATAGGGCCATGTAGGGACAACACATCGGGGTTCTCCTTCAGTATATACCTCTTATCATTTTTGCACATTTTTATTTCATAGTATTACCATCCTCTAACACTTCCCTATCTTTACCTTAAAAAATGTTAATAAAGGCAACAAATATTTTAAAAATGAGAAAATCTATAAGTTTGCAGTAACAATTTCCATGTTCAACAATTACATTAATATAATTTTGGTGAATAATATTTAAAGATCCTATTGAAAAAATCATCCATGTCCAGAGTTACAAATTTCAATTAAAAAAACAAATCCCATATAATCTTAAATAGACAAGAATTCAATTGAAGTAATTGATAAATAATTTTGTGTGCTTTGGTTTGATAATGATAATGAATGCAATTAAATCCAGTACAACCACAATTATAATATGTTGGGCCCCCTAACATATTGACTAAGTACACAAAGATGCATGGGCGCGCAAGGCCTAAGTTGAAGGGTGGGCGCGCAAGAAGAAGGCACTCAGGGAAGGGTCCTAGGAGGGTTTAAAAGGACCGTGTTACATGTTGCTAGAACAAGGTCTTAAGACTTATCCATATTTGGCAAATCAGGCAGACACATGAGAAAAGTGTGACCCAACTGCGCATGCGGAGTGGATAAGGTGCCAGCCTGGTGACAGGCTGGCCTAGGAAGGAATATGCCCTATGATGGAGGCTTCTAGAAGGCCATCATGGAAAAGAGTGGAGAGCTCAGGCCTGGAGGAGCATGCGCCCATGGAGGACCACATTCAGACACTTGGCGCCAGATCTGAGGCCGCAGAAGGATGAGTTGGCACTTCAGGGTGCCTATAAATACAAGTGCCCATAGAAGGAAAAGGTGTGTGTGTGTGTGGGTGTTGATAGAGTTGGTTAAGAATATAGATTAAAAGAGAGCGGAGCTCTACAGAAATGGTTGCAAGGATTCTATTGGGTTGGGTAGATAAACTATAGGAGATGGATGTATTAAGGGCTTGGGGTTATAAAATTTCTTTTTGAGAGCTAAGGAATGTAGATCTAGTTATGATGTATGACTTCGGTCTGCCATACTGTGATGTTTTGTAGTGAATCTAATGGATGTAATGAGGTTACCAACTTATTTGAATATGATCATTAATGATTCTTGGATCCATCATTATATCTTCATAGTTCTATTTCATGTATGTTTATAAGATGAATATGAATCCCTATGCATTTTCCTTTCTGTTTTGATTCAGTTATTTAAGTTTGTTAAAGTATCTGTCTATAATGAATGCAATGGTCTAGAGCCATTCTGAGCTTTATGATGTTTGCATGTCTCATTCCCACTCACTTTCTTTAAATTTTGGATCATAGATGATGTTTCCCACTAAACTCACATAAAGGAGAGACTTGGCACCCGCACGTGCCTTGGGTGAGCACCTAGTGCCCACTGGGTGATAGGCCGGTGTGCATGGGATTCCCTTGTTCTTCCAGTGGGTGTAAAAATGACTACATCTTGGTTCCGTTACTGGGACCTCTTTTCGAAGTTGTAGTGGGAAATGACATACATCATGATCTATGCAATGAGTGATGACAGAGCATTTAACTTGGAAAGTATTGAATCATGGTTTAAGAGCACAAAGGACAAATTTTCTCAGAGATTCAGCACTGGACCTGAGTTTGATGCACATAGATGGGTAGAAGAGAACCTGTACCATGATTTGTATGAAACATTTTTCTATTGCTTCCCAATAGATTTGTATGAATGGCTCTTAGCATATGCATCTAGATCAAGCTGGTATTATAGATCACATGCGTGGACCCAAGAAGAATACCAGAGGTTACAAGATGTAGATCTGACATGGACTCATGTTGTGGATCATTGGTGGAAAGGAGTACTAGCTAGCTACACTCTGGAGTATGCTATTTCCATGTATTCTTGTCCGGAGGTTGCTGAGTTTGATTTTTTATGGGAGCCTAGAGGATCATTTCTACATGTTATCCCTTTGGAAATGAAGATATTGATCATGACCATGGGTTTAGAGGCATTTCTGATGGCCAGCTAAACCGTTCTGAGCACTAGGCGAGGAAGCTAAGGTGGAGGAAGATGGCAGATATTATGATGGAGAAAGAAAGGGAGGAGAGACGACTCAAGTATAGTGAAGCACGTGAAAGGGAGATTGCTAGACAATGCGAGGTTGCAAGTGTGATGGATATATGGAGGTAGACATTGCGGGAAGGATTTGAGGTTCATGTAGAGGATGTGGAACCTGAGCAGTCTGTGCTACCCCATCTTGGAAAGAACGTAAGAGAGACCCCTTCGGCTTCTGATGAGAGTTTGTCATGCAGAGAGAGAAGAGTCATTGGTGCGCATCTGAACCCACCTAGTGACCAAACCCTGGCACTTGGTTTTCTAGATCAAGGAAGGAGTATCGCTGACCCAGTTGGTATCAGTGGAAGTGACAGATCTGTGCCCAGGAGATACAATTTTTCATTTCCCACTTCTATGGCTATGCATACTATTCCAGTATTCAGAGGAATTTTTGGACAAGGAGAAAATACACAAGGCTTGGGTAACACGTCAGGGAGTGGTGTGGGACACACATCTGGCAGTGGCACAATCTCACAGACGGTTGGCACACAATTTAGTGGGACATTGGGGACCCTAGGAATGACCTTCTTCAGGCCCATTACTGGCTACTAGTGGATCTGGTGGGTGGAACTGGTGGATCTAGGAGGCACAAGACCTGTGGATCTAGTGGATCCGGTGGAAGAGGAAACCCCAGAGGAAGTCAAGGAACTATATTAGGAGGACAAGGGCCCCAGCCACCTCCTCAAGTATTCTTTGAGATGTCTTTACATTTTCTAGATTACAGGGGTATTGAAGATGTTGTAGAGCATGTTCACAAGTGTGAGTTGCTATGGCATCGTGAAAGGGGATCACAACCCCGAAGTGGAAGGCCAATCAATTTGTAACAACGTTGCAAGGGCGTGTGCATAGCTGGTATAGGAAGTATGACCCCCATCAAATGGTGGTAGATTACACCACATTGAAAAATGCCTTCCTAGCAGAATTCCACATCCCTGAGTTTGAATAGAAGAGCATCAGCGCCCTTAAGGATATTCAATAGGGAATGGCAAAGAGTGTGCGGGAGTATGACGCGTGGTTTAAGACTCTCCTGTCAAAATTATCATATGACATTCACCCTTCACAACATGCTCAATGGTTTTTTGGAGGGTTTATAACCCCATTTAGAAGAGCTTTATCTCATAAGACTTTCACAGACCCGCACGAGGCGTTGGAAGCTGTCATGTGCGCTGAAGCTGTTGGAGCGTTGACACTAGTGTTAGCCCGTTTCTGGAAGCTCAAATCACTGCTATGGCTAAGCAGCTGGAAAAATTATCTGTGAACTCAACTCATGAGACTCGCAGTGGAATGTGGTGTATAAATTGTGAAGTAGAGGGGCATGCCAAGGATAGTTTCCCCCAGAAGATAGTACATGTCGTAGCAGTAGACTGTGAGATTTGTCATGGGGACCATGATGCGAGTAGATGTCCCTTATTACAACGCGTAATTTGGAAGAATGTATCTTGCTACTGTAAGATCTGCACCTCTACAACCCATGATACCAAGGATTGTCTTCTTACTAACCAAATCCATGAGTCCATTGATCATGGTGTGCGCCAAACCAGCATTGACAATAGTTCTAAGAATGATGACTCGCCATTATGAGGAGCACGCAGATGGAGGCATGCGTAGAAGGGGATTTCATGGAGGATTTCGTGGTCATGGTAACTGTGGAGGAGGAAGAAGTGAGTTCCCATGTGGAACCTATTTTAATTATGGGTCTACATACCACTACAAGTGTGAGTGCCCAGATTTATTGCAGTGCTCATGGTGCGGGAAGAAGCACAAGTATGAGGAGTGCCCTGAGTTGTTTGAGCATATGAATCAACAACACCAGAAAGACAAGGGCACTACAATGGTAAGCATTAAGAAGGCATACACACAATGGATGCCATGGGTGACACGTGATGCAGGCTTGGAACCTATTATGGTAACAACAAGAGTAGAGGCCATGCACACAAAGGAAATACCAAGACAGAAGAACCTAGTTTCAAGGGAAGAAGTGGTACATGGGAAGTACCCAGATCCTGCACATCAAGAAGGAGGTATATCAAGAAACCATGGATGTCATTCAGAGTTTACAAGGAGAAATCCAATGTCTAAAGGAGTAGTCCAGGAGGGAGGAGCAAAGAAGGAAGGTCGAGGTGCCAAAGCATGACCTATGGATGAGGTCAAGGAAGTATGTAAAATGATAAGGCAAGAGAATATTATTCCCTTGCTAGGATCATGGTTGAGAGAGAAGGTACCACAAGCCGGGGAAGAGTGTGAGAGGTAGGTCTTGCATGTAAACCTTCCCCCTCATAGCCTTGACTATGATAGGGAGATCACGTTAAATGTAGTCGTGGATGGATGGCTCCTTAGTAATATCCTCATTGACATAGTGTGCGAGGTCAATGTTCTCACCTTGGATGCATGACATCAGATGGGAAGACCTACATTACAGCCATCTTCGAATGTGTTGTATATGGTGAACAAAATGAAGGCAATGCCCATCGTGTCTTAAAGGATGCAACTATCACCATTCAAGGGGATAAGTTTACTGGGGACTTCGAAGTCTTGTGCACTCACTGAGGAAGACAATTTCCCAGCATTACTTGGGTGCCCATGGTGCTATAAGAACAATGCAGATCTTCAATTCAACAAGGGATACATAAGCTTTGAAAATGAGGAGGAACGGGTCATCATACCCCTGGCTGATGGAAAATCAACACCCTATACTGAACCTTTGGGAGAAGAGGTCCTGGATAGAATATATGTGCACTCAATCAGGGATCTAGAGGTAATCCATCCCACATAAGGAGTTATCCAGTTTGAGGATGCTTAGTCCTTAAGTGACACCACCAGTATAACATGCGATAATTGGGCGCATGGGACCTATGAGTTAATCAGACGACATTTGAGAGGATCAGTGACAAAGGTGACAAAGGCATGTACGGTCTGGCACCTAGGAGGAAAGGAGCTACCTAAGTACTCAGGAGGAGCCTTCCCTGAGGTTCTTTGATGCGCGGAGATGGAAGCTCAGTGGAAGAAGAAGAATGAACGAAGAGGGATGCTAAGTTATGTCCTACTCAAAATTATTGGGCACTAGTGGGCAACACATCAGGATAACCTCTTGGAATGGCATGAGGTGAGAATTTCCTTCTCTGTAAGGTTTTATAGGAGCAATGTGCCCACGGCTATAAAATACTACCATGGTAAAGAGACTACTTCCTTCCATATCCAAGCATGTGAGACAGCCTGGATGGGAAGCACAGAAGCATTGCCACCTTCATTATGGGTTCACAAGTTGTATTCCACCCTACAAGGTTATGTGCGCACATGGTACATTCATTTTGAAACATGCCGCCAGATAAGGAATTGGCAAGAGTTAGGGCATTGATCTCATTCAAGCATTCAAGTATCGGAGTACAAAACCCTTGGTGGGTAAGGCGTTGTAGGTTGTCAAGAGCCTTGCCATTGGGGATAGTGACATGGTAGAAGATAGGCTACTGGAGTTTGCTAGGTGAACCTATCCTGGAGGTGAACTTTGAGGAAGAAGAAACAAGAGATACATTGAGACATGTGTTTGGAAAAATAAAAAGGAAATAAGAAACCATGTACATTATTCAGATGTTTAAGAAGTGAGAAAACTTAGATGTTGAAGGAGGGTGACACCATGAGGTAGAGACAATTCTGATGAATGGGCACCAACCTATCATGAACCTCTTAAGGAAAAATATGTAGGTGCTAAGGCAAGAGAATATTAAGTTCCTAAAGAGTCTAGCATTGGAGACTATTGGTGGGAGAACCAGAAGGATCTAATAATCATTGATCTTTTGAGTTTGAGGGATTTATTCCTGCAGTGTGTATCATGAACTTCCCAAGTTGCCCATTCAAAGAAATTCCTTGATAGGGAAATGAGGTCTAATTCATAGATGAAGGAGGGTGCATCACTTGAGTCGTGAAGAGGACATATCAGGAATGAATCCTTTCACCACCTGTGTGTGAAGGTCAAGGAAAAAATTAGACACTAGATGACTAGCGTCAATGTGCATTGAAGGTTGAAGAATGTCATTAATGGATAAGTCTCAATTGTGTTATATGGAAAATAAGAATGAAGGATAAGGATTTCTATGTTGATTACAGGATTGAATGCAACTATAAGCATTATTGATCCTTTCCCAACCCCATTTACTGAAGACTTTTAGAGGGTTAGTGGCAGGTTTGCAGGTTTCTAGCACTTTTTCACATGGATGTTTGGGCAACAACTGTAGAGTCAGGGGATCAACAAGTCCATACATAAGATTTGAAAATTAGGAGGAATTTCACCACTACAACTAGGGGAAAGTTATTACCTAAATAGTTTCAAAGCCTTTGGGTTGAAGAATCATCCGAAAGGATGTTGAATAATTAATGTATGAGGAAGAGATCCAGAACATAACTTCATCCCAAAGATTTATAGTTTGACCTATGAATTGGACCTATGGGTTACATATGAACCAGGGAGATGCATGTGATAAATGGGCGTATTCGAACTATTCATAGAGTCACCAGTATAATTCCAACGACATTTGAAGAGAAGGTAACGATCATTGTGAAAAAAAGGTTTCTTATCATAAGGTATTGTGCCTAGGTTTTCAAAGGATGCCACCTAGAAGTAATGGGGAAGATCTTCTACTATTGAGGTCTACTTTAGGAGATGGATTAGCTTTATAATGAGTAGCAGGATCCAAAATGAATGAAGGGATAAGCCTATTAAATAGTTGGAAATGAACTACACGCTGGTGTTGAAATGCATCAAAATTCATTTAAGAGAGGTGGCCAATGATCTGAGTCTTTCTTGCCTCATAAGGTTCTAAGAGCATCCCACAGCTATAAAATCAAATGCATGAACATAGTTCCTTGGGATAATCACATTACAAAATTTGAATGTGAGTCAGAACCCAATGGGAGAATTTAAACTTGAAGTGGGCATTGCATCACACCTTTTGCATTTCACAAGAGAAATATTCACACCAGACAATTTGTGGCAAACCCATGGTACATTTATTCGGTAGAGCACAGTGAGGCCTTACTTGAGTTGGCATAGAGTCGTAGCGGGTGCTTCAATTTTACACTCTTTTCACATTTGGGCTCAGAGTACACAAATTTCCCCATGGTGGAACCATCTTGTAGTTTTTGTAGCCTTATAATTGAGGATTACACCTTTGGCAGGGGACATTTCAACGTAGGCCATACTGGGGTTGCTAGTGAACCTCCTAGATTTTTAAATTTGAAGATGGAAAGGAAAAATTTTTCAAAACAAGGAAGAGAATTAGTGATTTTGGAACTTGAGCCAATTGTCCCACTTTAAAAAATAACTTTCTATTCAGACTTAATGAGTGACTTTGTCCCATGTTACTTTGGTGGGGCCGTAATGTCTTACACTTGGATGTTGACCATTCGTGGAAGTGAATAAACCATTTCAAAATGGCATACCTGAAACTGAATGATTTTTGCCCTTGAAATTACACCAAGCTGACATGTGGATAGCCATTTAAAGTGTATACTTAGCCATTTGGGTCTATAATTCCCACCTGAATTATAAAGAGGCTTCATCGAAGACTTTGGTTGATTAAGGAACTCATTTCATTTCATTTCTTTTGCATACAGTTTGGTGCCAAGGATTACAATTATATTCCTGATGCATGAGCTCCTTCATGAACTTGTAAAGGCATTCACAACAACTTTGTCTCTCCTTTGATCTGAACCATGTGGTGAATTGGTGCTCATTTGGAAGTGTGTGGCCCTTTGGTTTTAGACCACACCAGAAATGGGTTCGGATCCATGAAAGGCTTCTCCTTTTTGTGCTTACTTATTCAATTTAAAAATCATTAAAATTAGCGTCGACTCTAGGACACATTGAAGCTGGCATTTTGATTTCCCCTTTTTCGATGGATTGAAGTTTTCCAAGTCTGATGGCAAATGGCATCATCGTGTCCAGAACCTTGAATACCAAGATTTAGGCTTGTTTTGAAAACTTCATTTTGGATCTACAGTGACCTGAAATCCTGTGTATCATTGATCCTTTCCCAACCCCATTTACATGGGCATAAATTTTAGAGGGAGTGGTCAGGGACACGAGGTAGGCTTTTGAATATTCACTTTGATGGATTGTTCAGGCTATCACCAGGTACAGGATCACATGGATGATTGAGGAAAAAATTAACAAATGAAGACAAATTTCGCCACTGAGTGGGGAATTTTTACCTATACAATCATGTCATTTGGTTTGAAGAATGTTCTTGCTATGTTCTCACACATTATGGTACAAGCTTTCCAGGACTTTATCCATAACTTGCTTCAAGTCTACCTAGATGATTGGACAATATATGGGTTAGTAAAGGACCATTGTGACAACTTAAGGCTTAATGTTTGAAAGGTGTCAGCAGTTGAGGATATCCCTCAATATTAAGAAATGTGTCTTTGCTACCCCATTTGGAACATTATTGGGACACATCATATGTAAGGAAGGCCTACTAGTAGATCCCATAAAAGTTACAGTAATTGTGGGATTGAGGGAGCCTACTAGTCAAAGCGCAGTGCACAATTTCTTGGGCATACGGGGTACTACAGGAATTTCATCAAGGGATATGCCAAGATCACCGCACCTTTAGAAGAGTTGCTTAGACATAAAAGTTCCTTTCATTGGGGAGAGGCACAACAGAAGGCATTTGACACTTTAAAGGATAGGCTTGTCACTGCGCCCATCCTACGTTTCCCTTCTTGGGATAAGCCTTTCCATGTTCATGTGGATGCCTCAGGAACCGCCATTGGAGCAGTACTTGCACATCCTGGTGAAGGGATTGTTGATCATCCTTTGTGCTTTGCAAGTAGGAAATTGACACCAGTAGAGTAGAATTATACTACAACTAAGCACGAGGCATTATCAATGATCTATGTGCTTCACAAGTTCAGACAGTATTTACTAGCAACTCCATTTATATTTTACACTGACCATATGGCATTGAAATACTTGGTGAACAAGCCCATTCTACAAGGGTGCATATGTCGGTGGGTACTATTGTTCCAAGAATTCAAGTTCACGGTGGTTGTCAAACTAGGAAAAAGTAATTCTGGACTTGATCATTTGTCTAGAATCGATTCAGGGGAGGATGCACAAAGCATTGAGGATACCATGCCAGATGCACAACTATTTAGGTTGTGGCGCACACCCTCAGACTTAGAAGATATTGCAGTATTTCTCAAAATGGGTGTGGCACCATTCAGAATGAAGGCCTTAGAGAAGAAGAAGTTGGCCATACGTGTCGTGCCCTACATGCTAATTAGTGGAGATCTGTACAAAATGGGTCATGATGAGGTTTTGAGCTAATGCATGCTAGAACATGAGTGCATTGCAATTATGGAAGAGGCACATGGTGGGATTGCAGGAGGACACTATGTGGGAAATGCAACCGCACGGAAGATTCTACTCATAGGGCTTTGGTGGGAGACCATTTATCAAGATTGCATTGAGTTTTGCAAGGCCTGTGACCATTGCCAGTGCCTTGGAAAACCTGGAAAAAGGGATGAAATGCCCTTGCGACCAATAGCCAGTGCGGAACCATTTGAGAAATGGGCTATCGACTTTGTTCAGACCAATCTTGCCAGTGGCACGAAGGACTAGTTTTCATGGTATATCCTCACTTGCACTGATTATTTGACAAGGTGGGCAGAGGCAGTGCCTACAAAGGATTGTACAGTGGCTACAACTGCTAGATTTTTATGGGAAAACATAATCAGCAGGTATGGATGCCCATTAAGTTTAACAAGTGATAGAGGTATGCACTTCCTCAATGAAATGGTCAGGATTCTGTTATCAGAATTCATGGTGGCCCATCACAAAACTACTCCCTATCACCCTCAAGAAAATGGAACTGCTGAGGCATTTAACAAAATACTTAGTCACACATTGACTAAGATCTGTGATGTTGGTAGACAGGATTGGGATGAAAAAGTATCAGCCATTCTTTGGGCATATAGGACAACCTACAAGAGGTTGAATAAGGCCACACCATTTCAATTGGTGTTTGGCATGGAGGTTGTCCTACCAGTTGAATTCATGTTACCTTCTCTATGTATAGCACGCGCAGGAGGATTAGATGATGAACAAGCACTAGAAGAAAGAATTGACAAGTTAATGCAATTGGACGAAAGACAATCACTCGCCAGGTGGAGCCAGAAGATGGAAAAATCAAAACAAAAGGCATGGCATGATCATCACATTAAGAACAAGAAGTTTGAGGTTGGGTAGATGGTCTTACTATATGATTCAAAGTTTTTGTGCCATCCTGGGAAGTTAAAAGTCCATTGGTTGGGTCCCTACATCATCTCGTACATCCTTGATTCAGGTGCATGCTAGTTACAAGCACTGGATGGGACAAGATTGCTAGGACACTTCAATGGGAGTAGGCTGAAGCCCTAATATAAATAAGTCTTCTTGGTGTTTGTAAATAAGGCAGTATTGCCAGTTAGTTTAGGATTTCCTTTAATGCATTTTTTTTCTTTTCTTGTGTTTCCCTTTCTCGTTGTTGTTTTGTGTTGCGACTTGGGTGCCGGTAATCTCATTACTTTTTGAAGGTTGTAAATGCACAGAGGACCACGCATCATTTTAGTGTGGGGTAGAGTAAGGTGGAAGAAATTACAAAGTGTGAAGAACCAGGAAGGATTGCATTGGAAATCCCGGTTGAATGGCCCTGGGAAAGGAAGTGCATGGAAGGAAAGGTGAAAAAGGATGGTTGGTGTCAGGGTAAGGCTACATTGTGGATCCACGTACAAAAGAGGAAGAAGTGCAAAAGCAACACGAGGTAGGTGAGAGAAAAAATCATGACAGAAGTACCTTCGGTGCTGGTGATGCACGCATGCAAGAGTCTCCTGTCAAGATGGATTGGTTGTGTGCCAGAAGGTTGGGGGATTGTCCGCGTAGGATTGGGCACATGAGTTAAAGCACTAAAGTCAGGTTTTGTTGAAAAATCCACATTAAGTGTTGAAGTACGGTGGTAGGTAAGGTAGCATTTAATGTTAAAAAGTGGGAAAAACTATAAATAGAAGGTTGGACACTTCATTATTTACATTGCGAATATGAAGAAGGAAGAGATTTTGTGAACTAGGGTTTCCAGAGTTGATCCGTGTGAAGAAAAATTGGAGAAATTTAACCGTGAGTGACTAGTTTGGATCTGCAAACTAGGGTGGGAATAGTTCATGGGCATGGAGAGAGTTGTGGAGAAGAACTGTCTTGTGAAGGGGATATTCCAGTGAGGGTTTGGTAGCTAGGGCACGGGTTGGAAAGGAGTTTCTTCACAAGTTTGAGATCTAAACTTGGAAAGGGTAGAGAAGCAGAGAAAGAGAAGTTGAAGTGCAAAGATAACCTACACAATGGCACCCAAGAAACCAGCTGTAACACCTAAAAAGGGAAAGGGCAAGGGAAAACTACAAGAAACCACCACAAGTACCAATGAAGAATGGTATGCAGAAATGTAGTACCCAGATGGGGTTTTTCTTGGAAAGGAGTGGGAGTCCCATTTAAGAGACATGACAGTAAGTGATTATAACCATCACACAAACACAACTGAAAAAGAAATGGCACTGGAGTTAGTGCATCTGAAAAACAAGAGGACACCAGAAGGGTTACCCATTTATAGTGACGAAGTAAAAGTGAAGTTGGAGAAGGTGGGATTGTTGCAACTCTATGAGTTGCCCTACTTTGGGAAGCTTGAGCACCTCTATCAGTGGCTGATGTCGCATGTACATGAAGATCAATTTCACTTCACAGGGCACAAGATGTGCATAACCCCTTAGCTGATTTCAAAATTCATAGGTCTCATCTGTGAAGGAGAAATATAGAAGGATGACCTATGCAATGAAGAAGCCATCAAAGAAACCATCACCACATATGCATACAAGAAGGGGTCAAGGTACTTTGATATTACAGATATCCAAGACCTGGTGATGAGAATGGCCGTGCACCTGGTAACCAAACTTAATGACCAAGAGAGGTGGACGCAAGTGAACAAATCATGGCTCAATGTTTGCAGAAGGATATCGAAGGGTGCCATCTACAACTTGTCTGCATACATCATGGATGAGATCATTAGTAGCACGCAGGAGGGTGACAAGATACTTTTCAGCAATGTCCTCTTAACTATTGTATTTTTAGAGATCAAAGTGCCAGATGCGGCAGATAAGTTCATGTGGGAGTACCCAGAGGAAGACCCCTCACCCACAAAGAGATTCAAAAAATATACTTGCGATAGCATGATGACCGTTCATAAGGCATGTCTTGAGAAATGGTATACGTGCTTGAGGAATGCATTCAGGGTAGAGTGGAGGATCCCAGAACAACTGCCAAAGCTCACAGAAGGAGAAGCTGAATTCACAGTATACCAACACTTCTACATTGGCAGATTTAGGTTGGTTGATGAAAGCATGAGCCCATGGTGTAAACTTCCATTTTCTTTCACCACTCAGTACTTCCAAGTGGGGGTAAACAGATTCAAGGAATCCAAGAAGCTGAAGTTTGACCTTGGAAGTATGGATTGGGACCACAGGGAGATGCGCAGGATGTTGGTCTACCCCAACAAGCATGTGTACATGGAAAATTACGTGTCACATGAAGTTCAGATGATGAAACCCCTAACTCTACCTATTGCAGGGAGGTCCGCAGCATGTGTATACCTTCACATAAGGCCCAAGTTTGAGAAGGGTGCTTATCTTGAGAATGAGATAGCTATACCTGAGGACCTAACAGGTAGGAAGAAGACCATGCCCAAGAAAAAGGAGATGGAAGAGATAAGGAAGAAGGCACCAAGTGTCCAAGATACTCAAGCGGTGGGCGCCCTAGGGAACAAGCACTAGAACAAGTACTTACACACGCAGGAAGAGGTCACCAGTTAGAGAGGAGGTGCCAGAGCAAGGAAATATTATCGCAGAGGAGAAATCACAAGAGGAGGAGGAAGAGAAAGCAGAATCTCCTATACTGGAATCCCCAGTTAGGAAGAAATAAAAGGTGATGGAGGAAGCTGACTCAGAGGAAACAAAGAGCTTGGAGAAATACAGGGGTGAGAGGGATGATGATGAAGAAGATGAACCTGAAGGGGACCAAGAACCACTTGTTTTTAGTGTGCACGATTCGGAAGAAGAAGGAAAAGAGGAGAAGAATGACTATCACTTTGTGTGAAGGAAGGGAAGCCAGGAGGAGGAGGGCACCCAGGACATGGGAGGAGGTGAAGAGGTTAGCACAAAGGGTCAGAGGACTCCAAGCCTCACTAAGGATGAAGTAAACAAGGCGGTAGAAAGAGAAGCAATGAAAATCATTGAAGCCTTGGTAGAACAAGAGTTGGAGTGCAGCGCTGATATAGTGATGAATGAAGATAAGGAAGAAAGCATAGGGAAAGATCATGGTAGTGCGGGAGGCCCCAGTCTATCAGTAACTATTCCTAAGGGCATGCGCACATGAGGAAAGTGCATGGAGATCAAAAGACCAAGAATGAGCTACATTGATGATCCAAACAAGGTGTTGCGTGCACACTTCCAAAGCACAGTCCCAACAGATCAACTCTTGGAAATGAAGTCATTTGATGAAGAAGGTGCATACCCTCAGATGAGGAAAATGATTTCATGGGAAATTGAGTCCCACATCGATGAGCCAGAGTTCAAGGTAAGCCAAGGAGCACTAATGAAGATGCCTGAGTCAAAAGGAGATAACCCCTTGGTGAGCACTCAGCAGCTTTCAGATGAACAAGTCTGCAATGCTTAAATAAGGTCTCGTTGAGCTGGAAGCCAGGTTATTCAGAAGGAATGACAGGGTAAAATTTCTAGAGGTAGAGCTAGAAAAGAGGGAAGAAGAGCTAGAAGAGAGCACCAAGAACTTGAAGCAGGAGGAACTAATTAGTGCGCAACTAAAGCGTGAACTTAGGGAAGAAAAGGCAAGGGTGCGTGAGGTATATAAGAAGGTAGAATCCATCACAGATGCCATTATTTTGAAGCATCCAGACCTAGCACCACCCATGCAAAAGTATGGATCTTCCCTTGAGTGCCTTGAAGACTTAACATGCATCCTCACCATGGAAAGGCAACCTCTAGCCTTAGAATCTGCAGAAGAAGTAGCAACATGCCTGGAGAAGGAGGAAAAATTAAAGGTTGTAGCAATCATTTCCGAGTACAGCAAGGTTCTTGCTGATGTGAAAATTTCTACCCATACTGTTGAGGCCGCATATGACAATTGCGCAGACAGAGATAAAGTGGCGAGTATTCTGGTCGCCACTCATGAGGTAGAGCTCAAGGAATTCCAAGAGAAGAACAAAGGGAATAGAGCAGAGTGGGAAAGGATCCTGGCCAAGGTCGAGAAAAAGTCAGAAGCTATTGAAACCTTACGAGGTTCAATTAAAAACTGGCTGAAGGAGTTGTACCCACAGATTACAAGAAGGATGGATGCACTTGAGGATGTGGGCAAGGAATTGGAAGGAATGGTTGAAACATTGAACACTCAAGGAAATGGACTGGGTTTTGAGGAGGTAAGCACCCTAGTCAGACGACCTCTTCCAGAGAGTGCAAAATGAAGTCGATGCCTGGAACAAGTTAGAGGCCAACTTGCAAAGATATTTTCCTATCTTGTTGCAGTAATGACAACACTTCCCCATTCTTTCATTTTTTTCCCAATTCTTCATTCCCTTATTCTTTTTCCAAGATGTTAAGTCTATTGTAATTCTTTCTTTGAAGAAATGTTCCCATGGGTGGAGAACAGGTAAAGTGTGGGGTGATGTTGGGCCCCTAAAATATTGACTAAGTACAAAAAGGCATGGGCATGCAAGGCCTAAGTTGAAGGGTGGGTGCGCAAGAAGAAGGCACGTAAGGCAGGGTTCTAGGAGGGTTTTAGAAGGACCGTGTTACACATGCAGTAGAACAAGGTCTCAAGACTTAGCCGTATTTGGTGTTTCAGGTAGAACACGAGAAAAGCGAGACCTAACTACACATGCAGAGTGGATAAGGTGCTAGCCTGGCGACAGGCTGGCCTAGGAAGGAATATGCCCTACGATGGAGGCTTCTAGAAGGCCATCATGGCAAAGAGTGGAGAGCTCAGGCCTGGAGGAGCATGTGCCCATGGAGGACCACATTCAGACACTTGGCACTGGATCTGAGGCCACAGAAGGATGAGTTGGCACTTCAAGGTGCCTATAAATACAAGCGCCCATAGAAGGAAAAGGTGTGTGTGTGGGGTGTTGATAGAGGTTAAGAATATAGATTAAAGAGAGTGGAGCTCTACAGAAATGGCTACGAGGATTCTATTGGGTTGGGTAGATAAACTATAGGAGATGGATGTATCAAGGGCTTGGGGTTATAAAATTTTCTTTTTGAAGAGCTAAGGAATGTAGATCCAGTTATGATGTATGACTTCGGTCTACCATACTGTGATGTTCTGTAATGAATCTAATGATGTAATGAGGTTACCAAATTATTTGAATATGATCATTAATGATTCTGGTCCATCCTCATATCTTCATAGTTCTGTTTCATGTATGTTTATAAGATGAATATGAATCCTTATGCATTTTCCTTTCTGTTTGGGTTCAGTTCTTTATGTCTGTTAAAGTATCTTTCTGTCTATAATGAATGCAATGGTCTAGAGCCATTCTGAGCTTTATGATGTTTGCATGTCTCATTCCCACTCACTTTCTTTAAATTTTGGATCATAGATGATGTTTCCCACTCAACTCACATAAAAGAGAGACTCAACACCCATGCGTGCCTCGGGTGAGTGCCCAGCACCCACTGGGTGATAGGTCGACATGCATGGGATTCCCTTGTTCTTTGGTGGGTGTAAAAATGCCTTATACTTTCTTAGTGTTATAATGGACTGAAGAAGAAGAGACCAAAGGTAAAGAGGTCAGCGAAAGCTATATCCTAGATATCTAGTTTAAAGTCCCACCCAATTTGTCACAAAATTATGGAATAAACATTGCTGCAACATTTTAAATATCACATTGAAAAGAAATTTAATAGTTTATTTTCCTTTATCTTTAGTGCAAAATCATACTGAAGCATAAATTTAAATTTTTTTGAATGTCTTTCTACAAAATTAATTAGTCTTTCTTTAACATTCCTCTAATTTTAAGGAAAATAAAAAGTATAACAACTATAAAGTAAAATTAAATATTGTTTCAAAAATCACCTTCCTAAGAATTTGTAATGTCCCTTTTTAGGGGGACCCGGGAAACAAAAAATAGTTGAAATCATAACTAGGAAAGATTGTAGATGACTGAAAATTCACTTTGGAACCCTCCACACACTGTCGACACTTTGTTTCTAGGGTGGCGACCTCTTAGGAGAACTCAAACACACTTTCTTAGGCACAAATCTCACTCGAAATTTAAGGGAAGATGCTTGTAATTTATAATAAATGACCAAAAATCTTTAAATGCAAGAAACCTGATTGGTAGGGGCCCACAAGTGCTATTTTTATTTTATCATGTAACCATCCACTATAAATTTGAATAATAATTTCCAAAATTGAAAATACCACTCAAATACACTAAGTAATTGATAGAAATGGAAGATTTCACCTTTAGAAAATATAGAGAATCCAATCATGCAGCTTGTTCACATTAAAACCAACCACTTCACCCAAAACACTCTCCCAAACAAGTTGCTTAGGGTATAAATCAGATGTAACTAATAATGAAGTGTATAAAACCAAGTGTAGTATGGGGTTTCATCCATGCAAACTTCCCCGAAAAGGGTTTTTCCGTCCTTGAGAGAGATGGAAAAAGGGGATACACTAGCCAAACTTCAAGTCAAGATATAAAATTCATAAAATCAACATGTCCCAAACTAATGCCAACAACCTCTGTTTATAATAAGAGGGAAGAGCCAAGTACTAGGGCTCTCAAATGAGATCAACCACAATTAGACTTGCTTTATTATTATGTTATTTTTAATGTTTTGAGCCTACATGCTCAACAATATATTTTTTATTTTTAATTTATTATTGGGTGTTAGGATCACCAACAATACAATGCCAATTAAAGGAATAGACACAAAATTAAGCATGTGACGACATTGTTGGCTTCCTCTAGATTTTTCCCTTGGACCCGTGAGGAATAAAAGTGGGTCAAGGTATTCAAACAAAATAATCTCAAAAAGGGACATGATAGTCCCCACTCTCAAAATTGTTTGTCTCCAAGCAATTGCAAGTACTCGGATCCCAAATCAATCTCATCTACTCCTTCTTTGTACCTACACAAGAAATAAAGTTATTCAAGAAAAAATGATCTTCAGTTCATCCTCCCTCATGCCTTGTAGGCATGATGATTAGCTTCCCTTGTTTCCTATAAAATATCACGTCCTCCTTGTTTGGATGATATGTATCCATAATATCAATAACACAATTGTAACTCATCAATTTCCCTTTAGGCAGGGACTATATGATGACTAAAATAAATATAGGAGGGTTGGTAAAGAAAAATCAATTGTGCATCTTTTGAATGTATCTCCATATGTTCCCATGATGTTTCTTTCCAAATTTGAGTTTGTAAACTCAGTCATGAAACACTTTCTTGGACTGCTGGTAAGGGGTATAGTTCAATTCCCCTTTGCTCAAATTTCACCATCATGATCAAAACCTTAAATTCTCCCTTTATAAATTTATTTGGTGGCTGAAGTTTGTGCATGCCCAGTTGTAATTATGTTCTTCCCATGAGTTGATATATGAAAAGGAGAAAAATAATGAAATTTCTCTTTCTTTGCTACCATCAATTCCTCCAAAAACTGAATCTATTACATCCCACAAACAATTGTAACTTCAACTGGCTTAATTTCAAGGAAAAAATCACATACCTTGCACCTTCCTATGAAACTTGATAACTATACTATATTATTTATTAAGGCATGAAATTATTATTGACATTGGTGACCTTGAACTAGCCAAAATTAATCATCCTCAGCCCATGCTTAATGATAATTTCTCCTCTGATGAATTTATGAGTGGTGCCATTAGCTACGAGCATTACTACTCCATGGTAAAATAAGAAACCAATTACCAAGAGAAGTTGGTATGTATGAGTGTCAAACCAATATGCAAAGCTTTGGGTCACTCCCGAACACTTAAGGTTAATATTACCAATCATATTGATCATACAATCCAACCTTCTTTATTTTTTGAAGCCCACAATAGTACCAACCCCACATATGCTATTTTTTTGGAATTGTACCCAAGCATCCATGCACCTTTTGCTACACCATTCATTTCTTACCTGCTCTCCACTTGGTGCAAGTTGGTATCAAGGATTAAAAACAATAGTATCATGGAGTGGAGCAATACAACATAGACATTATATCTAACCAATTGTGCATGGTGAAGACCAAATTGTATTGGCATGTTGGTAGGAAATGAAATCAAAGTCTTTTTGGACCATGAGTTGTCCCTAACCTTCTTACAACTCAAAATTTATGGGTTAGAATCAACACTCCAAAAATATATAAAATGTAACTTACCTCCATGGACATGCTCTTTCCTTGTGTCATCCTCGAGGGTTCATTTATAACCTGATTTATCTTGAAAATTTTGAAGGTGAAAACATGTCGGTGTCATAATAAAGACTACATAGTTATCATTCCTTCTCATCTTCTTATGATATCCACAATTTTGACATGGTATAATAATAGGCAATAAATCTGAGCTGTCTCTAGGTCCAGGGATGCTTACCTTCACTTTATCGTTTAGCTTCTTCAAGATAGTAATGGTAATCATGCAAGGGACTTTATTATGAATGAATATGTTGGTAATTCTACCATGTTTGACTCTTGTGTATAAAAATCCAACAACCTCACCAATTTTTATCTTTGGTCCTTCATGGAGAACTTCTTCCAATCTTCTTGACCTCATAGAACTTGTTGAGATTTTATCAACACAACCATCATTGTGACCCAAAATTCTTCCCTCAAACACATGTATATCAGATGGATTACAAACCAAATGGAAAGAGGAAGTAGTGTTGATAAGAGAAAACACTTAGTAGAACTCACACACAGAGTCCGCGCGTGGGAGAACAACACAGGAGCAAAGGTGCAGAAGGTATAGGAAGGCGTCGCGCATGGAGGTGTATAGTCAGACTTTCAGGACTTAGCCGATTTTGGAGATCAGGGCTATTTTTAGAGGTTGGCATGTGGAGCACACAAAGCGATGCCGAGACTTGCGCGCCACTCTTCGTGGAGATTTCAAAGAGCATGTCAAATCACTCTTGCATGGGCATAAGCTAAGAATAGATCCACCACTATAGTTAACTATCAGTGATCTATAGATAACATACTTGCATGTATGGCTATAGTTGTAAAAGGTGCATGGCTATTATTAGCATGTGACCTATTTTGGTAGAGTTAAGCGGTGAAGGGCTAGTCCCCCACCCTATATATATGTAATGAATTACTTAGTAAGATATAGACAGAGACACATACTGCTTTGAAGGGTTAGAGATACATGAGTGCATGAGACTGGATAATTATAACAGATCCATGCGCGCATGTCTGGTATTGTATGAAGCTTTTGTACTATTGGTACGATGAATATATGAAGAATATTGGCCAAACAACAGTGTCTGATATGTTTTTCATTGTATACTATTGTTATCATGATGATTTATACTTAAGTGCTTATAGATCTGGTACGGTGTAACGATGTATAGATGGATTAGTTTCTAAATATATGTTTGTTATACTACTTCATCATGCTACCATTCTGCTACAACAACCCTAAAGAGGGACCTGGTACCTTTGCACGCTTCGGTGAGCACTCAGCCTAGGCTGAGTGATGTGTTAGCACGACTAGATGTTATCTGAGAATTCTAGGCTGCATCATTGGTTCCGTTGTTGAGGACCTCTTTTTCAGTTGTTTCAGAATGGTTCGTGATGAAGACATATCGGCTAACTTTGGCGAGCGTTGAAGAGTGGATTCACAATCTAGAGGAAGAATACGCACAGAGGTTTGACACTGGATCCGGATTTAGCGCATGCACTTGGGTAGAGTAGAATCTGTATGACAGTTTGTATGAGAGCTTCTTTGCTATCTTTCCAGTAGAATTATACGAGTGGTTGACTGCATATGCATCTAAGTGGAATTGGAGGTATCGCACACTTGTTTGGACATAGGAGGAATTTCAAACACTATATGATGCTGACCTGATCTGGACTCACGTGGTAGATACCTGGTTTCACGGTGTTCTAAACAGCTATATTCTGGAGTATTCAATTTTGACTTATTCGTGCCCAGAGGTAGCGGAGTTCCAGTTCCTATGGTATCCTAGAGGGACGTATTTGCAAGGTATTCCGCTGGCAATCAAAATACTGATGGTAACATTGAACTTGGAAGATAAACCCATGGAAAGCTAAAAATCTCCACGCGCGGGGGCAGGAATAGGATTGGTGAAAGATGGCAGACCTAGCAGCAGCACGACAGAGGGAAGAGAGGTGGCTGAAGTATGATGAGGCACACGAGAGGGAATTATGCAAGAAACAAGAAATTGCAGAACGGATGGTGTTGTGGAGAGAGATGGCTCGTGAAGGATTTGAGGCTCATGGGGAGGAAGAAGAGCAAGAGCATCAGGAACTCCCCCATCTAGGAAAGCATGATAGAGAACCCTCTTCAGCCTCACATGGAAGCACGCCAGTAGATATGACCTGGGCCGTGGGCGCGCATCTAAGCCAACCTGCTGACCTAGCCCTTGCGCTTGGTTTTCCAGTATCTAGTACAATAGGTAAGCAAAGTTTTCATTTAGGAAGTGAAAGAGCAGAAATAAGTCAGACAATAAGTACATCAATGGTAGCACAGACAACTTTGTTATTCTTTGGGGGTACGTTTTTAGGCTCATCATCTGCACAGAATATGAGCATGCTGAGTGTGGGATTCACCTCTGGAACTAGGACTACTTCACAGACTGTAGGGGTCCAGTATAGTACCACTATCGGGACACAGGGGAGTGCATCCATGGGCCCTATTCCAAATTCTGGAGGAGGATCGGGTGGTATGGGAAGTTCTAGTTCTGGTGGTTCAGGTGGTTTTGGAGGAAGAGGAAACCAAGGAGGTTCTGGGTCGGGTGGTCAAGGCCCGCAGCAACCCCATAACATTTATATGGAGATGTCCCTTCATCTCCCAGAGTACAGAGGTATCAAGGATGCTGCTGAACATGTTCATATGTGTGAAATATTGTGGTGCGTGAAAGGTATCACGGCTTCTGAGTGCAAGGAAAGTCAATTTGCTACTACATTACAGGCACGCGCACATAGCTGGTATAGGAAGTTTGATCCCAATCAAACTTGTATTGACTATGCAACATTGAAAGATGCTTTCTTGAAAGAGTTCCATATCCCAGAGTTTGAGCAGAAGAGTATAAGTGCACTCAAGGATATAAAGCAAGGCACTACTGAAAGTGTACGTGAGTATGATGCCCATTTTAAAATGCTTCTATCCAAACTCTCGTATGACATTCATGCAAGTCAGCATGCACAATGGTTTGTCGGGGGATTGATTACTCCATTTCGAAGAGCACTATCGCATAAGACTTATACCGACCCGTGCGAAGCATTGGAAGTAGCTTTACGCGCTGAAGTAGTTGGGAGTATTGACACTGGAGTTAGTCCATTCTTGGAGGCTCAGATAACAGCTATGGCAAAACAGTTAGAGAAATTATCAGCAAACTCAGCTCATGAAACGCGCTCAGGAATCTGGTGTATAGATTGTGAAGTAGAAGGCCACACCAAGGATAGTTTCCCTCACAGAACTGTACGTTCACTGCTGTTAGACTGTGAGATTTTCCATTTGAATCATGATGCTAGTCACTACCCCCTACTACAACGCGTGATCAGGAAGAATGTATCCTCCTTTTGTAAAATTTTTAGGTCCACGACCCATGATACTGAAGATTGTAGACTGATTAGCTAGATCCATGATGCCATTGATATTGGGGTACGACAGACGAGTGTGGCTGATAGTTCTAAAGGAAAGAATGAGCATCAAAATAGGGATTATAATCAAATGTGCTATGATAGGAATGACAGAAGGTTTGAAGGGGTTCGTGAAAGAGGATGAGGATATCAAGGTGGATATGGAGGATGAGGCTGAGGTGGAGGAAGGAGTGAATTCCCTTAAGGAACTTGCTATACATGTGGCTCACCTGACCATTATAGGCACAAATGCCCGCAGAATATTTCCTGTTCATTTTGTGGAAAGGGGCATAGTTATGAAGAGTGTCCAGACTTGTATGAGCATCTCAGTAAGCAGCACAAGCAAGAAAAAAAAGGCCCAGGGATGGTTAGAATCCAGCGCGCAGTTGAGAATCAGTGGATGCCCAAGTTAACACCAGAACCTGAGACAGTAATGGTCAAGATAACCACACGAGCTGAGGCAACACGCGTAAGAGAGGTTTTGCAACAGAAGCCGACAATCACTAGGGAGGAGGTTTTGCATGCTAGGTATCCAGATCCAGCTCATCAGAAAGAAGTCTATCAGGAAACTATGGAGGTCCTTAGAAGCCTTCAAGGTGAAATACAGGGTTTGAAAGAGCAGTCTCAGAAATTGGAGCATAAGGATACAGAAAAGGCCCTGTCTGATATTGACGACATCAGAGAGGTATGTAGAATGTTGTGCCAGGAGAATATTATTCCTTTATTAGGAAATTGGTTGAAGGGGAATACTCCACGCATGGGAACTGAGACTAGAAGACAAATACTTCATGTGAATATTCCCCCCGATAGCATTGATTACGACAAGGAGATCACTTTGAATGTTGTTGTGGATGGGTGGCTGTTGAGCAATATTTTGATTGACACAGGTGCAGAAGTGAATGTACTTACATTGGATGCATGGGTACAAATGGGGAGACCCCCATTGCAGCCATCATCTAATGTATTTTTCATGGAAAATAGAAAAAAATCTACTCCCATAGGAGTTTTGAAGGATGCATCTATCACTATACAAGGGGCCAAGTTCACAGGAGACTTCAAAGTGTTAGCGCTTGCGGAAGCAGATAGCTTCCCAGCTTTACTTGGGCGCCCTTGGTGTTATGCAAACAATGATGATTTGAGGTTTAACAAGGGGTATATCAGCTTCGAGAACAAGGAGGAAAGGGTCATAATACCATTGAAAGATGGGAAATCCATACCATATGTGGAACCTTTAAGCGAAGAGGACTTGAACTGAATCTATATACGCGTTATTCAGGACCTAGAGGTCAATGAGCCATCTAAGGAAGGAATCCTTCATTGGGAAGATTCTTAGTCAATCAACAATACTACCAGTATTGCTTGTGATAATTGGGCTCATGGCACTTATGAACTGGTGGGGTGCGAAGTTAAGCATGTGGTTGCTTGCAAAAAGGGTTTTCACTCTGTCTGGTGTATAGGTCGCTCAGTACCCCGCTATACTAGATCTGAAGATTTGGCTGGATTCTTACAGGCCATGGAAGTAAACTGGGCTGACCAACTTAAAAGAAGAGATATGCTATCATATACTTTAGGCAAGACAGCAGCGCACTGGTGGGTGGTCCACAGGGATAATCTCTTAGAATGGGGAAAGATTGGGACCGCCTTATCAACCAGGTTTTCAAGAAGTAATGCACCTACAAAAATTTTCCCTTATCATGGTGATCAACCTGCTCAGCATCATATCTAGTAGTGTGAGAGACTTTGGACAGTAGGACAGGAAGCATTACCACCCTCACTTTGGGTGCATCGGTTTTATTCTACTCTATAAGGTTGCGCACGTGCTTGGTATGTATATGCTGAATTACATCGCGACACTGGCAATTGGAAAAATTTGACTGCAGGGATGATCCAAACTTTTGACTTCTTTTCATCTACACCACCAGTGAACAAAGCTTTAAGCTTTATCAAGTGCTTAACCATGGGAGACAGTGGGAAAGCAGAAGAACTTATTCAGGAATTATTTGGTGAGACAGAGACAAGGCGCATTTTGAGGATGAAGAAGATGATATCATACTACTTGAGTGCACTTCTCTGGAAAAAAGACAAGGGGAAGATGGTTTACATAATTGATGATGAGGAAGTTGAGAACTTGGAAGTGGATCATTCACATGGAGCACATGAAGTGTTAGCCAGTGCGTATGTAGATGCACACACATATCATGAACCTATGAAGACAACGAAGGTAAATATAGGCACATAAGCTGAACCTAAGGAGGTGATAATTGGGGATTAATGGTCAAAATCAGAAGTAGAAAAGATCATAGAGTTACGTAGAGACTATGAGGACTTATTCCCAAGAGGATACCATGAACTTAAAGGCATGCATAAATAAGTTAGAGAAATGAAGATAAAGCTCAAGGAAGGTGTGTGCCCTGTTAGGAAGCGACCTTATTGAATGAATCCCAATTTGTGCGAGAAAGTAAAGGAGGAGATTGACAAGATGTTGAAATCTGGAATCATTCGATCATTGGATGAATCAGAATGGGTCAATCCTATGGTGATAAGCATAAAAAAGGATGGTAGGATTTGAATTTGTGTTGATTATAGAGAGTTGAATGCAGCATGTGTTACAGATCCCTTTCCTATGCCATTCATAGAGGAAATATTAGGAGTGGCTGGGCGTGAGATATATTCATTTACAGATGGGTTCTTAGGGTATCATTAGGTTAGGATTGCCCCAAAAGATCAAGAGAAGACCACCTTCACTACTAAATGGAGGAAGATTTTCCTATACTATGATGCCCTTTGGATTGAAGAATGCACCTGCTATATTTTCAAGGATAGTGGTACAAGCATTCAAGGATTTTATTATCAACTTCTTACAGGTATATCTTGATGATTGGACTATTTTTGGGCTAATTAAGGATCATTGTGACAATCTGCACTTAATGTTTGAAAGATGTAGACAGTTGAGTATCTCATTGAACATCAAGAAGTGCATCTTTACTACTCCCTTTGGCATAATTTTAGGACACATTATCTGTAAGGAAGGGTTGTTGGTCGATCCAGCTAAAGTTATGGTCATTTTAGACTTGAAAGCATCCTCCAGTAAGAGAGAGGTGCGTGGATTTCTGGGTCATACAGGGTATGCAAAGGTTATAAAAGGGTATGCCACACCCTTGGAAGACTTACTCAAGGGGGAAAAGGTACATTCTATTGGAGGGAAGCATATCAGTGCACGTTCGAGATACTGAAGGAGAGGCTTACTACCACACCTATCTTGCACTTTCCTTCATGGGATAAACCTTTTCATGTTCATGTGGATGCCTCTGGCATGACCATTAGTGTTGTTTTAGCTTAACTTGGTGAAAGGTATAGTTGATCATCCCATTTGTTTTGCTAGTATAAAGTTGACCCCTGCCGAACAGAATTATACCACTACAGAGTGTGAAGCTTTGTCCATGATATATGCCTTGCACAAATTTTGTCAGTATTTGTTGGCCACACCATTTTAGTTTTATAAAGATCACATGGCATTGAAGTATTTGGTGAACAATCCTATCTTACAGGGGTACATATGCCGATGGATACTCTTATTTCAAGAGTTTGACTTTACAGTTGTGGTAAAACCAGGCAAAAGTAATTCTGGACCGGATCACTTGTCTAGAATTCAATCAGGAGAAGAGGCACAAACAATAGAAGAGACCATGCCTGATGCATAGCTGTATAGGTTACAACGCATGCCATTAGAATTAGAGGACATTGCTGTCTTTCTAAGGACTGGTATGGCACCAGAAGGCATGAAAGCTTTAGAGAAGAAGAAACTTGCTATACGTGTGGCACCATTCATGTTAATCAGTGGTGATTTGTACAAATTAGGCAGAGATGAGGTGTTATGCCATTGTGTATTGGAGCATGAACTAAAGGATATAATTGAAGAAGCACATGGTGGTATTGCAAGTGGCCACTATGCAGGTGATACCACAACGCGCAAGATCCTACTTGCTAGTTTGTGGTGGGAAACATTGTACAAGGATTGTAAAGAGTATTGTAAGGCATGTGACCATTGTCAACGTCTAGGTTGACCAGGACAAAGGGATGAGATGCCTTTATGACCCATTACAAGTGTAGAACCCTTTGAGAAATGGGTGATTGACTTTGTCGGGCCTATTTCACCAGTCACGCGTGTAGGACTGGATCATGCTATATCATCACTTGTACGGATTATCTTACCAGATGGGTAGAAGTAGCACCTACAAAGGACTGTATAGTGGCTACAGCAGCAAGGTTCTTATGGGAGAATGTTCTTACAAGGTATGGCTATCCTTTAAGTTTAACAAGTGATAGGGGCACACATTTTTTGAATGAGACAATAAGAATTCTGTTAGATGAGTTTATGGTTGCCCACCATAAGACTACACCCTATCACCCTCAGGAAAATGGAACTGCTGAGGCTTTTAACAAGATTTTGAGCCACACATTGACCAAGATTTGTGATGTTGGAAGGAAATATTGGGATGATAAAGTATTTGCTGTTCTTTGGGCTTATAGAACAACATACAAGAGATTGAACAAAGCCACACCTTTTCAATTGGTGTTTGGTGCACAGAAGCTGTTCTTCCTATAGAATTTATGTTACCTTCTTTGCACATTACGCACACTAGAGGTCTAGCTGATGAGCAAGCCTTGGAATAACGGATTGAGAAGATGGTTCAACTAGATGAGCACTGAGCCATAGCACGCTGGAGTCAGAAATAGGAGAAAGCATGCCAAAAGGCATGGCATGATAGACATATCAGGGATAAGAAACTTGTGGTTGGACAAATGGTACTTCTGTATGACTCCAAGTTTTTGTGCCATCCAGGGAAGCTCAAGGTGCATTGGTTGGGGCCGTATATTATAACTCATATACTTGAGTCAGGTGCTTTCCAGTTAGAAACAATTGATGGCACGAGGCTGCCCGGTTATTTTAACGGGAGTAGGTTGAAGCCCTACTATAAATAAGTCTTCTTGGTGTTTGTAATAAGGCAGTATTGCCAGATAGATTAGGTTTCCCTTTCTGCATTCCCTTAATGTGTTTCTTTCATCGTCACTATGCTTTGTCAATTTAGTTCTTGTTTGTGTGTAATAAGTGCACTTGCGCACATGAAGCTAACTACAATATGAAGCATGTTGATGCACAAAAGACTACACATACTTTTAGTGTGGGGTGGATTGTTGGTGACTCTCAGGTATATGCTACAAAGATTTAAATGCTGCGGGTGTTGAGAAAGAAGGTTGCTAAGGGTGATTGACAAAAAATTGCTTCTCAAAGACAACCAAGGATGGAGATGAATGAGGGAAATTATAACGCAAGGTAAGTGACAACCATGATAACTACCAGGAGATGGTGCAGTGATGAGGTACTTGAGCGCTAGAGTGCACATTGAAGAGAAGTATATGACAAAGGGTAAAAAGGTGTGCTAGAAGGTTATAGCTTTTGGCGCGAAGATGTTCCACATAGAAATGACAAAAATGGGTAATAAATGAGGAGAATTTGGTAGGTGGAGGAGCAATTAATGCAACCAAAAGTGGAAATCTATATAAGGATGGGATGTGATTTCATTTTTACCCTTATGACTACGAGAATTCGAAAAAGAGCTACGTGCGAAGAGCCAAGTAAAGTGATTCAAGGTGCAAAGCAAGCAAACTAGGTGTGAAAGACAGATCTATGTATTGGAAAGGCTTGTATCCCCATAGGAGAAGGGTTTAAACGAAGTAGAGTGATAGAAAACAGAGCTAGGTGCACATGATTTCATGATTGAAAATTAGGGCATGGTTGAATCAAGTTAGGGTTTGAAGGAAAATAATAAAAACTTGTAACAGAAGGTCTAGAAAACAAAACCCAAAGAGAAGAATGGCTCCAAAGAAGAAAGCAACACTAGTAAAGGAAAAGAAGAAGGTGGTAGTAGAATAAGAGGAAGAGATGGCCCCAGAAAGAAATTTTTTAGATATGTAGTACCTTGAGGATGTAATTCTAGGCTAGGAATGGGATAACCACATATGAAAAAGCAAGATAAGTGAGTATGACCACTGGACCAAGGATAACCAAAAGAAATTAGATGACTTGCTCACCTCTTGAATGAACAGACGAACTGAGGATGGCATGCTAGTATATGATGATGCCGGGGAAAGGCTATTGAAGAGGATTGGTGTCTACCAGCTGTATGAGCTCCCATACTTTGGGAAATATGCACCATTGTATAGATGGCTGATGAGCCGAGTCCATGAGGACTTTTTATATTTTGCAGGACGGAGGGTAAGATTGACACTCATTCTTATTGCCACAATAACTGGATTAAAGGCAACATGTGAGGATATTAAGATTTACCTAGCTGAAAAGAGTGCCATTTTGGAGACACACAAAGCACTGGGATACCAGAAAGGACCGCATAGAATGGACATTGATAAATTGCAAAATTTATCTAGTAGTACAGGCAACATCGCACTTGATTACAAAGTTGAATGACCAAGATCATTGGTCACAAGTTAACTCTATGTGGATGTATGTGGCAAAGCGCATGTCAGAAGGAGTCACAACATTTCCGACTTCATTGTAGAGTAAATAGTAAAGGAAGTGCATGCAGGAAATAAGATAATTTTTGGCCGTGTTTTGCTAATTTTGGTATACATGGAGATTGGGGTACCAGATGGCCCAGAAGAGAATATATGGGAATACCCCACAAATCACAAGTCTCCAACTGAACGATTCGGCAAGTATCTATGCAAGGAGTCTATGACGGACGAGGTAAAGGAGTGAGTGGAGATGTGGTATGACAAGCTCCACGTGGCGTTTGAAGAGGAATGGCGTATACCCAAGGAGTTGCCTTCGGTTCTAGGGAAGCAGGCACAGTTTGTAGTCTACCAACACTTTTGTATTGTGTGCTTTCTAATGGTATATAGGTCATGGAGCCCTTGGTGAAAACTTCCATACGCATTTTCCACGTGATATTTCCAAGCTTCATTTCATCGGTTCACTGACACATGAAGATTAGTGTTTAATGCAAACAAGGTGGATTGTGAATACCACACCTTACAGAAGACATATGGATATCCGGGGAAGAATGCTTACAACGAGAGTCTTATCTCAGATATTTTGAGCATTAAGCCAGAGACACTGGCCATTGCAGATATTGGGGCCGTGCTGATATAGCTGTAACTTAAGCCAAAAATGGAGAATAAAAATTATGTGGAAAATGAGTTCACACTTCCAGGGCCACTGAAGGGGAAGCATACCATGGAGAACATCCTGAGCACCTAGGCCCTCTGAACCCAAGCAAGATGATGAGGAAGAGGATGAAGAGCAGGAGGATAGCGGCGGCTTGGTGCGGAGGAGGAAGCAGCCATCTGGCCAAAAGGAGGAGCGTGTGATGGCTTCACAGGGAGAAGGAGTTACTGGGGAAGAGCAGGGTGACCAAAGATTTAAGAAGGTATTCAAGTGCACAAGGGTGCAAGGAGAAACCCAGCAAGTAAGGATCCAGAGGAGAAGAAAATAAGAAAACTTAGGCTAGGCAAGGAAGCAGAGGATTCTGAGGAGAAGGCGCCCTCATCTCTAACAGAAGAGGAGCCTCAACATGAGGAGGAGGAGAGAATGGAAGGAGAAGAAGGGGAATAATCAAAGGCCACACAGGACAAGGGTGAGGGATATATATATATATTCCTAACCTTGATGCTACCTTTTTAAAAGGGCCCAAGGTCCTGTCAGACAAGTGAGGACGTAAGGGTGAAAACTATGGGGTATGCAGAGGACCCAGGAGAAGATTGTTCGCGCACTCGGTTCCAGAGAACTATCGTGCAAAAATATTTATTCGGATGAACACTTATGGATGAGAACAAGGCGATGTTGCAAACATGAAAACAACTTTCATGGTCGATGCATACACATATGGACGAGCCTAGATTTTGATGTCTAGTGAAGAATCATGTGTCGTCTAGGAAATTCAAAAAGACACCAGAAGCCCGAAACATGACAATTAAGCCACTAATTGTTATGATAGATGAGAAGGTGAGCAATGCATTGGTAAAAGTATCTATCTGAGGTAGCTAGAAGGAACATTAACAAATCTGCTATAATTAAAGGTGCTTACAGAGGAGCTGAAGGCGAAGAATGTGGAAATAAAGGGTTTAGTATAGGAGATGGATCTGAGCAAAAGGAAATATGACACTTTTTTTAGTATGGCGAAGGAAATTGGAGATGATGTCCTAAAGTTATGCCCGCATTTAGAATCCCAAGTACCAAAAGAATGTCCTTCTGCGATGCACTACGTAAAGACAATGATAAGATTAGTATTGGAGGATGAAAAGGTGCACGTGTATACCAAAAGCTAAGGACCCAGCAGAAGAGGCAGAGAAAGTGCATGCTACAGTAGCAAGGAAGATTGCTACTTATGAAGGCCTACTGTAAGCCATCCGTGACGAGCTTAAGAAATCCGAATCATGCACTAATGATATGCAAAACTCCAGAAGCGCTGATCGCGGTAAAAAAATTAGAGGAGGAGATAATGAAGTGCAAAAGGCTATGAAGGATGCAACCCTAGGTCACGCTGAATGGTTAATCACTGGTAAAGAAAAAGTGTGAGGCACTAGATGCAACATAAGCACCACATAAGGAGAGGTTGGATGAGCTTGGGAAGCTCATTGCTTAGAAGATGGATATATTGGAAGGGGTACAAACCTCTATGTCAAGTGTAATGCTTGTCATACAAAATGAGCAAGGAAAATCTAACTATGGATGAGCTAGAGTCTATCATTGTAGACGTGCCAGAGAAGGTAGGAATGGCATTGATAGAGTGGGAGAACTTAGAAGCAGATATAAAAGAGGAATATCTAGAGTTACTAGCTTCAAAATGAAATAGAGGAGCTTGAGGCTTGAACTATTTTTTTTGTATGTATACCTTATTCAAAATTCTTTATTCAACCATTCTTTATTTATCCATTCTTTGTGTAAGTTTTGGACATCACCATTGTCAGGGTGATAATGAGATCAGTGTGGGGTAATGTTGACAAGAGAAAACACTTAGTAGAACTCACACACAGAGTCTGTGCGGGAGAACAACACAAGAGTAAAGGCACGAAGGTATAGGAAGGCGTCGCGTGTGGAGGTGTAGAGTCAGACTTTCGGGACTTAGTCGATTTTGGAGATTAGGGCTATTTTTAGAGGTTGGCATGCGGAGCACACAAAGGGATGTCGAGAATTACACACCACTCTTCATGGAGATTTCAAAGAGCATGTCAAATCACTCTTGCATGGGCATAAGCTAAGAATAGATCCACCACTATAGTTAACTATTAGCGATCTATAGATAACATACTTGCATGTATGGATATAGTTGTAAAAGGCGTGTGGCTATTATTAGTATGCGACCTATTTTGGTAGAGTTAAGTGGTGAAGGGATAGTTCCCCACCCTATATATATGTATGATGAATTACTTATATATATATGTAGATGAATTAAAAGAGATAGACAGGGACACACTACGATATACGTTGTTGAAGGATATAGATACATGAGTGCATGAGACTGGGTAATTGTAACAATCCATGCACGCATGTCTGGAATTGTATGAAGCTTTTTGTACTATTGATATGCAATGAATATATGAAGAATATTGGCTGAATCAAACAGTGTCTGATATGTTTTGTCATGTATATTACTATTGTTATCATGATGCTTTGCATACTTAAGTGCTTATAGATCTGGTATTCATATAATGATGTATAGATGGATTAGCTTCTAAAAATATATGTTTGTCAAACTACTTCATCATGCTACCATTCTGCTATAACAACCCTAAAGAGGGACCTGGTACCTTTGCGCACTTCGGAGTGAGCGCTCAGCCTTGGCTGAGTGATGTGCTAGTGCGACTAGGTGTTATCTGAGAATTCTATCCTACATCACATCACGAAGGGCATTGTTGAGGAAGAACGAGTGTAAAATGAGGTAGGAGAAAATATCACATGTGGCTCCATCTTGTTTTTGATCATGTTATTGGAGATTGGTGTCCTAGATGGACTAGTTGGGAAAATTTGGGTTCATCCACCCACCCACACACACATCCCCTGGAGTGGAATTTGTAAATTTCACCTATGATGGTACCATCTCAAGTGCTTACAAGGCTCAGATGAACATGTGGTTCAAGTGATTGTGTGAATATTTTGAGAATGAGTGGCACATCCCCCATGAGGTACCACAAGTTTATGGGGACCAGGTAAAGTTTTCCATTACACAACATTTTTATCTAGAAAAATTTATAATGTACAAGGGAGAGATGGGGCCATGGTGTAAAATCCCCTTCACATTTACTAAAAAATATTTGAAATGTGCCATTAACCTAATAAAGGATGCACATAAGTTGGTTTTAGATGTGGACAAAGTAGATGCTGATGTCCACACATTACATACAACATAGAAATTTGGCACTCAACTTGCTTACATCAAAGTCTTGGAGCCATATTTTCTAGACTTACACCCTTAAGTCAGTGTTACCATCAAGGGGTATGTCCATCTGGTGTTCATGTAGCTACGCCCCAAAAAAAATGGGGGATTGATGTGGAGGTTATAGACTCTCCCTTTCCAAAGCGAAAGGAGACACCAATCCCACCCATGAAAGCAATGTAGGGAAAAGAGGAACAAGATGAGGGAAAGTTAGATACTTTAGGAAGATGAGGTACTACACATGCCAAAATGGTGGTAAGGTTGCCAACACTTTGCAAGGTAGTGTTGAGGCCTCATTACCAGGGAACGAGGAAGGGAAAGAAGAGGAGGATACTAAAGAAAAGAAGCAGAAAACACAAGATGTGTCTAGCTTTGCTACAGGCTCGGAGGAAGGAGAAGAGGAAGACAACACCACCTTTAAGGTAGAGTTAGAATCAGAACTTGAGGAGAAGGAAGCCAAAGTTAGAGCCAAGTTTGAGGGTGAGGCACATGAGAAAAGGAAGGAGAACTCTACAAAACCATAGAAAAATCTAGTACGTGAGGCCTCCCCTGTACAGATCGCTAGGCCAGGAGGAGAAGATAAAAGGGATTCCTTCACTATAAAGGAGGATAAAGGATTTACTCTAGGATCAAAGAAGCAAAGGACCAAGTGCAAGGTAATGAGGAAGAACTGGACCCCCATGTCCCCGCATATGGAATTTGTAGATGAACCCATGAAGGTTTTGTGTGCAAGGTTCCAAGCCACCCTCCCACTAGAAAAGTTACATGGTTGGGATTTGATGGACTAAGATAGGGGTATGCCCAGGAGCAAGAAGATTCTTAGCTAAAAGATGAACTACCACTCTGAGGAGCCTATGTTTGAGGTCAATGATCATGTAATTAGGACCATTAATTTGGAGAAGAAAGGAGGAGATACATATAAGGTGGTGGATCCTAACCACTTGACATATGCATAGGAATGTAATGAAATGCAGAAGATGTCTGAGAAAGTGATTTGATGTATCTTGGACGTAGGAGCCACTGTTTGGACCTTGGTTATGGAAAATAAAGAGAAGGAAAAAGAAGTAGATATATTACACCAAGAACTAAAGGGTGAACAAGAACAAACTAGGGAGGAATATGACCAAGCTAGCACCCTGGTAAAGAGCATTTTGGGACAATTTCTTGCATTGGTAAGCCAGGTCAGGACCGATTATGGAGATGAAAGGGAATACCTCGAGGACCTCATAGGGATGTTAATAATTATCATCAAGGATGGAATGGGCCTCACAAATGCAAAGGTTTCAAATTAAAAAGAAGAGAACATGGTCTCCGTTGAGGCCTAGATCACTGAGTTGGAAGACTTTCTATCCCAACTCAAGGAAGAAAACATACTAGCAGCTAGGGTCTTCAACAACTGTAGAAAATGTGATCCAATTATCAATGCATGGGTGATGGTGAAGGAGGCATCCCTCATGGTTTTACTGGAGACCATCCATACCAACAAGGAAAAGTGTGCATAGTTGGTCATTAACACCATGACCTAGAAGGAAGAGATCAAGACAAAGCACAAGAAGTTGGACTTCAAAATCATCAAACTCTGAGACTCCATCACTGAATAGATGGATGAGTTTGAAGGTTTCTACATGGATTTGGGGTGGTTATTAATGTGGTAAAGGGGAAAGTGGAAGATATCCTCCCAAATTAGGTGACCAACTTCATAAGAGAAGTGCCAAAAAGGTCCCTATCAAAATTGAGGGCCTATGAAAGGTTGAAAGATGAGATAGATGCAGAGTTCTATAAACTCCTCCAATTAGTTACATAACATATTTCTCCATCCTTCAATTATTTCTTCAGATTCTTTCCCAACCACTATTCTTTTATTATTTAGAGAAACATTCTTACCTTATCGGATTTAGGTTGACAAGTTTTTGTTCAGGGAGAATGAAGGATTTCCAGGGTGACAACCAGTTTAGTGTGGGCTGATTTTGGACCCCTAAAATAAGTAAGTACCTAAGGCTTGAAGCCTTGTGGCGTGTGAAAGAAGGGTGTGAAGGCACGTGAAGAAGTAATTCTTAGAGAGGCATGAAGGATCATGCCCAGGAAGGATGGATTTGGGAATTAGTGAGTTCTTGACAACATGAAAAGATGTGCATAGAAAACAAATGGAAAAGTGACTAGATACAAATGTATATAAGCTATGGAGACTTGTGACTCAAGGAAAGGATACTCTAGGGCATCTGTACGGTTATCATGAAAGGATAAGGAGTCGAGGTTGTTAAGGATAAACTGAAAAATGCATGCTAAAGGCACTCAATTGAGGGAAACATATGATGACGGTTGGCATATTCCTAGGTAGTGGTAGAGAAATCATGAGAGGATTCCTTCAATATTTCACAGGTAATGATGAGCGGTTAAGAGAAGATTCCTTCTTATTATTTATATGGATGGTTTTCTAATAGGGTTAAGGAGGGAGATAAGCTAGCATGTGTGGAGATGTATGTAAGAAAGGGAGCAAGAGAAAGATAGAGGTATTGTGTAATGTGTAATGGAAAGCTCTCTAATGTATAAAATCTCTTCTACTATGAACATTCCTAGAGATGATACCCTTTTTGATGTAATCTTGGCTGTTGTATTTGATTAATGAATATAATGAAGAGTTTCAAAAGCACTCGTGTGATGGATATTGATCTGTACATTTCCCTTATGTTCATGTGTGTGTTATGGGTTTTTTTGATATTATTCATGGTTTTATTCTACTTTCATTTAGTTGATCATGTTATACCATGCTTTGATGCATTAGATTAGGACTAGTTCTTTATATCAATTCCTAGAATGGGTATGTTTATTCCATGTTTATGCAAGAACTCCCTTACCAAGGGTGATCATTCTCTTAAATCTCACATAAAGGAAGGGCGCGACACCTGCGCTCATCTCAGGTGAGATTCCAGACCAATCTATATGATATGTCAGCATGTTTGGGGTTAGTTGTTAAAATAAGTGGTAAAAAAGAGACTAAAGTTACTATACCCATTATTGAATTGCTTAGGATCCCAAAGCATAGGAAAAGATCCTTTCAGTACTTGGGATTTAGAAGAAGAAGTGGCAGCCCTAGGAAAATATGTTATAAATGTTGATCTCCCTCCTATTATTTAAGAATTAGAAGTGCCACAAACATTGGAAATTTTTGGGGAATCTCTGAAGTGTACATAGGCACTCCCCTTGTCAAATATCAACATGATATTTATCCCTTTTATTGTATTTTTATTATTAAAGAGAAATGTTTTCACAATTGCATGTTTGATTCAAGGGCTTCATGTAATTTGATGCCACTTGAAGTGCTGAATGAGTTGAATATAAAAGTAAAAACAACATTTTGGAAGTACACTACCATGGATTCTAGATAGGTACTAGTAATTGGATATGTCAAAGCTTTGGTTGTACAATTAGTAATTTACCCTGGTAGGTACTTGACCATGAATGTAGTTATTGTTGGACTACCCTACTAAATGGGGTATGTTGTTATCAAGGAAATGGTTTGTCAGTGTTGGTGGAAATGTGAAAATGGATATGTTATACACCATTATACTTGTAGAGGGGAATTTGGTCAAATTATATGGAGAAAAAGATGTTACATTTAATTAAAGATCCTAATAATGCTTATTATGAAGTATTATATATAAATGTAGATTTCAATAATTTTGCTGGCTATACATACTTCAAGGAGAAAATTATTAACAAGAGTAAATATCTGGATTAGATTGGTGTCCCTTGGAATTTGATGTTTGATGGAGCTTCCTCCAATATGGGGAACAATGCTGGAGTTGTCCTTGTATCTCCAAGTCAAGATAATTTTAATTTTTATTTCAAACATAATTTTGAGTACACAAATAATATTGCAGAGTATGAGGCATTGTTTTTGGGTTGAGAATTGCTTGGAAATATGGTATTAAGGACATAATCATAAAAGGAGACTCAAAATTAGTAGTCAAATAAGTAAGAAAACTCTATGCTACAAAAAATCAGAGGATGAAACAATACAAGCATGCAGTATGGGATTTCATTGAAATATTTGACTCTTTCAACATATTCTATCATGAAATTGATCAACATGTTGTGGCAGATAGGCTGGTAGTGTTGGGATCTAGGTTTAAAAATTCTACTGTCTCTCCTACTGTGATTATGATATTGAAGTATTGACAAGATCTTTTATCCTTGATAACGTAAAACATTGGAAAGTATTTGAAGATGATGCCAAGTTTTATAGGTTCTTGTATAATTAAGGAGAATTTACTGACCAATGTAGTGATTGGGAACCTATGATCGCAGTATGTCATGGAAAATAAACCCTATTTGACAAAGATATTATCTATTTGAAAACTAATACTATCCCTAGAGGATTAGTTTCTTTGAAATCAAACTTTGACAATACTGATAGGGTGATTCATAGACATATCTCATCCTCAAGGGAGGTAGAGGAACATAATCTAGGGACTGAAGAAAAAACCTAGAAAAATATGGCTAGGTAGTATTTTGAGTACGGAGGAAAAATAGTCCTATGTTGAATTATTAAAGAAGTATCTAAACTATTTAACATGGTATTACTCAAAGATAAAAAACATATAGGGAAGATATATTCCAACATGAAATACCTTTGGAGCCAAATGCTAGACCCTATAGGAAAAAGAAGAGGATGATAAATCCACTCCTTTCCCTCAAGATGTAAGAAAAACACAAAAAGGTTAAGGGATGTGGGAATCATACATACAACAAGATATTCTTCATGGGTGCAAAAAATTAGTGCTGGTGAGGAAGAAGAATGGATATATAAGGTTGTGTGTGGACTTTAGGAATTTAAATAAATCCTCAACAAAAGAGAATTATCCATTTACCAATATGGATAATATGTTGCAATTGGTCATTGGGTCTAAGCTGCTATCAAAATTAGATGGATTCTCAGGGTACATATAAGTGGTTGTAAAGCAACCAAAAAAGAATCAAAATTTCTTTCACCACTCCATGGGGTGGTACCTATGTGTATGTGAGAATTTCATTTGGCCGGATGAATGTTGGGGCTTCTTTTCAAAGAGCTATGGATGTTGCATTCTCATGTTATATCAATGATTTTATTATTGTTTATCCAGATGATGTGATAGTATTTTCTAAGACAAGAAATGATCCATTAATTCATGTTGAGAAGATGTTGATGAGATGTATAGAATATGAAATCTCATTAAATCCTAAGAAGTGTCATTTTAGGGTTTAGAAGGAAACATTTTTGGGTTAAATTGTATCAAAGAGGGGGTCATGATTGATCCTAAAATATTGGAAGCAATTTTTAAAGTTCCTATCCCAAAAACTAAGAAAAGGATTTAGTCTTTTTTGGTCAAATAAACTTCATTCAATGGTTCATTTAAAACTTTGTTGAAATTACTATCACTATTACAAACATGTTAAAAAAGGAACAAATTATCCTATGGGAGGAAAGGAAGCTTTCAGTAGAATCCTTTTGTGACTTTAAATCTTTCAGTAGAATTAAGGAAGATTTAAAATCACAAAAAAATCATCTTAATGTCCTTGAATTAATATGACCTGTCTTATTTAGTTTTGTCTTCGCTTGAATCCTACAAAGTGTGTTTTTTGTGTTCTAATATGAAATATTTTTGGATTTATCATATCTCTTCGTCAAATTGAATTTGATCCCACAAAATTAAGAGAAATCAATGATATTCCCCCACATTCTAATCTTAAGCAACTACGCAACCTATAAGGGAAATTACAGTCAATCCGATGTTTCATATCACATCCCTCCAACCGCTGCTAACCATTTCACTATATTTTCTACAAGGATGTAGTGTTTCATTGGGATTCTGACTGCCAGAAGGCCTTTGATGAAATCAAACAATACTTACTATCACCACATGTACTTATGCCGCCTCATGAAGGGGAGTCATTTTATCTATACATATTCACTTAGGAACATGCCTTAGGAGCCATGCTTTCCCATCATGATAATCAAGGTCTTGAGAAGGTTTTATACTACATTATTCAAACACTCCATGAATATGAAACACACTACTATGAAGCCAAAAAACTTTGTTATGCGTTATACTTTGCTACTTCCAAACTCCGACATTATCTGCCTCAACTAGAAAACATACATTGTCACTAGTTTTAATCCACTTAAGGCCATGCATACTAAACCATATCACAATGATCATATAACTAGATGGTTGATGTTAATGCCTTAATTCAATCTTGAAATTATACCACAAAAATATATTAAAGGTCAGGCTATTGCCGGTCAACTAACCAAAGCACATCTTCCATATAATCAACCTCCAAATGAATGCTTTCTTAAAAAATCCATCGATAACATTATTAAATCTGACGAATATGAATAAGAATTTACCCCCATAAAAATTACCCTCTTATTTGATGGTGCTAAATTTCAAGAAGGTGGAGGGGCTAGTGTCATTATCATACTACCCTGAAACATTCCCATCATGTTATCATTCAAACTCAACTTTGAATTTACTAATAATATGGTAGAATACAAAGCCTTAATAATGGGCCTTACTACCACTATTCTCCTAGGTGTTCATGATCTAGAAATCTAAGTTGATTCACAACTTGTCATTAGTTAAGTCAAAGGGGAATATCCATGTAAAAATGAGGTCCTTTATAAGTACAAGGCTGTTGTCAATTTTCTCCTTGGCATATTCAACCATTACACCATTCAAGCCATTCCATGATCTTATAATAGATTTATAGAAAGTATGACATCTATCAACTCTCTCATCCCTTTTGAAATAGAAAAATCAAAGGATAACACTAAGATGTTTGTAGTCATCTAGCATTTGGACCATCCTTGACAACATAATGAGCTACCATCCATTGATGTCATTGATGACAACTCACCTGATCTTTAGTACACACAAATATATGACTACCTTTATAAGTGTAAAAATCCCAACAAATCTATCACAATCCGTTAAATGATCATTTCTCCAACGTGCCACCCACTTCATCATCATAAATGGTATTATTTATTAATGTAGTTTCAAAGGTGTACTACTATGACGTCTTAAATCACATGAGTCAATAAGATAAATTCAAGAAGTGCAGAATGATATAAGTGGTGGTAACTTTAGTGGTAATGCCATATGCTAAACACACATAATACAACTAGGGTATTACTGGCCTACTATAACCAAATATTGTTGTATGTACATGAAAAAAGTGTGTTAAATGTCAACTCCATTATGATCTTATTCATATTACAAGTCAATTGTTATAACTTGCACAAGACTTGTGGCCTTTTATCTCAATGGGAATTAGACCTCATTGGCTTGATTGATCCAAAATATTCTCAACAACATCATTTAGTAATCACTATAACTGAATACTTCACTAAGTGGGTTGAAGAAATTCCTTTGACCTCAACAACAAAAATTAGAACCATCATTAATTTCATATGTCAAAACATTATGTGTCGCTTTGTCATACCACATAAGATTATCATAGATAATGGGGAAGTCTTTTAAAAACAAGGAAGTTAAAAATATCTGTGACAAATTCAACATCAAACTTAAAATTTCTTCACCATACTACCCTTAATAAAATGGACAAGAAGAGGCTTCTCACAAAACACTTAACAAAATCCTCATGAAAACTATAAATAATGTAGGTAGAAATTAACACTTTTAAATCATGTTCGCTCTCTGGGCTTATCAATCCAGAATTTGCACACCTACCAGCACAACACATATTATTCACATGTCTATGGCTCTGATGCCATTTTGCCTCCTAAAATTCAAACTTTGTCACTACACTTATCTCTCAAGCATTTCATCCCTGACAAAGAATATCGCCAAGATCATTGAGCACAATTGGAATTGTTAGATGAAAAATGTCTAACAAATCTTGAACATCACAAGGTTTATCAACAACATATTAGTAGGGAATACAAAAAACATGTTACGAAACAAGATTTTAAATTAAATTATCTCACGCTTAAAGAAAACCATAATGTGACTATATTAGAGTGGAGTAAACCTGGTAATTTTAACCCCAATTTTATTGGTCTGTACATTATCTTGCACAAATATGGATCAGGAGCATATTGTCCCACTTTTATTGATGGGGAACTTGAACAAGAACCTCTAAATTCTTTGCACTTGTGGCATTTCTACTGTTAAATGCTCAATCTTCATGAGGATATTTTTTGGTCAAATCTTACCATTCCATCATTATAAATAATAACTTCCTCATCATAAACCCCTTCAGAATTATTCATCCTCCCATACATGGGGAATGTGGGTGTAATTCACCTATGTATTTATACCCTCCTTGGAAAATGGTTTTTATTAGGGTATTTCCTCCAACAAAAAACAAAGTAAAAAATATCTATGGATGCTTCTTATCATCTTGTCAAAAAGAAATTTATTGATCCATTGAAGGACAACTATTTTTAGATATAATCTTGTCAAAAAAAAAAGTAGACTAGTCCCTCAAAGGACAACTACCATTTGAAAATCATGGACCGATCCTTTGAAGTACGTACATCTAAGTCAAAAATTCAAAAATGTAGACCATACCCTCAAAGGATGGTTACTCATATAGAAGGCTTCCCACTTTAATCAACCTCTAAAATACATCAGAATCAAAGCATCTGAGAAAGCTTCCCCTCATCTATCAACTTTCCTAGCATAGAAAAATTCTTATATTGATCATTTTGCATCAAAAATATAATAAAATTTGGGGCACTATTTCCCAATATACTTGTTAAAAGGAGAACCTCTTTTCCCCATGCAAATCTACACCCACAAAGTCCTCTTTTACATTATCCTAGCGAAAATATATTTCATCCAAATCCATTGTGATTTACTTAAATTGTCCATTGACGTTTTTATTTTAACATTTTGAAAGGCTACAAGTGCAAGTATTGGATTAAACCCATTTTATATCAAAAATTTATAATGGGGCATTTCTTCTGTTTTTACTTCATCGTATCAAATTCCTTGTTTTTAATACATTGATCACACCTTAACATGTCAAATTAAAACATCAGATCAAAAAACACATTAAACTAAAGTACTATCAACACATACATCTAGAATACACATGAAAAAATGAAAGGGAACATTGTCATAATCATAATAAACATCATATATATATATATCAAAATCCACTATAAAAATGTCCATATAATCAAAATGACATCACACATAAGAAAAATTTGCTTCCATGATCCTATATACAATCATGTGGTAAATTCTATCAAACTAGGATCAGAAGTGCCTCACACTACATGAACACCATCATCAACTCCACCCATTTTTTTACCTCCTCTCAGTGGTCTCTAAGGTGGGTTCCCTCACACTTGCTTCATTATCACTGGGCCTAACCCCTATTGTGGCACCCCTTTGGGAAGCTACATGATCGACATATAAAGTGGCATTGTGGTAGTTCTTAGTGATCATATCCACATAATATTCCCTCTTTACTCACATAACCTTGTAATGAGACACTACAATCATTCTGAGTGGAGGTGATGTAGATGATCCTCTCTGTCTGATTATCACCGATAGCTACGGGCCAGAAATAAAATGCCTCATGATCCCTAAGGCTTTCTTAAAGGTATCTGTCTAAATTTTGTACTTGTCTCTATCAGAAGAGACCTGTACAAGCTGTTCTTGGAGGCCATCTCACTCTACTGTCAATAAATATCTCTCTACAATGAGAGTATCTTGAACTATGACTAAATCATCATGCTCTCTTTGAGTATAATCTCTCTCTGCCTCAAGTACAGCCTTCTTGGATGTCACTATCAAAACATTTATAGCTACAACATTTATGGCTATAGTAACATCAGGCTCAACTGTCACCTCATTAAACATCACCTCTCTACTCTTTGGGATTCTATACTCCTCCCTCTTCGTAAGCCCACACTCATCTAACTGATCAGTCTTTCCTTTCCACCACCCTCATCCTCTCAATATCCCTTAATGAATAGGACCAAGAAACAAAATTTGGAGACACTCCCACATCATCTATAGGAACCATATTCCCATCCTCATCTTGACCCATATCCCCTGGATGATCAAAGATAACTACATGTCTCACTACTATAGCCTACGGGGTATCAATATCCCCATCCTCTCATTTGTACAATACCATATCTATAGGTATACTCTGAATGAGACCAAACTATCTCCTCACTCAGCCAAAATGCAACAACTCATCCTCCCTAACTCTCTCCCCATGAACCTAGATATCTTGATTTAAAATTCAAAAATACTGTGGGAACTCATACCAATCAAGAAATTCCACATATGGCCTCCACACCACGTCACCAACCTGTAATCCTTATATCAAATCTCTGTAATAGGTAGGCCCTTTGGCCTTCCTGTCCCAACCTAAAATCTAGCTCCATTTCATAAAACATGGATGCCTCACCTCAATAACACTAGGAACTCCAAAAGGAAAATAAATGATAATGTACTCGTGTGTCCAACACTACAATAAAAAGCCAACATCAATCCCATAATTATTACCTGTAACTCTCTATATGTTTGTGCCAACAAATTAGGACCCCACTAAAAACTCTACGGTACTCCATTATCTTTTTGACTACCCCTTTCACCATCCATGGGAACCACCCAATCCTGAATTTGGCAGTGAAAAACATGAGATCCCAAACATTATCATAGTCATCCGTGGGAAGCTTGGTCTCTCAGACTCATATAGGGCATGATAATCAAAATATACCGATGAATACCTCACATTATGGGCCTCGTCCCCATATAACCACTGCATAGTATCTTATCTCTCTACATATCAAATACTATAAATGGCCTTCCCTCAAATCGGCAATATAGTAATGCAATGAACATCCTTCAAAGTAATGGTCATCTCTCATGTGGGTAGCTAGAAAGTATTGGTGAAAGGATTCCACCTCTCTATCAAATGCAAAATAAAACTATGGCATCTATGCACTCTCCTATAAAATCCCATCCCACAAAATTATTTAGCCTCCAAGTGCTCCCAATAATCATTAGATAAGACTTCTCTGATGTTGTCTACCATCGAGGGGATGCAGTGTTGAATAGTCAACTGAGCATCCACCTGAAAAACACTACACGAAAGAACACATTAATAAAATCGTATAAGTTTTGAAAAATAAACATTTGAAGATAAAAAAATACCCTCATAGCATGAGCCTAACATTAAAAATTGTATAATATAACTCTAAACATTCCACAAATTCAAAAACATTTATCAAAAATCATATTTTTTTATTAAAAAACTAATTGTGTTGATTGTTGGTGAATCATTGATGATTCACCTCAATTGTTAGTGATTGAAGGAATTTCCAATGATTCCTATAAATCTAACCTAGGGCATCTGCATGCCCCATTACAGATTTGAATCCTCAAAAATTACAAGAAAGAGAAAAAAACTACAAAACCAAAACAGGTTAGAAAACCAACCTCTACTAGAACGGGATTTTGTTTACGACTTGAGGAGGAAATCTAGAAAATATTTCACTCTCCAAAAATGTTTTTCTCTCCCTCTAAAAAGTCTTTATGGCATACAGTACTAAAGTGGAAAATAAAGAATACATTTGGGTATTTATTCCCCTAATTTTCCATGCAATACAATCCCTAGTGATTGTGGCAATCACTGACGATTCCCTTGTTTTAGGATTCTATTCCTACATTGCCAAAATAAAAATGTCATTTTCGCCTTTGCAAAAGTGTGCCATCCTTATAAAAAAGGTCTCATCCCTTAGGATCTTTTGTCAAAATAAAATTTTATGACAAAATTACAGTACCTCTGATTGCCTGAAATTTGTATGTGAGGTAATTAGTGTAACCTGCATAACATGGGATTATCCTATAGTGTGGGAAGTCCCAAGTAAGATAAACCTCCAGAGAAAGCTGAATTATTCTCCTAACATGTTTCTAACTTCTCCAAAGTGCAAAGAATGGAAAAACTAATCTAATCCCACCCTAATTATTTCTAAGGAGACATGGATAGAAGAATGCATAAAAGTAAACTCTAAGACAAGGTGATGCACTAGGAAAAGTTGTGAGACATTCTAGGTAAGTTAAAAATAGGAAGTGAACCAGGTAAGAGAGGGCAGATAGGAATGCCACAGTATAAAACAATATCCAGCTCCCTAGACTCATAAAACATAATGAATTAAAAGGCCTGCAAAGAGATATGACATGCAAAATATACCTATAAACACAATGGAAGGAAAAAGATGAAATATAACCCAAATTAAGGCAAGAAAGACAAATAAGAATGATTTTACTACTTAAAAGCTTACAAAATATATTAAAATAACACAATGTAAAATCCTTTACAATAAGCCCAAATTTGAGACCTTTATCTCACAATAACTATGGAAAAAAATTGACAGAGTTCCTTTCAAAATTAGAATGAATCCCCCCAAAATGAGGCATATTTCACAACATATAGACAATTTGAGCCACGAACTGACAAAATGCAATAAAGAGGTATGTGAGGCCAAATGAATCAGTATTTTTATTACATAGGCAGTCATGGGCACCATACCTCATTAAAATGGTAGTTGAGTGACCTTATACCACTCCCACTAAAGCCTGGTTTGTTCCTGTATTTGGTCAGTTATACATATTATCTACTCCTGGATGATAGCATTTTTTATCTCTAATGTCAGACGGTAGTATAAACGTGACAGGTGGTAACATGCCTTTCCTTTTATTGTTCAGTAACTTAAAACATGTTGTTGGCTGGTAGCATCCATACAATATTCTACTAGCACTCTTGTTGTCGTTCGATTACTCTATCATCACCCTTGTGCAATTGGTTAGTAAAAAAAATGTCTATCGATCGATAGCTTTCTTGACTGTTGCCTAAACTGTCATTGGTCGCTACTGTCCAGTAGCATTTTGAGTGCTATCGGAACCTATGCAATATTTTTTAATCTTCTATAGCCTATAAATATTTCTACCAACTAGTAGCCTATAAAATTCTACCATCCGGTAGCATCCTTACCTTCTACTGGTCGGTAGCATATTACATGCTACCATCTAGTAACACCATTAATGCTACCAATGGAAATTTTACGGCATTTTTTTCCCTTTTTGGCTCAGATCTTCACTGCGAGTCACCGCAAGACACCTTGTTTGTAAACTTTCCTCCATCAACTACCGATGCCCAAACCTGTATGTTATCCATTTTGCAGAGGTGCAAAATATGGATAACAATTGGTGACTTGTAGGGTGATCTACCTACTAGATTTGAAAGACAAGTTTCTCATAGGATCCATTAGGCATGGAGTCATCTTGATTTCTAAAACTGATTTTACACCTAAGAATTCACACCTTAAACATTTTAAACACTTATCAGGTCTGAAATTATTTTTTTAAAATCTTGGGCTTAAAACTTATCATTCCATCGCAAGATCCTTCCTGAAATTTGGAAAGTGCAACAGAAAAAAGGAAAAACTATATACAAATAAAAAAATAATACTTATCCTAAATAGAACATGTAGAGAGTGCACCAACACTTATTAAAAATAAAAACTACACTACCAACAAAACAATGTGCTATAAGCACTTGTAATAATAGAAATCCTAAACTAATATGTAAAAGGAAGACATTTCACTTTAGTAATGATTCTTTAGGTAGATTCCATTGAGTGTAATTGTAATGCCTCCACCATGAATTTATCCTTGATCACTTCTTTAATTAAAATTACCAATGTTGATAGGTGATTCTCATTTTGAAGATGGTGTACTCTTTAAAACTGATTAATCATGTTGTTTTGGATAATATGTATCATCATCTAAAATTAGATAACATCATGCCATGACAATTCTGAATTTATAATGAAGTAATTCATATACTTTTTATGCTGAAATATTTAATGTATTCTGCATGTGGATGAAGCAAATAAATTTAGAATTATTTGTTCATTGCCTATTTTGAAATACTGAACTTGTTTTGCAGTATATTGATTTCATATTGCAGGAGTAACCACACCTTGGATCAATTACAATGATCCAATGCATGTTAAGGATTTATTTATGTTTTGATCATCATGATTTAGTCACTCAAAATATCTAATTTTTGAACCTAGGATTGCATTAGGGGTCATAGGGGTGTCCTGTTGCATTTTTTGATTTCACCCTTTTAAGTAATATAATGTTGGACCCCTATAATATTAACCAAGTATGAAGGTGCATAGGTGCGCAGGGTCCCAGTTATGAAAAGGTGCACAAGGCAAAAGTGCGCGAGAGAAAGGTTTAAGGAAGCACATAGCACGCGTGATGTGCGAAGGAGGCTCGGGACTTAGTCCATTTGAGCGCCCAGGGCAGAACACGTGAAAAACATGATCGGTTGCGCATGGATAAGGTGCCAGCCTGACGATAGGTTGGCCTAGGAAAAAGCATGCCTTGGATGGAATCTTCTAGAAGAACATCATGAGATAAAGTGGAAAGCTCAGGCCTTGGAGAAGCATGCTCGCATGGACCACATTCGACACTTGGCACCAGATCTGAGGACACTGGAAGGAGAGTTGGCAATGTAGGAGAATTATAAATACAAGTGCCTACCGAGTAAAAGATATAGAGGAGTTTGATATATATGGGTTAGAGTTTGAAATATAGTATGGGTGGAGCTTTGCAGAATTGCTTGTGAAGACTCTGTTAGTGGATAATTGCATCCAGGAGAGAATGTCTTGGGCATGGAGTTGTAATTTTTCTTTTGATAGCTTAGTTACACAAGTCCAGTGATATGCATGACTGTGGTCTACTCTCTGTGACACTCTGTAATGAATCAATGAATGTAATGAGGTTACCAATATAATATATATGTGAAATCAATGGTTCTAATGCATACTTTCTCTCTTATAAGTTCTCTTTCCTTTCATGCTATGAATGAATTCTTGTATAATTCTTTTTGTCATAATGCATGTTCTAGATTCTGTTAAAACACTCAGTCTGAAGTGACTGCAAGGATCTAGAGGCCGTTCTGAGCCCTATGGTTCTTGTATGTTTCAACCTCCCTCATAAAAACTCTTATACTAACCATAAATGATGTTTCCCATTAAACTCACATAAAAGAGAGACTCGGTACCTGCGCATGCCTCGGGTGAGCGCTCAGCTTTCGCTGGGTGATAGGCTGACGCGCATGGGATTCCTTCCTTTGTGATGGGAGTAAAAATGAATACATCTTGGTTCTGTTGCCGGGACCTCTTTTCGAAGTTGTAGTGGGATATAACATACATCATGATCTGTATAATAAGGAATGACAAAGAAGTTGATATTGGAAATTGTTGAATCATGGTTCAAGAGGATGGAGGATGAATTTTCTTCAGAGATTCAGCACTGGACCTGAGTTTAATGCACATAGATGGGTAGAAGAGAACCTCTACCATGATCTGTATGAGACCTTCTTCTGCTGCTTCCTCAGTAGAACTATATGAATGGCTTTCAGCCTATGCGTCTAGATCAAGTTGGCATTATGGATCTCATGTGTGGATCAAAGAAGACTACCAAAGGTTGCATGATGCAGATCTGACATGGACCCCGTGTTGTAGATCATTGGTGGAGAGGAGTACTGACTAGTTACACTCTGGAGTACGCCATTTCCATGTATTCTTGTCTGGAGGTTGCTGAGTTTGAATTTCTGTGAGAACCTAGAGGAACATTTCTACATGTTATTCCTCTAGCTATGAAGATATTAATGGTTACCATGAGTTTAGAGGCTTTTCTAATGGCTGGCTAAACCATTATGAGCATTGGGTAAGGGAGCTTGGGTGGATGAAGATGGAAGATATCACGATAGAGAAGGAGAGGGAAGAGAGACAGCTCAAGTATAGTGAAGTGCATGAAAGGGAGATTACTAGACAATGTGAGGCTACTAGTGTGATGGATCTATAGAGACAGATGTTGTGGGAAGGTGTTGAGGTTCATGCAAGGACGTGGAACCTGAGCAGTCTTGTGCTGCCCCATATCTTGCAAGTGCATGAGGGAGACCCCTTCGGATTTTGGTGAGAGTTCATCACACGGAGAAAGAAGAGTCATTGGCGCATATCTGAACCCACCCAGTGACTGAGCCCTGGTGCTTGGTTTTCCCAAACTAGGAAGAAGTGTTATTGACCTAGTTGATATCAGTGGAAGAGATAGATCCACACCTAGGAGATACAATTTTATAGTCCCTTCTTCTATGGCTACACATATTCTAGTATTTGGAGGAGTCTTTGGATAAGGAGCAAGTGTACAAGCTTTCAGTCTCGCATCAGGGAGTGGCGTGGGACACCAGTAGTGGGAGTGGGGCGCTATCACAGACCATCGGTGCACATAGTTCAGTGGGACCATGGGGGCACTTGGCACAGCTCCTATAGGCCCTATTGGACTTAGTGGTTCTAGTGTGGCAGCTCTGGAGGCATAGGACCAAGTGGACCTGGTGGATTAGGCGGCGAAGGAAATATTGAAGGGAACCAAGGCTCAGGCTCGGGAGGGTAGGGACCCCAGCCACCACCTCAAGTATTCTTTGAAATGTCTCTGCATTTACCAGATTACAGGGGCATTGAGGATGATGTGGAACATGTTCACAAGTGTGAACTGCTATGGCGCGCGAAGGGTATCACAACCCCAGAATGGAAGGCTAGTCAGTTTGCAACCACGTTGCAAGGGCACACACATAGCTGGTATAGGAAGTATGACCCTCATCAAACGGTGGTGGACTATACTACCTTAAAGAATGCATTCTTGGTAGAGTTCCACATTCCTGAGTTTGAGTAGAAGAGCATCAGTGCTTTGAAGGAGATTTAACAAGGAATGGCAGAGAGTGTGCGGGAGTATGATGCGTGTTTTAAAACTCTCTTGTCTAAATTATCATATGATATTCATCCTTCTCAACATGCACAGTGGTTTGTTGGAGGATTGATCACCCCTTTTAGAAGGGCCTTATCTCATAAAAATTTTACAGACCTGCGCGAAGCATTGGAAGCTTCCCTTCACGCCGAAGCTATTGGTAGTATTGATACTGGTGTTAGCCCATTCTTGGAGGCTCAGATTGCTGCTATGGCAAAGTAGTTGGAAAAATTATCTGTGAACTCAGCCCATGAGACTTGCAGTGGTTTGTGGTGCATAGATTGTGAAATAGAGGGACACGTTAAGGATAATTTCCCCAAGAGGATGGTACGCCGCTATGATAGTAGATTGTGAAATTTGTCATGGGGACCATGATGCAAGTAGATGTCCCTTGCTGCAACGCGTGATCAGGAAGAATGTATCTTGTTATTGTAAAATTTTCACCTCTACAACCCATGATACTAAGGACTATAGGATCATTGATCAGATCCATGAGGCCATTGATCATGGGGTGCGCCAAACCAGCTGTTTCCAGTGGTTCCAAGGATAATGATCGCCATTATGAAGGAGCACGCAGAAGGAGGCGTGCATGGAAGGGGTTTTCGAGTAGGATTCCATGGTTGAGGTAGCTGCAGAGGAGGAAGGAGTGAGTTCCCATGTGGAACATGTTTCAACTGTGGATCTACAGAACGTTCCAAATCGTGAGTGCCTAGACTCTATTGCAGTGCTCATGGTGCGGGAAGAAGCATAAGTATGAGGAGTTCCTAAAATTGTTTTGAGCATATGAATCAATAAGCACCGGAAGGACAAGGGCACTGCGATGGTTAGTATTAAAAAGGAATACATACAATGTATGCCCCGGGTAACATGGGATGAAGGTTTGGAGCTTGTCTTGGTAACAATAAGGGAAGAAGTCCACGCATGCGAGAGAGGTACCAAGACAAAAAACCCTGGTTTTAAGGGATGAAGTCATTCATGGAAAGTATCCAAACCCCACGCATCAAAAGGAGATATATCAAGACACCATGGATGTTATTCAAAGCTTACAAGGGGAGATCTAGTGTCTAAAGGAGAAATCAAGGAGGGAAGAACAAGGAAGGAGGGTCAAGGCACAAAGGGATGACTTGGATGAGGTCAACAAGGTGTGTAAAATGCTAAGGCAAGAGAATATCATTCCCTTGCTAGGATCATGGCTGAGAGAGAAGGTACCACACGTCGGAGAAGAGCGCGAGAGATAGATCTTGCACGCTGAACCTTCCCCTTTACAACCTTGAATATGAAAAGGAGATTACGTTAAATGCAGTTGTAGATGGATGGCTCCTCAACAATATCCTCATTGACATAGGTGCGAAGGTTAATGTTCTGACTTTGGATGCATGCCATCAGATGGGAAGACCTACATTACAGCCATCTTCGAATGTGATGTATATGGAAAACAAGATTAAGGCAATGCCCATCAGTGTCTTGAAGGATGCAGACTATTACTATCTAGGGAGAAAAGTTTACTGGGGACTTTAAAGTCTTGGCACTCACCGAGGCAGAACAATCTCCCAACACTACTGGGGTGCCCTTGGTGTTACAAGAACAATGCATACCTTTGGTTCAATAAAGGGTACATCAGCTTCGAGAACAAAGAGGCACGGGTCATTATACCCTTGGACTGATGGGAATTCGACACCATATATTGAACCATTGGGAGAGGAAGTTCTGGATAGGATTTATGTGCGCTCAATCAGAGACCCTGAGATGATACACCCTACTAACGTGGTTATCCAGTTTGAAGATTCTCAGTCAGTGAGAGATACCACCAGTCTGGCATGTGACAATTGGGCTCATGGGACTTACGAATTAATGGGACAGAAGTTAAGAGGGCTGGTGACCAAGGGTAACAAAGGTGCGCATGGTTCAGGTGCCTTGGAGGAAAATAACTGCTCAAGTATTCAGGAGGAGCCTTCCCTGAGATCTTTCTGCAAGAGGTAGAAGCTTCAGTAGAAGGATGAGAAGGAACGAGAGGGAGATATTAAGCTTATGTCTTTATCGGTACAACAACCTAGTTTTGAGCTAGACATCAGGAGAGCCTTTTAGAATGGTGCGAGGGTAATAATTGCTCTCTCTATTAGATTTTCTAGGAGCAATGTACCCACCATCATCAAGGAGTACAATGGGAAGGAGCCCACCTCTTTCCATATCCAGGAGTGTGAACATGTCTAGAGAGAAGGTGCAAAATATTTTCCACCATTCCTCTGAGTGCACAAGTTGTATTCTACCCTACAGGGTTGTGTACGCACATGGTAAATTTATTCAGAGACACCCCACCAGACAAATAATTGGCAAGATCTCGCAGCTGACCTTATTCTAACCTTTGAGTATCAGAGTACCAAGACATCGATTAATAAGGCCTTGTAGGGTATCAAGCACCTTACCATGGGGAACAGTGCCAATATGGAAGATAGGCTATTGGAATTACTAGGTGAACTAGGATTGGAGGTGTGTTTTGAAGAAGAGGAAGCAGAAGAGTTATAGCTTGAGCGTGTGTTTTTGGAAAAAGAGAAGGGAAAGTTGGTGTATGTGATTGATGGAGAGGAATCAAAAAGCTTGGATGTTAGCAATTCTATGGGGATATGTGAGGTAGTGGATAGTGCAGATACTCACATGTGCACCTACCATGAGCCTTTAAAAACAAAGAGATTCAACATCAGTTAAGGAGAAGAATCTAAGGAAGCTATTATTGGGGATTACTGGACAGAGAAGTAAGTATCAAAGATCACTGATTTGCTGCATGAATTTGAGGATTTATTCCCATGTAGGTACCATGAGCTCAAAGGCGTTCACCACTCCTTGGGATAGATGAAGATAAAATTGAAGGAAGGTGCGCGCTCGGTTAGAAAAAGGCCCTACAGGATGAATCCCAAGTTGTGCATGAAGGTCAAGGTGGAGATAGAAAAAATGATAGATTCTGGTATCATTGAGGTAGTGGAAGAATCAGAGTGGATAATTCTGATGGTAGTCAACATCAAGAAGGATGGGTGGATTAGATTTTTTGTGGATTATAGGGAATTGAATGCAGTTTGTGTCATTAATCCATTTCCAACCCCCTTCACTAAAGAAATTTTGGAAGGAGTCACTGGGCGCGAAATCTATTCCTTTACGGAAGGATTTTTAGGGTACCACCAAGTTTAGATTGCAAAGGAAGACTAGGAGAAGATGACTTTCACCACTGAGTGGGGAAGTTTTACATATATAGTCATGCCATTTGGGTTGAAGAATGAATCTGTTGTCCTTTTGCACATAGTGGTGCAAGCATTCCACAACTTCATCCATAAGTTCCTTCAGGTCTAACTGGATGATTGGATAGTATATGGTCTAGTTAAGGACCATTGTGACAACTTGAGATTAATGTTTGAAAGGTGTAGGCAATTGAGGATATCCCTCAACATTATGAAGTGTGTGTTTGCTACACCCTTTGGGAATGTATTGGGGCATATCATATGTAAGGAGGGCTTACAAGTAGATCTCACTAAGGTTGTAGTTATTATGGGGTTAAGGGAGCCTACTAGCCAGAGTGCAGTGATCAGATTCCTTGGGCATATGGGCTATTACAGAAAGTTCATTAAGGGATATGCCAAGATCACCACACCTTTAGAGGAGCTGCTTAGACATAAAAGTGCCTTCCGTTGGGGAGAGGCACAATAGAGGGTGTTTGATACATTAAAATATAGTCTTATTACCATGCCTATTTTAAATTTTCCCTCTTGGGACAAGCCCTTCCATGTCCATGTAGATGCCTTAGGGACCTCCATTGGAGCATTTCTTACATAGCCAAGTGAAGGAATTTTTTATCGTCCTCTATGTTTTGCAAGCACGAAGCTGACACCAGCAGAGAAAAATTATACTACAACTGAGCGTGAGGTATTTTCAATGATCTACACGCTCTTCAAGTTTAGACAATATCTACTAGAAACACTCTTTATGTTTTACACTGACCACATGGCATTAAAGTATTTAGTGAACAAGCCTATTCTATAAGGATGTATATGTCGATGGGTGTTGTTGTTTCAAGATTTTGCATTCACCATTATAGTAAAGCCTAGAAAAAACAACTATGGGCCTGATCATCTATCAAGAATTGATTCAGGGGAGGATGTGCAGAGTATTGAGGAAGTAGTGCCAGACACACGATTATTTAGGTTACGGCATGTGCCCTTGGATATGGAAGAGATTGTAATATTTTTAAAGGAAGGTGTGGCACCGGAAGGAATGAAGACATTGGAAAAGAAGCAGTTGGCCATGCGTGTCGCACCCTACATGTTAATCAATGGGGACTTATACAAGTTGGGATGTGATGAAGTTTTATGCAGATGTGTCTTAGAGCATGAGCACCTAGTCATCATGGAGGAAACACATGGAGGAAGTGCAAGTGGGCGTTATGCAGGTGATGCCACCACACACAAGATATTAATGGCAGGTTTTTTTGGTGGGAGACTTTGTACAAAGATTGTAGAGACTATTGTAAAGCATGTGACCATTGTCAGTGCATTGGCAAACCAAGAAGGAGAGATGAGATTCCTTTGCACCCTATTCCTAGCATGGAGCCTTTTGAAAAGTGGGCGATAGAATTTGTAGGACCTATTGCACCAACAAAGCATAGAACTAGGTCATGTTATGTCATCACTTACATAGATTATCTCACAAGGTGGGTAGAGGCACCCTCAAATAAATATTACATGGAAAAAAAAGTGGCAAGGTTCTTATGGGAAAACATTATCACAAGGTATGGATGTCCTTTGAGTTTGACCAGTGATAAGGGTACACATTTCTTGAATGAGACCATGAGGATCCTATTATCAGAATTCATGGTGGCTCATCACTAGACTACGCCCTATCACCCACAAGCAAATGGAACCGAAGAATCATTCAACAAGATACTAAGTCATACCTTGACCAAAATTTGTGATGTTGGAAGACAAGATTGGGATGATAAAGTATCGGCAGTATTATGGGCTTATAGGACAACGTATAAATGGCTAAACAAAGCCAAACCTTTTTAATTAGTGTTTGGCGTGGAAGATATTTTTCCAGTTGAATTTATGTTGCCTTCTCTACAAATAGCGTGCACAGAGGGGTTAGCCAATGAACAAGTGTTGGAAGAAAGGATTGATGAGTTAATGAAACTGGATGAGTGATCACTCACCTGACAGAGCCAAACAGTGAAAAAGGAAAAACAAAAATCTTGGCATGATCGCTGCATTAGAAATAAGAAGTTTTTGAGTTTGGGTAAATGGTGTTACTATATGATTCCAAGTATTTGTGCCATCCAGGGAAGTTGAAAATCCATTGGTTGGGTCCTTACACAATCTCATACATCCTTGATTCAGGTAGGTGCTAGTTACAAGTGCTGGATGGGATGAAGTTTCCTAGACACTTCAATGGGATTAGGCTGAAGCCCTACTATAAATAAGTCTTCTTGGTGTTTGTAAATAAGGAAGTTTTTCTAGTTAGTTTAGAAGTTTCCTTTATGCATTTCCCCTTTCTTGTGTGTCCCTTTTGCATTGTTGTATGTTTTGCACCTTGGGTACCAGTAACCTTATTGATATTTTTGGAGAATTTATGAGTGTGTAGAGGACCACGCATCATTTTAAGTGTGGGGTGGAGAAATGTAAAGGAGTGTGTGATTAAAGTACCAAGGAAGTTGTGTTGAAAACCCTTGTTGAATGGTCCGGTTGAAAGAGTTATACAAAGAAAGATGGAAGAAACGTTGGTGTTAGGGTAAAGCTACTTATAGATCCCACATACTAAGGAGGAAAACATGCATTTAAAGCAACATGAGGTAGGTGAGAGCAAGAATCAGGACAAAAGAAGTGCCTTTGGCGAGGGTTACATGCATGCAAGAGTCTTCTGTCAGGTTGGATTGGTTGCGCGCTAGAAGGTTGGAGGAGTTTTCGCATAGGATGGGCACATAAGTGAAGGTGCTGAAGACGAGATTTGTTTGAAAAAGACACATTAAATGAACAAATTACAGTGGTAGGTGAAGTAGCATTTAATGTTTAGAAAAGAGAAAAACTATAAGTAAACAGTTGGGGCACTCTCATTCTTACTTTGCGAAATAGAGGAGTTGGAGATATAAGCAAGTTCTATAAACTAGGGTTTTCAGATTTGATCGAGTGAAGGAAGATCTATGAGATTGAAGCGTGAGCAGCCAGTTTGATTTTTTGAACCAAAAGGAAGGGGTTACACAGGCATGGAAAGAATTGAAGAGGCACTGTCTTGTGAAGATTTTATCCCAGTTAGGGTTCAACAAACTAGGGCACAAGTTCAAAAGAGTTGTATCATGGATTTGAGATCGGAGGATTAGAAGAAGTAAGATAGAGTAACAAGGAGAGAGTAAAGTAATAAGAATACCTTGATCATGGCACCCAAGAAAGGAAAGGGCAAGGCCAAGGCCAAACAACAAGAACCTGAGGTAAACACAAATGAAGAATGGTATGCAGAGATGCAAAACCCGGATGGGGTGATGATGGGAAAGGGATGGGAATCCCACCTAAGAAGTGTACCTATTAGTGACTATAATCACCACAGAAACACAATAGAAAAGGAAATGACACTAAAATTAGTACGCCCCACCAGCAAATGAACACCAGAGGGTTTGCCAATATATAATGATGGCGTTAAGATCAAAATGGAGAAGGAAGGGCTTCTACAACTCTATGAGTTGCCTTATTTTCGAAAGCTAGAGCACCTGTACCAATGTTTGAAGTCACGGGTAAATGATGATTATTTCCACTTTGCAGGGCGCAAGATGCTTATTACTCCCAAACTTATCTCACAATTTATAGGCCTCATATGTGAGGGAGATAGCTTGGAAGATGACCTTGGCAACAAGGAGGCTATTCAAGAGAAAGTCACCAAGTATGCCACTAAGAAGGGGTCACAATATTATGACATTTCACACATCAAGGACCCCATAATGAGAATGGTCACGCATCTTGTAACTAAGCTGAATGGCTAGGAGAGGTGGACCTAGGTCAATAAGTCTTGGCTATATTTTTACAGAAAAAATAGAGAAGGCACCATATACAACCTATCCACATATATCGTGGAGGAAATTATTGGTTATGCGAATGATGGCGACAAGATCCTCTTCGAAAACGTCTTACTCACCATTGTGAAGAACTCTTGATGTAGAATAGAGAAAAGTAATGGGCTATGTTAATGACAAAAAGAAGGTGTTATGCGTGAGATTCCAAAGCACTGTACCCACATAAATGCTCCTAACTATGGGGTCTTTTGAAAAGGATGGCATATACCCCAGAACCAAGATGATGATCTCTTGGGCATTCGAGTCCCACATTGATGAGATAGACTTTGAAGTCTACCAAGGAGCACTCATCATATTGCCAAAATCTAAGGGGGTCAATCCCTTAGTGAATGCTCAAGAGATCTCAGACAAGAAAGTTTGAAATGCACTTAACAAGGTCACGATCGAGACTGAGGCTAGACTATTAATGCACAATGATAGGATCAGAGTGCAGGAGGGAAAGTTAGTGAAGAAGGAAGAAGAACTAGTGGAAAAGGCCAAGAGCTTGAAACAAGAAGAATTGATCAGCGCACAGTTAAGGTGCAAGTTAAAGGAAGAGAAGAGAAAGGTGCAAGAAGTGTACAAGAAAATGGAGTCTATCAAAGGTTCCATCCTTTTGAAGCACCTAGACTTAACGCCATCTGTGAAGAAGTACTCATCCCTCCTGGAGTGTATAGAAGATCTAACATGCATCCTCACTATGGAGAGATGACCTTTGGCCCTAGAATCTATAGAAGAAGTGGCCACGTGCTTAAAAGAGGAGGATAGATTGAAGGTGGTAGTGCTCATTGCCAAGTATAGCCAAGTAATCTTGAAGGTTAAGGTCACTACCCAATCTACAGAGGCTGCGTATGATACATGCGCAGACATGGATAAGATGGTGAGCTCCTTGGTCACCACACTCGAAGCAGAGTTAAAAGAGTTCCAAGAAAATAAAAAGGGGAATAGAGTGGATAGGGACAAGGTTCTAGCCAAAGTAGAGAAGAAATCATAGGTAATTGAGGCTTTAAGGAGCTCAACCAAGGCCTGGCTAAAGGAACTATACCCCCAGATTACTAGGAGGATGGATAAACTCGAAGATCTAGGCAAAGAGATGGAACATATCGTGGACACTTTGGGCACCTAGGGAATTGTCCTAAGTTTTTATGACGTGATTACCCTAGTGGGTGACCTCTACCAGAAGGCATAGGTTGATGTCAAAGAGTGGAATAAGCTATAGGTCGATTTGTAAAAATATTTTCCTAGCTTGCTGAGTTGATGCCCCCTCATTCTTCATTATTTCCCCAATTCTTTCATTCCTTATTATTTGTAAAGTTTAAGACTATTCATTGATTCCCTTGATGACATGCATCTTGGTTAAGTAAAGTGTTTCTGAGGACGAAGAACAGGCATAGTGTGGGGTGATGTTGGACCCCTGTAATATTAACCAAGTATGAACGTGCATAGGCGCGTAAGGTCCCAGTTATGAAAAGGTGCGCAAGGTAAAAGCACACAAAAGAAAGGTTTAAGGAAGCACATAACACATGTGACACATGAAAGGAGGCTCAATACTTAGTCAATTTGATCACCCTAGGTAGAAACGTGAAAAGCATGATCGGTTTTTTGCACATGGATAAGGTGCCAGCTTAGTGATATGCTGGCCCAGGAAAAAGCATGCCTTAGATGGAATCTTCTAGAAGAACATCATGAGATAAAGTGGAAAGATTAGTCCTAGAGAAGCATGCTCGTATGGACCACATTCGACACTTGGCACCAGATCTAAGGGTGCTAGAAGGAAAGTTGGTAGTGTAGGAGAATTATAAATACAAGTGTCTATGGAGTTAAAGAGAGACTAGGATTTTGATATACATGGCGAGTTTGAGATATAGTATGGGCAGAGCTCTACAGAATTGTTATGAATACTCTGTTAATGGATAGTTGATTCAGGAGAGAATGTCTTGGGCATGGAGTTGTAATTTTTATTTTGATAGCTTAGTTACACAAGTCCAGTGATATACATGACTATGGTCTGCTCTCTATGACACTTTGTAATGAATCAATGAATGTAATGAGGTTACCGATATAATATATACGTTTTATTGGGACCTAATTAATCTAAGTTCTTTTGATTATTTTATCCTATCCTAAACCTATGTTAAGGTGATTATATTTATTTTGATGATTAAATCCTAAGTGGGGTAATGAGGGATACTAATTAATCCTAAGTTATTGGAACTATTCCTAAGGTCCTAAGCTATGGTTTATAAACTAATACTAAGGGAACCTAACCTAATGGACATCGACCTAACCTAAGGGAAATGTGGTTGGCTTTGTTAACAAGTGGTTGGATGGTGGTGACACCATTCCAAATGCATTGCAAGGTTTAAATGCTTCATTTAATAAGCATGTTGCTGCCAATTTTGGCCAAGGCATGAAGGTAGAGGAAAATGTTGAGTTGTCGACTCTATTAAATTTGATTGAATGAATTTTTAAACTGTTAGTTGTAACTAACAAAAGATAAGGCATGGCGGGAGTTTTGGAAGGGACACTGTCAGTCCTGTTGGCATTTATGAGCCTCGACCTGAGGCAAAAACCACCTGGGGAATAGTAGAATGGGTTGGAGGAAAAATAAATGGGTTGGTTTTATTGTTCATTCAGATTTTTTGATCTTTGGCCCTGCATGTTGTATTTCCATTTTTTAAACTTTCAGTTCAATTTTGTTGCATGTTAAAATTCACCATTGCATGGCAGAAATAATGGAAAAATTTGGTCATGGAAACTATAAGAAGAAAGTGGGAAAAGTTTCAGAGGATTTGTTTGGCATTTTTGTTGGAAATATTTCTGTGGAAGCTTTGCTTGAAGGATTGAAGCAAGGAAGAGAAGGCAGGAGCACTACCAGGCATGATAGGCTCTATCTCTTTAAGATATCTTGCTTTTATTTAAACATTTTCATAAAAAGAACTCTGCTCTTCATAAAAACATCTCTGAGAATGTTTTCTGGTGTGAGTATTTTCTTCTTCTTGCTTCTATGAGTTCTTTTGAACATGGTTTCTTGTGGATATAATGATTTTGTGGAATGAAATTGTTTTACATGATTCTGGGTTTTGAATGAAGTTGGAAAACATATGATGTGTTTCTTTATTGGAAACTGGGTATGATTGTTTAAGGGGATTCTGTGTTTTGATAAATATGTCTCCTTGTTTTGTATCCTTGTGGCATTTAAACATTTTTGCAGGGATTCAGTTGGAAGTTCTTGAACTTTGGAACTCTCCAGGTTGTTGTGAAACTGGGTTTTGATAAATATTATTTGGTCAATTTGTTCACAATAATAAAAAGGGCCTGTAATGGAACTCCTGTTTCAGTTTGATGGTTATACGATTTGGTTGTATTATCAAATATTGTTGGTCGACTTGTTTCTTGTGGCTGTTTTGGGATTTTTGTTTCAGTTCATAATCATTAGTTTTGGATTAAGATTGGTAACTGATCTTTTGATATATTTTTTTGTTTTAATGAGATCTTTTTTCGACCCATACTGGGTATTCATGAAGGTGGTATTTGAGCACTATAAGTGCATGTTGTATAGGTGAATGATGGAGTTTTCTATATCTATCATCTTAAGTTTTGTTTCATTGTTTAAATACCCTTCTCGGGTGGACATGTTTGAGAAACAAGGACTGGTAATATCATGTCTCTCTCTTTCATGGGATTATTTTCATTGCATGATTACCCTTCTTGGGTCAGCTTAATTTTTTGAACTTAGTTGATTTTTGTAAGGACCCAGGTTTTATTAATCTTGAACTGGGTTTGTTTTCTTTTGCTTTATGTTCCTTTGAAAGAACTGTTAGTCTTCGAGCATCATGTGTAGGGCATTATGATTTGGTAGTAGTTCTTGTTCTACTTTGAGATTCTAGTGGTTTGGGTCATCATTGTTTTCTTGGGATGCATTATTGGATGAATGTTTTGTTGAATGTTTTTGTTCCTACGAAACATCTCTTTTGAGACTGTACTCATTCTTTGAGATAGTTTAAATGTTATGTGAGTGATGTTTCTTGCTCGTATTCAAGTTTGTTTAAATATTTGGATGATGTGAGTTCTTCTTGATCATTGTTAAGGAAGTTTTCATTTTTTAAACTTGGATCTTGGTCTTTTGGGTAAGGTCGTACTATACATTTTGTTCTTTGAAACTTTTATGATTTCATTCTCCTTTAGCTTAGATGTGGGAGTTATTTGGGCATTCAATTGTTGATTATTTATTGAGTTGCATGTTGTGATACGACCTTCTCTCTGTCATATTGGTTTGAATGGTTATGTTTTGATCAAATGGGTTTTGATCCAGTTTTTGTTGATGGCAGATCCTTCAGAGTTTTGTATCTTGTGTTTGATTTGTCTTGTGAATGCTTGTGTAAACCTCCTTGTGGAATATATAGTGATTATATTTGGTATTGTCAAGTTTGTTCTTTGTTGAGGCATCCTCTTGGAATACAGGTAGAGATTTAGATAGTTTGTTAGGACAGTATGTTGTCATGTTGGTTCATTCACATTTTTATATCAAACCGTTTTAGTTCTTGATATGTAATTGATTATTATAGGGAACAACATTTTGTTCTTATCAAGTCATTGTGTTTTTAGATCAATTCATTTTCGATTGATTGATTGGGAACTGACTGTGATATAGTGGAACTTTGGCTTGGTGAATTAAATTGAAACCAATGAGGATAGATCATGACTTTAATTAATTCTCTTCTTATAATTGGTTGCAGTTTGAAATGTTATCATGTTTAAATGATTATCATACTGTGACATAGATGGAATTAAATTTATGTTGGATTATTTAACTTCTTTTATGGGCAATGATACTTAAATAGATTTATTGACTTTTTGTCTATTCTGACATTATGACTTTTTAGGAAGTTTATTTGATTGATCTTATTTTGTGTGCTTGGAACCTTTTTATAAATAGTAGGGTTCCTTTTATGAAACAATTAGATAAAAGCATATTGTTTTAATGTTATAGCGCTTATCATGCTCAGTTCTTGTGAACTGACTCATGCTAACAATTTTGTAGATGGACTTCATGAAAAGTGAAAGGAGAAAGACTTATAAAAAGTTGCATTTGTTTTATTAATGAAATCATTTTCTTCATTCAGATGCTTTTTGTATTGAAATTCTCTCGAAATGAGCTTGTTGGAAAAACTGAAGATGTATTAAATTAGTTTTGTAATGATGAAAGATGTTTCTTATAAACTTATGGAATATTATTAAGCTTGGGAGTAAAGTGAACTCTCTCTTTTTGATAAATGAATTGTTGTGTAAGGTTGTTGATTTCTTGATTTATTCTAAGGTCTTATATGACTTAGATTTGATTAATATTCCTAAATATTAACATGCATGATAAGATTTTATTGATATACTTAAATATTGACATGCATGGCTTAATGGATTCTAAGGTATAGAATAAGGATAAGGAACTGTATATGTTCTATGTACTCATTTCATTTCATTTATGGAAATGGTATAACTATGATGATTATGATTGATAGATCCTTACTCAAAAAAAGGGAATAAGGATAGTTTTATATAGATGAATGTGGCATTCTTTTTATGAATCTAAACCTTATGTTTTTTGATTTCATTAATAGGACAATAGTCCTTAATTATGAATAAAAGGATACTTCCTTTTATCATTAATCATAGAACTATGTATGTTATCTTATTATGTGTAATAAAGTAAATCATTATTGATGATTGGTTGTATGCTCTTTATATGTAAACAATAAATGGAAATGGGAAAGCTTAAAAGAATTAATAGGAAGATTTAGATAATTTGATATTACTAAGTCTAATGTATAAGCTTTCAATCAAGATTGTTTACAATGATAAACTATATTAAGAGAACTTAATGATCTTACTTACTTACTATTGAATCATATTTATCGATAAATGGAAATAATGGTTTAAGATAAAAAAATTCATATGCATGAATGCATATTTTATCTGCATACCTTCAATTGGTGTAAAAGTACATTTCGAATCCTTTCTTTGGATCAATCGTACTTAGTGGACCCTTAGGTGTGTTGTTTAATGATTAATTAAACAAGATAATAATTTGAGGGTTAATAATCTAATGTTTCTTAAGTATGTTAGTTTAGTTGAAAGAACTTAGTAGGTTGTTGTAATATAGGGGCTGCAATAGAGTACCCTCATAATGATGGGAGTCATTACAAGGATACTGTGATGCAGCCAACTATGCTTCAACACCCCACTTAGTTCAATTAACTCGATTGACATAAGTGGAAATTCAGTTCATAGTTCTACTCTAAACAGAGATAGACACATGGACTAGTGTAGTGGTCAACTCATGTTGACTTAGGGTAACTAAACACACCCAATCGATGAAATTCAATTGAGTATGTCTATTTATCCTTAGTCACCATGAGTAGTCTTCCACACTAGTGTATGTGAGCTGCCCCTATTTAGTGTGAAACTTTGACTCGGGTTTGGTTGACAGAAGTCAAGGAAGACCAATCTAGATAACAGTACGAATGTGGTGAAAGACGTATTCCTTTTAATGAGTATGTCGTATTGGAATGTAAACATGGTAAACATGTTTAAAACTTTGGCTAAAGTATCACAAGTTGTTGGTTGCATTGTCTTATGTCACCTAGTCTAAGTTGTGGGATTTCAGATGAATATCAGTAACAAATATTCAGATAGGATTCTTAGACAAGAACACTTGAGTGACCCTTAATGGGTAAAAGAACCAAAGTATACATAGTATACACTTGAACAAGTTAAACATGAGAGATCAGTTTAATACTGAGTCATGAAATGAGAGATCAGTGTTTCACCGAGTCATTACAGCTGCATATGGTTTTCTGTTATGAGATGGATTGGAAATGGAATGTGTGTTCTGAATTATATGAATTTAGAATAGAGAACATTATGTAAAAAAAATTCCCTTGTTTTTAAGTCATAAAAAGTGGATGTTACATTTTGGTATCAGAGCTGAAGGTTGCAGCTCTTGGACCTATTGAGTCCATATCTGATAAAAAATTAATTTCTTGTTAACAAAAAATGGTTAGAACAAGGGGAGGTGCTGCAAATAATCCACCTCCAGGTGGAGAGGTAGCTACCACACAAAAACTTGATGAGATTCTTGCTACCCTGTTGGACACAAGAGATCATCTTGTTGTACTTGAACAACAAGTAATGGGTAATGAAGAGGAGGAAGATGATGCTGATAATAATAATCAGCCACCTCAAGGAAACAACACCGATGCTAGAAATTTGGGCATTGATAACAATAATGAAAAATAAAAATGTTGTGAATGTCAATAACAATGTTGCAAATGCAAATGTACCTAATCCACCTGAAAATAAAAAGGCAAGATTAGCAGCTGAACTTACTAATGACATAAAGAGGATAAGTCCACCAAATTTTGATGGCACTACACTGGGGATGGGGATGAGAATTGGCTCAGTGAAATGGAGAAGTACTTTGCAATAAGGAACTTCTCAGAAGAAACAAAAGCAATATGGGGAGCTTACCAGCTTTCCCATGAGGCATCCTCCTGGTGGGACAACCGTAAGGCTGAACTGAACATTGATGAATCAAGCATTACATGGGATCAATTTAAGGGATACTTTAGGAAACATGGCTGCCACAACTCTATTATGATCAGAAAATGACAGAATTTTATAATTTAATTCAAGGAAAGTTAACTGTAACTGAGTACTGGGAGAGGTTTACCAAACTTCTTAAGTACGTTCCACAGTATCAAACTGATGAAAAGTTTAGGATACACAAGTTTATTATGGGATTGAATCCTATCATAGGAGGAGAGGTAGATGTGCACAACCCAACCACTATGGAAGGGGTTGTAGAAAAATCCATAAGGAAAGAACAGAAATTGAAGGCAATTTCTGCTCATAAAGAAGAAAATTGAAAGAAAATTTCCAACTCTTCTTCGTCACTTGCACCTAAGAAGGTGGCATGGAAAAATTTTGGAGTCAAAAACAAGTTTTTGACTGATAAAAATAAGAAAACAACAACAAATAAACCTGTTGTGAACATTAGAAACAATTTTGTGAAGAATAACAATAATGGGCAGAAATCTTATGGAGGTCAAAACAGTAATTTCAAGACCAGAAATAAGTTTGAACCAAAAAGAGGACCTGTAGGGGGTGTTTTAATTGTGGTAAGGATCACTACACAAATCAGTGCCCTCTAAAGAAAGATGACAACAACCAACAACATAAGATACATGTTGCAGTAGCTGATAAGCAAGCTGAAAAGTAAGTTACGCCCATAGAAGTGTCAGGTAAATTATTTGGTACACCTGTTACTATACTTTTTGATACTGGAGCTACAAAATGTTTTATTTCTAGTAAATTAGCTACAAAATTAAAAATAAAAAGTGGGAATAATGGAAAAATATTGGACTGTACATTATGGTAATAATGTTGTCCATACTGTTAGTAAATGTCTTTTTGGAGCAGTCTTAGAGTTACCAAGTTTTTCCACTGAAGTAGATCTTTATGTTGCTCCTTTGGGGTCATATGATGTCATAATTGGTGTTAACTGGCTTGCTGATCATAAAGAAAAAGTTGATTGTTTTGAAAAACACATTAGATGCCTTGATGATCTGTAGAAAACAACAGACATTCAAGGGGTAAAATGAGAAATTTCAGTTAGGAAATTGTCAGCTATGCAGCTTAAGAAGGCCAAAAACAAAGGTTGCACATTATATGTAGTAAAAATTTCTGAAACAATAGAAAAGGATAGTGATTTCTTGGAAAAGTATCCATTGTTAAGAGATTTCAGCAATGTGTTTCTAGAAGAACTACCTTGGTCTTCCGCCTAAATGAGAATTTGACTTTACAATAGAAATCAAACCTGGAACTGAACCTATTTCCAAGGCACCTTATCAATGACTACAATTGAACTAGTAGAACTTAAGGCACAATACAAGAATTATTGTCTAAAGGCTTGATAAGACTGAGTGTCTCACCTTGGGGAGCACCAGTAATTTTTGTGAAAAAGAAGGATGGAACACTTAGACTTTGTATTGATTACAGAATGTTAAACAAAGAAACAATAAAAAATAGATATCCACTTCCTAGAATTGATGATCTGTTTGATCAGATGCATGGTGCATCAGTATATTCAAAGATAGATCTTCATTCTGGATATCATCAATTGAGAATTAAGGATGAAGATATTCATAAAACAACTTTTAGAACAAGGTATGGACATTATGAATTCACAGTTTTACCTTTTGGTTTGACAAATGCACCTACAAATTTTATGAATTTAATGAATAATATCTTTCAAGAATACTTGGACAAGTTTGTACTTGTATTCTTGGATGATATTCTTATCTATTCTAAAAGCATTGATGAGCACCAAGAGCATTTGAAAATTGTACTTGAAATTTTGAGAAAGAGAAAATTGTATGGTAAGTTGTCCAAATGTTCTTTTTATGAAACAAAAGTGCAATATTTAGGACATGTCATAAGAAAATATAGAATAGCAGTTGATCCATCAAATATTGTTGCCATAACTGAATGGCCTGCACCTAAAAATGTACATGAAGTCAGAAGCTTCATGGGACTTGTTGGTTATTACAGAAAATTTGTTAAGGACTTTTCAAAATTTGTTGCCCCGATTACTTCATTACAAAAGAAAGACAAAAAGTTTGTGTGGAGTGATAAATGTGAATCAACATTTAAAACTCTAAAGGAACAACTAACTTCTGCACCTATTTTGGCTTGTACTAGATCCAAATGGAAGCTTTACGGTAGTTACAGATGCTTCTGGAGAAGGACTAGGAGGTATATTGTTGCAAGATGATCATGTTATAGCTTATGAGAGTAGGAAACTCAAGTTACATGAGTTGAATTATGCTCCCCATGACCTAGAGCTTGCTGCCATAGTTCATGCACTTCAAGTATGGAGACATTATCACTTAGGAAGACCTTTTGAGTTAAAAACTGACCACCTTGGGCTTAAGTATATTTTCACTCAGCCAAATCTGAATGCAAGACAACGAAGATGGTTAGAGTTTTTGTCACAATATGATTTTGACATAAGTTACATTAAAGGTAAAGAAAATAGAGTGGAAGATGCACTAAGTCATAGGAAACATATTTTTGCACTTGTAACTTTGAGAACTCAGTTTAAGGATGAAGTAAAGAGTATCATGGATTCTGATTTGTATTTTCAGCAAGTAAAAACAACACTTGTTGCAGATCCTAATGATGCAAGATACAAAGGTTTTAACTTTGATAATGAAGGAATTTTAAGATATGAAAAGTGAGTGTATGTACCTTCGGGAAATGAGTTAAGGAAAAATTTAATGATGGAATTTCATAATTCACCTTACTCAGGACATCCCAGTGTTACAAAAATGCTTGCTGATGTAAAACAACAATATTTTTGGAAAGGGATGAAGAGAGACATAACTGATTTTGTTTCACATTGCCTAGAATGTCAGCGTGTTAAGGCTGAGCATATGCACCCAACTAGTTTATTGTATCCTCATAGCATACCACAATATAAGTGGCAAGTAATAAGTATGGATTTTGTTCAGGGGATGCCTATGTCTAGAAATAAACATGATGTTATTTTAGTTGTGGTTGAAAAATTAACAAAAGTAGCACATTTTATTGCTGGTAATCTTAAAGATGATTCACCTGTTTTAGCAAAAATATTTGTGCATGAAATTTTTAGATTACATGGAGTACCTGAATTGATTATATCTGATAGAGACCCTAGAATGACATCTCATTTCTAGAAAACACTAAATGCAGCCTTAGGAACAAAACTAAATTTTAGTTCTGCATACCATCCGGAAACAAATGGTCAAACAGAGAGAGTAAATCAGGTTTTGGAGGATATGTTAAGAATGTACTGTATGGATCAGCAGTACAAATGGGAAGAATACCTTCCTTTAGTTGAATTTTCTTACAATAATACTTATCATTCCTCTTTAAAAATGGCACCTTTCGAAGCATTGTATGGAAGGAAATGCATAACTCCAGTTAGTTGGGATAACATTGAAGATAGAGAGGTAATTGGACCTGAAATGCTTACTGAAATGGAACAACAAGTGAAAATAATTTGTGAATGATTAAAAGAAGTTGCTGATAGGAAAAAAAGTTATGCAGATCTGAAAAGGATCGATAAGAAATTTGAACTTGGTGAAAAATTCTTTTTACGTGTTAAGCCTAAAAATAGCTCTATTACCTTTGGCAAGGTAGCCAAATTATCACCTCATTTTGTGGGACCTTTTGAGATTGTTGAAGTGATTAGCCCTGTAGCTTATCACTTAGCATTACCTCCCACCTTGTCACGAATGCATGATGTTTTCCATATTTCTTTTCTTAAGAAATACATTTCAGATTTATCACATGTATTAAATTGGGATTCCTTGTAGGTCCAAGACCCAGGAATAATCATGGTTGAACCCATAAGAGTGATGGAAACTCACAAGTTGTACTTGAAAAATCATGAAATCAGTTAATGCAAGGTCCAGTGGGACCAGTTTAATGAAGAAAGTGCAACATGGGAAAACCTTGAGGATATGAAAACTATTTTTCCTCATTTGTTTGAATATAGTTAATTCTGATTTTTGAGACAATTAAAGACTTTGTTTGAAAACTATCTTTAATTTCTGCCAATTTTGGGCAAGGTACTATAATTTTTAGTACTAGGACAACAATTATGATGTTGTAATAAGTTATGAAAAACTTAAATTTCTACAAATTTGTTTCTGTTTAAAAATTTTGTGAATAAAAGAATTATAATTATGGCTTTTTTTCTTGTTTATGATTATGGATTAATTTAATCTTCAAGACAATTATGATTTTTAGAGAGGAAGTATGTAATGCCTCTATCATGATTGTTATCCTTGATCACTTCTGCAATGAAGTAGCAATGTTGATAGGTGATTCTCATTTTGAAGATGGTGTACTCTTTAAAAATGATTAATCATGTTTTTGTAGATGATATGTTTTATCTTCTAAAATTGGATAACATCATGCCATGACAATTCTGAATTTTGTTAATGAAGTATTTCATAGACTTTTTATGATGAAACTTTTTAATGTATTCTACATATGGATGAAGGAAATAAATTCAGTCTAAATTTTCATTTCCTAGTTTGCAATACTGAACTTGTTTTTCAGTCTGATTGATTGCAAATTCCAGGATTAATCACACCTTGGATCAATTACAGTGATCCAAGGCATGTTTAGGATTTTTTGATGTTTTAATCATTTGATTGTCAATCAGAATATTTGATTTCTACACCCAGGCTTGCACTGGGGTCACAGGGGCGTCCTGTAGCATCTTTTGATTTCACCCTTCTAAGTGATCTGATTTGTCATTTTGATAAACTATGGAAGGTAATGTCTTTGATTAATTTATTGGGACCTAATTAATCTAAGTTTTTTTGATTATTAATCCTATCCTAAACCTATGCTAAGGTGATTATATTTATTTGATGATTAATCCTAAATGGGGTAATGAGGAACTATCCTAAGTTTTGGATACTAATTAATCCTAAGCTATATGAAACTATTACCTAAGGTCCTAAGCTATGGTTTATAAACTAATACTAAGGGAACCTAACCTAATGGACATCGACCTAACCTAAGGAAGATGGGGATGGCATTTGTTAACAAGTGGTTGGATGGTGGTGGCACCATTCCAAATGCATTACAAGGTTTAAATGTTTCATTTAATAAATTTGTTACTACTAATTTTGGCCAAGGCAAGAAGGTAGTGGAAAATTATGAGCTGTCAAACTCTGTTATTTTCGGTTGAATGAAGTTTTTAAACTGTTAGTTGTAACTAACAAAGGATAAGACATGGTGGGAGTTTTGGAAGGGACTTTTAGTCCTTGTTGGCATTTATGAGCCTCGAACCTAAGTGAAAACCACCTGGGGAATAGAAGAGTGGGTTGGAGGAAAAAGGAATGGTTTGGTTTTATTGTTCTTTTGGATTTTTCGAGCTCTTTGGCTCTGCATGTTGTATTTCCATTTTTCAAACTTTCATTTTGATTCTGTTGCATGTTAAAATTTGCCATTGCATGGCAGAAATAATGGAAAAATTTTATCATGGAAACTATAAGAAGAAAATGGGAAAATTTTCTAAGGATTTTTTTGGCATTTTCATTGGAAATATTTTGTGGAATCTTTGCTTGAAGGATTGAAGCAAGGAAGAGAAATTAGGAGCACTACCAAGCATGATAGGCTCTATCTCTTTAAGATATCTTGCTTTTATTTAAACATTTTCATTAAAATAATGTTCTCTTCATGAAAATGTCTCTGAACATGGTTTCTTGTGTGTTGTTTCTTCTTCTTGCTTATGTGAGTTTCTAATGGTTATGCAGATTATCGTAAAAAATCATATCAAAATATTGAGGAAGATACCTATAGTAATGAGAATGTTTATAATAGGTAGATGACCATTCTCATATAAGTAGTATTAAAAGAGTGAGGAAGATTCTCGTAAAAACAACATATAGAGAGAATTAGAAAAATACTTTTAATATCAGAATGTTTGGAAAGGGAAGATACCCATTCTCATATAAAAAATTATTGTTAGCAATTTAGAATTGAAATGTTAGATATTTACCGTATGGTAAATAGTTAGTGATCTATGATAACTAGTAAGTTAATAATTACCTAGGTTAGTTAATGATATATATATATATATATATATATAGATAGATATATATATATATATATAAGTGTTAATAATTATAATATTCATATTGAATAGGAAGATGGTTTTACTATTTGTATGGATATATATATTATCCTTCCTTGCATTGTAAAATTGTAGCAACATATTAATATAAATAATATATTCTGTAATGTAGTTGTTGGCGAGAAAATTTTTCAGGTGGAAAAATATGTGGGTTTCTTGCCAATGCTCTGGAATATACGTATCTCTACTTAAATGGTGTAGCTTCCATGCTTACATGCACATGAAAAGGTGTATTTTCCTAGTGGCTTGAGGTCGGGGATCCAACAGGGGCACTCCATTGACCCTGTGAAAAAGCTAAAAATTGATTGCTAGAGAGGACTTTGTCTAGAAAGTGAGAAAGGGAGTGAGAATGAAAGACATAAGAAATAATTTTTTGGGTAGAAACTCATATTACCACACACACTAGTTAGAAATTTCAAAAGATCTATCTATGAGAAGAAACAACCAAAAATTCCATGCTACTGTATAGAGGAAACCATGCATATAAAGATGCACACATTCATACGCCTTGGAAAATAGAAACTTCTTCCTTCATTATCATTTCAATTCAAGTTGTACATAGTATGAGAATGGAGGAAAATAGTGCGGGATAAAATATAAGAAAAGTGACTATATCCATTGTTCTCTTTAAGAAAAATGCACTCTTAAGTTTACAAGTTCAATCACCTCAAAAGAAGCCCAAATGAGGGGATAATTACAATTTATAGATAAGAGATGGCTCTTCATCTTCATAAAGACACTTCATATGCATTTTTATAACTTTAGACTCTTGATATTCCTAAGAAAACATTAAGTTCCTTTTATATAATCAAGGTAACTTAATTTACATTATGTTTATAAAGTTTTTTTTTGAATAACTCAAAGGCATATCAAAAATTGCAAACCCTAATGAACAATTAGAACATTTGAAGAGAGAAATTTGGGGGGAGGAAGAGAGGAGAGAGAGAAGGAAAAAAAGGGGGGAAGAATGATGTTGATGATGAATGCCCACCTTTGATGGAGTCCACATCTCCTTCCAGATGACTGGATGGAATGTCCCAATGTGATCATCTTTGAATCCCTGAACTATTTACACCACTAGAATCTCCTTTGGATGGTTCAAGGAAACCTTGGGTTAAGTATTAAAAAACACTTATGACTTCACTGATGACCATGAGAATTGACTCATAAAGATCCTTTCCGAAGAGATAGGAGCTAAGAATCATGTCAAGTTGAATGAACTATTTTTCCAATGACCATAACTTCCACCCTGCACATGATACCCGAACCATGTAGTGAGTGTCGAAATACACAATCAAGATCTCCCAAGATGAGCTCTGAAAGATCTATGAGAGATGTCAAAGGTGCTCTTTGTGACAATGTTATGACCTACTGGGGAAGATGGTATATTGAGGAGATAGACAATGAATACTAGTGAGGGAAATATTTGGCAAAAGTGACAATGTGAATTTTGTAAAATTGAATCACATCGTCTCTTAACACTTACTATATTTAGAGAGCACAACTTTGAGTTGTTTATTAAGTGTGAGAACTTGTCTTCTTGGACCTTACATGATTTGTATTATTTTTCCCAATGTTTTTCCTCTGATTTCTTTTTATGAATGTGACTTGCTAATAATAGCAAAGTTTCCAAAGGTGACTTCTTTGGATCCACCTTTACTAAATGTGACCTATATTCCCTTGATGGGATACTGCTAACACTCTACTATTTAACCGAAGGTAGGGAGAGGGTATTTGATGGACATACTAGTGAGGGAAATTTTGACAATGTGAATTTTTTGTAAAATTGAATCACATCGTCTCTTAACACTTACTATATTTAGAGAGCACAACTTTGAGTTGTTTATTAAGTGTGAGAACTTGTCTTCTTGGACCTTACATGATTTGTATTATTTTTCCCATGTTTCCAACATTTCTTCTTAAATGTGACTTGCTAATAATAGCAAGTGCCAAAATGGGGACTTACTATTTTTAGTAAGAGTCAGAATCCACCTCTCTAAACTCTAGATGATGATGCTAACTTGAATGTACAACTCCTCATATGCTCCCTTTGTGAAATATGCCCTGTGGAATAACTTACTATTTATAGCAGGTGCTTATGGGACTACTTACTTATTTTATTATTTGGTCATTTTTACTATTTTTATATTTGAACACTTAGTTTGACCTCTGGGTTAACTTGGATGCACATCGTCTTCACCACTGCTGCTTTTGATGAAGAATTTCTAAAAGTAGAAAACCTATGTATGAAAGTGTATTATATTTAGAAAGTGTGTCTCCAATGATCATTTTTTAATGGGACACATATTTTTTGACTCATCTCATTTTTGCAATCTTCTACCCCAAATTTTACTTGATTTTGCCCACTAGAATGCTTTAAAATAAAATTTGAAATTTTTACTTAGCAGTGGATTCGAGCACAAAGCTATCATGGCGTCCATTAATGGAGATTGAAATTTTTAGGTCTGGTATTTACTTTGTATTATGATGAAAATAAATCCATTAGGATTTCATGTGCAAGTTTTTAGCTCGATCCGACTGTCAGATTGGTGGGAAATCTGACAAATGAGAGCTAGGGCACCAAAATGAGTTTTTGTTGAACAAAATAATCTAGAGAATCATTTGAAACTCCATCTATTTAATCATAATGACCTTCAACAATGAGTGTTTCTACAAAAAAAATCATCTTAATCCATGCTCTAGATTATGAGATATAAGGATTTCTCCGTTTTCACCACGAGGGTTTTTTCAACAAAACTTCATTTCCTCTTTGTTATTTGTTGTTTCGATCTGTTTATTTTCTAAGATCATTTTATTTTAAACGTGAGGATGATTTTTTGGATTTGTTCTATTGCATCAATGGAGGTTGGAAGGTCTAGAAAAAAATTTCCAAAGTTTCAGCTGGGTATGGAGGTTTGGGGGGGCTGAAATGAAGAAAAATTGGCTAAATTGTCTATATATTCATACCAAAAAGAAAGCATGAGGGATGGGTGTATTTTTTTTCCCCTATGTACCTTATCTAAAGGAATGAAAGGGACATAAATTTCCACTTCATGCCTCATCGCGACACTTTCTGAACATGTGTGCAGGGAGAGGGAAGGCTCAAACTTAGCTCTCGGGGGCTTAACGAGCAAGTGGGAGGTCATGTAGGTGTTCTAGGGGATAAAAAGGATGGGAAATTTTTTTTTATCCCTTAATTCCCTTTGATAAAGTGAATAAATGGATTTTAAATCTTTCTAGGCTCCTGGTGCTAACACATGTCCTCTTGAATAAATGACTAATTGTGATAACTCTTAGCTCGAGCCTGACTTGCGATGAGGATAACTCGAGCTTTCTGATGAGTTTGGAGGTAAATTATTATATTAAATTTATTTGAAACCACACATGGAGTTAAATTTTGATGGTTTTAATCTTAAGTTCTGACTTGATCAACTCAAAATGACCCCTTATTTCTCAGGACAACTAGTTGTGCCCCAAAAGAATGAGTTTCCTAGGGAAGTGCATGATGTTTCATGATGTCTATTTTTTTCCACCATTTAGAGCATGGAAAATAATTTCCATATGTAATTTTTGGGGCTATTTAATCTTCACAAACCTCCCATAATCTTTGTCTGAATTTTAAAAACTTCTTTGCAGTGTTTGCTCCATTAGGCCTGAAAATCCCACTTTTACTGAATTGTCTCCAAAATCTCTGGATCTCTCCAAAATCTACCAAAAAATTTCACAAATTTTATTGGAACTTGAATTCATCTCCATGTTGATTTTTTATCTTTCGTTCCACTGGATGGGGGTGCATTAGTCTTGGGAAGGCTAGTGGTATCCCTTCCCAAAACTACTCAGAAATTGACATTCTCCAAAAGCTCCTAAAATAACCTAGGGAGGATTGAATTTGCTTTCCTAAATCACCTAGAGGGATTGGATGGAAATCCAATTGAGGATAACTACATGTATTATTTAAGGCTTAGTGTTAATAATGGGTAGACCTAGGGTATCTTGGAAAGGTAAAAATTGAAAGTTTTGAAATAGAGGTATTGTTTCCCTACTTTCTATTGAAATTTTCCCCTACAAAAACATAGGACAATAGTAGTCTAAACCAAATTCATCATTTGGTAACAAAGTTTATAAATCAAATCTAGAAGAATGCTTATAATGGATTTTTTATATCAGTGGAGGGAAAAATTTGTGCTCCATATTCATGTGAGTGAAAAACACTTATTTCTTAGAGTGTCCGTTGAAATTTTAATGCATTCCTTCCTCGAGTGAAATATATACTTTTAGCTCTACTACAATATCTTTCAAGGTTTAGATCGACCACATTACATCCAAAATATTGACATTAAATCTACATAGAAAAGGATTTTATTATCCTGGGAACTCAACTTTTCACAAGACATTTAAGATTATACATAGTTTAATATAGAGAGGATTCAAAATTTTGAAAGGTTTGAATTCTTTCCAACTAAAGGTCATGCAAATTGATACAACAATGTTCCATCCACCATTTTGTATTGGAATCATTAAAGGAGGAGATTAATTATGCAAATGTGCTCTATATTCATCCTAAAATGGCATGTGAATTTTATTTGGTTCATTTTCAATAGGATTTTGGGAGATCTCCATCATGTAGTATTTAATTTCAAATATATATTCTTAACTTTTGCATCCAAAAATCTGTGTAGTATTTTTTCCTATATATTATTTTCCTTCTCCCATTATCCATGGGTATGTTTGTCACAAAGTCTTCCTATTAATGTTTTGTTTGACATTTTGGTAGATGTCTATAAAGCTTATAGTCATCGTCTAAGTCTATAAAAACGTGTCACTAGTGGTTTTATTATATATTTTTTATTAATCTTTTAGATAATTATTTTATTAAGTGTAATAGTGGTGTTCTAAAAATTCATTAATATTGAGTCTATAGTTGTTAAACATAATGTTTTGGTTATATTTAGTGTTAAGTATTTTAGTCATGTTTTAGTCAATTTATAATTAGTCTATATTATTTAGTATAGTAATTATTAATTGTGGTCATTCAATTATCGACTCAAAATTGTCTCTTAAGAGTCAAGTGTTATCCTTTCATATCAATAAATGAATTTTCCATGTCATTGAAACTATCATTTATAAGTAAATAATTAATCATGTGTCATCATTTTTTGTCACTAATTTTATTGTCAAATTATATTTTCAATTCATTGTAAAAGTTCAAAAAATTAAAAAAAATTCCTTACAAACACATTTTAGGTGTTGCTCGATGTCCATAAAATAAACAATTTCACATTATGGGGGCAATAATAAAGAATGTGGAAATATTTGTATTACATGATCACATTTTTTTATTATGAAACATGTCTACTAAAGGATGGAGAAACAAGAGGTTGGAAGTCAATCAATGAATTCTCACCATTCATTGACAATAGAGCCACATAGCATATGTGGTGGCATTTTTTTTGTGTGAGTACTTGTTCAATATTTCAACTTATCAATGTGGTGTGAAAAATAATATTATATGTTCATTCTTATTTATGTGTGAATGTGAATATTCCTAAAAGGTTCGTTGATGTAATAACATAGTGAAGAACATATAGAATAGTGATTCTTGAAGAGGTTGAACAATCAGGTGTGTTCTTGTTCACACCTAGGTTTGTGGTAAACCTTTATAAAAAAATTGAAGGTTGTGTGGATGGTTTCTATTTGAGTTCCCACACTAGGTAGGTCATATTTTCTCCCTATAATGATATTTTTATAAGAATATGGTTCATGTAGATTTTCCCACACTATTTCAGTCAGATGTGTTCTTGGAAGTGCATGGTTGATAAAAAGTTGATGTGATCCTTCTACCTTTAATTTGAGTGTGTTCCAAGATCATGAGCAAGTAGAGGAAAGAAATTTGTATAGGAAGTGTGAATTTTTTTCAACCATGTAACACTAAGGGGGTAATGTTAGTAATTTAGCATTTACATGTTAGATATTTACCATATGGTAAATATTTAGTGATCAATGATAATTAGTAAGTTAGTAATTACTTATGTTAGTTTTATATATATATATATATATATATATATATATATATATATATATATATATATATATATATATATATAACAAAATATAAGATCACAAAACACACACACAAACATACATATATATGGGTTAATATTTATAATCTTCCTCTATTTAATAAGAAGATGGTTTTCCTATTTTTATGGCTATATATTATCCTTCCTTGCATTGTAAAATTATAAAAGCAGATTAAAATGAATAATATATTTATGTTATGCATTCTAAACCAAATTCATCAATTATATAGAAATAATGTAATTTTTTCATAAAATAAACATATCAAAAGAATGAGGAATATACTTTATGAGAATGTTTAAAATGGGCATGGTCCAAAGCTAATGGTATAAATGGTATGCGGATAGAAGAATGGATAGTTTAGAGCTAGATGTATAAATGGTCTAGAGCTGAAAGATTGAATGGCTTCAAGAAATAACTTTGAATGGTCCGGAAAAGGAAGTATAAATAATACGAAGATGGATCTATAAATGGTTTGTAGTTCACATCTCATATTTCTTAAATTAAAAAGAGAATGAGAATGGAAATCTTCCCATTTTGAACATTATGGGAAAGAAACATCTATAAATAATGTCTATAGATTTAGATTGAATATTTTTAGTGCTTTAGCATCTAGAGATGGTTGTACAGATTATGGAAGAAGCTAATTCAGATATAAGGGAAGGGATGATAGACATCATTGACACTACCAAGAGGATTTGTATGTATTAGAGGAATATAAGGGGGAAGTTACGGAGATGGCTAAGTTGGTGAATGATATGTGGACCCATTTGGAGGCAGTGGAAGAGGGTCTAAAGAAAAGGAAATTTTAACTCTATATTAGAAGCTTTGAGGATGAAGAAGTTGGAGGGCAGACTCAAAATGAGCTACAGCATGAGAAAAACCAAGAGGATCTTGCTAGCACTTTGGGTAACCCCCAAAATGTCAAAAGATAGACTAGTTTTCTTTTTTTTCTATTCTTAAACTTATTGTTATCTTTTGGTGAACTTTTCTTGTCTAGTAGCATACTATTTTGTTTTGTCATTTTCTATGGGTTGGTTTCTTGGTGTAGGTCTTATAGTGATTATGAATCTAAGTGTCATTTAATGAAATCTTACCTTCTTGCTTGCTTTCCATTATTTTCTTAATTACTAGCTTTCTTGAACTGACCCACACTTCCCCTGCACTAAGGATCTCCATGGTGGTACTATAGACCATTCTACGCTTTTCAAGTACATAGTTCCTTAAACATATCTTCACATAAGGCTAATTGTATATTATTATGAAAATATTTTCACTATATAACCACTATATGCATAAAACATGAGGTGATTAACTTATCAACCTGGTATCTTCATGTTTCTACATGTTCACCATATTTCATGATTACTGCCATGTTTCTTACTGCCCTCTATACACTGGGTTTTCAAGACCATCACAAAAGACACACTATTATTAACACCCAAGCCTATGTTTAGTTAGGTCTATAAGGTCTACATGCTCAAAATATCAAATATGGGCCTCTTGTTCCCTTTGACACCTTTTGATACTTATTTTGATATGGTTGATTACCATTATGGACATTATTATGTTTTGATTTAGTATGATGTTAGACATTTGATCATGGATTATTGTTGATCTTGATTTGGTTATGATGCATGATGATTATTAGAGACACTCATATGTGGATGATGATATACTATTTGACATGGATGTTTTATGGATGTTGTTCGGACATGTGATGATTGGATATTATGAGTAGATCTAGAAAATGGATATTATATGATGATGATATAGTTGTTGATATAAATTGTATGTGATAATGTTAAATTGCCTTGATGTTGTTGTGATTCACATATTAGATGATTTTGTGATTTTATTTGTATCATATTAGATGTTCTGATATGGCCATGAGGCCGAAGGAGGTATTTGTATTTTGCAGGTTAAAAATATCACAACAAAACATCGGGGGATCGGAGACCAACCACAATGGAATTCTAGGTGAATTAGACAAGGTCACCATGGCAACTTGTTTTATTGTGTGTGTTTGTTTTGTTAGGGATTCCCATGGGGGGATTTCCTTTATATGTGACCATGGGTATTATGTATTTTATTGATGTGGTTAATTTTTATTATTGTTGTATGTATTTTATTAGTAATGTGTTCCCTTTCTTTTAATTAATTAAAATGTGGTAGATTAATGTGAGAAATCATATGGTTAAAATTTAAATAAATTAAATTGGGATATGGGAAAGTAATAATGGAAGTTGTTGGTTCCTTGTATTAAATATGTAAGGGATGTGTAAGTTGTGTAAGAGTTGTGTAAGTCATATTTTGGAGTATGAAACACTCCACCTCCATGGAAATTTGAATTTTTCCTTGGGGGCTGTTTTTGGAGGCTTGTGGGACAAGTAAAACTTGTCCCATACCTCTCAATTTAATTTACCAACCATACTTATGGTTGGAGAGGTGATTTTAGACTTTTATAATGCATTTTATTAATCATGTTGCAAGTTTTGATTGCACTTTCTTACATTTTATTTAATTTGTTGTCCCTTTGGGGTGTGGGCTTTTTGGAGTGTGCAAGTAACTTGTCATATTTTCACCCACCTCTTTATTGTGCTTGGGAGAATGAAATTTTGTCTTTTGTGTTTGAATTTGAGGATGTGTGATGTGGCATCCTACATGGATCCACATCATCCTCTTCTCTTCCCTCTTCTATATAATTCAAACTCTTTGTTGTTTTTGGGTTGTTGAATCTTTTTGCAAACTTCTTTGGGGGCACATTTTTCTTGTGTTGGAGCTCTTGTTTTGGAGGAAGTTGAAGACAACTTTACATGCTTGGAGTTTGTTGTTTTGGACTATGTTTTGGCATTGAAGCTTGTTGTTTGGAAACAAAAGCTACCATGGAGAGGTAGGAATTTAACTCTCTTTTTATGTTGTCATTTTCTTGTTGTGTTGTGTGAATGGTGCATGCTTTGATTTATTTTTTGGCTGGTTGGGTAGACTGCCATAGGAATGGTGTAGGAGAAGGCTATGGGGAATCCATGTGGGGGGCATAAGGGAATGCCATTGGCATCAGAATTTTGTGGAGGGAGTTTGGGTTTGGGATCCACCATGGAAAAGAAATAGCTTGCATTTCTTACTTTGTGGGGGGCATAAGGAAATATTTGGGGGGCATAAGGAGGGATTTGTGGGGGGCATAAGGATGTGTGTGTGATGAATTATTTTGGCGGTTTGTTATGGTGGATGCCCAATTCCCAATTGGGAGGCATAAGTAGCTTCCCCCATAGACCTTGCTCCTTTGGCTTGCATGATCAAGCCTGAGTTCTGTTTTGAAATGTTTTTAAATGTAGTTGTGAACTGCTGTTTTTGTGTTGAACTGTGTTTTAAAATTGAAAAAAAGAAATGTGCATGTTGAAAGAATGTTGTGTGTTGTGGAAGCCAGTTATTGCCATGGGTTGAATCACACCTCTTATTGTATTTTGGTTGGGGCTCGGGGGCCAATGATGAAGGAAGGCTTCTCCTTTCATTGGATGTCTTGGTTGGGTGGAGAGCGTTGCCTTTCCCCCTCTTTTGTTGTGATCAATTTTTCCCTAGAAAAAAAAATTGCATGTTGTTGTTCTGGAGCAAAGGAAAATGTAGTTTTCAACCCTTGTGAAAACAACATTTCATTGTAACCTTTCCCACTAGGTGAGTGGATGAAATTTTAATGTATACTTGTGAAGAAAAATAATGTTGTAATTGTTATGAAAGTTGTACCCGCCAAAGGGGACAATTTACCCCTATTTGACACTGTCCCCTTGGAAAGAAATAAATGACCCCAAAACTTGCTCGTTCATATCTTAAATTTGTAAAGGAGTTTAGGAGGACTTCTTTAATCTCCATAAAGAATTGCAAGATCCTCTCCAATGGCATTGTTTTAGAGAAATTTTGGAAGTGCAATTATGATAAGAATAAATTTAAACTCTGAGCCCGCTGGAAGAAATGGGCATGGGGGTAAATTACTCCCTGAACCTAAATGAGATTAAAACCCTGATAAGTCAGAACCATGTGACCTTTGATATATTTGTTAATAAATTAAATGTATGGATCTAGTTTAAAATTATTTTTGAATGTAGAACCTAATTGATATACAGATTTAAAAGAAATGTCTATTGTAAATTGATTGTAAACACTAATCCAAAATGTTTAGTTCGGGCCTGCACACATAACAATCAACTTTGAAAATTTTCTAACCCTAGGTTATTTCTTGGGTCTCAAGTGGATTGTTTTAAATGGCATCAAATTGAGTTTTTGAAGGAGTTAGGAGGACTTATTTATAACATTGCAAGGTCGAGAAAATTTTCCTCAGTCCAATGGAAATCATTTAGGGAAATTTTGCAGAAGTGTTGAAGTATGAGAAGAACCTTCCTAAAACACTTTAAATCCCGCTAGAGAATTCTCCATGTCTGGGGGGCACATGTTGAGCCCTGAACCTAACTGAGACTTCAACCCTATAAGTTGAACCATGTGACCTTGGATAATTGTTAATAACTTGTAAAGTATGATCTAGTAATTTTATTTTTGTTCCGGAACCTAATGGGACCACTTTTGTCTTACAACCTGATTGTAAAACTTCTAATCCAAAAAAAAATTAAATTTCCCCCACGACCCACCATAAAAATTGACTCTTTCACCCCTGCTTGAACACTTGTCTCAAGTGGGGATTGTTTGACCCCTAAAGGGTATCTTGAGTTTTTGAAGGAGTTAGGAGGACTTATTTATATCACTGGAAAGGTGAGAAAATTTCCTATCCAATGCGAAATGATTTAGGGAAATTTTGGAAGCATTAAGTGTGAGAAAAATCAAGTTGAAACTTTGAGCCTGTTAGAGAGTGGGTATGGGGATAAATTACTCCCTGAACCTAACTGAAAATTCTAACCCTAAAAGTTGGACCATGTGACCTTGATAATTGTTAATAAATGAAAAGTATGTTCTAGTAATTTTAGATTTGTTCCAGAACCTAATAGGGTCAACTGTTGTCTTGCAACTTGGTTGTAGACACTTCTAATCAAAAAAAATTATTCCATAATTTTCTAACTAACCCTAGGTTGTTTCTTGGGTCTCAAGTGGGTTGTTTTAAATGGGCATCACACTTGGTATCAGAGTAGTGGTTCAAAATCTTGGACCATTGGGCACACTAGAAAACTTGGGACATGAAACTTAAACCTAGCACACTTTTAAATCTAGAAAACAACTTAGCTAGAATTTGTATATTTTAGTAAACATGGAAGTTGTGTAAAACTTAGAAAAATAAACTAACTCTCACTTTGGTCTGTGCAGGAGGCTTAGATGGAGTGAGAGGAACCTTCACAGAGACTCAGACTCACCACCACCACCACCACCACCACTAGATCAGGGTGTAGCAGCTATCCTACCTCAGATTTATAGACCCTTCAGGATGTCAATGCCACTCTACATGGAGGATTAGGAGGAGGACATGCAACTAGTCATGACAGAGCCCCTTCTATCGAGGGTCAGGTATCTCCTCGACCCAATGAGGAGCATAGAGGAGAGAACTCCCATGCGGAGTCAGCCAGAGCAGAGTCACCACCTAGGAGATAGGGTGATAGAGTTCCAGAGCATAGAGAGAGGTCTCGGAGCCCTAGGCTTAGGGATGAGCATGCAGAGAGACCTAGAGGCCATCAGACCATAGCTGCAGATCACATCAGGGAGATCCTAAAGCTTCAGCCATCACATTACTCAGGTGACATGGGTGGATTTCAGGTAGAGGCCTAGCTAGTGAGCTTGAGTGGTTGCTTCAAGCTTTTTCCTTGTTCTAGCAACATGAAAGCTCATGTTGCGATCCATCTACTGAGGGATGGAGTAGGAGTATGGTGGAGGACAGAGGAGCAGAAGCTCCATGTAGATTCTGAGACAGTGACCTGGGAGCTATTTGAGGAGAGATTCAGGAGCAGGTATTTGTCATGGAGGTTCATACAGCAGAGGATCGACGAGTTCCATGACCTCCGACAGGCATCTCTTTCAGTAGCAGAGTATGAGAGTAGATTTCTGGATCTACTCCAGTATGTTGAGTATATGCAGGATGAGTAGGTGTAGATTCACAGGTTCATCTAGGGCCTGAACTTAGATATTGGAGGTGCAGTATGCAGATCCACTACCCACAGACATTAGCTAGAGGCCGTCGAGAAGGCCTATATTATAGAGGAGACTCAGGGAAAGACCCATAGGCTAGAGACCGAGTCAAGAGCCTGCATACAGTAGATGTAGGATGGTAGATCGAGGGGGTCAGTACCCCTTCCTCATGGTGGCCAGGGTATCAACATAGTCATCCTTTAGGCCACAGCAAGTAGTAGCAGTCAGTCCTTCCCACCTCATAGACCTCCACAGAGAGCTAATGCATAGAGAGGTCAGAGTATGGGGCCTCCTCCTAGGGGTCCCATCAGGACACAGGGTGGACCTAGAGCTCAGTCAGTGGGAGCTCACCATCAGAGACCTCAACAAACCACAGTTGGATCATCAGGGTCCACACCACAGACTTCTAGGGAACCTACTTGAGGTGCTTCTCATTGGGGAGGATCAGGAGGATGTTTTGGTTGTGGAGTTACTGGACACTTTTGGAGAGATTTCCCACAGAACCCTAATAACAAGGGTAAGGCACAAATTTCTGAGCCGACTATTGGTGACATGGGACACAGCCACAGGATTTATGTAGTGGTTGAGAACTGCCAGGTAGAGCATCAGAGCACAGTCATTGAGACCACAGGTAGCATTGGTGGTATTCCTACCTCTGTATTGTTTGATTCTGGTTCTTCTGATTCTTTCATTGCACCATCTTTAGTAGAGCGATGTAGGCTGGTGGCAGTTAGGCAGGGTCTTAGTTGGGATGTCGAGATGGCTTCTGGAGCCAAGATCTCTATAGACTCCTTAGTTAAGGAGTGTGTAGTGGATTTGGGACCTTTCACCACTACCTCAGATCTCTGTATCCTTCCTTTGGGCTCGTATGGAGTCATTTTGGGTATGGATTGGTTATCTGCACATAGGGCCAGGATGGATTGTTATCACAAGACTATATCTTGTGTAGATGATTTGGGAGTTGAGTCAGTGATTTCAGGGGTTAGGAGACCCATTTCTATTTGCACCATCTCATTATGCATCTTAAGCAGTGTGTGTGATGGGGTTGTCAGGTGTATGTTGTTACAGTCAATGATAGATCAGAGGATGGTTCTAGTGGACCATTACTAGATGATCACCAAATTTTGAGAGAGTTTTCTAGATGTCTTTCTGGGGGAGCTACCGGGGTTACCACCCCCACGTGAGATTGATTTTCATATAGATCTAGTTCCTGGAGCAGAGCCTATCTCACGAGCACCTTATCAGATGACCACCCCAGAGCTCTGTGAGCTCAAGTTACAGCTTGAGGGCCTTTTGGAGAAAGGCCTTATCCATCCTAGTGTATCCCCTTGGGGTGCACCAGTGATCTTTGTGAAGAAGAAGGATGGATCCTTGCAGTTGTGTATTGATTACCGCCAGCTGAACAAGGTAACGATCAAGAATCGTTATCCTCTTCCTCGTATTGATGACTTGTTTGATCAGATGAAGGGAGCCACAATTTTCTCTAAGATTGATCTCAAGTCAGGGTACCATCAGCTGAGGATTTCAGAGATGGACATTCATAAGACCGCCTTCCACATGAGATATGGGCACTATGAGTTCACAGTGGTGCCTTTTGGTTTGACTAATGCCCCCGCAGTGTTCATGAGTTTGATGAATGGGGTATTTAGGACCTTCTTAGATCACTTCATGCTCATCTTCCTAGATGAAATTTTGATATACTCACGTACACATGAGGAGCATGAGGGGCACCTTCGCTAGGTTCTTCAGTGTCTTCGTGAGCAGTAGCTTTACGGGAACTTGGAGAAGTGTGCATTTCTTTCAGACAGAGGTGCAGTATTTGGGTCATATTATTTCTGGGGAAGGTATCACAGTCGATCCTTCCAAGATTAGAGCCATTATGGATTGGCCAGCACCCACTACAGTGACCGAGGTGTGCAGCTTCATGGGATTAGCAGGTTACTACCAGAGATTTGTTTAGGACTTCTCTCAGATTGCACACCCTATCACTTCCCTTCAGAGGAAAGGGAAGAAGTTTTTTTGGTCAGACAGATGCAAGCAGGCCTTCAGGACACTGAAGGAGTGCCTCACTACAACACCTATTCTTGTAGTGTTAGATCCACAGGGTGAGTTCTTTGTTTGCACGAATGCTTCTTTGGTAGGGCTTGGAGGTGTGTTGATGCAGGAGGGCAGAGTAGTGGCTTTTGAGTCTCGTAAACTCAAGGATCACGAGCTTAATTATCCTGACCCATGATCTTAAGCTTGTGGTAGTTGTGCATGCTTTGGTTAGATGGAGACATTTTCTTCTTGGTAGGAGATTCACACTCAGGACAGATCATTTGAGTCTTCGCCACCTCTTCACGCAGCCCAATCTCAACGCTCGTCAGCAGTGTTGGATGGAGTTGCTTTGTGAGTATGACATGGAGATAGAGCATGTGAAGGGGAAGGAGAATGTGGTAGCAGATGCTCTCAGTAGATGGAGACATGTGGCTATGGCCACTTCAGTGAGCATAGATTTGTGGAGTAGGATTCTTCAGCAGCTTCCTCTTGACAGCTTCTACATTGCAGTTCGAGCAGAGATCGAGTCACAGAGACCCCTTGAGGGGAATTTTGATGGTTTTTCCTTAGAGGCAGATGGTCTTCTTAGGCACAGAGGCTAGATATATGTTCCCAGAGATGGAGGCTTGAGGTAGGACATCTTGGTAGAGGCACATCATGCACCCTATTCAGCCCATCCCAGGGTGAAGAAGATGCACGCCACCTTGCGACAGTTGTATCATTGGAGAGGACTTCATTGAGATGTGGCCCAGTTTGTGTCACGATGTTTAGAGTGCCAGAGAGTTAAGGCCGAGCATCAGCATCCAGTAGGCCTTCTTTATCCTCATGCTATACCGGAATGGAAGTGGGACACCATTTCCATGGATTTCATTGTTGGGCTACCGATGTCGAGATATCACCACGACGCCATTATGGTCACGGTTGATAAATTGACAAAAGTGGCTCACTTTTCTCTGGTGAAGACCACTTATACAGCTAGAGCAGTGGCACGAGTATATTTGGATGAGATTGTCAGGTTGCACAGGATTCCATGGAAGATCATTTGTGACCGTGATCCTTTGTACACTTCACATTTCTAGACTACCATGCAGTATGTCCTTGGGATGAGAATCAACTTCAGCACAACATATCACCCTGAGATAGATGGACAGACTGAGTGGGTGAATCATATTTTAGAGGACATGCTCAGGATGTATGTGATGGATCAGCAGACTAAATGGGAGGAGTACCTGTACTTAGTGGAGTTTTCCTACAATAATAGTTTTCAGAGTTCCATAGGCATGGCTCCTTTTCAGGCTTTGTATGGTAGAGAGTGCAGGACACCTCTTAGCTGGGATAGGTTAGAGGATAGAGTATCTCTTGGACCAGCTCTTCTATAGGACATGGAGTAGCAGGTGGTGTTGATCAGGAAGAGATTGTAGGAGGCACAGGACAGGTAGAAGAAGTATGCAGATCAGCATAGGATCGACCGTAGTTTCGATGTGGGCATGAAGGTGTTCCTTCGTGTCAGGCCACACAAGAGCCCTATCCATTATGGAAAAGGTTCTAAGTTAGCTCCTAGATTCATTGGTCCTTTTGAGATCTTGGAGCATATCAGCCCTTTGGCCTACCGTCTAGCATTGCCACCCATCTTGTCTCGCATACATGATGTTTTTCATGTTTCAGTTCTCAGGAGATATATTGCAGATCCTTCTCATGTGTTAGATTGGACATCATTGTAGGTGCAGGATCAGGGGCAGGTGATGGTGGAGCCCATTCGCATCCTAGATCGTAGGACCCTAGGCCTTTGAGGTAGAGAGGTTGATCAGGTTCGGGTGCAGTGGGATAGATATGATGAGACTGCAACTACATGGGAGGATGCTACTTCATTACGAGTTCAGTTTCCACATTTGTTCCAGTGACTTCTAGGAGGAAGTCGAGTCTAAGGGGAGGGGGATGTAGTGCCCACTTCCCTTTGACACCTTTTGATACTTATTTTGATACGGTTTGATTTCATTATGGACATTATTATGTTTTGATTTAGTATGATGTTAGACATTTGATCATGGATTATTGTTGATCTTGATTTGGTTATGATGCATGATGATTATTAGAGACACCTCATATGTGGATGATGATATACTATTTGACATGGATGTTTTATGGATGTTGTTCAGACATGTGATTTTGGATATTATGAGTAGATCTAGAAAATGGATATTATATGATGATGATATAGTGTTGATATAAATTGTATGTGATAATGTTAAATTACCTTGATGTTGTTGTGATTCACATACTTAGATGATTTTGTGATTTTATTTGTATCATATTGGATGTTCTGATATGGCCACAAGGCCGAAGGAGGTATTTGTATTTTATAGGTTAAAAATATCACAAAAAAACATCAGGGGATCGGAGACCAACCACAATGGAATTCTAGGTGAATTCGACAAGGTCACCATGGCAACTTGTTTTATTGTGTTGTGTGTTGTTTTGTTAGGGATTCCCATGGGGGGATTACCTTTATATGTGACCATGGGTATTGTGTATTTTATTAATGTGGTTAATTTTTATTATTGTTGTATGTATTTTATTAGTGATGTGTTCCTTTCTTTTAATTAATTAAAATGTGGTAGATTAATGTGAGAAATCATATGGTTAAAATTTAAATAAATTAAATTGGGATATGGGAAAGTAATAATGGAAGTTGTTGGTTCCTTGTATTAAATATGTAAGGGATGTGTAAGTTGTGTAAGAGTTGTGTAAGTCAATTTTGGAGTATGAAACACTCCACCTCCATGGAAATTCTAATTTGTCCTTGGGGGCTGTTTTTGGAGGCTTGTGGGACAAGTAAAACTTGTCCCATACCTCTCAATTTAATTTACCAACCATACTTATGGTTGGAGAAGTGATTTTAGACTTTTATAATGCATTTTATTAATCATGTTGCAAGTTTTGATTGCACTCTCTTACATTTTATTTATTTTGTTGTCCTTTGAGGTGTGGGCTTTTAGGAGTGTGCAAGTAACTTGTCATATTTTCACCCACCTCTTTATTGTGCTTGGGAGAATGAATTTTTGTCTTTTGTGTTTGAATTTTGAGGATGTGTGATGTGGCATCCTACATGGATCCACATCATCCTCTTCTCTTCTTCCCTCTTCTATATAATTCAAACTCTTTTTTGTTTTGGGTTGTTGAATCATTTTGCAACTTCTTTGGGGCATTTTTCTTGTGTTTGGAGCTCTTGCTTTTGGAAGGAAGTTTGGAGAAAGCTTTGCATGCTTGGGAGATTGTTGTTTTGGGACTGTGTTTTTTTGCATTGAAGCTTGTTGTTTGGAAACAAAAGTTACCATGGAGAGGTAGGAATTTAACTCTCTTTTATGTTGTTATTTTCTTGTTGTGTTGTATGAATGGTGCATGTTTTGATTTATTTGTTGGCTGGTTGGGTAGACTACCTTAGGAATGGTGTAGGAGAAGGCTATGGGGAATCCATGTGGGGGGGCATAAGGAATGCCATTGGCATCAGAATTTTGTGGAGGGAGTTTGGGTTTGGGATCCACCATGGAAAATAAATAGCTTGCATTTCTTACTTTGTGGGGGGCATAAGGAAATCTGTGGGGGGGCATAAGGAGGGATTTGTGGGGGGCATAAGGATGTGTGTGTGATGAATTATTTTGGTGGTTTGTTCTGGTGGATGCCCAATTCCCAATTGGGAGGCATAAGTAGCTTCCCCCATAGACCTTGCTCCTTTGGCTTGCATGATCAAGCCTGAGTTTTGTTTTGAAATGTTTTCAAATGCAGTTGTAAACTATTGTTTTGTGTTGAACTATGTTTTAAAATGAAATGTGTATGTTGAAAGAATGTTGTGTGTTGTGGAAGCCAGTTGTTGCCATGGGTTGAATCACACCTCTTATTGTATTTTGGTTGGGGCTCGGGGGCCAATGATGAAGGAAGGCTTCTCCTTTCATTGGATGTCTTGGTTAGGTGGAGAGTGTTGCCTTTCCCCCTCTTTTATTGTGATCAACTTGGAGAAAAAGGAAATTGCATGTTGTTACTCTGGAGCAAAGGAAAATATAGTTTTGACAGTCCCTTGTGAAATTTACTTCATTGTAACCTTTCCCACTAGATGTGGATGAAATTGTAATGTATATTTGTGAAGAAATGATGTTGTAATTGATTATGAAAGTGTAGATTTGAAATGTGAAAGACATTTACATTTTGCTCTGTACATTGGAAAGAAATAAATAGAATGTTGTTAATTGCATTCAAACATTGAAACATGTAAAGATGTATTTCTTTTGAAATTAATAAAGAATTGAAAGATCTTCTCTCTTATGCATTGTTGGATTGAATTCAATGTTTATTGTATGGCAAAAGAGATAATTAATCTTTGTTTTTAAAAAAATGTACGTGGAATTAATGCCGTGCATTTTTGTATCTTTGGAAACATATATAAAATTGGAAATCAGACTTTACAATTTAGTTTGAAATGGTTTGTTTATAAACAACTAAATGTATTGGATTAGTTTAGAAATGAAATTCCACACTTAAATGATAAAATTGATATACAAATTTAAAAGAAATAGATCTATGTTATAAACTTTAAACTGGCAATAAATTTAATCAAATGTACAGTTCAGAGCCTGCACATTAATAATCAACTTGGAAAGGATAAATTTAGCATGTTAAGACATCAAGGAACTCAAATTGACAAAGAAAACTTAAGAAAACTATTTAAACATTGCAAAATCGAGCCAATCCCTTCCTCACAGTCATTTTTCTGTCAATTTGTTGGAAAAAATACAAATTTGAAATCAATTGAACAAATTACCTTCCTAAAACATTCTAAATCCTTCCTAGAGTAAATCCTCCATGTCTGTTTGGCATGTTGAGTGAAGGAGGAGATCCAAATTGAATCAAATTTAAAAGTTTGAAATTTCCAGTTTGCTATTTAAAAGCCTGCAAATCGTTTTTGTAAAATTGACACCTTAAACTTTACCAAAAAGTAAAATTTATGATTCTTGTGCAAAGAGGGCATCGAGAGCTTTCCAAAAAGTCCTTGTTTGCCAAAAATTGAGCTTTCTAGCTCAATGTTATGGTACTCTGAAGTTTTTTCTGCCTTAGAGGGAAAATTTGGGAAAATTTTCCCTGGCGGGCCTGCGGCCCGAAAAATTTCCGTCGAAAAATCCTTAGAAAAAAATTTTAAAAAATTTTTGCTTTAGGATTTTTTTTGAAAATTTCCTGCTCCACCAGTCCACAGTCCAATCAGAGGCTGCCACGTGTCCTCACGGGGCAGCGGCGGAGGTGCGGCATCTTTTTTCCCTTGGACCTTTTTAAAAATTTTTAAAAAATTTTCATCTTTCTCCCCGCCGGCCCGCGGCCAACTAGAGGCTGCCACGTGGCAGCTTGGGGTGATAGTGGAGGTGGGTAAAACCCTCACTTGTTTTATCCTATGAAATTTTTTTCCTTTGGAAAATTTTTTGAAAAATTCTCCCCGTGCACTTTCCTGCACTCCCACCCTCACCTTGGTCAATCCTTCGTGGCACGCGCAAACCCGCACGCCATTTACCCCTTTCACCTCTCCCCTTTGGCGAAGTATGCTCGCAAAAAACTCTTCCCTCTAGTTCATCTTCTTCCGGACATTGCGCTGCCACCCTGTCCCTAGTTTCAGACCCTTTTACCCCTTTTCACCCTGCATGGGCGATTTCCCAATTTCGCCGGCACCTTTTCTCATCCCTGCCCTGTTGGGTGAAATGCCCCCATGGGCAAAATTCTTCCCTCTTGGGTGAAATGCGTCCAAACTCTTTTAGCCTCTGCCCTTCCCTCACCCTCTTCCCACTTTGGATCTTGAGGACCCGACATGTGTCCTTGGACGGCCCAGCGGAGGCGCGACGAAAATTTGGGACTTTTCTCCTGTGCAAGGAAAAATTCCAAATACCATCCCTTGCGACCCGCCAACCCGATAAATGGGTTTTCTTCCCCTCTCGACATGTGTCCCCCTTTGGAAAAATTTGACCCCTAAGCTCCGCCAGCCCATAATTGGAGTTTTACAAGGAGTTAGGAGGACTTCTTTATATCATTAGAAAGGTGAGAAAATTTCCTATCCAATGGGGATCATTTAGGAAATTTTTTGAATGCATTAAGTGTGAGAAAAATCAAGTTGAAACTCTAGGCCTGTTAGAGAGTGGTTATGGTGATATTTTACCCCCTGAACCTAACTGAAACTTCTAACCCTAAAATTTGGACCATGTGACCTCTGATAATTGTTAATGAAAGAAAAGTATGTTCTAGTAATTTTAGATTTGTTCTGGAACCTGTTAGTGACAACTGTTGTCTTGCAACCTGGTTGTGGACACTTTAAAAAACAATTATTCCATAATTTTCCTAACTAATCCTAGGTTGTTTCTTGGGTCTCAAGTGGGTTGTTTTAGCGGGCATTATAGACATATAGAACTCGAGGTTAATTGTAAAGTATGTTAAACAAATTTCCAATCATAGATTTGATAATGGTTATAAATCAATTTAATATTATAAATCATGCCATTAGTTAAATGATTCAACATGAGATTAATAAGTGTTATCACTTCCCATTATATTTTTGACACATGTCAATTTAAATCTTTTTGTTTATAAAAAATAAAAAAGTGGTGCCGAAATACAACCCTAAATTAGTCATTTCAAATCTTAATCACCAATTACATAGTAAGATTTTTTTTTTTATGAATTTCAAAATTGTTTAAAATTTTCTTGAAACTTTAGAACTTCAAAATTGATTAAAGTTGGAAAGGAAAATAAATGAATTCTACTCTAAATAGAATTAAACTAATACGATGAGGTGATTCTTATAGTATCTCGTAAAAAACAATAACTAATAAAATGGATAATTATACTATATTGAAAATCTATATAGTGGTATTAAATTGAAAACTACAATTGAAGTCAAGTAATTGAGCACAAAAGGGTCTACAGTAAACATTGTTTTTAAAGGATAAACACCCTGATTCGATGCACAATTAATCAAACTTATTTAAGTTAGTGCTAATGATAAAGGGGTATTCATTCTTCCAAATTTGTTTGGGACTCAAATTTAAACCCCACTCATTTTATTTCATGTATCTTTATGGAATTGTACCTTGGTGGATGGCATAATAAATGTGTCTCATTCTCATCCTCATCAATTGGAATACAACCCCTTTAATACTTGAAACATGTTGATATCAAAAGGGTACTTAGGAATAAGAATATTAAATGCAATAACAAATTAAATAACTAATAAAGTTCATCTTGCATAGCTAGACATAAACGAATTATTGACAAAAATAATGAAAGTGAAACAATAGAGAGAGAAAATAAATAATTTGTTGTGTTCTACCCAAAGAATAGAGACAATCCATAGGTCGAACACAATTTTGGTGTCATTTCCCATCGGGATAGAAAACTTTCATCTGCCATAATGTTGTCCTGCATGGAGAGGCAACCCTCAAAGGAACACTATGAAGTAGAGATGTCACCTCACAAGATAGTTGTTGGACTTCAAACAAATCCATGATATGTTGTGCATGGAGAAAAGTCGAAGAAATGAATGTGAAACATTTTAGAAGGAAGAGTGGTGTGACACACTGAATGAAATATGCCCTACAATATTGTTCAAATATGGAGATAAGGCTCCTAGAGGAAAATTTGACTATAAACCATGGGGAAGTGAACTAAGATAAATAAAGTATTTTTCGATACTTATATTGGCCCATCTCCACTAACATACTCGAAGTTAGAGGTAGAAAGGAGAAATGAAGACCAAAATTTTGTGATTAGTATGAAATCTATCTAGGTTATTTTTGTGATTATATTGCTTAGGGAATTCTCCACACTTTCCCAATAAAAAATAGAAATCAGTTGCAAGATTTTTCCCCTTTGGATTTGTATTTAGTGTTGAATATTATATTTTGACTTAAGGTTTACACAATTTACCCTAGAATTTACATAATTTTCCCTAGGGTTTACACAATGTATATTAGGGTTTACACAATATTCTCTATACTTTACACAATTTACCCTAGGGTTTACACAATTTACACTAGGGTTTACATTATCTATCAAATTTAAATAAAAATTTGCATACCTATAATTTGGGATTGATCGCATACTCTTATTCTTCTTCCATTATAGGGTTTTCTTAGCTTGTAGGTTTTAGTTTTGCTCCATATTTATGTCAGTGCCCCATTTTTTGTCTATGTTGTCCTCTATGTTGAATTTGTTCCTTTCTCTTGCTCATTTCTCTTTTTTATCTTTTTATTTCCTCTTCCTTCTTGTTATCCTTTGTTTTTATTCCACTAGGGTTCTCCTCTCCTCTCCATTTTTTCTTTCTTCTTTCCCCTCTTCATTTATAAGAGGAAACAAAATAAATTGGGATTGCCTTTAGGCATCCCACTTTATGTTTTTTTAAGTTAGAGGTGGGTGTGGCAAAATGTGCTGCAAAATTTGAGCCACATTTGCACCACCCTCACATTTGTAAAAAAAATAATAAAAACATTAATCACCACCTACCTCGCCCCTCCCTCTGCAAAACCCATATAGAGTATAGGAGTCTAGATAGGCCCCCTGTTTATAGTTGGGTCACGTTTCCCACTATAGGTCCCAATTATCTATTGTTTGTTGTGGGAAATATAGGATAGATAGGGAGGGGAGCGAATATAACTATATATAGTTAGGATGGATCTATAGAGAGAAACCACCATACTAGATAGGTTCCTAAAATACTTTATATATTTGGGTTGATCACTATCTATCTATATGTTGGGTTCCAATTCCTTTTATAAATAGGGATGAGAATGATGCACATATAGCCATGACTTCTCTAACATAGGTTCCTGAATTGTAAATTGGTTGAATGGTGAGTCAAATTACAACCGGACATGTGGTTATTGACTCGTACACCCACAAGAAGCATGTGGGAATTACATTTTCACTCAAAAGTGTGTTTAATAGTTTATTAAATCAATAATTATTTTATTTATTTTTCTAAATTTGTTAGTTTGAGGGACGTACTTTATGAAATTATAATTGAAAGTCATGTATTCTCTAATAGAGGTTCCTGAATTGTAAATTTGTTGAATTCGGAGTCAAATTACAACCCAACATGTGGTTATTGAATTATATGCCCAATGGAATCATGCGGGAATGACCTTTTCACTAAAAATGTGTTGAATAATAATTTAAATCAATTTATTTATTTATTCTAAATCTTTCAATTTGAGGGGGTGTTACCATATGAAAGTAGTGTTGAAAGGACTCAACCTTTGCACAAAAGGGATACAAGGGTGGTGGGTAAAGGAACTTGAGGCATTTCGCTAACAAGGATCTTTAGCATTTAAAATTTTCCAATTGTAGTTTAATGAGTTGGGATTGGGAAAAATTTCTTTGGAACTTTCAAAACTAGTGATCACACCTAATGGTTTTTCATTCAACTAGATCCATTGGCTCTACCAAATAGATGAGGTGGAAAATTTGATCTCGTGACTAAGAGATTTATCAAAACAAGAAAAAAGTTTTAAAAACATGAGATAAGTTGACAAATCCTTCAAATGCTATTGAAGGGGGTTGATCCATGAGTCTTAAAAAGGGAGCCAACAAGATTTAATCATTCCAATGAATTGTGTTCGACATAATTTTGGATGAAAATCATGATATCATCAACATAGTGTTAATTGCAGAGGATTTTAGCATTTCCAGGAAGGGAGATGCCACATATAAGGTTATTTGCATGATCACAATGGAAGATATACCTGAGAACATCGACAATAAGGACATAGAGGAAGTGTAAGAGGGAAGCCTTAACGAATGTATTTTTGCAAACTAAAATTGAGGGGAGAGGGAACCATTAATTGATAATCTAGCATTTACATCCAAGAACAACATTCTAACATGAGCACATATTTTAGGGCTGAATCCCAACCATTGTAGCATTTTGAGGATAAAGGGCCATAATAGTATCATCAAGTACAAGTTGATAAAGGTGTTGGATGAATTAAAGAAAATTCACAAAGAATTTTTTCAGAATTGTTTTAGTTAAATGCTTTCTAGCATTATGTCTATTAAGATTATTTTCAGAATGAATAATATTACATTTTCAATTTGACAATGATATCATTTTATCATGCTATAAAATTTATTATCATTTATGTTAAGCTTGATATCACCAAATTTTTAAAATAATTTTATAACATTAATAATCAAATTATCCACTTACGCTCTTAAGAAAAAGTGTTAAAAGAGAGAAAATATCTTTAACTGGATAATGTTACATGTCAAATTTCAATACCTATTTTAATCACACAAATTTGTAAGAGAGATAACGAGTCTAAGAAAGATACCACAATCAATGCAACCATCATGCTCTTGTGGAAACTACTCAACTTGTTAAAGCAAGCACAACATATTATATTCAAAGTAGGAAAAAATAGGACATCTATATTTATATTTATATTCACGAACATTAATGTTTGACATATTACAATTCATGGGTAACAACTAACACAGTGAATATTCATCAAATTTATACTTCATTTTATAGAATAATATTACAAGGAAATTGATTTGGCATAGGTGGAGGTGGTGGTATTCCTTCCTTAATTTCTTTACAAAACTCATACCATGATTTTCCTAGTCTAGGGGTACATTGTTGTAAAGGATCTGGAATATATAGGAAGTGTAGAAGGTATAGATGAACACCCTGTGAATGAATGTCTCGAAGGATTGGACAACAAATGGTTGAACATTGTCATTTATTCTAGTGGATCTTCTACGAGGTTGTTGTAATGCAACATGTGGTGATGGTGGAAGTGACACTCAAGGTGACTGTGGAAGTGAATCTAGAGGTGAAGTTGAAGGTGGTGCAGGGGATGGAGGAGGATCCTCATCTGAATGTAAAGGTAGTGATGTCCCACAACACAATGTTTTTTCATTTTTTTTTTAAATTCATCATGTTCATCAAATTTATGTACAAATCATTAGACAAAATATCATCAAATTCTTCAATTTTTATAAAATCATATACTACGAAAGAAACAACATTTTACATAACATAAAAAATATACATTAGATTTTTTCAAAACAATACAGGAAATTCAATTGTGACAAAAAATAGGTTTCAAATAAGAAATACATTTACATCAATCATTAGTGTCAACATTTTTCCTCAATCTTGTTATGTGTTTTTTTCCTTTAAAACTATAGTTAATCAAAATATCTTCACTAACTTTGATATTTTTTATCACCTCCACCATGACATAAAGAGGTAATATTGGCCCTTTCATTTCATCTTCTTTTCGTCATTGGTACACTCTATAAATTGATAATTGGGAGATACAAGATGCGAACACCGTGGGTAATATTGATGAAACCAACAATATTTTTAAATGCATAAGGGAATCCATCAATGTACAAACAATCATGTATATGGTGAGTTGTATCTCGAGCTATAAGAATCTACTCTTCCATTGACTTTTCATTACAACACATGTCATATTTGGACATACTAACTTTGTAGCTTGTCACATGAGTCCAATTTGCAAATTGATACATTGGGTCATAAAAAGGTAATATGGTATACCATGATCTAAACATTGAGTAGTAGAAACCAACATTAATTGTTGTCAAAGTGAATAGCCCAAGACCTACATTAGGAATAGTAGAAGCCATATCATGTAGCTCCACTTCTAAAATGTGAATTATTCATAAGGTGTTGGAATTGGTTTATCCATTGGCCAAGTTCCCTAATTTCTTTAATTGGGAAAATCATATTGATATTTCTTCAACGTCTTAGGTGGAAGTTCCAAATCATCTTTGGAATCTTCCTCATAAGGTGTAACATTATAACTCCCCCTTTTTGCATATTTATTCACCACAATTATTGACAACATGTTGTTTCTCCATGCACCACTAAAATTTCTTTCAACCTCTTCCTCTTCAACACATTTTCCCAAATTGTTATTTATCAAATCCATATTGTCTTTATAATTTCTCACAATTTCCATATTTTCTACATATGAGTATGTAGATGATTCTAGATGTGGTGAAGAGAAAATTGAATTTTTAGAGGCTAACATATCTGCAAAAATAATGATAATTTCATTATTTTATAAATATTAGCTAAAACTAAATACTAATAAGAAAATTACAACAATATAATTATTTTTCAAAAACTTGCCAAAAAAATTTGGTTTACATATTTATGTAATGTTTACTATATTTCCTAATTTCTCTTATTTGTCTTCAATTTTTCTATATTTTGTAATTTTGACATAACAGGGTAAAACCCATTAGGTAATTCATAACAATGTCGAAGCTATACCGAGCTAGTGCAATTTCGTGATGGTGCCTAAAAAATCAGAGTGTCTTAACCAAACCAAGCCCTAAATGTGGCTAAGTGTCAAGAATGACCGGACTATGGTTGCCCATGACAAACTTGCTCAGCGGTGCTTAGGGTCACTATCAGCAGCTTGCTAACAGTGGGAAAAGGACTTGCTCAGAAAAGTTACGCCCCTCTAACTTTTTAAGGGTTGCAATACGACCACCGTCTACGTTGTCATGGTTTGTCACATGTACTGTTCGGCGAGGGTCAAATCTGAGGTGGACATAAAGGACCTGACCAATGAGAAAGAACAGGTATATGTCCCCAAAACACATGGCTTTTCCTAAAAATAAGAATATGCAAATGAGGATTTTTATTTTATTTTTCCTGATGGTGCACAACTCTGAGGTGGACGTTGACGACAACCAATGAAATGATATGTACATGTCCAGCTTCAGGAATTTCTAAAAGAAGAAAAGTGTAGAATTTTGATTTTAAAAAATTGGGTCTCTCTCCATATGGTGAAATTCATTAACTAGATTAGAGGTTGATGTTTCAATAAATGTTTCTCAAATTTAGTGAATGAAAAAAAGGGGGAAAAAGAGCTCATATGAAGTGTATGTAGAAGTATGAAGTCCCTATGTCCCTATGTATAGATGCCAGATGAGATGATTTAATTCACATAATGTAATGGATTTTTAAGAACACATAACACATTCAACCTTACGGTAGAAAATGTTTACAACTTGGTCAACTTTATCTATGGTCACGATAAAATTTTATGTATATGATGTCCACCTTTGAAATTCGTAGATTAGACCACTAAAAGGTAGAATTTTTATTAAAAAAAAATTGGGTTCTCTCCATATGGCTAGAAATTACCTAATTTGAGGCAAGATATTATTATATAGAAGGCAAGGCACCTGAGAAATTGGCATTCTGAGGTGGGCGTATGGAGACCATGTCACTTGGTAAAACTAGAGGAGGCCCAGAAATTTAGATTTTGAAAAGAAAGAAATGTCAGACTTTAATAGGAAACCATCTAAGCTTTGCAAAGTGGCCAGAAAACGAATGATCATTTTATATTTTTATTTATTTTTTAGGATATTTTTTTGGATAGTGGTATGTGATCCTGACTTAGACATATAGTTGAAGTGCGAGATTTAAGGTGGACTACATTTTCCCAACTAACTAGATTAGAGGTTATGTCTCACTGAGTTTCTCAATAACATAAAGTAGATAAGAGGCGTGTATCTGATAACCATGTAGATCGATATTAAAAGTGACGTGTGGTAAGGACATAGATTCAAGTGTGGGGTGATAAAAAGAAAAAGCATGGAGGAGTTTTCGAGACCCTAGAGGAAGTGAAAAATGACCCATATAAAAGTGATGAGAGTGTCATATTGTAAATGTCACGTTGTGCCTATTGTCCCATGTCTGCTAGATGGTTGATATGTGTACTTGTTACCACCTTAAAAAGTAAAGAGCTAAAAGTGTCCGTCAACTAGTTGTTGTCATCATCGTAAACCTTCTAAACCAATTTTAGCCTGCGGTCAAACGTTTCATAACCTCCCAACCGGACCTGCAACATATCTTGAAAACAATCATGTTCAGTCAACCCGATATCATGTGGATGTGGTGTCAAGACACTAGAAAGTGATTTTGAAACTATTCCTGGATCGCCGGAATGACTACTTTAAATCATGGGCGATCTTATTGAAAATTCCATTAACAGCCACAGCTAACGATTGGATTTTGGGTGATCCCACAGTAAGTGACAGCGAACTATATCGAAAGGTCTAGTGTGATTCTCTAAAACGACGCCATTTGACTATTTCTTGAATACCTTGAAGAGCACTTGCATATTATGTATAAAGTCCACAATAACATTAAGGCCATCTGGAATTTAACATAATCATCTAAAATTCTGCCATCAAAAAAGCAAGCTTGTATTGTTCAGCTCTGAAACTTACATAGGCTTTGTAACTCTCCAACATATGGAGCAAATTCAATGTTTAAGGGTCTGTTGGTAATCATGTGCCATTAACAGATAAAGGAAATTATGTAACTTCCATTGGTTCATAGATTCTAGCAATGGCTGACTACAACAATCCTCCAAATAATTCCGTTGAATCACCAATGACAGATCTAAATCGCCATGCGATTCCTTCTGGAAATCCTTTTAATAACACATTGCATGCTTTTAAGTCAATTTTATAAGTTAGATTTTATGTTAATCTATGTGCTTCAAGTGTCCTCTGTTTGTAGAGGCACCGTTCCAACGTGAAGCCACGTATGAACCCAAATGGCAGCATCTGTGACTCTGATCTAGAGCCCCTATGCTGGGATCTTCAGTCAAATACCCCCAAGACCCTCGATGATCCTTCCTCTGAAACCTCTGTTAATGCCTCTGCCGCATTTAGTAGACACCAAATTTGTGTCTTACGACCCCTTGTGACCCGCATCTCATTTCGCAACCTAACCTCACCACCTAAACCTTACACAATTATTTATTAATTATCTTATAATTAATAAATCCACATCGCCTTACCTACCACCTCATTTTGCCACCTCATCATGACCTAGGCCTAACCCTAAACTAATCTAATTAAGACCTATAACTTGGTCTACACTCCACATCCCATGACCAATGACTCCCTTTCTCGCACCCAAAAGCCGACCTTCTAGTCACTTGACCAAGCCCGCAGCTAATCCCTTGGGAGAAAAAGAGGGAAAGTTGGCTATTTTACTAAAAATAGCCCACTTTGACCTGACCGATACCGGTTCCTACTCAACCGCTGTCGGTTACGTAACCACCATCGGTTTTCCTGTACCGAATGCCGGCTCCCCTAACTCAGAAACAAAGGTCGAAGGATTTTTGGATCAATCAGGATCATCAGAAGCGATCCCTGTAAAGAATCCGGGCTTTGCTGAGCCAAACCAAGAGACAACGTGATCGAGACAAGAAGAGTTTGGAGCGATCAGGAGACAAAGCCCAAGACTGCAACTGAATAATCAAAGCCCTATGATACTCAGCTGATGCGATCGAGGAACAGAGTCCAGTATCTTCACTCTGACAAAGCAGTGCCGAGTAAAGATCCTACCTGAAGTGTCTGCCTTTGTCATCAGGAGTTCTTGGACTTGCATTCTCGGTCAATAAACAGATAAGTCAGAATCTTGTATGTTCTTTTGTTGATAACATTTCTTATGACTTCTTGAATCACAGTCCGTCATAAATCCGTATTCCTGAGATCTACTACCCAGCGTGCACATTACATCGAACTATCATTATTTTACCCTTCTAACCATCCACGTTACCTAATCCCATCTCAAAAAAACCAGCAATTAAAAACAACACAGCCACTCTACAAGACCGTAGACCCTCACCAAAAGCCCCTATCAGTAACCGCAATAGGTTACCTAACCGATATCGGTTTAGCAGCAACCGGCATCGGTTACCTCTGACTCAAAAACCAGAAAGCCAGCCTTTCCCCCTACCCAGTTTCAACGAGGCAATTTAAATTAATATTTTGCAGTCTTTTGTGTTAGTTCATATTAGCAGGGGAACTGACCACCTTCGAAAGGAAGTTTTATATTTCCTGGGCCCAAGGCAGTTCCCTCATTTATTGTCTAATTCAGAATCTTGTGGTCTTGTATTCTTATTTACAGGTAGTCCTTCCAAGACAAAAAGGAGTTCTCTGCAATCAACCTGATCTTTCTCTACGGTACGTGCACACCATCTCAACATTCAACAGGTATTCCTCCTAGCCCTAACCCTCATCTGTTTCTAAAAGGAATGAAAGGATAGAAGCAACTCTATTCCCAGAAGCCGAAACATTCCGAGCGAACCATTTTGGCACGCCCGGTGGGACCCATTTCGGGTTTCTGTTTCTCTTGTTTATTTTCATTTTAGGAAGCATATTTGTTGTTGTTGTTTTTTGTGTTATATTTAGTAAAGGAATTTGTCTTGCTTTCCTAGTTTTGCATTAGTGAAAGTCATCTCTATTTGCTTCATCGAATATAATTTTCGATTTGGGTTTAAAACACGTGCATTACATTCTTGCTTGTTGTTCTCCAATTCTAGTGAACATAGACTAAGTAACATGTCGTACACGTGGGGGTGATTTCCACGGTATTGACGGGAAATTAACCTTAGTTTCACTGCACAACACATACCGAATCACTTCATAATTAACACAGCAGCTCAAAACATCCCCCCTTTTCCGCAGTATTCCTCCACCCGATTGAGGTAACCTTATAAGCCAAAACAAACTTGACATTTCCTCTAGGTCTTGTCTGTTTAGGATTCTGACATCATCTTACGTCTAAAGGCATAAGCCCACGATAACTTAAAATTAACCCTAGGGTTAGTCTTTAGATTTGTGTGTGCCTCTTGCTTGTTTTCAAATCCTGTTTTCTCTGATCATACACTGTCTTCTATCATCATCAGAACAAGTTGATAAATGTACTCAGCTTTGCTAACAATCAAGTCAGTAGCCTTCTTATATTTTCTTATACTATTCTTATTGACACCGGCATCGGTTAACTGACCGATGTCGTTTGCTCTAGTCTAACCGACATCGGTTACTCAAACCGATATCGGTTACTGTCCTTATACAGTTTCTGGACAAAACAGCAACTTGCCAAATCCACCATTCTAAGGTTGTTTTTTGTTCTTGATAGATTGAAACTTTCCTACTGGGTACTCCTGGTCTATGGTTGTCATCACTCGGAAGCAAGCCGCTGCCATGGTTTCACATGCCTGCTCTGTGTCTTTGCCTGAATCACCCCCTTTCAACTTCTGTGGGGAATTCCTACTGATACCAGCGAGGTTCTAAAATTCCTATGGGCGATAAGGACCATACTCCTTAGTACACAGAATTCATGCTACCTTTAGAGATCGAGATCCCTCATTTACGTATTGAGCTAAGGGATTACCTAAACGAAGAGGACTACATAGTAGCTTGACTGACAGAGTTGGAGCTAATAGAAGAGAAAAGACTTCATGCCCTCAATCACATTAAAGTGTATTAGGACTGAGTGTGGCGAAGCTATACTAAAATATTCATACCTCGTCAATTTGAGGTAGGAGACTTGGTGTTAAAAGAGAATCAGAAGAACACCAATAAGGACCACTAAAAGAAAGGGAAATTTGAACCCAATTGGCTCAGACCATATGTTGTGGTTACCAAGTTCAGTTGAGGTGCCTATAAGCTAGCCCATTGCAGATGGCCAAGAGCTTTGAGAACCCATGAACATAATTCATCTTAAGTGTTTTTATGCTTAAGTATGGGGTCTCTAAAATATCGAGAAAAGCAAAAAAAAGTATAAAAATAGAAAAAGATAAAGATAAATAAACAGGTGCATCCAATAGTGAAAAGCACACAATGGTGGCACTTTGGACAAGTCCTTTGGTGAAAACTGGTTTCCAGGCACTAAGGGAGGGTCTTGTTGTTCACAAGTAGTTCAGGTTTAGGAGTACAAAAACTTTGTCCTAAGTTGGTCTTTTCCTTGGTATGAGTCCCTTGTGAGCCTATCCCTCTTTGTCCTTGATCCGGCTAATCTTACCTTTTGAATACAGAGAATTTAAATTTGAATGAACCCATCTCGATGCTAGGGGCACCTTCACAGCATCACTTCTGGCATATACCACAGTGGCATTTTTCCCTTGTACATCCCATATAACACTGGGGGCATACACATTTCTTTATTTCCTTACATATTCGTTTAAGAAAATTGTTGAGAAAACGCCAAAACATTCGTATAAATTTTTGAAAATCCCAAAACATGCAGATATGTTAGTTGAGAAAATACCAAAACATTCAAATACATTTTCATAGAAAACTCCAAAACAATAGAAAATTGTCTTAAGATAATCCCAAAAATAGTGCAAAAAAACATCCCAAAATTGTCCCACAAAAACAAAGTTAGTAGTTTGCTTACTTTTAGTTGTTGGTTTGTATGGTTTTTAGTTGCATTGTTTTTTCATATTGTGTACTTTAAATTGGATTCACTTGTTTACTTAGATTGAATATTATTTTAATCTGTGGTCATTGATATTGAGTTCATTTTATCTTTGCATACTTGTTAAATAAATGTGTTTCTTTTGATTAGATTTGTTTAACTTGTGCTTGTTATTTTTACTTGTACAGTTTGTTCATCATTTCATCATCATATCACATAAAACCATCACATATACACATCATATATCAATAAATTCTAAGTCTACATCACACATCTATGCTAAAACTAATCATCAAATACCGTATCATCAATGGGGTAAGAGGGGTTGCACATGATCACAAATCTATCCGCCCCACACCAATATCAAAAATAAAAACATGTTTCACTCAAAGTATCTCATTAACATGCAATATGACATCAGCTAGGGCTATCTCATAATCAAACATGTGATACAAACATAAAACATACAAGATTAAACATGATATCTCATAAACAACATGTGGTACATCAGTAATCCATCTATCATCATACATCATCAAAAATATAAATGTCCATGTATACAAAAGCAATATGTCTCAAAAGTACATCTGATATAATGAGCCATCATGGGCATCTATGCAAAAAAGTGCCTTCATTACGAGGCATAATAAAAAATAGTATTTAACATACATATGTATAAAAAAAGTGCCTTCATCATAGGGCATGATAAAAAATAGTACATATACATCCACACAAAAGTATGCCTTCATATCGAGGCGATACACCAAAAAATATACATATAGTACATTAATAAGTAGAAGTCAACCATGACTTGAGCCCTCTCCAGGGACTGTCTGGTGCTGGATCTACCACTAGGCAGGGGCATCTGAGATAGTGCTGGATGTATAGAGGGTGTTGCAACCATGTTGTACATTGACCCATGCTACTCTGAAGCCTGTTGTCCTGAAGGGCCCTATATATATCATGTTGATCAGGACTGCCTCTATGATCTAGCATGAGACAATTGTTATCCTACTATCTGACTATACTCAAGAACTCTCTGATCGGTTCCGGTATGGCCACATAATATTGCATCCTATAGTATGTAGCCTCACCTTACTATAATGGCATTGTGCCCAATCATAATTGTAAACCTGAAGCAGTGTCGGCCTGCTGCAGCGCATCACGCTCCGTACTCTCACACTTGGCCAACTGTATATGTAGTTGATCTCGTTGTGCGATAGCCTGGTCCCTCTCTAAAACAAGATGGGCCTCTCTCTATGTAGTTAATCCATCTGCGACTACCTATCTTGCTCTATCAAGGTCTATATCCTCTCTGGTACCATGGCAGGTTGGTCTCACTCTATAATGAGTTGATCTCTCTCGTGTGATCACCAAGTCCCTCTTAGTTTGATCCTGAGTCAGTAAGAGCTATTACCTGCCTGTAATACCACCGACTTGTAGGGACAACCATCTGTCTACCTAGCCAAAATATATATTGGAATTGTTGCATCCATGTTGCTCAAGCCACCTACTCCACCAACCTATATATCTGGTATGTCCTCCTCCATCTTCCACTCTCCACCCCCGCCATAAACTGGTATGTCCTCCATCTCTCGGTGGACTATGTGGTGGACTCACGTGGGGGGTGATGGAGGTTCCTGTAAAGGTTCTCTGTAATGGAACCTGATCCGAGGAATATCATGGTGCCAATACATATGGCTACACTACACTACCGCACCAACTACTGTTGAACTAAAAATTGCTATTGTATGAGCACCTGTTGTACAATGGTACCTGTTGCTACGGTCCTCCTCTGTGGATCTTCCTGGCCTGTGCTTGTGCCCTAGGAGGTGGGGCCCCTGAAATCCCTGCGTTGCTGCATCTAATACCTCCTATGGAATGGTCAAGAACCGAGGTAACATTGTAGCATACCAAACCTGCATAGTCCTGTGTAGTACCAGGATCCACTATCTGTACATGGTGTACCCAAGGATGAAAAACCACCTGTAAAAAGTTGGCATGAGCTCAGCCCAACCTGATCTAAGGCCCCATATGAAAGACCTCTCTGTATCTCTAGGCATACCACATCTCAGCACCAAGAATCCCTTGAATAATTCCAAATTGGCGTTGAACCCGGTCTACTCTATACCACTCCATAATGTGGCTCCTACTCCCAAGAAGGAAATGATCCGCCATCGTTGTACAAAGCTCAACAACATCCTCAGGCCACTGATATAACCTATATGGCCACCATGTAATCATATGGGGTTGTATCTCATCAAACTCATTCCTGTAATAGTCAGTATCTCTTGTGTGACCACGTACATCCTCCCCAACTGGAACCCAACCCATAACAGAAGGCTCTCCAATGACTCGAGCTCTCAAAGCTCCCGCAGGGTGGCCAATCACAATATGGTCCCAAGCCCATATCTACAAGAAAGTAGCAGGACCCACAGACTTCTATCCATGGTAAGCTATCAAGTGAAGATCCATGTATAAATGAGCTAGTATGCACTAAACCCAACAATAAACCTCTCCCTGTAAAAGGTCGTGAATCACTCCAATAAGGCCAAGGGGAAACATGAGCAGCACCAGTCTTGTCAGGTAACAATATGTCCACTGACAAGAGCTAACAAGACACAATGGGGACTTGGCCTAGCTACTAATCAGCCATGCACCTCCTAATGAAACTATTGTCATACCCCGGCAGGGTATATCTGTCACTCCAAACATCATGGTTGTATATCACTCGAATACGGTCCTGGTGACCATCGTAAGTGATCAAACGACCCTGAATAGGAACTCACAAGATCCGCCACACATCCTCTAAGTAATGCTCATCTCACTAGTAGGTAGACGAAATGTCTGACTCTCGCTCCGCCATCTCTCAGCTAAGGCTATGAGCAGGTTGTGGTCTAAGGTAATCTGGGGCATATGAGCCACATGTGCTAAACTAGTCACCTCTAATGTGATCTCCAGAAAAATCTGGTCATGCATCGGCTAAAGGTCTCCTCATAGGCCCAGAGCCTGCACATGTCACTCCCACGTCTCTATCCTACCTAGGTCCTCCTGTAAAATCAATCAAGTCATTTATTATGATCCTATTCTTCTATTCTAACATCTGTCAGTTATTCTTCTACTCTATCATTTAATTTTTCTATTCTACCATGATTTCTTCTATTTTTATAAATATCATCTTTTCCTAACACCTAGGGTTTGCTAAAACCTTAGTTTTTCTTCCAAAAAGGCATTTAAAAATGAATTTTGTGCACTGGCATGCCCCTTGACAGCACCAGCACACCCCATAGTGCACATGCACACTCCTTAGTGCATAGTGCACCCCTCAGTGCATAATTTTCACATCCATTCAAATTTTCCTAAATCCAGACACTTATGCACCAGGTGCACCCCTTTGTTATGCATAGGCACATGTCCTATTGCACCCTGCCTAAAAATACCTTTGAGTGGCGCATAGGTGCATTCATGTTATGCATAGGCGCATGCACGCCCATGCACATTGCAACACATGCGCACCCCTAGGGTTGCGCCTGTGCATTTCCTCAACTAAAAAACCCTAATTCTACCCTAAAATGTGTGCATTTTAATCAAAATTAAATGTTAATAATTAACGAGGGTAAGAGATTAGAGCTTTGTGTACCTGGGTCCATCCACTGGGAGTCTCATGTACTCTCTCACGTGATCCACATGGTGTTTTCGGCTTCTGCACCCTCACCATCTTCTCCCGTAGGTCAGAGCTCAAATCAGTGTAAAATGGTAAGTGAATGTGGTAAATAAACTTGGTCGCGATGGCTTATATACCCATTTTTACCTCCTGTGACATGTGTCTCTCGCCCCTGAAAGTGCCCTGAAACCATCGTGGTTCTTCTAAATTCTTCTAACACTTTTATGATGATTATTTTTAATAAATAATTATTTTAACACGTTTAATTACCCTGGAGCATGTTTTTGCTTCCCGACGACCTTTTCTACTACCTGAGGCATTTTTTTTGCCTCATGGTCATTTTTAATGTTATCTCACGACTTCGTTATTTCTTCTATAATATTTTCTTCCATAAAAATTAAAAAAATCAAAACAACCAAAAAATTTCAAAAAAATTGGTAAAATCATTAAAAATCCAGAAAAAATTAAAAATTTGGTAAAATTTTCAAAAAAATAGTAAACAACATATACAGCAAAAAGCCTATGTCACTGGCATTATCCTTGAACATTGAAATTTGTCCTACAAAAACATCTTTCTACCTTTTCTTTCTTAGTTCTGGTCTCAAATGACTTGCGGATCATCATGATCTACCTCCATTAACAAAAGCTAGGTTGCATGTTATGTCGGTACTCCCGTGCAACAGTGAGTTTCCAAGGACTGTGTCATAGTGCATGAAAATATTTTCCATGGGACTACTTGTGTCCTCCATTATTCCCCTCGCATGTATCCTTTCTTGGGGCACCATTTTTAACCCTTATCGTTACAACACAAACATTCGAGAATTGCAGCTTGATAACAAAAACATTGGTGCAACTGTCTTAAACGTTGTTTGTTTGAGTGCATGTGATTGTATTGGTTTCTCTGTTAGCTTAGCTGGTTTACTTTCTCATATTGAATTACATTATGTATGTTGCATGGAGTTAAATATCATTTTACTTTCTCGTATTGCATTGCATAATGTATGTTGCATGGAGTTACGTATTTTTGGCAGTAAATGTTAGTACTTTAGCTTTTCATGTTATCTTACATGTTTGTTTCAATAAAGGTTGATGATGTAGACCTAGGGGAAAAATGATATAACAAGTTGCTTATTGAAAGGTTGGATGCAAAGATTGGGCTTGTCCTATATTCTCCATTAATCATTTCTTCTCCATTATCATTTATTATCATTACTAATTTTTCTTCCAAATCACCTCAGGGAATAAACAACCATGTTTATCCCTATCCTTTTTCCTTATAAATAACCAAGGGTTTCATGTCCGTTCTATCCTATTTCTTCTATCCATTTCAATCATATTTTGATCATCAATTGACTTCTTTTATCACCCCATCGACACTCGAGGGGGAATCCTTCATCCTACTAATTTTTCTTCAAAAATTTACATGTTTATGTTGTCTACTATATTTGAAGTGAAGTCACTAACTTCACCTCAAACAGGGGAAAATGTAGACACCTAAATTCCACTTTTGCAATCTTATTGCCAAAATGCACACAAATCACTCTCATCTCTTACCAATTCCATTATAATTAGTGATTTTCCACTAATTAGCTAACATTTCTTACCACTTTGGTCAATTAACAAGCACTTTGTTGATTATGTAACCCTTTTACACATTCAGGATGCCACTTTATGATGAATCAGTAAGTCAAAATCCTCTTCAAAAACACAATTAGCGTTTATTAGCTAATTAAGCCTATTTTTCCCTTGATTTGGTCAATATATACCCTACATATTGGCTCAAACCCCTCTTCCAACCACTCAAAATCACCCCACTTTCCTCCACAACGTCTCAATAAGCTTCAAAATCTTATCCTAGCCTCCTAGTTGACCCTAAGCGGTTGATTAAGGCTCCACACCTCTTAATCACTTGGTAATTCACTAATTGTGATTAGCAAGGCCTAATCATGATTAGTAATTCTAATCTAATTTGGGGCTTTTAGTCCCACATGCACCAAAATACAAGTTTTTTCCCAAAAGGAAAACTATAAAAAGGGTGTTCACCTCATACCTTAATACTTTACACCATGCTTTGATTTGCATCTCATATAATAAATATGATATATAGCCAAGTTCAATCCTTGCCTAAATAGCCTTCAACAAGGTTAGTAGATGGATATCTAAAATGACCATGTAAGTCATTTGGAGAGGCATTTCACCATTGTTTGGAGTAGCAACCATACCAATTTGATTTCCCTCTTAGGTCTATTTAGGCCCATGTTAGGTAATTGAACATATTAGTAGGCATGTTTAGTTAGATTTTGAATTATATTCATGTTAGTTAAGCATTCCTTTAAGCTTATATCTTAATGTTACATTCCTAGACTTAGAACCTTGACTAGAGGTGGCAATGGTGTTAGCCTTCCTTAAATAGTCATGTAATTTGCTTTGTAAATATTTTAAGTGCTTTAAAAAAAATCAGTAGGAAAAAATTATATGATTGTATTAATAAAGTTTTTCTAGCATCCGATAGTTCTTTTAAATTATAATATTCTTTTATTTTCATTTTTCTAATGGACATCCTAAAATTATGCAAAATGAGTAATAACAACACCACTTTCTCATCTTATCAATCATGAAAACAGAAATCCAAAAAATCTCCTTGTACCATTGAATGGGTAGGTGACTTTGATGAAAATCTAGGGCTACAAAACCCATATTTCTTAATGCCTTTTTGGGTCCTATTAGTTTCAATATGGCCAAAGTGTTTTTTTTGAGATAGAGAATGGTAACAACTTTGCGCATCATGATTCACATTTACAATGTGGGTGTCAAGCAGGACTTTAATTGCTAATGGATATGAACTCAATCTTTGTCCCATGCCATTCCTTGAAAAGATTGGTATTTCGGCTCTAATATTAATCCATCATGTCTTTCGCTTCATGCATAAAACTGATGGCTTTGTTTGTCCATGCTTAGGTCAAATTACTCTACCTATTATGGTTGGAAAAAAATCTTAACACGATTTTCTTTGTCATTAAGATTCCCCATTTCATACAATTGTTTACTTGGTAGGCCATGGCTTCATGCCATGTAAGCGGTTCCCTCTACAGTGCATCATTGTGTTAAATTCCTACATGAGGGCATCAAGTTTACTATTTTTCCTGACCGTCATCCATACAAATATTCATGACCATGATCCAAATACTACACACTTCCTACTCCAAGAAATGATACTACTATGAACCAAAACCCATGGAAATCACTTAGATCATTTACCACCACTTGAAGGTGTCATTTGCATGATAGGTTTTGTACCAACTATATCTACACCTACCCCTACTTCTACTACTGCTATGATTCTTTATCAGGGGCATCTCCCTACATCAGACGTCAGTCTAGCTCCTCCAACTTCTCATATGCCACCTCCATCAGTATGACCTCCTTTCACATGCACATTTTTCATGAATGATTTTTATTGGGAGCATGTTCCATTTTATCCTACTTGTGATGTCACAATATGTTAACATGATGGTCTGACTCAGCTAGGTTTCACTTTCAAGGACCTTTATCCTCTAACTCATGATCCTCATCTATATTATGGATTGACTACTAACAGGTTGTATATGGTCTTTCATGTCTTCCATATCACAGTCTACCTTGCCTAAATCCTCGATCTTCTCCACTCACATTAGGGAAGTCTTAACTTGCTTACATTAGGGGGCACATTAGACCTTGATCATATTGATATATCATTTCCCATGAAATTTGGTTGAGTTTTCATTTGTAATGACTCATTCCTTGGCTACTATTCACAATAATATCACTTGTTGGTATGCACATGGGTGTCTATTACCTCCTTTCACTAACGAGGAATATGCTATGGACATGTACAACCTTGCTTCAATGGCTCTTTACATGATCAACCTAACACTATTTTTACCATATGTCTCTAGATGCTTTTCATTTGGATTTGACCATGATACTGATGACCTCCTAGATGACATTACATGATTTAAATGCTCTTCATCCCACACACACTTGGGGGACATTGCATTTATATTTCCCCCCCATCATCGACATGTGCATATTATATTCACCCATCATATACCTTAACATACACATCCACACACTCATATTGTCATTACCTCTATGATGCACTCTTACGCTTTGGTTCACACTTGACTGTTGAGGGAATCCTATATAATTTTATGTAACCTACAACTGCATAATAGATACTAAATTCACCTTCTTCACATACTATATCGTGATATACACTATTATGCTAAATCATCAGATTTAGTATCTTTCAAAGATTCATTTCGTGATATATTATTTGTGCTACATTATCAAGAGCTTCTAGCATCTTACAAAGCCTAAAAATCTCATGATATACGATTTGGCTACATTCATGGGTGCAACTGGAGATCTTACCTCATATACATCTACCTGATATAGTCACTTTTTCCTGGGATCCCTATCATGTGACATGAGGTTATAGCCATCATTAACCATATGTCGGTGATTTTCTAGTGGTTGATCATCAACTTTTATCCATTATGTATTCACACTTGGTTCATCACTGTAACCCTTGGTCTGAAGTGCATTTGATGGCCTACAAACACCTCTCAAACCATTTCCTAAAAAATAAAGATGCACACATGAAGGGGTTAACTTTCCTCAGATTGTTGACAATGGATGGACTTATAATTGAACCTCATTGCACTACATCTCACATCCAATGTAGTTATTTGTGTGTGGTGACTGAATTATGCCCTATCATTCTCTACATGCACATTGAAGTAGCAGAAAGTCTATCCATGTAACATAATGTAAATAACTTGCATGGAATACATATGGACTCTCATCCTTGCTTACAGTGTTTGAAGACATTTGTCATCTTTTTTATTAATGGATGCAATAGTTTTGATGACCTTGATGGATGCAACCTTAGGTACATACAAAGTGCTTAGTACCAGGTCCCTTATTATGATCAAAACAATATATTTATATGATTCTTAACACTTGAACATTTGTAATTAACACAAAAGCCCCACTATTAAGATAGCTCAATACATGGCTAATAGATATACCCAAAAAGTGTGATCCTATGAATAAAGAACACAAGGACCAAAATACTTCAATGAGGGATCCAAAATAGGGCATTGTTATAGCAAACTATTTAAACCAATAGCAAAACCACTAAAAAGGGTGCAACTTCAACAACAAATAAACAACACAAAATAGGCACTGCACATGAACGTGGTACATTATCTTTTTAGTACTCTAGGAATATAAATTTCTGAATACATTGAATAATGCAATGGCCGTGACTTTGTAAGGATCATTCATGTCCACTTGAGCAAGGTTTTAAGGTCATGATGTATCACTAGAATCCAAGATGTCATCAGGAATGCACAACACAGGTTGCAAAACTACTTCATGTACGTGCTACATGTATAATATCCTATAAACATCTACCTATGCAGATATCATGTGTCGTTACACCCTTACATTTCCACATTCTACACATCTACATTGAAATAGCATTTTTAAAAATGTCAACATATAGTATTACTTTGTCCTCATTACTCATTAACAACTATCCATCTTTCAGCACTTTCATATTTTTCACATCACATTTCCAGGATCATTTTTAGACATCTTTACACATCCTCTTCATAGCTTTCCACTCCTACTACACATAGATCCACATCTCTACATTCCAACAGGTTTACTCAACTATCCTTCGGGAATAAGGAATTGAAACTCACTACTTAGCCTTTTTCCCTCCTTTCATCTTTCTACTAATGTATCATGAGTCCATACCTTTTTTTTAGTAGGGATACAGTGAATAACATTTGTGTTAGGCATCACCTCTTTCTATCATCCTATGCATCTCATAGATATACATTTGAGCTACATCATCACCTTTCTAGCATACAATCCTGGGTATGATTCTGGACTTCGAAATACACCTTGTCTACATCATCACGGTTTTCTACATTATGCATAACGTGGGAACATTGATGCTTATCATTTTCTAGCATCCTTTATTGAGAAATGCTTTAGGCTAATCATGCTTCAGGGGAATCTTGACATATCTTCCCTTCAAGTGTGACATACCATAATTTTGATCATCTACACTCATCATTAACAATCATCACTCAGGGATTCAGGCAACTTTTATTCTAACCATGACAAACATCACTCAAACCATTTCTCGATGATGCACTCTTGTTTACGGTTCATTCTTGACTGCTGAGGGGGCATAAATAAATGAACCTCACTGCATACATACACATCCACTCAGGGGGTACAACTCCTATCATTCACATTGTATTCCATTCCATCTCATCCACAACATATATATCTTGGTTTATTTACTCTTGTTACATTTACTTCTTACATGTTCATTTATTACACATGCTAGATATATATCTTGTATGTCATTATCTTTCCATACACACATGCACATTCACTTGTTTTCTAGTTGTGATCACAAATTTTATAGATCTATTACACATAGCATGGATGTTTGGCACATTACCTATTACCAGTCCCATAGAGGCTCCTAGGGGCATCCACTTTCATACACTACATGTGCTATTGTTTCATTTTGTTTCATAGCACATTACTTTATCAGATTATACATGCTTTGACATACTTTTTATCTTTCTAACATGCTAACGGGTGCTTCATGTGCAACATTTTTTTGCAGGACTATTTGTTTCCATGGTTGTCTGTTACATTGCTTGTTCTTGTTTTCCTTTTCTATGTCATTGTTTGCGGGATTTTCCTTATGTCTTGCTTGTTCTCTGATTGCTTATGGCCACTACAACCTTGATTATCTTACGACATCATGCATGATGTCCCATGTTTATAACCTATTTTTTGTGGTTTACATTGTCTTCTACTTGTGTCTTAGCTTATACATTGTTTGTTAGCTTACATTTTGTCTTTTACATGAGTGTTTGTCTTTGCTTGTACTAACACTTATTTTTCCTAGCCACTTGTTTGCATGTGCCTTGGTTTCTACCAAGCACATTCCCTTCCCCCTGCAGGGTACAGTTTCAGCACAACAATTGGTCCTCTTTTGGGCCACATACTCCTTCAGCGATGTCACATGCACCCCAAATGAGGGGGGCATCATTTGGGTGAATCATTCACCCCATACAATGTTATACACAACATCGTACTGGTACAACACAATTTTTAGTTTCAGACAGGGATCAGAATCAAAGTTGGTTCCTTAGCACAATGGCCTTTCCTGGATGCCTGAAACCAGGGGTAAATACAACAAACTTTCTTAGATACCTGAGACTAGGGGGAAATTACACAATGATTGGTAGTTCAACATAGTCTATAGAACTCCATACACAATGGATTTTACAGGAAAATAGTCCTTAGCACATGCGTTTATACACACCATATGCAGTGGTGTTCTACATTGTGGGAAGCAGTTAAAAGTAGGAGGATGACATCAAATTATTCTCCCTACACTTATTCCATTTCACTGGCAGAGATCGCCCAAAAAACTCACGCATCAACATCATCTACAGGATCCTTTCTACACTCTTTCTCATCACGGATCAGGTGCACATGTTCCTTTTTCACACTTTCATCATTTTTACATACTTTCCTTACACACTTTTTACATATTTTGATCATATACATGCATATTTGACTACTTATTCAGCTTCTCTTTTGTAGGTTTTGTCTGTATGGGAAGCAAGTAACATCAACAACAACAACAACAACATCACACACATCGACATCAACAACAGGTACATCATGACATCTACACATGTGTTTCCACCCTAGGTTCATTTTCATCATCACTTTTTACACTTTCTCCTCCTTAACATCCATGCTTCACATTTTTATCACTCCACACTTTGTCTAGTCCCTTAGCACACTTTCTACATCAATCTACATGGTTATCAGGTACGCATCTCTATCTACTTTATGTTACCAAGCTTTCCACTCACCAACATAAAGTGGGGGAAAATGTAGACACAAAATCACACACTTTGGGTAATTATCTAGTCTTGATTACATACTACTATTCATATGATTCCTAAGTAAGAAAAGTACTAATTAACCCATGTCTTTGGCCACCTTTCTTTGCTTTATTACTACTTTTAGTCTTGCACCCTTACTTGCTCAGTCTTCCTTTTTACTCATCAATATTTTTCATCCTAGACACTAGCACCCAGCCAGATGCCAATGTCAGGCACCCTCATCCCCCCTCTGGGCTCCCTGTCCTCTTTGTACTTTACTCACACTTTTTGGGTCCTTTCTATCCATTTGAGCATCTTATCTTTTTGGTAGTCGGCCTTTTTGGGGTTAATTACGAAATTCAAGCAAGGAATCATATAAATATAAAGTTATGTGATCATAATAAAGGACCAAACACTAAGCACTATCTATCACCACCTAAGGTTGCATCCATCAAGGCATCTAAGAGCTCCATTGCATCCATCTAGCTCCATCACAAGGGACACAAGGGTTGGTTTTTTGCATCACACTTCATAGGAGGGAAGTTCATTCTATTCCATGCACACATTTACTACATTCTACATCTAGCTACTTGCTCACTATTCAAGTGTGACACACACAAGAGCAACCTAGGGAACAATTCTGCACACACACACACAAAACTACATTGGGTCTGAGATGTAGTGTAATTCTCAGTCATAAGTTCACCATTGTGACAGCTGAGGACAGTCTGACCCCTCATTTTGCATCTTTTTTTTTAGGATTTGATGTCTATTTGAGGGTTTTGCAGGTTCATTCTTCATTGTAGGTTTCCAGTGACAACTTGGTGATCTTGGTGCGAATACGGAGTGACAACAAAAGGTGACATCAGGATGAACATCTTGCAACACCTTGAGGACTAGTTTTCTGAGCATTTTAGTAGACCCAGGCACCCAGAAGAATAGGTCTAGGGTGCCCCATGGGCGCCCCTGTCCCTCTCCATTGATGCTCTGTGTAATAGTCCTGCTTTACATTTCCTTCATTTGGTCATCACTTTGCGTACACCATTCAAATTAACTTGTGAAACAGTTAAGTACCCTTTTCTATCTCTCATTTGCACTTAGGGTTTCATTATTTATTTTCTTAATTTATTGGGTGTAATTTCCATAGTTATTTATTGCATTTTTACTGTCATTTATTGTTGCTATAGCATTCATATTAGGCTATCCCCATATCCCATTTTTATCTTAATCAATGAATTACAATAAATGGAAACCATAGATACTTGCAACTCAATTCTACTTAAGGTGGAATTTAGATAACATAAGGATACTTCAGGTGTTTGATATGAGGCTAGCATTCAAGCTTTAGTGGTCGATCCCTGCTTAACAAATTTTGGATAAGTGTAGGTGTGCATGAAATCTCTGTAGAGTGTGATGGAAAGGAAGATGAAATTCTCCTAGTGTTTGATGAAAGTAGGTGATTGTGTGGAAGTAAGCCAACCCCCTATACTTTTCCTTTATAGTCTCTTGACAAGAGGAAGAGTAGAGTTCATGTAGAATGTGTAACTACAGAAGAGCACAAATATAATGTGCACAATTTTGAAGTAGGCACATAGTAGAGTGTGCATAAGTATTTTGGACAGCATAGACTAGATGATCTAGAAATGTGTTAGAGGTATGTAAAGGATTCTTGGAGGGGAGTTCTCTTGATGCAAAGGGAGCTGCAAGAACAATATTAATGTTTGACAGGATGTGAGGAAGATAGTTTTGATGAAGGCCTAGAAGGTAGTAGCTGTAAGAGATAAGAGGTGGCTACTCTAAAGGTATCTCAAGACTACTTTAGTGTACAAATTGAAAACCTCGAGAGGTACAATGAAGGATATTCTCAAAAAGGAGATGCTTAATAGATGATTAGGACAGTTGATGAAGATGCATGTTGGGAAAAGAAACTTATATAGAATTCCTAATAGGTTGGATAGCTGATGGGGTGCCTAACCTAGGTCATATGAAATGGTGCATCAATTAAATTGACATAGCCCAAACCTATAAGTGTCTAGGTGGAGGTAGCTAAAAGGTATAAATTACTCAATGTAAAGTTAGATATGATTGTAGAAAAAATGTGGCCTAGCCCTATCTTAGACAGGAAACATCCTTCCAAAGGAGTTCCTTACAAGGAGAGCTAGAAGTCTGGGAAAGATCCCCAGGGATGGATTACTACTTTAGGAATAATTTAACCATTTTGAGGATGATGAGATGTAAGTTAGGAGTGTTTAGAAAGGCTAGATGATGAGCAAATCCAATGTAGAGAGAAGATAAGGTATTATAGGCCATTAAAATCTAGTATAGAATGTGAGAACTAATGTCTCAGCATAGTAACAAATCCTTGAGAACACATCATTGAGAGAGTTTGATAAGAGCTACCAATTAGAGTATCTACATTTAAGCTCCTTAGTGAGTAGATGCATGTAGATGGTATTAATTCCATTAAAGAAATAAATGAAACCTTATGTTTTATTCAGTTGTGTGAGCTCTACAAATGGCCCAGGGTCATCTTGGCTCTTGTATCTCAATTAGATTAGTAGCTCACAAGGAATAACCATGTGTCTATTTTATGATGAGCTAGTTATACCTATGGATTATGTATTTTAGGATGGGAGAAAATCAAATGTAGTAGGATTCAATATTTATTATTTTGTTGTAACTTAATATGTTGTAAACATTTAATTGATTATCTATTAAAGTTGCACTATTTTGTACACAAATTTATAGTGTAAAGAATGAAAGATAGCTATGTTTTCCTCTTTTAACTAGACAATAAAGTTGTACCTTTTTTGGGTATACATTTTAAATATAATAGCCTTGAAAACTTAGGTAATCAAGAATATTAGATATTTTGAATTATATTTCACTTAGGAAGACTTAATGCTCTTAATAAACAAGACCTCTATCCCTTATACGGTAAGGTGACATGATTAGTAATCCTTTAAAGTAATTAATCTAATTGCAAGCATCTGCCATTATGATGATATTCCCAATTATATAACTAGAGAGATTTTGAAGGAATTATAAACCATAATATAAAAATATCTAAATGCTACCTCATATGTCTTAAACCCCAAGGAATGCACTGTTGCTAGATGAATCTAGGCCTAAGTAGTCTTTGCTAACATAAATCTGGACAGGTAATAAGCTTGGCACTATGCCCTCATACCCTATATATGCATTGCTGTACTTCAATGATGTAGTGAAGAAGGACTAGATTATGAAAATGCCCTTAAGAGAATGGTTGATACATCATGTTATTAAGTATGAACTATTTATGATAACTATATGAGATTATGTACCCCATACAGGATATTTGTAATTTATATGAGACTGATGTAATTATGTACAAAGATATCTTGGTTCATGGATCTAATTTAGGCCATAAAAACAGTATAATTCCATTTTCATTCTTATTGTAGACACTAAAATATATGCACTTGGGTAAATTGTATCACTGTCATAGTATTTGAATCCTAATATATACATGATTCATAATCCTATGAAAAGTTATGTAATTGAGTCATGTATTTTGGTATTTTTTCTTATGTATCTGTATACTTTCATCTCGATGAATTACACACCCTACATCCTTAGGTGCATGAGATTTGACTCATTTATCTTTTATGGCCTTAATAAACTGATGTATACTAATGTAAGACAAATAACGCCTAGGCACTCATGTTAGATAACATAAAAGCACTCTTGACCCTGGTACCCCCTTTTCTCACTCTTTTGGGTCTCTTTTAATTCTATGGAAATCTTTTACACTTATGGGTCGTCCTTCCATGTTGTCAGTTACACAAAGGGAGAAACAAGGAATCAAGCATATATACATAGTTATAGCTCTCACAATAATGTGTCCAGAGAAACTAAGCACATTGGAAATTAGGACACTAAGAGGGGGGTGAATCAATTTCAATTCAAACTTTTGTAGTACAATTCAAAACCAATCATAAATTGATTAAACTTAATATGAAATAGAAACAACACAATTCACATGAGTTCAACAAGCACACCACATAGAGAGACATGTTTTTAAGTGGGAAACCCAAGATGGGAGAAAACCCACTGAACCAATGCACTATGCTTACAAAGGTTACAAATTAGTTTAGAAACAACTCGACATGAAACACCAACTTCAAAAATCAAGCACCTACTTGACTGATTGCAAGCTACAACTTGCATGAAAGCACCTACTTTCAGACCTTGTTGAGCTTCAACTCAGACTTTACAACAATTTTGATCACACACACTTGACTTAGTTGTTGAAAACAACAAATAGTGATCCCAAATTTTCCCATATACTCTCTTACACCAACTCCTAATTGCAATAGTTTCAACACATTATCACCTTTCTCACTCTCTCAACCTTTCTCTCAGATCTCATAAACTTCAACAACAACTTACATTACAAAAATTATCTTTTGTAAACAACATAAATCACTACACATGAATTTTCCACTTCATATTCAAATACTCTTCACATGGAGCTCTCTTGACAATTTGCATACAAGGAGATGAAAAGTCTTCATGAAAAACTACCTCAAGGATGTCGTTATGGCATATGATCATATTTCAGTTATATCTTACATAGGATATCAGGTCTTTCAAGATTCATTTAGGTCAAATGATGACCAATGGAAACTCAAACTTACATCTAACAAAGAAATATTCCTCAAGACTGACCTCTGCCAACCTGTTTGTTGTTACTTAGTCAAGTTATTCTATCACCAATATGATTTGTATTTTTTATAAATTACCATGGCACATTTAGGACTTCTAAGCTTAGGTGGCATTAGAATGCAAATGTTACAACCTAAATATTCCTTATAACCTCTTGATACCTCATCCTACTTCAACATTTATGGCTTTCAAGTTTCATTTGAGTCTATGGAAGCACACTAATTATAAGCGCTAGTTTTTACAGTCATGAACCTTGAAGAAGAGTAGATTTATGTGCTCATATTAGGTTAAGTAATCATGATCATGAAATATACAAGAGGTTCATCTCAAACAACAAGAGCTTGTAAACTAACAAAATCATGGTATGGAGCACGTTTTTCAATTTTCTTCAAATCAAGAAACTCAGTCAAGTGATATCAAACGCTAAAGAGAAGCTTGATTGGACCACAAGATATTTTATTTACTAAATTCAAGCATGACAGATATTTTAGGCTTTAGGACATCTTCAACTATCAAGAGGAGGAAGAGTATCCTAACTCTTTTCATGGAATGTGCATTGAGCAGGATAATCACTTTTTACATGCCAAATACAATGCATCTTCAAGAATTGAACCAAACTAATACACAATATCAGTCAACCATGACTTCAAGAGAACATTTCAAAGGATGAAGAACATCTTATACAACTTCCCCATGTTCATATCAGACTATCTGATATCCATGGTAAATAGATATCAACTTACTTGATATCCAAAACTAGATCAATTAGGGTTTTAAGGCTCAAAACCCTAGTCATATATTTGAATGCTTTTAACACTTTATTCTTCATTTTTCTATGCCAATGCAATTGAAGAATAACTTCATCATAGGTTCTTACTACAATTTCAAGCCTTCTTTTGCATTGATTGATAGGAAAACATCATGTTTAAGGTTTAAAGCCTACAATCACAGTCCTTCATGATTATCACAAGAAAACATAAACATAGTCTTCAAGGAATGAATAGAATTACATGTGTAGACCTCTATCCTTAGTATCTAAACCCCCCTTTTGAGAATATCATTTCCTTAAACAACTTTCCACACTAAATTCAACCACTAAATCAAGGAAAATGGTCATGAAAAACAAGTATTTCTCAGACTGATGTGAACTGGTTTTCAAGGTACTATAGACTAGTCTTGATCTTGGTTTCTTGCTAATTCAAAATTCACTCTCATTTCAATTTATACTAGGATAACTTCAAGGAAATTTGTACACTACCTGCCAATAACTTGAATGTAGAGTTTGTAAAGAGATGATTTCAAGCACAACTTAATGCAATCTTCTTGACAATACCCATATAGGAGTTGAAATTTTGGCAATGAGGTTTTAGGACTTGCACATCACTTCACTAAAGTAAAGTGGATTTGGCAAAATGTTTATCTTGGACCTGTTCTACCATGTTCATGAATCCATTTCTTACTTAACCAAACATCCACAAGCCTATGCACAAGAAACTATTCTTCAAGACATCTTCAATTGGTTGATTGATTGATCTTTAACGGTATGAGTTAAGGTTGATTGAGTTCACACCAAAATAACATTGAAATTGTCTAAAAATATTTCATGAGAATGACCAAAGAAAACATCACATACCTTATTCCACATTAGGAGATTCACTTGGAATCTTCAAATTTGCACTGTATAGCTAAAAACTTGCAAAATAGAGTGAAACCTATACAGAAAATCATGTTTGAACCATGAAGAACAAAAATCCACCATTTTGGACCTAGGAGGAGCCTATCTACACTCCCTGAGTGGTTTTCATGACATGGCCAACTTACAAAATTGATTTGGAGACAAAAATTCATTTTTGTCTATCGCTTCAAGAAGAAGGTTTGGAGAGGGTGAGAACACTGATAGAAAAATGAAGAGAACTTTTTTGTTCCTTAACCATTTGACCTCAGGTTTTTTGCAAAAGTTTAGTCTTGGAGTGCTCTTAAAAAAATCCTCTTATGATTTATCTAAAGAAGGATTGTCAATTTTTTTGAGTGCTAAGAAGACAGGTCACTATTTTATCCCTTCTCACTTTACCCGGTTTTGGTAAAACTTGAATATCTTCAACAATATTCTTCAAAATTTCATGAAATTTTACCCAGAGAACTAAAAAACCTCCCTCTACATGCTCCATACCTTGATTATCATAAATGATCTTGTACGGTTAAGACCAATCTCATTTGTCTATGATCTCCATTGTTAGTTCTCAAAGACAGTTTTAGTGAAAACTTCAAATTTTCTTCCAAGAGATAAATATGCCCTATATCTACTCATAAATGATCTAGGTAGTGTTTTTAGGCTCCTAACATTATTACATATGCTTTTTCATGTCTTGCTTTGATCTCATACACCTCATTAGGCTCTAGAACTAGGCCTAAATGGGATAGTTCTCAATTGTGACTTGCAACACATGACATGATGATCACCCTAGATAACTATGCTGTGCAGGACATTCAGTCCTCTGTATCTCATGCCAAGGCCACCCGTGTCCAGGAATTTTCTGCCTCATGAGGTTTAAATTCGACAGTACAGGGTTCAAGGATCGAACCTTTGTCTTTAGCATTTACTGTGCCAGCTGCTCATACCTGCAATCAGGCGCTGCACATCATATCAACCTCTAGTTTGGGTTCCAGAGTAAATCGACACAGAAATCACAAGAAGACCTCAGCATACTTTTGGATCAATGAAATTGATTCAAGGTGTGCTTGTCAATCAGCAACGAGAGTTTAGCAAGTATACGACAATTTGTCGTCACATCAGCAAACATGAAAGTACAATAACTGTTGTCCTATGCAATAAATCACAGCATGCAAGAATCCAAGTTAGCAACACATTCTCTTAAGATCAGAACATATCTTAACATGTTTGCCTTCATTTCAATAGTTATAACAGTATGAAAAATATTCACCAAGTTAACTTACAAAATCAGAGTGTTACATTCTTCCCTCCTTAAAGAATCATCGTCCCGATGATCAGATTAAACAAATCAAGGAGTTCCTAGGAAAAATTTCAGTTATTGTCCTTTCATTCATAAGTTCATACCAAAAACAGATTCACTCTTAAAAACAACGTTTTAAGACAACTGTACAATAGACTAATAATTGTCTAAATTTGGTAGAATTATCAGTTCCTTGAATTTCAAATTCGATTAAACAGGTGTGGAAAAGTAGATCTCATTTCTTTGAGATTTTCCCAAGTTGCACTTTCTTCGTTGAACTGGTCCCACTGGACCTTACATTGGTGCACTTCACGATTTCTCAAGTACAACTGGCGAGTTCCTAACACTCGAATGAGCTTAACCACGATTATTCCTGGGTCTTGGACCTGCAAGGAATTCCAATTTAGCACATGTGATATATCTGTCACGTATTTCTTAAGCAAAGAATATGAAAAACATCATGCATTTGAGACAAAGCAGGAGGTAATGCTAGCGCTTGTTACCTGTCCAAGTTAATGCACCAAACTAAACACAAAAACCCTGAAAAACTCCAATAAAATCGATACCTGATGGATAAGATCCGAAGATGTAGACGAATGAGGAAGCCGATGTAGATAAGACGGGCGCACACGAGCAATTCGCACAATAGATCCGAGTAACCTGCAAGACACCGATGCTTGACAGAAAAAGACGGCGTTAAGAGATATTTAGGTGGACTGCCCGAGAAGCGGGTCCGGGAAGCGATAAGCTTCCTCGGCGGATGTCAGTCCACGTTTTCAATTAAGAAAAGAAGCATACATGATAAAAGATGTAAGTAAAAAGCTAGATTTTCTGATTGCAGTAATAAGACAGAATCTAAACAGCAGACAGAAAGTACAGAAAACAGGGAACTATGAAATAATGCGGGATTTGTGTTACCTGTGTCCTTTTACCTGTCTGCAGGGAAATCGGCGTCGACTGGGTAGAATCGGCGTCGACTGATGTGGTCGGCGTCGATTGAGACGAATCGGCGTCGACTGGGTGAGATCGGCGTCGACTAAAGGCAGATCGATCAATCAGGGACTGTGCGATAAGATTCGGGAATTAGAAGGTGAATGTGGTCTGCTGGATGTGCCGAAGTTGGCGAGATACTGGAACAGAGTCACCAGATGATAGATGGTTGTGTGCGATGTTGACGTGATGTGGGCAGAGTAACGGTGCTCCTCTCAGGGATTGATTCGGACAGGATCTGCCCTTACTTGACACCCTTGATGCTAAAAGATCTCTCTTTCTTACAGCCTGTGTCTCTCTCGCTCTCTGTTCATGCGTAAGTGCTTCCTTTTTTCATCTGTTCACTTTTTCGCTCTCTCTTCGGTCCTTAGAACTGAGTTCTGGACTTGCTTTTATAATCGGCGCCGCTCCTAGAAAATCGGCGCCGACCATATGGGTCGGCGCCGATCGCGGAATAGACTCCCGAGATGGCCAAAATGAGCGATTTCAAGAAAGATAAGACTTACCCTGAATACGGGAAATATCCCGCTTAGGGAAGAGGAAAAATAGATGTGATACATAGATAGAATAAATTTGGGGTAGATAAGTGATTAAGATGCATGGGAAGAAGCGTAATTAAATATTTAATATTTAATCACTCATGGGTAAGATATGATGGGGTGAATTAAATTTAGAGTAAGTGATTAAATCACAAATTGGATAATATCCCAAGGGGATAGTTGGTGACGTAAACGTGCCCCAGGTTACCTAAGCAAGTAAATGGATGAGAGGGACACTAAATTGAGTAACCAATTTTAAGTGTCTACATTTTGCCCCTTTTTGTCAAGTAACTTGCGATAAGCAAGGTTATGAGACAAAAACAAAGGGATGGAAGAAGGGAAGAATGTGTGATGATGTGATCCCCCTCAAACTAGGGATGGGATGGGTGATAGAACAAACGATCCCAAGTTTGAAAAAGGTAGATGAAAAATGCAGGATGCCCCAGTCGGATGTCTGGAGTAGATCTGATCATTGATGACGCATAAAAACAAATAAAAAGGCAGCAACCTAAGGAATTCACATTGGTAGGACAAACTAGACGGTCTCCTCATGAGACGACGTTAGAGCCTACAGACCCGCTTAACTCTAAGTTGTCAAAAAGTACGAGTGTCCCATGCAAAGGGAACAAACCCGAAATAGATGGTGATATCAAAAAGATGTGCCAAAAGGCAAAATTCAGCACACAACAATGATCAGATAGATAAGTAAGCCAAGCATCAACACTATGGCAAACAAATATGGAAAATCGGCGGCGACCAAATTAATCGGCGACGACTAAAACAAACGGCGTCGACCCAAAAAATCGGCGCCGACCAATCCAGGCACATATAAATATGCGAACGGAAAACGTAAACGATTTATTTTCAACGTGACGATTGATTCAGAGAGAGTCAGAATCTGATTTTGAGCGCCATGGAAGCCTCTGGGAGCGGTCAGAAGCGCAGGAGGACACGACCAGGGGTAAGTGGTCATTCTTGAACCCATTGTACTTGAATTTTTGTTTTCATTGGATTTTTTTTTTGTTTTTGGGAGGCCGGGGTCCGGTTTATGTCCGGACAGGCAGTCGGCGCCGATTGGTAGAATCGGCGTCGATTGTAGCCTGAGCGGCGTCGATTGATATAATCGGCGTCGACTCACATAGATCGACGCCGATTATGTTAAATCGACGTCGATTGGATAAATAACTTCTATGATGATAGAATTTTGTTTCGTATGTTCAGATTTGGGGAAATAAGAGACTAATTATGCTTTTGATGTCGTGGATGCAGGCACGAGAGGCTCTACATATGAGGGATGCCATTCCTGAGTTATTGGAGATGATTCTCCCTGATGTGACTGATGCAGATTGGTGACATTTAGAGCTAGCCGGGCTCGGGGGTTTCCGGTATTACAGACGAGTGCCACGAGATGTGGAGCTCATGCGGGCACTAGTGCGACGGTGGGACAGCCATACGTGCACTTTTTGGTTCAGGACGGGTGAGATGACCATCACCCATGAGGATATATTCAGGATTCTGAGACTGCCGATCACTGGGGACCCGATTGAGATCACACCGCGAGAGCAGCAGCAGAGGGCCCTAGTGCGATTATACAGAGACAGGGCAGATGACTCAGAGATAGTATCTGGGGCAGTGAGGATAGCCTCACAGTACAGGCAGGATAGCCCTCGGAGTAGGCGGATAGCCTTGATTCAGATGGCTATCTCCTACTTTGCCCTGCCAGATTCAGGAGGTGGGAGATTCCCATTGTTACTGTTAGACTGTGTTTGCGACATCCTGCAGTACAGACAGGTTTTTGCCTTCGCTGATGCCCTGATAGCTCAGATATATCATGAGCTATGGATGTACACCACTGGCCGGAGGACAGGGATTGACGTCAGTTTTGTGCTCCATTGCTGGGCATATGAGCACATAGCGGTGATCAGGCCATCCGGGCTTCCTTGGATGCCAGCAGGAGTGGGAGGGATTGATTATGGATTTCGGAGATGGCGGGCTGACATGGCCGCAGGGGATACAGGTAGATCGGCCGAGTGGTACTCTGAGCGTTTCAGGACGCTGACACCAGATCAGGTCATCTGGAGGCCATATCGGGCATTTCCGACATGGGCTGGTCAGGATGCCCACTTGGTAGCATTGAGACGGAGCCGGGTGGTCAGGGGCCGTAGGCCGGATATGTGGGAGCGAGTCCCGTTTATGCGGATATTGAGGCAGTTCGGCCTAGTACAGACAGTGCCGACCACCTACACGCCATATAGGCGGGATAGCAGGGAGACGGATTTGCCGATTTTGATCCCGGCAGACCCATTGAGAGAGGCCCCACCCTCTACAGACAGCGATGATGACGCAGGGGTAGATGAGGGTTACGCAGCATGGTATGACACCGAGCTACCACGACATCTCCCGCCATCTATAGATGCTGACGAGGAGGACATAGCTGCGATGCTGGATAGACTAGAGGGAGAGCATGCCACCCTTACACAGACACATCAGGTAGCTCTGGAGGAGATCAGGGCTTTGACAGAGGAGAGGGATGCCCTGATTGTGGAGAGAGACACCGCTCGCCAGGAGCGAGATATAGCGATCCAGCAGAGGGATCGCTACTTTCGACATAGGGAGGCCCTCAGGGCCAAATATGGAGAGACCGGTGCCACGTCAGAGTCCGGTACACAGGGCACGACCCTAGGAGGAGCACCACCAGCAGCGCCAGCAGCCCCAGCAGCACCAGCAGCATCGTTACGAGCACCGGGTACTGTGAGCCTGAGCACATACCAGTCTCTCCTCGCTGAGGTGAGATACTATGAGGATGCCCTAGCGCAGCATGCCCCAGATGTGCCTCGGTACGGGGCGAGGAGGAGAGCAGCGACGGCTACAGCGAGCGGAGCCTCAGGTGGTGGGAGCACTGGGAGAGATCGAGGTGCGCAGAGACCTCCAGCAGCAGGTGCATCGAGCTCGATAGGCGGCGGCCAGGAGAGACAGCCAGGTGCAGAGGAGGGTGGAGGAGATAGTGTCCTCCATGCATCGGACTTTACTATATAGAGATTGATAGATTTTGTATCTGTATAGTGATGTAGCCTCGATTGGAAGGCATTGTATAGATGGCTTGATTGAAAGCCACCCATTTTTGTACAGACACACATGTATACATAGATTCATCATGTTATTTGTCATATAATTGTACTCATGCTTTTAATTTTGATATACATGGATAGATGGATATAGATATAGACTGATAGAGGATAAAATAGATGTGATTGGATAGATATAGACTGATAGATGATAGAAATAGATGTGATTAGATAGATTGATATGTGGATATAACTTTGATAGATGGATGTGATGTAACTTGGATGTACATGTGTTTGATGTATGGATTAGATATAGATAGATGTATGTACCTTGGATGTACATTTTGATGGATAGATAGATGGATGTGTTTGATGTATGGATTAGATATAGGTAGATGTAATGTACCTTGGATGTACATTTTTTTGGATAGATAGATATGTGTTTGATGTATGGATTAGATATAGATAGATGTAATGTACCTTGGATGTACATATTTTTCGATATTTTGATGGATATAGATAGATGTGTTTGATGTATGGATGTAATTTTAATGAAAATACAGATAGATGTTTTGATAGATAAGATGAATTTAGATAGAAGATAAATTTTGATTGAATTAACATGTGAAATGTCAATTTAACTGGATGCAAGACAAAGAAATGGGGAATACTCTTTGCAAGAGCCAAAGATGTAAATGGAAACAACCTTGACTTAGAAGAGAAGATACTCGGATAAGAAAAAAAAGATAAGTCGGACTTCCAACCGACCATAGATAAAATCCAGATAGGAAACCGAAAGACCAAGCATACAAGGCCCTATATAAGATTAAAATAAACCTGACACTAACTAGTCGCAAACCAGATCTAGGATAGAAACGGAAAGAAAAGTAAGTATCTTGTCGGAATTTACAAGGGACAGAATACATGTCCATAGTAGGAAAATAGGATTCTCCATATGATCGACAAAAGGTCTTAAATCTCAGCTTCATGATTTTGGCAGAAAAGCAAACTGATCAATGCGGGAAGTTTGCTTGATATGGAAAGACTGATCGATACGGGAAGTCTTTCAGTGATGCTAAAAAAGTGTATAAACTGATTAAAAGACTGATCAAGAAGCCTTGAATATTTCTTTGAGGAACAGCCGTCCTTCAAGGGAGCGGTCTGTATTTTGAATTTTAATGATAGCCATCCTTCGAGGGTATGGTCTATATTTTTAGAATTTTTGATAATAGCCATCCTTCAAGGGCATGATCTATTTTCTTTTTGATTCACTTGATAATGTATGGATAGCTGTCCTTCAAGGGATCAGTCTATCTTTTGGATAGCATCTTTTTTTTTTTTTTTTTTTTTTTGAAACTCTTCTTGGAAGAAGCTGAGTTTAGACCTAGATAGATCAGATGGAGGGGAAGAGAACATAGAAGAACATGCACTCATGCCCCGAGTAGATCCGATTAAGATAAGTACTTGGGACGGATGAAGTGGTGATTAAGGTATTCCTACCATGAGGAGGAACATATCCAAAAGAAACGTGCAATGAGTAGAGCCGCGATACTCATATTTAAGGTAAACGAGGCAATAGGCGGAGAACCACACAATTTCGAATCACCACGAAAGTAGATGACTGGTTATTAGGACGGATGAAAGATCTGTGTTGCGACTAGATTTGTGTAAGATAGATTTTAACAGTAGAAGGGCCGTAAATGCAAAGCATTAAGAGGTTCCGCTTCAGGTATACCATCCATGGAAGATAAACGATAAGCCCCAGACCCATATTTATGAGTGATAATGTACGGGCCCATCCAGTTGGGAGCAAACTTACCCCGCTGACTTCTTTCGAGTGTAGTGACATTTTGATTTTCCTTAAGAACAAGGTCACCAATTTTGAAGTCACGGTGTTGCAAGTGCTTGTTATAAGCACGCTTGACACGTTCAAGATAGACCTGATGATGCTCAAGAGCGTTGAGACGCCGCTCATCTAATAATTCAAGTTGTGCTAGACGATTTTGACGATAATCCTCATCGGAGACAAATTCTCTGAGAGAAACACGGAGAGATGGGATTTGGACTTCCAAAGGAAGGACAGCCTCAGACCCATAGACGAGAGAGAAGGGAGTAGCACCAGTAGGGGTACGAATGCTAGTCCGATAAGCCCAGAGAGCAAAAGGGATATGTAAATGCCAATCCCTACCAGCTCGACTAGTTACCTTTGCGAGGATATTACGCAAAGTTTTATTGGACGCTTCGGCCTGACCATTAGCTTGAGGATAGTATGGAGAAGAAAAACTGAGCTTGATGTTGAAAGCGTTGCAGAGATTCTGCAAATCAGCGTTCTTGAAAGACTTACCATTATCTGTGATGAGCTTATGTGGAATGCCAAAGCGACAAATGATGTGTTGATAGACGAAATCAACTATGGGTTTAGCCTTTGTTGAAGAAAGAGGGATAGCTTCTACCCACTTAGTAAAGTACTCAGTGGCAGTAATGATAGAATGATGACGCTGTGAAGAACGGGGATTGATGAGACCAATAAGATCAAGACCCCACTGCGAAAAAGGCCACAAATCCGCCGCAGGTTGCAAAGCTTGACTAGGGATGTGTGTGAGATTGGAATGTTGCTGACACTTGACGCATTTCTTAGTGTATTCACAACAATCTCGATTAAGAGAAGGCCAATAATATCCCAAACGTAAAATGCGCTTGGCTACAGCTAAGCCACTAAAATGTCCACCACAGATACCGTCATGGACCTCCTGGATGGCTTTAGATGATTCACGGGTTTTGAGGCACCGAAGCAAAATACCATCAAAGCCGCGTTTGTAAAGAAGGCCGCCTAGAATAGTATAGCGATTGGCGCGTTGGATAAAAGACCTTCTACCATTGGAAGTCAGATCTGGAGGAAGCACCGAATGAGATAGATAATCAACTATCTGTTGATACCACTCATCCTGAGTATGGGTTGTGACAGCATTGATCGAAGTTAGTTGCTCAAGATGAGATGGTTGATCTAATCGTTGCACAGCCACATAAAGACGCGAGTCTTCGGTAAAAGGCGGGATAAGTGAGGCTAATGAGGCCATTGTATCTGCGAATCGATTTGCAGTGCGAGGAATAGCTTGGATAGTGAACTTATCAAAAGATTGGAGTTGAACGAGAACGATATCACGATATTTTTGAAGGATATCATTTTTGCATTGATAGACGCCCGTGACTTGATTAACGATGAGTTCAGAATCACCGAAGATGTCAATATGACGAGCGCCGAGATTAATGGCATTTTGAAGACCTAAGACAAGAGCTTCGTATTCAGCCATATTATTGGTGCACTCAAAGTTCAACTTGTGTGCGACTGGGATAGGCGTACCCCAAGGAGGAATCATCACAAAACCTGCACCTCCCCCTTGCTGGCATTTGGATCCATCAAAGAAGAGCTTTACTTTAAATGGAGATAGACCAAAATCAATTTGTTGGATATTTTCATCGGGGAATTGAGCAGGGGGGTCTTGAGTGTCCGGAAGAGGAGCATCAGCTAATTGATCTGCAATAACCTGACCCTTGATAGACTTTTGCGGGATAAACTCGAGGTCAAATTCTGTCATGAGCATAAGCCAACGAGTGATACGATCATTGTGATAAGGCTTTGCATGAATCGTCTTAAGTGGATTGACACTTGTGACAATGTAAGTTTTGTGATTAAGGAGGTAATGACGAAGCTTAGAAGTTGCGAAGAAGAGAGCACAACATAGTTTTTCAGCTTCGGAGTAACGTGTCTCATACTCATGGAGGGTACGACTGATGTAATAGACAGCTTGTTCTTTACCACAAGTGTCCCGATGCGAAATCATGGCTCCCAGAGCATGGTCAGTCACAGAGATATAAAGATAGAAAGGCTCCCCCTCGCGTGGAGGTGTAAGCACAGGTGGAGAAAGAAGATAAGCTTTGAGATCATCAAAGGCCTTTTGGCAATGCTCATCCCATTCAAAATGAACATTCTTACGGAGGAGATGGTGAAAAGGTTGACAACGGTCCGACAATTGGGAGATAAAACGACGCACTGACTGAAGACGTCCTTGGAGACTGCGGAGTTGCTTTAAGTTAGAAGGGGGAGGCATCTCAAGGATAGCTTTTATTTTTGCGGGGTCCACTTCAATACCCCTAATGGAAATGATAAAACCTAAAAGTTTACCAGTGAGAACGCCAAACACGCATTTAGATGGATTTAGACGAAGACAAAAGCGGATAAGCCTCTCAAAGAGAGGTGCAAGGATGAAAAGATGATCTTGACGACGTTTGGATTTACCGAGGAGATCGTCAACGTAATCCTCCACAGTTTTGTGTAAGAGATCATGGAAGATGTAGGTCATTGCTCGTTGATAGGTTGCTCCTGCGTTCTTAAGACCAAAAGGCATGACACGATAACAAAAGGTCCCCCAAGGAGTTATGAAAGAAGTCTTATGTTGGTCTTCTGGTGCGATGAGAATTTGATTATATCCAGAGAAACCATCCATAAGAGAAAGCATCTCATGACCCGCAGTTAAATCTACGAGTTGGTCGATATTAGGTAGAGGAAAATCATCTTTTGGACAAGCAAGATTAAGATCCCGGAAGTCGGTACAAATTCAAATTTTCCCAGTAGCTTTAGTTACTGGTACTACATTGGACACCCATTGTGGATAATCGATGGGTTGGATGAAGTTAGCCGAGAGCAAGCGCTGTAATTCTTCTTTAACAAGAAGGGCTACTCTAGGGTGCATTTTACGTATTTTTGCTTAACTGGTTTGATGTTGGGAAGAGTAACGATATTGTGGACCACAATATCGGGATCGAGTCCTGGCATATCCTCGTATGACCAAGCAAAGGCTTGGCGATGTTTGGAAAGAAAAGTGGTAAAATCTCCTAACTCCTGTGGATTAAGGGATTGGCCGACCTTAATGATGCGAGGGTCTTCAGAAGTCCCTATATTAAGGTCGATAGTGGCCTCGTTGAGAAGCGTAGACGAGTCAGAAGGAATAGTCTTGGGAAGATATGAATCCTCTGCCCCCAGATAGGTGAGGACGGAATCGTCATCCGCACAGTGGATAGTGTTGATAGTAGGAGAATCGTCTCCAACTATTTCAGGGAAGATTAATGGTATAGAAGCGGACCGATTGTTAGTCTCATAGGCTAACGGCCCTAAGGAAATGGTATTGATCAAAAAAAAAAAAGTTAGACGGGATGGAAATGTCGTCGTCCACATCAAGTGATGTTTCTGACTTAGCGGGAGAAGATGGTTCCTCAGTAGGAAGAGGCTCATCAAGAATAGTGACGGTGGCTTTTGAAAGGGGTTTAAATCCTAAACCAAATTTTTGATGTGGCATGAGAGTGGGAATGGATGTGAGGTCATGTATACCTTGTTCATATTTTCCCAGGCCAAAGCCTTTCCACGCGCATCGATATAGATAAGTTTTTGCAAACGTGGGATTCTGTAGATAATCAAACCCTGTTAAGTAAGGTTTGGTCCTAGGAGGAGAATCTGGGCGATAGTGAGGCGTATCAAGACCACCGTAGATGAAATTAGTCTGTTGATTGGGCAGACCAATGGTGACGATGCGACCGAGACCTGGTTGATATTCAGGTTGTTTGTCTGGTCTACCATACTCATTAGGTTTGAGATGGGCATCAAAAGAAAAGAGAGGAAGCTCTCCTAGTGAGAAACGCTGCAATGTCTCTTCTAGATTTTGTAAATCCGGTAGTTTGGTTGCAGGTATGGAAGAAGATGAGGCCCCGTCAGGAGAACATGCATTTTCTTTTAAAGGGGCAGATCTTGTGGTCATGTCGCATTGTGCGGAAGGAAAAGGATCTCCTGGATGAGTATATATTTTGCCCTCATATTGATATTTTAAGCATCGATGGAGGGTGGATGGGACACAATGCATTGCGCGAATCCAGGAGCGTCCGAGGATCATATTATAGTGGAATTTTCCTTCGACAATGTAGAAGAGTTCATGAAGCAGCTTCTTACCTACTCGAATGGGTAAGACCACAGTTCCTAAAGTAACTGCTAGCTGATCGTTAAATGATCGAAGGGCGAAAGGCGGGGGTGACACTACATTCTTTGGTAACTTAAGTTGCTCAAACGTGTGCGAGGAGATGACGTTGAGTGCAGCTCCACTATCGATCATAACACGTTTTAAGGTAGTGTTATTGATTTGGACTGTGATAAAGAGGGGAGCCTCCAAATCCTCTGAAGAAAGAGGAGGAATTTCCGAATCTTCAAAAGAAATGGCGGTTGATGGTCCATTCAATCCAACAACCAACTCGAAGGGCTGGGGCTCATCGGAATTCACTGCGATGCGACGCAGATTATCGATTAGAGCCTGGCGATGTTGTGGAGAGGATTGGATGAGGTCAAAAAGAGACATTTTGACCGGAGCCTGGGTGAGTTGTTTCATAACACTCTCCTCAACAGACACGGGAACTTGAGCCCGAGGTGCAGCACGAATAGAGACCCTGGGTCGTGGGGCTGATGAGGAAGGAGAAACGCCTTCAGGGGCTGCAGAAATGACAACCCGTGGTCGAGATGCTGAAGATGAAGATGGGTTATCATAGTGTTGGGTTCTAGTGGCGATATGGATTGTGTCAATTTGAGAAGGTGGAAGATCAAGTGGAGTGGAACCACTAGAGGTCTGAGTGGATCGTTGGGGCTCAGATGGGGCTAAGGTGACAGGAGGTACTTGTTCCTCCTCCTCCAGCAAAAGATCACTTTCTTCCAAAAGGTTGTTCACAACAGCTTGAAGAGCTTTACATCCCTCAGTATCATGACCCGGGGTACGGTGGTAAGCACAAATCAAATCAGAGTTAAACCAGGTAGGTTTCACTCCTTTAGGGTTATAAGGTTTAATCGGAGGAAGGGTTATGGATGAAGATTGGATAAGTTGATGAAGGATTTCGGTGTAGAATCCGGTAGACGAAGATGAGGACAGAGATGATGAAGGTGGTTCTTTTACATTAACCGACTGCCGAGGTAAAAGAACTTGCATGTTAGGTTTAACAGTCTTTTTAGGGATCCTCTTATTTGTTTGGACATTTGGAGGAGCAGTCTTGGGCACTTGAGATGGGAGTAAGTGAGACATGATTGACTTTGGTGGAGGAGGAGCCCCTAAAATAGATTTTGAAGATGATGGAGATGTGACAAATTTTGCGGTCTTTGGAGACAAAGGGGGTTGCTTGGTCGAATTTACTGATGATTTAGATAATGTCGATTTAGATGAGGAAGAAGCTCCCAAAGTAGGTGTAATCGGAGGAACATAGAGTGCCTTGGTTTTTGGTAATGAAGATGATGATCCTGATAGAAGAGGTGACGTCTTTTTAGTAGGTAAGTCTACTTTTCGGGGTATTGGTGAAGAATGTGTTGTAGAAGAAGATGATGGCTTTGATAAGTGTGTAGAAGAAGACGCCTTCTCAGCGGGCAAATCCAATCGTTTATGAGGCGTAGAGAGAGATTTTTGTGGAAGAGCACCAAGAGTCTTGATGGTCCGAAATATGGGCTTTCCTTTTTCAGGGATGGTGACAACTTCAACGGCATAAGGTGATTGTAACCTTTTCGGGGGGAGCAAATGGGGAGATACTGATGGTGTAATGTTAGATTTTGGTTGTCTCGGTTTAGGTTCCGGAACCGAGCGTATAGGTGTTGGTACTACTTCTTTTGATTTTTCTTTAATAGGCAAAGTAACATTAGTGATGGAAGAAGGGGGTGATGAAGAAGCAGTTCCTTGCGAAGGGACTACTTCTGATGCAGTAATCATGGGTGAAACTACTGTAGGAAAAGAGATAGGAAGGGTCAAAATCGAAGACGCTTCCGTCGAAGTCGGCACAATTATAGGTACGTTCACCAAGGGCATAGTTGCAGCGGGAATGGGAGCAACAGAAGTAGATGTGTCTGCAGTGGAAACTCGAAGGGATGTAATTGCCTCGAGTATTGAAAGAATGTCTGACGATGAGACAGATGAGGATGACACTGTCTCGGGTATGGATGGAAGGTCAGACAAAGGAGCGGAGAGAGATGACTCCGTGCTTAGTAATGTAGGAATATTCAAAGACGGGCTATCTGAAGATGGTGGAGTTCCAGTGATTGATGAAGTGGAAGGAGGTTCTGATTCGATTGATGTGTTCGCAGATGGCTTGGTTTCAGAAGAAGATTCTTCAGTAGAGATGAAGTTGATAGTGTGGGTGTTTGGTTTTTGAGACTCTGAAGCATTATGGTTCGGGGCATGATTGGGAAAAGGTTGTTTAAAAACATCGAGTGCCTGATTTGGGGGAGCATTTGGGTTATCCAGAATGAGCTCGCCTTTATCAATGAATTTCTGGACAAGATTTTTGAAAGTCTGACATCGTTCAATGTCATGACCTTTGGTTCTATGATAAGGACAGAAATCATTTTCCCTATACCAGAATGGGCGTTCTCGGCTTTCATCAATATCCCTAATGGGGGGAAGTTCGATCATGCGAACTTCCAACATTTTTTCTAAGATAGAGGCATATGATTCCCCCAATGGAGCGAAGGATCGAGATGATGAAGTCCCTTTTCGAGAAGATGAGGAGTCTCTTCGTGGTGTTTGATTAGGAGTGTTATCGGCTCGTGATGCTTTTAATACGATAGCGTTGGTGGATCCTTGATTTTTGTCTTTAGAAGGGGAAGAATTTGGTTTGGTAAACCGAGAAAAATCTGGTTTAGATTTAGAGCGAAGTTTTAGCTTCCCTTGCTCAATGGCGCGAGATTCAAGTTTGCGTGCCATCGTGAAGGCTTCTTCAAAGGTATGAAAAGTTTGGATCCTTAAAGTGGAAGAAATGTGATTAGCACAAGATCGAGTAAACAACTCGATTTGTTGGGATTGAGGAAGGGAGAAAGACAATTGGTTGATTATCCCTCTCCAACGAGCGACAAAGTCTGCAATAGACTCATCATCGAATTGGCGAATGTTATAAAGATCTGTGATCGAGATCTTATGCGCGATATTTATTGAAAAGTTTTCAACAAACATCTGGGCCAATTGAGAGAAAGAAAACAAGGAATGTTGAGGAATGTTATTGTACCAGTCTAAAGCAGGACCTGCTAGAGACATAGGAAAGGTACGGAGCATAAGCTCCTGATCCTGGACTATGAGGTAGCAAGCATGTTTGAATGCTCGCAAATGTTGTTGAGGGTCTTCCCGACTATGAAATTTTGAAAATTTAGGAAGTTCCCATTGGGGAGGATAAGGCTTGAAAGCCACTGAGGGGTGAATGGGTTCATTACACACTTCTTCAAAGGAGTATGAAGGACGAACCCCTTTTGTGGAGGCTTCCAAGTCTGCGATTTTCTTGAAGAGAATTTGAACCACGTCAGATTGAGGAGGAGGCACATTGGTATGTCCTACATAAGAAGCAAATGGTGGATGTTGTTGAGGTGTCAACGGGGGATTCATCTGTTGATGGATAGGATGATAAGAGGAATAACCAGGTGTTCTGGGTGACACCGGGTGGGGTATTTGCTGTGAAGTAGCTTGCGTATAGGCAGGCTGTGGGATAATAAGTGATTGAGAAAATGAAGGTTGGATGACGGATGGAGCCTGTGATTGGTGGACTCCTATGTTTGTTGATTGGATCGGGACAGATTGAGGAACATGAGTGCCGACTTGATTGGACATATTGGGGAACAAGACCTGAAAGGGGCCTTCTACTGCCGGATTAGGTATTAAGGGTGCCGATGTTAGAGGATGGGCGAAGGTCACAGTTGCTGGAACATTGGAAGAAAGACCCCCTAGAGGACGAGAAGTAGGAGCCAACTGACTATTCGGAGGGGGTTGGCTCATGAAGAGGTACTGACCTTGGGACACGATGGAGGGCATAGATGAATTAACAGCAATATGCGGGTGTGCAGACGCATTCATTATAGCCAGGGCAGAAGGCCTCTCAGAAGTAGGTTGTGGAATATTCGAGGTAACTGCGGTGTTAGGAATAGGTAAGACTATTTGAGAACTAGTCGATATGGTAGGTGGAAGAGAAAAGGGAGGCATAGGGGCCTCGCCCTTCTCCGTGACTCGAGGCAAGAGAGATGATGCAAACTGCTCTACAAAGGCCTGGGGTGATCCACGAGGATAATCGTACACTTGTTGGATTGGTGGTCCTTGATCAGATATTTGAATAGACTTGTGTACTAGGTAGTCCATGAGGGCTATCGGATTGCGGTCGAGGAATGCCTGGAATTCAGGATCCCCGCGGGGAACATACTCCGAGCCAGATGATATTTCTGAAGGACTAGGGGAAGCTGGACGTGATGGGATTGCTTTGGCTTGATAGAAAGGATTATATGACCAGGATGGGGAACCAACTAACAGCGGTCCCGAGGAAGATTGGGGGGGTGCCGAAACCTCCACACTAGTGGTGATCTCGGAGGAAGAAGGAACCAGTTGAGCCATTCTTCTAGATTGTGACCGAGTGATAACCGTCATAAACACGCAGAAAAGAAGATTGACCTAACTAATGCACAGACAATTCAAGCAGCGCAAGTGATTATCTCCTTTAAATTTTGATGCTTTTAAGAAAAGAAAATGTTAGGGAAGGCTTTTTAGAACAGGAACTACTCAGATAGCCAAACTAAGGATGGTTTGGGTAATGTTTGGTGAGGAGTCCCGAAGGCACTTCAGTAAAAGACCGGTACGTGGCTTGATATAGGGGCCTACCCCCGCACTTCACACACCGCTGCGATAAGGGAGTCGGGTGCTTTGCCAATATATACCAAAATCTTCCGTGAATTTATAGCGCGGCCCGAGTACCGCGTAGGCTCTTCCTCTTGGATATCACTTCCAAGTAGGCGAGGCCAGGGAAGGAATTTTTGTTTAAATGCTTTATACCTAGTGATTTTGGCTTTGTGTGCAAGGGTGAAAAATAAAAATCAAATAGTGTCACTACCGATTTTGATCAATTTTCCAGCCTAATTAAAACTAGATGAAAAACATGCAGCAATGACAAAGAAAAAGTTCTTTTTTAAGCACTTAAAAACGAAGTGTTTGATTTCGATGAAGACAAGTCAAACTCTCTCTCTCTCTCTCTCTCTCTCTCTCTCTCTGTCTCCTTGGCATTGTTAGATTAGGATTAGATTAGCTTGCCTGCACTGGAATAGCTTATGGCAGGTAGTTTAGGAGAAGGAACCAGCCTTCTCTGGAGATTCCTCTCTCAGTTTCACAAGTCCCATGCTTGGAGAGAGGTTTCCATGTTGTGCAATCACATTGGACGCTAGAGTGATCAACCTAGAAGCCTGATCTGCATCCAGGGGTGCTGTGATTTTGCATCAACAGGAATGACATCATGTGAAATCTTGAAAAGGGAATCAAATTCAATATCAATGGCCTTGACAAACCTCTTTCTTTTCTTGATTTCAAAATTAACCCAAAAAGGGGTCTCCTTCACAAATTCTACATACAAAAGCCTGGAGTCTGAAGCAACATTCACATTATTCTCGATATTATTGGATTCAACAAGAGCCCTTTCCAAAACTTCAATATCCGGGAGAAATAGCTTCGATATCAACCTTTTGAACCTCAGGGGGAGATTGAGAAACCTCTTCGTGAAACTAGAGATTTAGAAGCGTTTGGTATTTGGACCACTTGCACTTGAGTAGACTCTTGTGCATGACACAACTGAAGAGTATTTGTTATGAGCTTCCTTGAACTATCAACAACGTGAGTAGAGGAGTCTCTACTCGAAGTGGATATCCCTGATACACGTTCTCTCCCTTCACTAGAGCCAAAGACCATTGAATGTTTCTCCTCGCGACACCTTCTTTGGAGAAGTGGATTTGGGCAACCATTCTTTTCTAGCTTGATGTGTATGGATAGATGGCACGAAGGTTGATTAAGAAGAGGTGTTAGTTGACTGGAAGACCCCCTCGTGTTGGCAATTTGTGTGAAGTTGGGGTATGAACTTGGATTGATGGTAACTTTGCAAGTTCTCATTCATACCAGGGTATGCTCCTTTCAAGAATCGGTTTATTCTTGTTATCAACAGAAAATTCATCTCTTTTGGTCCAATCAATTCGAGTACAATGGAGTGAAGGCAACGACATCATATGAGGGATCAATAACAGTATTCATCATCATCCACTAATGAATCTGGAGTATCTCTGATGCGGAAAGTCCTTGATCTGAGCAAGGGTCAGGCGGGAAAATTATCGCTTATTACTTTGTGTTCATTTGAACTGAGCATCGCATAAAGTATTCCATGGTGGGATTATGCTGGTACTTTGCTCCAAGAGCCTTTTGCATGTTTCCATTGATGTTGAATTGGGATCACTTCACAAATGGATGTATGGTAATGAGAGCAAACTCCTCCATGAGTTGTGCACTGAAGAGATTCAGACATTGGTATTCCCCAATTTGGATTGGGAAATGGATGCCTGAACGGTGTTTGTCACTGAGAAGACAATGAACTTGGAAAAGTTGTCGCGCAAACTCCATCAATACCCACTTATCACTGATGTACTTGGGAATCTTCCATGGAGTGCTTGCAAATCCGCTCATGCGAATGTAGGAAAAGGATGGAAATTGAATAAACCATGTTCCCCACTGAGAAATGACAGCCATGGCATCTTTGGAGAATCTTTCTTCCAGATTTCTATTCAAGTTTCTAATAACGCGGAAGGTGAAAGTATTGTTAACTCTCCTAAAGTGATGAGAGCTATTCTTGAAACTCAACTATGGATAATAGTGAAAAACACTATTTGATGGACCTATGATGCCTTTCATTTCTAGCCTCGAAAATAGCTTCCTTCTAGCCACTGCATAGGTTAGGTATGATGTCATGTAGAAATGCCTAGTCATCTTCACTTTGATTAATTGTTTGTGAAGAGTGTCACTGATGATGGTGGCCAAATATACAAACTCTCTCTTGGTAAGGATGATATAGATGAACTGATACATCCATGGGTGGAAAAACCTGGCGGAAGGTAGACCGAAAACTCGGCTTAGAAGTGTGATCATATCACCGATTTCCTCTACAAATTCTACGCGATACAATTCCTTTGGAAGCCGGTCAACACGAGGCCTCTTGGTCACTAGCCAATTGTTGTTGACCATCTTGCTCCACCTGAGGGGTTCTTCATACGAAAATTCTTGCGCTGACTTTCGAGTGATGTCATCATTCTCAGGGAAATTAGGGATGTTGAGCAATTCTTCGATGTGCTCTAGTGTGATCAAGAGGAAAGGCTCGCAATTATCCTTGAAAATTCCTTGCCTTTTGAGATCATAATGCTCCGTGCAAGCGATGGCTAGCTCAGGGCATTGCACTGAAACATGAAAAGCTGTTGCTGAGAATATGGTTTTTCCTTCGGCTTTCACCCGATCACAAAATTGTTGCATGTTAACGTGGCCAAGATCAGTGTCGGTGATATTGTCGTATGCAGACTTAACGGAAGTGGGAGGAATGACCCCCTGGAAGTCGTATTTGAGTGCGGACTTGTTTGATCTTTCTACTGACTTCTTCGATTTCCCTGTAGATTTGTTAGATTTTTAGGCCATTATGAATTTTACAAAAAAACAAAGCGGGCACGCAAAACAGTGTAAATGGCATCGGGTCTTAGTCTCTGAATCACTGTAACGCAAGAAAAATTATGACTCTTTTATCTATTATTATTATTTTTAAATAAATAAAAAAGAAAACAAGCGATTCTCGAGTTACAAACTTTTTAAAAAACGCTGATACAAACAAAATATTGAGACTAAGCTCAAATCACATACCGGGCTAAAATACTATGATTTCAGACTATTTTTTTTTTATTCCCGGTTGTAATGGCTTTGTGCAATCGATTTCAATTATTTAATTCTTTACCTCTTTGTGTTGCCTGATTTGAGTTGCTCCTCTTTACCCTCTGCATGGATAGTTATCTTTGATCTCTGAATGCGTGGCCCTCAAAACTGAAGGCATGAATCTTTATTTTCTTTACTCATGCGTGAGCAATTGCATTCCCTTCATTCTTTGCATGGGCAATGCGTTTGACAATGAATGCGTGGTCTCTGAAACTGCTTGTTGAATGAGTGGGAGCTGCAAAAATGCGTGGGAGTATGCTTGGATTCTTTGCTGATAACTATCTTGGCTTTTGACCAATGCGTGAGTATTGTTCTTTGCATTCGTGGACAATAGCCTGTATTTTTCTTTCTTTTCCTCAACCAATGCGTGAACAACTGTTTTACTTTTTTCCTTACCTCTTGTGATGATCTGCCCAAGTAAAGGCGTGGAGCTACTGTCTTTCACCAATGCGTAGCTTTCCCTTTTTTTTGGCTAAGCATGGACTATTGATGCATACGTGGACAATATTATTTTTACCTTGGCTGTGTGGTATTTCCTTAGGCGTAGAAGTTTGCTGCTTCTATTTCTACCTTGTGTGGACTTTGCTGCATGCGTTGAATTCTTCCTTTTGTTTTACCAATGCATGGAAAGATTTTACTTTCTCCTCTTTGATAGCTGTGGACTGTTATTTTCTTGGACAGGTTTGGGAAATGCGTGGGCAACAGTGTCCTAATGAATGCGTAGCCTCCCTGCGTGAATATGTGCTTTGGCTTTGGCATATGCTGTGATGAATGCGTGGATAGATTTTCCCTTAGGCATGGAAGTTTGCCTTTGATGGATATTTGCTTCCTTCTTCCTGAGCATGGACTATTGCTTCTTGAGTTGTCTGTGAAAAATGTGCTATGAATCTTTGGAAAAATCTTTCTCGGAAAACGTCTCTACAGAGGGAAAGTAATAAGTTGGAAATAATAATAAGTTGGAAATAAAGAGCCTCAAAGCTTCTTCATTACTTTCGTATGATTTTTTCCACAGAGTTTCACGGAAGAATGTTAAGAGGATTCAAGAAGCTTTCTCGTAACCGTTTCTTCTTTTTTCCCGTTGAAATAACCAATTTCCTCTTTCTCTGAGTAGTGGACAATAATTGCTAGTGGAATATGGGAAGAAGTTAACCATTTACTTGTGACAATGGCAAAGCCGGTTGACAATTCCCATCCATTTCCCCACATGGGAAAATGGGAGATATTTTGCCGTTTGACATCCGATTGGGTTGGCAATCAACAAGAAAATTTCCAACAAGCGGGGGAAAAAATGGAAACCTTGCCAGGAAAGGGAAAATCGGGAGTGGAAAGCCAACTTGGCATTCCTTGCAATTGGAGGCAGAATTTTATTTTCCCATGGCAATGGGAAAATGAGAAAAGCTCTTCCAAATTTGTTGATCAATTTTAATGAAGATTAAATTAATATTTATTTAATTAAAAACCCCAAAATTTAATTTTTTAATTTTATTAAATAAAAGGGTAAAAAATGAATTAAATATTAATTTAATTAATTTTAAACACAGTTTGTGACATGGTGAGATAAGCTTCTTACCTGAAATGGATGAAACAATGGACAAAATGATCAGGAGAATGAAACGATCGTGACGAAGGTGATAAATCACGAGAAATGACACTTTGGATTTTTTTTTAAATTTTTATGTTGTAATTTTGCAAAGCCAAAATTAGCTGATAACACAATCATTTACTATATTTCTAATAGTCGCCATGGTTGTCCCATTTTGGCCATTTTTGTCAATCTTGCCAATTTTTGAGTGTCTCAATCATGGGGAAATGAAACGAGGAGTATGAATGCACATTTTTCTCAGGATTACTATTTTTAGTAGGTACTCCCATAGAGACTTACTACAAATAGAAATTGGTATTCCTGGTGTTGGATTAAAATGAAACCACTTGTAGAAGTTTATATATTTCATTTCAAGGCTTTGTTCCAATTTTCAGGGGATTTTGATCGGCAAGTTTTTTTAGATATGAGAAAAGGTGATTTTTTGATAGAAACTTCCCGTGGATATAAAAAATGAATGAGGACACAACATGCAAAATATTATTCTTAAAATATTTCACATAAGGAACCTTCAATTCAAATCTCATGGAAATCAGAGTTTAGGAACATGAGTTATGAACAAAACTTGGTTTGGGAGATTAGGGCACAAAAGAGGGTTTTTTGTGTTTGAATGTCATAACTAGCTTCAAAAGGTTCTTTAATGTATGACAAGGAGGTTTTTTTTTTAAGTTGTACTTTTGAGTTGTGAGTGGTGGTGAGCATGAGTGAATGCATTTATGGAGTGGGAGATGGAAGGAGGAAGTACATGACAGTTAAAGACTTAGCCATTTCCTTTTTTGGTTTTTGACCATCTTGCACATGGGCACAATTTTGTGTCCCAACTATCCCAAGGGGATGTGATATATGGGGAAGAAACATGCGGCCTCACCTGAGCATAAAAAGTGGCGAACGATGATTTCCTGGCGGAGGAGAGAGAAAGAGCAAACAAAAAGCACCCGAGGGTTGAGATTGGGTCATATGAAAAACATGGGCAAGGGTTGAGCATGGGCACATTTTTATGTTCCAGATGTCCTAAGGGGATGGCACAAATAGGATAGAAAAGTGCATCCTCACATGGAAGTGACAAGTGGCAGTTTGTGATTGCACGATCGGAAGGGCTGGGATTAGGTGAGAAAGGGGCTTAACTGACCTCATCAGACTTCATAAGGGTCATGTGGTTGACTAGGGGGCTCAAATGTGCATGGGAAAATTTTTTGTCCCAAATTTCCCAAGGGGACGAGACATAGGGGATGAGACATAAGGGAAAAAGTTTTACACCTTCATCTGGTGACATGTGTCCACCCTTGAAATTGGCTAAGTCTTGGGAGTTTACCTTGGAGAGAGACTTGAAGACAAAGTTTCTAGAGTTCTGGGTGGACTTTTTGGGCACTTATGTATATGAACTTGACTCTAAATAGACTTTTGAGAAGAATGGGATGGGTCCCATGATTTTATTATACCTAAAAATCCCTAAAAATAGTCTTTTTTCTTAGGACTATAGGGTGTTCCTGCCAAAAATAAACTGTGGAAAGAAGCACTTTGGTCTTGTGGAAAATATGAAAGCTCCATCATTTAGAGAATTGAATCATATTTCCAATGGTATCTTGTTTGACCCCTAACCCTTTACGGGGCTCCCAAAGTCATCTTTCAAAGATCAGGCACTGTTTTGAACTGCAAGCTACTTTACCTTCAAAAACCTGCTTTCACTGAACTTGCCCCTAAACCTTAAAATATTCCCTAAATAAATTGAAATATGATCTTATATCCTCTATAAAATTTCTAGATGAATTTATCCCTTCAAATCTGCTCCGGAGGATGCACACCTACCTTAGAAATTCTAAAAATAGTCATTTCTAAGTCTACTGAAAAATATGCCTTGAGAAGCACTGTCTCGGAAGAACTTCATGAACTTGTTTTAATATTTCAAACACATGAGAAAGGTTATTACGATACATATGAGAACTTGGAGGATTGGGATAAGCCTGACATAGAGGGGGAACTGATCCGAGGGAGTGCTCGGGAGGGTTTACAAGCAAGACATTTGACACTAGGGTAAAGTTGTCATGTTTTTAACTTGAATTTTGCTAGGTTGCAAAAACACATGACAAATTTTTTATATGGAAGTAACTTGTGAGGATTGGCCAAGCTGAGAGAGTTGCCACACAATAAAGGAAGAAGTGGAAAAGCAAAAAACGTTGTGGAATATATGGAAAAACTACACCACCAAGTGCATAATTAGTTGTAGAAGATTTGTGCATAATACAAGAAACATGTAAATGATAAAAGGAGAGAAATTGGATTTTAGGTCGGAATATGGTCTTAGCCCATTTGTGGTAGGAAAGGCTTCCTAAAAGGAAATATAATAAGAGCAAATGGAAGAAAAATTAACCATGCAAGGTGTTGAGGAAGTTTACACAGAGAACATATGACATTGAGCTATGAAGACATTGTTATCTCAAATATATTTAATGTGACATATTTGTATCCATACCACACAATATATTGAAGTGTTGACGGTTCAAATTCTGATGATGGCAGATTGGATTGGAGAGAGAAAATGCTAGTAAGAGTGTGCGAGGAAGTGAAATGCGTAATTGACACCAAGATAAAAAAAACACATAGGAAGTACTATTTGGTCAAGTGGAAAGGTAACAATATTGAAGATACAACTTAGCTAAGTGCTCTAAATGTTGTGAAACATAACATTTTGATTCTTTGAGCAGGAACTCAAATTTTTAAAAGTAACTAAGATGTATGATGCAGGAACATCCGGGTTCACAAGCAATCCTAGATGAACAAAAAATAGTTTGAACAATTTGAGTCACTTATTTTCATTTTTTGTTGTTAGTGGGTCTCATCATAAAAAAACTATGTTGTTGGCGGGCCACGGAGTTCTAGTTTTGTATTGTGGCATTGTCAAGTTTATGCTCAAGCCTAATGTGCAATGTCATTGTTGAGTGCAATCCAATTGTACAATGTCTAGTCTATTTCATAGTCTACGCAAGTCAGTGAAGTATTTTGCACAAGTTGTTGGAAGGTATTACAAGCATAGGCAGAACTATGAAAACCACATAAGACTAAAGGAGAGGTCTTACAAGTATTGGCAAAACTGTTGTAGTGTAAGCCTAAAGGAAGCCATACAATACTATAATTTGAATTTGATGCTATGAAGCATTCGAGAAGGATCATTTGAAGCCACAAAAGTTTGGAAAGGTTGTTTGAGTTTGTAATTGGTCCTTTGGACCGTAACTTCGTTTCAATTTTAGGAGCTAAGTTTGTGGGGTTGGATAATTATATAAACAAATACTGATTGCCTTAGAGAGTCATTGAAGTTTCAAAGTTAAGTTCTTAGTAGCTCATAGAGTGATACAAGCTTAAAGCTCAAAACAAAGTAGTGAAGGTGTCAGTAAGTTGAGTATGATTTACTAAGACTACATTGCTCGTGCGTGTGTGTGTGTGTGCGTGCGTGCGCGCGCGCGTGTGCGTGTGTGTGTGTGTGTGTGTGTGTGTGTGTGTGTGTGTGTGTGTGTGTGTGTGTGTGTGTGTGTGTGTGTCCTCTATATATACAAAAACAACTTCTTGATGTATTATTTTGTTATTGAATTGAATTTCTCTATTATTGCACATATTATTTGTATGTTTTTTGTGCATGATTATGAGGGCTACGTGGTCTAAGGCGACTCTTCATTAAGCACCCTAAATGTGTTTATGTTAATTTACAACGCTTAATAAAAAAATCTAATGGGCAATTTAGGAAACAAGAAACTTTAACAATTATCCAAAAAAATGTGAGAAATATATGTAAATGTGTGTGTGTGGGGTTAAAATGAATGAAGCAGTAGCCAATTAGAATGAAGACATGAATTAAAGCTTGCGGTCTTTTAATCAAGAGTTGGAAATGAATTTGGGGGGATCTTGTGGCTATGATTGCTTCATTTCATTTGTTGAATTTATTGTTTTGAAGTCCTTACATCCATGCACTTTTTTGAATTTGAATTTTTAAATTAGAGAGATTAAAACTTGACATGATTTGTGGTATTGTTGAATATGTATAGATAGGAGTGGAGCATTAAGATTGATTGTTGCACATAAAAAATTAGAATATAAGATTCAACATTTAGTTGATATCATTTTGATGTACTTTAAATTAAAAGAGACTTATTGATTGATTTGATGCAATTATATTTCCAACCAGGAATGCTATATTACACTTAATAGAAGTACTTTCTCATGTTCAATGTTGCCTTGTTCTCTCTTATTGTTCGCTCAAAATGAATTCCAAAATAACCATATCCATGTTCATTGTTGCCTTGTTCTCACTTATTATTATTGGGTGTGTGAACCTTCTCAAGGCCGTCTTTCATGTAGTTTGTTTAATTTAGCTTGATTTCAATTCAAAATAAAAAAAAAGAGAGACGGAGGGAAAAATATCACTTGTCGCTCAACAAGGCTTCAGTATTGCAAGGTGAATCATTCCATAGGCGCCAGTCTCTGTAGAATTCTTTTCTCAATCCCAGGCAGGGAAACAGAAAAAGTTGCAGTGGAGGAATAGTTTGGTTCAAGGGTTTGTGGCTGTATGTGACTGTGGGAAGTCTTATGTTCAGGATTTGTATTTGAGACAACTGAGACATGACATCCAAGGGAGGAGGCGCGTTTTCTTGGGTGCCATATGAATTGCTGTTAATCATCATGGCAAAACTTCCTGCATTCACTCTTCTCAGAATGAGGGCTGTCTGCAAAGAATGGAATAAAATACTGTCACCCGCTAACGCTATCAGAACGATCCATCAAAATGCGCCTATTGTCCATTATCCTGCGTATTTCATTCAGCTTCCTTGGACCAGAGGTGGTATACTGGGAAATGAATACCCAATTGATGACATGCAATCATGGGTTATCGAACCTGCAACTGGAGCAGTACACAAAGTCCCCATGCCCAACTTTGTTAATATGGATTTGGCGATGCGAAGATGGGGTAATCTTGTAATTGATGCCTGCAAAAGCATATACTGTTGCTCTCGGCAAGAAAGGGACCGTGGTGTGACTCTAAGTTTATGCAACCCTGGTACTAATACCTGGAGATGCCTTCCTTACCACGAAGTAGTCAGGTGGAATTTTACTGGGATGGCTTTTGATCCTTCCACCGGCCATTGTACTCTTCTCATTGGGCATAACGGTATTAACCGAATTACAATTGACAGTTATGATTCAGAGTCCAATGTATGGTCTGTAATTGATATGGATCTGCGCATTGGTATTACTCCCATCAGAGACAGAGGTGTTTACTCCAGGGGAAAGTTTTTACTGGATGAATAAGCATGGGAATGGTGAGGTAGTACAGTTCAATATGAGGGAAAGAGAGTGGACCAAATTTCCACGGCCCCAGTGGGTTTATTTCTCAGATCTCACATATCTTGAAGACCTTACCAAGACTAACCACAGTTTGGAGTTCCAGGATGGAGGGATAAAATTTCATGCAGAGGATGACATACTTTTTCCTTCCTACTCTTGTATATTGACCGGAACCGATGGCAGAGTAGTGATGGTCAATACGGTGATTGGGTGTATGTGGGAGTTGCAGGAAGATTCAAACGAATGGTTGTCAACTGCATATAATGTTAGGAAGTGGATTGCATGGAGTTTCTGTTAACAGCAGTGGTTGGACATTGGCTTGCAGGGGAGATGAATATGGCGGTGTATGATAGAAAGGGAAGAGTTGTGAGGACTATCGAGTATTCCAAGCTTGACCCAGAAGCTTCTCCAATCCCAAATTCATGGTACTTAACCGAAAATATGTGGGCAATTGAGTTGAACAATGTATGGTGGCCGTAATGTAGGTCATTTTCGTTGTCTTTTTTGTACAAGGCTGCTTTAAGTCCCTGACCTAGATGTGGCAATTTTATGGTTTCTTGGATGGAGGAGTGCCGGTTGAAGTGCAATAGCTGCTTCTGAGGAAAGGTTCTTAACGTTAAACGTTTTCAGTTTCAGACATATCTGTATATATACATATAATTCTTGAAAGATTTAATAGATACATATTGCCATTTGGAAGTTTTTGAGAATCTAGGAAGTCGAACAGGTTTCAGGTGCAAATCTATACGCCCTAATTAGATTTTTGTATGCATAGGAAATATGTAACATATTTGGGGATTTCCTGAAAACCCAGAAACCCTAGCAGAAAGTTTATTTGCCCTTCTATGGTGTTTTATTTTCTCCTATGATTGTGTTTTCTGCAAATGCCTGCTATTCAGATTCTTTTCATGTTGTGTTTTGGCTCTTGGGAAAATATGTATGATTCACCATTTTAATCTTGTCACAGAAAATAAATTTTAGGAACTAATACTGTAGGAATTCTGGGAAGTAATTATAGCTGGCATAAAATATATCACATACTCGTGGCAAGTAATAATACATATATTTACTGCATTTTGGTTTTTGAATTTTCGCAATTGGAGTTAATCTTTCATTTCTCCTTCTAGGACAAGAGTTGGAAATGTTTTTGTTATGAAGTTTATTCTGAACAGGGTGGGACAATCACTGTGGCATGCTAACATAAATTAAGTTGAAGCATTTTATAGTTTATAATGCCTCTTTCTTCTTCTTTTTGGATATAAGTATATTCGCTGTTAACAAAACAAGTTCTTCCATTTCACATGGAGCTTCTTTAAAATTACATTGTTAATTATCAATAAAATTAGCTTCCTCTTTCTTATAAAACTTTTCAAGATTTTGTTTGTATTTTTTTGGTGTGTCATATTACCTAGAATACACAATAAATCGATGAAATGAATAGTGGTGAAAGTAAATAACTCTCTGGTAAGGCTTTATATTCTGAAATTTTGTATGATAAAAATACGAAACATAATGGAAACAGTACTTGCAATAGAATATTTTTCTAACATTTGTACAGAAATGTTCATGATTTTTTCACACTTCACTTCAAAGCATACTTCACCTCAAGGGCATTTGTTTAATATGGTTGTCATATTCATCATAAAGAGTTTTATTGTTTGAAATGGATTTCAATATGATGTCATATTCATTGTAAAGATTTTATATTTGAATTTATGAGAGTTTTACATTTGAAATAGATTTTAATATGATGGCTTTCACACCATCTTTCTGTTGTACGGATTTGATTGTGTTTGCAAGTCCCATAATGTGCAAAATTGCAAATAGTATGCTTGTAATAATCCTTTCACAACTCTTATATTTAGAATTCAAGCAGAATGGTTTTTGTGTTCTATGCTATAGATTAGGAGATAGCATGTACTGTCCAATGGATCCAAACTTCCCCAAATATAAATCAGCAAAGAAAGATGACATTTACATCACCAATATGGAATGAATTTCAAAGAAATCCAGTCTATCCTTGTATTTAAATAACGGTAAAAATAAAAATAGTTGAAAAATGTGGATTTCAGTCTGTATCTTAGTAGTGAATTACTTGTATCAGAAACTATTTTGTAATATTGGATGTATTTTTTCTGCATAAAAAATGAATAAGAACATTTAGATGTGTATAATATGCATTTTACTTTTATTGATTAAAGGATAAATAGTCAGATTCTTTAGAGTCTTTTAGTATTTGTTGGTATCAAGGGAGCCCCAAGGACTGAGGGGTATCTGTTCTATCAAATTCACCTACAACTTGAACCCAGTCTCAACCCTTTTTGGTAACACCTGAGATTTATATCTTAGTGGATGGTGTGACCATGCATTTTTACTATTATCTGTACCGTTGGACAAAGACCCATTCAATAAAAATGTATGATATTCCTTCAAGATATTTATAGATTACATACATGAAACATAAATATGAATACATGTTTACATACCCAGATCGAAAAGAATCAATATAACTATCACAGAACCAAAAGAACGCGGGCTCTATATTTGTTTGCCAAACTGGCAACATCTTATGCTGATTTGCTATAATCATTTTGGTGAAATAGTGTGTTAGGCGTAGGTATATATATTTTTAAATAATCATTCCAAATGCAAACAAGGTTAAAGCTAAAGTGGAATTTATTTTCATATAAGACAAAAAAAAAAAAGGGTCAGATAACCCATTGAAAAGTCAAACAACATGCAATTTCTTTAACATTGCATATGGTGCATTTATGCAGTGTAGTTATCAACATATGTCCATAATTCGAGATATGTTGTGTGGTTGTCTACACTTGTGTAACGACCACTTTCCAACACTCAATTCAGAAACGCGTTTCTTAGTATTCAAAGAGGTCCGAAAAATTAGTGTTATGCATAGGACCTGGACAGACAAAATATGCTTCTGCAAATAAACTGTTTCAGTCCAACAAAAGACCAAAATGCCTGCTGCATGGGCCAATACCAACTTCAAGATTATATTCAGTTATGACTGCCTGGATTGATAGAGACACAAAATGCTATTAACAAAAAGTATCTGCTGCCATGAAACCTCAAAATCAAACTGTACCAAGCACGAAGGTTTCAAAGATATAGTCCCATATGTACCCTTCAAAGAAATATTCTGTCAAATTTAAGTTTTCTAAAACATATACAATCAACTCTCCAATTATATGCAAATGGATGCAAATTATTGCTTTGTTGCTCCACAAAGGTGATACTGCTTCTGTACAGTTTAATTTTTCAAAAAACACATACAATCAACTCTTCTTTCCTCCAGATGGTCAATCTGCTACTTGCTTGTCCTGCCTAGTTTTTCAATGGTTTGATAGGACCATCATCTACTGCTTCCATCACAGGGTATGTCTTCTGCCCAACACCGGAATATGCCTGTAAGATGATCAGTATCCCATTAACCAAGGTATTCACGCCATCAGGGGCTGAAGACTACCCCAAGACACAACTCTCTGTAGTTCTTTGTGTCCACCGCATCTGAACCTGAATTTGTATCCTCGAGAATCTCTCCAATCTGTTGAATCATAGAAAGTTATATGTTTTGATTGTAGTTTCAAATTTGTTTTGGAAAATGACTGAATGAATGAAAGATTTTAATAACATCCATGAGACCAAACAGTCTATGGGACCAAGAGCTGCAAAAAGAAACTGTCCAGATAAAAACAAAACATCAGGTCACAGATGCTGCCTGCTGATATTGCAAAAAGTTAACTGCTTTCTCGATGTCAGCTCTTCTACTATGTATCTTGATTAAAAACTTGATATTTTGGTTAGCCTTTCCTCTTGAAACAGGTCCGTTAACTTGTCAACGCTTAAACTGTCCCTGTAGCTGCTCAGAATGTCATTATAAGGTGCACACTCCATAATGAAGTGCCATTCTGTCTCCACTACCCCCCTTGACACAGAATAAACAAGTTCTTGTTTCCCATTCTTATTTGGGTATTGTCCACCTACCGGTTTCACATCTAAGATGATGCGAGCTGGTTCTTAGCTGAACAATTAACATCTTTGCTTTCCATTTTAATTTCTACTCCTATATATGCTTTCCATTAAATTGATACTTGTAATTGATATGGGCATTACATCAGATATTTCTTATCCCGATGTTTGCCACATCCTTTGAAGCAATTTTGACTACATTGTATCATATAGGATTCTTCGATGACTCCCAGTTGAACCCCATGACTCCACAAGAAATTTCTTACTAAACATTGAATGAAATGGAAAATGCAGCTAACTTGACCTTTTATAGATGACCTGCCATGGTTTCTGTAATACCAATAAACAAGCACTGAGGCACAATTGCAACCATTGGGAGCTATATGATTCCATCGACATTTTACATTCCCAGCAAATGTTAGCCACAACTTCCAGTCGAGTCCACAATGTCTTCTGTTTCTTGTTGTCATCCTCACTTTGAAAGGCAACTGGGTAATAACTATATAGATTTCATTTTGCATACCATGGCTGTCTGTAATACATTCTGCCACTGGCAATTCTAGGAAGCATTTGACTCTTTGTGAAGCCCAATGACGAAGATAGCACATTCTCTTCACTTGCCTATACTTCACGTTCCCTTTAAAATAATTGAAGTGCCCCATAGAGGTCTCCATTCATCTGGGGAGATCTTTTGGTGATAAAAGACAATTTAGAATCTTTCCTCATTTTAATGTTCAAGGTCAATGTTTAGTCCCATTACTTTAATTTTGACTAAGAACACTAAAAGAGAGATTTTGTGAATTTTAGGAGCATGTGACATGTCCATAAAAAGGATTTCGTCAAAAAAGATGCACGTCTACATGCTTACAGGTTAATTGGTGCATCCATGGCGTTTTACCTCACTTCTAACATGTTTTCTATCATGTCGTGTACTAATTTTATAGAATAACTTCCCATTGTTTTGCTGGATTTCATCAAGCTTGACCTAGTTGTAATAAGTACTGCCTACCATTTTTACCAAAAATCCCTGAGCAATCTCTTCTGATTTCCTGAAGATGCTTTTCATGAGTCTGTTTGATATGGGATCTGAGTGGACATATAATCTGAGCATATTTGAGCTGTAAATTTCTGTCACCACTAACATTTGTCGGCTTCTTCTGGAGAGCAGAGGCCTTGTGATCTTTTCAGGAGTATGTTGGTTTCAACATGGATGCCCACTCACTTTGATTTTGTTTGAGATATATTAGTTGAAAAGATTTCTTAACACATGATGATGCATGTATCTTGCACTGTTTCTTGAACAAACAAAACAGAATGGTGCTGACAGCGTGTAAGAGAAGAAACTTCTCATTAGGAGACTGCTGTCAAACCAAGATGATATAACAGCATTGCCCCTTCAAATTGTAACATGGAATGGACTGCGAGGACCACGCCACCATGCTAACTAGTACCCCAAGTAACATATGGTCTAGGGGTGTGGTTGGTTAAGTTCTCAATACCGCAATTAAGTCCATCAAGGAAAGATTGGTGCCAAGGTCAGCCAGAAGATCTGCTGGTCCATTTGCCTCCGTATGTCAATACTTGAAGAAAATGTTAGGAAATATAGGAGAAGAAAGGTCTCTTCCTAAGATATTATTAAGGCGCAAAAATGATGTAGATTTAGAAAACTGCCCATGACAATGATAAGCAAATCACATTCCACTTCAAGCACATTTAAGCTCTATTGATAAGATTTTTTAGGCTACACAGCAAGGCAAACACTTGCCTCGTTATTGGTACGTTGAGGGATTCTAACCTATGTCCCAAGGTAAGCCAAATTTTATGAAAAAGTTTGATCTTTGTCGAACTTTATTCTCGTCGAATATGGACTTCAACTCTATCAATTATTTTATACGGGAAGTTTTTGACATGATGCATTATTTTATTACTGTGTATGTGAGTATATATACAAGTGAAAGCAAAGGATGGAAAACTCTCACTACTTTGTCTCTTTGATATATTTATTCATTTTTTAAGAAAATTTAAATGATAAAAATTTCTTTTGTTTGAATTTTAAAACATTTTTTTTCAAACTTTATCCTTTGGTGAACTTGAACCAAATTTTATCATCATTGAACATGAACTTGAACTTGAATTCAAAATCAAACTCAAACTCGAATCTTGTGACTTAGATTTTAACATTGAAAATACCCAAGGACTTTTTCCTTGTTCTTGTGAATGATTCCACCAACTCTTGTCACTCCCTATGTTGACTTTGGAGGCACCATTGAAATTGAACTTGGTCACTTCTAGATTTTGAAAACCAAGCTCCATTAGCGAGGAGGGGTGGACGAATGGAAGCCTAGAATTTTAAGGTCATTGCATCCTCTTTGGAGGGTTTCCTACTATTTAACTTGACCTTGGAGTTCAGAAGTTCAAAGAAAGCCTACTCAAACTTTACGAGAAATTTTGAACCAAAAGTGCCAAATGAATACTAAGGGACCTATTTTCGTAGAAGTTTGAATGAGAGGTGGTCTTCCTTTTGACATCCCAAGACACCATGAGAGATGGGAAATCTTAAGAAAGGCCCAGAAAAATTCCAACGTTTGAAGGGTCTGTTTGAAGATCTTGTGAACATGTTTTTATATTCATTTTGTAGAAAAATCTATATCCATTTACTGTTGCACAAGAACATGTACACAACTCATCACAAGTTATAAAAGTTATGCATTCCATGTGCCCACAAGAAGAGGGTATTAAACCGAGCCATACTTATTGACCTCACCATCTTTAGAGGGCTCTTTGCTATCACCACATCAGCATCAATTTAATTATTGATCATTACTTTCCACTTCAGTTTTTGAAATCACTAGCTACTTTATAAAGTTCTGTTGGCTCTTGTAATTGTAACTGATAACACCTTCAATAACTTTATCTGGGGTTATTTATGAAGGCTGGCTGAATTGTACACTTGCTTAAATAGACAGCCACCAAAACATTTATGCATTTTCATCGGAAACAACTACTATACACTTGGTGCATCATTGGCACCGGTAAAAAATGTTGCAATTCGATGTTGAGCATATCTCGCACAAGCTGTTTATGTTCTGGCATACAAGATTCAGGTGTGTTTAGAATCCGTACCTTATCATTTTTCCTTTTCCTTTTTGTTGTTTCTTTTTTTTCCCCACCTCCCTTTAAAAAATCCTTAGTTGCTTTCTTGCTTTCTTTTATTGTTCTCATTGCAACTGTTCACTTACCTCTCTTCCCCTCTGCTGCCTTTACAACCCTCTCCGTTTCCTTCTTCCTTCTCAACTCAAACAACTCCATTTCTTTGTACTTCACAAAAATTTGCTTGTATTCTTCAGAATTGAGAATTTGGAACTTATTGAAAAATGTTATTGAACTGTCCAACCAGTTGGTCGTTTGACAATTTCAAAAATTGAGAAAGGAATCCACTCTACTCTCTACATGGTGCTCTGCACCAGCTCTGCATTCTCTTCTTCATTGCGCACGTCTTTGTTTTCTTCGAATTCCCTACAATGGGCAATTACTGATGCATTTATAGTTGCTGGCACTGAAAGCATATGCATTCCTTTATTTTTTGTGACGTAGTTTATTTGTGGGCTCAAATACATCTTTCTTTCAAACATATAATTGGGCTGGTAGGGCATCACGTATATTTAATAAGGCCCATTGAACCAGTTCTTCATGTGTTAGGTCTGAATTAGCAGCAATGGACGTTGCTTTGGGATGGCACACTTAATTAGCACTGTCTACATCACGATATTATTGAGATTTTGGTGTATTTGATTCCCTCTTCAAAGTTGTGTATTCGAACACGTCTTCTCGTCTTGCCTTCCACCTATCAAACTCACCCACAATACAAAGTCTCTTAAATCATAGTAAGATAATAGAAAACACTTGGAAACAAAAAATTTTTCAACACTCCCCTCTTTGCGAGTAGTATGCTTTTTACATTACCCAAGAAGTGATCTGAGCTTCTCAAATGGTCCTTTGGAGAGTCACTTTGCAAGATATCTGCTTCTTGTTCTATTGAGGGAACATAATCCAATGTAACAGCTCCCTTTTGAAGTTGATCATTTAGAAAGTAGAATATTAGATCAAAATGCTTGCTTCTCTCATGAAAAACCTGATTTTCAGACATTTTGATATAGCTTTAGCTGTCCCAATAGATGAAAGAAGGCTCCAAATCTTTCTTACATAACCTTGAAATTAGCTTTTGTAATCAAATGGCCTCACAAGAAGCAGAGGAGGCTGAAATGTACTTGGCAACAACTGAGCTTAGAGCCATCATGCTTTGCTTTCTTCTGGACCCAGAAATCATGGCCGACCCAAGAGAGAAGCAATGGCCATAAGTGGACTTTCTCATTGTCACATATCCTCCTCGTTCACTATTATTTACAAATCCAAGTACACTAAACTCATCATTAAAATCATACATTAGTCCGAAATGTACATTATCTTTGAGATATCTCATTACATGCTTGGCTGCTAGGAATTAGTCCAAAATGTATAGTACCTTTGAGGTGGCTCATTGCATGCTTGGCTGCTACAGCCAATATGTTTCCCTTTCCGTGGGGGCAACTATAAATTAACAATGTGAATAACATAACACATATCTACTCTTGTGTTGACTAGATAAATCAAGGAACGAATCAATTGCAACTACTTATATTTGGTTAGGTTAACAAGTTTGTTACCATCTCCTAGGGATTTTAAGGGAAGTACTTTACTTCCTCCTAGGATTACTCAAATTGATCACCCTAAATGCTAGACATTCTTCATGGAGTACTTTTTATATTTTTCAGAGTATGTATTGACTTTTCATAGTGTTATGGAGCTAACTATTTGTATTGTTATCTTAACCACATAGATTGGTAGGTTTATTGCTTTGGGTTTATCTCGTGTTTATTTTTAATATTATTGGTCTTCTTTTATTTTGTTGGTCATTTTTTAGGGTCCTTTGACCCTATGATGTAGTCTAAGTTGGGGGCCAAATGAATGACAACTAAGCCCTAGCAGCCTAAACACATATTTTCTATGGATTTATCACCCATTTCATGCTATCCAAGACCTTTCGGTGGCTGTCGGCTTGACAATGGAGATTTTTGTGTTTTGATGGGAATATTTTAACGACTAAGCTTGTGAATCGCACTAAACTTTAGAATTTGTGAGATTGAGAGAAGATATAGGGCGTATGATTATTTAAAATGAATCTCTGAGCCTATATAAACACAATGACAATCTTGGTTGAGCCTTCAACAGAAACTCATATCTATTGTTTTGGCCAAAATACAGTTTTATGGGCCTCTTCAAAGGAAACTCACACATGCACATAAACAACACAAAACTCTATGAAATGTTTTTGGATTTCATATTGCTTGAAATTCAGGTCACAAACATCTTAAATGATCAGGTTACATACTCTAACAACATTCCTCTTGAGTTACAATACACTCCATTGATGCCTATAGGCATTTTCACAAACAGGTAGGATTATTTTCAAAGCATGCTTCAGTACTCTTGTCCCCCATAGGAATTTCTATTTGGGATTTTTTGTTGCTGTACCATACTACCTGAGAAACTCATTATGAACGTGGCTTTAGATTTTTCAATTCGTTGTCGCTGTTATCCCTAATCTTACAACTCTCCAAAAACGCCCATTTTCCTTGCTCTTTCTTTCACTTGTTTAATAATTTTCTTGTGGCTTCCTTCTCTCCTCTTCTTGGCTGCATTTTCCCCATCGTCTTGGGCTTCCCAACATGTGTCCTTTCCTCACATGAGATTCAAACAGCCTTGGCAGAAAACATATTTTTTGCCCTTCTCATGTGTAGTTCTTGGGCAAATTTTCCGGTATATGTAACTTCAAACTTCCCAACTTCGGGCTTTCTTTTTTCAAACGGATTTGGTTACATCATCTCCATATCGAAAACAATCAAATCCATATGATTTATGCTTTTGCTAAAATGTTCTCAAGTACTGTTCTAACCAATAACTTATGCATGTATGCCAACTATTTGAGGAAAAGCTTAAAAGGGAAAATGGAACCAAAATTTGAAATCTATTTATATTTTTTTTGGTGATGCAAGATTGACTTTTGGTCATTTCTAAACATTAATATAGTTTCTCTTTCTTTCTTTTAGAGTTAACTTTAAGTTTGAAACCATAAGGGTAGAAATTAATTGTGTATCCAACATGCAAAACCTTTTCAAGATTTACATCACTTTAATAACATTGTCAATAGTTACCATCTCCCCATTTTTTTGATTGGTATGTGTCTTTGCACAACTCGTGCACTGTGTGCTTGAGAAATTCTACTTCTATCACGTTGGGGGTGGGAGCTTCAATCTACCCGAAGGCGGGCCCCACACCTTGTATGGACTTAATAGGGTTTGAACCTAGGTGGAGCATGAATGTTCAAACTTATCCAAGTCACCTAAGTACCCTGCCAAATTTCTCCCTTTTTTGCTATAATATTAGGCAAAATTCATAATAAATACTGAGAATGAACCCTTTAGATTGTAAAATTTTAAGCCCTAAAATGCCCTTTTCATCGTTTTGCATTGCTAGTAAATGACAAACCAATCACATAACATTTCAAAAAACATTCAATCTAATATTTTGGTATAAGATTATCACATTGAAATGTTAATCATTATTCAATTGATATTATTACATATAAAGGCTAATATTCTCCTTAAGATAAGGAGTCAAACCTTATCTATCATCAATAACTCTCAATCCTTAAAATCTTCCATCTTCACTCAATTATATTCTAATGTACGATAAAAAAGATAAGATTTGTTTCAAATTTCTCCACGACCCTGTTTTTCTCCTCTCAATACAACTTGTGAGATCAAACTTTCAAAGGTTGAAATTCTATACAAGTTGTTGTTTCTTCAGTTTGTAGCAGGTCACAATTACAAATTCTCTTAACTTAGTCCATGAGATTCCTTTTCAAACCCATTGCTTTGACACCTAAAAGTCACCTCAATGTGCTCAAAGTTAAATTTTTTCATTGGCTTAGCTCGCTTACAACCCATTGATTTTACCTAAGAGCATGTCACTTCATTTCATTCTAACATCTCAATCCTCATTTCTTTACATCACTTTAATATCATTGTTGATAGTTACTATCTCCCTTTTCTCCTATAATATTAGTCAAAATTCATAATAATAAATGACAACGAACCATTTGTATTATAAAATTTTAAGCATTGATATGCCCTTTCATCCTTTTGCATTGCTATTAAATGAAGAACTAATCACCCGACAATTCAAAAAATATTCAACCTAATACTTGGTTAAGATTACTACAATTAAATATTTATCATTATTCAATTGATAGGATTACCACAAGATTACATATATAAAGGCTACTATTGTCCTTAAGATAATAACTCAAACCTTATCAACACTAACTCAAAATCCCTAAAATATTCTATCTTCACTCAATTCGTATTTTCATGTACAACTCATACACTATAATAATCAAATACACAATATTCATACACATTTAATAATGTGAGTACTTATACACATTAAACTTGCAACATTCCTCCTTAGAATGAACATTGGCACATGTAGCTACATGACTAAATGAAAGTAGAGAGGGAACCCATTGACCCTCTCACCAACCACTCCGTAAAAGGGAACACATCAACCTAGTCCATGGGCGTGAACACAAAAAGTGAACGGGGAGCCACACATATGTTCATCCTCCAATCCACATAACCATCCACATTAGTTCATAATTAAGTACAACACCTAGAGTAACATGAATTATTATACTCACATCACTTATTCACTCCCAGTGAATGTTGGACTTATCATTGACACAAAAAAAAAAATATGTATACACCCTGCACATATTGGAAATGAAATTGAGGAATGGGTTCTCATTGTATTCATTTGTAACCATTGTTCATTGTCGCTGCCACCTGACCACAAACAACATAATTGGTACCAACTGACATTGGACACCAATTTCGGCATTAGTCGGTTTGGTATAAATTAGTTTTCCACTATTACAATACACAACCCCATCGTAAATGGTTAATGAGAGGCATTATTTGTCCTCCTTCCTCCATTGCATTCATCCTCCAATGACATGTTTCTTACTCAACGAGTTTGATTTTGAAATTCATGTGTATGTCAAGCAAATACCCCACTTAACCCCTCAACCACCTCCACCCCCAACATCGCCTTTGTTGCCACCCCCTTCTAATCCCCTCGCCCCCACCCCAACATAAAGTACAAATGCATAATGTCCAAGACAACAATTTTGCCCAAAAATACATCCATACAAAGGTATATTTTATTTTTAAATAAATTTTTAAGATAAAATGACATGAATTTTACTCTATCTCTTATGAATAATACCTGACTCCTTTTTAATTAATGAAACACATTGGAAGACTATCAAATACTAAACTTAAAAAAGACATGCCTCAAATGTTTTTAATCTTTAAAAGTTCACATGATACATTAAAAACATGTATAAAAACTCCTAGACTTATAAAAAACTTAAACTTATACATATAAACAAAGTATTTTTCACACTCACCATAAGAATATAGCTTGAATAGTTCTCAAAGTAATGGGTAAATAATAAAGTTCTTGAATTATCTATAATGAGATGATAGTTTTGGATTTACTAGGATTTTGTTGCTTCATACTTTTCCATCCACTTATCATCATGTCATCCCTCACATCATTTTTGTGAGATTTTTCATTCAATCCCTGCATTTAAATCAACTTTTATTCCACCCACTGGTGGAATACATCTATTTAAATGGCCTTCAACCATTATCTGGTAATTATTATTGTTTCTAAGGTGATAATGGTGACTAAACGAGCATGTAAAGTTTTTGCGAAAGGTATATAATGAGGCGAGTTAGAAACTCTTCCTAAAATAGATATTTTCCTTCAAGATGATACTGTGGAGTTTTTTTCTCTCAATACATATATTAAGCACACTTGGGGTTTGTTAGGAGTCCATGTAATTGGTATCCATAATATGACCAAGGGGTTTTTTCCATTTTCTTATAAATATCATAGTAGGTAGGTGCCGCTCCTACTTAGTACGTCCTAAACATGGTTTCTTTAAAACACCCTTATGGTTGTTCCATCGCGGTTAAGGACCTTTCAGTTTCCTGGAAAATATCCATATGAGTTCTAGTTTGGGTCAAGTTACTTGGTCTTCCCATCCTCTTGTGGGGATTCCTTGAATAATATTATTAACCCCATTTGGCATGCCATATGTCATGAACAACAAAACAAATCTTTGCATGCCCCAACAAACACATCTGCATTAAGGTCAACATTTCCCAAGAATTAAAATAACCTATTGACATTCAAGTTGTTGATGATTGGTTTTCACATAAGGTTGTTTACATCAACCTTCATAACACCTATTTTTAGTGTCAACCACATGATTTGAGATTTCCCCTTTTGGTTCAATAGATCCCTTCAACCAAACCTTCCCAGCAAAATCCTTTTTTGAGTAACAAGAGTGAGGGTTGGACCATAGGCACCTCCTATAAATACACGTTTGGAGACAAATCCCCTACCCCTCAGCCACCTATCAAACTCGGTTCCTTTTTTATGTGGTCAATTATCACTTCCCTTTCTTTCTCATACCATTGGAAGAGCCAAGCTTCTCATGATACCCAAATGTCAAAGGGTACCACTAGCGCCAAGAAATCATCTAACATTCCTTCCCTAATAACAATCATACAACCCACCTCATGGTGTTGGTGATATTATAAGGGAAATTAACGGGGACAATTAGCACACTATTATGCTAGAATCCTTTTCTCTTTCACACCAACAAGCAATTCTAAGTAATAGACTTGCAATTTTAGACTTTGAGATAGATTTTGAGGAGGGACAATGAGAAATTTAGATGGAATATTCCTCCACATGAATATTCTCTCTTGGAATGTTTGAGGACTACAAGTCTACAAATACCTCACAAAAATTCTCTCTGTGCTCAATATATTAGCGGCTTAATCATTTAGCTATTATTTATTTATAGGAGGTGAAAGGTTCCGCAAATAGCAAGAATAAAAAATGCGTGATATATTGTTGTGTTGTAAATTAAATGTTAATGAAAAACCTAAGAATGGCTAAAACGGAGGAGAAAGAAGGAAGAGAAAGCAATCTAGAAAGTAATGCAATAAAAAACAATCCATGTGCGAGAATGTAATAGAGAATGAAGAGTAGACATTGAAGATAATATTATTTAGTATAACAAACCAAAGATGTACATCAGCATGTTGTAGAAGAAGAAGTGGAAAGGAAGGGTACATAAGGTAAACAGGGAAAAGGCAAGATTGTTCAATGCATGGAGGATAGTTTCAGGGGGGAGGGGGGGGAGAGGATGTGCCGACGAAGAAGAAAAAAGGGATGGATTAGGAGGCGGGGGAGGATGGAAGGGAAAGGAGACGAAGTTCTTCATTTTTTCAGAATTGGAGGAGGGGGGCAGAGGAAATTCTGGAGTAACGGTCGAAGGAGAAAGCTGGGGAGATACGAATGTTATCCAAGGAGGGAACTCGTGAAAGAGCAGTAAAAGTAAGGCCAGGTCTCTCAGTGGATCCAATGTCAATGGTGGCACGAGGAAGGGTGAGTCCTTGGGATTTGTGAATAGATAATGCCCAAGCCATTTTTAAAGGCAATTGTCTACGAGAACCTCTTGAAATGGGGGGAATGGGGACATGGGAGGGATTAGATGGATTCCATGGAGGCCCTGTATAGCGATCGAAGTCGACAACAACGAAAGAAGGAAAAGAAGGTGGAACTGAGGAAGGGCAATAGACAATGTCAATGATAGTGCCAAATGCACCATTAACAAGGCCTGTAGCAATCCATAAATTAGCAGTGAGCATTATTTTTTGTTTTTTGCAAAGGAGCACTATTTGTTCAAGTTGGTCGTCATCAGGATCATAGTAGTCACTTCTTCTTGTATTCAGAGCAATGGACAAGGAGATTGGAGAACTGAGTTCCTTTAGCATTTACAAATTGTGGTTTTTAACAAGAATATTTGTGGAGAAAAGGTTGGGGGCATTGTGGAAGTTTAAAAGTTCTTGTTGTGAGAGGCATGAATCGTGCAGGACATCAATGTTTCCCAATCTGGAAGGGTGGCAACACCGTTTCGAATGTTGAGAAGCAAGTTGCGAAAGGAAACTTAAGCCGGAGTAGAGCCTTGTTGTCTGAATATAGATCTCAATGATATTGAATTAGGAAATTTGCGCCAAAGGGATCCACCGTAGGAATTGCTGGCATATAGTGGAATTTCCATAACAGGTGGAAGTTGACCAAGGTCCCCAACCATAATCATTGACCTATTTCCGAAGGGCGAAGTCCGAAAATGCGGGAAGGCCTCACAAAGTTTAGGGCGGAAATCAATTTTTGCAAGAAGTTTAGGGCCAATGAAGCTCATTTCATCAATCAAAATGTATCTAATATATTTTAAAGAGTATTGGAAGGAGGCCAAAGCTTGGCCTTCAAGGGGTTTTAAATCTCTAATGGGAATTCGGAGGCTGGAATGAACGGTTGATGCAGAAATGTTAAAAGCAGCCACGCCATTAGGAGCTAGTAAAAGAAGGGGTGAAATGCCAGGGGCAGCGAGGGAGGAGAAGGCAGATTTGAGAGAGTGGATAAGGAATGACTTTCCTGTTCCTGCAGTGCCTTGAATAATGAGAAGAAGGGGTGGTAGGTTGCGTAGAGGAAAAGTGGTGGAGAATTGTAGTGAAAGCTAGTTGTTGGTCATCACTGAAAGTTGATGGAGAAGACAAGCTGGATGGATTTGTATGGGGAGGGAAAAAATGGCCTTATTTTTTCGATAAAAGAAGGGGCGATGTCGACAAGTGAACTGGAACGCTGTTTGAGGACCAATCATAAAGGAGTCAAATTCTCGGAGGCCAAGCATATGGAGGTGGTCAAGACCTTCTATTTGTCCTGGACGGAGGCCCACCAAAAGCTTCCATTCATAGTTTCTCTCAGTTTTTTACATGGTTTCTGTTTCAAATTCAGATGAGTCATCTAGAATTATATTAGGTTCGGTGTCTGTTCTTCTAACATGTGACGTCTTGTACGAAGTTTTGAATAGGTGCCAATTGGAAGAAACAATATCTAGTGAAGAAACAATATCTAAAGGAATGTTCTAGAAAGGCTTGTACAGTAGGAGCTCAGACCAACAGAAAAGGTGGAAAGCATCTGTATTAGTTGGTGGAATGATGGAAAACCTTGGGTACACCCAGACAATTGCTGGTGGAGTGCGTTGTTTCCATTTCTCATTCTTTCGGTATTTGTTGTAACTCCAATCTCGAGCAATTTGGATAAGGGAAAGGGACTCCATTGATGGAGGGCAGACAAGGTACACATCAAGAAGTTGTGATGTATCTTGTTCTTGAGTAGCCGATGCAGAAAGGCGCCGAAGTATTTTCTTGCCCACATTCAAATAGATGGTCTGGCGGCTGGACACAACAAGAGGAAGTTTGAGAAGCATGTGACAAGCTTCTTGTGCACTGATGTCATGTTCAACAACACTTTCTGTGAGCATCTTTCGTATTGCAAAAGATGAAGGGAAATCGGGGTTAGCATGTGAACAAAGTCTAGACAGCATTTGGTGGTATGTCTCAGAACGTTGCTCTGCTTTAGAGGCATACTTTGCAATGTATTTAAGAACAGCGTGTCGGGACAATACAGGCTGACAGTCAATGTTGGCTCTCCATATAGCTAGCATGGCTTTATTGTGAATGTTTAATCTGTCATCATTCCTTGAAGGAAGGTATTTAACACTTTTGTTGGCATCCATGGTCAAGGAAGAAAAAGGTTGTGTTTCCCAAGGCACACTGTACCGACATATAGCTTTGGAACATTTTTTTCGAAGACATGTTTGTTCAGAACATTTGGTGTGGCGCTGAACTCAAGGTCCTGCAGAGGGTTGGAAGCTAGAAGTTCTGAAGAGGAAAGCGAGCAGGGATCATCCTCAAGAGATATTTGTAAGAATGTTGGCCTATGCGCTCAGGAGCTCGAGGGTTCCAGGCGGAAACGTATTGATCAAAGTACAGTCTTGTTGCATCAACAGAAGCATCGTCATTCCAATCTATCGTGTCAACATTCGAGGCGCCTTCGAGCCAAAGGAAACCGTAAACATGTGCAGAACCTCTATGTTGCCATTCGTACCTATAGGAAGAAGGTAGTTAGAAAGAAAGAGAAGCAATAGAATGGTAAACGAACCATTTAATTTTGTTTACCTGTACCAGTAGTCCTTGGCTCCAAGGTGTTTCTGCAGGACCTCCTCATGAATATTGTGAACCTCTGGTGCAAGTAAGCAGAAACACGGTGGGGGTGGTTGATAATGTTGTGCGTTCTGAATCTTTGTGCGAATCGATGATCAGGAGGTGGAGCACCCGGCATACATTTATGCAGATCAGGCCATTTAGTATCTGCAGCACTAAGAGTGAAGAAGAATGTTGGTGCGCCCAATTGTTCAACCATGTCTGATATCTCCCCTCTGTATTTGGACCAGAAGGAGCGTGTTCCCCAGAGGTTATTTCCAAACTGCATCAAGGTATCTAGAAGGGAATATGGAGGGTCTTCCAGTAGTTTTTTTCGGAGGTCTGCTATAGTTGGCGGTATGCCATTTTCTAGGTTTTGTTGCATGAAAACGGCTGCTGTAGATTGGCTCCTATGGCGCATGATGAGGTTAAGCAAAAAATAGCGAAACCGGGGGTGGGAACCGAAGCGGTTATCATGGTAACGGATCAAATGGAGGGCGTATTCATGAAAAAGGACTTCTTTCATGCGAGGTTGCCTAAACATAGCCTTACCTTCAGGAAACAAAGTTGGGAATGCCATGGAAAATAGACCCTCAGTGGTGTATTCATTTATGGGAGAAAGACCTATGTCTGGCCAAGGCATGGTGGAAGGCATGTTTTGATCATGGGAGAGAAGGAACTGCGATATTTCCTCATCTTCGGTGCCTGAGTTATGGGCAGAAGGGACGAAAGAAGAAGTATGGGCGCCAATTAAAGTGCAGAGTGAAGGATCATCACTGAAATCATGTGCGATAGTGTCTGAAGAGGTAGGGATGTCCATTGTTATGGAGTTAAGGGAGGAGGAAATATCTGTTTGTTGTATGGGAAGAGCATTGAGGGCTTCATTGTCAATGAGAACATCTTTGTAGTAAGGGTCATGCAAAATTTTGTATTGAAGTGCATGCCATACACGAGATCTACTAACGTAGAAATCGTATTTTGTTTGTTGGGAGCCTGCCTTTTGCACAAGAAGTAGATCCAAATCACCGAGACGTCGAGGGAGGTACTTTGCTATGGAAGAGATATTTTGGGGGAAGCTTATAGTGTGGCCAGAGTATTTGTATTGTCCACCACGTGCATGGGTTACTTGGAGAATTGGGTTAACTCTAGCAATTAACATTTCTTCAACTTGTGTCAAAGATTGTAGTACGGATGGCTGGACACCAGGGTCCATGTTGTTCCAAGAAGAAAATGGTGTCCTTGTTTCTCTAACCTGCACCTGGAGCAAAGGACAGATCCTGAATAACACCTAGTTTGAATGCCAGGGTAATTCTCCAAACAGATAGTGCATGTGCTTGCAATGGAAAGGGAATCTATCCTTTTGCGGAAATTCCTTTGTGCACCTACAAAGGAGGATGAAGAAGAGAGAGATGGCTCAAAAGGGATCATTGTGGCAGAACAAAAAGTGCCAAGAGGTTAGCATGTACTGGTAGCAGGGGAAGGTAGCACAAACGAATGTGAAGAGGGTGACAAATTATCGATGGGAAGGGAGAAAGAAGAGGACATTGGAGAATACGTGGTTGATGGGGGGGGAAGAGGAATGTGTCGATTGAGAAGGGAAGTGGTGTGTCTCCAAGGGTGCATGGGCCTCGAAGAAGGGAAGTATGGAAGGGTTTCGTGTAAGGAATGGGGAAAGAGGAGCGGTATTTGGAGACTGAAATAGAAGTTTGGCATTGGGCGGGGAGGCAATGCAAGAGGTAGAACAAGTGGAAGGAAGAGCAAGTGCCGGGGACTGGAATGGTGTGAGATGGGATAAAAAAGATGTGCATGGTGTGTTTTTTCTTTCATGATAACGGTGACATTAATCTGCATTTATCCGTTCTTTGTTTCTGGCGTAGAGTTCTCTTCTTTGAGCTAATCTTTGCTCTGCAGACATGGGGAATGTTGCAATGCTCTGCGGAAGAAACATAAGTATTAGATGAGTAAAGGAAAAAAACTTGTATATAGTCATGCATGGAGTAAAACAAAAGAATACGAAATTTTTAGTATGCATGTATATTACAAGTAATGGAACATAGCACTAGTAAAGCACATTCAACAAAAGCTATATATACAGAAAAGTGTTCGAAGGAAATAACATGTCCATACGATATAAATGGCCATCACAGTATTTAATTTTTAAGCAAAAAGGGTTAGGAATTCCAATTATTGATATTCAATAACGTAGAGAGTTTTTTAACAAACACAAAATAAAAGTTATATATATTGATATTCATTAAAGACGAGTTTCCATAAACACAAACAAAGCAAAAAGGTACAACTAAATATTTGTTTGTGCAAAAAAGTGTTCCTGGAAAGGGTGCTAGCACAACAAGAGACCATAGAGAGGTTAAAAAGGGGAGAACATGAACGCATGGAAGCTTGTATACTTTTACATAAACACCATTTAGGGACGGGAAGTTGTAGCTTCAAGTTTTTGCGACTTTATAACGACACATTTAAACTGCTTCTTCCCACGGTATGTTTCAATTTTGATTGAAATTTTAAATTGAAATTCATGGCCTATAACATGGTCTGCAATTTCGGTTGTCGCACCGTCATCGATGCTCAAAAATTACAAGTCTTCAGCTTTGACGCCCATTATATTTTCAGCGGTCTCATCAAATGCAGTTACAGATTGAAGTTCTCATGTGTCGTCTTTTAAAGTGACACGGAGTGCATACCTGTAGTCACATTTTTGGATAGGAACATTACATTTCCCACAAAACCAGGACCCATTTTCCAATTCTTGCACTTTCTTGCGACACTGTGTACCATTTTTCACTATAGGGCATGCCAAGTAATAAAAATTGTCCAATGCAATGTCTGTGATTTTTGCTGTAATTGCAGCCCATTCATTTTTTTCTGTGTTACCCATTTGCAGAACCTGAGCTATTGTTGCCGGAGAGGACAAGGCAGATGGAGGCCCTAGAACCTTGTTTGTGATAGATGGTGTGGGGACATTGAAAGCATCAGATGCAACCCATTCTTGTAGAGAGAGGCTTTCAGGGATCACTGGATTGACAAACCATTTTGTAGTGGATATAGTATCAAGAGATGTTCCGTTGAAGCTGGAAACACGAGCAGTTTTAAGAGCAAGCACTGGTTTCTGTGGAATTGAAAGGAAGTCTTCTAGCTCTTCTCCAAGTGCAATTGAATGTTGACCCCACAAAGTGATGGAAACACTAAATGCGGACATGTCTTTAACTTGCACTGTCCTCTTCACCGTTTCTGTCTGATCATGTCTGCGAATGGTGGATCACAGAGAAATAGCAAGAACAACACCAATAATGTCGACAAAAGAACCGGAAGGTCTTCCAGCTATTTCTTTGATGGGGACAAAGTGGAAGTGGTGCAAAGGTATGATTTCATTGTTCACATGCAGAGGGTGAACAATGGACGTTGCCATGACAAGAAAATTTCGAGCGAGCTGTTCAGGTTGTTGAACTTTTCTTTTGCTTTTCCAATTCTTCCGTTAGAGATGGTGTACAGTTTTTCATTTTCTATCTTGTCATAGAACTTTTCTGCAATCTCATTGAAACAAGTGACACGGATTTCGCCACCTCTGCTATCCACGAAATCGAAGCCAAAGAAACAACCATTGCCATTATCATTACTATATGTTCGCATGGAGTTTTTTGCCAGCGCTCTGCCCTCTATTGACCAAACCCGCATGGTCGTGTTCAAGTCGTTTATGAAGATGGCCTTCGACGCTGATTTCGAGGAAGCATATATCTTTTGAGGCGGTGTTTGCGGAAACAAAGTCTTGGCCACACCCTCAAGTTGGTCAACACAGGCCTGTTTGCCTCGAATAATATGGCTGGGGATCTGGGAAGGAGAACCAATATGTGGATATGTTTCTTTCACTATATCCATATCGGTAATTAAAACGGTCCTACAGGTAGGCAGTGCAACAAAGGAAAATGTTAGAAAATATTGTATGGGCCACAGAAAAACATGAAAGGGAAGTGAAAATATCGACTACATACATTTCATGTTTGACCATCCTACAAACGGTTTTTTGCAGGTGAATTATTGTGCCTTCCTTCAACGTTTTGTCCACAACCAATTTTGAAAACTTGGAGGGCAATAATGCCTTTTGGATGTGAATACCGTCAGAAAGGTCAACTCAATGCTGAGTTTCACTGTTTAATAAAGATCGCACTGGACAAATGTTGAGGAGCTGGAATGTGGAACCCATATCTGAGCAACCGGACATTAGGCGTGCAACACCTCCTTCTGTTAAAGTTGTGTCCATTTTTTCAATGCAAAAGCAGAGGAGAATGGATGCGCTGCATGACAAATGCAACGGTCAACAACAAAGTCGAAAGTACACACCAAAACAAGATAAGCCAATCGAATGCAATGCCGCCAATCCAAAAAGGAATAGGATATTTATTTTTAGTAAAAGTAATTGCATAAGGGAAGAATGAAGTAGATCAATAGATTGATGGCAGGATAAAGGATATTAGCGTAGAGTTTGCACAAACAAGTTAAAATCGAATGCAATGCCACCAATCACAAAAGGGCAATTTTTTTTTGTTATTAAATTTCATTGTGGAAGGGAAGCTAGAAATGAATCTAAAGAATGATAACAGGCTAATAGATAGTAGCGTCGAGTTTGTATAAATAAGTTAAACAAACAAGCAAGAAGCAACAAATTAATGAATGTTGAATCAAATATGTTATCATTGTAACAGAAAAAAAAACAAGGGAAAATCAATGCACATCAAAAACAATAACCAAAATTACCAGCATTCAATTTTACGGCATCAAAATTCCACAATATCTAAAACTTGTGAATGCCACGAAGTCAGACAGGTAAAAAAGAGTTTGTAATAACAGATAGTGTGGATTCAATTTTTTGAACAAGCACGAATTTAATAGAGATATGCATTATATAAACATATTCTATACATGCCATTTTAGCACGGAAGAGGAGCTTGCATAAGAAAATGTATCCGCAAAATGATTACGTGAAAACTACTTACCATTTGTGAATGTACCTAAATATAAATAACTTTATTGAATTCCACTACATAATAATTAAGAGATATTTATTATATAAAAAACATAAATACACTACACATTTACACATAAACTGAAAAGCAGAGTTGTGCACACGTAATTAAAAATTTCTTTTTAAAAAAAATCCATTGTTAAATTAATTCCATAAGTGGATTCAAAAAACCAGAGAGTGTCCATTTATTGATGGCATTTCCTTTCGAAATAAGTTGTTATTTGGAGTCTCCATAAACAGGAAAAATATTTGATTTCAAGATTGTTGTATAAATAAGTATGGAATTTATATAAGACACAAAATCAAGTCAGATCAAAAAATTTTTTTTGGGACTTCTATACCTTCATTGTGAACAGGTGAAGGTTTTTATTCTATTGCTTTACAAACTTTGTAAAAAGCCATTGTACAGGAAAGCCTTTTCAAGCAATTCTAGAACTATAGGAACTCAGTAAAAATTGAGGTTGCCCTTATGCAACAATAAACATTAGCAAAATGTATTTGTTTACTCTTGTGATTTGAGATAAATAGTTGCCAATGCTTGGATCAGACAACTATTAGGATTTTACGATTTATTATAAGAATTTCCCAATGAAGGGAAGGCTTAAAATCCTTGTGAGATGCTTTGTAAATAGTAGAAAAAGCTATTTAAAAGCCCCAGTTCTATGAATTCTTATTTTGGAATCAGCAAATCGTGTTGATACCATGAATCAACATTTATTTCGCAGCATAAATAGTATTTGTGAGTTCACAACAACCTGTGATAAAAATATTTATGAGAGGATATGTTCATTTCTTATAATTGGATGGTTAACAAGTAGGATTCTCCTAAATATGGATATATTTTTCTCATCGCAGGCTGCAAACTTTTCTGTTCCTTTCATTTACTAAAGAATACAATTTAGAGAAAACTATGAAGTATGTTTTTAACCTTTACGTATTGTGTTTTAGTGGCATTACTAGTGAACCAAATTAAACTTGAATTATGCCATACTTAAGTACTAAATTTCCTACACAATACCGTAAAGTTGTGTTGATATTCCTCAATATTTATTTCCCAGAACAAAAGAACTAGAAGTGTTATCTCTCAAAAGGAAGTTTATGGTATTGTGTTTGAGTTACATACTACTTTGAGTAGATTTACAATATGGATATATTTTTCACGTAGTGCTAACTTTAAGTTACTTTGTGTTGATATCGAATCATTATTTATTTCCCAGCTATCAAGAAGTGGTTCACAACAACCTTCTCGTGAGGATTAGATAGTGGGATTTATGAGGATATCTTTCAGTTACGCTATACTTCAATTAGATTTGCTAACATGGATATAATTTTCCACGTAGTGTTGCTTTTCTGTTTTTGTTTTCTAAAGAATCCAACAAGAGAAAAGTATGAAGTATGTTTTTAAGGCTTTGCAGTATTGTGTTTTAGTAACTTAAAGTATTCATTTTTTGGAATCAGCTGTGTTGATATCGAATCAATATTTATTTCCGAGCTATCACTAGTAGCGGTTCACAACAACCTATCCCTCATGAGGTTGTATAGATAGCGGGATTTACGAGGATATCTTTCATTTACGCTTATAGTTCGAGCAGATTTCCTAATGTGGATATATGTTTCCACGTAGTGCTTCTTTTGTGTTCCTTGTTTTCTAAAGAATCCAACAAGAGAAAACTATGAAGTATGTTTTTAAGGCTTTAGGTATTGTGTTTTAGTACGGTGGCATAATTCAAGTTTAATTTGGTAAGTGTTTAGATTTTATTTCTGGTAGATTATCCTAGATTGTATGAAGATAGTTTTTCTTAGCAGTGCTAATATCGTTGTTTTCCAACAAAAAAAACTATGATATGTTGTGTTTTAGTAATTTAAAGTGGCATACATTGCAAGTTTAATTTGGTGAGTAAATATTAGGAATGAAATCTTAGATTTTATTTCTGGCAGATTCTTTTGGCGCTAATGTGGATTAGTATTAGATTGTCTGAAGAGAGTCCTTAGCACGCAATTTGTTTTTTCCTTAAAAAGGGCTTTGTTCTGTGTCCATACAAATGCCTTAGTATTATGGGTCTCAAGAATATAAGGATTGCTAATTCCCTGCCACTGTGCCCAACTCATTCCATTTTAGCTAATGAACTCTACTGAAATTTATTACATTTAACTTATAGGGCTGGGGATTCATGATGGTAGAAATACTCATCTCAATTTTCTTCATTTAAGGTTTTTCATCCCATACATTTTTCCGCATTTTCCTTGTAAGGAAAATTTAGCAGGAAAAGAGAACAATTACTTTTTAATCCCAATTAATTTTGTTTTAGAATTGACAACTGTAATAGTTGAACAAAACCATTAAATACAAAAAATGCTCGTCTCTCTGTTTCTCTCAGTTTATGTTTTTCATCCCCACTTTTTGTTATTGAATGCACCTTCTAAAAAGTAAAGGAAAATCTGCTTTTTGAACAGAGAATTCAACTGCAATCTTGATGGTGAGTATTTAAAATTGTAATTCTTCACTCAAACACACCTAAGCTTTGTAAGATATTGAAAAAGAACGAAAGGGAAAACAAAGTATTTAATTGTAAGAAGCAAATAGTTTCCAAACCAAGTTTTGTATGATATTGAATAATAAAGATATGGCTAAAACAAAGTATTTAATTTCTCTGAAGGAAGCACATAGTTCCAAGGCTAAATAAAGATTGAGCAAGGTAGATAAAATAAACATATATATATTTTGATAATCGTATGTATGTACTTACAAAACAAGGTTTAAGTTCAGCAACACCCACAACAAACCAAAGTACAAGTTGTTAGATAAAGCAAACTAGTAGTATATTCGGGCCAATATTTGCAGATCCAAAATATGGCTCAGCGTAACAGGTATACTTGCAGAAAAAGCCTTACAAAAATGCCTATAGCTATATATAGTCTACAACTTTATTCTCCTTTACAAGGTGTTTGGGGAGGATGCTATCATTTTTTTTTTCTTGAAAATTTTTTTCTTGCTAGCACCAACAATTTTCTTTGCAGCTTTGTTTTTCTTTTTTCCGCTTTCTTTTTTTCAAACAACCACACTCATTTTTTTTAATTTATAGGAAGGTTCACATTTCATTGCAGCCTCCTTAGTATCGTAAGCCAGGCCAAATCCCCGGCACTGAGGTCCAACAGTATGAAATTTGGACAGGTACAAAGGGCTTTCTGGCAAAAGGCGAAGACGCTCTCTAACCAATTCTACTATAACTGGTTTAGGCGGTTTTGGTTGCCTGCAGTGTAAAACGTTTACAACAAACTGAATCCTATTAAACTGTTCTTCTCTTTGCAAGTGCGGTGTCGTAACAGTCACACCAACTGGGGCAGAGACAATTGTGTTTCTAGTCCTCATTCTTTTAAACTGAAAGGGAAAACAACCAAACATTAGGGAAAGTAGAACCAGAAGCAAAATATACGATGAGTTGAGAAAGAAGGTTTCTTTTTGGCAGGTAGCTTTAAAAGCCTCCCCGTTGAACAATCTAACGCTCCGCAAGGGTTGCTTGCGGGACGCTTCCAAGTGGCTTCCGAGGGAGATAACTCCCTCGGCACACTAGGAATTATGCTAATGGGAAAGGTTCGTGCTCCTTCATTCCATTATTAATTAGGGAAAATATTTTTTGCATCTTTATAAAGCATAAGAAAATCTCCACATAAAATAATTTTGAATGGAAAAGATACCTAAACATAACAACAACACATAATGCAAGTTTCATTACTATTTCTGCCTATTGAACAAGTTGTATACAACATCTAACTTGCAACCAGAGATATGTACCATGCACAATAAAACAGTAACTTGTACGCAAATAAAACAAAAAAAACCATAGGTATTTTTTTAAAAGAACAGACATGCTTACAAATTTTTTTTTTTAAAGTTCATCGAAATGCTTAAATGTACAGAAAAAGAGGGCTGAAGTATTGATGAGAAACCAAGACGGGCTTACCTTTTTTTCCTCCAAAAAACTTTTTTCCCGCTGCCCTGAAAAAGCCTCAGAATAAGCTGTTGTGCATCCAAACAAGGGAAAATGACAACTTGTTATTCTCCACCAATTTTCCTGCTTCTAGCATCAAAATAAATGCAAACCTCACATAAAAAAGGAGACAATAACAATTTTTTTCGTGATTCGCAAGGGTGCCAAGCAAAGTTTGCTCCATTAACAGTCCACTTCAAAATCCTAGCTATTAAAACTTAGTACTGGTTTTCTCCTTATAAGTAAAAATTTCCCACTATCAAATATGGCTATTTTAAGCTTTCAAAAACTAGTCACGAGTGAAAGGGGACGAGGATGTCCCATACTATCAAATTTTTATTTCATTAACATTGAAAATTGACCCAATGGTCTGAAAATGATCAGCGAAACTGTGGATAAAAAAGAAATGCAACATATAAAGTTTTAGCAAAGTTTCCCTTCATGAGATTTTGAAGAAAGTAGAAATTATAATCATTGCAACTTTCATAAACATCAGATCTTTTAAGTTCATAAAACATTAAGAAATGTCAATAAGTACATACTGATACTCTATGCCAACAAATTCACATGAAAAAAAATGAGAAACATGGATTCTTGAATTTTATTTTAGTTTTCAATGTTTATGAAATAAAAATCTGATGTATTTCAGATTTTTTGCTTTCATAAATTTAGGTATAACTTCTTCCAGGCACTCTTTCCCCCATATCCATTTAAAATTCCTGGCCATTTCAACTCTCTATTGTTGGTTTCACCTTTCATTAGCAGCCATCTTTTACAAGTTCCCCATTATCAAATCTTATCAAATCTGGTTGTATGCACATAAAACCATATGGTCATGAAGGGAAGGAAATGGGGTGTGCTGGTCTTGACCATAGATTTTGAACGTTTTCATCAAAATTTAGTTTTCTCTAGATAGAAAACATTAAGTTCAGAAAAACCATTCCATTTCCATAATTCCTTGCAATAAATCCTATAATCAAACTACATGTTTAAGAACAACCACAAGAAGCTCATCTCAGTGGCATAAACAAATATCTATATAAATACTAACATATAATTTTACAAAGATGATGCATAAGCTTCTGTTAGAGAGTGGCATTTTACTAGCAAGATGTAGGTTAATTGGTTAAATCAGCGGGTTGTTTCTAGATCCATCTAGATTCCATTCTTACATACATTCCACTTACAATTTCCTTATTTTCAATGTCATGAACTGGATTTGCATACTGAAAATTATTTATAGTCTCTTCTGCATTTGTGTCAGCAGGACTAACACATGCTGACAAACATATGAAAGAAAATCAGATCCACATACACAAAAACTGGAAAACTAACGAACAACAGAAAATTACGATGCAATAAATGTGAATTATCTCATATTTTGACCTCAACCATATCCACAGGCCAGCCTGCAATGATGAGCATCCGTCATGTCTATCCATATTAGATACGAAGTGCGAGAATGTTCTGAGTGGTCGAATTATTGATGGCTTTCTATCCCATTCCTACATTTTGATCACCCTTGAGATTCATTTCACATCACCATGGATTATGCTATGTATATGTGTGGTGCTCTACTTCAATTTGTATTGTGTTCATACTGAGCTCATCCTACCTGCAAAGAGAAGAATGAGCCTCACTGGTCAGTATCACAGTTCTGTTGTTGTCATCCATGAATTCAAAGGAAGAATGGAGGGCTTCAAAGGATACAAATGCTAAATCTGCAGCTAAGAATGTCAAAGTAAAAATCTATAATTTCACAAGCTAATAAGTCAAATAAATATGTGAGTGGGAGAGGCAAAGCATCAGTGGCTTCTAAGGCTTGGGGTAAGACAGATTGTGGTGCAGCTGATGGAGCATGCAGAGACCAAGGGTCCTGTGGGCATGCCACAAAACAAATTCCCAGGGGCTCATGTCACATATCTCTTGCAAGAATTTGTCGAGGTTTGAAGGAAACTAGAAGCAGCGGAATTCACGGCCAAGGCAATGGTCGCATGGGTACTAAAATAGGCAGGCAAGAAGGCTTGATGCTTGCTACAGAAATTTCCGGAGCTCTGAACACCTCCTAAGCATGTGTAGTAAAATTGGTGCCGAATTTAATGACCCCATTGATTCTGAACCCCTCATCCTAGTGTCAACATATCAGTGGAATGCATTGAAGAACAGTTTGACAAAGGCTTTGGTAGAGAAGGTTCAGAATGAGACCACCAAAGACTACATTCATACCAGCATTTGCAAGGGAGTGAATGAAACTCTATAGGCATCCTCACACATCTTGAACAATTTTATTCTTCTAGACGTTGTTAATTCTGAGAAATTCCTTAAAGACATGTATGGCTTTCTCGGGTTGCTCAAATTGGTGACCAGGCTAGAGAATAATTTGGCTCTTCGTGGAACTCCAGTAATGGATTCTGATAACAACAATGTAATTTTCCTTCAGAATGGGTCCCTTTTCTTTCCCCACAAACAACTCAGGGGGCAAAAGCAGCTAGTGTGAGGGATTCTCAATTCGCAAACATGGGTAGGGCAGCAGTTACACGTGTTGAGAATATGAGCTTGAGGATTGCTTCTTTTTTCTGGTCATGGTTTAGGAGTGCAGGGTTTGAGCATCAAGCTTTCTGGGTAAAGCCATTTTGAAGAGGCGGAGGAGGTGAATATTGATGGTGTACACAAGGGCTAGACATTAAAAGCCTCAGTAAATATCCTCTCCCCTGGTATGATTGCAGAATATTGTCCTAGCTTGGGCTTCAACTAGTACTAATTAGTTTTAATTTTATGCTCAAGTGGCTAGCCTAGTTTATTTTTCTTTACTGTCAAATGCTTCTCTATGCACTCTCCAGCCTTCATGTTTGACTTATTTTTTTATGAAGAATTTGAAGTGAGATTCTGATTAATTCTGCTAATATGGATTTATGAGGGAGACGACAGATGAAAAACCCAATGCTCCTGCAAATATTAGTATTAGCAATTGTTGGATATATTTTTCATGCAAGATTTCAGTTTTCATATTTTAGTTTGTTGTAATCAGTTTCATGCATTTAATTTTCTGCAGTGTTCCATGGAGATGCGCCCCCCCAAAAATCTGTTGTCCCAGAGACTTGAAGACGTCTTGGGGGACATCCCCCCACCATCCCCCAAAACGTTTCCCTCAAAGAGGGGACGTTTCTAAATGTTCCCATTTTTTGGGGTTACTCTTTGCCATCCCTAGGACAAACCTTGAAGACTTCTTAATGTCTCTCAGGCTGCCCTTGAGAGACTACCCAAGCATTGAAAGCGGCTAGCATAAGCTGCCTTACAGTTTTGTTAATCTTTTAATTTCAATTGTTGTTAAAAAGTTGGTCCCCCCTGAATGTTAAACCGTAATTGTAATGGGCGTCACCCACCACCTAAGCATCAAACCTATAAATTGTGAGTTTTACACCCTCACTCATGTACTCACAATCAAAAAATCACAGCATTTAGAATGGGACTAAGCATTAGCAAGCAAGATTGTGGGACATTAATGCATCAGGAAGAGAGTGATCGAACACTTAGCAACTTGTTTCCTCAGTTGATCAAGTGCTCTTCATTGGATTGATCCATTGGCATCAACTGTAGCGTTTCATTAAGAATGTACACCCACATTTTGAATATAATTATTAATATATTGACTATTTGGCATATGCTCAATGCAATATGTTTAGTATTTCAGAGATTCCATTTATTACGTTCACTATATACATTTGCCTTTATACCTACAGTTTGGTTCAATGTCTATATATATTTGCGCCGCCACATGCTGTCATTTGCTCCCCCTGCCAACCCCATCCGTATGGAATTCCTCCCCCCTATGAGACCCATGTTTCAGTGACTCTTAGGTGGAACACTGAAAGCTATCTGTAAATAGGTTTCAGGAAATATGTCGTCTTTCAATACTGAATGGTCCTTGGTCCAAAACCAGCCTTTCATGCACTATTCAAATCCATGGTGCAGGTCAAATTCTCACCAAATGGGCAGACTTGGAAGACCATCCTTGTTGCTAACTTTGATTTGAGTCTAAACATAGTTCGTGGCATAGGAAAATTCAACTCTTGAAGTTCATTCGGCAAGAATGACTACGGCATTTACGATGCCTTCGGTAACTCATGTTGTGGCCCCATCATTGAAAATTCATTTTATTTACTCTTTGTTGGAGTCAAGATCTATACACTTAAGCTTAAATTTGGCATGTACAAATTCATGTTGTTCTCACGTCTTTAATATTTAATATATAATATTTAAATGTCTTATCAAATTAAATTAAGCCAGGTGGAAGAATTTGTCTTTATACGATGAGAATCAAATGTAGATACTAAAATTGAAACCCTTATATTTGGAGTCCAAGCATTGAACCACGTCAATGAGAGGTCCCCAATCGTTTAGGAAAACAACTCTCGGTGACAGAAGGGAAGATTGATAGGAAAACAGTACGTGGAAGGGTGGCGTCGACGGGGCATTTACCACCCATTTTAGCTTCGGCACATGAATCCTAGAAAATGGCTCTTTGTTACAACTCTACTCTCATTTTAGTTTTAGAGTCTTCTTTTTATTATTCCTTTATAGTCTTATGTATTCTTTATTACATTATTTTGTACTATATTTGCTTCACAGATCTTTGGTAGCAACTCTCTCATTGTTTAATCCTAGAAAACAACTCTTGTTACAACTCTCTGTCATGGTATCCTAAGGCCAATTCCCCTATGCTTAGGACATTTCGAACTTATAGAGAAAGGGACAATGTCAGGAGGACTCAACATCCCATATCAACCTGATGTAGTTGCTAATTATAATAACCACAAAAGATTGGCAAATGAGGTGGTTTTGCATTAACCCTATAGATAATATTTCTCTTGAGAGGACCTCTAAGATTAAAAGTTGACTAAATAGGGAACTCATCCTCTCAAGACGTGAAGAAAAGTTTATTGAAAGTGCTCAAAACCTTAAGAATCCCAATCAGTCTATGCATGAATACACTATCAGTGAAATATTAGTTATCATTCCACAATCGGTATCATGCAATTAAAGGGATGGAGATTTTAAAAAGTGAATTTTGAATTTCCTATAAATATGCTTTTACAATTGGGTTTCGACCATCGAACTGCATGGTTATTTTCCATTATTCTTATTGTGTCACCATTAAGTGCAAATTACACTCACACGCATTCTTGTCCACCCCAATTGCTCAACAATTTTTCAGACTTCAAAATTTCCATGCACTTCCATTAAGCTTTACATGGTTAAAATGTGTGTAAAGTATGAAATGGTATAGAAAAATTTGCACAATAATAATACTTTCTTTATATTCAAACGTACAAGATATTACAAATAAATAGGAGAAATTGATCCTATTTTATAGGAGGTTGTTCTAACAACACTCCTAACATTTCTTATTTACGTTAATTTGGTTTAACAACCAAATCACATTCAAATAACTATATGAGTTGTTATTACAACTCATTTACTCCACATTATTATATTTACCAAGTATGTAAATATAATTAACACATCTAAATAATGTGAGCACTAACAAAAGTATTCATAACATTCCCCCCCTTAGTGCGAACATGGGAGAAAAACAATTGCACTTCCTTTGCAGTATGCTCACCCCTGCGTGCTCATGATCTGGACTCTTTTTCATGACCTTGATCCAAAAGAACTCTCTCCTTCCATGGTTTTAAACAGGCAGCCACAAACCTTGACGTGACAGGAACCCATCAACTGTCGACCTCACTGGATCCTCCCACAAACCCTTTCAAGATCCATGATGTGACTTACTCTTGTGCTACTGTTCACCACTATGCTTATACATCAGGGAATAATGTAGGAAACACAACTTGCATATAACAAAACCAACAATAGAAGATATATAGAAAAATATTTCACATTACTTCCTATAAGAATCGTAATGTTCTTAATCATAGTCTCTGTCATTGATCGCTGCCACTCGATCTCGAACAACATAGAAAACTGCCACTGCCATTGGAAGCTTTCCTTGACTAAGTCGTTTTGGGTGCAGAATGGGAATGGAACATTGGTATGTATTCCCCCCCACAATGTGAAATTCCACACATAAGAAACTGAAAGCAAAAATGTATTGTGTTATATCATACTAACTGGATCTTGCTGTCTTAGATCTTGCTGCACATGGTCACCATTGCCAGTGAACGTATTCACTAGCTGACCATCTTCCAACGAAGTACGGCAGTCAGAGGATCTTAGTCAGAGGATCTCCATAGTTTTCTGCTCTCTTATACAATTCTTTTCCAACATTAACAATAAAGCACACCACTCAAAGCAACAGGAACACTGCAAACTGAAGCACACTGAGAAAATGGAAACCACACTGAAAATCATATACTCACACCATACATATGCCACCACAACTTCTGCGCGGCCCCGTCGTTGGTGACTGACGAGAGGTCGTTGTTCGACCTCCTTCCTCCGTTGCCTCCTTCCTCCATCATCATGTTGCTAGTTCAGCCGGATGTGATCATGAGGCTACCTTCAATAATTTGGACGTCGCGTAAAAGCGAAAATGCATCCAAAATTGAAATGCGGGCAATTTTTTTTAATTTTTCGGACTTAATTTGATTTATCTTGACACTTGATTGGACAAAATATGACAATCCTAAAATCACCTATTTTGAATTTTTTAATGACTTTCAAAGACACAAAATAACTCAAGACTTAACATTTTTTTAACTATAATGGACAAGGACACTACAAAAGAGTAATTAAAGACTAACTTTTAAAATATACATATACTTAAAAACAATACTCATACAATGAATGGAACCCACTTCTAAGATTTTAAACCATATAACAACATGATTTTTTTAAAGTACTGACATTATTACTATTGTAAAAATACTATAACAAATAAGACAAATAAACTTCTAATAAAAGATGACTAAATAAGACTAATAAAATTTAAAGACTTTTTTCTAATATAGCTGGAGGCTATTATTAGATTCACACATACTACGACAAAATAACCTGATTGACATGCATATACGAAATTTTAATGTAGAGCTGCATGTAATACATGTGTAATCTGTCTAGTGCATCGAAGTGAGCAAAATTCTTTACAAAACTGTGGGCTTTTGACATCCACAAGGAATGATGGTCTGCCAAAAATTCCAGCGAGAGCTGTCAAAAGCATAAATATCACGTCCCTATTCACATTGGAGAAAGATCACGATGGACAATAGATAGTTGGAACAACCATGATGCATAGATCTGTACTTCTACAATGCTTTCCAAGTCCACTTCAATGCTGGGAAGGTGAATCCTTATCCAGGTAAAAAGCTAGTCATGGACACCAAATTCCATCCGTAAAACACAAATCTGGGTTAGATTTCAGGCTAAGATTACAGTGTATGATAGACTTCTAGAAGATAGAACGACATAGATCTACACGGATATGGATCTAAACAAATATTCAATTCTTCATCTCTTCTTCTATATTTCTACAACCTGACGCATCAGAAAAACATGTTGTTAATACCCGACGCAACAAGGAGATCAGAGTTGAGTCGATGGAATTGGGTCCTGTTCAACACTACTACTCAAACGCAGATCCAATGTAGAACGGCCACTGAATTGAAAGGAATATATAATTGCAACTGTATGGTCTTCAGAGATGAATGGCAGACACAAAAAATATCTAAACATGCACGTACAGGAGTCACAAAGAGATCAGGCGACTAGCATAGAAAAATTACAAATTGCGATGCAAAAATGTAAAAGTGAATATCACAGATCAGGAATGAATTTAGATTCTATGCAAGCAGTGGATGTGACCCGGGAAGAATGAGTAGCTGATTATATGAGCAATGTTGATCACTGATGTCAATAGAATACAGAGATATCATGCTTTAATGCAGAAAATCCCATATCTGATGTAATGATGTAGTCCCACTCATTGCTCCACGTAGAAAATAACAACGCCCTTTGGAAAGAACATAGAATATCGCAAAACTTTTTAAAAATATAAAGACGCTTCACAAAATCACTCTCATTAATCAGGGAAAATGTGAATAGCAAAATATTTTCCCTGTATAATATATCATGGATCCATAGTCGCTCTGATACCAAATGAAATGGTATAGACAGATTTGCACAATAATAATACTTTCTTGATATTCAAACGTACAAGATATTACAAATAAATAGGAGAAATTGATCCTATTTTCTAGGAGGTTGTTCTAACAACACTCCTCACATTTCTTATTTACGTGAATTTGGTTTAACAACCAAATCACATTCAAATAACTATATGAGTTGTTATTACAACTCATTTACTCCACATTATTATATTCACAAATATGTAAATATAATAAACACATCTAAATAATGTGAGCACTATTTTAAGTATAAATTACACTCCCAAGAAAAAGGAACACAAATAACCGATATTATAAGGGTCTCATGATTTGACCTGCGGAAAATGTGTGAGACATGCATTTCCATTGAGTCTAAAAAATGAAACCTTTTAAAATTTCCTCATTTTTTAGTTTTTTCTCTTCAAATGCATATTGCAACGCCGTGAAAAATACCTATAAGATAGAGATGATACATTGGAATACAGTGTCCTCCCCCTCCATTGATCCCTTTCTTAATAACCCCTCATCCTTTCCATCTTTTTCGCTTCCTCATTTTTCATTCTTCATTCATCTCTTTCGGCGTTTCCATTGTACATTTCATGTAAGATTGCTAGTGTTATTTACCACACAATAAATAATCTGACAAATAATTTACCCACTGTAAATGTGAGAACTAACATAGGATTTCCTAACAAGAGGTTTCATTTTATAGACTGGCAAACATTTTATGCTAAAAATATATCTCGGCAAACACCATTTCTTTGTCCACCTATCATGTGAATGATGCAATAAAGTTAATGTCACCATTTCACCATTAATTCTCGCATCGGGGAAATGTCCCTCGCATCTGGTGATCTGGGTGATATTTTATACTAATGTACATTCTTTAGGTATTTGCAATATTTATGCTTCTAGTAATGGTGACAAATCTAACTCTTAGCATTGGTTGGAGGATAATCTACTACTTCCTAATTGGTTCATCTCTGATAACTGCATTTTCGTTGGTTTGTCAATGAACAAGAGGCATGTCACTATTTAAAAAAAAGGCGGGGATTGTCATAATAACTTTCTCCGTGGCATAATCTATTAGCACTCCAACACACATACATGAATCATATAATTTCAAGGCTAATGATGACAAAATATTAAACAAATTGATCATGTTATCTTCTCTTAGCAACACATTTTTTTTATTTGCATGATTGGTAGTCGACATGTCACTATACACCCATAATTTATTCATTCATATCATATTCCCATCGCCTTCCATCTGTCATAGAATGATGGTCACATTAAATTCCATTACAACCAAGTTTTCTTAAATACTTTCCTTTTAGACCATCAAACTTATTTCGAGAGTACGAAACATTGTGCCACATCCACTAGTAGCACACAACTGGATTGGGTGGTGGAATGATGTGATCCTCCGAATCACCTCATTTCTCTGCAATTGGGTGGTGGAATGGTGGCATGTATTGAAAAGTGGTTTGAATGTGTCTTGGTCAGAGAATTTTTAAAAAAATCACACTGCAATTGGACATTGATTCTTTTATGCACACTTGTAGGTCTTCACAATTTGTCTTAAATACAAACTAAAGTCTGTGGAAATGCATGTTGCTTGGGGAGCTCAAATCCACGCTCGGCTACTAAAAGTCAGAGATCATACTTCCAAAGGATTTTTCAAATCTCTTACACTTAAGTAAGATAAAAGAGAAAATAAATACCATTCAAGCTACACATACCCACCCCGCCAGCCTTCCAACGATCTCTAAGCTTTTCTTTTTTTACCATTATAAATGGATTTTTAGGTATAGAACTTCACATCTCAAAGATCCCAATATTTACATGAATTTATTGATGTTGAACCAAGAAAGTACTTGAACTAAATTTTTTTGGTGACTCCCGGGTCCCTCTTACTCTTGAGGAACTTTCTATTCCGAAAAAACAAGTTTCATTAAGAGTAGATACATTCTTGATGATATTATTTTTGTTTAGGAAAACATAGAGTGGGGCCAAGCTTCTCACTAAAAGTCCATTTTCCTTGAATTGGACTTTGAAAAATATTGCAACTACATAAAATAGTCTTTCATCTCAGCCATGCTCACAAATATTTGATTTGGAATTATTTTCTTATTGTTGGTTTAAACCTTATTTATCGATGTCTTTTCTTGTTTGACTATCAATGAGATTCATTCTAATTATTTTTCTTTTTCAATCGATCTGATAAGGTTTTTGTCTTTCTCCCACTTTTTATGTTATGGCTACTGAAGCCTTTGGCTACTCACTTTCTATTTGGATAGGTAAGGGTCTATTTCACGAGATTTATCTTCCTATTTGGACAACATAGCTTATTAAAGGATATTTTGTAGATGAGTCCTTTCTCACTCTTTATGATCATGAATATGCTTTTGAAGAAGATATTGATTATTTCGATATATTTTGCAAAGCCTAAGGATCCTCTATTCAATATAGGTGAAGATACAACTCTTTGACCCCAAACTCTCATTGCTTCTAGGATGGCTTAAATGTTATATATGGAAATGTATATCTCGTGGTGATAACTTTGAATTCTTGGGTATTCCATTTTATTTTACCACTCTCCATCTAATTTAAGGAAATATGTGATTGATAGAGTGGAAAATAAAACCTCCTACTAAATTTCCAAGCCTCTCTCACTTGTAGGTAAGTTCCACATGTACACCAAAATCATGGGTGTTACCCACGTTTACTATTCTTCCTATTGGGCCATATCAAAAGCTTGTCATGATAATATTAAAAAATTGTTACATAATTTCATACAAGCTGGTTCTAAAAAAGATCATGGATTTCACGTAATCTCCTAGGATGATTGTTTCTTACCATAGAACAAATGCAACATGGCAATTATTGAAATCCATCTCCAAAGAATGGATCTCTATGTTAGGTGGGTTGTACATGTGGTGGAAGGATAAAAGATTAGAAAATTATATATAATCCAATTCCCCATATACAGAATCATGTTGGATTTTTACACAATCTTGATCATAATTGTGTTAGTCAAAATTAACGAGTCTTTTGTTGTCAAAAGCATATGGAAAACCTTTGAATTTATCAAGCAACACCAAAAGTGGATTAAATATGGCTTAAGGAATGAGATCTCTTTCAATGATAAAATAATTTAGTGGTATCCTATTGCATCCTCTTATGCCATTCCCTTGGCAAAAGAACCTAGCGTCAAATCTCTTAGGTTATTTTGCAAGGACATTCCCACTATTTGAGACCTAGATTCTTCCAGGGATTGGATCCCTTAGTCAATATATAGTAAAAAATCACCTTCTACCTTCTAATTTTCCTAACATTACTCATATTCATGCCCTCATGCCTAATGTGATGTTGCATAAGCTTGGCATCCATCTTCCATAGGCCTAGTGGAAAGACTATAAATGAAAATTCGACATGAATTTTAGACGTTACTCTCCCAAGTAGCTTTATCACTATATACATAGGGGAAATCGATGAGTAGGAGTTGATGCCTCCCCTTACTTACCTACCTACTTACCTATCTACCTACCTACTTACTTACTCACTTATTTACTTACTTACCTACTCACTCCATATGTAGAATCAAAAAAATGATGTAATCTTAAATCTTTCCCTAGTACTTGGATTTCCTTACTTAACAAAAGTTGGTCTACTATGTTAGAGCCTAACTTATCCCATTCTCTATGGTGCCTTATGTACTAGGGTTTCCCCCTTGGAGAGTATCTTCATCATTTTTTCTATTTGTAGAATGTCCATCTTATGCTTAGTTTGAATCCTTTAAACACACCTTTTGGTTTTGTCCTCAGGGCTAGTCATGATAATGTTGGAACCACGACATTTTTAGGCCTTTCTACCTAGAGTGTTTTTCCTAACAGTTAATTTTTTTTGGTGATCTTACAAATTGGCCTGATTATATTGCTTTTATGTGGAAATTCTCATGCATTACTATTTTTTTGTAGCTACGAAAGTCTAGAAATTTAGCTATGTTCAATAGTGATACTATTTTCTTAGAACTCATTATTAATGATAAACTTATAATTTTTTGGATATATTTATATATAGAAATCTCAAGAAGAGAAAGTCATAGTGAATTCAACATCTACAAGAAATCCAAATTTTGGGGAGTGCTCCTTGTAGTATGAGTCAAGTGTCGCCATACTAGCCTCCATAATGCAGGGTAAATTTTAAGACTCTCCCTAAAACATAACCATCAATATTCCTTGGAAAATTTCTATAGATGACTTTCGAAATCTCGACGAATGTCAAAAATTGAAAGAAAATGTTGTAAGCCAATAGCAAATGTTGGATGGTAACATTAGGCTACCGATCGGTAGTAAATTTATCCTTTACACATGTGGTAAAGGTGATTTGCATATAAAAATTTGGCTACTCTTGTAAATGATAGGCGAATCAACCTAAAAAATTAACTTGTACCCAAAACATTTAGGTGAAATAACAAGCGATCTAACCCCTCAAATTTAGCCAAATCCAAATTTCAAAAACCCAAATATTCGTGAATTAACAAATTTTAGCTACAAAAATTTACAGTGCCATAATGTTCACCATCACATTTAGCTAAACTCTTTCGTAGTTATTTACAGAGTCAATTCTCGTCCTCTCATCCTCAACAAGGTAGATCAAGCCCGCGGACTTCAGCAGGAGCAAGTCAATTACATTACCATCTTGATGGTATTCCCTAATTTAGGGTAATGAGAAAGTAGTACCTCCATAACCTGGGATGGTGGTCATTATTTTCTTAGCTTTTGTTGGTGACTCTTAGAATCAAGATGAGGACAAGTGGGTGGGACCCGATCCTCCTTCCGATGATCCTATTATTTGGGACTCACCGAAGGATGATTTCCCCCCTCCTCCTAATGTTTTTGCATCTTGTGCTTAATTCTCTCTTCTACTCGCTTTGTTAGCCACATTTTTACATCTTTAAGTAGTTTTCTTCACCATGTGTATTTTTTATTGTTTCTTGTTTTCAAGTTTGTGTATACTTACTAGTTAAATTTTTGTAGCTTATTTTTAATGAGAAGTCAAAAAAAGGGCACTAAGCCCAACTATATTAGAAATATCAAACAAAAACCTGATTATCAGATGACAGTTTTAATATTATGCAACCCGATTGGTGTTGCAAACATAAAAGTAATATATTACATTATAAATATCCTAAGAAAGACAATCTAGAAACTAATTGATTTTCTTTGAAGAACTAGATACCACCACTATCAACTTTGTAGAGTTGCAAGCATCCTCCTTAATCACCAGGGCCACTAGAGAATTGGATAGCTTAGAATCCTTGAACTTATCTACCTGAATTCCCAACACCGAGAAAATGACATCCATCTTCTTTCCCTGAGTGATGCTTTCTAGGGCATGAGCCTTCACAAACATCCATATATATTCCAAACCAAGCTCGATATCAACACCCAGCTGATTAATGTCTTCATGAATGGTGAAGGAATTGCTAGCAACCAACAAAACCATATAGACCCCAATACTTTGGGTAACTTTCAGAGTGTCCAAGCGAGCCGTAGAATGTCCTGGTCTCCCATAAATCTCACCACCTCCTCCATAGCTGCCATGCCCCCCAACCTCGAAGATAAATACACACAGAGAAGATTCATGGACATCTAACGGAGGATCCGTGGATCGTGCACCCCTTCAATCAGTGTGCTTTGCCAAAACATGAGGGCCTCCTTGGCCGTAATCTTGGTGCCCTTGTCTGACAAACGTCTTGCATTGAGAAATTAAATTTTGTATCTTATTGTAATCTTATTATTAGTTTAATATGATATATCGATGCGATCTATTATTGAAAAATGCTTATAAATATATGATCAAATGATTAATGTATAAACAATGAATTAAAAAAAATGTTGAAAATCTTAAAAGTTGACTCATTACTTGCTTAATGTTATAGCATTTTTTTATTGAATAGTGACCATCTACAAAATATGCATCCACTATGTTGAATATTTGAACAAAACTACTACCTAAATAATAATGACTTTAGAACTTAAAAATGAGGACATGCTAACTCATTGGAAAATAAAAAACATAAAACATTTTTTTTGTGATTGATTGATCTAAAAGATATTCAAATTTTCTGATGTTCCCTAAATTTCCTGAAAGCAACTGCATATATAATTTCCCATTAAGAGCTTTTCAATGCCTCTTGAATGAGGCAAAGTGGAGTTTGTATGAGGAATATATCGTCTACTAAAGTTCACATTCAATTGGTGAAAATTGAGCACATGTTGCACAACACTAATGTGGCAGAATGAGAACACACTAAGTAGTAGAATGTGGGAACGAAAAAGGTAGATTATGCTTGAGAAAAATAATGGTCTTAGCCTCCGGTCTTCAAAACTCAAATGTGGGGCCCACAACATGTGCTGGCTGGGGGACCCAGTAGTCGGTGGGGTCCAATTTTTGTTAGGAGGGGGACCTAACTACCTTGTCACTACAGATGTTATCGATCTATCATATAATTGGTGGGTCATATTATTTTCCAACTCACCAAATTCCTAATTTACCAACCATCTTAGAAAAATGGTGAGTGAGCTAGGATTCAAGCTGAAGGAATGAGCTAACGGAGCTCATCATCTAGTCACATTGCCACATCATCATATTACCGAGATCTACCTACCAACTCATCGAGTCATATCGCATATCAATAACAATGCTCAAGAATCAAGCTAACTTCTCAAATTCTATTGATATCAAGAAATCATCTAGCTCAACAATTGAGTCATATCACAAGTGCCAGTGAGTCATATGTAATGCAACCAACCACTCAACACACATCTCATGGATCAAGTTATCCACATCACCAAGGATTTGAGTCCAATGAAAAATTATCGACAAGATGCGTTCTTAGCCCGATGGGCTCTCAAAAAAAGGATCCATGCATGGTCCAAACCATGACTTAACCTCTATACTCAAGGATTAATAAAGCCTATTCTTATCCTCACCTTGCTTGATGTGGAATAATACATCCCACACTTATCAAAGAAAACAAACCACATACGGTGGAGGTATATCGAGATTCAAACTCAGGTCATTTTTAGTAAAATGATATTCTTTGAGCTGATTATGCTAAAATGTAATATAATAGCCTAATCTAATGATGTAGGAGTAGTAAATAAATGAGTAATAAAATGAATAAAATACACCCAAGAAAAATAAGCTATGAAAAATCTGAAACCATAAGCACAAAAAGGGTTAGAAAGGCTTTAGCTAATTCATCAAGGTCGCGGGACTGTGCTGCAGTAGAGACCGGATAAATAGGTGGAGGAAACAATATAAAGGGAGTGGAGTTTTATTTAAAAAAGACAATATCGCAGGATTATGTAGTCATATACCTAGGTTATGAAGGCTTAGCCCATTTTAATGGAGAGAGATCCTTTCATGCAGGAATGATGTATCATAGCATAATAGAGATATATATTCCCATTAATGGAGAATTATTTCCCATTTGGAGAGAAAATCACCTTGGGAAGAGAGAAAAAGATCATTTTAGAGAGAAGAACAAGTACAAGTCTAATTTTTGCATGAAGCATTATTGTAAACTTCCTAGAAGATGAGACAAATGTGCTTATAGGTCCTATTTCTTGCTAATGGATATTTGATTAAGAAATTGTTTTTTACATCATTAATAGGACCAACTAGGAAATAAGGGATAAAATATGTGGAATAATCCCTCACAGAATCACAACAGTAGAAACTAATATGCAGAAAATATTACAGATCTCAAATAAAAGTGCAGAATAAAATAACTAAACACAAAGAGACATTATTTAACGTGGTTCACCCAATTTGGGCTACGTCCACCAAGAATCACTTGCTCAGATTTTATTACAAGCCACCGCTCTCTCAATACAATACCCAGATCTATTTGGAGCTATGCTCAACAAACTCTACAGAATTCACACCCAAATTCAAAGCACATCTACAATGTTACATTATACCTACCATATGCACAAAACCATATAAGTAGACAACTGCTTAAGTAGTTTTACAAAACCGTGGGTATCGAATCCATGGGCAAAAAAACCGTCCCATAAACCTATGGGTCAAAAATCCGCCCATATGAGAAAAACACGTTTCCGGATATATCAGGCACGTTTTAAGGCCCAAACCTTTTTCGAGGGCTGTGAAATACTTCTGAAGGCCCACCCCGGATGAACCCTAAAACTATGGAAAGTGTATAGTACTCTTAGTGTACAGTCTTCAACACTTTCTCACATGAAAACAGGCTCCACAACCTAACAATCTCCCACTTGGAGACTAGTTTTCCTCTGAGCAAGCTTCTCAACCCTTCACTAGTTTCTGTGAAGACCAACCAAAGTTGAACACAACTTCAGTTTTTCCCTTGTGACCACCTTGGTCATCATGTCTGTAGGATTCTGACTGGTATGAATCTTCTCCAGCTTCAACTTCTCTTCCTCCAAAGTTGTCCTGATGAAATGGTACCTTAACTATATATGCTTCATCCTAGAGTGGAAAGCAGAGTTCTTAGCTAGGTGTATAACACTCTGACTATCACTATGCAACTTTCCTTCCTCCTGCTTATGCCCCAACTCCTCAAGTAATTGTTGTAACCAAATCATTTCTTTGCTTGCCTCTGTGGCAGCAACATACTCAGCCTCCGTGGTTGACAAAGCCACCAACTTTTGTAGTCGTGAAATCCAGCTTACTGTTGTCCCACCTACAGTGTAAACATAACCTATCGTGCTCCTCCTGCTGTCTACATCTCCAGCCATATCTGAATCTACATAACCACACAAAGTGGTGTCTGATCCACTGTAGCACAAAACTATCCCCATGGTCCCTCTCAAATACCGAAGGATCCACTTTACTACCTGCCAGTGATCTCTACCTGGATCACTCATAAATCTACTCACCGCTCCCACTGCATGGGAAATATCAGGCCTGGTGCACACCATGGCATACATCAAACTACCAACCGCTGATGAGTAAGGTACCTTGGACATCTGGTTTCTCTCCTGCTCTGTCTTGGGACACTGCTCCTTTGATAACTTGAAATGGCCTGCCAAAGGAGTCCCAACCGGTTTAGCATCCTGCATATTAAACCTCTCCAAGACCTTCTTAATGTACTCTTCCTGAGATAAAGTCAGCTTTTGTTCCTTCCTATCCCGAGATATCCTCATACCAAGGATTTTTTGGCTGCCCCCAAATCCTTCATAGCAAAGGATTCACTTAGTTGCTTCTTGAGTACTTTTATTTCCTGCATGTTTTTACCTGCAACCAACATGTCATCCACATACAGAAAAAGATAATATAACTGCCATCCTCAAATTTCTTTGTATACACGCAATGGTCAGAATGACATCTAATATAACCTTGCTCCATCATGAAGCTATCAAATTTCTTATACCATTGACGTGGAGCTTGTTTCAAGCCATACAAGCTCTTCTTCAGTTTGCACACCATCTCCTCTTTACCTTTGACCTCATAGCCCTCTGGTTGCTGCATATATAGTTCCTCCTCCAAATCACCATGGAGAAATGCAGTCTTTACATCAAGCTGCTCTAAGTGCAAGTCTTCTGCTGCAACTATTCCAAGAACAGTTCTAATAGAAGTCATTTTTACTACAGGAGAAAAAATCTCATCAAAATCTATACCTTTTTTCTGTGCAAACCCCTTGACCACCAACTGGGCCTTGTATATTTTCTTTCCTCCTTCTTCCTCTTTGACTCTGAACACCCACTTGTTCTGTAATGCTCTTTTTCCTTCGGGTAGCTTTACCAAATCCCATGTCTGGTTCTCCATGAGAGCCTGATGCTCCTCATCCATGGCTTGCTCCCACTTCTTCCTGGCATCTACCTGCATTGCTTCATCAAATCTCTCTGGCTCTCCACTATCAGTGAGTAATAAATAATAAAGAGAAGGAGAAAAATGTTCAGGTTCTCTTCTTACCCTAGAAGACCTCCTCAATATAGGAGTTTGGGGTCCCTGTTGAGGAGGTTCCTGAACTGATTCATGTGTCACTTTCCCATCTGGAAGATCCTCTACCACTGCATATTCTTTCTTGGATTCTTCCCTGTTTTCCTGTAACTGCTTCTTATACATGACTTTCTCATTAAAGACCACATCCCTAGATCGAATGATTTTCTTGTCCTTAATACTCCAACATTTATATCCAAAGTCATCACCACCATAACCAATGAAAGTACATTTTTCTGATTTAGCCTCTAGCTTGGTCCTATCATCCTTGTCTATATGGACAAACACCTCACATCCAAAGACTCTAAGAAATGAATAATCAACTTTCTTACCATACCAAGCCTCCTCAGGTATGCCTCCATCCAAGGCACTTGAGGGTCCTCTGTTTATCAAGTACACAACTGTGCTCACCGCTTCTGCCCAAAAAGAAAGAGGCAGTCCTGCATGTAACCTCATGCTCCTAGCACATTCCATTATTGTTCTATTCATCCTTTCTAACACCCCATTCTGTTGCGAAGTTCCTAGAACCATCTTTTTCCTGTGGATTCCATTCTTAGAACAATAATCATCAAATTCATTGATGCAATACTCCCCTCCATTATCTGACCTGAGACATTTTAGCTTAAGAACTATTTCATTCTCTACCAAGGCTTTCCATTTAACAAAAGTGTCAAATACATCAGATTTGTTTCTAATACAATAAACCCAAACTTTCCTTGTTGCATCATCAATAAAAGTAACATAATAACTTGAACCCCCAAGAGATGATACCTGAGCCGACCCCCACACATCAGAATGCACCAGCTCTAACTTACTCTCTTTCTTTGTAGGTCCAACCTTGAGAAACCTTACTCGCTTCTGTTTCCCATATATGCAGTCCTCACAGAAATCCAAACCTATTTCTGTATATCTAGGAAAATCCTTCTTTATGATCTCCATGCCCTTATGGCTCATATGACCGAGCCTATAGTGCCACAATGTTGTATCTACTTTTGAAGCCACAAGATTACAAACATTAGTGCTATAAGTGGTTAAATACAAGGTTCCAACCTTCTTACCTCTTGCCACCACAAGAGCACCCTTGGTAACCTTCCAAGAGTCACTGTAAATATCACAGTACAACCATCACTTCCCAACTGCCCTGCTGATATCAAATTTCATCTTAATGTAGGCACATGTCTGACATCCTTCAATAGCCAAGTATTCCCATTCTGCATCTTAACCTGAACAGAAAATTTTCCAACTATGCTGCAAGGCTCATCATCACCAAGAAAAACATGCCCAAAATCTCCTTGAACATAATCAACAAAATAATGCCTATGTGGAGTAGCATGGAAAGAAGCCCCCGAATCTAAAACCCAAGATTCAGTAATATTGTGCAAAGAAAGAATCAAAACATCCTGACATACATTACTCATTGCCACATTTGCCTCCTTGTTTTCTTCCTGTTGTTTCTTCTTGTCCCGAAGCTCCCAATAGTCCTTCTTTGCATGCCTAGACTTTCCACAGTGCCAGCATACTATCTTGCTTTTGGATTTTGACCTTGCCTGATCCTTTGATTTTCCATGGCTTCCTCTATTCTTTTGTCTCCCTCTAGTTTCCACTGTCAAAGAATTCCCTAAAGTAGAAGATTCACTAGAGATTTTTCTTCACATTTCCTCACTTAAAATCACCCCTACAACATCCTCAAACTTCAACTTTGAGGTAGCTAGAACCAAGTTACTTACCGCAATTACCAGGCTATTCCAACTCTCGCGTAAAGAGCACATAACTAATAAAGCCCTAACTTCTTCATCAAATTCTATTGTAACCGAAGCTAGCATATTGACAACCATATTAAAATCATTTAAATGACCTGTTACTAAACCATTCTCAGAAATCTTCATATTAAACAACTTTTTCATTAAAAATATCTTATTTGAGGCAGAGGGTTTTTCATACAACTTCCCTAATGCATCCATCAGTTCTTTTGTAGTCTTTTCCTTTGAAACATTGAATAATACCAAAGATGTAAGACACAACCAGATTGTCCCAAGTGCTTCCTATCTAGAAAATCCCATTCCATATCTGTCATGCTCGAGGGTTTGTTCACCTTCTTAGACAAACTGGAATATAAAGATCCTTCTGATAAAGGTAATCTTCCATCAACATCTTCCAAAGACTGAAATTCTTAGCCCGTTGAATTTATCAACCCTAGATCTTCCATCATCTGTCATAGCTCCCACTCAAGATAAAAATTTCCCTGTGATTCAACACTTTAGAAACCTAACTTTTCTTTGATACCAATTGTTAGGAAATAAGGGATAAAATATGTGGAATAATCCCTCACAGATCGCAACAGTAGAAACTAATATGTAGAAATTATTACAGATCTCAAATAAAAGTGCAGAATAAAATAACACAACACAAAGAGACAATATTTAATTTGGTTCACCCAATTTTGTCTACATCCACAAAGAATTACTTGCTCAAATTTTATTACAAGCCACCGCTCTCTCAATAAAATACCCAGATCTTGTTTGGAGCTATGCTCAACAAACTCTACAGAATTCACACTTGAATTCAAAACACATCTACAAATGTTACATTATATCTACCATATGCACAAAACCATATAAATAGACAATGCTTAAGTAGTTTTACAAAACCGTGGGTATCAAAACCATGGGCCAAAACCATTCCCATAAACCTATGGGTCAAAAAACCCGCCCATATGAGAAACTATCACGTTTCCCCATAAATCGGACATGTTTTAAACCTATTTTTTTGGGGGGCCGTGCCCCCAACCCCCTGGTGACCAAGGGGCTTACCCCCCTGACCCACTCACTATCAAGTCATGACCATTCCCTATGAACCTCAGGTAAGACAACTTGGAAAACGGTGTACCAATACTCTTAGTGTATATAGGCTCTCAACAAATAACATGAAAAATCAAGCTCCATAACCTAACACTTTTCATGGCCCAAAAGATTTGTAAGTCATGCCTTAAGAAACTATGGTTGGATCCCAATAAGCCATAAATTTCCATATTCAAGAAGATAAGTTTGAGCATATTGATAAGAAACATGTAATTTTTGATTTGATGAATGAAAAGCATGGAGCTCCAAGAGAAATTTAGGTTTCCTCATAGGGAGAAATCCTCTTTTACTGCTGAATACAATGCCAAACTTACAATTATAGGTCAAACTCCAAGCTAAAAGTTTCCTGAAAATTATGAAATTGTCCATGAAGTGGAGGTGAATCCACAAGTAATTATAGAAACACGAACATTTGACAGAGCTAATGATAAACTTATGTGAAAGGAGGATCTAAAGGTGCTTAGGAGCCTAAATTAGTAAGGGTCATGTGGTATATGGATCAACTCTGATTATTTAAGGTGGAGGGGGTGAAGATGACAATTTTCTCCCTTTATCCCCTTGGAAAGGGATACCAAGGGGACTAAAAAATTATGTGCCTCAGCCTCCATGTTTCCATTGGCAAAAAAAATTTGATATATTCTTCTTGAGGATTTGGAGCTTTACCTTGATTTGAGATTCCTGAAAATGAAAATGTTCACTTCTCCTGGAGGATCTCATGGGATTACTTACACCTTCATAGAATACCTAATGAAAAAATAATTTTGATAAATCAATGGGTTCAATTGTAATGATTCATGGTGTGATTTATTTATCTTAACAATGTTCATTATGCTTATGAACTCATCGCCAACTTAACTTGGAAGAATTTAATTGGAAAAGCATGTTCTTTTGAATATGAAATGCACTAAGTTAGAGTCAATGATTGAAATATTTGAACCAGATCATGAATCTTTTTCATGTAAACTGTCAATACCTTCCAGGGATATTGCATTCAAATTATGTGAAAGATGAAAGAAGAAATACCTGCCATAATTTGCATTGTATCACCCTTTGAAAACAAAAAGTCAATGATCTTTGAACCATTTAAGATTTCCAAACCTTTCTTATAAGTGATTCATAAACCATCCATGAATTGGAAGGCAAATGACCTTGATTATTAATAATCATTGAAACCTTTTGGGCTTTTTGGAAGATTTTAATTTGCTAATTATGGTATTTCAGGAAAAATAGAATGAAAGATAAAAGATTTTAAGATTGATGCACTTGTAAATGACTTGTTGGAATTTGAAGTTTGTGAATGTTCTTATGATTCATTTCCTAATTGAACTTTAAAAGTTAAACATAAATAGGACACATAATGAACCTAAAGCTTGATTATGCACTTAGACATGGGGATGTCCTATACAATCTGGTACGTTGAGTCTAACCTAGCTTTACATAAATTGATATGAATATTTTTTGTAATTGGATGATTGGAAAACCTTATCTATGATGCAGTTGTTTAAATTTTCATGCTTCAAAAGGAATTGTTGAAAATGAAATTGTGATCTAGCTTTTTATTTTCTATGATTTTGGATTTCTTCATTGTGAGATAAATTCAATATGTTTAATGACCTCTAAGAAAGGGGGGTCACACCTATTAAATTTCTTAATGATTAATGCCTTACATTTGTCTTTAGATAAAGTTTGACAAGTAAAGGACTTCTGACTTAATCATTCTTTATTGAATGAACATTAACCTCAACTTTGGGGAAACACACAACAATAAGGACATGATTGGAAGTAACAAAACATGTAAACAATTATATAAATATGAATATACGTAGACACTAAAATTAGGTCACACTCCCCTTCGTCCCTCGACATATAAGCCCCCTTTATTACATTCACCTAGCCATGACCCCCTTCACCCTCACTAATATTAATTTAATTAATTTAATTAAATTAATGCTTTATCCTCACTATATTTATTATTTAAATATCTTATTTAAATAATATCTACACAAACAGTTCACTTAGACACCTCACCAAGCTAACTCAACCTAAGACCTATTCTTAGCAAGTTACCATAACTAACTAAGACTTACCCAAACCCTAAAAATCAATGCCTACACTCCCTCTAACCACATTCCCGCATGCTCACAAGAAGCTCCCAGTCTAATCCATGGGATAACGACACAAGATCCAGGAAATCAGGAGGATCTCCCTAAGTTTAGTAAACCTAGAAAATCCCACCTTGACCGACGTCGGTTACCCCTAACCGTCGCCGGTTAAGCCGGACCGCCGTCGGTTACCCCTTTTAACCCCTAAACAACCTTATTCTCAAGGTTGGAAAACATTGGAAGAAGAAAGTTGACAAGAAAGAATGAGATCTCAAAGAGATAACACATCTTCAGAGAGCCAATTCCAATAAGAACTCACATCCAAGGAAGGAGATTGAGCATCTTCTCCTGCACAGCCATCCCAACCACATTCGGATCTATCTAAGCAAAGAGGAGTGTGCATGCAGCCCATGCAGAAGCTTTTCTTCAGTTGGTGATCACTTGCAGCCTTCAAACCCATCATCAGCACCTCCATCCTTCACACACAGACTTTCAGAATGAAATCCAAGTAAGTACAACATCATACTTTCCTGGTTATTTCATTTCATCATTATTTTATCATCCATTATTTAACTTGCTCCCTATTGACCATCTCCAACATTTTCACCTCCATAGACCCATCAAAACCTCATAAAAACCTATTCCAGTCACCCAATACCTCATCCCAACCAACCAAATCCTTTGTGCAATCACAAAGGAGACCAAAACCCCATTCTGTGACATTTCCAGATCTCACAGTAACCGGCACCGGTTATACCTAACCGCGGTCGGTCACCCCTGACCGACGCCGGTCTCTGTGTTTTCCCACATATCCTTAAACAAAGACCTATCCACCTAATTTTACCTCACCCTCACTCACCTGTGACCTACCCGAGACCTTTATCAGACCTGCAGAACCCAGAACCAACCCTTTGACCTGTGGATTCTATTCTAGCTTAGCCTGTTAGATTAGATCTATTTTCTTATTGTGTTTTAAGTGAGATACCTAAATCATTTTAAAATAACAATAGGATTTACCTTTGTTTTCAACATTAATTTGTTTAAAACAGTGGACTGACAGCCATCTAGGAAGTATCATACTTCCTGGATCTAGCTCACGCTAGGCAGTTCACTGCCCATATTGTTTAATTCTTTCTGGTGGTCTTGCTTTCATTACAGGTAGTTCCTCCTAGCCAAAAGGAAGCTCTCACGGTCAGCTGTGGATTCAGAAGTCATACGCGCGCAACAACCCATCAACCGACATTTGAACAGGTATTCCTCCTACGCCCGTTACCCTATCTGTTTCATCAACAATTCAAAGAAACAATCTAAGAAAAAGGTGAAACATTTTGGCACGCCCGGTGGGACCCATCCGGGGTTCCTTGCATTTCATTCATTCCTAGGAAAAAATTGTGTGTTTGTTTCCCTTCTAAAAGCATACACACTAATTTTCTTCCCTGGTAATCCACTCCTTCTTTCTATTTGCTCTAAAGGAAACTTTTCTTTTGGTGTATTTAAAAAGAATCATTTCTTCATGTTTTCTACATTTTAGTGAAAGAGCATCCCTCTTCCTATTCATCTTATTGTGTCATCCAATTTCACATTTTCGATTTGGGTTTTAAAATCATTGCATTTCATTCTGATTTTCTACATTAGCTCACATTAATTGAGGGCAACCTATACGCTGGAAGTCATTACCAGCTGATGGTTGACAAACGAATCATAGAAAAGCACTTCTATCCTTTTCTCTTTCTCTGAGTCTTACCAAACCACACAAAAATTCAAATACATACATTCTTAAACAACATCTTACCTGGAAGAAGTTGTAGGTGATCACACGATCACGACACAGTGGGCACCCAGCTCACTGCTCTGTCGAGTCATACTTCAGAGCGAAGCCCGCCCCCACCATAACAAACCTGAAACCTCACCCTTTAGATCTCCTTCTTTGTAGGAAGCCATCCTCACCAAAAAATCTATTTCACAATTCATGTGTCAGTCCCTAAATAGCATAAGCTAAACAAACATAATAGAATAGGCACTCTAGGAACATTTTTCTTAGTGTTTTGTTTGATTTGCATTTTGAGGTGAGAGATTTCGATCATTATTTTTGTTTTCCTTGCACACTCCTCATCATAGTCAGTGTATTCTGACTTCACCTGAGTGTGCCTGGGCCATATCACCATCATACCCAGAATTCTGGGTTTGATTCCACATCAAATTCTAATTCACAACCACTTTTTCTCATCACTGTTTCAATCTCACAGTAACCGTCATCGGTTACCTCTGACCGCCATCGGTTAAACTCAACCGACGTCGGTTCCAGGTCCTTTTGCTAACCTACTCAAAAGGACATTCTCACTTCACTTTCTTCCACTTTCCACAGTCTCTGTCACTGTCATTTTTTCCATTGACATTTTACACATCCCCAGATTTGGCATACTTGTCAGATTTTGCCTTCTGCCTCACTGATTACTCACTGCCTATTTTCTACAGTGACCGGCAGCGGTTACCCCTGACCGACGTCAGTTTTCCCTAACCGGCATCGGTTAGCCTGTTTCACATTCCACCCACCATTTGTTACTTCATCCATTTTTTTTATCACCAGATTCACCTGTTCCTGCTATTCTTTGTATTATTTACAGAGAAGCAGCCCCACCTGATCAGTACTGGTTCACATGGTACTGACCCGAAGACAAGCGAATGCCCTCGTGTTCCACGCCAGTTGCCAACCACTCCCACCTAGTCCTTCACCACCTTCTATTTTATCACCAGCCATGGATCCCATCCAGCCTACCAATATCACTACCAGAGATGAGGAGTTCACATGACTCCTTGACCAGAACCCTGCTGCCTTGCAGTTTTACCTCTCCCATTCATCCACTCGAGATGCCTCAGGTCAGTTGATATATGGCATGCCCGTATCTATCCCCCCGACTCTCACACCCACTTCTGCATCAGCCCCATCTGGCTCCATGCTACCTGCACTTCCACTTTACCCCCAGTCATTTCACAGTTAGGTCCTATACCCGCTATGACTGCCACATCTGTTACCTCTGTGGCACCCATTACATCCACCATACCCTCGACGATTACCCCAAACACAACCTCATCCATCCCCTCATGTCTCACACATACCTGTAGCTACATTCCCACCTCCAGTGTCGGTGACCCCTACCCCATTTCAGAATGTAGTTCTTTCCATTCCACAATCATTAGCCCCTATTGCCACTAGGGTTACCACGACCCTTCCTCCCCCATATACATACTACCAACAACCGCCTGTTTCATCTATTATTCATTCCAGGTACGTACCCCCTATTTCATTGCCTTCTTCTCCACCACCTTACATGGCAGCCCCATACACTGGAATGCCACACCCATTATACACCCAAAACCAACCTCCTCACGCTATAGGAGGCATCCAATCATCACAACCCACCAATGACCCAATTAAATTAATGATGGATAAGATGCAAACACTGGAGGCATCGGTTTCTGGCTCCCACAACACTCTCACTTATGATGAGATTTGCAATGAGCCTATTCACCCATCCATTCCCATCCGTTCATACCCTGTGCATTGGGAAATGCCTAAATTCAACCGCTTCAATAGTAAGGAAGACCCACAACAACATTTTCACTCATTTAAACATGGATGTTATTTGATTGCTCATGATGATGCCTTACTTTTGAGAACTTTTCCCATGTCCCTCACTGGACCTGCATTAGATTGGTATAGTGGGTTACCCAAACACTCCATATTTTCATTCAATCAGGTAGCCCAAGATTTGTTGGATCATTTTTCTATCAATATCACCAAGAAAGTTACCATGACCGATCTATATTCCACACGTCAGTACGAGGATGAATCTATCACAGATTTTGTCACTTGCTGGCGCAGCCTGATCAATCAACTTACCTTTCAACTGCCACAAACTGAACTCATCGAGCTCTTCACATGAGCTTGCACCAGACATATCTCCCCAACCTTGCAGGTCCAAACTTTCAGAACATTCGATGAGGCATTCACTATGGCACGAAAGTTAGAGATTCGGGCCATCGAAGAGAAGAAAATCCAATTACGAAATAAGAATTCAGCATTCAAGTCGAATGAAACCTCTTCTTCTTCTAAACCACCAACCAATTATTCAAAGGCTAAAGGTACCACTAACGCAGTGGTACTCAAGGCCGGCCCAGCTCATCCATCCAATCAAGCTACACCCTCATCTAATCTATCACCCATTCAGGCTTTTCGATTCAGACAAGAGCAGTGAAAATATACCCCAATTGGGGAACCTTACTCTTCTATTTTAGAAAAGCTTATCAAAGCTGGTGCCATCACCCTTCCACCCATAAAACCACACACTGGTTTTGACCCTGCTCGCCCCATGCCCGCATGGTATAAGGAACAAGATTTCTGTAACTATCACCGAGTGAAAGGTCATAGTGACGGTAACTGCATCACTTTTAAGAATATTGTCCAAGAAATGCTCGAGAAAGGTGAGTTGACTGTGGATAATCCCAACGCCACCCCCAACCAAAATCTACAAATCTTTAAAAAACCATTTCCCAATCATGCCCCTTCATCCAATCAAACAGGTGAGACATCCACTCACGATACCCATACTCGTGAGGTTCATGCAATCTTTAACGAGGTACCTGTTGCATCTCAATTACCTCACATCCCTTCCATAGAGGAAATCCTAGCCCAAAATCCTCCTTCCACATCTGAACCAACCGTCACTGTTCCTTCACCAATAGAAGAACACCCTTCATCTCCTACATCACCTACAGAGGAGTCTTCTGCTGACATTGAGACCATCTCACCCCTAGCTTCTCCACTTAGCAAACCTTTACCTACCATACCTCCTCCACCCATAGAGGAGCACCCATTACCTCCTCCACCCATAGAGGAGCACCCATTACCTCCTCCACCCACAGAGGAGCACCTATCCATTCCTCCACTCATAGAGGAACTCCCATCATCCCTTCCACCCATCATAGACCCGGTGGGGATACCTTTGCCTCTTGGCGAGCATTCTCCATCCACTACCCAACATCCAACAGACCTACTTTCAGCTCTCTTACCCACAGAAGCTGAAGCTGGCCAATTCCCCATCTCTAAGATGCATTTTACGGGAATTCCCATTAGGTCTTCACCAACTCCACCCACAAACATGCCATTCTCACATTTGGCTGATCACTTAGAGTATGTGGATAGAGCTTTGTTATGGGGGCACCTCTTACTCCCTGTCTCAACACAAATGCAGAGATCCCTCGATGACACCTCCACTATCTACCCAAGCACATTTCCACCCATCAAACCACATACAACCACTACTGTCGCAACCCCTTCCATGATACCCATTAACACTCACACCACACCCTTACCCATAACCCGACCTATGCCTAAACCCAAACCCATACCCACAATATTTACCTCCACTAAACCTATTACCACTTTAGGGGTCACCCCGACCACCAGCCTTACTCATCCACCTATTAAACTGGATTTAGCTACATCCTCCAACGTTAAAACCACACCTACTCTGACACCCAAGCTAAAGAAACAAACTCATCAACCTCATACCCCTACCACACCAATCACACCCGCACTTGTCCCATCTACCTTAAGACCTCAGCTACCCAACATGGTCAAGCACCCCTCACCCATTCATAACCCAATAACACAACCACCCATTCCTGCCTCACAAATCTCTAACCTACCCAGGCACACAACATGACTCATACCCACACCTGCAGTCTCTTTACCACCAATACCTCTGATACCTTCAGCCATTTCTTCACTACCTACTACACTTCAGTCATTGTCGCTCGCACCCGAAGCATGACCTACGTCATCTACCTTCATAGCACCCCCATTATCCCCATGGGTAACTCGCCCTCTTTCCTCCATATACTTTTCCTTCTCAACCTCGTATACCCACATCACCTTTACCCAAGAAGGTGCAACCAAAAAACAAAACCCCACTACCCCACAACAAGGTAGTCAAAACAAAACCACACCCTCCTACCCATCCATCTACTATACCCCTACCCAAACGAACCCGACCGATACCTCAAACCACACCGGCACCTAAACCCATAGCTCGACATGTTCCTACTCTTCCAAAAATAATTCCCAAACAACCAACCACACCCACACCCAAACCCACATTCACTTCCCATTGTGATCCACTAGCAGGGTCCTATGCCAAAATTTTAACCAACCTCCTCTAGACTTCTATTATCACATTACCGCCAATCTGACCTTATGACCCCCTCAAACCCAAGCCAAAGGGGTTTGATGATACCAAAATTTGTGCATACCATCATGTGCCAGGGCATGATGTGGAGAACTGCAAGGCCTTGAAAACCATCCTTATCCAATTGTGTCCACCCGAAACCAACTTTGATGATGATGACCTTCTTGATGAGGATCCTGCTTCACCTACACCCATTCCCACACTACCCACTCAACAACCACAACCTCCACCCTCACAGCTCCTAGAACCACACACAAAATTTGAAATTAACATGGTTCACATCAGAGAACTTGCCACACCACCACCCAAATGTCACTGCGCCCAACTGACCTCACAGGGATTTTCTCCTCCCGTAGGTTTTTTCCCTTCATGTCATTATACCACTTACCCTACACCCTCTCCATTTGACAAATTCCCTCAAATCAACATGGTACACGTCACTACACATGCGCAGAAGGGTAAAGAAAAGGTAGCTGACCCACCAACCAATCCTATACCCAACATACCATCTGCACCCATACCTAAGATAACTATCCACGGCCCCACATACCCCATTTCTAATGGCATCACACATCACACCATGCTCAAACAATTACACCAATCTCCACTCAAAATGTCCTTATATGACCTCATCCAAACCTCAGAATCCCATCGTCAAGCCCTCATGGAGGTTCTTCAATCTATCGAGGTTTTACCCAATGACCCTACACCCGTAGCCTCCATTATCACACCCCATCATGTAGCCTCCCTCACCAAATTACCACCTTCATCCTCACCTCACCTTGTTCACCAAGTGGCCTCCCTTAGCTTCTCAGAGGAGAGATCGTGCCATACCAAAATGATGACCCAGACCCAGCCCTCTTCATCTCTGTACACATTGATGACATACAGGTACGCCATGTGATGATTAATGGAGGTGCTAGCATTAACATCATTTCATCCCATGCATTTTCTCAAATGCGCATACCTAACAATTACATGCACAAACATCCGGTCATGTTGCATTCATTCAATGACGCTATCACCTCCACACTAGGCACTGTCATCCTTCACATTCGTGTGGGCCCCCACACTATTCCAGAATTGTTTTATGTTTTGGAGGGGGAATTCCAATATAACTTGTTGCTTGGTAGACCCTGGATCCATGTCATGGGTTGTGTTCCTTCCACTTTGCATCGTTGTGTAAAGTTTGAACACGAAGGACACACTTATACCATTCCAGCTGACCCATCACCTTTCAAAACATGCAACATGCTTTACCGACCCAACGATGTACTCATACCGGTCAAGCCATCTACTTCCGCAACCAATACCACTTCACCTACACCTACACCCACACCTACCAGTATAGCCACTGCTTTCACCACACATACCTCCTCCATGCCTACCACTGCTATAACCTCCACGGCTGACCCATTAGCTTCCCAATCCATTAACACCACCTCCGCATCAACCTCTGACACATCATCTATACCAGCTACCCACATACTAACCATTGATCCCTTGGAAGGTGTTTTTCAATGCCTCACTCTGGGGGAGTACCACCTATATAGTGTCAACACCTTCCTTACTCCACACGAGTATGGAAGCCTTCACCAACACCCTCGCTATGATCACCATATAGGAGAATGCCTCCTTTATGGTCCTCCTCATCTTCGTACTAGTCTCACCTATGGGGGACTTGATACTACCACCTACACACCTGAACCACCATCACAACCCCACCCATTTTCTGCTGACTTCCAATCACTTACCAATCACCATTTCACCCACACCTTCCTACACCACTGTGCATGGAAGGGTTTTGGTTTTGGATTTTACGAGCAAGGTCACCATACCATTATTCCATGTACCACCCACAAACATAATGACCATAGTGGTATCGGCTTCCCCGAACCTTCTACCAAATAGGCCCGCATTGAATTCATTGAGGACCCTAGCCCTTCTCCACCTTCATCACCACCCTCACCGACGGAGTCGATGGATCCTGAATCTATCCCTCCTAACTTTTTTTTTCATAAACACCATTTCCTTGGGGCCTTTGACTTATCAACGTGAAGGTGAGGCCCCTTCCACTCTTCCATTCCTGTATCCTGAGATGATCGACGATGACACACCAACCATTAACGTCATTCAATGTCAGGATGATGAATCCATACTCACCTACCTTGGTGCAGAAGACTCATATATTCATCAGTCGTTACCCTCTGAGACACAAACCATGTTGAATGAATCGACTATTGAGATCAACATTCATACTCAGGATGACCCGCACATCCTAAAGATCAGACAATCTTTAGATGCTACTGAACATAGGAAGCCATCACTTCCTTTCTCTGAGATCATAACCACACTTTCACTTGGTCTTACACAGACATGCCTGGTATTGACCCCACCATAGTGGTCCACAATATCGTAACCATTCCCGATGCCAAACCTATCAAACAAAAGCTGAGGAAAATGCACCCTCGCATTGCTCTTCTCGTCAAAGAAGAACTTCAGCATCTTCTTTCCATTTCCTTCATCTTACCCATTGATTATCCTCATTGGATTTCTAACATTGTCCCTGTTACTAAAGCAACAGGGGGACTCCACATTTGCATGGACTTCTGAGACCTCAACCTCACCTGCCCGAAAGATGACTTTCCCTTGCCTGGTATTGATCAACTGGTGGACCTTACCATGGGTCACAAGATGCTCTCACTCATGGATGGTTTCTCAGGTTATAACCAAATTTTTCTTGCCCCAGAAGATCAGCACAAGACCACATTCATTACCCCTTGGGGAACCTTCTGCTATCGCATGCATCACATATTGGAAGATTATGTGGATGATCTCTTGGCTAAATCTAAACACCACACTGAGCACCTCACTATCCTCGAAACCATATTTTATCGCCTCATTAAATATTACATCCACCTTCAACCTAAAAAGTGCATCTTCGCAGTTCTCTCAGGAAAGCTCCTGGGATTTATCATTTCCTTATGTGGTATAGAAGTTGACGTGCCTTGCCTTTCTGAAACCCTACAGCCTACAGTAGAGCTGCACCTTGTGCCCAGAGACTCATAAATTGCTAACTTTTCATTCTATAAGCTTTGATGGGTGACTTAACAGCTAACATGGCTCTTCTACGATGGACTTCCTTGATTCTTCTTACAGATCAGCAGCTAAACTCAGATCCACACATGTCTTCATCGAGTAAGAAGCCAACTAAGTCCAAGGGTAATGCCATACTAACAGAAGAAGAAATGAAGTATAAATACCAAAGGGTCAGGATTCCTGAATCCCTTGTAGAATGTGATTTGGATATCAGAGATATAGAACTAGGGCACATTGACATGGAGGAATTTTGGGCTAGAACCAAGAAGGTCACAGGCAGCCCATGGATGGATAAATTGGTCGGCAGTGGTCTACTTTTTGCTGTAGGGATTCTCGTGAGCACGATCAACAACGAGTCCATGATGTTGGTGGGTCACTATTACAATAAGAACACAAGATGTGTCAAAAATGAGAAGGGTGAGGTTATAATCAACCTCACTGCCGACACTTTGAGATCATGTTGGGTATCCCCCACCATCATCATTTTGTAGCAGTGAGCCAAGAGGACTGCATGAATATGTGGAATGACAACGAAGAAAAATGCATGTAGCTAATGAATGATGTGTACCTCAAAAACAAGAAGGTGGTAAGCAGGTGGCCACAAGTCATTCATCACAGTGACTTTTCAAAAGAGCTAAGTGACACCGTCACCTTCCTGAGTAGGGTGTTTGGGCTTCCCAATGCCCATTATTTTCGTAAGTGGATGCTCAGATACTTAGAAACCATGAGAAAAAATGTCCCTGATCAATGTTTCGAATGGGTGGAGATTATCAGCAACACCATCTCTGAGCAGCTTCAACAACTTTCAACAGCTAGGAGGTTCTATATGAACTCATATGTGGTATACGCTGCTACCCCCGAAAGGGACTACCCAGCATTTAATCAATGTGGGGTATGGCCCCAAGTCAGAATATATGAGTATTATCCAGAGTTAAGAATGGAAAATAGTATAGCACAATTCAACAAAATCAAGGATGCCTTCTTCTACAGCATCATCTACCTCTTGAGGCCTAATATGACTCACGGTCAAACAACCAAGAGCGTGGTCACTACCACAAAGAAGTGGGGAGTGTTATTCATGTAATTCCACACTTTCACCTATCTCAGAGATGCTAACTTCTTGGGAGATCCCACCAAACTACCGAGGTATGCGGGACCCAAGCTGATCCTATTGGAGTTGTCTAGACAGCTCATCACATACCATGAGAAGTGTTTAAAAAAGAAGAAGGGTGGAACTCCCTTCCCCCTCACAGTGGGTAGGTACACCTACACTTCTCAGAGCAGAGCCTAGGAAATGTTTGCAGAGCTCGAATTGCTCAACTTAAAGCATAATTTTCTAGCAAGTCAACCTTTGATCCTCGTAATTTCCTTCCAAGGGAAAATCTCGATCCGATTCACATACCTCAGATCGAAGATATCTATAGTGATCTGTATCATGAAGTCAAGCTCAGATGAAAGGATCACTCCCACCTGGCCTTGGCAAAGATCATTCAATATGGTGTGGTCATCGTCCCAAAGGGCTTCCAAGTAACTGATTAAGAGGTTGATTAGGTTTATCAAGATATGAATGGGGACAATTGGCCATTCACTAAGATCGATAAAACCAAGGCATCTTAGACTATTGACGAAAGGGCCAAAGGCACTCTGCAGTGCACTAAGCATTAGTGTAAGAAAAATAGTCTCATCTACCTAGGAGTAGACTTTACCACATCTCCCTTGGGTAATGCACCCACCAAGCCAAAGCACTTGCCTAAAGGCAAGGGAAAAGATAAAGAGGGACAGACAAGCACTCTCAAGAGGAAGCTCCTGAGAGTCCTCCTTTCACTGCCGAAGAACAGGTAGTAAGCATGATATCCCCAGAAGAAGAAGAATTGGTAAGTGTTCCAATGGGCACATCCACTTAGGTTGTTGCCACTACTACAACTGTTGAGGTTCCCACTATCCCCTCTCCCGCTCCTCCTTCTCCTCCTCATGTCACTTAACCAACCACTCCTTTGGTTATGTTTTCTCCCCCGTCTTCTACCGTTCCCCCTTCCTCTTCCTCCATCTTCTCTTCCCTCATGGATCTATCCCCTAGCATATCTTCCCTCATCTTACATATCCCTTCCACCCTATGGTTTCCTCTCCTCCAGTGACTCCTACCCCCATGAGCATTGGAGGGTTGGATTCTTTCTCAATGCCACCACCAAGTGTCTCGACACATTTCCCTGTGTCCACTATAGTTGTTCCTTCTTCCACCCCCATTTCCTCTTCTTCCTCTGGTCCCACTCCCCTAAGTCCAGAATGGATCTCCAAACACCTGATTCAGCTCAAGAGGAAAGTCCCTATTGCACCTATGGACTTCTTCGTTATTCCAACTAAAGGGGCTAAGAAGCAAAAGGCTATAACCCGCTTCTCTCAAAGTGCTTCAGGTGAAAGAGTTATGGAGATTGCATACCCTGATCCCATAAAGGAGAAAAAAGATCTGTCTCCTATAGATTTTACAGTGACTCAGGTCACGATGGGAACATCCTCAGAAATCCTGTAAGGAGAGGCCTTATTCGTAGTGGATGCCCTTTGCAAAAAGCTTCAAGAAGCAAAGAAAGAGAAGAGGATATTGAAAGAACAAAACAAGCATCTTCTCCAAGCCCTGCAAAAGATGGGAAATGCACCTCCTATAGTTGCCACCGAAACTCCTAAAGCACTTAGTCAGGAGAAGATAAATGAGTACACCAAGATTGGCGAGCAAGGAGTAGCAGTGTCCACCTGGAGAGAGCAGATCCTCAAAGATAGTGGGGAAGTGATCACAAAGTTCACAGAGCTGTATCAAAATATAGATCAAGCTAACAAGGTACTCCAGGCAATAGCAGGACCTATCTCTGAAGATTTATGCTAGGTTACAACATGAGACATTCCAGAAGATGCTTGACTTCCCAGTCAATGACTTAATGAAATTCAGCATCTTCGATCACCCGAGAGCACCCAATAAAATCCTTGTTTCTCTAGACTATCAAGTTGACTAGATGGATTTTGTCTTGGAGAAAATAGACAAAATCAAGGAAGAAGCCTTGGATGTAATGCATCAAATGGAGCAGATCATCTTAAGGATGTCTCCAGGTTTTCTCATCCCATCATACACCTTGAGGAAGCCAGATGACACTATCTGACTTTTCAAGGAGATTGCATCGTAAGGTTTAGAGTAAGAGGCCTCTTTTGATATAGAATCTATCAATAACCTTCTGGCCTACCGTGAATTTTTTGGATACTTGATGGAGGTAGGTAATGAATACTTCAAACTTCTGGAAATACTCCAAGATGAACGGGAGACTTGCGAAGTCATCGGGGATCACACCAAAGGTCCCGCTCAGGATCAACTTCAAACGATGGTTAGCAAGTTCATGGAGTATCGAGCTCAATTTCACATTTCCTCTCCTGAGCAAAAGCAAGATACTCCTTTCCAGCCAAGGGATGACAACGAATAGGCTCCTTTCTCCTAAAGTTTTTCCCTTTTTTGTAAAATATTTAAAATAATGTTGGCACAAATGATGACATCATCCATGTTGCATCATGAGATGTTGTCATCCACAAAATTGCCCCAAAGTCAACTTTTGACTTTTAAATATTTTGTAAATAGTTGTTGGCTCCTTTTTGTCTTCTTTCTCCTTCTCCTTATATAAATATCAGAATGCTTGTTGTATTGCATGTGAGAAAATTTGTATGAAAAATAGAAGTAAGGAGAGAAAGACTTTGAGCTTTCTTGTAATAGAACAACTTATTAATACAAAAATTGAGACTTTGTGCTGAATTCCTGTGTTATCTGTTAGATCTTTCTTAAGTTTCATCTGTATGCTTATTCTGTTGGATTCAACTATGCTTTTGTCATTTGTTTAACAGTATTGCTTTGTTTGTTTATGTGAGTAAGTTTGGCTCTGTTTTCTACCGGCCCAAAACATAAACCCTCTGACCTTTCTACCTTGGAATTCATTTATTTTCTCCTTTCAGATCCATCTTTCTTCCTTTCTTTCCTTCATTCCTTTCTGTTCTTCACTGGAACTACATCTACTGGGATGAGATCCCAAACTTCCTTGAAGGCAGAATACTATAAGACTTGCACATATTCTTGCTGATAGAATAGTAATAAACTAGTTTCACTTTGTTATATCAAAGAGGGGCTATACCCTGCACACTGTTGGCTTGTCTATCTATAGATCTGCCCACCCGACATATTTTCAGACCAACAATTTTTAGTGACTCTACTAGGGAAAGGACCAGAGAGAACCAGATCTATGTGGGTGTTATGTTAGCTAAAAGACACTAACAATTTTTAAAGCTGCCGAGGTGACTAAGAAAATATATAAAACTATAAAAATCACTACCTATTTGCAAATCTTAAATCTTTATTTAAAATCCAAAATTTTTGCAAAAGTGATCCAAACTGAAAATTTTCTTCAGAGACCCATAGATTTGGACCAGTTAGAAACCTTTAGTTCACTGAGTTTTTTATAAAAACCCGTATATTTCCGTTGATCTGAGATCTTGATATTTTTAAAAATATTTTCAAACCCTTGCAAAAATTCAAATCTAAGATCTGAAAATCAGCTTACTAAGTTAACCAACATTTTATCCTCGCTAATCTTTGTCATTAAACCACAATTAGTTTTCAAAAGAGGGATAAAATTTAATATTTGGAAAAGTACATGCTGCTGATTTTTGTCAGAAAAATCAGAAAATCAGCAAGTACAAACAAAAAGAGTTTTTAAAAAAAATCTGCTCTAAAAGCATTACAGATCTGAACAAACACACTAGCAGGTGAGCCATTTACCCATAGCAGAAGATCTCATGGAGAAGTTGATCCTATTTTTTATCTACTTCAATAGCAAAACTTCAGTATTACACCACCACGCTTCTCATCGCTGAGTTCAGCTGATCAGTCAGCCAGAAGTGCCTCACCCCCATGAAAGAACTAGTTTTCACAAGGAGCCTCCACATCCCTTTACAGTTCTTTATTACTCAATGGAACTGCACTCCCGGCTCACGTCCTCTTTCCAGATTTTCAAATGGAAGTACCATGGGGAAACACGATGGGCTATCTTGCATTGCCACATCTAGTTCACGCACTCCATCATGGAAATCATAAGAATTTCTCAAGATTTGATGGGAGTGGAAATCAAATCATGGATTCACATATATTTGCATTCATTATGTCATGCAGAATCCTAGATGTGACCCATGAAGACATGTCAGTGCACCTCTTTCTAGAGACCTTGCAAGGCCCTGTAGTAGAGTGGTTCCAACATTTTCTGGCTGGATCTATCACCAGTTGGGCCACATAAAGAACTGCGTTTGAAGATAAATATAAGCCTTCAGAAGATGTATTTGCATTACTATCAAAGATCACTCACTTAAAGAAGGAGGCAAATGAAACCATGCGTGATTTTATCACCCATTTCAATTCACTAATTAACCGTGTATCGCCTACCATGTTGCCAACACCAGAAAATCAAAAGTGTTTCTTTATGAATGCCATGACCTCAAGAGTAATTTTCTTACTCTTACAACAACAAATCACCACCCTCATTCTCGCTCAAGCTGCGGCCATTCAGATAGAATATAATCTGCTTATCTCTAGTGAGTTAAAATGAGATTCGTCTAAGCCTAAGGCTTCAACTCCTTCTCAAGCCACTTCATCAGATCTGGCATTCTAGAAAATGGCAAACAACTTACTTGCATTAAAAAAGTAATTAGCTCAAGCTTCATCCTCCACTCCATACCGAGATATCCCATGGAGAAACTTCACTCCCAACAACGCCCCACAAAGGCCACATTTACCTGTAGCTACTCTGCGGTTTGCACTTGAGGCCCCTCCGGTCAGTGCCCTCGTCGAGATCGAAGAAGAGGAGAAAATTTACAAAGAACCTTCATCACAAGGTGGAGATGATCAAGATGTCAGTGAACTGGCTAGCGACTCTACAATCAGGTATATGGAATTTGAAGATGAGGAATATGATGAAGAAGAGGGTACCCAAGGGTATGCAAGTGGACAATCATACACTTTTTTCACCCACTCCCAAGGAAAATAAGTAGAAGTTGCTGCCATGATACAAAAAGAGAAGATTGTGTCAAACACGCCTCCAACAATTGCTAAAAGAGGTAATCCTCTTCTTGCTCAACCTTTTACGAAGAAATATTTTCTTCCCATCTCTCCTCTAAATCAGCCTTCTTTTGTTTCCATAAAGACCAGTAACCCTACCCTGTCATTGCGAAATGAAGGACTCATTCCTTCATCAACGCAGCCCTTGGTCACATTCGACATAGTCGATCACGCTAAAAAGACCAAGATTCAAATGTCTGAAGTTGAGTATCTTCAGTCTAACCCTGAGTAGCTTGTAAGATTGATCGAATATATTGAAATCCAAGCTACCATACTCTCTCATAGCTCCCTAAAAGAAATCCTTTCCACTCCTCCTGCATCTCACATAAATGTTGCCTCAACTTCCATGTCAGGAAAAATTGAACCTTTTTATCTCTCCCTCCTAATCAATGGTCACAAGCTAAGCAACTACATAATTGATTCTGGGGATTCTGATAATGTCATGTCAGCATAATTGATTCAGGGGCTTCTGATTCTAGGGATTTTAATTATTTTGTAGCTATTCTGACATTTATTTAATTTTGTAGCTTAACCGTCATTTGCTCCCGAGAATTTCTGCCGGAAATTATTTCCAGCAACTCCATCTGGAAATTATTTTTAGCTTTTATTTCTAGCTTTTTAGTCATCCCTAAGTATATTTATTTTCCACATTCCTTCTCTTTGCTCATTTTCTCTCTACTCAAACTGACGAGAAGTTGAAATACTGCAAAACATGTTTTGGATGAGAAATTTGAAATTCAAAGTTTATCGAATAATTTTCAAATTTTTTTGTAGTATTATTCTCGGCACTTCTTTATTCAGTATTTTTATTTCAAAATTATTTTCTCTCTGTATTTTCTTCTAGAGAAGCAACCATTGAAGTTTTAAATTTTTCAAAAATTATAGCTTTTTCAACAATTACAAATTTTTCAACAATTAAAAGCCTAAACCCTAAACCCAAAACCCAAAACCTGAAACCTAAAACTCAAACCTGAAACTCCTAAACCCCAAACCCCAAAACCCCAAAACCCTAAACCCCAAAACCTAAACCTCAACACCTAACCCTAAATGCCAACCCTAAACCCCAAACCCCAAACCCTAAACCCTAAAAACCCTAAAACCCTAACACCCTAAATGTTAGGTTGTGGAGCTAGATTACTTCACAGTTAGCATGCAATGGAAAGTGAATGGAAAATATAGCAACCGTCATTGGTCAAGGGGGAACCGGCACGATCACCCAGAATCGTCATTAGTTAGACAGGCCCAACATCGATCAAAGCAAGTGGGAACCGTGACCCATCATCAATCAGATAGGATAAACATCGGTCAGAGAAAGTGGTAACCGGCTGCAATTAAGGCTAATTGGCACCGGTTACCTATGCAATGTGTTTTATTTTTAATTCATGGGATTTAAATATAGATTTTGTTTTAAATCAAATCTATTGGATGTAATTGCATAGCTAAGGTGCCCTAAGTTTATATATTTATATATAAGCTTAAAATCTAGGGTTTAGAAAAGTGGATGAAGAGAAGGATCATATTAGATCCTTGATTCTCCAAGATTGAGAGAATGAAGAAGAAGAGAAAAAGGGAACAGGTTACATGAAGACAGAGTCTCTATGGAGAGGAGCTGGATAGAAGGAAATAGTAGGCTATTGTATTTCCTCTATATATTCATTTTCTCATTGTAATGGCTTGCATAGTATGCAAAGTACATAGCATTTATTCTTGTAGATCCACATGTTGGTGAGATCTTGTATTATAGATCCATGAGATCATATTGTATTGTTGATCCATTGAGATCTAGATATTGTAGAGGTCTTGTTTGCAGATTCACAATACATTGAGAGTTTGGTTGCATAGTGGCAGATGCAGGGTAGCTTCAAGTATGTGAGATCTGGTTATGTTTAAGAGGCATGGTTGTAGTGCACTCAAGTAGATCTAGTTAGAGATTTGGAGGAGACACAAGTGGTGGTATGGAGGCACAGTTTAGTGTACTCAGGAAGATCCGGTTGAAGATCTGGGAGAAGGAGGAGATACTCTTGTAGAGATACATGTACTCTTGTGCAGAAGAGTTGGTCTGTAATCTCTTGTTATATTATATATATATATATGAAATCTCTATCTTTGGTGGATGTAGCCCACATTGGGTGAACCACGGTACATGCTTGTTATGTGTGTGTACTTTTGTGTGATCTAGATTATTCTAGTTTATACTCCCACTATTGTAGATATTTTGGGGAATTGTTTCGACCATGTGTGCATGATTTTGTTTGTTATTAAATCATATCACTATTCTGTAGCATCGTATTCCCAACACTAAAAACCCTAAAAACCCAAACCCCAAACCTAAACCCCTAACCCTAACCCCTAAACCCAAACCCCTAAACCCCTAACCCTAAACCCTTAAACCCCAAACCTTAAACCACAAACCCCAAACCCTTGAACCCTAAACCCCAAACCCTAAACCCTAAAACCTAAAATTCTAAAACCCTAAACCCTAAACCCTAAAACCCTAAAACCCTAAACCCCCAAAATTCCAAACCCCAAAACCCTATTACCTAAAACAATAACCCCCAAACCCTAAACCCTAAACCCTAAACCCTAAAACCCTAAACCCTAAACCCCAAAACCCCGAACCCCAAACCCCCAACTCCAAACCCCTAAACCCCCAACTGCAAACCCCCTAACCCCTAACACCAAACCCCAAACCCAAAAACCCCAAACCCTAAAACCCCAAACCTCAAACCCCAAACCCTAAACCCTAGATTATATTGATTTTGTAAAAAAGTTCCCTATCTGACGCATATTCCCTTTCTGAGAGTTTGCTAGCAGAACCCTAAAAATCTCTACTCATCCCTTTTTCATAGTAAATTCTTCTCTTGATTTTTGGGTCTTATCCCTTTCTCCCTTTCTTTTCCCTCTTCCCTCCTCTTTTTCTCTTTTTGTATTTTTAATTATTTTAATATTTTAATAATTTTAATATTTCTAAATATTTTTAAATATTTTTAATATTATAATATTTCCTACATTCTTTTTAATTATTGTAATATTAATTTCGTAATATTACTCTTACCTTTATACTCTTTTGAGTATTTCAGTCTTTTAATTAAAATGTTTTAAGTATTTTAAATATTATTAAATATTTCTTATATTTTTAATATTCTAATTATTTTAATAATTTTAAATACTCTTTGAGAATCCGTGGTCGCCCTTGAGGTTGATTTCGAAAGGATGCTTTGAAAAGGTATTTCGAAAAGTTTTTTCGAATTTCCCTGCCTATATATAGCCTCTCCGGTGATCATTTCTAATCATTCTATCTTTCTCAATCCAACTGATGAGGGGTATATTCCCCGAAACATGTTTTGGATATATTGATGATATATGATTCATTTTTATTTGATCTACATATTTTCGGTGTTCTTATTTGGTGTTTTTTCGTACTTTTTCTTCATCCGTGTTGCAAGCGAAAAATCAAATTTTTATAAAACTCTAAATTTTTCTTCTCTTCGTAATGGCCACAGATGATGAAATCGTTCATTGCTCCTTATCTACCCTTGAGGATAACTCGGTTCCTGTCCCAGGTCCCAAACAATTCCAATTCAACTCACAGTAAAGTAACCAAAGGAAATGTCACAAAACTCTAGATTCTCCTTCGGATAGCCATGCCCTTGTTCCTATTGAACCTGCTCTCTCTGTTGCTCCATATTTGTCTTCTTCTCATGATATATATCCCTATTTGCAATGGCCTGAGCCAACTGAATCTTGATTCCATATCACTCAGTCACTACACTATCAGGCTTAGCCATTACTCTGTCTTGCTCAGCAATCAAAGAATCTCTAACCCCCCGGAGGTCATCTCATTCTCTCCGAGCCACATCTATCTCTCTCTCCCCCATGGCCTTCTCGGTCATCACCTCTGCAATGGCTGCCACAATATCATCATCACCCTCTACCTCCTCATCCTTTTCATCACACACTTGGATAACATGAACCCAAGCATGAACCTGTATCACCCGCTACCTGAGCATAAACCCGTATTACTCATTGTACTACTCCATTCCTATAAAACTCTCTTAATGCACGGGTCCACCATGTTGTATACTCAGGAGTGACTCATGCATCATCAATAGACACAATATCATCATCATTAGGTTCCATAGCCCCCTCCTCAAAAATAATTAGAGGCCTCATCACAACTACCCTTAGAGTCTCTGTGTCTTCATCCTCTCGTCTATATTGTATAGGCTCCTTGAGCACACCCTGAATCAATCCAAATTATCTCCTCACTCGATAAAAATGCAATAGCTCATCCTCTCATGATCTACGACCCTTGACCAATATGTCATGTTGTAAGCAAATCAACTCATGAGGATACTCAAGCCAATCATGAAAATATAAATATGGCCTCCAAACCACATCCCCCACATGCAATCTTGTTAACGAATATCTATAAAAATCAGCTTTCTTCTTCTTTTTCCCCCATCCCTTGTCCTACTGCCACCTCATAAAACTGGCATGACTCTCATCAATACCCCATGGCAGACCCAATTGATGAGCAATAACAATATGATCATATGCCCAACACTATAATATAAATCCAACACCAATCCCATACCGTTTGTGGGCCTTCTAGGCCCACAACTCTTTCAATGTCTGTGTAAGTAACGGGGGGCCCCACTTAAACACTATGCGGTGCTCCATCATCTCAGAAACTACACCTGTCATCATCCAAGGAAATATACCACCCCTAGAATTTGGCAGAGAAAAACATGAAATGGCCATCATCATCAAGGTTATCCTAGTACAACCCTCTCTCCCATGCTCATATAACACCTAGTACTCAAATGCTCCTGACACATATCTCACATGTTATGCCTCATCACCATATAGCCTCTACATCACATCTAGTCTCTTAGCCTCACTAATAATATAAATACCCTCTCTACGGATAGGTAATTACATGATGCGATGAACATCCTCTAAATCAATAGTAATCTCCCCAGTGGGCACCCAAAAAGTGCAAGTGGAAGGATTCCACCACTCTAATAATGCCAATAACAAACTCCTACATCTATGAATCTATCGGTAATCCCTCATACCACCAAAGCCAATAGCCTCTACATGTTCCCCATCATCATCTGTCATATCTTCCCTCACCTCATCTAAATAAAATGGAATACGATCACGGATAGTCAGTTGCACATCTACCTGCAAAATACAAACACATATCAACAAACATTAATATCATCCCAAAAATATTAAAAATATCATCCACAACATATCAAAACATCTCTACATTAAAACATCAACATCAACATCATCACCTAAAAATACTAACAACATTTAAAACATCAAAAATATCATTAACATCAACATCATCATGAAATATAGTTAATATCAACATTAATTAAAAATCTAAAAACATTACAATGAATATTAATAAATCAACATCAATCACCAAAATTGGAACCAAAAACACCAACAACATCTAAAATATTGAAAATATTCCTTAAAAACCATATTTTATCAATCAAAAATATAAATTGCCTATGCTACAAGTGAATCGTCAATTATTCACTTCAATCGCCGACGATTGCATGAATCATCAGGGATTTCTATGTTTCCAAATTAGGGCATTTGTACCCCCCCCCCCAAAATGACATTTTTTTAAAAAAACTACCAAAATCAACAAAAAAGCATACACAAAGCAGGTTAAAACAACCTATCTCTGCCATAGTGGGTTTTCAGTGCCTGCTTGACAAAGCCATGGTGTCGAAATCTCACCTTCTTAGCTCAAGAACATGTTTTTCACCCAAAATTGCTCTACAAATTTGTATTGCGCTTGCTAAAAATGAGCCTAACACATGAAATTGGATATTTATAGCCCTAATTCTACCCCGACATAGTCACCGAAGATTGCCTTAATCATCGGTAATTTCTCCGCAATCGCTAGTGATTCATCCCATTTTTAGCACCCATGCTCATTTTTATCAAATTATCACTTTTTTCCATAAAAGTGTTCCTTTTTAAAGGACCCTAGTCCTTGAAACATTAAATATTGGATAAATGAAATCAACATTGGGATTTTTCATATGTTTATAGGACGTGTGCCCTTTAGCCCCCATCACTTGACTTCCCCGTCTATTTAGCCTACCTTCACTGATCATATGTCTATAGGTATCGAGCCCTTTGGTTCCCCTATCATTTGATTCCTTGGTAGCACATCCTGTTTCGGTATCCTTTGGACTGGGAAAACTTTTTCAATGAAACACATGACACTCCTATCTTATTAGAACTTTCAAACTAGTGTTCCTTGCACTACATTGCAATCACCCCATTTGAGGGGGGATCACCCATATAGACAACTTATCATCATTTTTGTCTAATGCTTTTCCATTAAACCGCTAGACAAAAAGGGGCAAATGTAGACACCGAAAATCTACACCCCTCATTTTTATTCAATCAAATTAATTAAATGCATCAATATTTCTATACCACACCCTTCATCTCTTAAATATATCAACAACTCATATCCTAAGTCATATACTATACCCTCCATCTTCATTTAATTAATTGATATTTCATACTCTAAATCATACCTACCATTTAATCACATTACATTATTAAAACCATTTATCTTAAGTTCAATATTCCATAATATTTTATATTCATGAAATCCCTTATCACATCATTATTACACATGTAAAATCATGTTTTTAAGACCTAACCACCTAGAATAATTTAATTATTTTCTAAACCACCTAAATCAACCTAAATATTTCTTAAAATCCATTTAATACCACTTTTAACCTATCTCTAACTCCCTTATCTCGATAAACAAATCATTATCATTCTACACACCTAGCCAAATCATATGCAAATCTAAATTAGGTCCAAACATAAACAAAATCTAACCTATTTTATCACCCTCAAAAAAACACAACACATCCCTAAACCAGTCTAAAAAATTACACCTCAAAACTCAAAACCAAAGACCTTGATTTAGCAATTTGTTTCAACCATTTTCCCTCCAAATCTCAAACAAATCGGAATTGTCGTTGATTCGCGTAATCTCCAGCGATTACTCAAGCCAGTTTTGTAGCTTCTCTCCAGGGTCTTCCACTTCATTCACAAATTCTTAGCTTGATTTGGTTCCAAGTTCATGCATCATCATTTTGTACTTGAGTGTTCAAGCATTGTCAAAAATATTCTCATCATCTTCATCAAACATCTTGGAGATTTTCCAGAGCTCCTCTAATCAACATCTCACCACTCTTAGTTGTAGGTTTCACCAGCCATCACAAATCATCTTTCATCAAGGTTTGAGGCTTTTTCCTCACATTCACATCATATTCCAGGTATTTACTTATTTATTCATCTCTTTTACATTCCCTATTTCTAAACATTTAACAAGTCTAAAAATCAAGTTTTTAATCATCAAATACATTAATTTTATCAGTTTATTACATATTTACCAGAATCACCAACGATTACTGCAATCGCCAGCGATTCCTATCACTATTTCTTTCTACAATTTATCCATTTTTCATCAATCTATTTTATCTATCATATCAAATTTGTTTTCTTCTAACATTATGTTAGCATGGATTATTTTAGATGGCAATAGGTGGCCCAAACCACGAGATCACCAGCATTCACTCCTTGCCTATAATTTTCCATCCTTTCTATTGGGAGCAATATGACTTGTTGCATGATCTAACTTTGTGTGTTATCCATTGTGCCCCGTTGGATGAGTTAGAGAACATTTTCGAGTTCACTCAGCAAATCCATGATGTTGTAGAAGGATATTGGGCTGCATATTTTGAGTATCAACACATCTGAATTGAACTTGCTTGGCTTGAGTATGAGGCCCGACAACAAGATCCACATTTTGAGCTCAAGTTCGAGCCATAGTCTTCCTCTTCCCTCTCTCATCTATTTTCTATCTGATTTGTAATAAACTTATCATTTATCATCATATTATCTTGTATCGGTTATCACATATCATATATCTTTCAAATCCACTTGATTGTTTAAAAGTGGATTGACATCCTTGTAAGGAATCCCATTGACTTCCAGGGACTGGCCTTTTCCAGGAAATCCACCATTTATCTTACTGATCATATTTTGTTTAGTGTCTGTGATTTGTAGGTTTCTTAGTAGAGAGGAAATTGTACCAACCTTTCACGGAGCACAACATCGAACATCGTCATCCATCATCTATGGGTATCACTAAACCCCACATCTTCTAAGGTTAGTTTATTTCTATTTTCTTGCTTAGTTAATTCAAGTTGAAGGAGTAGGAATAAATCTAAACATCTTGGCATGCCCGGTGGGACCAAGTCCCTTAATTCATTATTTTATTTCATCAAAATATAATTTATTTTTATTTTATGGTTCTCTTCTCAGTAATCATTAGTGATTTAGTCAATTGTCAACGATCGGGTGAATCACTAGCGATTCAGTCAATCGTCGACGATTTGTCTAAATACTTTTACTTACTTTGTAGTTTTCCTTCTAGTTACTGTTTTCTGGTCATTTCTCTATTTTATTATTAGATTAGGTTTGTAGATTTATGTTTCTATAGATTTACTGTCAAAGTCTAAAAAAAATCTTTCATTCATCTAGAATATCATATTTTTCTACATCTGGTTTTATGTTTTGTAATCATCAGTAATTTGGTCAATCGCTAGCGATTCTCATAATCATTAATGATTCCTCTTAATCCTTTTGATTACTTTATAATTAGCCTTCTAATCTTTTTTTTTCTATTGTTTCTTCTCTATTTCTTCTAACCTATTTTGCAAGTTGTTATTTATGGAGATTTTTCTTGCTGGATTATTGGATTGCTTGTTGCTTAAAAATTAAAAATTGTAAAAAAAAATTAAAAAGGAAGCATTTATCATGGTGAGTCCTAAAACCTTATTTTACTTTCAGTATTGCATTATTTTCTTGTTTTTTCTCATCAAAAATAACATTTCATTTTGGGTCTTAAAACAAACCATTGCATCCTTCTTACTCACATAGTTTTAATTAGGAAAATTAATCGGTTGCATTCACTTTATTTTCCCCCACACACAACCAAATCACTTAAAATATAACAAAGTATTAAACATTTCCCACCTAGGTGATAACTATTGGTATTTCATTACCCAATAGGGAAATGGACTCGGTGTTATGGCTGAGTATAAACACTTGTCTATCGGTATATTGGCAAAGCACCCGACTCCCTTATCGATGTGGGACCAGTAAGTGAGGGGGTAGGCCCCAATACCAAGCTTGTATCGGAAGAAGTATAGAGTTGAGCCTCACATACCTTCAGGTATATCAAGGATGCCACCCATAAACATACCTAAAACTAGCCATATACTTCCATTTCCTAGGACCCATCAACCATTTTTCACATTTCACTTTTCTTAATTAAATCAAGATAATCTAAAATTTTATTTTATTTGTTTTGCCTGTTGTTTGTAATCAACCCACTTAGTTACTTTTTTAGGTGATTGTGTGTTTGTTTACTATGGTACTTACTAGACAACAAGCCCATAATCAAACTTCAGAAAACATGTCTACATCATTACCTACACCATTATCTACACCATTACAACAACATATCCCATCATTTATTCCATTATCTACACCATTACCTACCACATTCTCTACACCATTACAACAATAAAACCCATTTTATAAACCAATCACATTCACTCCTCTTACTGATGATCAATGAGCTTGGGATGAAATAGAGGAGAAATATAACAAAGAGATGTGACAAATATCTTAGTTTCTACGCATCAATTTCATAGTCAAATTTTCCATGGACCTGAGCAAGAAGAAACCGAACAACCATATTATCCCAGCTCTCAATTAGAATCATCTAAACCTCCTTTCTTTGATAGAGAAGGCCCTATTTTCGAAGAGATGTTAGATTCAAACCTTGTTTCCCTTAATGCTTATCTTGCAGCTAGGGGTGTCCAACTCCAACCATTTGTATCCAAACCACACATTCCTGATCCTTCATCTAGTATTGCACATCTTATTGATTCAAACCAACAACCCATTGTCCAAAAAATATATTCATATCAACCCATAAGTCAATCTGAAACATCAAATGTTGAGTCTTCCATTCCTATCAGTCAACCTGAAACATCTAGTGTTGTGTCTTCTTTTCCTATTTTTAGTCTTCATATGATTTCTTCTCAAGACACAACTACCCAACAACCCACATCTTCACCTGAGCCTTCCATTGGTTCCACACCTCCCTTAAGTAATACCAATGCTTCCTTTTCTACCCTTCTAGCATCTTCAACCATTCAACACCACCAAAAAGTTCTATTGCCATTCTATTGCCTCATATCTCAACCACCATACTCTCAACCTCATTAATCTTGTCAAAACATTACAATGTTTATTCCTACATCTATTCCCTTAATCAATACTAGTGCTATCACCACCACTCATCCTGTTTCAGTCCAATCCTTTATACCCCTTGTCTCACAACATATTCCACAACCATCACAACCATTAATTTCCATACCACAATCTATTCCTATTCAGAACATCCCACAACAAGCACCATCTTTCGTTGCCTCTGCAATATACTTTCAGCAACCACCTCCTTATTCACAACCTTTACCACCACATCTATCCCACATCCTTATCAATATATTCAACTGTCACAACCTTTATTGTCCCAACCTACCTATAACATTCCACAATAAAACATCCCGTATCAGCAAAATATCCCTCAACAATAACATCCTCAAACAAAGCATTCCCTCTAAACAAAACATTTTGTATCAGCAAAATATCCCACATCAAAATATTCCATAACAAAACCTTCCACAATAAAACATTCCTTAGCAAATCATTCCTTATCAACAAAATATTCCTCAGCAAAACATTCCCTACCAGCAAAACATTCCTCAACAGTATCAGACATATCCACAACCTAGCCAGTTCTCATTTCAACCTGGCTCATCTTCACAGCAACCAACACAACCTGATCCTCTTCAAGCCCTCATGAACTGCATATCCAATCTTGAAGTTTCCTCATCAGGACCCAAAAATGTCCTCTCTTATGACCAAATTTATAATGATCCCATTCACCCCTCAGTGCCATATAAAGCATATCCACCCCATTGGGAACTTCCAAAGTTTATCAAATTTTATAGCAAGGAAGATCCCCCACAACACATCTGTGCTTTCTACCATGCTTGCTATCTAATAGCCCATGACCAAGATCTCATGCAAAGGACTTTCCCCATGTCCCTTGATGATCATGCCTTGGATTAGTACAATAGCATCCATCAATAATCCCTTTTCTCATTCACACAACTCACAAAACTTTTCCTATAACACTTCTCCATAAACATAGCCCATAAAATCACTATCAATGACTTATACACCATCAAAAAATTTGAGGACGAGTCCATTGCCAACTTTTTTTCCCAATGGAGGGGTAAAATTAATCAATTGTCCTTCCCATTGCCACAAACTGAATTGATTGAAATTTTCTCTTGCTCATATGCCAAACACATCTACTGAAAATCCAATCTTTCAAGACAATTAATGAAGCCTTCACTATGGCTCGTAAGTTAGAACTGCGAGCTCTAGAAGACAGTCGCATTAAACTTTGTCCTAAGAAACCACGAACTAAATTCCCATCTAATTCATCTTCCAATCCTGATAAATCCAAATCATCTGCTAAAGTCATAGTAATCAAATCCACTCCTAATGAAAAACCCACTACCGAGCATTCCCGTCAACATTGTAGTTACACACCCATAGGAGAGAGTTATAGTGTAGTTTTTGACAAATTGTTTTCCTGCATCGATCAACTTTCCCATCAAAGTAAACTTCCCGCATCGATTAATTTGCATTGAGAATAAAATATACGATTAGGGAGTCTCTATGAAACCATTAAAAGGATAACCTACTCTCCTACACAACCTACATGTGTCAACCCTTCCCATATCCTAGGAAGGTATACATGTCACTCTTGTCTATATCCAAGATCCTACGTGTGACTAGCCATTATTAGTCATATGTTAACATTTGTAATAAAGGACAAAAGTGCAAGTTCCTTCACCGTATCTATTCATATCTCATAATTATTAAATCCAATGTAAAAGAAATCATTCCACTTTTTATTCTTATTTAGTAGTTAAAACAAATTTTTATATACATTAAGATCACATTAAATTATGGATCACATAACACTTAGATAACACAATCATCTATTAAATATCTATCAACATCCATATAATAAAAAATTTATCAAACATTTATACAATACTAAAGATTCATCATAACATATTGAAGTAAAAACCAACATGTGAATCAAGAATAAAAATCATCATCACACACACAATCATATGAAAATGTCTTTATACATCATCTGGAGTCTCAAAAGCTCTGTATATCAAATATATGTATAAAAATAAAGGCTTCATAGAGAGCCCTATACATTATAAATATCATAACTATTGGGTAAAATGAACACAAAAAAAAGTAATCCCTCGAACAATGCTCCCCTAAGCATCATCTGCACCACCATCTCCCCCATCAGGACCTTTTCTCAGACCACCTCCTTCTGGACCCCAAGATGGTTGACCCACACTCTCAGCGCTAACACTAAGTCATGCTCATCTCTAAGCTAGATATGTTGCATAACGATGCTCATTAGGTAAGTTACACACCACTAGATACTCATAATAGGCCATCTCATCATACACTAATTGGTAGTTAGCCAAACTAACCATACTAGGTGGTCTAATCTGACCACTAGCCTGAGCCCTAGTTGTCTCCAACTCAACACCTATCACTGAAGTCCTGTAATCTTGATAACCCTTCTTAGGGTCTCTTATTTTTGTTTATAGCGATATCGATCAGCTGTAGCATGTGTTATTTGTTGACTCAAACTGTCACGCTCACTCCTCAGTCCATTCCTCTCCAATATCAAACTATCATGCATTGTCCTCAAACCATCCCTCTCTATGGTCATTGTAGCCCACTCAGCCTCCACTGTGGCCTTCTCGGCCTCCAATCATGTAATAATAGCCTCGAGAGCTGCTTTTTCTACATCACTAGAAGCTCCTTCACCACCTCCCTCATCACCATTCCCATCACCTCCCTTATGCGCTCCATCCACACAAGCCCGCACCCATCTATCTCCTCGAGTAGGCTGGGTTCTCCACCATGTAAAAAATACCTCTACAACATTGGCATCATCCATAGTAATTGGTGCTCCCTGATCATCAACACACATGTCCCCCTCCTTGTCAGGCATGGAACATGGCAAATGACATAATGGCAGTGGTGTCCCCATGTCTCCTTCATCCTATCTAAACAAAATTGGCACCACCGATACATCCTAAATCAAACTAAAATGATGTATGACATGACCCAATTGTATAATCTCCCACTCTCCTCCCCATCAAACCTACACCCATAATTCCTGTTGGGTGGCATTAAGCTCACTTTGCTCTCCCTCCCATACTAGAAACCCAGTGTATGGTTTCCATATCACATCTCCTGGATGTAACCCTATTAGGAGTTGTCTATAATAGTCCTCAATCCGCACCAGCCCCACATCTCCCATATTAGAATGCCACTGCATAAATCCAACTGCTCTTGCCAAAATTCCAATATCTCCCCGTGGCAAACCTCTAGGTTGAGCCACCACAATGTGCTCATATGCCCAACACTGTAGTAAAAAAGTAATATCAATCCCGAACCTCTTTTTAATACTCCATGCTCAAAGCTCCCTGTAAGTATCTGCTAGTAATGTAGGGGCCCATGCAAATACAACCCTTTACTCCATCATATCAGCTACTACACCAACCATCATCCAAGGAAACCGATCACCACCATAGTAGGGAAAATTTTAAGACCCCCCCCAAAAAAATATAGAAATTGTTTGGCAAATCTAGGAAAATTGACTTTTGCGATAATGATGAATCTAGAAAAATTGACTTTTATGCTAATATGTTGTCAGCCAGTAGCATTTTTTATGCTATCGGGTGACAACATATATTATGTTGTCGACTGATAGTATATGATGTCGACTAAAAATATATGTAATTTTTTTAAAAATCATTTTTTGACAATAGCAGTTAAAATAACCGACTCAACGAGAAATTTTTCCTCACAAAATATGGCGCAAATAAAAAAAATAAAAATAAAATGATTTTTTACCAAAAAAATAGAAATTTCATTAATTTTGTATGGGAATTTTTTTGTTTGAATTTTTGTGATGTTAGTAGTTAAAATGATCATCTTAATGAGAAATATGTCCTCCCAAAATATGACGTAAGAAAAAAAATCCCATACTCTTTTTAATTTGTCTATTGCTACTAGCCGGTAGCTTTTTTATATGCTACCGGCTGGTAGCATAAAATATGCTACCAACTGACAAAATAATATATGTTATCACTCGGTAGTATATTTTATGCTACCGGACGACAACATAAATATATGTTGTCAGTTGGTAACATAAAAATATGTTACCAGTCAATAGCATATTTTATGCTACCGACCGACAACATATCGACATAAAAATATGTTACCGGTCGATAGCATATTTTATGCTATCGGCGGACAACATATCGGCTGAAAGACTTTTCTATTGGTCGACAACATATATTTATGTTGTCATCTGGTTGCAAAAAATATGCTACCAGCCAAAAATATTAAGGCGAATATTGTGAATTTCTCTTTTGCGGGGATGATGAATAACCCCTACAATTGACTTGTAACTAGAAAATTTTGGTGAGCTAAGTCTATTCCCTTCCCAAAAAATTTGCCAATTTCAAATTTTAAAAAACTAGAATATTCGTGAATTAACGAATATTCTCCACTAAAATTTTCCGTACATCAGAGTCAGAAAAATCAAAGCATGTAATCCCTATCATCATCATGGTCATAAGAGAATGACTGGTGTCACCCAGATTTCATCCTGAAATCTGTGACTACCCTATCCGAAATTTTTTCATACTTTTAAAATAATGGGTCATTTTGTGTTTTTATTGCCAGAAAGTTCTTGTATTGCGTCAAGATATTCTCAAAGAGCCATATTAGCCTTTTTTGCCAAATACCCAGATGCCCAAAATTGTTATATTCTGTCGTCGGGATTTGTCTGCGGAAAATTTGTATTTAATTATTTTGAGCCCCGAATGAGGCTATTTGCGCTCCGTTTTAACTCTGTTATGATCGAACATGTCATTATTCCTATGTACCATAAGGATTTTAACTTGGAATAAGTTTTGGGCTTTATTTGTGACTTTTGGCAATTTTTCATGTTTTTGTGTTGTCCCATTTCGTTTTCTGTGAAATTTCTCTAGAACAATTCCTTTGCCGAGTAAGCCCGATTTTTGGCCTAGAGCAGCTGGAAAACATATACGCACGTTATACCCGGAGGAAGTCGCCATCAGAGGTCTGGATCACTGGGAAAAAGTGAAGTCGTGCACAGAAAAGCCCCTGCGGGGTTGGGCGCATTTTTAGAAAACAAAGGATTCAAGCTGCAATGGGAAAAATGGAAGTAGCAGGCAAGGTGGGAATTTTGTACCTGCTTAGCAAGGTACTTTTTCCAGTGATATAAAATTCACTTAAGTTGTAGTGGGAAAGTTAGAGGCTACAGGCATACGGGAATTTATTGCCTGCCTTGCAGGGTAAAAATTCTCATGATAAAATAAAAAGAAAGTGACTTAAGTGAAATCATGGGATTTTATTGTCTGCCTTGCAGGGTAAATAATCCCATTGTCAAAGTCAAATCACTTAAGTGGATCATGGGATTTCCAGGGCTACCTTGTAGGGTAAAGAATCCCATTGTGAAAAATTCTTAAAAATAGAATTATATTGTGCGAAAAAGTGCTCCCCCTTTGGTGAGATGATGGCAGCCTTTAAGTGGATTTAATTAATTATTTATCCTTCTAAAATAGGTGCCCAAGCATGGAAGAAATTCAAGAAGTCAAAGGGGAATAAAAGAAATAGAATTAAATGGATTAAATTGACTAAATTTAATTTATTTAAAGGTTGCCCCCTTCATGTCCAAAAGTGCGCGCCATTTAGGATATATTTAATTATTTTTGAGGCATTAAATCATTAGATTAAATTATATTTTCAGTGGCTATGGTCAAGGCACACTGTGAAGCTTAAGTGAAGTGAAGTGTGAAGGATTAAATTGGATTAATTTAATTTATTGGATGGTTGTCCTTAAACATGCTATTTTTAAAGAGAGAAGCATGATTTTTAATTAATTAATTGCCAGGAATAGGAAGGGCAATTATTAATTATAGAATTGTGAGGGTTATATAAGCATGGGCTGCCATATGGGTGAATTATTTAATTCACAGGTAAAGAATTGCAGCCAAGAGGAAAAGTGTGCCCCATTTGAAGAAGGATTTTGCTCAGGTAAGGTGGAAACAAGGCTAAAAGCTTCCAAATTTGGTGCATGCTTTGAAAGAGGTTGATATTTTTCTGCATAATTGTTTACATAGGTGTTACAGGTGCTTAGGTGTTGTTGAAAGGATTCATGCTCTCTTTATGTGCAAATTAAACATCAATTTTTGGGGCTGCAGGCTTAAAAAGTGTAGATTTTTACAATTAAAATTCACTATTCATACTCCGGTGGCAATTTTTGTCTGAATTAATTGCAGGAATTTATTATAGGTGCTTTACATAAGAAAAGGAGCTTTAATCAATGTCCAATACATTGCATATATCCTTTGAATCTGAAGAATAGTCAATATCTGCACCATTTTTGAAGAAATCCGGCCAAGTAAGAAGAAAAAGAATTATTCAGAAAAAGATAGACAAAGCCATGGCGAAGAGAGATGAAAAAGAAAGCACGATGGATTCATGCATCGCTTCCAAACTTACAGACATAAGAGACACAGATCTAGGTCCGGAACCTCTTTCTAAATTGATTGATAGATCTAGAGTGGGAAAGACTTCACTCATGCATGTGGTTAAAAGCAGTGGAATTATCTAAGCTACATCCTTTCCATGCACAGCCCAATTGCCATAGTTTGTTATGGAGTGCGCTAGATCTTACCATCCTTCATCCAGATTAATGCATGATGCTACGGGAAAGAAAATAATTCGTTTGGACGCAGATTTCATCAATTATTGTTTGAAGATTCCAGTGTGAAAGGTGGTGAGTTCCATTAGTCTTGAGGATGTTGGCAGCAGGTGGGAGAAGCATAGAGCTGATTGTGTGAGCATAATGAATAGCAAATACATGAAGAACCCTAGATCTCCTTCAAAGTTCTTAAGAACTCTTCCACGGTCCATTTTGGTGTAGGAGGTCGATGATGTGGTCAATTTGCTATGCACGGTGAATGGCGAGGTGAATGCTTACACTTTCCGTACATGGATGTATGCTTTCATCATGACCATTGAAGTTAACAAAATTGATTCCATAATCAATTGGTCAGAAATTATTACCGAAAACATTGGTGAGTAACTCCGGAACGTGAAGTGTACTTTCAACTTCAAAATGACTTCCTACTTGGTGTATGTTGCAGCTTCACAAGGCATCTTTTCCAAGCTAGATAGATGTGGTGTTCTTTCTAAGGACCCCATTTTCGAATGCTACCCACAGCTTACTGTACCTGTGTGTGAGAAAGATTTCAAAGTGGTCAACGATGAATTCTTCTATGATTTCATTTCTAGGCTAGACAAAGACTTAAAGGCCAACAGGGTAAGCAAGGAAGCGTGGGAAGCCGTGTCTAAGATTAGCGGTCTATTCATTCAGTTTGCAGATTTCACATACCTCAGCATTATGGGATTTTCTAGAGAACTAATAAAGATGCCCAAGTATCCAAATGATAGATTGATCACCATGGATATGAGTAGGTAACTTGTGGAGTTACATGACCTTCAGTCAAAGCGGCACAAGTCTACGGGCTTCTTCCCAATCACTGTGGGACATTACAGCTACATTAGCATTCATAGAGCTCGGGGGATGGAGACACAGATGTTATCTGAGTATGAGCAAGAGTTCTTCCCTGCACGGCTAAACTTCGATCCATTTGGAGTAGCCAGGAAGATGATCTCCCAGGAGTATGCACATGTGTCTTCATTAGAAGATTTGTGGATGAATTGCAAAAGTGAGTACGAGGTTAGAAAGAGAGATTTCAGAAGGACTATCAGCAAAGCAGGTGTTCAACTTTGGACTAGTGCAGATACCTTCGGATCTTAAAGATGATGGGAATGTGGTACTTGACACTTACCATCAAATGGGAGGAGATAAAGCCATACTTCAGGATAACGTAGGAGGCTGCCATACACTTGAAGAAAGATCTGGAGCTGTTTTGGTGAATACTTCAAACTGGTTGCTGACAAAGGGATAATGCCTTGATGAAGTATTGATGAATCAAATCACAGGAAACTTTGGCATAGGAGATTCCCTCAAGCAAAAGCAATGAGGAGAAAGTAGCAGAAAGTCTAAGAAGTTGAAAGTACACAAAAGATCTCAATCTAAGGAGAAGATCACTTCCACGGACATGACTTTGGTTCCAGCTTCTTCAGTACCCAGTACTTCACCAATTGTTACACCTCAATAGGACACTTCCATGCTTCCACTGAATCCGGTGACATTCATCTTCTCTCCTCGGCCACTTTTTTCAACACATGTTCCAGAGGAGATGTTAAAGCTGCAGATGGTGGAGTTCAAAAGAGCTTTGTCAAGAAAAAAACACATAACTTTTGGTATACAAGATTTCATGAGAAATATTAGCAGATATAGATACCCATTTTGTTATAGAATCACCACCTTAAGCCTTGAATGAAGAACATGAAGAAAAATTACTCAATCCATAGACCATTCATTTGTAATTAGGTCTTTCATTTATTCTCTAAAAAATATGAACTTTGTCATGAATTCCCAAGAATTTAGACATTCTTAGGACCTCAAATAACTTGAATCCTATAGAAAAAATTGTGTGGATTATTTAAAAAAAACATTGTCCGTAGAATTCACGAAGTATACCTTCAAACATCACATTCCTTGCATACCACTCTCAGTGGTATGAGAAAAACTAGTCTAGGAAGAGAAGTGTCTCAAAATGTACAAATTTACACTTATGACCCCAAAAGTGATCATTAAAATTGTAGACACACCTTATAACACTCTGAGAACCATTTTCAATGAATAGAACATGAGGAATACCAACATACTTACCAATGATTCATCTTGATTTTTCCTCACAAGCCCTTAAGAACTCAGCAAAGATCTTCCACTTTCATGTTGAATGATAAAGTATTCACATTTGATGAAACAAGAGCATATTCAAACACATTCTAGAACCATTTACACACTTTGATATGCATGACACATGACTTAGACACTCAAAACTAATGGACAATCCCATACCACTTTATGATGACCAAGACATACTTGAGAAACTGAAACCTCTAGGATCCTTGAAAGCCTTCAACAACTCCTTAGACACATTCATAGCTTCACACTCACCATAGAATCTTAGACACACTATGAACATGCCTTTTCAACACATGATGACTTTATGACACTTCATAATACTCATACTAGTTACCATGTACCTTCACAGACCACAGACTCATTCAACACAGTCAACCAATGACATAGACCTAAAGGAGACATTCCATACAAGTGTCATGAAACAATGAACCTTGTAAGAGACCTAAAATTGACTCTCAATTAACTTGAAATACCTCAGATAGATAGTAAATCATGAAAACAAAATCACATACCTATAATAGCTTCAGACACATATACCTTATGATCATAAAATTAGAGAGCTTGACAAATCACACAAAAGGATAAGCATATTGAAACATGGGAGCACACTTAAAAGAATAGAAGGATATACCTTGAGAACTTAGAGGAGTCAAACACATACCAAACATCTCCCCCTCACTCCAATGATTTATTTTCACCAATATACCTTCAAGAAGCATAATGAAGGTATGTGAACACCATTAATCCCTAAAATAAGGTGTTGAAGAGGTCCCAAGCCCTCTTAGGTACCTATAAAACTCCTTCTTCCTCTCTCTTATGATAAAAAAATCTATGTTTTACCAGCCATTCCATCATCATAATCTCTTGATGAGACACTAAGGTCTCTTCTAGGTTCCCATACTCTTCTATGACCATTGTAATACATTATAGTTCTTTGAACTCCACTAGCTTGCACTCTAGGACCTTGAAGACTTCTTTTTTGACTTGAATAGCCTTGATAACAATACTTTGCAACATGACCAAATCTGTTACAACTGTAACACACCACAATAATGTTTTTTCTTGAAATCATCAACATGACTAGATGTATCATTCAAACAAGCACTAGACAACATGGCCTACCTCTTTGAATTTGAAGCATACAACATTCTTAGTATGATCATCTTTATTTTCTTACCATGGTTGAGTATCTCTAGGAGGCCTTATACACTCCTTATCCCTATGACCAAATCCATTACATGTATAGTAATAACCATTCAAATATCTTTCATACCTTTGAGGCATTAGGTTGTCTAATTTTCTTGGTTTTCTCAATGTCCTTGATGTAGATCTCCTTATTTCCTTCCTTGGTGCTTGGTTAACCTACTTATTTTCATGAAAACATGTATTATTTCTTCACCTTAGTGTCCATGAATTAAGATTTGAAGCCCAAGCTAGCTTTGTCACCTGTAACTCTTCTGATTGCTTAAGAGATCATCAATAGCCTTGGTACTATCTTTAAGCTTCTGATATGATTTTATCTTATTTTCAAACAAGACATCTGAGAGTTCTTTCTTAAGGATTATCACTTCTTTCCTCCTTACATTGTAGGCTGAGAGTCATGTTACTCATTTACAACTCTAACCTTCTCATTGATTCCTCAAGCTTTTCAGAAATGGCCCAATGTTTCCCTTCAAGTTCTTGTATCTTTTCCTCATACTCCTTAACTTGTGAAGTCAACTTATTATTGTTATTTTCAGCATGTTATAGTTTTTATTGAACACATGCCAATTCAATCCTTATAACCATCATCTTCTCCTTCGTTTTCCTTGCAAGAATCAGGTGTAACATCTCCCCAAAAAGTAGAACCTCCACTAGAGGATCTCATGGCTTCCTTTGTCATGAAAATAATCATCACCTAAATGTTTTTAATATGATTCAATCTCAAAATTAGATCCATCAATATCACTACTTGCTTCAAAGGAATAGACCTCTTCCTTGGTAAGAAAACTTTTCTTACCCTTCTTCTTGAAATCACCCTTTTTAAAATCCTTTTTCCTTTTGTCATACTTCTGATTTTTCTTATCTTGATCACTTTCATGGTCATTATTTCTTTTTTATCATGTCTGTGAAGAAATTTCGGAGCAAGGTGACCTATTTTACCACAAGAAAATCATTTGAAAGGAAATTTACCCTTGTACTTACCAGTTCCAACTGTCATTCTTTTAGCCACCAAGAAAAAAAGTTCTTCATCATCTAGCTCATGAGTGGAATCATCAACATTGACCTTCTTATCCTTTGTTATCTTTTCCATTTTGAAATACATCTCTTTCATTGGTTGGTTTAGAGTCACCTATTCTCATTTCATAGGTATTAAAGGTACCATATAAATCATCCATCTTCAGCTGAGTCAAATCATTGGCCTCTTCTATGGAAAAAAAATTGGAATAAAATTTTGGAGTTAATGACCTTAAGGACCTTTTGAACAAAAACTTATTCTTTCACCTCATAACCTAACTCCTTCATACTATTGACCACTTTGTCAACTTTGAGAATATAGGAAACAATGGATTCATCTTCATTCATTTTGAGAGACTCAAACTGATTTCTAAAAGTTTTAATCTTAGTAATTATTACCTTTGAGTCTCCTTCATAAAGAACTTGTAGTTTTTCCCATGCTTCCTTTGCTGATTTGAAATGCATCAATTTTACTCAACTCTTATTCTCCAAGGCCACTTATGATGGAACATAAATCTTTTGAATCATTAGTACATGCCTTATTTTTACATCAATGGTTGGAATAGTGGTAGGAGGGGTATAACCATACTCCATAACATCCCAAACATAAAAACCTTGAGCCATGATAAAGGTATTCATCCTCAAGCTACAAAAATCATAATTCACAATCCATCAAACACTGGTGCATTGCCAATAACTTTACTGCTCACCATTTTTGTGCTTCAAGGATCTCTCCTTTCAAGTTGTCAAACTTCTCCAAAAGTGACTTGCTCTGATACCAATTTTTTGAAGAACACTAAAATGAGAGGGGGGATGAATTATTCCTTACGCAACTTTAAATCATATTTAATATTATTCAACCAATCCAAAAACTCACGTATTGAATCATGAATTTGTGCACATCATCAAATTTCGTAAATGCAATCAACCATGAAACATAAAATCAACACAATAACACAAAATACAAATGGAAAAACCTCAAGGGGAATAAAACCCATTGAAACACAATATTTATATTGATATGTTTCAAATTTAGTGAGGCACTAACCCCACAAGGAGCATCAACCCCTAGTTTAGTATAGCTACAACCCTACAAGTAACACTTGTTGGGCGATAAAAAATATCCTAATTATTGGGAATGCTAATGTAGGGTGTGGGAAGAGTGCACAGTGCTACAATAAGGTTGAAGCTCTCATAGTTAGGAATTAGTTTATTTTTTTTGAATTATATTGTTTGAGTTAGTGTGCTAAGAACACAAAAGCATGAATACTTACGGCTCACACAAGGGTATTTTGGGAACAAGAATCAATTCGAGCACCATGCATAGTTTAGTCTAATAATAGGATTTCTACTTGGATTAAACTATAGGAAGTCTATTATTAGATTACTTGCATGTTTTGTATCCTTTGTAAAGGCTCATGGATATTATTAACATGTAGCCTATTTTGAGAAAGTTCATGGGTGGTTAAGGTCTAGTTCCCACCCTATATATATATATATATATATATATATATATATATATATATATATATGTATTAATTTTCACAGTTTAGAGAACCCCAAATTAGTTGTAGAGTTATGTTGTTGGTTACATGTCATGTGCATGAATCATGAAGATAATTTTGTAATGTATGGAGATTTTGTGCTTTACATTATTTAATAAAAAAATATCATATTAGCTAGATAATGGTGTTGGAAATAGTTGAATCTGGTTCTTGCATGGTAAATCTTATTATAATCACTATTTAGTCTAAATTTCATATACTCTAGATCTAGATCTTGTTTAGGCATGATGGATTTTTTACTATCGGTTATGAATCTGAATACATACATATAGACGTACATACATACATATATATATATATATATATATATATATATAATATATATATATATATATGCACCATCATGATAATATTCTATACAAGGAACTCTAAAGATGGACCTAGCGCCTTTGTGCACTTTGGGTGAGTGCTCAGCTCAGGATAAGTGATCTGTCAGTGTGCCTGGGTCATTTACAATGAATTCTAGGCTACGTTATTGGTTTCATTGTCAGGACCTCTTTCTTAGCTATTTTTAGGATGTTGCATGATGAAGACGTATTGGTTGATTGTAACAAGTGTTGAGGAGTGGATAATAGATCTTGAAGAATAATACACTCAGAGGTTCAGCACTGGATCTGAGTTTAACACATGCACGTGGATTGAGCATAATTTTTATGACTACTTATAAGAGATAATCTTTGCTATATTTCCCATATAGCTATATGAGTTACTAGTTTCTTATGCATCTAAAAGGAAATGGAGGTTTTTCACTCTTGTCTCGACATAAGAATAATTTCAGGGCCTCTATGATGTTGATCTAATTTGGATGCGCGTTGTGGATACTTGGTTCTATGGTGTTTAGAATAGCTATATTTTGGAGTACACAATTTCTACTTACTCTAGTCCAGAGGTAGATGAGTTTTAGTTTTTACAGTATCCCAGGGGATCATATTTATATGGAATTCCATTGGCGATGAAGATCTTGATGGTAACCCTAAATTTGGAAGAGAAGATGATGGCTCACTAAACCCCCACCAAAATAGAGGTGAGTTGTGCTGGAAGCCTGAGAGGTCACTGAGTTGGATCATACAAGCCATAAACTACTAGGATGCAACATTGAGTCCAAATGGAGTAAGATGCCACCGAGGTCCACATGTGAGCTTGTGGAAGATTCAAAAATTTGAGCACAGAGGTCAAGGTAACATCTGTGATAGATGAGGGAAGTGGGAGTCAACGGATAATGCAGACCTCGATGGATTCAATGGCGAGTAAAACTTGGAAGGTAACTATAGACACCTAAAATTAACACCGTTAATCCCTGCTTCCACATCTGTTAACACCCCTTCAATATCACAACACTATCCTATCATATATTAAACCCTTATCTTAAGTTTTATTCCTCCCCCCTAATATTTACTCCTTGTAAATTTTCTCTTACACATGCATATCCTGTTTTACCTCTTCCTAAACCACGCAAACCACTTACAAACCAAAATTATATGAAAACAAAATAATAAACAACTTCCCAACCATTTTATAACCTGTCACCCACATATCTCCCCTCCCATATGAAATAACAAAGCCAAATGAATCAGTTTGAGTTGGTTTTATCCAAATTCCTTGATCATCGGAAACCCTCCTAGATCATTAGCAATTTTCCTAGATCTCATGTGATCCTCTATAAATAAGTTTCAGACCCCCTTTCAGGAGGTTGGTTCATGTTTATTGCTTCCTGAGACCATAAATTGCATTGTAACAAAGCCTCTTCCCAGATCCTGAGGATGCCACAACAAAACTCAAGCCTTCCACATGATATCCACAACTCCATCAATTTTCAATCATCATTCAATAATAGAAATCAACAACAATAATCTTCATGACTCTGAAATATTCTTATCTCTAGTAATACCATCTTCTAGTATCCATTCATCAATTTATAAAAGGTAAGTAGTTTCCCTTGCTTCATTATCTTATTATGCATCATTTAAAATCTTAAATCAACCTTTTTAGCATCCCTTTAGAGCTCTATCTCCATCCATTATCGTCCTATACATTTCACAGTGATCGCTAACGATTATCTAAGATCACTAACAAATCAGTGAAAATTCCCTAGGATCACTGACAGATTAGTGACGATTCCCTAGGATCTCTGATGACTCCCCATGATCGCTAATGATTCCCTAGAATCATTAAGGATTCCCCAGGATCTCTGACGATTCACATAATTATTGGTGATTCACCAGAATCATTGACGATTCCCTAGAATCACTAACGATTCCTGTCTAAAAGGTCTTCTAACCCCTAAGTGTACTCTTCAGACATCCTAACCCCATCATTTATTACCACTCTACCATTGCAGAGGTCTGTTCAATCCTATTCAGCTTTTTTGAGCCATTTCTTTGTCAATTATCCTCAATCCAACATATCGCTTAACTTTCGTTTGTGAGTGTATATATATCCCTATCATTGTTCCTTCAAGCCATTTTATAATTCCTAGATTCCCTTTATATTAGGTATCACCCCATCATTAGATCATCATATAACCATGGATTGCATCAGTCCCTTTTCCTTTGCATTGTTGGTTATATCATTTGTTCTATAATTTTATCTCATCATTATCAATTTGATCTCTTGAACATGGATTGAAATCCTTGTAAGGAAGTCCATTGACTTCTGGGGGCTATATTTTTCTAAGAAATCAACCATATATCTATCTAATCCTATATTTTTCCAAGTTTTTGTGCATTGTAGGTAGCTTGTCCCTTTAGAAAGGATAGTTTTTGCACCCGATTGGATCCATCAACATCAGTTATCCATCAAGCCTCAACATTCATCATCACAGGTATCCATAAACCATGTCCTCCTCTGAGTTAAGTTTTTTTTGTTATTTAATTTTATTAAGTTAAAGTTGGAAAGAAAAAAATATCTGGTACATTCTGGCATGCCATGTGGGACCCCTTTCCTTTTTCTTTCATTCAAGTTAATTATTTTTTCCAATAATTTTAGATCTTCTTCTTTGTAATTGTCAGTGATCTAGTTAAATCACTAGTGATTTTGTGGAATCACTAGTGATTCTCATAAATCATCGATGATCTCTGTGACTTATTTTGATTACTTAGTAAATCATCAATCATTATTTTTCTTTCTATTTTCTATTTAGTCTAAACCTTGTATGTTTTTACTTTGGGGGCTTTTTCTTGCTATGTTATTGTTGTGCAAATCAAAAATCAAAAAAATAAAAAGGAAGCATTTTACAGGTATGTTTCTTTCCTTTCTATTTCCTTTCAAGCATTGCATTTTTGTTTGTTTCCCTCACCAATTTCGATATTTAATTTTTATTTAAAATGAACCTGTAGATACCAAAAAATTTCCTCCCTCGACTTAGACACACCTACAGTCAAAAACACCAAATTTATGACATTACACCCTCTTAAATCATCTCTAGATTAATTAATTAATCACACACCCCTCACATATAAATTATTTAATTAATTAAAATTACCCCCCCTTTTTACACCTCACTAAGACACTTCATTAATGACCTAAACAACCTTCCTAAAAACACACTAACTGTAGAAACCAAAATTAGGTCGTACCACCCTTATAGCTTCGTTAATTAAATTAGCCATAACTTACATATTCATATCCCATAGTGCACATGATTAATTGAATTAATTATTTTAATTATTTTAATAAATTTACTCACTTGACCACCTCACCTAACAACATCACCTAGAAACCTCATCATGGACCTATTCTTAATGTGTTTCTTTTAACTAAGACTCAATTTCTAATTACCATAACTAACTGAAACTTAGTCTAACCTTAAAATCATATGCCTATTATTTCTCTAATAGCATGCCCACTTATCTAAGTGTAAAATAACAGTTTAGACCAGAACCAATGAGTAAAACTAGCCAAAAGATAGCCAAGGTCTATTATTTTGGAAAACCTAGGATTTCCCACCGTAACTAACACCGGTTAACCCTAGACTGACACCGGTTAACCTAAACCATCATTGGTTACCATATATTCACTTTGGTAACCTTGTTCAAGAGGTTAGAAAAAATTATTCAAGTTCTAAGAGAGAGATATCTACAGGAAAGCACAAACAAGAGTCCTCTCGTGCATCCAAACACACCCTAGCCGACACCTAGACTAATATGAAGGAATTGGCATTCACAACAGCATTCCATGAAGCACTTATGTAGCTTTGACCACCAGTTTCACATATCAACCATCGCCATCATCCAACCATCAGGCTTGCAAATACAAGTAAGTGTGTTTTGATCTGCATCGTTCTATACTTAGATCATCATTTCTTTAGCTTTATTTTTAAAATCCTATTCTCTTTTGTAATCCTACCATCCTCACCTTCCTGTTAATCCACCCATCTAACAACCCATAACCTTTTGGCTCCCAATATTCAATCCCCAAGAATCTCTGAGGATTCACAACATCTTTACCAACCTATCCATCCTTCATCTATTCTCTGTGTAATCACAAAGAACTTCCAAAACCAAGTTTTATTGTGTTTCTACCATTCCACCTCTACTGATGTCGGTCACCTTGACCGTCGTCGGTTTCCTTCTAAACCATCATTGGTCATACCAAACTAACGTTAGTCTCTGTAACTGGTAATCCTGAGTATAACATCAACCTAATAACCTTCACCGAAATAACCCAAAACCACCCAAAACCTGATCCTGGCCTGTTCTAATCACCTTAGATACCTACCCAACCTGAAACATAACCCAACCTTAGCTAGATCTAATTTTTTAATATTTGACTTAATATAATATATTTTTAATAACTTGAGATACTGAAATCAACTTGTTAGTAATAGGACCTCTACATCCTACATTTTTGTTCATTTATTTGATAAGCAGTGGATTGATATCCATCTAAGAAGTATCACACTTCCTGGATCTAGCATACGCTAGGCGGTCCACTGCATATATTGTTCAAATTTTATTTGGTGGTCTTGTTTTCCATTTCAGGTAGTTCCTCCAAGAAAAAGGAAAGCAATGACCCATCTCCATGATATTCCAATTGTGATAGTGTGTAATTCCATTCTGTTGGGGAGTATATGGGGTATTCAAGTGTTTTGTGATGTCATGATCATTTAATAATTACAATAATTTCTTTGATGTGAATTCTCCCCTTGATTTGAGTGGAGGACAAGAAGCGGTTTCCCGGTCTGCTAAAATGCTTGCTTATAGAAAATATGAAAATTAGAAAATGCTTCACTCTTCTTTTGGAGAAAGAACACCCATGTCTTGCAAGAATATTCAGTAATCAACAAATGGAAGTACTGGAATCCCTGAAACGAAGCAGACAAGGGTTAGAAAATATTGATATGCACGAAATTGAGATGGTTCTTAGCATAAAACGTACTCGACACGAACAAACCCTCATGTTTTTTTCCCGCTAGCATACATAACAAATAGGAAATAAATAAGAGAGTGGAGGAAGTAATCGTACCATCTTCTTAGAATTGAGATAATAGAGGGATCCAATAAAAAGGTTCCAATATTGATAATTCTAGATTGTAGTAGAATTAACCGTGGAGATAGATAAAGCAACTCCAGAGGAATAAATTACATCTATTGCAAATAAATGATTCTTTAAAAAATATCTAGTAACTATCATACATTTACGCGAGATCAAACATGATTTCATTGTCTTTCTAGATCATGAACTCCACCTTGAGCTTGTGATTTAGTAACCGAGAGACATATAAGATAGTTTTGGTCAAGACTGAAACATAGAGCACCTTTGTGAGAGTACATATTCTCATCCCAAGAGGAATGGTGAAATTTCCTATTTCTTCTATAACATACTCCTTATTGTCTTAAATTCAAACCCAATATCCAGTGGGTTAGTCAATAAATTAAACAAACAACTTTTTGTCGCATGTCATGTGCTTGCTAGTGCAAGAGTCAATCAACCAAACATTATGTGATGGCTGCAATGTTTAGGATACTAAAGCAACATCATTTTCGTGTGCACCAAAATTTTATGATTCTAGTTCTTCATTTGATTCATCATTTCGCAAGGCCATGAAATGTCCTTTCTTCTTCTTTTTGTGAGGATGCCACTTGGAATTTTGTGAATCACCATAGCTAGATGTGATCTCTTCTCTAGAATGGTTCTATTTGGGAAGAAGATCAATGCAAAAACACTCCAATGTATATTTTTTGGGTATAGTTCTACCTCAAAAACATATCATCTCATGAATCCTTACATAAGGAATATATATGAGAGTAGAGATGTGGTTTTTAAAGAGTCATCATTTGACTCATTTACACATAAAGAAGAGTCGGTACCAACCTCCTCTCATAGATTTCTCTCATATCAGATGATGAGTATGAGGATTATTCACAAAAGAAATATGCGTTGTAAGGAAAATTGCTTATTGATCTTGGTAATTTGGAAAATAACTCTTCACATCAGTGTAGACTCAAAATCATGCACTTTGGGTATCTATCTAGTCTTGATCACATAATACTATTCATATGATTCCTAAGTAATAAAATTACTAATTGACCCATGTATTTGGTGTCTTTACTTTCTTTTTGTTTCCTCTTTTGGTCTTACACTCCTACTTTCCCAATCTATCTTTTCATACTTTAGAATTTTGCATTTTGAACACTAGCGCCTAGCCAAGATGCTAACATCGACTGCCCCTATCCCCTTTAGGTTCCCCTAACCTCTTTATACTTTTCTCACATATTTTGGGCCATTTCTAGTTGTTTGGGCATCTTATCGTTTTGTTAGTCATTCTTTTTCAAGGTTGATTACAAAAGTCAAGAAAAGGAATCACATAAATATAAATTTATGTCACCATAATAAAGGATCGAGCACTAAGCGTTGGCTATCACCACCTAAGGTTGCACCCAATGGCATTATCAAGAAAATACAAACATCCATATAGAATCCACACAACGGATAAGGGAATACATAATTTGGCATACACTTCATAGGAGAGGAAGTTCATTCCTCCATACACAAATGTTTTACATCTAGCTACTTGTTTGCTATCAAGTGCGACATACTCAAGAGCCACCTAGGGAAAAATTTCTCTACATACACATAAAACTACATTGGGTCTTAGATGTAGTGCAAAACTCAGTTGTAAGTTCACTTGTTTGATATCATAGGACATTATGATATGTGTCCAACATCTCTCTCTATTTGAGCCTAAGATTCTAATATGTGTCCATGCTTAGGAACTGTCACCTTATCACTCATAAATGGACCAGAGATTATTCCAGTTCCATTTTTTGTCGTTGATCAACTACTTTCATATAATTACTTACTTGGTAGGTCATCGCTTCATCGAATGCATTTTATTCAACACTGGATATAAGATAAATCTTTGTCCTCTATCATTTGTTTAGGCTATAGGCCCTTCTGTAGCTAATATTAAGATATTCCATTTGATCCTACTTTCTCTGATACTATATGCAAACAATGACACTTTGTTTCATGGCTTGGATTGGCTCAAATTCATGTTAGATGATATCTCTTTACCTAGTTATCCTCATCTTTATCATGAATATGTTCACATCACTGATGCTTATGGTCTACATGTATTCTTCTTTTAGTATTTATTAAACATACTTCTCAATTTTTTCCACTGACACTTGGTCAATCTTGGCTTGACTATATTGGGTGCACCTTAAATCTTGATCATACAAACATCTCATTTCCTATAACATTTGTCCATGTTTTCATCTGCAATGACTCATTTCTTGTTTATTCTCAAAATATTACTCATTGGTATGTGTGTGGATGTCCATGACCTGATTTCATTGATAAATAATATGAAATGGACATGTACAACCTTCACTGTAATGCATCCTTACGTTATCAACCAAATAATATTGCTTATCAAGTCGTTGACGCTTATCTATTTGGCTTTGACCAAGAAAATGATGACATCCTAAATGATATTACATGATATTATTCATAGTCATACAATTGGGACATTATGATTACTATTCCCACCTTCTAGTATTCACAAGTGTATCAAACTTCGCTTCTAGTCTCTCACACGTAGATTACACGTCTTAATACACTCATGTATTGTTATTTCTTAATGACACATTCTAATGTTTTAGTTCACACTTGACTATTGAGAGCATACTATACACATGAACCTCACATACTGCACACTTCACACATCACACATTCATCACATAATAAAAACTACACATTTCACACTCAGTGCATTCACGACATATCTTTCTTGCATATACTTTTACATGTTACGTTCATTACCCTATGGTGCACTCTAGTTACACAATTCATAGTCAAATGTTAATGGTTTCCATCTAAAATGATCCTTCCCACACTCACCCACTCATTCACACACTCTCTATGCTACGTGATTTCATGATCACATCTTTCTAGTGCATAATTCAAACCATTTCCCGCTGACACACTCTTGTTCTACGTTTCATTCTTAAGTACTTATGGGGAATTTAGAAATGAACCTCATCACATGCATACTCATCTACATTTTCTTGGGGGACACGATGCTCCTATCATTCACTCTACATTCCATTCTGTCTCATCTACAACATATTGCATATCTTGGTCGCATTTACTATTGCTTACTCATGCTTTTACATACACTTTATTACACATACTAGACATATATAGTATATGCCAATATCTTTCCATATACGCATGCATGTTCAATTTATTTCTAGTTGTGGATGCAAATTTCATACTAATTGATACACGTAGTACAGACACTTGGCACAGTACCTATTACTTGTCCCTTAACGGATCTTAGGGGCATCTACTTTTGTACACACTACAAGTGTTATTATTTAATTTTTCATAACACACCACTATATTGGATTATACATGCTTTGACATACTTTTTATATTTCTAACATGCTAATGGGTGCTCCATATGTAGCATTTCCTCTTGCAATGTCTATTTACTACCATGGTTGTGTGCTATCTATTTGATTACTTGTATACCATTGCTTATGGGCATCTTTTCCTCCCTATGTCATATGCAAATGTTCTTTATGCTTTTGGACACTTCGGTCTATCCAATTGTCTTGTGACATCATCGATTGACCATGTATCAAATGTTTTCCACCACACTTTTCACATGATTTAAACATTGTATACCTAAGAACCGCATATTTGGCTTCTTCATCCATGTTAGCCCATACTACCATTTTATTCTTATCTGATCAGCTTACATCTTATCTTTTACCCATGCATATTTGTCTTGTTTTCAATATCACATTTTTTCTAGCAACCATTTCTTTTTTGTGGCTTGGAAGACCCAACCTTCTACCGAGAACACTCTCACCTCCACACCTGTAGGGAATCAATTTCAGTTCAATGGTTGGTCCTTCTTAGGGCCGCATACTCCTCAATAATGCCGCATGAAACACACATGATGGGGGGTCGTCATTGGGTGAATCACCTCACCGCATCACAATATTTTATAGTTACATTTCAGTACCGGTACAACACAGTATTTAGTCTTAGTAATGGCCTACATCCTGACTTGGGTTATCATCACAAAAGACCTCACAAATGCCATAGACCTAGATAGTAGTACCTGGAATTCAACCCATGATCCTTGTTGGGCCTCTACTAATATTTACTAAGTACACAAAGGTGTATGAGTGCACAAGGGTGAAGTTAAGAAATGGGCACGCAAGCAAAAGGCACACAAGGAAAGGTTCTAGGAGGGTCTGTCGACACTAAAATTTTCCTCTGTAATTTCTATTTCATTAATGTATGTATTAGGAATAGGATGTTGTTAAGTGTAATTAGTAGTAGCGTCTGATAGAAGATAACGGCGCCGTCAGTACGGTGCTGCCAATAATGTGGAGTACGGTAACAGTCAAAGTACAATAGGAATGTTGTAAAAAGTAAATATTTGTCGTAAGTGGTCCGGTAATGTTAAAATGTCAAAGTTTGGGTAATTAGAGAAGTAGGGTCTACATGATTAGGAATTAGAAATATTATATTGGTAATAAAGACAAGGAGTGAGGTCATAAATATTTTGTGTATTTTATTTGTAAAAAGTCTAAAAATGTGGAACCCATGTAAAATGATAAGGTTTATCTTATCTTAACAGATAAGCTTACATGTACAGATAAGAGTTAAGGTATGGAATATGATTCGTCAGAGTGGATTTCTTATCCTATCTTAGAGATAAGATGGATAAGCCTGGAAGTTCTATAAATAGAGAGGCCACCCCCCTCATTTAGCATAGAAGGAAGTAGTGAGAAATATTGTAGGAAGTGTGCGAAGGAAGCCATCAGTTTAAAGGTGTGTTGAAGAAGCCATTAAGAGGTGTAATTGTAAAGTTTCTCCCATAGTCTTGGTGTAAGGCAAGTGAAGTCAATAACACTTGAAGTACCTCATGGGTGAGATTGTAACAATTTCATGTTAATATTATAATTTACTTTGATATTTCAGATTTTTCATCATTCCGTCTTATCATAGTCGATGGTATTCTTGTGTTATGTTGTTGTTTTGTTTCCAGATTACATCCACCAAACTAAAGGCTGTGCATTAGTAAATAATCATAGCACGAGGAGTTCCCGGTGAAGAATTATCATAGTGCCGGATTGGTGATGACATTTTGGTTCCGTTGCCGGGACCATTCCTCGTTGGTGGATTTTCTGGAGAGATATTCCCACTTAGTCAAAAATCAATTGGAGGGTAACCTTGTTTTTACTGTGCATAGTAGTTACCATGGTAAAGTCATTTTTGCCGTGAATAGTAGTTACCATGGTAAAGTCATTTTTGCTGGGAATAGTATTTACTGCAGTAAAGTCACTTTTTACCGGGAATAGTATTTACCGCAGTAAAGTCACTTTTTACCGTGAATAGTATTTACCGCAGTAACTTCACTTTTTACCGTGAATAGTGTTTACCACAGTAAAGTCAGTTTTTACCGCAGTAAGTCAAGTTTTACCATAGTTTACCGTGGTCATTTCTATTTTACTGTAGAAAGGTGTAAAGTCACTTTCTAGTATAGTGATTCCAATTATTTGTGCACATAAGTCTTGTTGATTGTACTTGTGGGTTGGTATTTCACGGTGGTTACTTTTGAAAATGGGAAAGATTTTTTTCAGCTCAATCTAATGAAGATGCTTCTTCTTTCATTCAAGAGTTTAAACGATCTTGTATTTGTAATGGCCTTATAAGAAGGGAACAATGGACTGAATTTTTTCCTACCTTTTTGGATGGTTCAACACTTAGGTGGTTTGAAACACTAGGTGATAATGTGAAAAATTCATGGGATTTATTAACTGAAAGTTTTCTTGAAGAATTTGGTGAACAACAGAAATATGCAGATCTCATGATCGATATCACAAAGCTATCCCAAGGAGAGAAGGAGAAGATAAGGGATTATCATGCTCGTGTTCTAGAGCTAAGGAGGAAGCTCGATGCCCAGATCTGGAAGGAAGGACTAGCGGATGGGTTGATGAATGGCGTGGATAATCTCCTCTGTAAGCACTTCATTCTTGGGATGAAGCCAGAGATCAGACAACGAGTGAAGTATGACCGCCCAGCTACCATTGAACAAGCAAAGGAGATTGCAAGAAGGCAAGAAGAAAGCATGGAAGAGGAGCCCAAAGAAATTGTTGCTAAAGTAGAGCCTACACCAGCACCTTTGGTCCAGAATCCACAACCACTCCTGGTGAGCACAAATATTTCTCCTAGTACATCTACTGAGTATGAAGATCTACTCAAAAAGATGAGTCAGTTAACTATTAATCTTCTTCAAGGAAAGGAATTTAGTTCTCAGGGAGGAGATAGAGGTCCAAAAAGAAATATTTCTGAAGTTTGTTTGTTATGGTTGTTATAAAAAGGGTCATTATAAGTATAATTGTCCAGATAGAGCTTCTACATCTGGTAAAGGAGATAATGATAAAGGAAAAGCACCTGTGAATTCTTTTGATGTAGTAGATAAGAGTAGAAATAATGAAGTAGATGTTTTTGTAACAAAAAGAAAGAAAGAAAAAGATAATCAAGATGGAAATGATCCTAAGAAGATGAAAGAAGAAACTAGTAAGAAACATAGGAGAAGAAAGTTGGGTGTGCAGGATTTTCTGATTTCACAGGGGCAAGGACCATACTCCATCTTGGAAGATCTGTCCAAAAGGCCTGCAAATATTACATATGGTCAACTCTTGGCTATGTCTTCTGAGAAGAGGCGGGAGTTGCGAGGTGGACTCAATGCTCGAAGAAGGAAGGAGGTTGAGGTCCCTGTTTTGGAGGCAGAGGCAGATCCCTATGCTCCACAAGCTGAGGTATTATGTAATGGTATTTCAATTCATGATGTCTTAGTTGATGGAGGTGCTGCAGTTAATGTAATGACCGAGTCTGTAATGAATATGTTGGGTTTAAAAATTGATCACCCTTCAACACTTATGTTAAGGTCATTAAATAAAGGAAAAACTAAACCAGAAGGTGTAGTTTCAAATGTGGCAATATCTGTTATGGGTGTGGTATGTGTGGTAGACTTTCAGGTGATGAAAAATGGTACTGTTGCGTACCCAATGCTGCTGGGAAGACCATGGCTAAGGAGAGTTCATGCAAGAAACTACTGGAATGAAGGTTTCATGACACTTGGACGTGGTAGAGAGAGGGTGAAGATAAATGTGATCCCTCGACATCATAAGGCAGAACCTGTGGATTCAAGTGATGAAACTGATGATTGGACATCCTCTGATTACTCTAGTACCAGTGAAGTGGACACTGAAGATGAAGAAAGTGAGGTGGATGTTTCAGTCATGGATATCCTTCCAGTCACACCAACTCATGACCCCATAAAATTATCTGAAGAAGAATTTGATGATCGTCTCCAACAAATAAAGATTGGTGATGCTGTGATGGAGAGTGAGAAGGAATCCTACCTCCAGCTCTTTCAAAGGTACATACACCTATTCACTTTTGATTACAAGGAACTCCGTCAAGTAAGTTGGGTAGAACATTCTATTGAGCTGGTAGATGGTGCTAAGCCCATAAAGCAAATGCCATATAGAATGAATCCTAATTTTTCCAAGACTGTAAAAGAAGAAATAGATAAGTTACTTGATGCAGGATTCATATTTGCTGTGGAGAATTCAGAATGGGTTTCTCCCATTGTGATCTCAATAAAAAAGAATGGGAAGCTACACATTTGTGTTGATTACAGGAAGCTCAATAAGGCAACAAAGAAGGATCATTACCCTCTTCCATTTTCAGATCAGATCTTGGACGAAGTAGCTGGCCAGGAGTGTTATAGTTTTGCTGATGGATATAGTGGATACAACCAAGTTCGTATAGCAGAGAAAGATCAGCTGAAGACCACGTTCACCACTCCTTGGGGAATGTTTGCTTATAGAGTTATGCCTTTTGGGTTGTGTAATGCTCCAGTAACATTCCAGCGTTTGATGAATAGGGTGTTCGAACCCTACATTGGGAACTTCATCAGAGTATTTCTGGATAATTTTTGCATCTATGGGAGCAAGATGGACCACCTGCACCAGATGGAGACAACATTTCAAAGGTTAGATGAAGCACAAGCCTCACTAAACCCTACAAAGTGTGTCTTTGGATGTTCTAAAGGTGTTTTGTTAGGGCATGTTGTATCCAGAGATGGTATTGGTACTGATCCTGATAAAGTTTCAAAAATCAAAGATTTACCATTTCCTATGAATAGAAGTAAGTTGAGATCATTTTTAGGCCATGTGGGTTACTATAGAAGGTTCATCAAGAATTTCTCAAAGATTGCACAGCCACTAACCCAATTCTTGAAGAAGGATGTTACTTATGAACCAGGAAATAAGGCGCATGAAGCTTTTGGACAACTGAAGGAAGCCCTGGTGTCTTCACCTGTTTTAAAGAATCCAGATTGGAACAAGCCATTCATTGTGTACACTGATGCCTCAGATGCAGCACTAGGAAGTACTTTGAGCCAAAAGGATGAAAATGGGAATGAACATCCAATTTACTTTGGGAGCAGACAAATGAGCAGTGCTGAGGTAAATTATACTGTAACTGAAAAAGAGGCTCTAGCTATCATTTTTGATGTAAAGAAGTTTAGAAATTACTTGCTAGGGCAGAAGTTTATAGTTGTAACAGATCATCAGGCTCTAAAATATATTGTAAATAAGCCTAACCCATCAGGGAGGATAGCAAGATGGATAATTTTGCTACAAGAATTTGAATTTGATATTATAGATAGGCCAGGAAAGAAGCATGTCAATGCAGATGCACTCTCTCGAGCCTATGATGGTTTAGGTTCATCTTGTGATGATGATGATTTCCCAGATGCAGCATTGTTATCCCTTGACACAATCCCTAGTGAATACATAGATATTTGGAATTATCTGAATGAATTCAAGTTTCCTGATGGTGCCAATGCAAAGACTAAGAGGAAGATTACTCAAGCCAGTCGTCCATATTCTATTCTGCATGGAGTATTATTTCGAATAGGACCTGATGGACAGTATAAGAGGGCAGTTGGACGTGATCAAGGGAAGGAGCTGATAGAAGAATTCCACAATGGTACATGTGGAGGACACTTCTCTGGACAACTTACAGCAAGAAGGATCTTGGATGCAGGTTATCACTGGCCCACTCTTTTTAGAGATTGTTATAATTATTGTAAGACATGTGATATTTGTCAAACACATGGTAACCGTAAGACTTCATCAGCTCCATTATGCCCTATTCTTCCACTTGGTCCCTTTGAAAAGTGGGGAATAGACATTGTAGGTCCACTTCCAACTACCCCATGCCAAAATAAGTATATTGTAGTTGCCACAGATTATTTAACCAAGTGGGTTGAAGCTAGGCCATTGAAAACAACTTCCATGGATGAAGTGGCAAGGTTCATATATGAACGCATTGTCACCAGATTTGGTTGCCCATTAGAAATTGTAACAGATCAAGGAAGCCACTTCATTAATGAGGTGGTAGAAGCCCTAGTCAACAAGTTTTCTATTAAGCACAGGAAGGCAACAACATACAAGCCAAGCACAAATGGACAGGTGGAATGAACAAATTTTGTGTTGTGTCAAATTCTAGCAAAAGATGCAGCCTTGCAGGTACATAAGTGGGATAAAAGGATTCATGCAGCATTGTGGGCATATAGGGCAACATCAAAGTCAACAACAGGATACTCCCCATTTCAGTTGGCTTATGGCATTGATCCAGTTCTTCCTATTGAGTTTGATATTCCCACTGTGAGAGTTATGAAAAATGAAAGGATGGATGAAAGTGATTCAGTAAAAGAAAGGTTGGTACATCTTCATTTGCTAGAGGAAATGAGGGAAATAGCAAAGGATACAAGCTATAAGAAGAAAATGAAGCAGAAGGAATACTTTGATCAAAAGATCCGTTGGTCTCCATTTCATGTGAATGACTTGGTTCTAGTATATGATTCCAGATACAAAAAAAGAAGACAGAAAATTTCTTCCAAAATGGATGGGGCCCTACAAAATAGCAGTTGTGCATGAAAATGGTACATACCGACTGGAGGAATTGGATGGCACTCCCATTACGAAATGGGTCAACCACGACAAGTTGAAGATTTTCCAAGCACCAGAAATAGTCTACTCCGAGGACGGAGTAGAAGCTAGGAAGGGGGAAGATGTCGACACTAAAATTTTCCTCCATAATTTCTATTTCATTAATGTATGTATTAGGAATAGGATGTTGTTAAGTATAATTAGTAGTAGCGTCTGATAGAAGATAATGGCGCCGTCAGTACGGTGCCACCAATAATGTGGAGTACGGTAACAGTCAAAGTATAATAGGAATGTTGTGGTAAAAAGTAAATATTTGTCGTAAGTGGTCCGGTAATGTTAAAATGTCAAAGTTTGGGTAAGTAGAGAAGTAGGGTCTACATGATTAGGAATTAGAAATATTATATTGGTAATAAGGACAAAGAGTGAGGTCATAAATATTTTGTGTATTTTATTTATAAAAAGTCTAAAAATGTGGAACCCATGTGAAATGATAAGGTTTATCTTATCTTAAAGATAAGCCTACATGTACAGATAAGAGTTTCAGGTATGGAATATGATTCGTCAGAGATGGATTTCTTATCCTATCTTAGAGATAAGATGGATAAGCCTGAAAGTTCTATAAATAGAGATGCCACCCCCCTCATTTAGCATAGAAAGAAGTAGTGAGAAATATTGTATGAGAAGTGTGTAAAGGAAGCCATCAGTTAAAGGTGTGTTACTTTAAGAAGCCATTGTGAAGAGGTTCTCCCGTAATTGTAAAGTTTCTCCCAAGTCAGTGCACTTGAAGTACCTCATGGGTGAGATTGTAACAATTTCATGTTAATATTATAATTTACTTTGATATTTCAGATTTGTCATCATTCCTTCTTATCATAGTCTATGGTATTCTTGTGTTCGTTTGTTGTTGTGTTTCCAGATTACATCCACCAAACTAAAGGCTGTGCATTAGTAAATAATCATAGCACGAGGAGTTCCCGGTGAAGAATTATCATAGTGCCGGATTGGTGATGACAAGCGAAAGCATCTCGTGACCCATCACCTGAGACCCAACGAAGTGTGGCAATGTATCTACACAAGAGGAGCCGTGTATCTTCCATGAAGGTAGTTAAACCTGAACAACGTTGATCTTCCTTGCAAGTTCTTTAACACCTTTACCTCAAGGGTAATCCAATGAATATATGAGTCTCCACACCAAACTAGGTGGTATGCAATACCTATCTTGACAGTGAGTTTAATAAAGGTGTTTCCATTGATAATTGTGGCAGGATATACCCAAAGACACACTGACTTCCCATTGATGATCCAAAGGTAACATAGGCCTATGCACAATCAGGGTTATGAAATTTTTGAAAGGAATGGACTAGTCATCACATTACCACAGGGAGAGTCTTTGATAGAAGCTCAACCCAAAAGCCAAGAAGGGTTTGATGTCTACAAAATGTGCCTACCATCGTGTAGTCTTCATGATGTAGAGTGGTTTAAGGCTTTTAAAACATCTCTCATTGTCCAATTGTGGGTCAGTAGATGAAAATTTTGATGATGATGACCTTCTTGATGAAGACCATATTTCAAGCGATCACCACCCTTCTACACAGTATTTCATCCCATTACCTAAATGACCTAAGGATGACATCCATAACTCCTGGATCCATGCCCAAAATTTAGATTAACATGATGATGCGTAAGAAAGTTGGCCAAACCAGGTTCATAGGTGGTTGGTACAGCTACTGTCATTTCACTAAAGGAGGTAACCCTACTGGTTTTTTCCATCATGCATTATAGTGTTCCATGAAGATCACCTATCCATCTGACCTCCTTGTCAGATTAACATGGACAATATTGAGGTCCATGCCCCTAAAGTGAGGCAAAGGAAAAGTCAACTAAGCATCAAATAATCTTGTGCCCATGGATACCATCTGCACCCACACCCAAAACTCACTATCAGAGGTCCCAATATCCTATTTTGAAGGTTGTCACCAACAATGCTTAGGAACAATGTACACTGAATTTCAACATAAATGTATTTATCTTATATGACCTGTCCAAACCTGGATTAGAATTATCCTCATTGATCAAGCTCCTCATGGAGGTTTTCAAACCATTGTTGGTTTTACCATTTGACCCCACAAAAATAGGAAGCTCCATTATTACCCCTAGGACCATGTAGGCCTGGTCTAAAACCTCCAATTCATGCTCCTTCTTCTACCCTCCACCTATTCACCAAGTAACAACCTTAGCTTTTCAGATGAAGAATTTTTCCTTACCAAACCATGACCCAGAAACATATTTTCATCTCCTTCCACATCAATAATATACACAGAGCTACGTGTGCACTTATGATCATGGAGGTGCTAGAATCAATTCATAGACTCTGATGCATTATTCAAATGTGATCACAACATGATAATTTAGTGTGCATGGTAAATTTAGAGGTCATGTTGCATTTGGTTGAATGCATCATGACCTCTACCATTGGTTCACTATTAAAAAATGCTAGTCCATGTTAGATGTGATCCCTAACACTATCCATAAATTTTTATTACATCTTAGAAGGGAGTTCTAGGTCATATACAGTTTTGTTGCTTTGATCACAGACCTTGGATTCATGTGGACATGGGTTGTGTAGGTTTGACTGTACACCAACAAATTTTGACATGAAGGGACATAGGTATACCATCCCTAGCTAACCCATCACCATTTCAAAACTTGTAACATGCTTTACCGGCTATCCTAATGCATGTAGCTTTACCAGTTGGGCATAAGACCCCCATACTGGAGGTGGATGTCTTCACCTAGATAGCCCTCCCTCCACCAGATGGTAGTACCACAACCTCTACTGCACACTAACTCTTTGATTCCCCATGGTCCTATGCAGCACTAGCCTTTCAACTAACCATTATTTACTATCCAACATAATAGCATAACTCCAATTTTTTATATGCCTTCATCTATTCTCTACATCTACCCAATACGATGGTAGGTTACTGATCCCTTAGAAGGTGTTTTTCAATGCCTCACTATGGGGGATTGTAGTGCCTATATAAGGCATCTAACACATTCCTCATGCACAAGAGTATTGGAAACCTTGCACCAACATGGATGACATTAAATAGGATATGTTTTCCCTTATGGTCCTCCCCACCTTCACACCAACTTAACATATGGGGGACTTGATACCAGGCCACTATACACCTGGACCACCATCAAGCACCTGACCATTTTTGGAGGATGAACCTCCAATCCCTCACCAACCCATTGCTTTCTACACTTTCCTAAGGGTCATAGTAGTGCACTGGAAAGGATTTTGCTTTGGTTTTTACAAACATTAGGGGGTATGTACCATCATTCCATGTACTACCTTAAACATAAAGAAATAGTGGTACATGAGATTCATGTTGAAAATCCTGGTCAAGAAGGTTCACGTTCCCAACTCATTTAGGAAGACATAACCTTCTCCACCTTCATTCACCCAATGTACCATCTTCACCCATGGAGTCCATGGATCCAAGGAATCTATTCCTCCTAACTTTTTTTTTCATAAACACCATTTCCTTGGGACCTATTGACTATTGGACCAATGGAAGATCCCATCTTCTCTTCCCATTCCGGTATCCTAACATGATTGGGATGATACACCTTCTATTAATGTCGATTCAATGTCATGCTGATGACTTATACTTCACCTACCTTGGTGCAGAAGATTATTATATTCATCAGGTCGTTACCTTCTGAGATGTAAACCATGTTTAATGAATCGACCATCAAGGTCAACATTAACACTTAGGATGACCCACACATTCTAAAGATTGGTCAATCTTTAGATGCTGCTCAACATGAAGCCTTCACTTCTTCTTTCTTATGGAGATCATAGCTACAATGCTTTTGATGGGTCCTATGAGAAATGCCTAGTATTGACCCCTTATGGTCCATAATATTGTAACCATTCCTGAATGTAAACCCATAAAATAAATTGTGACAGAAAATGCATCCTTGAATTTCTCTTCTTGGTCAAAGAAGAACTTCAACATTCTCTCAGTTTCCTTCATCCTACCCATCGATTATCCCCAATGGATTTCTAACTTGTTCCTATCATGGAAGGTGACAGGGGGAATTCTGCATTTGCATGGATTTCTGTGACAGGAACCTTGGCTTGCCCCAAAGATGATTCCCTCATACCAGGTATTGACCAAACTGGTTGAATGTCACTTACACTGGTCATGAATGTATCACTCATGATGGTTTCTTGGGTTATAATCAAATATTACTCTTGTCTAGAGGATCAACACAAAACTACTTCATCCCCTTTGGGGACCTTATGTATCCAGTCATGATTTTGGCCTTAAAAATGCTGGTGCTACATATCAACGGGCTATGACTTAATCTTCCATGACTCATGCATCGTATATTATAAGATTACGTAGATGATTCTTGTAGCCAAATAAAACATCAAACCAGGAGCACCTCACAAGTCCTTAAAATCTTTGACATACTCATCAAGTATTATGTTCACCTTCAACCAAAGAAGTGCAATTCGATCGTTCTTAACAAGAAAAATCCTTCATCATTTCCCTATGTGCATAGAAGTTGACCTTTGTAAAGTGGAGGTCTATTCTTGAAATGCCTCCACCCATTCTACCTCTAATGTCAACTTGCAAAGCCTACAAGGTTAGTTTAATCTATTCACCATTTTATTTCACAACCTTTTCTTTGACACTAAAAATAGCTTCAACCATTTCATCATCTCCTCAAAAAAGACATCTCTCTTCAAATGGGATGATGAATGCCATAAAGCCTTTGAGGCCTTAAAACAATACCTTTGATTGGAACCACCAGTGCTCATTCCTCCTAAGGATGACCAACCCTTTTACCTATACATTTCTCCACTGACCATTCTCTTGGTGGCCATGCTCGCTCATCGTTTTGAGAAACACAAGAGAGCAATTTATTACATAAGATGTGACCCTTTTAGACTATGAAACTAGATACACCCATGCCAAAATGCTATTTAGCCTTAGGTTTTTCATCAACCAAACTTTTCCATTAAAACTACTTTAGATGGGAGGAAACCTTTGATGGCCCCACTAATACTGACCCATTACAAGATATGTATGCTCAAACCCTACCAATTCAATGTGCCGCACGTTGGCCCATATGAATTCTTGTCTTAATGGTTGACCTCTGAATTCACTTCATCAGAAGTCCATTAAGGGCCTAATTTGATGGATGAGCTAGGTCAGCTTTGAGTACCAATGCATTAGTGGTTCTCTTGAGATTTTGAATAATAATTTTGTGGTTTCGAAGAAGAAGAAGTATCATTTGATTAAAATCCGTTGAAACCATTGCCAAATGAGTTGGATCTTTCTTTGATGGCTCCAAGTGTCAGCATGGTGGTGGGTCTAGTGTTATCCTCATTCCCCTTGAGGGTGAACCTACCTTTTTCTTTCACTCGATTTTGATTCTACAAACAACATTGCTCATCAATCCTAGCATAAAGACTTTCAAACTCTTTGATTTCCAATTGATAAACCAGTCAATGACAATACTAGTGTTGATTTCCCAATCCTTACGCTGTAGACACCAAATTTGTGTCTTACGACCCCTTGTGACCCGCATCTCATTTCGCAACCTAACCTCATCACCTAAACCTTACACAATTATTTATTAATTACCTTATAATTGATAAATCCACATCACCTTACCCGCCACCTCACTTTGCCACCTCATCATGACCTAGTCCTAACCCTAAACTAACCTAATTAAGACCTATGACTTGGTCTAGACTCACATCCATAACTAATGCCTCCTTACTCGCACCCAAAGCCGACCTTCTAGCCACTTGACCAAGCCCGCAACTGATCTCTCGGGAGAAAAGCAGGGAAGGTGGGCTATTTTACTAAAAATAGCCTACTTTTTCCTTACCGATGCCGGTTCCTACTCGACCGCCGTCGGTTACGCAACCGCCATCGGTTCCCTGTAAATGGGCTCCCCAAACCAAAACAACGGATCAGAATTTCATTTTGGGAGATCAGTCAAAGGATTTCTGGATCAACAGAGAGCATTGAAGAAACGAGAGCGAGGAACAGAGTCCAGATCTTCACTTGACAGAGCAGAGACGAGTAAAAGAATTGCTCACCAGAAGTGTTTACAACCAAGGAGATCAACTTGCATCTCGGTCAAAACCAGTAAGTCACATCTTGCATGTCCTTTGTTATAACATTTCTTATGCTTCTTGAATCTCAGTCCTCCTAAATCCGTTTCTGAATCCACTACCCAACGTGCCATTGCATCTAACTATCATTCTTTTATCACACTCTGAGTCTAATCATCCCATTTCCTAATACCATCCATAATAACCCAGCCTTACAAAACAACCATATCTACCCCAAGCAAGATTGCTGACCCTACCGGTGTCGTTTATCCGGTAGAACCCACCGGTATCGGTTATCTAACCGGCATCGGTTATTAGTGACCGACGTGTCGGTCACTGTGATTATACCCGGCATTTACTTTCCTATGATTGCAACCTAACCAGACCCCAAACCATCCCTATAACTCAACCTATCAACCTACCCAGTTTAACGAAAACGAATACCTAAATCGTAATTGATATTTCTTGCAGTCTTTTGTGTTAATTCATATTAGCAGGGGAACTGACCACCTTCGAAAGGAAGTTTTATATTTCCTGGGCCTAAGGCAGTTTCCTCATTTATTGTCTAATCAAAATCTTGTGGTCTTGTGTTCTTATTTGCAGGTAGTCCTTCCAAGACAAAAAGGAGTTCTTCGCAGTCAGCCTGATCTTTCTCTACGGTACGCGCACACCATCTCGACATTCAACAGGTATTCCTCCTAACCCTAACCTCATCTGTTTCTAAAAGGAATGAAAGGATAGAAGCAAGTCTATTCCCAGAAGCCGAAACATTCCGAGCGAAACATTTTGGCACGCCCGGTGGGACCCATTTTGGGTTTCTTTCTCTTGCTTATTTTCATTTTAGGAAGCATACTTGCTGTTGCTGCTTTTGTTATATATTTAGTAAAGAATTTGTCTTGCTTTCCTAGTTTCGCATTAGTGAAAGTCATCTCTCTTGCTTCATCGAATATAATTTTTCGATTTGGGTTTAAAACACGTGCATTGCATTCCTGCTTGTTGTTTTCAATTCTAGTGAACATAGATTAAGTAACAGGTCGTACACGTGGGGGTGATATCCACGGTATTGACAGGAAATTAATCTTACTTTCACTGCACAACACATACCGAATCACTTCACAATTAACACAACAGCTCAAACATCCCCCCTTTTCTGCGGTATTCCTCTGCCCGATTGAGGTAACCTTATAAGCCAAAACAAACTTGACATTTCCCCTAAGTCTTGTTGTTTAGGATTCTGACATCATCTTACGTCTAAAGGCATAAGCCCACGATAACTAAAATTAACCCTAGGGTTAGTCTCTGGATTTGCGTGTGCCTCTTGCTTGTTTTCAAATTCTGTTTTCTCTGTCATACTTTGTCTTCTGTGATCAATAATTTGATAAATATACTCAACGTTGCTAAAAATCAAATTAGCAGCCTTTTATATCTTCTTATCCTAGACTTTTGACACTGACATCGGTTAACTGACCGACGTCGGCTTGATAGTATGACCGACATCGGTTACTAAACCGATATCGGTTACTGTCTTCATACAGCCCCTGACAAACCAGCAACTTGCCAATTTCACCATTCTGAGGTCTGTTTTTGTTCTTGATAGATTGAAACTTTCCTACTGTGTTCTTGTCCATGGTTGTCATCACTCGGAAGCAAGCCGCCGCCATGGTTTCACATGCTTGCTCTGTGTCTTTACCTGAATCACCCCCTTCACATTCTGTAGGGAATCCTACGGACACCAGTGAGATCCCCCAAATTCCTGTAGGAGACAAGGAATTTGCCAAATTTCTGGATGCTAATCCTAGTGCTGTACAATACTATTTGTCTCATGCCCCTGACCGTACACCTGATGGTCAGCTCCTTGTTGGCATGCCTATTAGTATAGCTGCTCATTTAGCTCCCACTCCTCCTGATAACACCGCCTTGCTTCCTGCATCTCTAGCCCCGTCTCCCAATCCGACAGCTTCAGAGGTTCATACGACCCAGATTGGCTTTCCTTTGGTTAATCTTGGACCCCACATATCGTTACCACTGACTGCCCCTACCTCATCTCTCTTTCAGACTACTCCATTCATGACTTGCTCTCTGCCACCTATCCACACGAGCTTTCCTTCTCAAGCTCCGCCTACCTTTTCATTCCCATATCCGGTAACCTCAACAGCTTATATAGGACATCCCTATTCTGTTGCCTCAACATAGCTCATCCTCCATACCTTATCAACATTTAACCCCACCATTGTCTAGCAGTGGCCCTTGGCCCAATTTGCCTCCGTTTACCACAACCACACCATCATCTCATCCAACCACAGATTTCATCAAACAAATGATGGACAAAATGCAAAACCTGGAGGCTTCTATTTCAGGAAGTCGTAGCGCCTTGACATACGAGCAAGTTTGTCGGGAGCCCATTCACCCTTCTGTCCCCCTTCATTCATATCCTCCTCAATGGGAATTACCAAAATTTACTCGTTTTAACAGTAAAGAGGATCCTCAACAACACTTGCGATCATTTAGACATGCTTGTTATTTGATTGCCCATGATGACGCCTTGTTACTCCGCACCTTTCCCATGTCCTTATCAGGACCCGCCTTGGAGTGGTACAGTGCTTTAACCCAGCACTCAATCTTCTCTTTTAACCAACTAGCCCAATCTTTCTTGGATCATTTCTCCATTAACATTGCCAAGAAAGTATCTATCACCGACCTCTATGCCATCCGACAATTTGAAGACGAATCTATCGCAGATTTCGTTGGACGATGGCGGGGCCTTATCAACCAACTTACGTATGCCTTGCCTCAGACTGAACTTATCAAACTATTTACGCGGGCCTGTGCTAAGCACATCTCTCCTACTCTCCAAATTCAAACTTTCCGCACATTCGATGAGGCCTTTACCATGGCTCGAAAACTAGAAATTCGAGCCTTAGAAGAAGAGAAATTGCGGTTGCGTAACAAAAACCCCAATTTCCGAACTCCTGATTCTACCAACAAGCCAAACACCACCACTCCTCACGCGTCCACTTCTTCTAAATCAAAAGGAGCTGTCCACGCGGTAATGGTCAAATCTCAAACACCGTCTAATACTCCGCCAAAAACCACCTATAAGTACAAAGCCGAGCCCATCAATTACACTCCCTTGGGAGAAACATATGGTGTCATCCTGGAGGAAATTGCTCAAAGCTGGAGCTATTACCTTACCTCCTGTTAAACCTCATTCTGGGTTTGATTCCACCCGCGCAATACCTTCCTGGTACAAAGAAAATGACTTTTGTAACTTCCACCGCGTAAAAGGACATAGTCATGAAAACTGCAAGATGTTGAAAAACATAGTGCAGGAAATGGTTGATGCAGGGGATATAGCCCTCGATAATCCTAACGCCCCTGCTAACCGAAATCTGAAAATTTTCAACAAGCCATTCCCGAATCACTCTTCCAACAGTAACGTAAACCAAGATATCTTAGCCGAGGAGAGTGTTCATGAGATCCATGCAGTCTTCGATTCCCAGCCAAAAGCCTCTATTGAACGAAATTTTGAATCAAGCCTCTTCCCACTAACACAGGAGTTATGAACCTCCTTCACCACCATCAAGCCAAAGTGAAATCATTCCTTTACCCATAAGGAGTTAACTGCCCAGACTTCTCTTCTCATCAATGAGTCTTCTTACACCACATCCCTACAAGACTGTGAGCGGATGTTATCTAATTTATCTATTTCCCAAACTTCCCCTTCTACCACTCTTGTTGCACAAGAGGAAGGCTCGCCACTCCTTTTGACATCCTTAGACGAGAAATCTCTTGACACTTACATCACCATATTCTTTAAACATGACAGATCCTCTCGAACATGCCCTCCTACCTATTAGTCCCTCATCGCCTAAATCTTTTCAACGACCGGTTGACCTCTTAACATCTATTGATACAGTGCCTCATCTACCTCCTGTGTCACACCCACAGTGGACTGGAATCACAACCCACCTTTCTTCCGTACAAAAGTTCAAATTCACACGTGAGGACTGTCATTCCACAGAAGATAGACAGGCCCTATGGGAACGTTTGAGTACGCCATTTTCTACTCAAATGCAAATGACTGATCCTGATGTCTCCACCATATACCCGAAGTGTTTACAGAAGCTTAAAATGCCCATGTTCTCACCTTCACCCCCCTCACCTCTACCAAATTTCCTCGTCCACTTCTATCAACTTAGCCAGATCTTCCCCTACGCTTGGGACCTCACCCATACCTAGTCTAACACACCCACCTAAGCGACTCGATCTATCCAAAAATAAATCCGTCCCGCCACCTAGGAGACAAACTCAATCCGTGCCCTCTATCACAATCAAAACCATCATCGTCATACCTACCTTCCATATTGGGACCCCATCCCTCTACCTTACATCAATATATCATACCTCCTGTGTTTTCTTTAAAACAACCTACGCCTTCCGCACCCATACAGAAATTCCAGGGTATAGCAACACCGTCACTCCGCGTATCCTGTCCACCTATCAACCCTAAACAAATTCCATCATCAAAAGATTTTTTTTTGGTCACTCCTACTACCCCGTACATAATATGAGGTGATACCACCAGTTCCCTATCTCATACAGGCCCCATTCCAACATAGCGTTTCAACTAAAGAAATCCATTTAGAATTATCCTCGTCATCAACAATTACTCGGCTAAATTCAACACGTGGCTAACTACTTGGATTCAATTACCAATAACCATGCTTTGGGGATACCTTCATTTACCCTTCAACGATTAACCCAAATGAAGATCTTACGCCTTACAGATCCTTGCATGCTTGGTAGAATCCGACCAGGTTCCCTACCTTTTTTTAGATCTTATAAACCATGACCATTCAAATTCCGACCTATGGCTTCTTATAGTCTAAAATTGCACTATCATCCAAACATTTACACAACATGATGTGGAGGGATTCCTATGCTCTAAGAACCATCCTTCACCTAGTCACCTTCTCCCGGATAGAAAGATTAAGACCTAGATCAACTTATGAAGGGAGGTTTTCAAGTTTCCATGACCCTCTCCTCCAATCTAGTCCATCTACCTGACAGATTGGATCATTAGTGATAACCACAACTCTGTGACCTCATGACCTTGAGTTAAATGCACAATCTAATGATCTTCCTTTAAATCTCAGGGGTTTACGAGATTAATATCATTAGTGTTGCTACATTTGTGTCAGAAAAACATGGTTTGATCAAAAGATAAGTCATACCTGGGCATCTCTAATTTTCCAACCATTGTTGAATTGCAGGTGTCCAAAGTTTATAATTCGCGGACCCGCCTATCCTGTCAAATGGCATTGTGGAAATATCATTAAACAGCTTCACCAATCGCCCGTAATGGAACTATGATCATGCAATGAGTCAGAGAATTAGTATGAAGTGATCATCGACATCATCGTTGAGAGCCTTCAAGGGATAGAGGTTTTACTAAGAAACCCTGCCTGGTAACCTCCACTAACACCCAATCACATTAGCTTCTCTCACCAAACTCTAATCCAATACTCCCCCACCAGTTTATGAGTAACAAGCCATGTTTAGTTTCTCGGAAATTTATCGAATCTTCTTGACTTCTGGTAGCAGAAGACACTGACCCATGCCCTTAGTTTATGCTTACGTCCTATCTGGGTAGTCGCGTTATGATTGATTTCACGGTTCTAGCCTATCAAGATCGTCTACTCCCATAATAGCCTTCCGGAACAAATGAATATTTCTGTTACATGAGTACCATGCTCATCTATTTGCGGTATTCACGATGATCCAATTACTTCTACCTTAGGCACCGTGAAGCCTTTCAACATTCGAGTAGGACCATGTCACTTTACCTCGAACTCTTCTGATTCTTGGTACTCAAAGTTCTAAGTATAATGATTATTGCCAGACAGTATCGTCTCTGGATCCGTTTGAATTCAATGCGTTTCAACATTTCATAGATCCATACAAATTTGTAGAACGAATGGTTGTAAATCATCTATTGACCGTAAAACTGTTTCGCTCGGAATGTTTCACTCGGAATAGAGTGCTTCATTCCTTTCATAGAAACAGATAAGGTTAGGGTTAGGAGGAATACCTGTAGAATGTCGAGATGGTGTGCGCGTACCGTAGAGAAAGATCAGGTTGACTGCGAAGAACTCCTTTTTGTCTTGGAAGGACTACCTGCAAATAAGAACACAAGACCACAAGATTTTGATTAAACAATAAATGAGAAACTGCCTTGGGCCCAGGAAATATAAAACTTCCTTTCGAAGGTGGTCAGTTTCCCTGCTAATATGAATTAACACAAAAGACTGTAAAATATCAATTAAATTGTTTCGTTGAACTGGGTAGGGGAAAGGCTGTTTTTCTGGTTTTGATCACAAGGAACCGATGGCGGTTACTGATAACCGATGCCGGTTACTGATAACCGATACCGGTGGGTTCTAGGATCTTCTTGGCTGTTTTATGGTGTTTGTAATGGCTAGTTTATGGATGATATTAGGAAATGAGATGATGAGAGGAGCAAAAGAATGATAGTTAGATGCAATGGTACATTGGGTAGTGGATTCAGAAATGGATTTAGGAGGACTGAGATTCAAGAAGCATAAGAAATGTTATAACAGAGGACATGCAAGATGTGACTTACTGGTTTTGACGAAGATGCAAGTTGATCTCCTTTGCTGTAAACACTTCTGGTATCTTCCACTCGTCTCTGCTCTGGTCAAATGAAGATCTGGACTCTGTTCCTCGCTCCCAATGATCTCTATGTTGATTCAAAATCCTTCGACTTTGATCCCCAAAATGAAATTCGATCCGTTGTTTTGGTTTGGGGAGCCCATTTACAGGGAACCGATGGCGGTTGCGTAACCGACGGCGGTCGAGTAGGAACCGGCATCGGTAAGGAAAAAGTAGGCTATTTTTAGTAAAATAGCCCACCTTCCCTGCTTTTCTCCCGAGAGATCAGTTGCGGGCTTGGTCAAGTGGCTAGAAGGTCGGCTTTGGGTGCGAGTAAGGAGGCATTAGTTATGGATGTGAGTCTAGACCAAGTCATGGGTCTTAATTAGGTTAGTTTAGGGTTAGGGCTAGGTCATGATGAGGTGGCAAAGTGAGGTGGCGGGTAAGGTGATGTGGATTTATCAATTACAAGGTAATTAATAAATAATTGTGTAAGGTTTAGGTGATGAGGTTAGATTGCGAGATGAGATGTGGGTCACAAGGGGTCGTAAGACACAAATTTGGTGTCTACATTAGCCCCTTATTGTCGTGTAGCTTGTTCTGTAAAGCTGCGCGGACAATAATATGAAGTGGTTTCTCCTGTTAAGGATATAGGTAATCCCCCTCAAATCTATCATAGATTGAGTGAACGGGAAATCAGGGATAGGGTTGATAAAGGGTACATGTTGTAGAGAGGATGGTAAGGTGGTGGGGTAGGTCCAAGGAAGCAGACGCATGTTGAAATGCAATAGTACGACTAGGGTACATGATTTGACGAGCAAACCAGCAATGTATAGGCAAAGGTCGATAGTTTATCCAAACAAGGGTGATATAATCCTGGTATCCAAGGCATAGGAAGTAGCTCCAGGGTATATAACAGGTAAGGTACAGGAACGTTTAGGCATGTTCGGCAGTACCAAATGGTTGGTTTGGTTGAGATAAACGTCACGGTCTAGGTCTAGGCAAAGTTGGTCGACAGATCAAGTCAAGGACCCTAATCATGCTAAAACACGAACAGGTGAGCTCGATTGAACAAAAGGTACATGATGGATGGATAAAATAAAACGTTGATTGTGGGTATGGTATTGAAGTGATACGGCCTTGGGTCAGGCCAAGTGGTTGGGCGGTGGCCCCGGGTCAGGTCATAAGGGTAGCCTTGGGTCGGGCCAAGTTGGTAGGTGGAGGCCTTAAGTCGGGCCGATTGGGTCCTTGGGTCGAGCCAAATGGGTAGGGTGAGGCCTTGGGTCAGGCCAAATAGGTAGGTTGAGGCCTTGGGTCGGGCCAAATGGTGTAGGTTGAGGCCTTGGGTCGGGCCAAATGGGTAGGGCGAGGCCTTGGGTCGGGCCGAATAGGTAGGTTGAGGCCTTGGGTCGGGCCAATTGGTAGGTGGAGGCCTTAGGTCGGGCCAAATAGGTAGGTTGAGGCCTTGGGTCGGGCCAATTGGGTAGGTTGAGGCCGTGGGTCGGGCCGAATGGGTAGGTTGAGGCCTTGGGTCGGGCCAAATTGGGTAGGTTGAGGCCTGTGGGTCGGGCCAAATAGGTAGGTTGGGTCGAGGCCTTGGGTCGGGCCAATTGGGTAGGTTGAGGCCTTGGGTCGGGCCGAATAGGGCCAAATTGGTAGGTTGAGGCCTTAGGTCGGGCCGAATAGGTAGGTTGAGGCCTTGGGTCGGGCCAAATAGTGAGGGCGAGGCCTTGGGTAGGTAGGTTGAGGCCTTAGGCAGGCTGGACAAGTGAACAAATGTTGTGCAGCAAAGGTGGATAGAGGCGATATTGGTGAAAAAGAGGCAAGGAGTAAATAAGGGCAAAGAATGGGGTGAAAGTTGGGTATCAAACCGATGTCGATTCTACATGACCGATATCGGTTAAGGGACCGATACCAGTTTCTTAGGGCAAAATGAAACCGATATCGGTTAAAAGCGAAAAACCTATAAAAAGAAAAATACGGCTTGTCATTGTCACTTTTGTTATTTGCAAACCAAATTGACTTGTCTGACGTGCAGAGTTGATTTGGAGGTTTTATTGAGTGAGGTGTAGCTATTTTGATTGGCGGAGAGAGTTGATAGTGGGCCCGATTGAGGAGGAGGCAGCAGTTGATTGGCCGGGGACCCAGCAGATCAGGATTGGAGCCATGGCACAGGCAGGAGGAGCTGGAGGGGCTGGACCAGCTGGACCACCACCACCCATCCCACCACGACGACGTGTCGTCGTTCGGGTAGGTTCGGAAACTCTTTATTTTGGTGCATTTGGTTGTATTAAGCTAAATTGGGGGTTTGGGTAGGAATTTACATTTTTTAGGAAATAATGAGTAAATTGACTTAATTTGAAAAAGAGAGAGGGTAGATAGGTAAGATAGGGTAAGGCGGCTAGGTGGGTAAGTTTTTAGGGTGTTTGGGTGGGTAGATGGGTATAAAATAGGTAAAAAATGGTCTTTGGGGGCCGCGCGGGGGGTTCGGCTCCGGGCAGAAGACAGCGACCGATGTCGGTCACTAAGCGACCGGCATCGGTCGCAAAATTGTAGGGACAGGTTGAAATGTAGGTGACCGGCATCGGTCGCTGTATCGGCCGGTATCGGTGGGGAAGGTTGATGGGTTTTTTGGGATGGAGTTGTGGATGGGATTTAGGGTTTATGGGTTGGTGGTTTTGGGTGGGTTGGGTTGGGTTGTTGGGTGTTGTGGTTGGAGTGGGGTTTTGGGTGTTTGGGTTTGGGTTGGGGTTGTAGGTGTTTTGGGTTAGGTTTGGAGAAGGGTGGGTTGGGTTAGGCTTTGGGTTTTTGGGTTGTGGTTGGGTTTGGTGTGGGGGTTGGAGTTGGGATGGGATTTAGGGTTTATGGTTTAGGTTTGGGTGGGTTGGGTGTTGGGGTTGGGTTAGGGGTGGAGGTTTGGTGTGGGGTTAGGTTTTGGGATTTAGGGTTTTGGGTTTAGGTGTGGGGGTTGGGTTGGGTTGGTTGGGTTTTTGGGTTGGGTTGGTTGTTTTGGGTTTGTAGGGGTGGTAGGTTTTAGGTTTTTGGGTTGGGTTTGGTTTGGTGTGGGGGTTGGGTTGGGTTGGTTGGGGTTAGATTGGGTTGGGTTTGTTTTGGGTTTGTAGGGGTGGGTTGTTAGAGGGGGGTTTTGTATGGTCGGGGGGATAAAAAGGGGTGTTTAGATGATAAAGTAGATGTTGTAATAAAGAGTAGGTCTAAGGATGTGGGTTGGTTTTGCAGGCACGTCAGCAGTTGACGATGCGGGATAGGATGCCCCCCGCTATTGGTGCGGATGAGGCCACATGTATCTGCGGCTCATTGGGCCATCATGCGCGAGGTGGGACTCGGTGGAGTCCAGAGGTACAGAGCGATAGAGAGAGATCACAGCCTGATGGTCGCCCTCATCGAGAGATGGGATCCGGCGACCAATGTGTTCCATCTCCCGACTGGGGAGATGACCGTCACATTGGAGGATGTGTATCGCATCCTTCGCAGCTACCTATCGAGGGAGAGGCAGTCTTCCAGGTAGATTCAGAGACTGCCATGGACAGCATACTGCAGGTTTTTGGGGATGCAGCCGCGCTACTTACCTATCATAGCGCGAGCATTGGGTATGGTGACATGTACCGTGCGCATCGACACGAGACACGGCTGGCTGTGTTGATGATGATCGGGATCACCTGCTTCGCCCTCCCGGACTCAGAGGGAGGCCGCTTCCCACGGGCATTGATGGGGGTGTTGCTGGAGATGGTGGAGGAGCACACTTGTTACGCATGGGCACCAGTGTATCTGGTGCAATTATACAGAGGAGCTTATGGGGCTATCGCCGGAGGAGGCGATTTGGTATTTGTTCTACATTTTTGTTGCACTGTTGGGCATACGAGCACATCGTATGCATCAGGCCAGTAGGGCTACCCCAGCAGCCAGGGCCACAGGTCGTATACCGATATGGCTTTCAGAGGTGGTTGGGGGTCGTGGGCCAGCCACGAGCAGTTGTTGGCAGGTCGGGATGTGGCCTATTATAGACACTTGTTAGAGGGCCTTACAGTAGTAGACATTGTATGGAGACCCTACAGAGGTCATCAGCCTGGCAGAGGAGCCCGCGTACAGCTGCGCCTGATCCAGTATACATTCTGGATAGCAGGACGAAGGCCGGGAGAGTATGATTGGATACCCCTAGAAGAGGGTACGCAGGCAGATGGGGTTACGACAGGACGAGCCACCTCCCTTCCCTCAGTACCGAAGGGATGATGTAGAGGCCCCACTGCCAGTGCCACAGCCTTTGGATCCAGACTGGGTAGCGGAGAGACCAGCAGGTGAGGGTGTGGATGATGCCGAGTGTACGGGAGCATACAGGGTGTGGTGGGCTGGGCAGAGAGCAGCGAGGATAGTACCCGCCTGCGCAGCCAGACTTGGCTGCAGTTATAGGCAGAGAGAGATCAGCTCCGGGGGTCAGGTGCAACTATTACAGGGACAGTTGGCTGTTGCACAGGCACAGATAGGTGTCCTACAGGGGTAGTTAGCCCAGGCTCAGGTACAGGCACAGGCAGCACCACCACCAGCAGCACAGCCACAAGTGCACAGGTACAGGTACAGGCAGCCGTACCAGTAGCAGTACAGCACACAGCCACCAGTAGCGGTACCAGCCACGGCCACTAGGTGCAGGTACAGGCACAGGTACGCACCAGCCACTAGGCACCACCAGCAGCACCAGGTGTAGGTACAGGCTCAGGGGGTATTGGTAGTTAGGTGCCAGGGGACCAGCCCCAGTTCCTTCAGTGGCGCGAGATCATTATATGGAGGTTAGAGCAGAGGCCCGTTCCTATCAAGATATTCTTGATAGTACCGGAGCTCGAGTATCAGGCGTATGTAGCACATAGGGCAGAGACCTCGCACAGCCAGAGATCTCAGGGAGGGGCAGCCACAGCTGGCGTGGTCTGTGACAGGCAGGAGGCGAAGAGGCACCACAGGGACCAGCGGGGAGAGGTGCCGAGGGCGGTGGGGAGAGCTGATAGATCCCCGACATGGTTTTTGTATTTAGGGACATGGGCACCGGTCTGCGAACCAGTTGTATTGATAGAGGCCCGCGTGCCTATGTATTATTCATGTATTCATTTATTCATTGATTGTATACCGGCCTGCGAGCCGAGTAGGGGTTGTATTAGTGGATACCGGCCTGCGAGCCGAGTATATATCTATTTTTGATATGAGAGACCGGCCTGCGTGCCGAGTCGAGATTTTTGGACAGGTATTGCGGCCTGCGTGCCGGCTTTGGTATATTATGAGATCACAGAGGCCCCAATGTAGGACACATTGTATTTTTGAAAATTTGTATATATATAGAGACGATGTTTTGATCCATATGCAGTGTTCAAAATGTGTTTAAATATTTGGTTAATGGCTGGTAATATATAGAATGTGTGATGAGTTTAAGTTGACATGTTGATAGATGGATGATGTTGATGTTTTTCTTTTTTGTGTACGTATATATGAATGTCATGTTATGTGATGAATTGGTGGTTTTGTGACATTGTGATATATGTAACTGATGAGTTGGATCCAAATGATGTATAGATTGATAGTTTCTTGATATCCGTAGTTGATGGTTTGTGTATTTGTATAAAATAAATGATGTTAATGAAATTGTAATGTTATGTGTGGTGGATGAACAAATGTGGTAAATGGTGTGGTTTATGCAGGAAAAGAGGCGGGCGCGACAAAAATTTAGATGAGAAATGAAGAAAAGAACCCTGTTTCAGAAAAGGATAGGTGTGTAACCGGTATCGGTTAGGTAACCGATGTCGGTAGCTGATATGACCGATATCGGTTACACGTAACCGATACCGGTTATTTAGGTATGAGTTTTTCTAAAAATAGAAAAGCTAGGGTGGCAACTTGAGTTGTAATTTTAGAGCCATGCAAGAGGTTAAATATGCGAACGTGACGCTTTTTGACGACTGAGACAGGTATTTTCATGAGAGATTTGGGTGAGAAGGAGAAAAGAGACAAGGAAAGTGAATGTGATCCGAGGTTCAGAAGGCAGAAAGACAAAGTTGAAAAGGGTGGTGATCATGGCCGAACGAGGAGAAGCATCCAGCAGGCAAGGACAAGAGGGAAGACAGGGGCCACCTCAAGCTACTGCAACCCAAGAGGTAAACGGTGTGGTTGTGATTTGATTTCTGCATGTTTTGTGAATGAGCTAGAGGATTAAGTAGGTAAGTAGATATGAAGAAAGACAACATGATAGCCAGGGGTTATAGATGAGGTGCGTGTTATGGGGTAGGTAATTCAAGGGTTTTGGGTATGTCTGTGTATATAGAAAGAAATAAACGAGTCAATTTATTGTCGTAGGTGGTTGTTTCAGGCAAGATGTATGTAATTGACAGTGACCGGTAGCGGTTAGGGAGTAACCGGTATCGGTTACTGAACCGATACCGGTTATGTATAACCGATACCGGTTACTGGAGGAGATTTCCAGAATGTTTGAAAAAAACCCTCATGGATTGAATGGTTTGTTTGTTGTTTTGGTGTATGCAGGCAGAGGCAGGGTTGAGGATGAATGATAGTGTGCCAGCGCTGTTGTCGCGAATCCGAGCGGATGTAACACCAGCGGAATGGATGTTGATAAACCGTTTGGGGTTAAGTGGGATCTGATATTATTCACGAATCACACGTAACCATGGTATGCTACAGGCGTTGATTGAGAGATGGAATCCCGAGACAAATACCTTCTATCTGCCAACAGGTGAAATGACAGTAACATTGGAAGATGTGTTTCATATATTGAGACTCCCTATTACAGGAGAAACCAGTATATCAGGCACTACCTAGCGCGGGGCGGGCAGCGATAACAGAAGTGTTTGGTCCATATGCACGGGACTTAACACAGTGAGGTTTGTCATTCACATATGGGGTAATGTATGCAGCACACCCTGAGGAGACAAGGTTAGCAGTGATATTTAATGATAGCGGTAGGGTATTATGCGTTACCGAGGGCAGAAGGGGGAAGATTTCCAAAGGCATTGATGGGTGTTATTTGGGAGATGATAGAAAGGAACGTGACTTTTGCATGGGCACCTGCATATTTGGTGGAGCTATACAGGGGTTTATGGGCTTGTAGGCGAAATTACAGGACAACGTCTGGATTGCTCATACTTATTACACTGTTGGGCCTATGAGCACATTGTTTATGTGCGACCAATAGGCCGATCCATCCAGGCAGGAGAGACCGGAGTACAGAGGTTGGGATTCTGACGATGGGTCCAGACAGAACAAGAGGCAAGATCTCAGGCCGTGCCGGGTGACATTGAGTATTACAGGCAGGTATGGGAGAGGTTGACGGTTGCGGATATCTGTTGGAGGCCCTACGGGTAACTATATGGTAACCGAGAGAGCATAGCTGAGGAGTTGAGAGGTGTAGAGCGATTGAGGTGGATCGCGGGGCACAGGCTAGGTGAATATGAGAGGATTCCTATAGATCGCGTGCGGCGACAATTTGGATTTGTGCAGGACATACCACAGGCTTATAGATCCATATATGAGGATCGATGCCGAGGCAGCATTCTCACCTCCCCGGCCAACACCTCCAGAAGGGCCTGAAGAGGTAGCAGTCGATCGCAGGGTAATGGATGCAGGAACGACAGAGGCCTATAGATTATGGTGGGTAGCAGAACTGCGAGGTGTACATGAGCGCCCTGACATAGCGGTGATTACAGCAGAGAGGGATCGTCTGCAACCGTTTGGTTCAGCAGCTCCAAACGCAGGTGAATGAGACAAGAGGATTATTAGTGGTTACGGAGTCACGGGCGGAGAGACTAGAGGCTGGAGTCCTCCATGCGAGAGGGCGTATTCATATGTTACAGGAGAGATTGGCAGATCAGTGGGCAGTACCAATAGCCGTGGTACCTTTGAGGACAGAGAGGCCCGGCGGAGAGGGGTCCGACGGATCATGATTATCACTAGTTTGGGATGAGGCTGAGGGTCTGAGTAAATGTTAGCAAGGATCAAGAATAAATAAGAGTCGACTGTGTGCGATGATAGAGAAGATGTATTTGTTTAACATTCTAAATAAAACTGAATATGTATGTTGATTTGCAGTTACGATAATAATAAGAATGTTTGTGTTTTGATTTTCGTGTATTTGAAAGGGATAAAGAGGATGATTAAACTAGAAAACCACAAAAATATTTATATTCACCACACAGGATAGGTTATGGTAAGGGGATGGTCGAGTAGACCTAGTGGAAACCCCATGTCTCTGAAGTGCTTCCTACATAGCCCATTGCACAAAGCACAGGAGGGGCCTTAGAACACCTCCTAGGACCAGGGAGAGGTAATTCAGGCAATTGGTTTGGTTGGTAAAAATATTGATATAATTAATTTGTAGGTAAAATGAATTGGTGATGTTGTAAATAGGTATAAGGGAAGCGAAGTTTAGCCTATCCAAGTAGAAGGGAATCATGTTTCCTGATACGATCAACAACACATCTAATGGCGGGAGGGCAAAGCGGGAAAGAGTTGCTCCGTAGATTGAAGAGGAGCTAAACAAACCACACCACGTAAACGAGCTTGGAGCCCTAGTACCGTGCATAGACGAGGAAGGTCAATAGGTTGAAAGAGTTGGTGTGATTACAATATACGAGCGTTACATTACGTCCCTTGAGTTAAACAAATGTGAGGTGAGGTGGATGGTATACGCTGAGGTGTAGAGAATTATTACAAAGTGAAGTGTTCTAAGTACGAAGAGACCTCCTAATAGACAAGTCCATGACTCAAAAGTTCCTATTTGGGATGAAGGCTTTATTTTTATTGAATGTAGACTGATAACGATGCGGGAAGTCTACAAGGGATATTGGATGTATATTCTTAAGGTTTCACGAAGCTCGATCAATGCGAGAAGCTTCTGATAAAGGCTGACTGTGTATAGCTGTCCTTCGAGGGAGCAGTCCTAATTTATGTAGCAGATATGATTGTAATCTAGCTGTCCTTCTGGGGAGCAGTCTTATATATAATGCAGCAATAGTTCGGCATATAGCTGTCCTTGCGAGGGAGCAGTCTATATTTAATTTAGATGACTGATGTTCTTTGGCGTGAAGCATCTAGTTTAGTAGGAAAGTTTGACTCAGAGAAAATCCATAAGAATAGGCTTTTTAATACTTTGAAATCTGGACTAGACTAAAAAGGGGAAGACATCATCAAGGGGAGGTGAGACAATCAACTTGGTGACTGATTGTTATTATGAGGTGTAGGAACCGAGTGTAATGTAGTGGTAAGTGAAGCTCAAGGGATGAGCGGCAGGTAGTAAGAAGTGATAAACACTAATTTCAACAGTAGAACTGGTTCAAAGATGCAAGGCATTAAAGGGGCCTCAGGTTCAGGTTACATAAGCGAAGCTAAATGATAAGCGTCTGATCCTAGGTGTGAGTGATTATGGTAGGCCCAATCAATTGGAAGCAAATTTTCCACATTTGCTCTTTCCTAGTTTTGGTTACATGTTGATTCTCTTTGAGGACAAGATCACCAACCTTAAAGGTATGCGCTCATCGAAGTCACTTTACATAAGCACGTTTAATTGCGTTTTTTGATAGATTTGAAGGTGATCAAGAGCTGTAAACGGCGTTCGTCAAAGAAAGCTCCAATTGGGCTAACCGCTCTTGGCGAAACATCAAATCGTTGGTGAAGAATATCCTGAAGATATATTCTAAGGGTAGGGATTTGGTATTTCGAGAGGGCATAACAGTTCGGTACGCGATACAAAGAAAGGGTGTGGCAATTAGTAGAGGTACGAATGCTAGTACGATAAGCCCAAAGGGAAAGGGAATGTGATCGTGCAATTCTCCGGATCATTGACAACTTTTCAAGAAGGATTTTTGTTAGTATTTATTAGAGGACTCGGCATTGCCCATTTGGCTTTGTGGATAAGTTAAGGGATGAGAAACTAAGTTTGATACGCAAAGTTTCACAAAGGTCTTGCAACAACTTATTTTGTGAATAGAAATTTTTCCCATCTATATCTGTTATCAGCGATGGAGGAACACGAAAACGACAGATAACATGTGGTGGTTAATGATCGACAATTTCTTTTGAGTTGAAATGGAGTGGGAATAGCTCCACCATTGTGTGTAATATTCGGTCACTGTGATTATCCAACGGTGACGTTGTGAAGCAGGTCGGGTGAATCTCACCAATAAGTCCTAAACCCATTGTGAAAGGCCAAAGATCTCAAGCGAGCCTGGAGCGGGTTGGCTAGGAGTATGTTCAAGGTTGGCATGTTGCTGACACATAACACAACGCTTAACATATTCATAGCAGTTGTTATTGAGAGTAGGCCAATAATAACCAAGGCAAAGGATTCATTTTGGCACGGCAAGGCCGCTAAAATGTCACCACAAATACCATCATGGGACCTGTTGGATGGTATGGAGTGGCCTCCGGCCAGTTATGACAGCAAAAGGAGGAAATGCCATCAAAGCCACGTTTATAGGAGGAGTCCCGCCCATGACACACATAACGGCGAAACACCTTTAAGAAAAGCAACGTTTGCGCGTTACTAGTAAGGTCAGGTGGAGGAAAGAGATTGTAAGATAATCGTGAAATTGGGGTGATACCAAGTATCCTGCGAACTAGTAGAAACAAGTATCTTCATACAACTACCGGGGTTGAATAGGATGGGGCAAAAAGTTGCTGGAGCCACAACTGAATAATTTCAAGTCAGTTGGTGCGGCGGGACAATTTGCGAGGCTAGGCAGCATAGTGTCCGCAAATTGTTAGTGGAGCATGGACATGGTTTGTTATAGAATGTGAGTAAAATAAGGCTATGAAAGTGAATCCACGTAGTGTTTTTATTTTGAAGTTCCTCGTTTTTGTGATTTGTAGACGCCATAACTTGATTAACTTACCAATTGAGGTCACCAAAATGTTTTTGATAGATTTGATGCTAAGTGTAATCGCAACATTGGAGAACCCAGGAACAAGGGCCTCACTAATTCCGGCTGTATTATAGTGCAGAGGGAAATCGAGTCGGAATGAAGAGGCATAGGTTCAGTGTCGAGAAGGAATGAGAAACAACGCCGGCTCCTCCACCGCGCTGGCATTTAGATCATCGGAAGAACGAGGGTCATTGGGTACGACTCTCCGGAAGGGAAAGAGTAGCGAATGAGTGTTGGGAAATGTGAAATCTGTGGTAATTGTTTCCCTCAGGTAAAGGAGCTTTCCGCAAGTTTGGGTCTGCGATGGTTGTCCTTTGATTGATTCTGGTGGACAAACTCGAAGGTCGAGGTCGGTGAGAAGCAATATGAGCCAGTCTGGATAATGCGTTGGGTTTCAATGGGTTTGGCATACATTCGTAATGGATGGGGTCTTATTGGTGATGAACGAAATTCTGTGATTTTAGGAAGGTAGTTGTTGGAGGTTTGGTGGCCACCAATGACTAGGGTATGGCATAACGTTTATATTGGTACCTAGTCTCATAGTCCCACAAAGTACGACTTTATATAATAAACGGCTTTTTCGTGATTCTCAGAGTCACGATGTGCAAGCATGGCTCCTACAGCGTGGTCGGTGGCGGAAAGGTAAGGTAGAAAGGGGGTCTCTGGGGTGGGATAAGCACGGGTGTTGCAAGAGATAGGATTGAGAGCTTCGAAGGCTTGGTCGACATTTCTTCGCTCCATTTGGAATGCATATATCGCTTTTAAGGAGGTTGATGGAAAGGTTGACTCAACCGTCGAGAGTTTTGGGAGATGAAACATCGGAAAGATATGGAGCTTAACCTTGTACTAGCAAATTGGTTTGAGAGTTTTTTTGGGTGGGCATTCTAGGATAGCTTTGACTTAGATGGATCGACCTCAATGCCACGCAAAGAGACGATAAGCCAAAGAAGTTTTCCCGAAAGATACACCAAAGACAGCATTTCTTTGGTTGAAGGCAGCACAGTAATATTGTAACAGTGCGAATACAAAAATAATGTGGTTAAAACATTGAGATGTTTCACTAACGATGTTTAACTTGCCGAGAAGATCGTCGACATAATCTTCAAGGATACGTTGTGCATAATGTCATGAAAACTGTAGGTCATAAGCCCCACTGATAGGTAGCACCCAGCATTCTTTAAGCGCCAATGCGCATGACACGATACAGAAGGTTCCCCAAGGAGTTATGAGGTAAGTTTTGTGGTTGATCGGCAGGGAGCCAACCAAAATTTGTTTATCCTGATAAAGCCATCCATGAGAGAGGGGCATTCCTCATGACCCTGCAAGTTAGATTCAACAGTTGGGTAGCAGGACGAGGCCAGCAGGTGAGGGTTGTAGATGATTGCTGGGTGCACGGGAGCATACAGGGTGTGGTGGGCAGGCCAGAGAGCAGCCAGGATAGTACCGCTGCACAGCCAGACTTGGCTTGCAGTGATAGGAGAGAGAGATCAGCTCAGGGGTCAGGTTTGCAGCTCTTATAGGGGACAGCTAGCTGTAGCACAGGTAAAGATAGGGTCTTCTTACAGGGGGCAGCTAGCCCAGGCTCGGCACAGGCACAGGCAGCACACCACCGCACCACAGCCACAAGTGCAGGTTCGGTACAGGCAGCAGCACAGGGGTACCAGCACCACCACCAGTAGCGGGTACAGCCACAGCCCTAGGCACAGGTACAGGTAAGGTACACAGCCAGTAGGCACCACCACAAGCACCAGCATAGGCACAGGGGGACTGGTAGTAGGTGTCAGGGACGAGCCCCAGACATACGGTGGCCGAGGGGCTCGAGAGCGTTACATGGGTAGAGCGGAGGCCTGATACTATTCAGATATTCTTGATGGTTATCGGGGCTGAATTATCAGCCCTTTGTATGCGGCAACATAGAGCAGAAGACATCTCGGAGCCAGAGGGTCAAGGATCTCAACGAGAGCTTGTCGATGAGATTCAGAAGTCTGAATGAGATCATACAGTGTCATTTTTACGGGCGATTGGTGAAGCTGTTTAATCATATTTCGGTGGGCAATGCCATTAGAGACGGGATAGGCGGGTCCGCGAATGACCACTTTAGGTGGTGGTGCAATCGGGATGTTTGACGGAGAAAGAGATGTCGCAGGTGTGTTTTCTTTTGCTTTCCCATTGTTTTTCTGCCCTCGAGTAGCGACACTAATCATATTAATCTCGTAGACCTGAGATGAGGAAGATGGTGGGGATAACTCATGGTCTTCAAGAGGTGGGGTTGTAATAATGATAGATCTTGGTGAGGCGGGGACAGATGGTATAGGAGAGGGAATGGAAACTAAAGGTCTCTCCCTTCGTAAGTTGTCTTTCTTAATCTTTCTATCCGGGAGAGGTGACTGGCGAAGGATGGTTTTTAGAGCTTTGCATCCCTCCACATCATGTCCTGGCGTGCGGTGATAAGCGCAGATTTTAGACTCATCGTAACCCATAGGTCGGGGCTTAGATGGGTCATAAGGTCTAAGTGGAGGTAGGGAAATGGTCGCATTCTCCACCAACATAGCAAGGATTTTGGCGTAAGATCCTTTGAGTGGGTCAAAATCAGGAGAGGATGAGGGTATTGATTGTGCGGGTTTTGGTAATGTTTGGGCATGATTGGTTCGCACGGGTGGTGGTTTAGCCGAAGGGTGTTGATACATGGTTTTTACTAAACGTGATTTCTTTGGCGCAGAAGCTATGTTGGATGATGAGGCCGCAGATGATGTGGTATCAGAAAACAACCACGGGGAAATAGGAGTGACTGAAAACAAATTTTTTGATGATGGAATTTGTTTAAGGTTGATAGGTGGACAGGATACGCGGAGTGGCGGTGTTGCTATACCCTGGAATTTCTGTATAGGTGCGGAAGGCGTAAGTTGTTCTGAAGAAAACGCAGGAGGTATGATATATTGATGTAAGGTAGAGGGATGGGGTCCCAATATGGAAGGTAGGTATGACGATGATGGTTTTGATTGTGACAGGGGGATAGGATTGAGTTTGTCTCCTAGGTGGCGGAGCGGATTTATTTTTGGATAGATCGAGTCGCTTAGGCGGGTGCGTTAGACTGGGCATTGGTGAGGTCCCAAGCGTATGGGAAGATCTGGTTAAGTTGATAGAAGTGGACGGGGCATTTGGTAGAGGTGAGGGGGGTGAAGGTGAGAACAGGGGCATTTTAAGCTTCTGTAAGCACTTCGGGTATATGGTGGAGACATCAGGATCAGTCATTTGCATTTGAGTAGAAAAAGGGGTACTCAAACGTTCCCATAGGGCCTGTCTATCTTCTGCGGAATGACAGTCTCCAGGTGTGATTTGTAATTTTTGTACGGAAGAAAGGTGGGTTGTAATTCCAGTCCACTGCGGGTGTGACACAGGAGGTAGATGAGGCACTGTATCAATAGATGTTAAGAGGTCAACCGGTCGTTGAAAAGATTTAGGCGATGAGGGACTAATAGGTAGGAGGGCATGTTCGAGGGGATCTGTCACGTTTAAAGAATGTGGTGATGTTAGTGTAAGAGATTTCTCGTCTAAGGATGTCAAAAGGAGTGGCGGGCCTTCCTCTTGTGTAGCAAGAGTGGTAGAAGGGGACGTTTGGGAAATAGATAAATTAGATAGCATCCGCTCACAGTCTTGTAGGGATGTGGTGTAAGAAGACTCGTTGATAAGAAGAGAAGTCCGGGCAGTTAACTCTTCTATGGGTAAAGGAATGATTTCACTTTGGCTTGATGGTGGTGAAGGAGGTTCAAACTCCTGTGTTGGTGGAGAGGCTTGATTTAAAATTTTTTCAATAGAGGCTTTTGGCTGAGAATCGAAGACTGCATGGATCTCATGAACACTCTCCTCGGCTAAGATATCTTGGTTCACGTTACTGTTAGACGAGTGATTCGGGAATGGCTTGTTGAAAATTTTCAGATTTCGGTTAGCAGGGGCGTTAGGATTATCGAGGGTTATATCCCCTGCATCAACCATTTCCTGCACTATGTTTTTCAACATCTTGCAGTTTTCATGACTATGTCCTTTTACGCGGTGAAAATTACAGAAGTCATTTTCTTTATACCAGGAAGGTATTGCGCGGGTGGAGTCAAACCCAGAGTGAGGTTTAACAGGGGGCAAGGTGATAGCCCCAGCTTTGAGCAATTTTTCCAGGATGACGCCATAAGTTTCTCCCAAGGGAGTGTAATTGGTGGGCTCGGCTTTGTACTTATAAGTGGTTTTCGGCGGAGTATTGGACGGTGTTTGAGATTTGACCATTACCGCGTGGATAGCTTCTTTTGATTTAGAAGAAGTGGACGCGTGAGGAGTGGCGGTGTTTGGCTTGTTGGTAGAATCAGGAGTTCGGAAATTGGGGTTTTTGTTACGCAACCGCAATTTCTCTTCTTCTAAGGCTCGAATTTCTAGTTTCTGAGCCATGGTAAAGGCCTCGTCGAATGTGCGGAAAGTTTGAATTTGGAGGGTAGGGGAGATGTGCTTAGCGCAGGCCCACGTAAATAGTTCGATGAGTTCGGTTTGAGGCAAGGCATACGTGAGTTGGTTGATAAGACCCCGCCATCGTCCAACGAAATCTGCGATAGATTCATCTTCAAATTGTCGGATGGCATAGAGGTCGGTAATAGATACTTTCTTGGCAATGTTAATGGAGAAATGATCCAAGAAAGATTGGGCCAGTTGGTTAAAAGAGAAGATTGAGTGCTGGGTTAAAGCACTGTACCACTCCAAGGCAGGTCCTGATAAGGACATGGGAAAGGTGCGGAGTAACAAGGCATCATCATGGGCAATCAAATAACAAGCATGTCTAAATGATCGCAAGTGTTGTTGAGGATCCTCTTTACTGTTAAAACGAGTAAACTTTGGCAACTCCCATTGAGGAGGATATGAACGAAGGGGGACAGAAGGGTGAATGGGCTCCCGACAAACTTGCTCATATGTCAAGGCGCTACGACTTCCTGAAACGGAAGCCTCCAGGTTTTGCATTTTGTCCATCATTTGTTTGATGAAATCTGTGGTTGGATGAGATGATGGTGCCACAGAATAGGGATGTCCCATATAAGGTGTTGAGGTTACTGGATACGTGTATGGGAATGAAAAGGTAGGCGGAGCTTGAGAAGGAAAGCTCGTGTGAATAGGTGGCAGAGAGTAAGTCATGAATGGAGTGGTCTGAAAGAGAGATGAGATAGGGGCAGTTGGTGGTAACGATACGTGGGGTCCAAGGTTAACCAAAGGAAAGCTAATCGGGGTCGTATGAACCTCTGAAGCTGTCGGATTGGGAGACGGGGCTAGTGATGCAGGAAGTAAGGTATTGTTATCAGGAGGAGTGGGAGCTAAATGAGCAGCTATATTAATAGGCATGCCAATAAGGAGCTGACCATCAGGCGTACGGTCAGGGGTATGAGACAAATAGTATTGTACAGCGCTGGGATTAGCATCCAGAAATTTGGCAAAGTCCCTGTCTCCTACAGGAATTTGGGGGATCTCACTGGTGTCCGTAGGGTTCCCTACAGAATGTGAAGGGGGTGATTCAGGCAAAGACACAGAGCAGGCATGTGAAACCATGGCGGCGGCTTGCTTCCGAGTGATGACAACCATAGACCAGGACACACAGGAAAGTTTCAATCTATCAAGAACAAAAACAACCTCAGAATGATGAATTTGGCAAGTTGCTGGTTTGTCAGGGGCTGATGGAGACAGTAACCGATATCGGTTTAGTAACCGGTGTCAGTCACAGAGCAAACGATGTCGGTCCCTTAACCGATGCCGGTGTCAAAAGTCTAGGATAAGAAGATATAAAAGGCTGCTAATTTGATTTTAGCAACGTTGAGTATATTTATCAACTTATTGATCACAGAAGACAAAGTATGACAGAGAAAACAGGATTTGAAAACAAGCAAGAGGCACACGCAAATCTAGAGACTAACCCTAGGGTTAATTTTAATTATCGTGGGCTTATGCCTTTAGATGTAAGATGATGTCAGAATCCTAAACAACAAGACCTAGGGGAAATGTCAAGTTTGTTTTGGCTTATAAGGTTACCTCAATCGGGTGGAGGAATACCGCGGAAAAGGGGGGATGTTTGAGCTGTTGTGTTAATTGTGAAGTGATTCGGTATGTGTTGTGTAGTGAAACTAAGGTTAATTTCCTGTCAATACCGTGGATATCACCCCCACGTGTACGACCTGTTACTTAATCTATGTTCACTAGAATTGGAGAACAACAAGCAGGAATGCAATGCACGTGTTTTAAACCCAAATCAAAAATTATATTCGATGAAGCAAGAGAGATGACTTTCACTAATGCGAAACCAGGAAAGCAAGACAAATTCTTTACTAAATATATAACAAAAACAGCAACAGCAAATATGCAAATGAAAATAAGCAAGAGAAAGAAACCCAAAATGGGTCCCACCGGGCGTGCCAAAATGTTTCGCTCGGAATGTTTCGGCTTCTGGGAATAGAGTTGCTTCTATCCTTTCATTCCTTTTAGAAACAGATGAGGTTAGGGTTAGGAGGAATACCTGTTGAATGTCGAGATGGTGTGCGCGTACCGTAGAGAAAGATCAGGCTGACTGCGGAGAACTCCTTTTTGTCTTGGAAGGACTACCTGCAAATAAGAACACAAGACCACAAGATTTTGATTAAACAATAAATGAGGAAACTGCCTTGGGCCCAGGAAATATAAAACTTCCCTTCGAAGGTGGTCAGTTCCCCTGCTAATATGAATTAACACAAAAGACTGCAAAATATCAATTAAATTATTTTGTTAAACTGGGTAGGGGGAAAGGCTGGTTTTCTGGTTTTGATCAGAGGAACCGATGGCGGTTATTGATGACCGATGCCGGTTACTGATAACCGATACCGGTGGGTTATAGGATCTTCTTGGTAGATATGGTGTTTGTAATAGCTGGTTTTTTGGATGGTATTAGGAAATGGGATGATTAGGAGTGAAAGAATGACAGTTAGATGCAATGGCACGTTGGGTAGTGGATTCAGAAACGGATTTAGGAGGACTGAGATTCAAGAAGCATAAGAAATGTTATAACAAAAGGACATGTAAGATCTGACTTACTGGTTTTGACCGAGAGGCAAGTTGATCTCCTTGGTTGTAAACACTTCTGGTTTCTTTACTCGTCTCTGCTCTGTCAAGTGAAGATCTGGACTCTGTTCCTCGCTCGCAATGCTCTCTGTTTATCCAGAAATCCTTTGACTGATCTCCAAAATGAAATTCCGATCCGTTGTTTTGGTTTGGGGAGCCCATTTACAGGGAACCGATGGCGGTTGCGTAACCGACGGCGGTCGAGTAGGAACCGGCATCGGTAAGGAAAAAGTAGGCTATTTTTACTAAAATAGCCCACCTTCCCTGCTTTTCTCCCGAGAGATCAGTTGCGGGCTTGGTCAAGTGGCTAGAAGGTCGGCTTTTGGTGCGAGTAAGGAGGCATTAGTTATGGATGTGAGTCTAGACCAAGTCATGGGTCTTAATTAGGTTAGTTTAGGGTTAGGGCTAGGTCATGATGAGGTGGCAAAGTGAGGTGGCGGGTAAGGTGATGTGGATTTATCAATTACAAGGTAATTAATAAATAATTGTGTAAAGTTTAGGTAATGAGGTTAGGTTGCGAAATGGGATGCGGGTCACAAGGGGTCGTAAGACACGAATTTGGTGTCTACACCTGGATCTAGCTCACGTTAGGTAGTCTACTAACTTTTGCTATTAATTGTATCTTGTGGTCTTGTTTTGTAAATATAGGGAGTTCACATCAAATCAGCCAAAAGGAAATAAGCTCACACATACCAACATTATAGACTTAGAAATATACAATAACACGTCACACTACAACCTTCAACCAGTTTGTAACAATTATGTATGTCTCCTTGTCCTATTTACCTATGTGAGTCAATGAATTCATTATCTACATATAATCAAATGAAACCTATAGAAAAGGGTTTGATTAAGCACTGCTCAACAATTCAGACCTCCACAAGGGTCTTGAGTCTCAAGCCTGAGAATTATTTGACCCAAATTGCATAAAAGTTAACAATTAATTTCTCATGGCATTGCCTTATGTGCATAAGTTGGAAGTATCCCTAAGTCCATGTCCTGTATATGGAATAAACCAAGGACCATAGGAGATTGACAATGGCTTAATGTAGTTCTACAACATTAATGAATCGAAAAAGAATTTGAATACCCTTGGTGAGGTTTTGACATATCCTATCATAGTTTGACACCAATAGTGTTGCCAATGACATGTGAACCCATAATGTTTTAGACACAGCTTTCATGGGGGACTAGGCCATTACAAAGTATCCCACAAGGGTATATAAGATATCAAGCTAGTTGCAAGCTTTATGGAAACATCTATGTTAGCAATTAAGAACAACCATTGGGCAATAGGAGTCTCAAAGTCAAGGAGTACAATGATCGACTCAATGAAATATCATCATGTGTGAGAATATCAAATATAATTCTATCATATGAATATGATGGTATTTATTAACAGAGAATAGTATGGAGCAATTTGATTTACAAACATGGACCTAAATCCTAATTAGAGCCATCATCATTTACAAACATGGACCTAAACCCTATAAGAGCCGTCACATGTGAAACACCTATTGCCGTGAATAACTTGATCATACAAATTTTGAAGTTACATACAAATATTGAAGATGATATCTACATTTATTGTTGAGTATAAAATATTTCAGGCAGCAATACTCCATGCATGGTGGCAGACATGTACAAATGATGTAAATAATACATATATAGGTAAGAGTTTATGTGGCATGGATTTACACGTTTACAACCACTAGCATAAAATTTTAAAGTCTCACCGTATTATCAATGTGGAGCGATACTTCTCAAACTACAAAAAAATAGTTTGGTTCAACAATGGGAATTGGTGGGGGGCTGAAACATTTGCACACCTTGTGTATTCCAATGATTTTTGGCCAGTTGTACTAACTATGTAAGGCTCTGAAAATCCATTTGGATGTAAGACATGCTTCCTTCAATCAAAGGACTAGCTGATAACCAATCTAAACAAATATTTAGGTTGGGTGCATAAAATACCAATTTAGATATTGCTCAAAATCTTTCCTTCCCATGTAGCTCCAGCTAAAGAATCCATCTCACCTTTTGAGCCCCTGCATGGGATTTTTATATTATAAACTCTAAACCCCTCCGCGGGATTATGAAATAACCTCACATTTTACACGAGTTTAATGAAACCATCTAGCCGGGTTGAGGGAGACGTGAGGGATGGGTTGGGTAGGTAATACTTTACACGGGTGGGGACCTCAGAATTTATTCGATAGATCAACCGACCATTAAGCTGGTATTTTCACGTTAAAGAGTCCCATTAATTCTCCCGCTCGACCCCTTCAAAATCCTCTCCACTAAGCCTGGAAATTGACAGTCTCTGGGCTGTTTTTTGTGATTGTAACCATAATTTACTGGTATTTAGGTAGCTGTAAAGAATGACAGCCTGAAAATTTAGAAAATCATAAATTATTTCAATAGTTTTTGATAAATATATACAACTTATTCTTATGAAAACAACATAAAAATATGTATAATTTCTTTTATAATTTACAACTCCATAACAAAATTAAACTGTCAACAAATTTTGATTTGAGAGGCACATATAATTTGAAATTCTAGGGTTGGAGTCTTCACCCGGCCTAGATCCCTATTGAGTTTTTCTTTTCTTATTCAAAACGTATTTATATGTATTCTTTGTTTTCTGAATTTTACATTTATTAACAAGTCTATTTTGAACCTTTCAAATTGTTGTGTTGTGTGTATAGTGAACGCAATTACAAAGTATATTGACTTTCATAACATAAATACATAACAATAGAGTTATTTATTTTAACCTTAAACAAGGCAGATTGTATATTGACTCACAGCATATTTCAAAACCAGGTGAAAACATTGTCAGTTTTTGACATAACATCATAATAGGAAAAAAAGTGTGAACCATCTTCATATATATATATATATAGAGAGAGAGAGAGAGGTTACTGGACTATATAAATGCTAATACTATTTATTTATGTAATATCCAAACGAGTCTACAATAACTGATGAGCGAAAGAGAATCGTTTGTGCGGATATCAGAACCGGCATTTTTTTCCCCGCAGCAACGCTCACAATAAAACCTTCCTTCTCCTTTATGACAGAAAGACAAGCATGATGTATATACATCAATATTCCCCTCCATAGTCGTATTTTTTCTCAGATGTACCTGCTGATTCAACTGAAACTGAGCGAATAAATTTCATAATAGTTAATCCTTTGTAAGATGTAGAAAAAGCTGAAATTCAATTTGAATTGAAAGAGCTCCAAAATTGCCTTGAACAGAGGCAGATGCAGAAGATGGTGAGATGAGTAAAAGATTGACACATATCATAATGGCCATCACAAGCAGTAAAACTTTTCTACGTCCACCTGCCATTTCTATCTTCTTCCTTTGCACAGAACTTCTTCTATCCCCACTTCCGCTTGGCGGTCGTGGCTTGTAAATATATTTTCATTGTATTCTCACTACAAATGGAAAATGAAATAAAAACGTATCATACCAAAAAAGAAAAAAAATCAGATTAAAAATAGAAATTTGCAGAGATAAGAGTTTGCATGGCATTTTGTCTAATATTTGTAAAAAGAAATCAAGACACACATTCTTTTAACATCCATCTCATTATAAACATTTGAACGTTTCATAAAAAATTGGTGAGCAATATAATTAACGGAGGTGCAAACCCAAGAGCATTAACTATAAATAATAACTTATACCCATTTTAGTAGGAAAATGAATTAAATCAGACACCCTATAAAATTCAGACCTCCACCTTTGTCTCGAGTCTCAAACACGAGTATTATTTTTAAGAGGTAAATTGCATAAAAGTTAACAATTATTTTAGAGTACATTTCCTTAAGGGCATACTTCAATTATTTTAAGTACATATTCTATATGAAACAGTTAGTAAAATAAGAGTTTCTAAAATTTCAATGCACTAATATAAATTATTTCTTAATAACATTGTATATGTTAAAAAGATTAGTGAGAAAAATGTGAGAAAACAAAGAAACTTGCTTCCCTAATTTAATTTTCTCAACAAATATTTTAGATAGAGCAATGGAAGGAAGGGAGAGAAAATGCAATACCTTCACTTACCAATGAATAACTCCCTTAATGTTTTGGATGTGCTCTTGATGGTGGATTGGACGTGCTTACTTCATATTTTGGAGACACTTGGGAAGCACCTCCCCTTGCTTTGACGAAGGTTGCTTGATGAAGATCAATAGATGGATGATTGGAATAGATTGGATTGAACAAGGATTGATTATATGATTGAAGATAAAAGTGGCAGGACTCTTTTTATGGATTTCCATGTTGTGCTCTCATGGAGGATGAGAGTTCAATTTATAGTTTGTTGGTGGAGGATTCGATGACCAAGATGAAGTCATGTTAGATTGGGATCAAGGGTGGAGAATGCATGTGAGAAATGGAGAATTATAAAATGGATATTTCTAGAATTTAAGGGGAGATTCCATTGAATTAAAAATTCAACAGTGTGAGGGAGATATATTTGAATTTTTAAATATGAAAGAGGGAAATTTAGAGAGGCTTCTAGATTTAGAGATGAAGATATGATTAGGATTAGGATTAGGTTAGGTTAGTAAATGATGATTAGGGGTGAGGTTACATGGAAAGGCTAGGTGTATGGATGTGTAGAGTAGGTGGGTAGGTAGATGTAGGAATATTAAATTCCTAGAAAATATTTATATGGATTATTAATGTGATAATATGACATAATAAATGATTAATGATAAAATGGGACATGATGATGGATTAAAACGATTAATAATAGAATGATGAAAAATTAGATAAATGATAAAGGGTAGATGTGATAAAAGGGATTAATAATAATTAATCTTGTGATTAATTATTAGATGGATATGATAGTGTTATTTACAGGAATAATTAGTCGTAATTAATCATGTCAACATTTTAGATGTCTACATTTTGCTCCTCTTTGAATGGTTATTGCGTAGTAATGATCATTCAAAGAAAAAGAAGAAAATAAGCTATGATGGTTATATGATGCCCCCTCGAGGTATTAGGCAGGGAGAGAATGAGCCAAGTAACAACTCCCAAAGAGGATATGTCCAAGTTAGTAGAGGATTATAAGAGATGAGGATTCAAAGGATTGGAAGATTTGAGGATTTAGAGGATTAGAGGATTAGAAGATTTGAGAAATCGGAGGAGTACGATTAGAGGATTTAGGAGATGAGGATTAGAATATTTGAGGATTTAGAAAACTGAGGATTAGAAGATTAGAGTATTATAAGATTTGAATATTAGGAGAGAGGATTAGAGAAGTAGGAGATTAGAGGATTATGAGATATTGGATTAGGAGACATTGGATTTTTGAGTAGAGGATGCCTCGGTCAATGATGCATGCAAAGGGTAAAGATTTAGGATTTTTGGATTAGAAGATGCCTCAGTATAGGGGAGATGTTTGGAGGTTATTAGGATTTAGATTTGAGGATGCGGGATTTGGAAGATTAATGATGTTGGAGTTGAGGATGTTATATTTGAGGATTGGGTGGATTTGACAATGTTAGATTTGATGATGTTAGATTTAGAGGATTAGAAGATATAAGGATGTTTGGATAAGGAGAATAAGGATTGATTTGGATGATAGGAGAGGATTGGGATGAATTGTATTGATGAGAGGATTTTAGGAGATGCCCTAATTAGGGGTTGATTTTGGATTTTTTATGTTATAAGATGCCCCAGACGATGAGATTTTGGATGTTGATATTGATTGATGGATAAATTATTGATTAGACAGGAGGATGAAGAGGTTAAATAGTTAGTTAGATGATGATGAGGATTAGGTATGGATGATGATATGGATAAAATATGATGATATAAGCGGGCATGCTACCATAAAGTTCTCATTTGTTATTATCATTATTAGTTGTGATTGATGTGGCATAGAGAAAAATGTATCAAGGTATACAAACTATGATGATTGATTTTCTAAACTCTCTTTTCCTCATATCATTGGACAAATTAATATAAAAAATATGGTCTTCATATCATTTTATCATGCAAAAGAAAAATAAACAATGGTAAGTGGCCTCATATCATCAGCCAAAATGCAAATGCAGAAAAGCACAGAAAACACACAGGTAAGAAACACACACATTGCATTTTTGTATTTGTTTGTATGTTTTGATTTTTATATTTTGGATGTTTAGATTATTGGATGTTTGGATTTTTAAATTTTAGTTGTGTATATTATTTGATGTTGGAGGTTGAGATGTTTTATTTTGGATGGGGGGGAATGGTTGATATTACGTAAGATGAAAGGATTCAAGATGGGATAGCTCATGGGAGGGATAGGATATAATGTAAGGTGGGATGTGAATTTCTCCTATAAGTCCCAAAGTGTGCTTGGGTAGGATGAAAGGGAAGGATTAAGGGAAATTGGATAGGTTGGATAGGATATGGATTGGTTGATAGGTTAGGATTAGATGGGATGTGGGATGGGAGATATATAGGATGAGGGATGTGGCATAGGATAAGATGAGGTATATGGAATATGATAAGATATGCCCATAGGTATAGGGTAGGATGGGAAGTGAGGGGTATCTAAAATGGTTGATGCCCCCAATGGATGATAGTAAGGCTGCCCTCAGTCATTATGAAGAAAATTTGAAAGGGACATGAGGAGGATTGGATGAAAAGGAAAGGGTCATTGTCTGCCCATAGATGTTTGACCCAAGGTAAATAATTATTTAGATGTGATGGATGGAAGGAAAATAAAATCAACGATGAAAAACATATGAGACTAACAACACATGTTGTAAGGAAATATTTAGACTAAAACAAAAGTGTGACCAAGGTCTAAACAATTCTTGGCAACATATGAGCCCCATGTCTCTGCAAGATCAAAGTGTGTGTGATTTTGATGGTTAATTACCACTTGAAGTGAAGACTTAATGGGTGGTATGTAAAGACAAACTATCCAATTTATAAGGAGTCATTAAGTCAAGTAGGTTAGTGGAAGGTGAATGAAAGGTTAAGTCGCGCATTGCTCTCCTACCAACCAAGTGTCCATAACCCCGACAAAGATACATTTGATTCTTATCACAACATTTCTCTACTGTCAGCCAAATGTTCTCCTAAAGGAATGAAATGGCTTGGCTTAAATGGTTTAGAGGGAGTAGGAAGTAATGGTGAAATATTGGGTTGTTTATGAGATTTTATGGTTTATTTGGATTAGATGGCTAAGGATTAGAAGACGAAGAGGACGGATTAGGCCTAGGGGCTGAAGTGAATGGTTTGGGATTTGAGTTCAAAGTAGATTTTGTTGATTTTTGATTGGTTGGAGTGTGTGGTTTTGACGTAGATAGTTGTGGCTTAGGATTAGATGGTTTGGGATTAATAGATCTAGATGAAAGAGATGGTGTAGATTTAAATGAAGGGGATGGGTGTGATATGGGGGTCATGTTAGATTTGGGTGATGTTGGGGATGAAGGAGATTTGAGAGAGGGGTGTGGTGTAGGAACCACATTATATTTGATCAATTTATGGGATGAAGTAGATGAAGGTGGCATAAGATCCTCGTTAGATCAGGTAGGACATGGGGTGGGGAGAGGATTGAGATTGGATTTGTTAGGTTTAGGAGTTGGTGACTTATGAGTCACGTTAGATGCTTTATGATTGGGGGGTGGTGGATTTGAAATAAGATTAGAGGATAGGATAGTGTGAGGTTTAGGTGATTAAGGGGGTAAGATATGATTAATTGTGGATGAAAATGTTGAGGGTGGTGTAAGAGCCACATTAGATGGTTTAATATTAGGGGTAGAAGGGGATGAGGGTGACTTAGGAGTCACAGTAGATGAGATAGTTTTGGGATTATTTGATGGAAGGGATGAAATAGGATTAGAGGCTCGATTTGATGGTGGATTAGGGGATGTAGGACTATCTAGGATAAAGTCCATAGGATTGGATTAGGGTGATGAAGATGACGAGGATGGAGGAATAAGATGAGATGTGGGAGACGATGATTGTGGCTGAATTTTTTTGGATAGTTGTGGATATGTGAATTGGAGTCGATGATACATTTTATGATGAATAGATTTAGGAATTGAGATTTTTGATGGTGGTGCATGATTTTTTATGGGAGAAAGGTGTGGGTCATGATGATTGATATGGGATTTTTAGGTTAGGGTTTGGGATGGTTGTGTGGGTTTGGGATTGGCGGGATAAATTAGCAAGGACATAAAGGAGGTCCACTTAGTCTAGGTCAAAGTTAGTGAGGTTGTAAAAGTCAATGTAATTGGCTTGTGGGGATAGTGGTTTATGTTTATTAGGTCAAGGTGTAGATTGAGATGATTCAACTTCCTTAACGAGGAAGTAAATGGGGTGAGAAGTAGGGATATTAGGAAGAGGAAATTTTTTATGGCTTTTCTTAGGAGGTGATTGGTTGATTTAAGATTTAAGATTTGATATTTTTTAATATAGTTTTTGGATGGATCTTAGCATGTTAGGATCAACATGGGATGGTTGATTTGGATGATGAGGATTGGATTAGTTGAGGTAGGATGGGATATTTGAGATTTTATTATTAAGATGTTTGATGGTATGTGGGATTTTCTAATCAAAGTGAGATAGTTGAATTTGATGGGTGGGGGATGATGGGATAGCTTGGTTGATGGATTTAGAAAAGAGGTAGGGGTTTGGATGTTGTTTTGAAGAGGAAGGGGATTGAGGGTCAAAGGCAATGGTTTGATAGGATGTGTGGGTGATTAGTTTTGGATTAGGATTGATGGTGATTGGATTAGGATTTTGATTTTGTGATTAAGGATGATTAATTATGATGATTTTGGATTAATTAAAATTTTAATGCGATATGCTGGTTAAGGGTGTTCACAAGCATACAAAAAACATGCAACACACACCCTAACTAGTCAAGTGGGATTGCAATCAAGTTATATCCCACTTTCAATACCACACACCAAAGATGGTGCCACAATTCTTTCTTCACCTATGTTTCAATGTGGGGCCAGTTAGCGAGTAATCTTGGGGAGTACGAACTCTTTGCACTATAGCTCAATATGTGGCCAAGATATTTCGTAGTCTAGGATGCACGAGCTCACTAGAGGTGTCCCTGATATACCGTGCGATATAGTGGGCCCAAGTCCGTGTTACAAGGATGATGTCTAAGGCTTGGGTATTAGGATGTGGACATCCCTCACTTCATGCCTCTCTTAAAGTAGACAAGTGTTTAGCCAATAATGAAAGTTGTCCTTGATTTGTATACCCTATCAAAACACGGGGCACTGTGTCTACGTGCATGGAGATGAAGCCCGCATGCACGAGACCCCTAGGACTATGGAAAGTGTGTGGCTATAATTTCCACATCACATTTCCCCTACAAAAGACAAAAGAGAAGGCTAGTTGATTTTCATCCTCAAGATCATCTTAGGACGTGAGAGGAGAGTATACATGGTTTCACCTTTGGGATGAACATGAAACAAAGGAAAAAATAGAAAAGGAGGATAGATACAAGATACTTAAATTTAAAATGATAAAATGAAATGAAAAATATTAGTAATTTTGATGATTGGGGCTTCAAGAGGAGGCCCTACAAAACATGGGTTAGTAGTTTGATTTTTCACCCCAATATCTTGGAAAAAAATGAGTTGCAAAACAAAAGGGTTAGTAGTTTTTTCAATCCTATAACCACAAAAATGTTAGATAAATGTCAAAATCGATGGAATCTCCCCTTTTTGGTCTAATAACCCTACAAAAATAGAGTGCTAGACCTATTAAAAGTCAGTAAAAATACTTGAAAACAAGATTAGGCTGATAGTTGTGAGAGAAAAATATGATTCTACAAACACGTTGATTGAAATAACAAAGGCACCACTATATATGTAAACGTGCTACTGTATACAAACATTCTACTAGTTCTACAAAATCACTACTATATAAAAATAGACTACTATTTCTACAAACAAGCTACTATTTCTACATATGTGCTAATATATACAAAAGTGTCACTATATACAAATGTGTTACTATTTATGTAAACATGCCACTATTTTTGTAAACGTGTCACTATTTCTATAAACATGCCACTATATCTGCAAAATAGCCATTCTATTGTCAAAAGACATAAACAGGCAAAAAAAATACAATTTTGGGGTTTCAAAGGAAAAAACAAAAGTGTTGAAGTATTTACAAAGGCACCAAAGGTCTTACAAAAGTGTCAAAGTAGATCCCTACCATAAAAAAAGTTAGTTTTTTCATCCAAAAAAACATTGTTTTAGGTCAAAGGCACTATTTCTTTTGCATAGGTGTTGAATGAAAAGTTAAAAGTGCAAAAACGAAAGACATTCGGGAAAATTTGAAATTTTAAGGTGCAAATCCGAGTAATTGTTTTTCAAATTTGGATAAATTGTTTTAAATATAAAATTTTATTAAAAAATTGGGGGTAAGCACCACAGTGTTCACCAAAATGTATATGTTAAAAATATTAGTGAGCAAAATGTGAGAAAAAAAAGAAACTTGCTTCCCTAATCTAATCTTCTCAATAGATACCCCAGATACAGAAATGGTTGGAAGAGAGAGAAAATACAATACCTTCATGTACCAATGAAGAATTCCCTTAATGCTTTGGATGTGCTCTTTATGGTAGATTAGATGTGCTTACTTTAGATTTTGGAGACACTTGGGCAACACCTCCCCTTGCTTTGATGAAATTTGCTTGATGAATATAAATGGATGGATTATTAGATTATATTGAAGATGGATTGATTGAATGATTGAAGATAAAATTGGAAGAACTTTAATATGGATTTCTAGGTTGTGCTCTCATGGAGGATGAGAGTTAAATTTATATTTTGTTGGTGGAGGATTCAATGGCTAAGATGAATCCATGTTGGATTGGTATCAAGGGTGGAGAATGCATGTGAGGAATGGAGAATCATATAATGGAGAATTCTAGAACTTGAGAGAATTCTCAATTGAGTTAAAAATAAAATGGAGGGAGGGAGATATATTTGAATTTTTAAATATGAAAGAGGGATATTTAGAAAGGCTTCTAGAAATGGAAGCCTCTAGATTTAGAAGTGAGGATGTGATTAGGAATAGAATTAGATTAGGTTATTAAATTATTATTAGGGGTGAGGTTACATAGAAAGGTTAGGTGTAGGGATGTGTAGGGTAAGTGGGTAGGTAGATGTAGAAATATTAAATTACTAGAAAATGTTAATAAGGATTATTGATGGGATAAAATGACATAATAAATGATTAATGATAAAATTTGATATGATGATGGATTAAAAGGATTAATAATGGAATGATGAAATATTATATAAATGATAAAGGGTAAATGTGATAAATGGGATTAATAATAATTAATCTTGCGATTAACTATTATATGGATATGATGATGCTATTTGCGGGAAAATCTAGTCATAATTAAGCATGTCAACATTTTACATGTCTATAAACATGCATTTGAATATGATGAGAGGGACATATATTATGATATTTGAGGAAAATATGTGTAAATTACATGTCAAAAGACACACCTTTAAAAAAAACATATAATACAAGGATAGGTATTTAACATATATAATTTTATCTTGGAAAATTTATGCTAGCAATAGATTATCCTATATAAGTTGTTGATATATAAAATGTGATATCAAGGAGAATATCATTTATCAAGGAACATTTATAATTATTGTACATCATCATTATAATATAAATATAATTTTATAAATATGAGTATGATATTATTTTTCAACAGAGAATGAATGAGAGGAATAATTTACAAATATTCCTTTAATATAATTGTTGTCTAATCCCCCCCCCCCCATGAAAAATTGGAAAACTTATTTAAAAATGGAATTAGCCATTTTTTAGGGAAATATACATCTAAACGGCCATCAAGTTCCACCTCTTTAAAATGTCATCTGTTGGCATTTGAAAACTTGTAGGAGACTTAGCTAATTCATTGATGATTTCCATTTTAAAAGACCATGTGACATTCACCTGCCCATCAAATTTTACACTAACAAATAAGTTTAAGTGTTCACGATGTGAAGGAACATGTGGTTGGATTCCAGGTCTGTTCATAAAATTTTCATTTCTTGGACTTCAAGTTCCCGAAATAAGACATAATTAATAATTCTTTGGTTTTGTGTCATGGCGGAGCACTAAGTTATAAATTTATTGAAGTTCAAAGAAGACGCGATAGGGTGAAGGAAAAGAAAGGTGGAATAATATCAATTGTCCAAGGTGGGATACATGTATCCATTTTGTAAGTATTTAAGTAGATGCATTTCATGGAATTAACGTCCATGGAATAGACTAGATTTTATAAAGGCATCTCGTCCAAGAAAGGTTGAAAAATTTAACAAGGATACGTGGAAACACTTCGATGAAGCTAAAATGTTTAATTTTTCCCAAGATAGAAGGTGTGACATGAAGAAGAAATATCAATGAACATGTGGTGGGGTAAAGACAAAGACAGGTGGAATAATATCAATGACCAAAGGCGGGATACAGGTCTCCATTTTGGAAGTCTTCAAGCAGATGCATTTTGTAGAAGCAAATTCCACGGAATAGACCATGTTATATAAAGGCATCAAGTCCAAGCAAGGTTGAAAAATTCAACAAGGATACATGGCAACACTTCTATGAAGCCAAAATGTTTAAGTCCGCCTAAGATAGAAGTTACGACATGAAGCATAAATGAATAAAAAACAAACACAAGGAAAAATAGTTTGAAAAATCTGAAGACATGGAGCTTTCTCATAGTCTCATGTCTCACAATTGTTAGCCAAGGTTATCAAAAGTATGACATAGCTAAGTTTGACAAGGCCCTTAGCTAAATGGTGAATAGTGAAGTAAGTGTGGAGATGTTTATTTGGTCTATGCTTCAGAATAAGCAAGACAATCTGAAATTTGGGAGGAGCATGGAAGGATCTTATTCATCCATACTTCATGGCTGGATGATGGATTTTTTATGGAGCCTAACAATGTGAATGTATGTGGTATTGTCTTATTGGCTTGCTTTTCATAAAGCCAAAGAAAATTAAAGGCAAGAAATATGTAAGAAAATCATGAAGCCCGAACCAACAAAAGAGTGACACATGGTAAAAAATAAAAGAAATGCACACTTGAGCAGAGGCTATTGCTGAGCTAATCAAATGTTGCAACCACAATTTTGTTCATCCCGACAAGAAAATTTTCAAATGGCCATATATTCCTCTACAAATCTTGAAATCAGATAAAATTTATCTTGTTGGAAATCTTGCATCTTTCTCTTCATGTTGGCACTAATAAAATTAAATATTGATTTTTTTTGGTTAGAGAAAAAGAGAAAAAATGGTTCTGGCCATTAATGATAAATTATAGGCAGTTCAACCACCAAAATTCATTAAATATGGGTTCCACATTTTCACTTCAAGCTTATGATGGTGTGTTCTATGGGTATGTCTAATGCCCATCCCTCCTCTACAAAGAAATCATATTGGTCCTTTGGGGTGGTGGGTGGTTGAGACCATTAAAGACACGGTCTGCGACCTCTCTCTCTCTCTCCTCCTTTTTAGAAATCTATAAATGTAAGTTCTTAGGCAAATTTTAAGGAGGGGAGATGTTCTAAAAAACTTGAAGGAACTCAATCAAAAAATTCCAGGACTTTTTGAGTTGCAGGCCTCATATTTTTGTGTTTTCCAATGCGTTTCTTGCCTCATTTCTTGCATTGTAATGAATTGTGTATCCTTTTAAGCAATAAAATTCATGTTTTTTGGCTCTTATTTCACTAGCTTGTGTTCTATTGCATTTCCTTTCCTTTCATTTTATTTGCAAATATATTGTGCATATCTTGTTCTCTTTGAAGGGGTCAAATCTATTGTGCTCCATGAAAATGGTGATTTGAATTCTATTTAGGATTGTGGCACTCGTGTTTACCCTTCCTTCCTTGTTTTTTTATCTCATTTTCACTTATTAGAATGTCTCCATCCCTTGTTATTGGTGTTATAACCTCCCTTAGTTTAGGATTTTAATTATATGCATCTTTCTCTCTCCTTGGTCCTTTAGAATTATAGGTTAGTGTTAGGTAGTTTCATTTCCCTTTATATGAGTAGTTTTAACATTAGCTTTAGGAAAAGGAAGATGGCCTTCTCTGGAGGTATGTATCAATTTGATTCTTACAACTTGGAGATAGTCCCATGTGGCCTCAAAGCACTAGATAAATCTAATTTTGGATGGGTGCAAATTTGAGCTCTAACAATAACCTTAGTACACCATATACATGGAGAAACAAATAAAATCAATCTAATGTGAAACATAATCTAAATATAGTCATAAAACTGTAAGCTAAAAAATATTGAAAAAACAGTAAATAAGAAGTTATCTCAGATAAATACTTCTTCCTTCAAGGTGGAGACATGTAAAAATTGTGTAAATAATACATATATAAATAAGATTTTATGTGGTGTGGAATAAAAATACAAAATGGAGAATATTTTAAAGTCTCAATGAACTATCATTGTTGTGTGATACTTTTCACAAATAAAATATGAGTGTGTTTTTGGGTGGTAATTGTAGACACCAAATTTGGGTTACACTCCCCTTCGTTCCCTTCAATTAATTAACATAACACATTTAAATAATCATGTCCTCTTCATCCCATATTAATATTCATCCTCACATTATTAATTAAATTAATTATTTTAAACAAGTTAATTTCATCCTTACACCTCCACCTCATCATGACACCTCATCCTGGACCCATTCCAGGGGCATTTAACTCAAAGTGACCAAGTCATTACTCTCACCATTGAGTCATCATTCCCAATGTTGAATCACTACTTGACCTAACTAACTAAAAAATCTTCCTAAACCTAACTAGACTTCTTCTAAGATCTTCCTTCCTTCTCTCACGAGAACTCTACTTCCCTAAGCAGATCCAACAAGGAAAAAATGCCAAATCTAGGAAGATCTTCCTATTTTTGGTAAATAAGACTATTTCACCCTAACCGATGCCAGTTTATCCTTAGCTGACGTGAGTCACATAAACCACCATTGGTTCATTTATATAGAATTTTAGAAATTTTTACCCATGTTTGGTCATTTAGTTATTAGATCCTGATTACATTCAAGTGTGAATCTTCAAGCCCTACTACATCTAGATGACGAACACACATAACCACAGTGCAAGATAAGCAACCGGTTTTCCTCCTAGAGCGTTGGAATACTCACAAGAGCACACAGGTTGTACTGACGCGGAATTGGACTCAAACACCTCTTCTTTGATTAACCATCGACCACCCCGACTCACAAGATATACAAAATAACAAGTATTGTGATCTTAATCATTCGTGTTTATCTCATTATAGATCTCTTGTTTCTTTCAATATTTTATTTCTTTTGTTACTTGTACATCATCTTCTTCCCACCAACCCACCATTCAACCACCTCAATCCTTTTCACCCTTTTAAACCTCCTTCTTAGTATTCCTGAGTCTTCTTAGCCATATTACGACCCAAACCACACTACCGTCACTCTCTTTGCAATCACAGAAAGCCTAAAAAAACCCATTTTTAATAGTTCCTTACCTATTTCCGCTACCGACATCATTTCACTAACCATCATTAGTTTAGTCCCCATACCGGCATCGGTCAACAAATCGGTATCAATCTCTGTGTCATTTTATATTCTCAAACCAAAAAGCTTCCCACTAACCCAGAACCAACCTAGACCCTTACCATACCTTTGACAAACCTTTTTGACCTGAAAAAACCCTAATTTTAATTAGATTTAGTGTAATTTTGACATCTAGTATAAAATCTAGTGTATTGTGTGTATGAGAAACCTAAATCATTACATTGCAATATGACCTATTTTTTCATTTTCTTATTCACATTCGATTGTTATTAAAAATTAGATTGACAACTTCTCTAGGAAGAACCATGCTTCCTAGATCTAGCATACGCTAGGCAGTCCACTTTCATACATTATTTAATACTCTTTTGTGGTCTTGCTTTGCATCTAGAAGCAGTTCTTCCCATACAAAAAGGAGTTATCTACGATCAACTTGGATAACGTCAACAACACGTGCATTCTACCTTACACATTCACTTCACAGGTTTTCTTACTTAACCATTTTAGCTTCTATCTGTTTCATCCTTAAAAGCGTAAAACTTATTGGTGAAACATTTGGACGATTCTATCTCATAGATGGAGGAAGGTGTGGGTGAATCGGTGGTTGGTGAGAGATTAGAGGTATTCCTCCTTCCACCTTCGCCTCATAGGTATTCCTCCTTAACCATTTTATGTTCCAATAAAATAAATCTCAATAAATTTGAATAATAAGATCTATTTTACAAATATATGGACTTGTAAAATTAAATTAATGATACAACTATCGGCGTAGCTTTAGGCAATAATATATTGTACATTATGTACTTAGTCAAAGGAACAAGTAATTAAAAAGTTAGATCCCTAAACATACCAAAATAAACATTTGAACATTTCATAATAATTTTTTGAGCAACATAATTACTGAAGATACAAACGTAGCAGCAACTCAGAGTGCATTACTCCCTAACATACCAAAAACTCTCCATTTCCAATTAATAATGATAGGAGGAAAGACAGGAATAATTCTATAGTAGGAAAGGTTTTGTGGCCTCTATATTCATGAATTTTTAGAAATGAGTACCCTCAATTCCAAATTGAATATTTAATTTTGAGACTTTTTTGTTTAAATAGTAAATGTTTCCCTCTTTCCACCAAACTCTCTCCACGCATTTATTTCTATTTTTGGGCACTTTATTTTTTAACATAGTTTTGAGTGGGAAATAAATTTATTATGAAACTATTTTTTTTAATTAATGCATAGAAGTTGTACATAACACCAAGTAGGTAGAGTTGGAAGAGAATAAGATGGAAAATATTATTGAAGAATTTTTGTACAAAAATAAAGTAGTAGTTCAGGGAATATACACAATTGTTAGTAACAACTAGAACTGATAAAAACAAGGGAATTTTCTATGGGTATCAGTAAGAACATAGAAACAATAGACTAGATAATAGAGCAACAAAAATAAAAGAGTCTGAAGGAAAACAAACATAGTAGCAACTCTAAATATGTGTATTAATTTTTATTGGAGTTAATATAAACTTATTGGTGTTTTATGGGTTGTATTTTTTTCTCTATATTTTTATTTCTTGTTTATTGGAATCCAAATTTTTCCAACAGTATGGTATTAGAGTAGGGGTTTTTGAGGTTTTTGAGTCTTATTTTTCATGGCTTCCAACAATAGTAATTCATGGAAGCACCCTCTATTTTTTATGGCAATAACTATGACATGTTGTGTATCAAAATGAAGACATTGTTCTCTTATCATAAGCTATGGGAAATATTAGAAGGTGGATACAAAAGACACCAAATCAAGTTGCATTCAATGCACTTTTACAAGCCTAAAAGAATATTTTGAAGAAATATAGGAAGAAGGATGTAATGGCATTAAGATAAATTCAAAATGTTGTCACTGATTCAGTTTTTCCAAGAATAGTAGCAGCTACAAACTCCAAATAAGCATGGGATACCTTGCAAAATAACTATCAAGGTAGTGATAAGGTGAAGATAGTAAAATTGCAAATGTTAAGGAGAGATTTTGAGAATCTTTTGATGAAGGAATCAAAATCATTAAATGATTTGTTCACAAGGACAATGACCAAAGTAAATCAAATGAGCAAAAAGGGGATGTTGTTAAAGGTAATAGAATCATAGAGAAGGTATTGATGAGTTTTCCAATTAGATTTGATCCAGTTATTGCAATAGAAGAGTCCAAGAATTTGAGGAAAATGACATTTGATGAATTGATGGGTTTGTTGCAAATTGGTTAATAAAGGATGAGAAGCATAAAAAAATCCTCCAATGAACAAGCCTTGAAAACAGACACAAATGTGAGAGGTAGGGGGAGAGGATACTACAACAGAGGAATAGGAATATTTTTCAACCATCAATAAGGTGAAAGCAACAATCATCAAGAGCCAAATGAAATAGGAAGAGGAAGGATCAACATCACTTTTATAGGTGGTTCAACACAAAGGTATGATAAATAAAACTTCTAATATTATTATTGCAACAAGTATGAACACTGTGCTAGTGAATGTAGAAAGAAAGAAAATGATCAAAATAAGAGGATTTTCAGATGATTATTGGGCTAAATCTTTTGGAACATCAATTTATTTGTTGAATAGATGCTCTATAAAGAGCGTTAGGGTTATGATACATAAAGAGGCATGGAGTGGAAGGAAGACAAGTGTTAATCAATTTTTTTGGGTGTATATCATACACACATGTGCCCAAGTAAAGAAGATTGAAGTGTGATAATAAAGGATAAAAATGCATCTTCATAAGGTACAGTGAGAAATCCAAAGCTTATATATCTTTTATAATCCAATAACAAAGGAACTCATAATCAACTGATATGTTTAATTCAATGAGGAAATGTCTTAGGGATATGTACAAGAAGTGACACAGTTGCAAAAAAAAGAAAAGCCACCTTTTATCAAAGAAAAAACAACAGATGGTAGAGTTAACAGTGCACCAAGTTGGACCCCTATATCACAAATGGGTGAAACATCAAGTGGCAGTAGCCAACAAAGCTTACAAAGAGAAACTCGTGAAGCATATTATTCATCTTATGACTCAAATCAGTGCCAAGTGAGAATGAGGAGTGTACAAGAGATTTATGAGCAGACAAGCTATGATGAAAACAAAGATAAAATAATTAGTTTTGCTTTATTTTCAGCATTTGATCCTATTTAGTTTTAATAAGAAATGAAGTATAAGAAATGATGTGAAGCAATGAGTGAATAAATAATTGCAATATAGAATAATGGAACATGAGATTTAGTAGGCCTTCCAGTCAGAAAGGAATTCATTAGAGTCAGGAGGATTTACAAAACTAAAACTACTCCTAAAGGTAAGACTGAAATACATAAGGAAAGGTTAGTTTTCAAAGGCTACAAACAAATGCTTGGACCTAACTATAATGAGACCTTTTCTCCCGTGAAAAGCATAGAAACCATGAGAATGATAATTATTCTATATAGCTTCTCATAAAAAGTGGAAGGTTAATCAAATGGATATAAAATCAACCTTCTTGAATGGCATGTTGGATGAAGAGATGTATGTGGGACATCCACCTGGTTATGAGATTCCAGGGCATGAGAACAAGGTCTACAAGCTCAAGAAAGCATTTTGTAGTGAAAAAAACATGCACTTAATATTACATGTATACCACCAAGTATATTATTTTATATATGGATCTCGTGTAAGAAAACTATTCACTAATGGTTCAACCCCTAGACTTGTCATCAATTAGTCAGTCGTCGTCGTCATTTTTCTTACATAGTCATCAATTTTTTTGCATAGTCCTAGTCGTATCTTAAAGACTCTTAACTATCTTTATTTGGTGATTTTTCATCTCTATTCTCTTCCTATGGTTCTTATAAAGGTACTGGAGCACCCATCAATGCTCTGATCCTTCTTTTAGGAACCCTGGTCATGGTTGCACTTTATTCTCATATAGAGTTTTGAGATCAGTATTTATGGTTTTTTTTCTCATTCCCGTAGGTGATAGTTGGTATGTCGGGTCATTTGTGTCAAAATTTGAATAATATATCCCTATATAAATATAGCATACTCACAATTCTAAGGGTGTTTTATGTACTATAGAGACATAGCTATCTACTAAAGAAAAGGACTAAATTTGTGCACCATTTGCATATGCATCACACAGGCATGGAGGAAAAGTTTGTATTCATTCTATTCTATCCACAATTTTAATTTTTACATCTAGCTACTACCCCCTACTTCTACGTCATTGACACTAGGGCATCCTAGGCACATAATTACACACACAAGAACACAAAACTACATTGGGTATGGAACCTTGGACATCTTCCTCTCATTCTTCTCTATCATTCTCCTTTCAATATTATTATTCTAATTCACTTGGGGCATACTTCCCCTCCCCAGTCTTCTATCCATGTCTCTCATCTTTTCAATTGTCAATCACCTTTTTTCATCACCCCATTGACACTCGAGGGGCCATCTCTCACTTCTACTATTTTTTCTCCTACCCCTTCAAAATATTACCTGTCTACTATATTTGAACTAGCATCACTTACGCCACCCAAAATAGGGGAAAATGTAGACACTTATAATTTGGACCAAACAATTTAAGTATTTAAATTGCACTAGTTATATCCTTTCCTGTAAATTGATGACATATCGTCAATATCGCTCATTTTCTCTTCTATTGTCATTAATTAACTACACTATGTTGGTAAATCTACCCTTCTATCATACAAAGATGAAAATTAACTAACTTCCATTAATTAAACTCGTTTCTACCTGAATTAATTAATTATTCTTAATTAATTAAGTTTCCTCTTCTACTAGATCAATAGGTCACCATTTATTTTATTAAATCCTTCATATCCTCTAAATCATACTAATTATTCCTCTAAAAAACTTCTATAAGCTTGCTCACCTATTAATTAATCACTTTGGTTAATTAATAAATCCCCCCTCAAACCCCATGAGTCACTAAAGGATAAACTAAACTCTCCTAAGGTTGACTCAACCCTATTTCAACCATGGTCATCCCCAACTAATTCAACCTTTCTATTATCCCACATGTAAAGGGGTGCAAAGATTCTTTTATCCATTAGGCTATATAAGGAGCCTTCCTCCTACATTTCTACTTACACCTAAATGAGCATAGAGCATAGATTATAGCCATTTTATCATCTTAGAGCATTCTTCCATTGGAGAAGTTGGTTATCTTCATTTCTTGCATTAATCCATCTAAGTTTGAAGTCATATGGAGATATGTCAAGCAGTCTTGTATCCATGGATTGAAAAGACTCCATTCTTGAAACCTTGGGATTCAAACATACAATCAACCCTTTTAATTGCTAAGGATCTAAATAGGTTCATTTCATTAATTAGCATTCAATAGAGATAGAAATTAATTTCTTAGCATATTACTTTGGATTTTTATTCATGTTCTGATGCAAAGATGTTGGTAGATTGGTCTTGTTTAAGATATATGCATGATGGTGTATATATTTTATTTTTAGCTTTGTTTTAGGACTACTAGGTGTTAGTTCTAATTGTCTTTACATAGCTAACTAATTCTTGGACATAATAAGAAATATTAGAGCTAATGTTGATAGAAAAATGTGTAAGAAAGGTTTCATCCAGGTGTTTGAAAGAGACTACCGAGAAAAGTTAGGTCATAGAACTTAGTACATTGTATAGTCTTACAAACAACGAGGAAAAAACTTAGCGACAATGGTATGATCATCTGCATTATCTAGACATGCTACATGAAAAGAATGAAGATGCTCTTATGGGTCATTGTGGCCTTTAAAAATGGGAAATTTAGGAGAGATGAATTTTTGTGTAAATGCATAAGCAAAAATAGCTGGTGAGAATGGGGTATGTAATAATGAGGTAGAATCTAAAGATGGGGATCCTCGAGAATTAGAAACTTGGAGCTGGAAAATTTGATTTTGCAAATCCTGATATAAATGTGTTAAATCATGAGGGTTTGAATAAGATTTAAGTTTCATATTAATAGTACTAGGGTGAGTGATGAGAGTGATTGTTTTAATAATAGGAGCGGAAACATAAATAAGTGGAGTGGTGACCGTGGGAGCTGAAGAACCAATGACAAAAGTGGAAGTGTCATGAGCTCACTTAGTAGAAATTAAAGTGTTCAAGACATGTGGAAGATGAGTGTGGTTTTCACGCAAATCTTGGTGGAAATCAGTAATAACATTAAGTTGTTATTGGTCAACATTGGTTTCTTCATCATAGGATTTTTCACTATCAAAGGCTTCAATTTCACGGAGAGGAACACAATTGGAATTATCTAAAGGTTTTTCAGCCATTGTCCTAAAAGTATGATGGGAAACTCAAGGGATCTCACAATAATGAAGAGATCCAAAATGATCGTTACAGGTAACGTGCATAAATTAAAAGAAGGAAGATAAAATTTGCAAGTTGGGTTCACCAAAATGATTAACTAAAATTGATTAATATGGGGGTATTTAATCTAATCTAGGAGGACATAAACACTGTAAATAAATATGATAAAGTAATACAGAATTCACTAAATGATAAAACTAATAAATTAAAACCCTAATATGCATGAATTAGGTAAGGAAATAACTCAGCTAATTACAAATGTTTTTCGCAGAGTGTCACAGAGATGAATGGAGAAAACAAAAGTAGGAACGATTGTGATAAGGTACCATAAAGGATAGATATAAAGTATCTTAGTGGAATGGGGCACCTGGAATAGGACTGGGGCACCCACAGGCTCTCTAGTATGAAATTTAGGCACCCTGGTCTACGAAAATCTCTAAAACTAGTTCTCGTAGGGTCGGAAGGTGATCCAAAACCCTCGTTTTGAGTCACATCTACTTCATTGTCATGTGTAGTATGTCACCAATAATCTAAGATGATGTAGAGGCATGTAAGGAGAAAAGAAGAAGTATCAAAATCCTAAAAAAATAAAGATGCAAAATGAATGGGTTGGACTTACCTTAGCTCCCATAATAGTGCGCTTACTACTCTAAGCATTGCACTACATTTCGGACCCAAATGTAGTTCTGGTGTGTGTGTACATGTCATGCCCTAGGTGCTCTTGTGCCAAACGTACTATGTGAAATAGCGAGAAATAACTAAATTTGGAATATGTAATAGCATGTGTGTAAGGAATAGAATATAATCCTCATCCTATGAAGTGTGATGTAGACTTCCTAGCTTGTGCCTTGATGATGGAGCTATGTGGATGTAAATGCAATAGATGGATGCAACTCTAGATGAGTGATAGTAGTAGATGATGTTAGGTCCCTCATTATGGTCCCATAAATTTATATTTATTGGTTTCTCTTGATATAATTTCATAACTAACCACGACATAGATGACTATGAAAAAGATACAGATGAAAAATGGCAAGAAAGAGCCCAAAAGTGACAGGAAAGTAGAAAAAGGATCGGTTCACCCCAGGTGGGACCAGGGTGACCATAGGTGCCCTAGCACTACCCTAGGCGTCCCATCTAAGTCTAAAATTATGAGAAAGTGCCGAAACAGATTGGGTATGTAGATAAAAAATTGTGGGAATGACGAAATAAAAGTAAAATAAGATGGCCAAAAGATGGGGTTAATGAGTACTTTCATCACTCAAGAACATTCTAAATAGTAGTATGAGACCAGGATAAATAAATGTCTAAAGTGCATGACTGTGTTACTACACTTTTATAAAAAAAATGCAAAGTTTTCAAAGATTTTGATATGTATTACACTAGTATAATCAAGCAATTATATCACATGAGAATAGGCATCTGCCCATTCAATACAAATAAACAAACTTATCATGGGTAGATGCAATCATAGAAAAAGAATAGATGTTAAAATGGGAAGTATCACATTATCACAACTTGTTACTTTTATAAAAAAAATGTTAAGTATGCAAATATTTTGATATATATTACACTAACAAAATTTGTAACAGCAAAAAATGGCTCTTATTACCATGACCCCGTATAAGGAAATTCTATTTATTGATGGCGCAGAAAACTGTGGAAGAAAAGATGAAACATGGTTCGTTGAATTTCACACCCCTGATAATTATTAAAATGATTTGTGGTTGTTTCATTACTTGGAAGACCAACGCACACTAGTTGGAATTCTTGTGATCATAAAGTGTATAAAAAATACAATTGTATCTCTTCAAGTGGAAAAAGTGGACAATGCATCGAGAACATGCTCAGTACATAAAATGGAATTACAAGTTTCTCTTTACAAAAAAATATGGCATGGAAAGGTCAACAAAAAAATACAAAGATTCATGTTATAGTTATGGTTGGAAAATTGAGCCATACACTGAAGGGGACAAGAGTGGTGTGCATAATAGTGAAGCTATTTGTGCAGGAATTGTCACCATATTCAAAATGTTATATCAGTATGCATTCACTTCATCTGTTTCCCACCACCTAAATATGGATAAGGAAGTGGGCCAACGAAAATTACATTAAAAAATGTTTACCATGCTCAGAAGACAAAAATTATCTAAGCTAGAAAAACACATTTCAGAATCACACTTTCAAGAGGTGAAGCGATCTATAAAAGAGAAAACATTATTAAAACAAGCTCAAACTAAATTTAAAAAAATTCAATCTACATTATCTAAAGAGATTCATCTTTTTTATTTGAAGAAAATTCATTCAAAATTGATATTGGTCGTTGTCATGTAGCTCCTGTAAAATACCAATACAAATCACTTGATTTAGCAAGTGTCAGTCTCCTTATGTACTCTATGTTGTGCAACCCTGTACCTCTTCAGTAGGATGTAATTTTTCTTCCTTTCAAAAAATCTACTGGTGATATTTTTGACATGGAGTTTGAGCATGAAATTCATGACATAGAAACTCATTTCTATATTATTGATGGGAAACATACAATTGAAGCCCAAAAACAAATCCTTGCAAATCCTAATTTTTCATTTGTTCATGATAGAATCAAACAAAGGTCTTCCCATATTTTGTCTTCCAAAGTAAAAATAGAACAAATAATCATTATTTGCAAGCAAACATAATATGGCAAACAAAACATGGGTGAAAACAATATTTATTGACTCACTGTACAAAGTCAGGTCAAGGTGGATCTTAGAGAAGAGACCACAACATCCTGGTTTTGGTCACGAAAATTCAGAGGGCTGGAAGGTATTTATAAATTGTATTAAGTTTTTTTGCACATAGAAATTAACTTACATTATTTCTCATAGAATGTTAAACTAATAAAATTTATTTTAATGTTCACATGCAGTCATTCGAAAGGAAAATTTTGTTTCTTTTTTAGAAGGGAAAATTGGAAAGTTTGAATGATAAACTTTCATTTCTTGTACTCCCAGATGAAATTTGGGATAAGTGGGTTTTAGTGTTTTATTTGTATACCAATGGTGGGTTTCCTTGTAGCCCAAAAAATGTTATAGATCTAGATTTCAAGCCAAATTCATTAGATCTACTTACAACATGACTATTCAGATGCACAAAAGGTATGACAGATGAAGAATTAGATGTCCTTGCAGATAAATGCATTAGTGGTGAAGTTTTGTTCAGAGAAGAGTATGGTGTTAATGCAATGTTTCTAAAAGATTACTGCAAAAGAGTAAAGTAGAGTAGAGAAACAAGAGCCAAAGTTATGTCTTATATGCTGACAAGAGTTCCAGAATACATTTCTCTTATAGGATGCAATGAATTAAATGTGATTGAAAAAATTTCCATCCATGAATCTCATTTTTCTCAACTATGTCAAGATCTTAGAGAAGAAGATAAAAATTTGAGAAGGAAAAAAACACCATTAGGGGAAATAAATTTTGCAAATTATTCAAAAAATACTATTGAACTACTTGAATTGTATGTGACTGTACAACTAATAAAAATTCTCAACCAAGGATATCAAGATACATATGAATTCACTTGTCAATGTTCTTATCCTTTTTTTCTTAGTAGAACATTGAGAGGTTTGGAATTCCATTTACCGCCACTCACTGTAGAAGTCATAATTGCTGATTTTTGTAATCTTGTGAGTACTGTCTCACAAAATGATATTGTTGAGCTTCTGAGTGTCATTGGGTGTAGTACAATGAGTTGTGTCTGCATCTTTATACTTCCAGCATTACAAGCTATTTATTTGATAGTGCTGTAAAAATATACATGAAAAAGGAAAAAAATCAGCAATAATTTCATAAGGATGTTACAAAATTTTGAATGCAGAACATGCATTTCAAGGGATGTCAGTGATTTTTACCATATATGGTCTTCATAATTCAACTGTATGGAGGTGGAAGATGTGACAGTGGATCTAGATTGGTAACATTCATAGCCCTTGGATATTATCAACCCAAATGAAATTGGAGTTTCCATCCTTGAACATCCTTTCAAATGTGAGAGATCAGTGCATTTTTGGGAGCACATGATTGAGAGATGCAACAATAATGTGTCCCTTGTATTAATATTATACGGTGGTAAAAATGCATTAAAGGAAACACATAATACAAAGAGGTCCTCACTTATCTTTATGGTGGAGAATCACAAGCAGGAGATCATGATCCAACAATATTATAAATGTCTAACTACGCCTCCAAGTAAATAGCCTCTACGATTTTTTTGTTCTTTTCATTATAGTTATTATGTATACGTTAATTCTTAACAATGTTTACTTTGTTCTAATATTAAGATGTACATCCTTCATATAGTTTTCTCCTAAGTTATTTTCATATTATAGAATATATGTAAACAAAAGTTAGAAGTTTAATTAGAAGAATAGAGTTAAAATTTCTCCATTCTCACAGCTTTTATAGATTTATTAAAATTATTAAGTGCACATTGCTTGCGTATATGCCCATTCACATATAGATATCATAGAAGATGAACAAGAAAAAATTAAATATGTTTCAGAATATTTAGAGGTATTAAAATGATTAAGTTTAGTATTTCTTGTAGTTGAATGTTTACAATGGGCATATGCCTTTTCTCGGACAAGAAAATATTTTCATCTTTGTAATTTATTGGCAGTACATAAAATATGTATCACAGAAGAATAGAATAAAATTCACTTTGTTTTAGAATGGGAAGTAGTGAATTTTCACACTCTCTGAGTATGGGAATACTCAGAGAGAATTAAATTTGTTTCAGAATGGGAAGTAGAGAAATAATATATTATTCACATTATGTAGTTCACCTTTTGCATTTTAATACCTATGTACATTGGCAACCCTTACACAAATAATATAACGTGAATTATATATTGTTCCTCTACTTCACATTCTAACAACCCATTCTAAAAAGTACAAAATTATATATTATATATATATATGTGTATGTACATAAAGCTGGATCTCTCTCGATGGTATGCAGAGTGCAGCACTTGGCTCTGCATTGATATGATACTCCACTATTTGTTTTACTAATGGGATGTGTAGTGCAATATATTTTTGAATGAGGTTATTTTTTCATTAGGGGATGGCATGTTTTTAAAGGCAAGACAGTTGGGAGATATTAAATGTCTCTAAAAGGCCTCTCCAAGTATTAGAGATGCTTTTACCTATCCTCCCATACTGGAGACATGTCCCAGGTGGTAGGAAACACATCTCTCTAACATTGGTAAAACCCAGTTGGAAGGGTCTGAATCCTCTATGTCCTACTATTAGAGTTCTATTCTTTCCCCTCTTGTTCCAAAATTACCTTGCTCAATTCTGTAAACCATTCTAAATCAGTCCCTTTTTATCATATTGTTCTTGCCCTCCTCCACCTTACATTTGGTTGCATACAAGACAAAAACTATTTGTTTGTATGATATTGGGATTCTACGTATTAAAAACATTCTAAGTTATGGAAGCATTATAAAACAAGGTAATATTTATTTGTTTGAGAATGGGATTGTTCCCATTATAAAAAGATAAGATGTGAGAATGCACATCTTCTCATTGTATGAGAAATTATATTTTATCTCTATTATTTAATTGAGAATGGGCTTGATATGAGTAGTTAAAATTATACTTTTTTTACAATGGGAATTGTCCAGCCTGAAAGGGAAAGGAAACTGATGATAATCTAAATCATGGGTAGAGTTAGAAACAATCATTCTTGTGAATGTTTTATAACCACTTCCTTTATTAGAGTTAGAAATATTTCAATATTGCATGTATTGAATGGGCATATGTCCATTCTATTAGAGTTAGAAATATTCTAAATTTTTTAACCACTTCCTTTATAGAGGTTTTATAATGATTAAGTTCAATATTGCATGTATTGAATGGGCATATGTCCATTCTCATATATCAATCATATATTCTTCCTCAATGATTCCTATAGAAGAACAAGCATCCACACATTCAATACAATGATTGAACTTAATCATTTTAATACCTCTATAAAGTATGTTATAAATCATGGGGTATGGCCCTTATACCTTATAAAAAAGGAGAACTAATGAGGAGTTAAAAGTATAATTTTTTTTACAATGGGAAATTGTCTACCCTAAATGGGAAAGGAAACCAGATGATAATCTGAATCATGGGTAGAGTTAGAAACAATCATTCCTGTGAACATTTTATATTAGAGTTAGAAATATTCTAAAATTTTTAACCACTTCCTTTATAGAGGTTTTATAATGATTAAGTTCAATATTGCATGTATTGAATGGGCATATGTCCATTCTCATATATCAATCATATATTCTTCCTCAATGATTCCTATAGAAGAACATGCATCCACACATTCAATACAATGATTGAACTTAATCATTTTTAATACATCTATAAAGTATATTAGAAATCATGGGGAATGGACCCTCTACCTTATAAAAAATGTGAACTACATAAGGCTTGATCCCTCTCGTCGATGGTATGTAGTGCAACACTCGGCTCTATCAGGGATAGTCCAGCCAATATAAGACAATTATGAATAATTATCATAAGGAAAAATTGCAAGTTTTGAAGAGTGGAGACCTAGAGAAAAGTATTTATTGGCCAAGTAAAAGGTATTCTTTGAAGTCTTGGATCATTCTAACCTTGGTGATAGATTGCAAGTGATTTAGGCTCTGCATCAGACAACCAGATTATGTAACATCTCTTTCATACAAACAAACAAATTTATGCAACATTCTATTCTTCTTCTATGATTCCTAATTGAGAACAGGTATCCACCAAGTGAATACAAGATTGAACATGTATTACAGTGAACAGGTATCCACCCGATGAATACAAGATAGAACATGTATTATAGTAATTAAGTGAGAATGGACAATAGTTCATTGTTTACAATTTTTACTTTATATTCTAAGTATTTATGTTCATTGGAAGCAACTGTTGAGCCCTTGCAAATGATCATGAGTGGAGAACAAAGCACAAGCCATGAGGTTAATCCATTACATGAAGATATTATTCCTATTAATAACATGATTATGAGTGGAGAAAAAAGTGCAAGCCATGAGGTTAATCCATTACATGAAGATATTATTCCTAACAATAGCATGATGTCATCCACAAAGATAGCCAAGAAAAAGATACCCTAACAATAACATGTTGGCACCCAAAAAAACACACAACATAAACCGATGGTGATTTATACTGAATCTACATCAAAAACCTTCACCATCAATTATGACAGGTTATTCACTAACAGGTATCAAGTATTATTTAAAATTTAATAATATTTTTTACTTGTCAATATTAGTTTGAGTCAATTTGATAAATATATCCTAATTACAATTTTTATGTGCAGATGTAGCTAGAGAAAATCCAATGAATATATGTAAACAAATAGGTAAAAATATTAATTGTTTTCTTTTTCAATATTAGTTTGAATCAATTTGATAAATATATCCTAATTGCAATTTTTATGTGCATATGCAGCTAGAGAAAATCTAGAAAATTTACAACCAAAAACTATATGTAGAGAAATAGGTGAAAATATTTTATGAAATATTATTATCATATTTGAAACACATACAAATTAATACTAAAGTTTAATATTACTTTTTTTGCAGTGCCTCGAAAGAAACATTTTCTTTTTCTTGAATTAGAAGAATTGTTAGTTCAAAAGAGTACTTATAAAAAAGGCAAATACATTTTAATTGAACAATGAGCAAATCCTACCACGAATGTCTATTACCCAATTTCTAACTTCTGTGTTTAAAGAGTTTCATCAAATAGCATTTTGGTCATCTACATTGGATACAGATGCTAGTGTAGAAAAAATAGCAACAAAACTGTTACTCTCAGCTAAAGTGGACGTGCAACCTTTGTTTTGTTGGGGTATGGAGCATTGTGAAAAAGAGGGAAACAAATTTATTAAAAATTTGGAAACAATTTGGAAGACACCAGAATTTCCATACAAATTGTGAAACTATGGTTGTAGTTAATTTAGCCAAAAAAGGGGTTTCTGAAGAAATTTTTTTGGTGTCTCCAAAGGTTTCTAAGAAAGACTTTAAAAATAATAAGTGGCTTATATCATCATTTTTTACAGAACTAGCCGTGGTACGGGTTGCAAATAATGTAAGAGACATCTTAAAGTGATGTTCTCTATTTCAAAAAACAGTGGAACAAATGAATATATAAAATTGGGTTTATTATATTTTTTTCTTTTGTAGTTCTTTTTCCCATTTTCCATTTGAAGTGATTATTATATACTCTTTAATAAGATGTTATTGAGGGTTATTAGAATGCAATGCTCAAAATGTGTTTATTACATTTTTTTTAAGTTTTTGTTCACATTTCATCCAAATGATGTGATTAGTTGATAATGATTAAATTAGGATGTTATTGATAGTTTACCATTTAATGCTCAAAACTACCTTTGATAGGATTATACAAAAATAAAGTAATTATCAATAAAATCAGATAATATAATCTATGATTTAATTTATTGAAAAAGAGTTTTGTTATTGGTTGGTTTTTCAGATCTCATTTTCCATGGAAAGAAGTTATTGGTTTTGGGGGTAGAAGAATTTCTCTTTGGATTTCCAGGGATTTCTGAATTTAGATCGCTGACCATACAACCAGAATTTACATATGCATGCTACCGATACTTCAGTTCGTACTTTTAGCCCTGAATTGTTAAGGATAACATGACAACATTTTGATATTGGATTGTGGTTTACATACCTACATTCAAGAGAATGACATGCCTTCATTCAAAAATTTGATTGGCTAAGAAATATTGAATTCATTTTTTGATGGGGCATATCAGAGTGTGAAATTAGCAACAAATTTTAAGATTCTAGAAGGGGAATATTGTGCTCAGTTTACAAAAAAAAATGCATAAAAGGTTCTCGACAAGTACACCCAAATATATGGAGCAAAAAACATATTGTTCATAGGTGAAACAAAATGTTTTTGTTCATGACAGAACTGAGGCGCTTTTATTTGGATTGCCTTGTAGCTGGAAATTTGATGGCACAATACATTCTAATAGAAAAAATTTTCACACACTTATGTACATGGTTAAATCATGTGGGTCCACACCCAAATTTACATCGGTCTTTGGAAACATTTAAAAAATCAATTACTGAGCTTGATTGAGTGTATTTGATACTATTATGTTGATTAATATATATAGATAAATTTAGTTTATTTTTGTAGTCTTTCTCATAAAAATTCAATCATATTGGTTTTTTTTTCTATTTCATAACAATGGATTTATTACCATCATTTTATAAAAAAAGAATTGTGACTTGTATTTTTATCATAACAACACATTTCCACAAATACTGAGCTTGATTGAGTTTACTTGTTACTATTGTGTTGATTAATAAATATAAAATAATTGGTTTGTTTTTTAGTCTATCTCATAAAAATATATAAATATTGGTTTATTTTTGTAGACTATCTCTTAACAATTCATTTATTACCATCATTTTATGTTATATTTATCTCATAATAACACATTTCCTACCTTCATTCTATGCAAATAAATTAATGTTATAATTACACATTTGTCAATTTTTATTGATATCAAAAATTAGAACCAATATTAGAAAAAAAATGTATGATCAAAATGTGTAAAGTATACAACATGCAAATGCACACGACCCCATAGTTAAAATAAATCACATCCAAATTTTTCTTTCTTTCTATATTAAGCTTATGAGAATGGGCATATGCCCATTCTCATCACAATGATAAAAATATTTGTTAGTATGAGAAATGGCATATGTCGATTCTCATCACAATGATAAAAATTCTCATCACAATAATAAAACTCTTTATTTGTATGAGAATGGGCATATGCCTTTTCTAACCATTCTAACTCATTGAAGCAATATTGAACTTAATAATTCTAATATCACTATAAAGGATGTGAGAATGGGCAACTTTCCATTATAAAACAAATTAAATATTACCTCTATTTTTATTTTATGATTCTTATATGAAAATTGGCATATGCCCATTCACTAGAAGATAAAAAAAATATTTGTTTGTATGAGAATGGAAAATATAAGTATTTTATATGCTTTGTAAAGCTATAAATGTATTAATTATTCCAATAAGTATTTCCTATTCATACTAAAAATTTGTAAACCCCTAAAATGGTAATCCCTCATACATGATATATAATTCCAAAAAACCCCTTTTTGGATTCCAATAATAGCCAAATCAAATTTCAAAAAGCCCCTTTTTGGATTCCAATAATAGCCAAATCAAATTCCAATATTTGGTATAAGAAAACCAATATAGTTGATTTCAATATTTAATCTAGATTGTAAAATGTCCAAATTTAACGAAATTATGGTTGATATGAGTGTATGATCAAGAGTTGGGGTTAACCAAATGATTTAATCTAATAGTAATTAAAACTTAATTTCATAGTAACTACTATAACTAATGTTATTCATATGGCGAACTATAGTAATGTCCAATCATTAAGAATTCAACAATGTAAAACCCTAAGCAAGTGAGAGAGGAAAGGTGACTTAGCTGATTTCTGAGTGATATAGATGTGATCTGAACTGAGTAATTATTAGAATAAGTGGGAAAAAAAAAAATTGTTAAGGCTCACTGAGGGTTCTGGGACTCAGAACTGCATATAAAATAAGCGCCCATGGTAGGACAAGAGCACTTGGGTACTAGTGACTAAACTGAGCGATAGTATCTACTCAAATGCTCAAGTTATGGGTTTTCCTAGGATGGAGGATCTTTTCCATTGATCCTCTTTTGTCGCTATGTTTTTTTATGTCTCTAGTTTGTACCTGTAACCTAATAAATATATAACTAGCAACACATTCCCAAACATCACATCAAACCTAATAAAGAGATGCAGAATGAGGATTCGTAGTGACCTCGGCGATTACCCGTAGAGTGATCTTACAACGAAGTACTGCACTACATCTCAAACTCCATTGTATTTCTATGTATGTATGTATGTTTGTGATGATGCCCTAGGTTACCCTTGTGCATGTTTCACTATGATATCAAGTTACATCTAGATTACTCCAAGTATGTAAGATGTGTGTTATGGAATAAAATGAAATTCCCCTCCTATGTTGTATATGTAGATCAATGTAGACCTTGTCCCTTGTATGACTGTGCTAGATGTATTCCTTTGAAGTTCTCTTGTGCCTTTGTGCAAGCTTAGGTGATGATAGATAATTATTATAGTGTTTGTCCCCTTAATTTATAAGAATTAACTAATTATATATATGATTCCCTTTTTTGAATTTTGTAATTAACAACTAGAAGGTCGACCCAAAGTACTAAAAGGTGACCAAGAAGTAAAATAGACCCAAATAAGTAAGAAAAAGGATAGAGAGGGTTAGGAGTTCTCAGGAGGGACAAGAGCTCCTAGGAACTTTTGTGCTAACTGGGAGCTAGTGTTTAAGGCCATAAAAGATAAATCAATATTAGTAATAGAAATGGCTAAGTGTCAGTTATGTGTGAAGGGATGTGTATAGGAGGACGCAAAGTAGGGTATAAATAGATTTACATATGTTTAAAGGATTGCATAGAAGTGCCTGAATAAGCAAGAAATTAAGATAGGACAATGTGCAGAGGTACACATACCACAGAGGAAAAAGTCAACGTGCAAAGGGATCATGCACATAAATGCATATTTGTAACTTAGCCATTTTTAGAGCATTGGATAAGAATAGATAAAAATAAGAAGACTTAATTGATAAGAAAATGTTGCAAATAAGAAAGCACATACAAACAAGGATGGAGATGGTGTATAAAATCAGGCTATTAATAGGGTTAAAGTAGGATAAATCATGAAAAACTATTCATAGCTTAATCTATTATAAAGCGTAGTTATAAAAATCATGTAGGTTGTTATTAGAGTATGCATATTATTAGGAATTGTATTTAAACGGTGAAGGGAAAGTCCCTACCGTGTATATATATAGGTGGTACGTCCTTGTGAGTGCTAGTTAAAATAAATTATAGTGTGTGTGATATTTTTATAATACACCATGTATGGTATTTTTTCATGTGTGTGTGGTCCATCTCTTGTATGTAAGAAAACTATGATGTAATCAACATACTTATTATGTAATCACTTACATTTATAATGTATAATTATTTTTGGTAGCTAATGTGACTACATCTTATTATGGTAATTAATAAATTCAAGTACTACTAGTTTATTTTGTATATTTATTAAGCTTCCTTATTATATGCATTGACAAATTGTTATGTTATGATGTTTCTTCCTGTATGAATGGTTATTGTGATGAACATGCATGTCTAACATCTTGGTAAGTGAATAAAGGAGGGACCTGGTGGCTATGCACACTTCGGGTGAGCTTCCATAAATGTCTAGATGAAGTTCCAATGCACCTAGCTAAGTATTGGAAAATTAAAAAATATAATTTGGTTCCATTTCTATCTTCTTTTCAATCTTTCTACTAGGATGTTGCATAGACATAGCATTCTGATTGTCTTTGGAGAAAATTGAGATCCGGGTGTATGAAGGTCAGGATGCATTTGCTCAGAGATATAGCACTAGACCTAATTTTCATGTATGTAAGTGGATGGAAGACAATATCTCTGACTATTTGTATGATATATTCTTCATCTTTTTCCTAGTAGAATTGTACCAATGGTTGGCATCTTATGTGGGTAGCAAAGGTGTATAGATAGGAAGAAATGAAGTTTTGAGACATGAAGATTACCAGGAACTCTCTGATTTGGATGCATCGTGGAAAAGAGTTGTAGATCATTGGTGGGAAGGTATGTTGCACAATTATACCTTGGAGTATGTGATTTCAACATACTCATGCCCAGAGGAAGAAGAGTTATAGTTTTTTACGCAAGATTAGAGGATCCTATTGACGCGTGAAACTATCAAGATTGTGATGGTTAAATTTGGAATTGAGAACATACTAATGGAAGGATAAACCCCACTGCTCACAAGGGTAGGAAGTGGGTTTGGGGAGGATATCAGTGGCCCTAGAAAAAGAAATAGAAAGGGAGGAAATAAGGCTTAGGTATAATGTTTCATGATAGAGGGCATTTGTGGAGGCAATGAGATTGAGGATAATGATGGTTGGAAAAATTTATGAGAACCCCACAAGAGATGAGGGACCATAAGATCATATCCTCTTGAAATTTGAGGAGTCTAGTATAGATACCCCTTATCCATATCATGAGAGTGGTTCCGAGGAGAGAATGAGAACCACGGGAATGTATCTAACCCATCTAGACTGTAATGCCCCGTTCGATGTTCCCCCAGTCCCTGACATGACAACCCCATTGCTAAGCCTGGACAACTTGTGTGCATGTGCTCTCATTGACCATTGTTGACCTTGTCCTTGTCGCAATGAATATTTTAAAACTTCCCTCTCCTTCTTGCCTTTCAGGTCATTGTCGACACCCCAAACTATGGACCTCATAGCATCATGGACGACTATCTAGTTAAAGGAAAATATAGTTCTCGGTTCTTTGAGTTTTTCGGGTCATCGACATTAATAGGATTAATAATTATTATCATTATTTTAGCCATAAAAATAAAAAAAATAATGTTTATAATAATATCATGATTTATATTGTCGATTTGCGAGCGTTAGGTTTTGGCATCAAAATTGTATCAGATATTATTAAGGATTACCTTAAGCTATGTTTTCATTATGTTTTGAATTCGTTTTAGGATTTTTATTTTTGTTTTTTTTTAAAAAGAAAAGTTCAAACAAACAAATAAATAAATAAATAAAATAAAAGACTTAAAATTTAACACTAATAAAAAAGAAAAAGGAAAAGCCCGTGATTTCCTTGTTTGGGGCGGTTTAGGGAAAAGGGGACTCTTTTTTGTTTTTGTTTTCTAAAATCTTTTGTTGAGGGAGAGAGAAAGCCGCCACCATGGAGGGAGGGAGGAAGCTCCAGTTTGTTCTGCACACCCACCAGAGGTTGAAGAAGGCGTGAAGGAGGAGGGTTTCTGTCTAAGACTATTTTCCCAAGGGCGTTGGTAGTTTTTTATACTATGTGGAAGTAATCCAAAGTGGTTTAATGGAATGCAATGTTGTTGGGTTTGAACTGAAAGTTTTTAATCATGTTTGGGCACCCATCTCATGCCCAATGGAGTTTGATACAGCCAAGGATGCACAAAAACGTGGTTGTGCACAAAAAACACCTCAAGGAGATGTGTTCTCTTGGTCAGCTGCACAAAAACGTGGCGGTGCACAAAAAATACCTCAAGGAGATGTGTTCTCTTGGTCAGCTGCACAAAAACGTGGTTATGCACAAAAAATTCCTCAAGGAGATGTGTTCTCTTGGTTAGCTTCTCAAAAACATGGACAAATTTTAAAAAATGCCAAGTTGCTTTAAAAATGCCCCCTACAGATGTAGTTTCATGGACAACGATGATTAAAAATGGATTTGTTGAAAAGGCGTGGGAACTATTTGATAAAATGCCTCAACCGAATCTTGTGTCATGGAATGTGCTAATTGTAGGATATGCTCAAAATGGGCTTGCTGAGAAAGCCTTGGAGGCTTTCAATCAAATGCAACTGGCAGGTGTAAAGCCAAACTTGGTAACCTTTGCTAGCATCCTTCCATCCTATGGCAAAATTGGTGCTTTCGAACTGGTAATGGAAATCCATCAAAAAAAATCAAAAAAGGATTTTTGTTACATGTTGTTGTTGGGACTGCTCTCATAGATATGTATACAAAATGTGGAAGTATATAGAATGCACACAAGTTATTTAACAAAATGCCTTAGAGAAATGCAGTCTCATGGAATGCCATGATTTCAGGATGTGCACATAATGGGCAACTTATTCTGTTGGAAAAACTTCAAGTGATCAGGAAGAGATTGTGTGACGTTGTGGAGGTTAGATTGAGTCTCATGAACTGGTTGACGAAGTTCCCAAGCAAGATGTTGAACCGAAGACTGCGGGTTTAACCGACTCCGTCCCTTCCAGGCATGGTTCTTCGTCCCTTACCTCTCATATATCTCATGTTTTAGTTCTCTTTTGCAACTAAATAGAATTTTAAATTATTATGATTTTTAATACAGTTAAATGTCCCTTCAACTCATTGCAAAACAATAAATTGTCATGACGTAACTCACGAAGTCATTATAACTCATCTACTTTAAACCATGAACTATCACCCTCACGAGATGATTTAGAAAACTCTTACCCATCTTGATCACTCCAATATTGTTTTATCGACCAGACAAAACTTACTTTCCAGAAATAATGTTGACCAATTCCCTGTAAAAAAAAAGGAAAAGAAGAAGTTATTTTTTTTTGCATTTTTCAGAGACTCATTAAGTACCCTTCGTAACTCTGGAAACGAGATGTGAAGTTTCATTCGTGTACCTTGGTATACAAGGAGTCACCTCAACCTTTGGTTTGACCCGAAACGAACATATGACATCCTTTTGACGCTCTTATAGGAGCCCTATTACACTATTTTACAGCAGTATAAAGTTGTTAAATCTAGAAAGTTGGCTTTCATTTTGTACCACCGTTTGAAACCTGGATGAAGAAATTTCTTCCCGTCTTCACAAATCACTAGTGTTTATACTAGAAAATTGCATGGAACATTCAGTATAGGAAAGAGCTCTTTTTGGAATAGTTTGGCGAAGCCATTTTGTAGGCCTTCGGTCGCAGTTTGACGAGGTCAAACTAGACCAATTTCGTCTTGTCACTCCAGAAAAATTGTCACCGTTTGAAAATGGTTCTCTAGTTCTCAGTCCCGTCGACTCTGATGAATTATCCTTATATAAGGGACCTAGTAGGAGATGTCTCGTTGCATGCTCCTCCATCGAACGTTAGTTATGGACGCAGTTTTCTGGGCCCTCGAGCTAACTCTTGTCATTTTACAACTGGATGAACTACGATCAATAGCCCCAAAAAACTAACTGCCAAACGCAAATTGTTCACTTTTTCCCAATTCCGTTAGTTGTTATGAATTCTTGGTATATCTGGGGACACGTAGAAAGTTAATCGTGGTGTGTGTTCTCATCAGAAGATAACTTTTGGAAGTGGTTTCTTAGCCTTCGAGCCCGTTTTGAACGTTTTGTAAATAGTGAGAAAATGTAAAAATAGAAAGTTGCAGGACCCTCATAGGGTTGCCAAATCACCCTGAAAATTTTTAACACATGTAAATAACTGTTTAAAACACTATAATGTAACTTGTTGTGTGCATTAGAACTTTTGACAAAACAGTGTTTTCTCTCTCTACCCTTCTCTTTCTCTCTCCTAGGTTACAAAAAGAAGCAAAATGAAATGTAATGAATACATGTCTCTAAACCTTTTTATTTCGATTGCAAATTGTAATTTTTATCTTATGTAAATGGGAAACTGAAAAATGGTAATTATGATTGATTAGGGTGGATGCCATGCCAGCAATTTATCGCTAATATCTTGCTCACATGGTTTTTACAGGATGAAAGAATGATGACGTAAAGGCCTTGAGTAATTCATTGTTTATTTTTGGTATTATATTGAAAGACTTATTGTTGAAATTGGTAGTATGTAAAAGTTGCTAGATTAATAAGTGCTTGAGAAATTTGTATTCTTTCATGGATGTTATTTTGATCCCAAAATTGTTATGGTAAAAGTGGAATACAATTGTCAAAAGGAATTGAAATTTGTACCTTGTAGTGAACTTTCATTGTGCTATTATTGGTTTAGTAATTGGTGTTGTTTTTCTTACCTTGAAAATGTAATAAATGAACCTAACCACAACAGTCAACCTTAGTTCAAAATTTGTATATAACTAACTTGCCTATGTTTACCCCTTAGCGTAGAAAACTGTGACCTTCAAATGAACCTTTAAACTCGATAGAACATCCTAGTTTTAGACAATACGATTCCAAGAAAGGGGTTTATCGTCCTAGTAGGTACGTTTAGGTGACATTGACACAAACCAGACATATAGGAGCAAAACATTCAAATAAATCTCCTGCATCGAATGAATTCCTTGTGGGGTCCAGATGACATCATGGAGCTAGTGGAATAGTGGTTCTATCACTTAAAATTTTGGTAAGGAATAGATCCTCTTAGCTATATGTACTATCTTTGGCTAGTGACAATAGAGTGCTTGATCTGTTACGGAGGGTTTATAGGGTGAATATGTTATGAATCTTATTCTAATCTATAATGGAGTGTAAAGCCCTAAGTGAAAAATTGGAATGGAGCTAAACCCTAGTGGATTAGGATGTTACCTTGTGGGTAGAAAACTATAATTTAACTCCTTGCATACGAAATTGAGTTGAAAGATGTTGATTCTAGAGAACCTTAGAAACTATAATCTTGTCCCTTAATCCCTTGTTATGTCATTTTATGGCATTAAGGAATAAATAATATTTCTTATGCGGAATCATGCAATGCAAGGATATGGGATCTTCGTGAACTTAGATCACTTGTGTTCATGTGCAGTTTATAATGCTTCTAACCATGTACTTCCTTAAGAGGTCTGATAAGTGCTTTTGTAACTCTTTTGTTATAAAACGATGGTTATAATGTGACCATATTGTGATGTAAAAGTAAAGTATAGAAGAAAAAAAAAATATTTGAGGTTAGGGATACTGCCACTCTTGGAGTCCATGTAATCAATTAAATTTCCTTCCGTGTTTTAAAATAAAATAGGCATTGCCTTGGTGTGACCTAACTTCAAGAAAAAAAAAGATGTATAAATATAAATGGAAGTCCATAAGTTATTGAACTTTAATAACTATGGTAGCGAAATAACTATTCTGTGATCGATGGATGTTCTTGAAAAAAAAAAGTTATCTCGAATCTATGTCTTCCTTAATCCCAAGATTTCACCTTGACATCACGTTAGGTTCACTTGTGTAGCAAGGGTAAATTTTTAAACATTAAATAAATGTTTGAGAAGCATATTCTTAACATAAGAACAAGATAATTAAGTATTGTATATGTGATTAGAATTGTGCCAAATAAGCAAGTAAGTTATGGAAATTTCCATGATGCATAAAGGAAGCCAACCTAAATTGGTCGAACTGTAAACTAAATGTGGATTGAACTTAAGATTTTGTAAATGAAAAAAAGAGAAAACTATACTTGCATAATAATGTTCTTAGAATGTTAATCGTAACTGAGATGCAATTAAAGAAATAATGTGTTATGGGTTCGCCGTTCCTAAATTCATGTTCTTGTGGTTGGGTCATTGCTAGTATTCGTTTGTTGGGAAAAGTGTAGCATCGACATGCCTATGTCATTTTCATGTGTCTATGTGAGTCGATGATTTATGTGATTGTCTTATGTGAGTCGAGTTTCTGTACTCAGAGCCCTTGCTGTGTTGTGTGTAGTGAGCAATGTAAGTCAAAAAAAAATTATCCTGGTATTTACTGTTGTATTTGGGTGCGTAAAATGTGGGCACTATAGGAGCCAAGTGCTGCAATACATACACTCGAGAAGGATGAAGCCTTATGTAGTTATCATTGGATATATTGTGTATAACATGTAATTCATATCAGTTTTTATCAATGAAAATTCTTAGTGACCACTAAGCTCCATTACTTATTAAAAGGAATGGCCTAGCGACCGCTAGTCTCAATAGCAATGTGGCTTTCAAAATAGTGACCGAATAAAACTTTATTTTCTACCTTAGCGACATAGTCATACAATGTTAGATCATAGTAATATAAGTTTATCTTTTAAATCTCAATAAGTATATTGTATTCATCTTGTGCCTTGCATATTTTCTGAAAATCATCTGTCAAAGAAAATAGACCAAACCGATTTACCAAATATGCAAGGTAAAGATGAACAAGATTATCACTCATGATTAAATGATGAACTTATATTACCATGATCTAATCTTGATGAACTTCTATTATATTCTTTCTATTCTGAGGATCCCCAAATCTGTGATCGATAAAATAAAAAAAATTATGTGAGCCTTTCTCTAACAAGGAACGGATGAGACAAAGAAAATCCCTCTGGTTAAATGGGACAATGTTTCTCTTCCTAAATATTATGGGGGAGCGGGGATTTTGAGCTTTGAAAAACAAAAATCCCACTTTAATATTAATAAAGTAATGATTGAAGGTGAATCTCAAGTTATTGGTTAAGTCGTCATCAAAAAAATAATCCTTGTCATGAGAAAATCAATCTTATATTAAGAAAAGTAATTTTTAGGATTTCATTAATTTTGGATTGGTCCTTAAAGCATATCTATAGGGAAGCTAATAAAGAGGAAGGTTTTTTTAGAAAATTGATGGATTATGCATAGAGGTTGGTGATAAAATTGGTATTTTGATTAGTTGTACTTCATCACATTTTCCAATAATGGTTGATGGTGAAGGTCAAAGCAAGTTTTTATTAATTCCAAGCATGTGATGATAAAGTCTCTCCCTATATTTATCGTGCCTCTCTCCCTTATTTTTGCACCATTCGGGTTTCTTTCACTGGATTTATTTTCATCTATTTATGGATGGTCCATTATTGCTTTCATGCAATTCTCTGCTTCAGTGCATGAAATGGCGTTCTATACTAAGATTTCATGTCTTCATCTGAAATCTATTTTAGGATTAGATCAAAGCAAAATATGGTTTCTATTGAGGAATTTCTTGATGCAGATTATCTTTATATGGAGGGTCATCTGAGGGTTAATGTAGAAGTTTCCACGGCCTTCATTTTTCATTTGTTTATTATACATCCGATGAAGGATTGGGCTTTGGAGTTAGGGCATCACTGGATCAAACCAGCTTATAGGGTTGACATGGAAGATGAAATAAAAAAAACCTCAATTGTGTCATGACCCCTATTTTCTGAGGCTCACTATTTCTAGGACAGTTTGGTGGACTGGGCCACTTTTCTAGAGTTGTACAATCGATTTGAGGTCTTGATGGGTTTCACAGATTCTACGGTTAATTTTAGCAAGAGCTCAATGTCAGGCCCCATTTTGATCAACTTCCCTAACCTAGATGCTCTATCTTCTCCCCTGGAACAATAGAACCAACTTATTGGGATCTGATTCATAGCCAATGGCATGAGGCATATGATTGGTTAAAGAGTCAGGTTTGTAGTGGAAAAAAAATGACTTTGGCTTTGCTTCTATCTTATTTATACCCTGTTAAAGTGGAGATTTTGGAGGTGTCCTATGATTTTGAGAAATAATTTCTCCTAAAATCTGTTAGTCTATAGTTTTGTTTTGGTTGTTATATAAGCTTGTTAGTTCCAGAGTAATCGAATAATCTAGCTGGTTTACTTGGTCTGGGGGTTTGTTTTGTATTCATGAACCCCTTATGTTTTTGGCATAGTCTCTTGGGTTTTTCAGCAAAGTATTGTAGGATTGTTCATTTTTTGGATTGATCTTCACACTATATATTTAATGTAAAGGGAAAGGGACCCTTCAACCCTAGTGTAATTATAAAAAAAATAATGAATAATTAATAAAATTATTTGTTATGTGTTGTACATAGCAATTTCAACAAGTAGTCACTAATAAATTTGGAACATGTCTCCCATACAAACAATCGTTAATTATTCATTCAAATAATTACTAATTGGCTTGTCAAGAATGTAATGAATAGCATAAAGGCCTCTTATCTCAGATGGTCGTTAGGTTGCACTACATTCCCTCAAGAGGGATAAAGCCTTATGTAGTTCTCATAAGATATATTGTGTATAACACATAATTCATTTCATTTTATTTCAAGGAAAATGATTAGCGACTGCTAAGCTCCATTCCTTATTGCATTTGGTCTTAGTGGCTAGCTATGTTATTCCATTTAACATGAGTTAATGAACATCAATGCATGTTTTATGTTGTCCATTTTTTGTAGATGAGAATCCTAGTGGCTGCTAGCATCAATATATTAAGGATTCCTTTCCAACAATGTAAAAACTATCTGTATAGCTTTAGATTGCTAGTATTTTTCAATATTTATAATTAGTAAAAATATTGGTTGGACTATCCCTAGTGGAGCCAAGTGCTACACTATTACCCTCTAGAGGGATCAAGCCTTATGTAGTTCTCATAAGATATATTGTGTATAAAACATAATTCATATCGGTTCATATAAAGGAAAATGCTTAGCGACCACTAGGCTCCATTACTTATTGAAATTAATGGGTGCACAACCACAAGGCTCAGTAGTTTCTTGTTTTCATATTAGTGATCAATAAAAAACATGTCATGGAATACCTTAGTGTCTTCTAGGATCCTAGTGGAGCCTTCTAATCTCAATTCTTTGTTATGTTTTACCAATGCAATGTAATAATATTTGACCTTAGCGGCCGCTAGGCTTCGAATATCTAGGCTTCAAATATCATGTGATATAATTTGAATATCATTAACTTAGCCGCTAGGCTTAAAATTTAGTGTTGGATTACGTGTATTCAGGAAAATTGTTAATATTTGTCTTAGTTCTTGGAATATTTTTTGTCTTATCTTCTTTCATGAATATCAAAGCAATGTAGTAAACATCCAGCGTAACCACAAACTAGTCTTGGAATGTCGTATTACCAAAACCTAAAAATATAATGGAGCTTAGTGGTTTTTTTATAAGTCATTATTAATTTTCTTGTATGAAATACAATCAAATATCCTAGCTGTAGGGAATAACATCTCAATTATTTAATTATGTTGCATCAACACAATGTAATAATCTTTGACCTTAAAGTCACAAGGATTCGAACTATCATGTAAGGATTTGAATATCATGTTCATAGACAGTAATATCATGTTGAACTTAATGGCTCCATAGGCTTGAAATTTCATGTGAGGTATACATTGATTGAGGACTCCAACGTTAATATTTGCTACATCCTTCTTAGACACTACCTTTGTCTTGTCTTATACTTGGAATATCAAAAAAATGTAGTAAACATCTAGCTTAACGACCGCTAGTCCCTGGAATATCGTATTGGAAAATATTTTAAATAATGATAATGGAGCTTAGCTTTGAATTTCTGTATTCTTTACTCATTGTTTTTTATTTTGACAACAATATATTATTCACCTAGAAACAAATTACATAACTCAATATGCTTGTTATTTGAATCAATACGATTTTAAAAAATATATCTTAAACTAGACCTTTTACTGCTAACTTTAACCAAGAACTCGAGAATGTTACGTATCCTAAACAAGATATCCATGTGGTAAAATTTGAATATCATGATTGAATACTTCAGTAGCCACTAGGATTGATAAATTCATATTGGAATACATAGTACCCTAACAAAAAAATCGTTATGGAACGATATTATTTGAAATGACCAATAAAGAGAATGTCCTATAAAATAGTATTATTAAGCCATCAAGGGGGCAACCTCCTAAGTCTTACAATAAGACATTAACTCAGATTCTTTACACTTGTGGGGAGGAATTACTCATCCATATATATCAGATATGATTGTGAAAGGTCATACCCCTTCATTATTATTAGGTCATATACCTAACGATTAAGTAATCTAATAAGATAGAATCAGTATAAATTTATATAAGATATAGGCTTAGCCCACATTCTTAGACATTTTCTAAATGGTATATGTTAGGGAAGAACATACTCCTACTTCAAACAAAAGTTGACACAAAGATGTTTAGTTAGTATGGAAAAACATGTACTCAACATAATTTTCTTCCCATTACACCTTCTTGTATGTCTGGCAATGTTCCTTGATAAGATCAACTAGTGATAACCTTCATAGTAACCTCTTAAGCCAAGTCTGGGTTTGAAATAACTCTAGTGAATGATGATTATATCTAGTGGTACTTAGACATTGAAGACATGATCTTGTGTTTTAATTAAAAAATATTTTTATCCATTTGGGTATGAGAAACACACAACATTTCGAAAAATTATTAAGGTGATATGATAAGATCAAGGAGGTAGTGGAACTTCCAAAGGAATGACCTCCATAACAACTTATTGAAGGTTTTGACATCCAAAATGTGTATGTCAGGATCTCAATTATCTTAAATATGGTGTGATTACACCAATTTCATAAATACCATTTTCCCTATAAAGTTGCATTGCACTGGCCCATAACAAATTGACATGGTGTTTCTTGAAGTCTCAAAGTTTTAGTTGTACTTTTGTTCTTCCTACCACATATACAATATTTTTATAATGACCCAACACAGTCAAATTTAGTTTCCATGTCTCAGTTACTAAACCCTTGTCATAAATTCCAAGTTAAGCGTATTGTATTCAATGACATTCGTCCCAAACCATTTTTTTTATTCTACATCCATATTTGGTTCAACCTTTAAATGTCTAGATTGTCAAAGTAAGAACATAATTAACATGCACCATCATGGCGTATTCCATTTCATTAGTTACCATTCAATACATGGTTATTCAAAAAACATAATATTTTCACCTTGGCTATTAATACATGTGGAGGATTGATTGAACCTTTTGAATATGAAAAATGTGATTAGTATTTTCTTAAGCTCATCTAATCGTTGATTTGTAACTTACTGAAAGCAACAACAATTACCTCATAGTGGAAGTACCTCCTAGTTCAAATTAACATATAATTTATATAAGGAGTATTCCAAGGTGTGTATGCAAATTTAATGTGGTTCACCTCTAGTTTGTGGACCTGTCACAAGGGATTGCCCTTAAATAATTCAATTTACCTTGTCTGAATATAATTTGACTGCAAATATCTCAATGTAGATTAGTCAAATTACAATACCCTAAAGAATGGATCAAGATATGGAAATTTAAGATATTTGTGTCAAAAATGTAAAAAACTCTGAAAAACTTCAAAAAATGGCCTTAGATTGATCATTTAAAAATAGTATATATGCAATTAACTCTCACAATAACAATGAAAAAAATTCTAAAATGTTTTATGAAGCTTTATAATATATATCTAATGACGTGGTAAAAAACTCTATAAATTTTCAACTTGCTTGAGATATAGCAAAATAACTAGTCGTTTCTGAAATCGACTCTGATACTAGATGGAATGAAATTACTTGAATATAAATGCATATATGTAAGAATATAAATATATTATTAATCCACTTTAATGGGAAAACCTCCTAAGTTCTTAAGAGTAAACATAACTCACACTCTTTTTATGGGGAGGAATTACTTACCCAACTATATATATATATTATATATATAATATATAATGGTATTTGAAAGGTCGCTACTCCTTCATTATTATTAGTTTATACCTAATGACTAACTGAATAATAAATATAAGTACCTAAATGTTATTAAATCATAGTTAGCCCACACTTTAGACATATAAATGTTAACCATGTTAGTGGCCGATGATGTAATATGTTCTTTTCTTGAATATCAAAGTAATGTAGTAAACATCCAGCTTAGTGACCACTAGTATTGGAATATCATATTGGAAAATTTAAAAAATAATAATGGAGCTTAGCTCAATTTTTAGGTAAGTCATTACTAATTGTCTTGTATGAAAGACAAAAAATATCCTAGTGGTCCACTAATCTCAATTCTTTGTTATGTTGCACCAATGCAATGTAATAATATTCAACCTTAGTGGCCGCTAGGCTTCAAATATCATGTTAGGATTCGAATATCATGTTGAACTTAGCAGACACTAGGCTTAAAATATCATGTTGAATACGTGTATTCAGGAAAATTTCTAATATTTTTCTTGCCTTGGAATATTTTTTGTCTTATCTTATCTTGGAATATCAAAGTGTAGTAAACATCCAATTAGCGGGCACCAGTCTTGGAATATTGCATTGGAAAATCTAATATAATGGAGCTTAGCTCAATTTTCATATAAGTCGTTACTAATTGATTGTATGAAAGACAACAAATATCCTAGTGGCCAAATCTCAATTATTTGTTATATTAGCACCAACACAATGTAATAATCTACGATCTTAGCGGCCGCTAAGCTACACAGATGCTTTCGAAATAGAATAATTATAGCTCAGCGGTTGCTAGGCTAGGAAACATTTTTCATGATTGAATTTATAAAAAGATACATACATATACGTGTACAATCGTGTATTAATATATTTAACAAAACTCTATATATTGCCAATGATATGTAGCATATTGAAAATTAAAATTTATATAAAATATATTATTCTCTGGGTTCACATTTAATTAGAAATAAACTTCTAGTTTCGTAAAATGGAATTCAAAATAAAGAATTACATCACGTGAGGGCACAAAGCTATGTGGTTTTGTGGCATAACATAAGGTCTGCAAAAGGAAATATATATTTAAAAATATAATGATTAAAATTTATATTTAATAATATTTACGTGTATATATAATATGTTTACCTTCCATTTTACATTAAAAATAAGATTGTTAAAGACATTACATTTGACTATTTCTACATGGGATAATGTATTTAATGAAAAATATATATCAACATGGACAACCATATAAACAATGGACAGTTGAAATAGTTAGCCACTATTATTTATTTCATCTTAATAAAAATCATTAAAAGAAGTCATAATGAATACCTAAACTATACAAAATCAAATCATTATGATTTTTAAAAAAATGAATATGCAACTCGTGTTTTGCAATTGGGGATACATGCCATCACTATCGGGAACAAAATTTGCAGGAAGGAGAATGAAAAATCCACAAAAATTATTATCTTGAGAAAGACATAGAAGGGATGAAAAAGGGAACATGTTTAACAAAGATGAATACAAAAGCTACGATAGAACAAAAAATTACGTTTTCAAAAAGAATAAAAATTGTAAAGGGGATTACATTTTCTTTGGTTACGGTAGAACAAAAAATGTGGTTTTAGAAAGAGAAATGGTTTGACAAGGGGATTAAAGAGAACTATATATGAAGCAAAGGGAAATTCAGGGTTGGATTTTCGTGCAAAAAAAAACTAGGAAAAGATAGAGCGAATGAAAGTTCCCGTCATCAGCTAAAGTACACATACACTAAAATAGATGCTTTTGATAAATACAGGATAACTTATATTTTTCATTCTGACTCTAATGTTTCACATTTCAGGTTGTGCACACTCAAGCTTGCTCCCTTGGCACAATTTGGCATGGCTTACAGTTCTTCTACACCCTTGTGCACTTCTTCCTTCTTTCTCCCTTGCATTCCCCTATCTCTCTTCCATTTTCCCTTTGCACCTTCCTCCTGTGTGCACCACTTTCTTTCCTATCCTGTCATGCACTCCTTGCATGTGCACCTCTACAGACTTTCCTTCCAAATGTCTAAGTCCTTGGCATTCCTCTTGCTTCTTTACATACACTAAGCTCCTCATGCGCCCCTTCTCTTTCTGTCTGCCACATGCCCTTCCTTAGTTGAATTCTATGCCCCTACTTCCATACTTTCCTTCTACAAGTATGCCTTCTTTCCTCCATGCACATGCATTATGCACCTTCCTTCCCTCTGTTTCTCATCCTTCTACGCACCTTCCTTTTGCCTTTTATTTCCACCTTGCACCTTCTTCTATGCCAGTCACTGTGCCATGTCATTTGATAGAATTGAGTGTGCTACACGTAACTTATCAAAGCACACCAATAGGGTGCCAAATCTTGACAACCAACCAGTGTGCATGACACATGGCAGAAATGAAAAAACAAATGAATAGTTGGCTGATTTCTTCAGTCAATCCAGTGCACCACGTGTCTTGCGTGTCAGAGAACACTTGTAGACTTCTGACAACCCATATCTTCTGTTACAGAGCTCAGATTCCCATGTGCATCCTGAGACTTTTAGAAAGCTGCTGACATCAGCTACATGTTGGACTATTCAAATTCAAATTTAGGTGGGATTTGGTAGGTGAAAAATAGGGAAATGTCTTTTTGATCATCAATGCACACATCCAATCAACCTCAACCACCAGATTTCAATCAGATCTTTCCTTCTTCCTTCTTCTACATGCCAAACAGACATGGGGAAGCACATCTGATAGCCTTGCAGGTGGATTTGTAGGCATTTATCACTGGTTGTTGGTGGTTGAAGATTTGAATCCAAGTTTCCCTCTCTTTCTCCTTCTCTTCTCTCCTTCTTCTATAAATAGTAGAGTTCTGCTTTGTAAAAAGGATCCCTCTTGATTGTAATGACACCATGCCAAAATGGTGGCCGACTTCCCATGGGTCTCAAACCTTGGCATGGTCTCTTCAATGTATTCTCACCTCCTACCATGAATGTAAATGATTGTGCATCCCTTAAGCAATAAAATCATGTTTTGTGGAACTCTTGTCTTCCCTCTCTCATTTTCATTGCATCTCACCTCTCTGTTTGCATTTTTTGGCATGTTGTGCGTACCCTTGTGTTCGTAGTCCCCACGTTCATGTGTTGCACGTGCACTGGAAGGCTGAGCCACATGTTGATCTATGGCACATGCGTCATCCACCCTCTTCTCCCGCACGTGCCTTCTCTATTTCCTTTACCACTCATGGAGAGAGATCAACCCTTTCCTTCTGGTGCTATCACCTTCCTTAGCTTAGGATTTCCCCTTTCTACACATCCTTCTATCCCTGGTCCCTTGGCATGTTTAGTCTAGGATTTTCTTTCAGCATTAGGAGTAGCAGTAGCATTAGAGGTAGGTAGAGGAACCAGCCTTCTCTAGAGATCCATCCCAAGTGCATAAGGTCCCAAAAATTGGGAATGGTTCCATTGTTGTCTCAAACACTCAGTTCTTCCAGATCTGAGACATGGGTGCAATTTAATGACCAATAATTTTTGGCATGCCCAATGGGACAAGAGTGAAGAGCTTTACATCTTCATCTCAGCAAGTTTGATGTGTTTTGTTGAGATCCAACCTTTGGAGGCATTTTTCAACACATCTGGCGACTCCACTGATCCAAACACACCCATTTTCTCATTCACAGACCAGTCTCCCATCCTCCTTTCATTCATTTTTCCTTCTTCCATCGTTCCACCTTCCTCTTTTGAAGTTGTGCAATCATGACTTCTTTCCCTTCATGGAATTCTCATTTGTAGCAGTAGAACTATTTTTCTCCATCCCCACAGTTCCAAAATCCTCCTCCAAATCAGTTTTATAAGCCCCATTATCCTGAAAATGCATATAACCCACTTTTTTCTAACCAAAATGTTTATGAAGAACAGGTTTATGCAGATGATGGTGGAAACTCCATGGCCAAAGCTGATTTTGAGAGGCAGGTGCAAAAGATGGAGATGGACATGATGCAACTCAGAGTCAAGTGCTCCATAAAGGCAGCTAAAGTTGGCTACAAGGTCCCTTGTCCATGGGTCGGCCCTGTACCAGGATGGTTTAGCACCCAACAGAAGCTACACTTTATCACTGAGATGCTGCCCCAATTACGAAGTGGGTGGAATAAATGGAGGCTCAAAAATCTAGTGCGCAGACAACCCTATGTCAATGGGGCAACCCTGCACTACCATCTTACAACCCTCCCACTCCTCCACCCAACTTACATCATCTCATCCCGTTGCACATGTTCCCATATTCTTGCGCACTACCCCCATTGAGAATTCCCCTCCTCCATCCTCTCACCTTCATTTCTCTTCCATCCCCCTCCTTGTGCACCCACTCCACTCCTCTTCACATACGCACCTTCCATGCCTTCTACACCCATCCTCCCATCCTTCTTCCAAGTCCCCTCTGCCTAACTGTACCATAAATGAACAACCCCCTGCCAATGCACCTTTCCCAACCAACATCATCATGTTCGATGACTGCACAGAATAATTGAAGAATGGCATGACTCATGTGACTCTGACTGGGAAGAGGAAATCATACGGGTGCCTATTCCAGAAGAAAATAGTTAGTCCCAAAGGGCGCACTTCCTGAAGGAGACTGAGTTGATTTTAGACCTAGAACCATGTGCACCCTAGCTTTACACGACTCATCCTATAAGCACTCCCCTTCAGAAGGAGAGTCTATAAGAAAATCCCATCTATGGGATTGAGCTTCAAAGTAATGGGAAAATCACAAGGATCAGACCATGCCCAATCAGATATCTGGCTAGTCTAGAGCCAAAGACAGAGTTTCCACCGGTCATGCTCACTTCAGAGCATGAGGTAGAGCTTCAGCACACCAAAGGTCAGCAACAACGCCTCCCAGATCCAAGCGCAGAACAACTTCAGGAGGTATATATTCTATTTGTTGATACTTTGAGGAGGGTGAAACACCATCTGCAAGTCAGTTTTTCACTCTTGTTTTCAGACCATGTTCAATGCCAAATCAATTACATGGTCACAATTTGTGAGGAAGGGAAGCTACTTCTCCCTGCCTGTTGTAGGTTTTACTTGAGTGCCCTTTGCCTCTGGTTAGAGTAGGATAGAATAGGTTTGCTTTCAGTAGCACAAGTGTTCATGCACACTCTACATGTTCCCTTTGGGACATGTATGATTTTAAGTTTTGTACATAGTTTTTTTATTCTATTTTGGCATGCCCCCTTTAGTGCCTTTCCTTTCCTATTGTGCACCCACGCCCCCTTTTTGTTGCTTCCTAGGGATGGCAATTCAATTTTGATAGAGGAAGTTCCAACAGTCAATGCATATCTTTCACTCTCATCAATCCAATTCAGAATATCTTCATATGAGAGTAGCAATTCAGTTCAGAGTTCAGACAGAGCTTCAAGTGACTTCAGGGATGTTCTTCAAGTTACAGATCAGATCTTCAAGTTTAGCACTTGACTCCATGCCCAATGGACTTCTAAGGCTACTGGTCTCTTCATCTAGTAGGAAGATGGCCCCCAAAAGTCACCAAAACTGTTATCCAAATAACTCTCCTAGTTATTTGGATAACTTATATTTTTCATTCTGACTCTGATGTTTCACATTTCAGGTTGCACACTCAAGCTTGTTCCCTTGGCACAATTTACTTGGTTGCAGTTCCTCTATGTGCCCTTGTGCCCTTCTTCTTTCTCCCTCTACATTCTTCTATCTCCTTCCATTTTCCCCTTTGCACCTTCCTCTTGCACACCCACTTTCTTCTCCTATCCTGTCATGCACTCCTTGCATGCACCTCTGCAAACTTTCCTTCCAAAATGGCTAAGTCCCTGCATTCCTCTTGCACACTTGCATACACTTTTCTTGCATGTCATGCACCTTTCTTTCTCTTTCTGCACGTCCCTTCCTTAGTTGAATGCTTGCGGCCCTCCCCATACTTGTCTTCTACAAGTATGCCTTCTTTCCTCATGTGTTACGTGCACACCTTGCACCTGTTTCCCCTCTCACACGCCCTTTGCACTTTTTCTTCCACACCTTGCACCTTCTTCTGCACCAGTCACTGTGCCAGGCCATCTTCCAACATGCTTGAGTGTGCTACATGTAACCTATCAAAGTGCAATAGGGCACTGAAATCCTGACAACCAACCAGTGCATGACACATGGTAGAAAAGACAAAACAAATGAATACAGTTTGGCTGATTTCTTCAGTCAATCCACACGTGCCACATGTTTTACATGCCCAGATGGCTCTGACATCTTCTGACAACCATATCTTCTGCTACAGAGCTCAGATCAGTGTGCCCTAGACTTTTCAAGAGCTGCTGACACAAGCTACATGTTGGACTATTCAAATTCAAATTTAGGTGGGATTTGGTAGGTGGAAAATAGGGAAATGTCTCTCATGATCATCAATGCACACATCTAATCAACCTCAACCACCAGATTTCAATCAGATCTTTCCTTCTTCCTTCTTCTACATGCCAAAAAGACATGGGGAAGTGCATCTGACAGCCTTGTAGGTGGATTTTTAGGCATTTATCACTTTTTGTTGGTGGTTGAAGATTTGAATCCAAGTTTCCCTCTCTTTCTTATTCTCTTCTCTCCTTCTTCTTCTTCTATAAATAGCAGAGTTCTACTTTGTAAAAAGGATCCCTCTTTGTTGTAACGACACCATGCCAAAATGGTGGCCAACTTCCCATGGGTCTCAGACCTTGGCATGGTCTCTGTAATGTATTCTCACCTCCTACCATGAATGTAAATGATTGTGCATCCCTTAAGCAATAAAATCATGTTTTGTGGAACTCTTGTCTTCCCTCTCTCATTTTCATTACATCTCACCTCTCTGTTTATGTTTTCTGGCATGTTGTGTGTACTCATGTGCTTGCAGTCCCCATGTTCATGTGTTGCACACACTGGAAGGCCAAGCCCACATGTTGATCTGTGGCATGCGTCATCTGCCCTCTTCTCCCATGCCCTCTCTATTTCCTTCACCACTCGTGGAGAGAGATCGACCCTTTCCTTTCTAGTGCTATCACCTTCCTTAGCTTAGGATTTCCCCTTTCTGCACATCCTTCTATCCCTGGTCCCTTGGCATGTTTAGTCTAGGATTTTCTTTCAGCATTAGGAGTAGCAATAGCATTAGAGGTAGGTAGAGGAATTTTAATTTCCCCCTCGTTAATTGAAAGTGCAAGATATTGAGATTTAAAATAATCACATTTAATGCGAGGGATTTTGCAATTTGAAATTTTAATTTATCCCTCATTAATATTCACATTTAATGCGAGGGATTGCGAGGGATAGGGGAAACCAAATTTAGAATTTTTTCTTTTGAAATGAGTGGGATAATGAAAAATATTTCTTTTTGAAGTCGCGGGACATTGACAAATATTAATATAAGTATAATAAAAAATATATTATAGGAAAATAGAAGTAAAATTTCTAAGCATAGTTTTAAAGTGTAATAGAGTAAAATACACACATTTATTATTAATTTTTATCAAATTTGAATCTGATATTTTTAGATATAGTGCGTGCTAATTTAAAATAATTATTCAAATAAAAAGTGCCACATGGATAGGTAGGCAACAATATAATTCACACATTTATTAAAAAAAAAATTATTTTAAAAAACACTTATAAAATCTGCCATATTATTATGTAAATGAAACCCACTAAAATGTTAACACGTGGCATGAAATTTCTAATATCTCATGTTTGTCAATATTTTGGTGTTAGTAACATTTTACACTAGCAGAACTAAAACATAATTTTCCACTTCACATATATTTAAAATCAACTTATATATAGGAATGAACTCAGCGACTGCTAAGCTCCATTACTATGATTTATTATTCCAACATCGGATTTAAAATAATAAATCCTTAGGTTTTAGTGGCCACTAAGTTATTCCTTTCAATAGGTGTTAATGAAAAACTCTATATATACTATGTTGTCCATTTATTTGTTGAGGAGAATCCTAGCAGCCAATAGCCTCTATAATTCATAGGATTCCTTTCCAGAAATGTTAAAAACTATTTGTACAACTTTGGATCTCTAGTATTTTTCATTAATTATAATCGTATCATATTAGCTATACAATCCCTAGTGCAGCCAAGTGTTGCACTACATATCCTCGAGAGGGATCAATACTTATATATTTATCATAAGATATATTGTGTTTAACACATAATTCATACTAGTTCATATCTAGGAAAATGTTGAGCGACCGCTAGGCTCCATTACTTGCGTTAGATAAAAAAAAAATTCGTATCAAATAAAAATGTTTGTCAACCACTAAGCTCCATTACTTGTGCTAGATTAAAAATCGGTTCGTATCAAAGAAAATGCTTAACGACCACTAAGCTCCATTACTTTCATTAGATCAAAAATCAATTCATATCAAAGAAAATTATTAGCAACTGCTAAGATCTAATAATTACTTAAAGGAATGGTTTGGTGGCCACCAAGCTAAACAATTTATTATTTTGAAAAATATCGATTGAATAACAAATCATCGTAATATATATTAGTGGTCGCTACATATTTCCCTTTATATTTTTTATGAGAAATATGTGTGTAATGGAAATTTTTTTGAAAAGAGCCAATAATACGCCTCTGATTCCAAGCCACGCAGAATCTTTATAGGGTGCACTAGCATGGACATGTGGAGATCAAATCTTAAGACCTAGACACTAAATCAAGAAAATGTACCTAAAGGACATTGGCTTCCTTTTTATTTATAGAAATTAATCACTAATTCAGTGCAAGACTTGAAAATTTCCACTCTCCTTCCTAATTCCATGAAATTAAACCTGTCCATCCAGTCCACTTGGTGAGCTATTTAGATAAGAATAAGGACCATGAAGCAAAACATGTTTGCTCAACATCCGTCTCCATACCCACTTTTTGGTTAGGGTGAATCCATTTTCGACCATAACCACATGTCCTTACATTTATTAGGATTAATGATCAGGATGTGCTCAATAAACTTAGAAGCTATTTCCAAAACATTTACGCTAGCATGACTAGATAGTTACATATATTTCTCTCCTAAAATATTTTCAATGTTTGTCATAGATTATTAAAAATCAATAGGAAAATATTAAACTTAATTTATGCTTCTAAATACTAGAATAAAATTCCATCTCGCAATCTAAACCAAAAAATAGAAGCAGTAGAAGCATGGGTGAATCCATTTCCCAAAAAAATCATAAGGAAAAATCTGAAAATAGAAATCATGTCCAACACATTAAATAGGCCCCCTACACTTGGGCACACGTGAGAACAAATCATTAATCATTAAATGGAAGAACAAGTGACATTAATGATACAATTTGATCCAATATTTTGCATTTAACCATTTCCAATCCATTAAGGACATTATGATTAATATTAATTAATACCCTCATGGAAAATATGATTTATTCCACAATTCCGCATGAATAATATTTAACACAAACATTGGGGAATAAAATAATTAAATAATGCAAAACACATCATTGTATGTTGAAGAATCGTCCGATCTATGTGTATCAATGATGTGGATGTTGAAGTAAAATGATCTACCTGATCACCTTTCTTAATGTATTAAAATAATTTAATATCCAACATCTAATCACATAACCATGGTCATAACCGTATTCATAAATCAAAGCACGCTAATAACATAAATGTAGTCATAAATCTAAGCATGTTCATCAACATGGCCAAAAGAATATGGATTTCCAGATACTAGGTTCTCATGAACATGACATCATGAAAAATATCGACTGGTTAATCCTTTTCTTCATGATGTAGGGAATGAGTGATCCTTCAAATCATGATCATATCCTTCATTACTCTGCTAGAGATAAAACACTTGGTTGTGGATTAGAAGTAATGGCTTCGCAAACACTAAGCTCTATTACTTATTAGAAGGAATGGCTGTTGCAACTTAGACCTTCCCACAACACCCACAATGCTTATGAGTTTTTTTCCAAACCGATATTTTCTGAAAATTTACAAAAGATTTTCATAATCTAAATTTGTTTAATAGTAACATATTGTTCTAGTGACTCTGTATGCATATTGTTCTATGACCCTTGCAATAGCTTATTCAAATAATGTTTAAGATGCATAAATTTCCTCATTTAAATAGTCCAATGTATGCAATCCATTGATGTACATGATATTTTTTGTATATAGTTCAATTTCTACATACCAAAAATCACTCTTAGCCAATGAGCCCTTGATCTTTTCTCGTCTATGGATTTTTTTATCGAATTATAAAACATTCAAATGCTCCTTTTAATTTCCTTTTCCTTGTCTCATGGATTCCGTGACATTGAATTGGTGTCATGGGAGGTGTTTCTATCTTTTACGTGGGGCCATTTTAACTAAATTTTAGAATTATTTTATGCTCCCAAAATATCTCGGTGATTGATCAATTCAATATAATGATAGGTAAGGTGATAACTAGCCTATTTTTTCTAAAATTATCGTTATGTTGCATCAACACAATAAAATAAATATTGAGCTTAGTTGTTTTTCTTAGAATATTTTGTTGGAATATGAAAATCTTGACCTTCAAGTGAGCTTAGGTGGGGATTAAGTATGGTCATAATGGTGAGGTGAATGGTTGTCTACATTTTATTAAATTTGAGACTCAGAACTATCTGAAAGACTATTCACCAAAGATATCCAAATAAGTCATGCTCCCATAGTACTTCTGGCCACTAGGGATTCCTATTTCCACGCTTCTAGGGAGCTTGATTCTCAACACTTTTCCCTTATTTCGTCATTGGCCAACACTGAATTCCAGACAAAGTTATAGATGAATTATGATGTTATTCCTAAACTGCCATGTGAAAATTAAATCCTTTGGGTATTTCAATTCCATTTTAGTTCCCTCAATGCATTTTATGTCATCTTTTGTAAACTGTCATGGGTGGTGCATTGTGGCATGGAATTGATCATAGTAGCTTCAAACTCAACATGTCCAATGTTATTTGTGGCCATGGATATCACTTTGGCCTTGTGACAAAAAGAAAAAAACGAGGTTGAGTCAAACACCTAGCTTTAATTGTTGCCAATTCCCTCAATCAAACAGGCCTGGGGGGTGTGCAATATGGCTTGAACCATATGTTGTGGCAAACAACAAACTCTCCATGCTAATGTTTTTCATGATGGCTACACTTTGGCCTTGTGATAGGAGGACCAAAATGAAGCTTTATGGTAAACCTGCTTATTTTTTCCCAATTCCCTTTCAATCAAACTATGGGGTGTACTGTGGCTAGGGGGGTGCATTATGGCATGATACCACCAGAGAATCAAATGCCAATGTTGATGTGGCCATGGTTATTACTTTGGCCTTCATGACAGGAGGCCTAAAGGAGGTTGGTTCGAACACCTAATCTATATTTGTTCCCAATTCCCAAAATCTGTCTCACGCACATGGGGGTACTCTATGGTTGGGGGTGAATTGACGCATTAGGACCACCAACTCAACATGCCAATGTTTTTCATGGCCATGGGTATCACTTTCGACTTCTGACAAGGATGTCCAAAAGGATTTGGGTAAAACACCTAGATATATTTGTTCAATTCCATAAATCCATCTCCTCCCCTATAATTTTCAAAATTTCTTTTATCAAAAACCACAGTATGATTTAAAGTATCAAGAAATGTGGGAGAGTGAGGGGATGGGGCACTTGGCTTCTATGATATACATTATTTTTTTTCGGATCCCTTTGTGCATGCACTTATTCAATGGTAAATCCATGTTTTCTTCTGGTCATGACTCGCCATTTCATCTATTCCTGCATGCATTTGATGATGTCCTAGTGTGTAACCACATAGACAAATATTAACAATAGGAAATTTGAATTGGATGGTAACTTCCAACATCCTTCCTAGTCAACATATACTTCCTTTATAGGCTGCCTTATAACTTTTATTTTTTTTATTCTATGTTTTTCTATGTACCAACCAAACTACGTTAAAAGAGATGTATGGTCAAACTCATCTTTAGTTTCAAGTTCTACTCCAATTCCCCATCCCTTCTTCGGTGATTGATCATAAATTATATTGGTATGAAAGGTAATTAATAGCCTAAATGTCACTAATATTTTTCCTTCTTCTTCAACACTCACCTTACTTTGTAATATTTTAGAATTGGCATGAAATATTGTTACAAGAGAGATCCTAATAAGTTTCTAAAAATGCAACTGATTGGGTCTTTCAATTTTTTTTTAGTGCTAGACAGGAATTTGATCTCATTTTTTTTAAAAATAGGCATCAAGGGAACATTGTGGTATGGAATTGATCATATAGCACCAAAAAACTCAGCACACCAATTTTGTTCATTTGAACATGGCTATCACTTTCTCCTTGACATGAGGACCATAAGGAGGTTGGGTCAAACACCTAGCTATATTTGTTCCCAATTCCCTAAATTGGTCTCCTCCCATGAATAACTTTTGAATGTCTTTTCTCACAACAATAACCCTTTTTAAAGAAAGAAGATGTGGGGGATTGAAGGGACGGGCACTAGGTTCTGAAATTTACCTTATTTTTTGTGTAGGCCCCTTTGTGCATACTTTACAATGGTAAATCCATGCTTTCTTTGATCTCATGACTCACCCTTTCACCCACTTTTTTCCGGTCCGGTGTGTGAACCACATAAAAAATATGAGAATGGGAAATGGGAATGAGATGCTTCCAACTTCCATAGACTTCATTCTAGGTCAACTTGGAATCCAATTTTTTTCAATTTCACTTCACCTTATGCAATGTTACTATCTCAAATTTAAAGACTGTCTCATCTAATTTTCTGCTTTATTAAGCCATACAAAATAAATTCAAATTCATGTTCAATTAGACTCTCCCATTTTCGTTGTGCATGTCAAAAATTCAATTACATTTTTAAACAATTGTTAATTTTTTTCCAATTCCAAATCATTAGGGAGAATGTTTTTCTTTTTGGCGGGGGGGGGTGCTTATGATTCTAACAATTTTTTGTCGTTGTTGTACCAAAAGGACAAAGGTTCATAAAATCTATGAGGGGTTTTATTGTTCCACATATGGAATTTGTTATGGCCTCCACCTAAATTATTTGCACATGTGAATGGTTAATGATTCCTTTGGCCTTGTGACATTTAAAAGCATTTTTAGTGGACGATAACACCTACCTGTATTTTTTCCCAATTCCCTAAATCTGTCTCAAGTGTTTGGAGTGCACATGGCTAGGGGTGATTCATTTTGCTATTGTTTAGTAACGCCAATGTTTTTTCGTGGCCATGGCTATCACTTTGGCCTTATGACAGACATGACTAGAAGAAGGCTGGTTAAACACCTTTTATTTATTCCCAATTCCCTAAATCCATCTCATGGTTGTGGGTTTAAAATGTGTGGCCAAAATCATATGTTTTTTGTGGCATGGGGTAGACAAAAGAAGCTTTAGTTCAAAACCTAGCTATGGGGGTATTACACTGCTTCGGATGCATTTTGGTTTGGGGCTGTGCTTGTGGCATGGCAATACCATAACCAAATGTTAGAATGGCCATGGATATCACTTTGGCCAATTGTTCATGGCCCTGGATCACTTTTACAATTTCCAATTTCCACCAGAAGAGGATAACAATTTCAAATAAAGGTTAAAAACCTTAACCTATATTTGGTTGACTTGGTTCAGATAGAAATTGGTGAAGAAAGGAGAGAGAGGAGAGGAAATTTAAACTATTTTCTCTCTTTTATGTCAATTGATTTGGTTTTTCCCTTAATTATTTATATTGAATGCATCTATGATTCATTTTATTTGGTTGTATCTCTTTCTGGTCTGATATTTTTCATGTACTACATGTTAAGAGTTTTTTTCATCCTCCTATCATATTTGTTTTAGGCTATATTTTTGAATTAGGTGTATATGTAGATTCTTGTACTAAAATCCTCATCTCATATGCCTCACAATGTTTTTTATCTACTCTATTTTAGGTTAAAGTTTTGGTTTATGAGAATAAGTAGATTGTTGTATTATTATTATTTTTCTTATCAATATTTTTGATTAACTATTTCAACTTATCTCAGTGTATCTGAAACTTGGGAATATTATATGAAATTTTAGGGGTTAATATGGTATTAAGGCAACCTTCCATATGTTTCAGTGAGATTTTGACATGAAGATTGTTGTTTTCCATGGTGGTTGATGTCATTGGTTGATGGTGGTGCAGGTACTAGATTTTAATCCAAGACAACGTATTTAATTGGGCACTTCAGTATGCAAATAAAATGGTACCTTGTGACTGCACCATTTATACCATAGTCATGTTTTCCTACTTTTTGCAATGCTTTCCTTTGCTTGTGTGTGACACATCATTTGTGTTATTGTGAACTACATCTATCATCATAGAATTCAGAGAATGATTAGATATAATTTGAGTTCTTAGGCATGGGAAGTTATTTGTTCTCCAAACCAATGTGTTATATGAAGGGAAAGGAGACATGGAGTAGTGTAATATATACCTTTGGTTTGACCCTATAAAATATTTCCATTTTTACCATGTTCTCTGGAACATGCATCATTGATTTGGATTATGTAAGTATAGTTCATTGATTTGGATTTCAGATTATTTGAAAATGATATTCCAATCAAATTCTTCGAGAACATGAAGGGCCTGGTAGTTAGATATCAATTGAATCAAATCATGAAGATATACTCAACTTATACAAGGCTAAAGATTGGGATACAAGAGGGGGACTTGAGAAAACAAAATTGGAGCAAAGCATTATTCCACAATGAAGGGTGTGATGGAAATGTGGTCATTCATAGTGTCCAACACTAGGAAAAAGGTGGTGGAATTTCGTGACTCACAAAGAATACAATTATGGCACAATGTGTCTTTTGATTGATGTAAACCATACAATATTGTTTCAATGTATCTCCAAGGGCATTTGACTAATTTTGTTTCTCAGAAGAATTTTACTTGTATTGTGTTAAGGATTAATTTATTTTATTCCTAATGGAAGTAAGTGACTTATCATTTATATGGAGAATGGAAAAATTTACAAGCATAAATTCTACTTTCTTTCACAATAATTGAATTTTTGATATACATAGCTCCCAATGATGTTGTCACCTTTTAATGATAAATCTGAGATATAATTTATAATAATAAGCAGTAGTAAACTTAAGGTCAAGTACAATATAAGATAATAAGACTTGAGTTGTTTCAATGCTATGACTGAGATAAGAAAACTAAAAAACAAAATTACTTTACTACCTATCTTCAAAATTTTAAATTTAACCCAAAAATTGACCAACTACCAATATTTTGCTTCAATAATTTCACTATTATAATATCAAACAAAAAAGGTCATATTTTGAGATAATCATAACAAATGTGAGCACTTAATTTTATTGTAATCTTGACCAAAATCAAATTAATAATTAGCATTTGATTAAAATTTCAAAGCCAATACAATATCAAGGATGTGCACATAATGACTCCAACATTGAAAGTGTGAGTCACTCACACTTTTAAAGTGAGGAGACTCGTACTTTGAAAGTGTGATACTTTTAAAGTGTTCAAAAGTGTGAGGCTCAAAATTTCCTCACACTTTGGAAGTGAAATCCTTGCACTTTGAAAGTGCGAGGCTTGAACAATGAAAGTGCGAACCTATCACATTTTGAAGTGTGAGACTCACACATTAAACTTGGTTTTGTAGGAATTTATTGTTATTTTTTATTTTAGTTTTAATCCAACAGGCTCATGCCTTATAATAGTTAGCGGTTGCTAACCTTACATTGAGGCTTGTTCTTTCAAAGTGTGAGGAAAGTGTGAGCATCAACTTTTCAAATTGTGAGGCTTGCACTTTGAACTTGATTTTGCACAGGAATTTATTAAGTTAATTTATTTTTATTAATACAATGGGCTCATGCCTAATAATAGTTAGTGGCCGCTAACCTTACATACTCCCAACATGAAAATATAAAAAACAACAAAATTGGAATCCAATAATAGCGAAATTGGAATCCAATAATAGTGAAATTGGGATCCAATAATAGTGATATTGGAATCCAATAATAACGAAATTGGAATCCAATAATAGTGAAATTGGAACTCCAATAAGTCCAATAATGACAATATTGGAATCCAATATTACTACTAATGGAATCCAATAATAGTAATAATGGAATCTAGTATAAACAAAAATGGAATCCAATATATGAAAAAAATAGAGATATATTTCTTCCAAAACTTATGATACTAGAGTCTAGATTCACTGGAATATGTCCAAATTTACTAAAATCAAGCCTTATTCTCCCCTGAGAATTAACTTGCCTGAGGACTACTCCATCATTATGACTAGTTTTGAGCTTTAGGTCTATGTTTCCTCTCTATTTTTAAGCCTTCACACATGCATTAAACCATAAAATACAATTCAACGAATTCTACTCTATCCACTTCTTGAGCTCTATCATAAAACCCTACTCCTTGACTGCATTTTCAAACTCCTTGCCCTAAAAAACCTTTTATTTCCCTTACACCATGTCCAACCCTTATTTAGTCTTATATTTACCCTATTACTAAGTTTCATCAAATGTCATAGGTTAACTTTTGAGGTATACTCATCTCTTGTTTTCAAACCCTCAAAATTGGACTTACAATTTTTCCATGACTGTTAGCTAGGAATACAAAATAGTTACCCTTCAATACTTTCACAAATATTATACATCATTTAGATACTTAGTCTTAGCTTATTCCACCCTACTACACTAATTTTGTATGAGTTTTTCACTTCCAACTAGGCTAACTAATACAACTAGCTCCAAAAATGGGTGTATAAGATAATTTGTACGAGTTTTCTTGTTTCCATCCCTCAAACCTCAATTATTGAACTTGAAACTTATCCAACACCATATTTCAACACCAATATAACTACCCTCAAATATTTAGAATTTTCCCACTGTGAAAAATAGAGTTAGGTCTTTTTTTTCTTGCTCTACCCTAACTCAAGGTTTCTCATACCTGAGATCTCTCCTATTGGATTTAATTTTTGTTTTCTTGGGTTCTCAAACTCTGTTAAGGCTCAAATATCTTCTAAAAAACGTTTCCCACCTCCTCTAATGACTCCAAAGTGTATTCCTTATTAAATTTACTTTAAAATCATCAAAATACCACATATAGTCTTGTAAGGATTGAGTTTTCTAAGTTATTAGGATTTTATAAATTTTACCAATGAGGACTCTAATACACTCCTTATAAGAATGCATTGACACATATTTCTAAGTCATACATTCATCTAGATATTTAAAGAGTTATATCAAGCATATTTAATCATCATTCACATAAGAAACAACACAATAAGTTCTTACCTATAAGCTTCCACTACCTTGTGTTTTCACTTGTTCATGGCTTAAAAGAATTCATCCCTATGACCATTAATTCCTCACACCATTCCAACCATGTAATTATCAAAATGTATTCAACACAACACAATTCAATCTCTTTATTTATATAATATATATATTGTCTTCATATTTATAAGGCTTATCTTGAGAAATTACGCATATCAATATCTTTATTGATACATCTTTGAATTCCTTGAGCCTATAAGGCTCTTCTACCTCTCTTCTTACCCTACTAATTGACCTGTTTTTATTCCTAAAAATGAATCCTTTCTTATTCCATTCGAATATATCCTCATATACACTAATATGGAAGAGTTAAATGATTCATAACCACCTAACTATAGTGAACTTCCAACTACAACCTCACTTGAGTGGGTTAAGGTGTTGTATTACAAGTTATTTGTGTCTCTTTTACATCATTTGCACATCCTCCTCCTAATAACATCACTAACCTTATACTTACTAATGATACCTAATAAATTCAAATATTTAAACTTGTTCTTTTGGAGGGAAACCACACTAGACCTTATTGCATGCTCAAGAGGGCCCCATTGAGTGGGAATCTATGCTAAAACACCAAAAATTACCCCTAAATAATTCTTCATGAAGATTTACAACAAAATTTGTAATTCTCAGTAGATGCTCCTATATCATACTCCCTAGGTGGGAGAATTTGAATTCAATTTCAAAGTATGTTCTTCTTCCTCTTCTTCCACTTGTTTAACATCTTTGAAATTCTTCTTCTTTTTAAAATGATCTCTGCTCATCATGCTTGCATTGTTATTCATATCTTTCTTTCATCTTCTTCTCCATATATTTTTTCCTCCAAAATGAGGGTGTCTTCTTACATTATCTTTATTTGAGCTCTCTTAAGATCTTCTTCTTTAATAACCTTCACATTTTCAACTATCGCACCTGTATAAATATAATCCCACAAAAAATTAGATTAAAAAATATGGATACCCTCGAGTATCTTCAAGTGCCTTTTTGAATCTCTTTTTATTGCTCCAACTTGTAATATACCTTAAAAACTATTTTTCCTTAATTATTGTATTTATTTTCACATTCTTCATCCTCATGAGATTTATCTCATCTTAAAAATAAAATAATTCTTCACCTTCATCTACATACCCTTTAGGAGAGGCTAGGAATCTCTCTATGACCTCCCCTTCATCAAAATGCTTATCCTCTACAAGTGTAACCTCTTTGACTACCTCCTCTCCTTGTTCATATACTTGCTTCTTCATTTTTCTTTAGCCTTCTTTCTAACCACTATTCCAACTCCTTAGTTTGCTTCGTATCTCATTCTTTCCATAAAAATCTCTCTCTCTCTCTCTCTCTCTCTCTCTCTCTCTCTCTCTCTCTCTCTCTCTCTCTCTCTCTCTCTCTCTCTCTCTCTCTCTCTCTCATAGTAACTTGACCAATCCCTTTACCATATCTACTCTTTTTTCCTCCACTTTACTCTCTCTACCAATATTATTCCATATTACTTGTGTCTCGCCTAGGTTCTTTCTCTTTCTCTTACATTCTTCTTAAGGATTCTTTCCACTCCTCTTTTCCTTTTCTCTCTTACTTTTCTCTTTTCATATCTTCTCCAAGAATTCACTTGTCACATTTCAACATACACTTGTACAAATTCTTGTTAGGATGAACAAATTTCACTCCTAGATCTACCTACTATGATACCAATTGATGTAGAGAACTCTAGATTTCGACTCTTTGGTTGATGTTTCGAACCATCATCCATGTACTCTTATTTTTGAAACTCAATTTTTAGAACCTAACTTTTTGTTTGAGTTCTTATTCTCTTCCCTCATAATTCCTTAACAATTCTAGGATTGATTAATGGTCAATATTTTCCACATGGAATCCTTGAATCACTTTCACATAACATACATGACCTTATTACCTCCCCACTTATGACTGAGATCTTATGGATAAAAAATATTTCTTACCAAGATCTTGTCCTCCCTTTAAACTAACACCCTCTACCTAGAATCATAAACTATCCATGTTCCTTGGTTTAATACTTAAGGTCTTAGTTTTCATTTCTATGTTAGACCTTACATGAACACACACAAATCATTATATTATTGAGACCCCACACCTTCATGAATTACCCAAATAGAGATTATTGAATGGTTCTATGACCCTTAGACTGTTGAATCATATTGTACAATGATAAATTTAGAAAATAACTTCTTCTCATAATAAATTCTTCTACTTTCAACCATTACCATTTTTTCCCCTAGTATACTTCATCACTACAGGGTTGCTTAACCACTTAACCCCCTAAATGACAATTGGTGTACTCACTGATACTCTTTATTTTCAACGTGTCAATATTGTGCTCATTAATATAATACTTGCTAATGTATTCAATCATCATGTATAACCCTAATTTAAGAATGAACTTATGGACTGGTTCACTTGTATATAACATACAAAGTCTTGACCATGCAATCATTTGTGATTATGACTCTATTAATAGTAAATGTTACAAAACATGCCTTACTCTACCCTGATAATTAACTTACATGATGAATTCTCCACCATTATGAATGGTTTTTATATTTAGTTATATGTTTCCTCTCTATGTTTAAGCCTTCGCACAAACATTAAACCATAAAATGCAATTCAATGAATTCTACATTGTCCACTTCTCGAGTTCTATCATAAACCCCTTTTCCTTTATTACGTTTTCAAACTCCTTTCCCTAAAAACATTTTATTTCTCCCTTACACCATGTCCACAACTTATTTAGTCTTCTATTCACCCTATTACTAAGTTTCATCAGATGTCATAGGTTAAATTTTGAGGTATAGTCATCTCTTTTCTTAAAACCCTCAAAACTAAACTCTTACAATTTTACTATGACTATTAGCTAGGACTGAAAAATAGTTATCCTTCAAAACTTCTATAGAGATTGTAAATATTTTAGATACTTAGTATTACCTTATTCCACACCGCTACACTAATTTTATGTGTTTTTCCACTTCCTACTAGGCCAACTACTACAACTAACTCCAAAACTAGGTGTATAAGACAATTTGTCTAATTTTTTTTTTTTCATCCCTTAAATATCAATTATTCATCTTGAAACTTATGAAACACCATATCTTAACACCAATTTAGCTACCCTCAAATATTTAGAATTTTCCCATTTTGAAAAAATGGATTTGTATTTTTTTCTTGCTCTACACTAACTCAAGGTTTCTCAGACCTGAGAGCTCTCCTATTGGATTTGTTTTTGTTTTATTGGGTTTTCAAACTTTGTTAAGGATCAAATATATTCTACAACATAAATTCTAATTCCTCTAAAGACTCTAAAGTGTATTCCTTGTCAAATTACTTAAAACTCTTCACAATACCACTTATAGTCTCGTAAGGACTGAGTTTTTTTTTTTTTTTTTTTTGGTTTTTAGAACTTTTACTGATCCAAAAATGGATCATTAAAGACCCAATTCTATGTATTCTCCAAATTGATACTTGCAGTGAATATTATTGATATGTTATTAATATAGGAAAATGGTCAAGTCAGGATGTTGGTGATCCGGACACCTTCGAATGACATGATAAGACCATTTTTCTGCATCTTCCAGATGCATGATGCATCTCTAGATTCTTGATGCCCCTCTAGATTCCTTTTCCAGATACCTGATGCCTCCTCTAGAAACCTCCTTTAGATGTAACTTTAAGATGTGTGATGCCTTCTCCTGATGCCTCATATAGATGCCTAACACCCCTCTAGGCACTGAAATGGGAATATGAGCAATTGAAAATGCTTAGAATTCCCAGTTAGGTTCACCTTCCTAGATCGGTTTGTTTTTCCTTCCCCTCCATTTGTGAGAAAAACAAATTTAAATAAAATTTCAATTCTTCATTCAAGCAAGTTATTTTGGAGGGAATTCAAGTGTGAGAAAAAGAGATAAGTTTGAGTTATTTTATTGTTTTGTTCATTTAGAGCTGAGTTCTTAAGTCTTGAGAGTCGTAAGTAAGAAAATACAATTAGAAGGAGATTGAATCCTTCTTGAAGGAAAATTTTGGCAGGAACTTTGTATTTTGGAGAGTTACATAGTGAAAGGGAAGCAATTTACTTACCCAGCTAGAGTTTTTACCACATTGGGTTTCTCTAGGATAAATATTATGTCTTATTTGCCTATTATATCTCATATTTTAGTATTCTGTGAATTTTTAATGCACATTACATTGGTGAAAAATAACTTGGTCGATTGGTCGTTCAATTATCACTAGAACAAGCCATGTTTATTGTTTTAAAGAGGAAATTTATAGGTCATATTGGTATCAAAGTAGTTAAAATCAAATGGTTTTTGTGTGGTTTAACTTGTGTTGGAATTTTCAATTAGATGCCCCTTACCCAAAAGGGAAGTGAAATAGTGAAGGTATCCTTATTCCTTTTGAAGCAAATATTTCCACAAGTGAAAGCAATGAATCTGAGACATGGCTCATAGAGAAGATGTATGTGATACTAAAGAAGAACATTTCTACAATCTGGAGGCGAATGTGGAAATTCTATAAAAAGATGTGGGCAATATTTCTTTTTCTATGGGGAAATTAGAGTCCATCAAGGGATTGCTCATGGAGAACCTTGGTATTCCGAAAGAGACACTAGGAGGCCATGACTAAGACCCTCATGAGTATGTGGAAGATCAACCCCGTGCAAACCCTAATCCTCCTCCATCCAAAGTAGAGGTGAAGATATAAATTCAGCCTTATGATGGGGTAATCTGCCAAAAAGCTAGACCATTTGCTAGCACAACTTGAGGTATATTTAAATTTTCTTTAAATAAATGAAAGTTAGCATATTTCATTTTCTAGGTTAAAATAACCAATCATGCTTTAACTTGGTTTGAAATATATGTTTATTCTTTGGTTGTTAAGAAGATCCCTCATATTACTAAGTGGGATGAATTTAAGTAGCTAATAAAAAACTAATTCTATCATATTTTTTTATGAGGAAGAGATGTCCATGTATTGGCAATTTCTTAGGATGAATCATGGCCAAAATGTGCAAGAGTACACCAGTGAGTTCTGGAAAAAAGCTATCCAAATGGGAAAAGATGTAGACAAGGATATTTTGATTAAATACATTGGTGGAATCCATATCCATTTGAGGAGACCAGTCCTCTTGGCCAAGCCAATGGATGTAGATGAGGCTTGTTCTTAAGCTCACTATTTAGAGATGGACAAGAAAATAGTTCATCTACCTCTTAACATGCAAAAGAAAAACAAAACGACATTAAGAAAAGGAAAAATGAAAAGGAAAGGTAAGAAAAATGTTACTTCCCATTAAGGATACTAAAGTTCATTTTGGTTCTTGTAATGGTGACACTCATTTCAAGGAAAAATGTTGGAAGCTCCACTCGGAATCACATCCCTTCAAGAATAAGAAGAAAAAAAATAAGGCCATGACTTCCCTCCAAGGAGAGGTAGTATTTTTCAGTGAAGAGGTGGATGAGACAATGTGTTGTACCAATGATACAACAAATTTTTTTTTTGCTAATGTGTGGGTTCATTTTGGTTTTCCTAATTCTATTATGAGAGACAAGGACTCACTATCCATTAGGGATTTTTGATATATATTGCAGGAGAAGATGAATACTAATAGGTCTACCACATGTCATCCACAACCAAGTGAGAAGACAGAAGTGGTAATTTGTACCTTGTTCCAGTTTTTTAGGAACCCTAGGACTTGGGATGAGAACTTGGTATATATCCAAACATTCTTATAATAATGAAGTTCCTGCCTCTACCAATAAAACTCCTTTTGAGACATGTTTTTGTTATTTTTATAAGAGTGTAGTTGATGTTGTTTTGAAATTACCATGCAGAGACAATGAAAAAGTGGATCTAGAGACCCAAAAAGATGAAAGTTTTATTGAGAAAATTCAATACACCTCTAGGTACATGAGAGGTTGAAAGAGTCATAAGCCAAGTACAAATCAAGACATGATCCACATAGAACTGACCATTATTTCATTTTTGGTGATAAGGTATGGTTGTAGTTAAGAAGAGAAAGGATACAAGGAAAAGACAAGAAACTCAAACCTCTTCGTTATGGCCCATTTGAAATTCTGGAACAAGTGGGTAAAAATGCATTTTGCTTAGATTTTCCTCCTTATATGAGAATATATCCAGTTGTTCATGTTGATAATCTCTATCTCTTTGAGCCCTCCATGTTGGATTAGGAAGAAGAGGGTTTTTTTTTCTACCATCTATTGATGCCATTTCTCTAGAAAGCTAGTTGGAATTGGAGGAATATGTAGTATTGCAACTAAAAGAGTGTACAACACAACAAGAAGTGAAAGACAGGTGGTTGACTAGTTTGAAAGGATAATTACCTACCAAAGTTAAGTGGTGTACCAGAGGAGATGTGGGGAAGACATTCCTGACCTCATAATTCCTTGAAGCTTTTAGAGACTTAAAATCCTCAATTTGGGGAGTTATGATCCAAAAATGGATCATAAAAGACCCAATTCTATGTATTCTCCTTATTGATAATTATAGTGCATATTATTGGCATGCTCTAATATAGGAAAAATTTCAAGTCATGATGGTGGTGATCCAAACACATTTGAATGACATGAGAAGACCATTATTGTTCTATAGAATCCTAGACACCTGTCACATCTTCTAGATGCTTGATGCATGTCTAGATGTCTCCTATAGAAGCCTGATGCCTCTCTAGATGACTCCTCTAGATGTCTGATGTCTCCTCTAGATTCCTTCTCCAGACGACGCATGCTGCCCATCCAAAAACCTCCTCCAGGTTCCGAAATGGGAATATGATCAATTGAAAATGCTTGAATTTTCCATATCATTTTTCCTTCCCAAATCGGTTCATTTTGCCTTCCCTTCCATCTGTGGGAAGAACAACTTTAAATACAAGTTTAATTCTTCATTCGAGGAAGTGATTTTGGAGGGAATTCAAGAGTGAGCAAAGAGAGAAGTTTGATTTCTTTTCTCATTTTGTTCATTTAGAGTATATTTCTTTAGTGTTGAGAGTTATAAGTAATAAAATACAATTAAAAGGATATTGAATCCTTTTTGAAGGTCAATTTTGGCAATAAATTTGTATTTTTGAAAGTTACATAGTGAAAGGGAAGCAAATTTCTTACCCACCTGGAGTTTTTTTCCACATTGGGTTTCTCTAGAATAAATATTGTGTCTCATTTTCCTTCTATCTCTCATATTTTAGTATTTTGTGAATTTTTAATTCACATTAAATTGGTGAACAGAAACTTGGTCAATTGATCATTCAATTACCATTAGAACATGATCTATATATTTTTTTAAAGAGGAATTTTATTGATCATTTTCCAATGAATACTTGGATACACTCCTTCTAAGCATGCATTGACACATATTTCTAAGTCATCCATTCATTTATAGAGTTAGAGAGTTATATCAAGTATATCTAATCATCATTCACACAAGAAATAACACAATAATTTCTTACCTATAAGCTTCCACTACCATGTGTTTTCACTTATTCGTGGCTTAAAATCCTTCATCCTTATGACCATTACTTATCCACACCATTCCAACCCTGTAATCATCACAATGAATTCAAAAACACACAATTCAATATCTTTATTTATAGAATATATGCATTGTATTCATATTTACAAGGCTTATCTTGAGAAAACATGCAAACTAATATCATTATTGATACATATTTGAATTCCCTAAGCATATAATGCTCTTTTAACTCTTTTTCTCACTTACCAAATGAACTATTTTCTTCCTAAAAATGACTAATTTGTTATTCCATTTGAATATATCCTCATATACACTAAAATGGAGCAGTTACAAGACTCATGTAGTGCCCACCAATGTGGGACCCAAAGACACGACCAAACATAGTATAAAAAAAATGACACCAAAAGACTCACAAGAGTTTTCACAACACCACATGTAACGTTTACACCAACATGTAGAACACGCAAATGTCAATATGACACAATGTGCAACCAAAGTCACACTTAGATAAATGAGCAAGTATGAGACTATGACACAATCACAACATGAAAATCAAAAAGTGGCACCTTCCACGCTATCAAATTTTCATGGTTCAACCTTTGGCGTGTTCATAATCTATTTTAAGCCTTAAAGGTTTGAAGAACATATAGCATAGAAAACATACATTTTCCTTTTTCTCTAGATCGTATTTCCCTTACTTCAATTAACACTTAATTTAAGTTGATTCCCTCTTCACTACCATTTACATTCCCTTATTTAACCTTAGAGGTCTTGAATTCATTAATCATGAGAGCATGTAGTTTCATTCACAGCGATACACATTATTTATTTTGTTTCGGGTTTAACTTATAACAAGTACACTTAATCACATGAAAGAGTTAACATTGGTTTTAAAGTAAAAGGATTATGTATTATGATTTAATCAATATGACAACATCTTAAGGAACAACTTTTAGATAAACATATTTGGCTAAAGGTTTAGACACCAATGTCATAAAGAAAGGTCCTAGGTTTTAATTAACTTCCACTTGCACTCAAGGACTCTACGTTGAACTAAAAGTCAATTTCGGAGTGGTTCTAACATCTTTATCTCACAAACCTCCAAGTTTTACCTTCTTTCAAAAACCAACACCACAAGAATACCAATTAAATTCTACAGGTTATTAACAACTTCATTCCCAATTGACTCTTGTTGTTGCTATAATACAATAATAAGTTAGAGTCGTTTTTAGTAGTTATAACTTATATGTCATAATTTTCATTTCTAGATAAGAGATTATGCTCACGCATGATCAAACTGATGTGGAATAGTTTATAAGAAATTTCAACAATAAAAGAAGGCCTAACTAAAAATAAGGTAATTCCAAGTTTCATTGTGTGTCCGTTTTGTAATTGCTTCATTTTATAGAGTAAACAGATTATGTTCCTTGTTGATCAAACTTATGATCCAATACATGTACAATTATCAACCCTTCCCAGGAAACTTAACATAAAAGATAACCATCTAAAATGTTGTTAAGCATTGCATCACTCATGTCACAAAGTGACATTGCACACATAACTATGACAAGAAGCTCATTTCCATATGTACAAAAGGCCCTTAATGGTGACCAATACACGAGTAAGCACAATGCTAAAGGAGTCTACATCTTGATGCAAGATAACTTTGGGGCAGTTCAACCTCCCATAGATAATCTAGATGAGAGAGGAGTCAAAAGAGTTAAACATGAGGATAAGGTACGAAGGTAAACAAGTACTAACTTCACTCACGGTACATGGATCTCACAATGAGATTATTCAAATGTGAAGGGCAAGAAATGACATGCGACAAGTTTAAGTCTTTTCGAAAGTGATAAGGGTATTATAAAAGTATACAAGACTCTTTTAAGAGAGCGATACACAGTAACTGTTAAAAGCACAATTCATTTTGATAGCTTAGGAATAGAAGGTTACTAAACCTAAATATTAAGGGAGTAAACAATAATTGACATTATAGAAGCTTGTTTCAAAACATCTAACCATAGAACAACATACAAACTCATAATCAAGTTTATACCCAAATAGAATGCCTGTTATTCTCAATGCGCCAATATAACCCAATTTCGTACTCATCACAAAGTAATTAATAAATAACATTCATATTCATAACAATAATGTTGAAACATGTACTTAACATTACATGTATATTTCAATGATATTTCATATTACAAAAACACCAGCAACGCTACCATTTCCTTCTTGTGTCATACCTGCAACCACCACATGGTCAACACAACTGCTGGCATGACATCAAACTACAACCAAGCATGAAATATAGTTCTCACAACTTTCTAACAATATTGAAACTATATTTAACACACTTCAAAGGAGAGTAAGAGATGTAATGCCATTTCATTTCGTTTCCAAAACCAATGAGAGAGAGAGGAGAGAGATAATGCCACTTTTCCACAACTAGTTTCTTAACAAGCAAGCGTCAAAAGAAAGTTTCCTACAGTCATATATTCGTGGTTACAAGGTTTCTCTATCATAATTTCGCTTAAATAAGGTCATATGACAATTTTCTCCATTTAGTCACAAGTTTCCAAAAACATCTAATCTAGACAAGTTGCTTAAAAATCAATGTTCAAAAACCATCTTCGAGACTTAAATAACCACGGAAACAATTTCCTACCTATTCCCCTATATACAAAGAAACACTCGGACCTGACAAAACCCCAAACTGGAAAACAAGATTAAAAGGGTGTTCGTCTTTCTAGAGCTACAGATCGTAAATTGCACTCAAGCGGCCTTGTCACCCAATGACCGGAGGCCTACAAAACCTACCAGGAAAGCTAGCTTGCAGGACATTTTTCTCCAAACTGGGTGGTTTTTAACAATTGTATTATAGAAATATTATAGGTATGCAGAAGCCAAAATCCACTTCAATACCCAGGGCGAAAATGGTGGGTCAAAACTAAGCTTCATTTTTCACTTTTAGCAGTTGTTTAAATTTGTGAACTAGCCTGCTAGGCTCTTAAATGCGTTATGAAATAAGGTCAAACAAACTTCTGAGGAACAACCCAGGGTTCGGTTGGAGACTCCACATGACAAGGTACATGGCTGATTTTTTTTTTCACAAATCAGGGTTTATAAGGATATTTTGCGCGTCCAAGAAAACAAGTTTTTAATAACATTGTACAAAGTCATCTAGAAGTAGTTTTTACTAAGTTACTCGTTTATCACGTCAATCACGTGGTTTCCAAGACCAAAAATAATATAAGATTTTGTCCAAATATATCACGAGGTAGATTGGGAGTAGAGTTTACATTCCATATTTACTATTCTAGTTGCGTACAAAAATAAAGGTAATTTTGCTATAAGCCACTACGTCTCATTTAGATCACCGACAATTTAATCTACTTTAATTTGATTTTCTACCACATTAAAATAAGAAAACTAGAATCATTAAAATCATGCAAGATGACCATGCCTGAAATTGAGCTAGCGAGTGACTGAAAAACACAAGGTGCGTAGTTTGCGGATGTCCAAGCATTCCATCAAACAATTTACATTCATTCAAAACACTACCCCATACTTCACTTCATCAACTCAAAAAAGTCATACTTCCCTCAGAAATTTTCCAACCATTTACATGCCTTTCCAAGCTCCCACATTTTACATACATGTCAAATTGGCAGTGACAACAAAATTTAAACAAATTTTAGCTTTCCCTGAATCTGTGATGGGTGTTCAGGCATTTTTTCTCATTATCTCATCTTGGTACAGGCTGGGAGATAACAACAAAAATCTTGTTTTGGAATAGGCATAGGCTATTAGGTGATGGTTGCGGTTGAGGAGCTGGCTTCACAAATATCAATTTCATTTATTTAGAATTGTTCAGCGCCCTTGCAATGAAATATTTTAATGACATCCACGAGACTGAAGAGTCTATGGGACCAAATGAAACAGATACATTAAGCAGTATTCAGACTCTTTTCCATATCAACTCTCCTACTGTGAATCTTGAGCACTAAACTAATGATATTTTGAAGTTTTGTTTCTACAAATAACTCATTTAAGTTTTCCACTTTTAATTCACTTTCGTATTGGATACATATATCATCATATGTTAACACTCCATGATGAAATGCCATTCCGTTTCAACAACCCCTTTGCTGCAAAAAAGACAAATTCTCCTTTCCCAATCCTCTTTGGGAAAATTCCATCTACCAGTTTCACAACGAAGATGATGTGATCCAATCCTCAACTGTGCCACTAAAATCCTTGCCTTACCTTTTATTTAACAAAAAAAAAATTTGCAGCATCCCATCAGCAACACAATCCACGAGATCACATTTTTTGAAGGAATTTTAACAAACAAATCACTTTCCTTGTGTAGCTCCACGCCAATATCTTCCGTTTTGCCCCAATTTTATTTAAAGTAGACCAAATTTTCATATTGTCTACCAAAAAAATAAATCAATAAAACAAAAAACCCTCCTACAAATGTAAGATGACAATGTCCATGCCCTATTCCAAAACTCTCATTTTGACACCATTTGGGAGGAAGCTATAGATCATCTATTGAATTTTGACTTTAAAATTTCTAAACACGTTTTCTTAAATCCTCTTTAGGCCTTTGAATAAACTCATTTTATGCATCATGTACAGCCATTACAGACTAGAACAACCATGACTAGAGAGTCATTTTGGAAACCAACTCCCATACCTTGAATTTTCTTCCTTTTTTCCAACTTCCCATGCACCCCCTCCAATTCAATGGCAATAAAAACACAAAAACCAAGAATAATTTCCAAAATCAGCTCAAGGAAAACCAATTTCAATACCAAAGGAGAATTTCATTAATTCTGTCCTTGAAAAGAGGTTGACCCAAGCTCCAAAAATTTGGAGATATTTAATAATATTAAAGAATTCTTTATTTTTAAATTTAAAATCTTTTATTTGCTAATTTCATGATTTATTTTAGTACTTTAAACATTTTCTTTAACTAAAACCTCCACCACTCCCGATATGCCTCTTAATTAACACGTAAATATATCATTGAGAATTGTGTGGAATCCTTTTATTGATATCGTAATATAATTTGTTATTACCTAAACCTCAACAACACCCTCGGATATACTCACAATCATCTTATAATTATTTTCATTTAATTTAATAAAGGTAATTGTACGGATGAAAATTGACACATGACCTTCAACCACACTCAACTCCTCGAGGTCATGCCGAGGTATTCGATGTGGAAATGTGGATGGCTAACTATAGGAGAATCAGTGACTAAGATCTGGTAATGTGAATTCCTAGTAGCCGAATAGGAAAAGGGGAGATTTAATGGCTATGAACAGGTAGCGTAAATTCCCCTTGGCTTGACTAAACCTAAATGTTAAACTACGTTGAATTTTTCACTTTAACTAAAATGAAACTAACAATCTAATATACCACTGAATGGGAAACTAATTAAATAAATCAACTAAATTAAACCATCACGAACATAGACAACAGATTGCTTCTATTCTAAACAATAAATATACTTCTACACTAAAAATAAACAAGTAAATAACCTGGTGTATTTATTCACATGTGTTGAGTGTGTCTATTCTATTTTAAATAATGAAAGATTCACTAAAACTATGGATGTAAATATAACTTCCACTTTTCCTCAGAAACACAGGAAGAAATCAAAAATTCTTAGAAGCTTTTCTTCCTTGTAACTTCCCCGACCAGAGTAAAGAAGACTTCTATGGAGGATTTCCTATATTAATTGATCTAATGTAACTATTAAATGATTGTAACAATTGAAATTCTTATTTTATACTATATTTTACATGAATAATTTGAATGCTTACGGTTCATAATTAACAAATTTGAAGAAATGAATGAAACCCAAAAACAACTCCAACCTGGAAGCATAGAGTAATGGAAAATCCATTTGTTTTATTCTTTTTCCCCTTAGTTTGTATTTTCTTTCTCCTGTGTTCACGTGACTCCAAGGGATTAGGAATTTAGCAAAGCAGCAAAGAGAAGGTGTTTGAGTAGTGGTACCTTGATGGAAGCGTGGTAGCAATGCAGGTGGAAGAGAGATAGCATAAGTGAACAAAGTTTGGCTGTGTAATTTCCAACAAGAAAGTGGCAACTCAACAATGTAAGAATACACAAAAATGATCTCTGACCATTTTCTTGAAAATAAGTGATCAATTTATGTAGAGTGCACAAGCACACTTAGCAGCAATGGGATTCCAAATCATCATATGAAGAGGCAATTAACTATGCAATAACAATCACAAGTGAAAGAGGAGTTAAGCATGAACAAATCAAGCCTAAATTTAGGAAACTTGACTGAGAAATGTGTCCAAAAATTGAACTGGGGTTGAGTTACATGCGTACAAAGCACAAGTGAACATTATGGAAAATGCACATAGGACCGCCGCCCTATGTAGAGTGGTGATTAGAGGACTACTGCCCTACTAAAGGCGTTGATTACAAAACCCCTACCTAGGCAAGGCGACGGTTTTGACACTAAAGGTCGAAACTAGCCTAAAACAAAACGAGACACTAGGAAAACTAATGTGGAGGCTAAGTAAGACATACTAGGATATAAATATAAACTGCAAATAGGTTTAGTAGATTGAACACCTTCTGCAAAGATATGAATCATCATTGGGGACTTTTTGTAACCATTTTCTGACAATGTAGCACGTGTAAATTTGGGTGCGTACAGTAATTATGATATAATTAAAATGACCTTGTTATTTGTGGACGCACCTCATGTCAAAGGTAATAAGATCCCTCCCAACCACCATGGAGGTGGTAATAACTTGTAATTCATGGAGACTTGACTCTCATCAAGATAAATCATCTCAGAAGCTTGAATTTTAGAGCTTTCGTAATTATATATAATCGTGCTCTTGACCTTAGGAAATAAAGCCACCCAAGATAAAATATCCATATAATTAATTTTATATTTTAATAACATCTAATATTGAAAATATTGAAAATGTAGTACTATTTTATTTAGGCTCCATTTAATTATTTCATTTTATGAATTCTTCATATCATAAGCACGACACTAGAACAACAAACTCGCTCCTACCAAGGACTGACTCAAGCCCACACACAACTATAATTGAGAGATGGTAACGGGAGGGGCATTAAAACTCATAACTACCTAACTAGGGTAAACTTTCAACTATAACCTCACCTGAGTGGGTTAGGGTGGCGTATTACAAGCTATTTATCTCTTTTACATCATTTTCACATCCTCCTAGTCACACCACTAACCTTATAATTTCTAATGCTAATTAATAAATTAAAATGTTTAAACTTGGTATTTTGGAGGGATACCCCACTAGACCTTATTATGTGCTCAAGAGGGCCCCATTAAGTGAGAATCGATGCAAAAAAAACACCAAAATTGACCCCTAAATGATTCTTTGTGAAGATTTAGAAAAAAAATGGAGTTCTCTGTAGATGACCATACATCAAATACTAATATTAGGACCTATGTATATGGTTGTTAAGGTATTTATTTTTTTCCTCGTATAATCTTATTATTGTATTTTGTTATGGTCATTTAAGTGAATGTGGTGCTAGTTATTGTTGTCGCATTCATGAGATTGTACATGACACAAAAATGCCTTAATCTATTTCTCCATAGGGATTATGTTATTGTTTTTGTTTCACTCTCTTGGGGCCAATGAGACATCACTTTATGAATCATATTGCTTGCTATCTTGTTAAATGTGTTCAATGAATCTTGAGATTGGTGTCATGGACCCTTCAACCTAACATAACTTGGCTTATAGTTATGCCACCACTTTCTCCCTCTGAGGCTTATAAATAAAGGGAATGTTGGAATCATGGCTTTTGTTCATGCATCTAGGCATATTGGTGTGGACATTAGAGTCCAACAAATATAAATTTGTGTTAGTACGATAATAACTAATAATGTAATAACGAACAAAAAATAAAATAAAAATTTTCCTTGGTTTAGTGGTGATTTTGGGTTGAGAAACTATGAGATGTTAAGAAAATACCAAATAAAGGTTTTTAATGAGGAAAGAGTGCAAATAATACGTGAAATATTTTCTAAATGAGGTTATAAACCATCCAACCTTTCTCAAATTAACTAGCAATTAAACTAGTGTGGTTGAATGTGAGATTAATGGCATAATATGCATTGTATAACTTCAAATAATTATTCTAAAGCTTTATGGTTTTATTTATAAATATCTACAAATAAAATTAGAGATAAACAAATTATAAAAATTTCAGACACTTGTACAAGTTCTCTCTCTCTTTTGGAATATATAATTAAACTAAAAACAAGGTAATAATAAACATTACATTTAAGACTAGTTTTAACTTGCATGAAAAGTCAAAGACTAAAAATAACTTCTAAAAAATCCTAATTTAACTAAATAAAACTAAACAATACTAAAAATAGACTCAATATGAAAAATATCATCCACTGATAATATTTGGTCAACATACAAGAAACCAAAATTAGTTCTAGTGACACATGCATAGTCTATGTACAACTTAGCTAATTTATTCTCCTAAAAATCTACTAAAAATATAACTTGAAAAAACTAAGACTAAATTTTTCAATTATACAAGTAAATGGTGCCCCTACCTCTTGGGTATGAATGCAAAATGTTTAACATTCAATAAGTTCACATCCAATGGAGTACACTCTAATTGGTACTTCCAATCTAAAAATAGAATTCTAAAAAATAAATATTTTAAAAATAGAATTTAAGCATAACCAAAAAAATCCTAAACACAAAAAAAATATATGATTCAATAACTAATCAATTCCTATATTGGTATTATACTCAATAGTTAAGTAGAAGGAAAGGCATCCCATTCACATTTTTTAGTGATAACAGTTGCAATTACAACATTATTAGAACCATCCTTATTATCACTATTAAAAATGTGTCCAAGTATAACAAGTGTTGGTTTTAGTGAAATGTCCTCACAACTATTATCCTAATAATTAATATAATCATACACACACTCAAAAATATTATCATCACAACATAGCTCATAGGTATTGGTGAGGCTAGGATCGACAACTTGTTCATAAGCAAATGAAGACTCCACGGGAGGGGAGGTATCATGTATCTCTAACCCAGATTGTGAGAGTAGCTTAGGATGACCCAATATATCATTAAGAAGGTGATAAAAACCATACTTATGAGGAGGAGAATGAAATAGTCATCTCATATACATCTCTCATTGCTTGTGACAATAGGAGCAATTACAACTTGTAAAGAATAATTATAAACAATAATTGGATGAGACGTGGATATATCCTTACTCATGAGATTATAAGGGGCGTGAACCATTTTTTAGGGATATTATACCCTATTAGCTTCAGAAGTAAGAGCTTTGGTGTAAGATATGGATACAAAAAGTAGACCTGGCCCTAGAGCTAAGAAGAAGAGCATATAATCGGTGATAAATGGAAAACCCTAAAACAAATAGATTTTGCAAACAAAAGGCCTACTTAGGGTAGGAAACTTAGGCCCAACTAGGTGAAGTGATCGAAAAAAATGTGGGTTCACCAAATGTTTCAAGTTCAACCCTAAATAAATAAATGTGTGTTTTATTTATCTAAATTAGGATTGAAAATGTAACATATAATAGATACGTGATTAATATCACATACATCAAGTTATACAATTGGAAACTATAGAATTGCAAACATGATTATTAGATAAAGTAAAATTACAATAAGGGTATGAGATGTGATTTATCTGGTTCATATGATGTTTTTTATTATGTCATTAGTTTATTTGGGAAGTGTGTAAATTCTAGAATGTGAACAATAACTCAATGTCTACTTATGTGTGGAAACATCATACCGTATAACTTTGTCATGTGATAAAAATTATAACTATATAGATTTTTTATTCAAAATACTATATTTTAATTCATTATCAGTCTCAAGAAATTGCACGTGAATAATGTTCTCAATAGGTGGTAATGTAGTAGTGTTGTTCTTGGACTAGATTATTGACTCATCTAGTGAGTCATTTGTAATTAGGGAACTATATTTTCAATTCTTATCATTATATTTTGGGTATTTTTTTACACTTGTAATGTTTTTTTATTGTTGTAAATAGCTTGTAACTATTTTATCTAATATTTATCCATATTACAAGATGTTTTAATTAATTTAATCATTAGATTTGTTGTCCACATTATGAAAATTTCCTATGTACTTTTGTGATTTTATCATTTGGTATCATAGTAGGCTTATTCTTCCCACATCTAATCAGGTTTGTGTTTTAGAGAGATTCAAGGAGATTTAGGAAGGGTTTAAGAAGCTTACAACTAGAGATAACTAGAAGGAGGGGCCCTAAGGTATCCTGAATTTTAGTTTCATGTGTTAAAGTGAAGTCAAAATAATGATTTTATTAATCTAAAAAATAGGAATACATGAGCCTATTTATCATACAATATTACACGTGATAGTCCTTGAAAATAGAGGTACAATAACGCAACAATTACAAATCTAAAAAATACAACCTAAAAATAAAAAAGTAAAGTTTATTTATACCACAACTTTATGTTACATATGAAAATGATGAATTTTTTTATTCTAACACTCTCACCTTAATTCATCACGGTGTCAAGAGAACAAGCAATATATTATTTAAATGCCTAAAATTTATCTCGAGTGCAACTGACATTATGAAGATATATGCATGTTTTTATATTGGGAAATAGTGGAGTTGAATGTTGTGTTACAGAATATGTTTACATACGAATGATAATGTACCTCAATGTGCTTCTTCCATTCATGAAACAATTGGTTACAAATAATCTTGATAACACCTTTATTGTCAATATAGAGGAAAATTGGTTTCTTATGTGATACTCTTAGTCCTTCAAGTAAGTGATAGCCATATCAATTCACAGAAATATCCTCTTGCAACATGATATTCCACTTCAGTGGAAGATCAAAAAAAAAAAAAATTGGTCTTGTTACCCCAAAACATTGGACCAAATACAAAAGATAATACATATCCAAAAGTGGATTTCATGTTATCAATTTTACCTGCATGATCTTAGTATGAATAGCATGTTAAGAAGAATTTATCATTCTTTTTATAGTCTAGGACAAAGTCAATGGCTCCTATGATGTACCTCGAAATTCACTTTGTTTATTTCTAGTGATTTATTTTTGGCTCTTTCTTGAGCCATGAGAGATAAATGGCATCATAGTTGATGTATTTCGATGGAACTTGTGTAATCAACATAGATAGGGCTATAGTCCTTTGACAAATATGACCACCATTGATTTCCTTCAGGTAGAGGTCTGGAATCAAGGGATGCATCCTCATTGCCATCCATAGAAATGACCGTTCTCATAAATAGGAGTATGTTGTAACTCCATTGGTACCTTTTGCAATGAGATATAGCTAGGGATAACATAATTGGCCAAATTGAGCAAGTGTGGGCTAGTGTAAAAGTGTTATACAATTATGTTGTTGCAAGACATGAATTACCAAAATTAGTGTCTACATTTTCCCCCCTTGAAGTATGAAATTGAAAATTGTGTACTTAAAGGAAAAGTTACCTGAGTGTGTAGACACACTTTGTCTTTGCTCAGAGTGCCTTGTGATTGTGCTAGGACGTTTTCTTTATTATGGTTATGTTTGTTTTTCTAAGATGAATACCTGTAGAGAAAAGTGTAGTCAATTTCCATATTATAGGAAATTGAACTTTAACTTGAAAATTTTGAACTTAGTGTGAAAATAGAAATATGTAAGTACAAAACAAAGGAAAGTGTACACTTGATTGTTTTGTGAGAGAGGGGGAGAGAGTACTCCCACTACCATTTTCATGGAGATTTGTTGAACTTTGTGTTGGAGTTGGTTGGAAGGACTTAGGGGTGATTAGTCCCCAAGTGGAATGTGCCAAGGAGAATAGAAAGAAGTGAAAATGCACCCCACATGGTGAAGATAAATTTATGGGAGTGTTCAAGTTACTTTTCATCCCTCCAAAATAATGAGCAATGGGAATTCAAGCCTACAAGGATAATAGTCACCTTGATACTTCCCAAGACCCACGGATAAGTGCCACTACAGATGAACATGAAACCCAATTGATTTATAAATGATGTCACAATGTACCAGGAAATGCTAGCTTGCATGTACCCTTGGTGCCACCATAATATGAATTGTACCATGTATTATGTGACTGAAATTGAGTAAAAATCTTGTAAATGTCCTAAGAAATTGTACCAACTGAAAAAACTATTGAATCTACCCCTAAGACAGAAGTGTATAGAATGGGCCATAACATCTAGACGCTATGGTATTTTATGTATGGTTTGGTCCCTATATGTTTTCTGACCCAAGTTTATTTTTGAGCCATTTTATGGACCTCTGAATATTCTGATTCTGTACATGTTATTTATGTTTCCTAATTTTGAACTATTGTGAGGGTGAGATATCATCCGATAGTTGCCCCCTCTTGTTTGGGGCGCGTGAGATAGAGCAATGTGAGTGTGGCCCAAACAAGAGGACATGTAGTTGATGTGCACATGTGTTGTAGGATTCTCTATAGGGGAAATAGGGGAGTGTGCATGGTGTATACCATGGTGCATACATAGTAATATAATAGAAAAACTAGCAAAGTGTTAGTAACAAGAAATAGGAAAACAATACAGTAGATGTAAGAAAAAACATGCAAGGACACACAAATAGAACAACATGGAAAATAATATGTTGCATACATGGGACACCACTCAGGATGTCACAAGACAATTAAGGCACTCAAGGCCAACAAGAAACAATCAAGTAACAAAGGGAATTTCCCATAAACAAGTGAAAGCATAGAACAAGTATGTAAAACAAGAAACAAGCCATAATATGAAAATGATTCCAATTTGGAAGTAACCTGCAAAATAGATACTACACATGAAGCACCCATTAGCATGTTAGAGTAATAAATAGTATGACATGATGTATGTACTAGTGAATGAGGTAAGAGAAATTAAATTAGTAAAGATTGGAATAATATCACATGTATGTGAGAAAGTGTAAAGTGGATGTGCCTATAGCTATAGAAATATTGGTAAAGAGAAGTGTCAAGCATCCTACATCATGTAACAATTTGTGTGTAGCCTATGCATTCAACTCAATGTACCACATGAATGCACATGTGTATAGAAAAAGGATATAACATACTATGTGTCAAGCTAACATGATAAGTAATGTGCAACATGAATAATATAAGTGTGCAATAGAAACAACCAAACAAGAGTGATGCAAATATTTTTGGATGTTTGTATATATTTGAATGTTTTTGGTTTTGGATTTTTTAGGCATATTTGAATGTTTTTGGATTTTTAGGCCCCCTAAATGCATAAATGAAAACCTATTCTCCAAGAGAAGGAAGGGTGATCCAAGAATTCCCTTGATGGGGAATATTTATATTTTTAGTGCTTTTGAAGAATAAAGCCTATGTAACTAGAGAGGGGAAGCAAGGTTTCCCCAAATGTGTGTGTGCTTAAGTGAGGTTCGGTGTGTAGCTGCTCCCTCAATAGTCAAGTTAAACCTATAAACAAAGTGTGTCATCATAGGAAATGAGGGGAAATTGGATGCCCCCCAGTGTGTGAGTAGCATATGAAATATCCAATGAGAACATCTTAAGGATATGGAGAAGTTACCAGGGGAGAATGGAGGCAAATAAATCCCACTTAGTTGTGCCAAAGAATTTGACTTGAGTGATATGTCATAGAAAGGTTTGATGAAGTTATGTCATGTAGCAAGGTGGACTAGATCCATAGTGTGACTTAGATGATTGGTGAACTATGAGTATGCTAGGGGAAAAAACTATAATGAAAAAAGGTTGAACCATGTATGAATTAAGAGCCGGTATATTATCCCAGAGGAATGTGATGAATAAATAAATATAGCTAAGATTTGACTCAATGTAATGAGGGTAACATGTATCAATCTCAAGATAGATGGGAAGAGGGAGAGACACAAGGGTAACCATAAGTATAAGAGGTCCAATATGAAAGCATTAGGAGTAATAAAAACATACCAAGAGTTACGTGATAAAGTAGAATATGTAAAATTTTCATGGTGTGCACCATGTATATAGGTAACATTGGTTAATAGTGCTAGAGAAGTGCATCAATTGTAGTGGAAGTAAGCTTGTTGAACCGAGGTTGTAAGTCACCTAAAGGATGCATGCAGATAGTATTATTTCCTGTGGAGGAATAATATAGGTAGTAAGAGGCTTGTTGAGTGGTTGCATCTTGCCATTAATGTAAGTAGATATTGACACTATAGGGTTGGAATTTAATATTTGGGTCAGCTAGTGGAGAAGTTCAATTATGCACTTGGAGGACTATGAGAAGATCTAGAAGGAATGGAAGCTTGGACACCCTTATCAATTAAATTATTAGCATGGGAAGAAGAATAAGAAATACAAGCATCATTATGTTCACCATTATGTAAAATATCCTTTTGATAATAAATAATATAAATACATACATCATTTGTAATAATAATTTATTCACAAGAAGCTAAGACATCATGTTGCGAAGAGAGAGAAGGAACACTAGCATCATTTGCAATAACATTTTGTGCATGAGTAGATACAATATAATTTGGAGGAGGAAGGGAAGGAACACATGTATCATTTGCAACCAAATTTTGTGCACAAGTATTTGAAACTCTTTGGAGAGGAAGAAGGGATATCTCGGTCAAAAGGATGTGCATCAAGGAGATTTTGTATAATGTCCCAATTGTAAAGATGAGTAGAGGTTTGGATGATACATTTTATGACATGGTAACCAAGGTGATGTAGAAGAATATTAACTAATTGAGATTATATTAGGCATGACCTAGAATATTCATATTAAAGAGTTATTTGAAGGACCGATAGTAATTGGAAATTGAATCTCCCCCAATACTCCTTAGGAATATTTCAAATATAGTGATGTGTAGGGTAGAATGAAGTTATGTCAATTAATAAAAAGTCCATTTGATGTAAAAAATAAATTTTTATATGTTAAGGCCATAAGCCATTATTGACAAGAGCATGTTTGACCAATGTGTTATGAATTTTGACTTGGATAGTAGAATGGAGGAGCCTCAACCATGATGTAAAATAATAGATAAGAATCATAGAAACCCTATGAAAGAATTGAAAATGACAAAGAGAATAGGAGAAGATAGATCCGATGCACAACATACAAAACTCAGGTTCACCAAATGATTTAACCTAAATGGTTAATTTTTATGGGGTAGTAATTGATGGTAGATTATCCTAATCAATTAGTTTCCAAAGCTAATTGTAACAATATCAGGAATAATCATTGAAAAAGCCAAAACAATGATATAATGAATATAAATAGCACTAGCAATGAGAGGGAGAAGAATAACTTAGCTGATATTTTAATTTTGTGACTAATCTGGGTTGACCTGATGACTAAAAAGGGCTGAAATGATATGACAAAATCTTCACTACTAAAATTGTGTCCTCAAAAACTTCTTGGACCAAATTATATAGTACAAAACAAAATGTACCCCATTTATGGACATTTTTGTACAACCTTATCCCTTTGTACATTCAGCTTCTAAAACTTTCTAGGTTTGTGCACTATCTTCTTTCTAATCTATTCATGAAATTTACAATTTAAAATTGGACATGTTGATCATTGTGTGTAATTGATTGAATCCTCAAACCCCTAGATGGAGAAAGAGTCCCATAAAATAAACATTAGTTGGGTTGTGGGCACCCCTATGCACCATTGACATCACCACTACTCCAAAGAGGGCTCAAACCACATGTCATTCTCACCTAGTATGTGATATCTAGAATGTATGCAACCAATTGATAATCATGACCTTGCAATAATGTGATTATACTTGAACCTTGCCCTAGCTTGACTTGACTTTGATAATGTGCATTTTGTACTTGCATATTTGAGTGGATGAATTCCCTAGAATGAGTATGTGGAGTATATGAAGCTCAAGGGAGTCTTGGAGTAGCTTTTCTTGTGATTTCTCTTAGTATTTTCTCATTAGAATGTTAGGTGTCAAGTAGACAGAATGCCCTCCTTAATGAGAGATGAATAACTTGCTTATATATGTGTTATTGGATTTGGAAAATTTGAATAAATTTGACTAGAAGTGTACCAAATAAGTTCAAATCAATCAAAGTACCATTGGAAGGAAATGGACCAAAGTGGCTAGGTCATCCCATAATGTATGGACGTTATGGTCCTTTTTGGGCACTATGGTCCCAATGTGCATGCGTGAGTAATTTGAAATTGGGATTGTAATATGCGAGGGTATAACCTAATTTGATGGATTAATATGACTTGTTATGCAAACAAATAGGTATGTATGTGCAAGCAAGAATGAGTGAGATATAGCTAGGGATATCATAATTGGCCAAATTGAGAAAGTGTGGGCTAGTGTAAGAGTGTTGTACAATTTGTGTTGTTGTAAGACATGAATTACCAAAATGAGTGTCTATAATTTTAAAATTGTTAGATATCATATTGAATGGCCTTTCATTATCATCTTGTTTAGAGGTTATGAATTAATTTTTCTAACAAATGGTGTAAGGTTGACCATATTATTTAATTTCTAGAGCTTGGGCCCATTCCTTGGACTATTGATAGCTAAGCAAATTGAAGTTTATACATGACATATCTTCCACTCGAATCATTGAAATTCAATAAGAATGAGTGGTTAAATAACAAACTGGAAGTAATGTCGAATATACATAGTTTTAAAAAACTAAATTTTGATTTTTTTGACAATTCATAGAAATACAGTTGCAGCTATGTTATTTTTCAAAAAAGGAAATAAAATGATTTTGACCACTAGCAAAATATTATTAAAAAACATGGTTCTACTCACTAAAAATATCCATGTGTTATGTGCTAAATTATAGTTGGAACTAGATGCTCCTGTTATCTTTCTACTATGTAATGGTTTTATGTAACAATACTAAATAGTGCGGATCAAAAAATGGTAATTTCCACCTAGGGCACAATAGATGAAGTAACTCTATTATGATTTTTAACAAACCAAAAGTTTCAGTGGTATACCACGATTATTTTAGGTAAAACCCAATTTGTAGAAGCTCTACCTTATAAACTCATCTATTTGGACAAGGTATCGTGAATTTTAGTAGCATTAGAAACTAGACTCATCACAATTTACGCATTGTATGATTTTATACATCTTCCAATTTTGAGTGTAACTACTATTTCACAATAAACTATGTACATTCAGTGGACTTAATTTTATTTTGAGATTATTATGTGGATAAAATGGGTATCCATTAAGTACTTGAGATTGGCTCCCCAACTTGGTTATTTTGACCTAGCCTAGTCCATGGAAAAATCGTAGTGGCAATGTTATTGACTCATAAATAATACGGGGAAACTAGAGAAAGTGTGTAGTCATCATGGCCATAAATAATTCTACAATGAAGTATCATTTCACAATTCCAAGATTGGATGATCTTATAATGTGCTTTATGCCTGAATTTTATGGCCCGTGTACAGATTAAGACATTAAATTGGGTACTACCAGATCCATTTGAAGGGTTTGAATGGAAAATTATCTTTCCCCCTTGACTCAATTAGGATGGTATGAGTGAGATGGTGAATACCTTTTTGGGGTATTTAATGCACCCAGTAAATTTTAATGAATTAGGGTTTTTCTGAAATAGGGATGTGTAAGTGTTTACCAGGTTAATTTTGAATATTTTGATATGATTAAGAAAGTGATTCATTATTACTCTCAAATTTTATCTAAAGTATAAGACTGACATTGGTGTTGGAGATCTAACTTTCTCCAAGGAGAGTCTAGGGCTGAACAACTTTCCACAAGATTTAGATTCCATAGCATCATAAAACTCTTTTATTTTATGGGTTTGTAACAAACCCTTCTGGAGTGAGGATTGATTGGAATAAAGTAAAGGCATATTTTGGTGGCACCTATTCCAATGAATGTGACAGAGGTTCATAAACACTTTTTCATGCAAATAAACTTGGCTATAACCCTTTTCATCAGGAATTTCAGTAGCATCTTTGCACCCATAACAGAGTGTCACAATGGAAAAAGGGAGTTTTTGGATAAGGAAATCAAATGTAGTATTGAATTGTTGATGAACTTCTACCAAGTATCTAGAAGCACCTGTTTGTGTATTTATCAAATTTAACATTGGTCTTTGAGATCATTGTGATGCCTCATATCATTCGGGCTTGGAGTTGTACTGATGTCTAGAAGGATGACTTGTGGAAGTTTTCAGTGACATCATGGTTCCAAATGAAATAGGATGCAATTTCTATGAAGGCTGATGTGAAGAATTTCAATGTACACTTATTATTTTGCATTAAGGTACTAGAAAATTTCATTGGTTAGTGAAAGGAATTTAGAAAACTCTTCACTAGGACCATAAATGACAGGTTTCATGAAGGTGTATGCTTGTGTAACATTCAGAAGAATCAATAAATATTGGATAGGCATGAAAGAATGTGTTTCATAGTTTTCAAGAATGTACCATTCAGACATTAAAGCACTAAGTATGAGGTAAGAAAAATCAAGTTGTGCACTTTTGAGTAGGCGTGTAACACTTTATAAATAATGGATTATATGAAGATAAGGGTGCATATATGGCCATTTAAGACATTTTATGAGGGTGATCTAGATCATTGGTATGTTTTGAATCAACTTAAGGACCATACAATAGGTAGTTCAGTTCTTGCCACATGCTTTTCATGTAGGATGGTCATTTGTTTAGGTTTGGGAAACAATTGTGCATCCCCTTTTGTGTTAAGGTAACATGTAGAGAAAATTTATGATAATTAGAATTGCATTTGGCTATTGGGCATCAATTGGCATAATATCTTTGGTATATATGATGAATTTACTTGTTGGAAAATTATTATTGAACCTGATACCAGGTAAAGAGGGATCATACAGTGGATATTACAAGATTCAAGTTGTCCCAACATGTATATTCTATGTCTAAAAATACCAAGGTTATATGTGCCTTTACATGAAAAATGCATGGCGATGTTTTGATTTGAGTATGGATTTCATGGTAGGACTTCCTAGTACACCAACAAGGGAATGATTCTTGATCTAGGGTTATGGTTGGCTATATTACTCTTTGGCACATTTCATTTCTTTTAAAAAAACTCTGATGCTTGAAGTTTGGATCATAGATTTGTTTTTTGAGCACTTCAGAAGATCACATTAAAGGGAGCCTCTAACGGATCCACCTTTGTTCAGTATTTCTACATAACTTTTTTGGACATTAGGGCATTCCTCTAGTTCTTTATAAAGGGGCATGAACATGAATTACTCTGGAGGAAACTTACACAATTAGTAAACCATATGGACCCCCAGACTGATGATCACGAAAGTTGAGGTTGCTTGGGAAATCTAATATCCTACGGTGCATAGTTGGAGTCACGCCAAAACAATGGCACACGTAACTTTAGGACAAGATGAGTTTACCTATAATAGCTCATTCAAATTTCAATTGTTAGTCTCCTTTATAGATTGTATCGAAGTAGGAATTTTTCTCCTAGGTATGATTGTTTATACCTGGTGAAGATAAAACTAGTGATCATGCAAAAACATTTATAGAACACATATTACGTTTGCATGATTCCATTGTTAGTGAGGTTTTCCTTATCTATGAGTAATTGCACAATATTGAATGACAGTTGTAAATGCTAGATTAGCCCAAGTAAGTTTATTCGAAGAAGGATGACTATGTCTGATGGTTCCACCTTCAGACTAAAGGAGAGGTGATCCAAGAAGGGACATATACTAAACTTCAATTGGGAGAAGATTGGGAGCAAGGCCCACAATGTAGGATGTCTATTTTGACCTTTAAAATGAGTGATAAAATCCTACAAGTTATGTACTCATGAGGGCATACCTCACAATATGTTATCGTCTCAAATTAACCACTTTAATGTTTTGACTTATATATTTCTAGGACATGATGATTTGGTTCGGGGGGGTGTTAGAGTAGGTATTTACCTTAGCTCATGTTCACCTAGGTACTTTATTTACCTTTATTGTATTTATCCTCACCCACTTATGTGTGTGGATATTTCTTTTATCTTATTTAGATATTAGGAGATATTATCTAGTTAGTATAGTTCTTTCCTTGTATGGTATTGACTAGTTCTTTCCTTGATCTATGGTATTGACTAGATCCTTGATGTCTAGTTCTCTCCTAAATCTATGGTCTTGACTAGTTCTTTGATGACTAGTTATTTCCTTGATTTATGGCTTGATCTATGACCTTGACTGGTTCTTAGATTGTTATTCCTTGCCTATTTAAGCAAGGCCCATTCTCATTGTATTGCATTGAGTTCCATAATAATATATGATATTGTTGCTCATTTATTTGCAAAGGTTTTATGTAAAGTTATTCTGGCGAATTCTTTCATCTTATTGATCGTGGTGTTTGATTAGCATAGTGTTCTTGGCTTGGTACGATCTGGTTATCGTTCCTTTTATGGTATCAGAGCTTGGAATTTTTTGACATTTCCAGTAAGTTTTATTTTGCAAATAAATTATTTGTGTATTCATATATTTGAGATTTGGTCATAATTTTGTTGCTAGGTGCATTTTTATGTTGTTTCCATTAGATCTAGAAGGCATGAAAACCCTAAACTGTAAACTTCACCATTTCTAGAGGCAATCATTTTTTGTGGTTTTTTTATTTTTACTGAAGCCTTAGGATTCGATCCAAGGGAAAAAAACATGGTCATATGGTATGGTCATATGAGGATGCTTAAAGATTGTGATTCCTACTAGTAGGTGCTTAACTTCAGCCCCCTTTAATTTTATTTGTGTGGTGAAGGCAACAACAATTTATTTTGTTTTAGTGGCAACTAAAATAAATAGCAGAGCAAAATATTGAAAAGCTTGTATCTTTTGATCGGTAACTCGGTTTTGAGTGTCATTTTTTGCAAAAGTGCTTGTTTTTTCATGCTCTTTCCATTGGAAATATTTATTTTGAGACTTGCACTATAATTATAAAGTGCCAAATATGGAGGAGTGTTGTAATCAATTGTGGACGCAATTTTGGCTGAGCCTGACGTCCTAAATTTTTGGGAGTTGCAAGTTTGTACCTATCATGGATTCTGAGAATGATATGCTTTTCTCTGAAGTATGTGGACTTCAAGAGGATATTGTAAAATTTGTGGAAGAAAATAGATCACTCAAGAAGTGAAATTCTCTTCTACAATCACTCATTCACGATAAGGATACAATAATACACTCCCTGCAGAAAAAACTTGCTAGCCTACAACATCACCATCATATTGTGGACAACCATATCCATGCTCCTAGTCCACTTGCAGCTATTTGCTCTTGTACCCACTGACATTGATCTGTCAGTCTTTGAGTATGTAACCTGCTCTTGATGCTCATAAACCTGTGAGGCTTGTTACTGCATGCTCTTCCACATCTGTGCCTATTACAGTACCACATGTTGTGTATCCTACTTCTGCTCAGCTGCATGGATTTTTTGAGAAGCATACCACTACATTCAGTTCTCGCATGCTCCATTCTATGGGTCTCACTAGCAGAGTCATTGGCAGACATTCACAGGGTATTTTTTCCTCTATTCCACATGTTAAGTGGAATTCTCATCATGACATTGGTTTTCGAGAAGATACTTCATTGGGATCACACATTGACAGAGCTCCTTTTTTTGTTCGCTCGACTCTTTCTGAGGATCATGAGCAACACATGAGTTTTGCACCTTCACTCAGGCTTGAGAAACCTGAGATTTCAGCTGTCAGACATGATCAACCTGACACACATTCTGATGTTCTTTTGCATGCACCCATTGTGCATTTTACACCAAGTCATATGCAGGCATCTTCTTCATCCATCCGTGTTGATTTGGGGTGGATATCTGATCACTCGTGGAGGCGACATAGGCATTCATTGAGAGGACTCTACAGGCATGGCTCCTCCACCATTCAGCCTCTTGCTCCACTTTCTATACCTTCTGCATTGTGATGCTTCTTGTTTTGAGCATTTTTCTTTAGCAGGTGTAGTGTATCTCTCTTGTTTGTTGAGAGATTTTGTATCTGTATTTTTGACACTTTTGGCATGTTGACAATCTCTCTTGTGGGGGATCTATTCTGGTGAAGTCCAGTGTTAGTTTTTCAGTGTTCGAGTAGTTGTTTTGACAACTCATACAGATTTGTAGCGCCACTCCACCCATTCAGCAGTATGGGAGGGTGTGGTGTTGATCCTGCTTCTTCAGGTTTTGTGTCCTTGCCTTGTTACCTTGGCTTTTCTTGGATCGTGACACTCTGGATTTTGTGTCCTTGCCTTGTTGCTTTGGTTATTGTTCTTGGATCGTGGCACACCTATTTGCAGCAGTTGATCGAATTATGTTTGGTATTTTTTTTGCACTTTTGACATCACTCCATTGACAGTCTCCTTGTATGGAGCTATTCTGGTGAAGCCCAGTGTCAGTTGTTTTTGAGTTTTGTGATCGAGCAGTGGATTCAGACCACAGTGCACACCAAAATTCTTCAGCATTGTATGATTTTTTTGAGCCGAGCTTCTTGGGATGCCTTGGAGCGGGTTTTTACTCTCTTTACTTTGTTGTTACTGGTTTTGGGTACCTTGCGGTGTCCCTTTTTTCCCAGTTATTGTACATGAGTACCTCATCAGGCCTAGTTGTCAGACTCATACTGTGGACATGCCACTTCTATTTTGGCCCCTAGCTTCACTTGAGGGGGGTGTTAGAGTAGGTATTTACCTTAGCTCATGTTCACCTAGGTACTTTATTTACCTTTATTGTATTTATCCTCACCCACTTATGTGTGTGGATATTTCTTTTATCTTATTTAGATATTAGGAGATATTATCTAGTTGTTAGGTATAGTTCTTTCCTTGATCTATGTTATTGACTAGATCCTTGATGTCTAGTTCTCTCCTAAATCTATGGTCTTGACTAGTTCTTTGATGACTAGTTATTTCCTTGATTTATGGCTTGATCTACGACCTTGACTAGTTCTTAGATTGTTATTCCTTGCCTATTTAAGCAAGGCCCATTCTCAATGTATTTCATTGAGTTCCATAATAATATATGATATTGCATGCTCATTTGTTTGCAAAGGTTTCTGTAAAGTTATTCTGGTGAATTACTTTCATCTTATTGATCATGGTGTTTTATTAGCATATGTTTTATTGGCTTGGTATGATCTGGTTATCATTCCTTTCAGTGATAACCATGGAAATTATTGAGAAATGGGATTTCCAGTAAGCCTTATCATATCACAACCTCCTAAGGATCTAATGGACCATGTCATAGAAATTTTAGGTTAGTTATCTGTGTGAGGGACCCTACCAATGTGGATAGGTTTTTCCACAAATGATGAGTGATAATTAAGTATTCATTCACATCATTATTGGGTGGAAATGGACGGTGAGAATGAAAACTATTAGGACAACTGTTGGATGAAAAAATCAGTGTGACAACATTTAAAGACCTGTCTCAAGTAAACTGAAACCACATAGTCATTGAGATTTGATATCCATAAAGTTGTATCTTAGTTGAGGATCTAAAAGTGGAATTTTCAATGAATCATTGATGATAAAATTTTAATTCTTGGAATAGTAGAAAATTAGCATCTTATGAAGAATTTTATGTATTGCGGAACTCACAAGTAATTGTCTGAGACCCTTTGGACTAATTTTCACATTTCAGTTTGTTGGATTCACAAAAATGGGTAGGGATTCTACTAGCTTATATATCGATAACCATAATTCATTAAATTAAGATGGAATTTTGGTTGACAATTCCATAAAGATTCAGGATTAATGAACAACATGTGTTTGCGAGATGAATGACCTTCACTAATGCAAGGTTCACCATTTATAAGAGCATCATTTAAAGGAACCTTGAATAGGCTTACCAATTCAAGGTTAAATCAAGGCCTTGAGTCATCTTTATAACTATCAATTCATGGTAATGGAGGTCACACAAGAACATGCTTGCACTGGTACAGCAATCTATTCAATGTCCCACTCATAATTACATTTTTACACAAAGTCATAAGAGAATAAAATCAAGCACACAACACCAGGAGGAACAACATGCCATATGTAATTTTACAAGGAAGTTTAGATTTGAACGGAGGGTCATTGAGGTAATCATGGAACCATTGTCCTCAAACCTTTTCAAGATAGATTACAAAGAATAGATGATTATTTTCACCTAATTAAGTTGGTAGACAATACAGCTAAATCGGTCTTATTGTAGTATGGGAAATACCACAAGGAAATACCTTTGACTTACTAGATAAATGACATTTTACAAAATGGGAGTTTATTGCATAGTTGATGAAAAATTTTCATTTCAATTTTTATGTCCAATTATGAACATGAGAAGGATTTAGAAGGTACAATAGACAGAGAATCAGATAACTTTCATTACAAAATAGGATCAGGTGTTGATAAGCTTAAAAATTGTTACACATGTATTATAAAGATATGGATGTAGAAAAATGGTGATAGTAACCATTTAAAGTTGGTAGAAGTGGAAATTTGAATACCACTTGGCTTGCAAAAATGTTGGAAGAAGCCAAATCTTATAAAAGTAATCAAATACTTGGTCAATTTTGCATATAGATGAATCAATTTAGAATTTCTCATAAAGAAGTAATTGATGTTATACATGGATACCCAAACCTATATGATAAATCCAGAAGGAATAGAAGTATGTGGAATGACCGAAATGGGAGCCATGATTTTGAAAAAAAAATGTATTAGTGAATAAAGTCTTGTAATTCTGAATCCAGCTCAGAAGATTGGTCATTTTGGCAAGGTTAAAATAAAATGAGCAGATAGCAACAAGAAATTCATTAGATCCTTGTTATTTTACATTGCCTAGATATGGTTAGTTTTCACATTGACATAGAAAGGTAATGAGAAAATTAGAAGTCTAAAGGATCATTAGAGAATGATAGGTTCAGATTTTAAATTTTTGTCCATCATTATAACATGTCTTATCAAAGATTTGATCACACATTTTCCCCTATGAAGGTCTAACTTTAGTCAATCTCCAATGAATCACTCTAAGAATGCAATTAATCTAGGGCTAACCTTATATAAATTTTGAGGGAATAATTTACTTGAGGAACCAATACTTAAGATGAGAAAGAGAAAACTTAGGGTTCTATGTGATTTGTTAAGGGAACAATATTACCCAAGACCCCAATTTGTCTTTTACACTATTTTATCCACTTCGCTCAAGGAATTTACCTTTAATATTAAATGATACATGAGATCATGATTCCAAAAATGTAAAATATAAGTTTAACATTTTGAAAAGTAATAAGAGGAAAACATTTAGGAAATAAAACAGAGAGGAATAGGCCTAGATTTAAGCAATTTTTGATAGTGTTGACATTTAAAACTCTGGATTTTTTTGTCCACTTAGGAATTAAAATCACTAAGTGGTTAATGAACCCATGGAAATTACAATGCAACACAACCTTGGCTCATTCACTATGGGGTCAAAATAAGATTTTGGTCTTATTGTTGATCAGCATCTTTTATCACTAAGGACCTATTTGGGATAGATGATTGCCTACACTTTAGGGGCATACCTCATTACACGTATGGAAGGTCAATATGTCCAAGAGGATGATATTAAAATCAAATTTCTCATTCCATTCAATCCAATTTGAATTAGTAGGTATTGTTATACTACTTACAAACAATTTTGTACAATTTATTTTATCTGTGCATCACATTTCTTTCTTGATTATAGACAAACCAACTTGATGCACTAAGCATTAAATTATGAAAACCACATGAAGACTCAGTTGGATTATGACTTAGACTAGTTTCCTCGACTAAGAGGGAGAATTAATGGAAGACTATTTGTGAGGCTAATATCCTTTCTTGCTTAAAATGGGGCAAAACCTGGTTAACGAGTAGATTCTCAAAATTGGAATCAACATGAGATGGAATTTCCAACTTAAGGACTCAGGAGCATTTTTTTAGGTTAATTTCTGGTACTTTAGGACATTGACTGCTTCAAGGCTCAAATACAAGCCTTTTTTGGGTTGGATGGTTCGATTGTTTTCTGCAATCGACTGACTTGATTTCTCATGCAATTTAATGTTTTTGCCATTGATTAAGTATGGAAAGTTATTTAAGAGCGTCCAATAGATTACTCCACACAATGTCCTATGGACTATGTGATACAAATTATAAGTACAAAAGATGTAGATTATTGAGTCCCACTATTCTTGTATCTTCCATACTTATATTCTTTACTCATTAACTATTTATTTGACTACAACATTGATACATCTTGTGTTCTTCATGTATGTTGCATATCTTGGTATACAGGCTTCATGCTTTGTTTTATTATGTCCTTACATAGATGGATGGACTATATGTCGCATTTCAACATTAATTCTTTTTTCTATGGACTCATGAGACATTGGTGGGCAACTACCCCTCCTTCCTATGATACATCAACTGCGAGTTCCCCTTTTATAATGTGAATAGGTGTATCAACTTTGAGATACTTTTCCTACATATTTGATAGGATAAAACATGATATGACTCTGCTTATAGTTATTTTTCTTCCATTATTTCAAGATATTTATTGTCCAATTGCTAAGCTATATCATATGATTCCCATTGTTTTTATTTCATGAATTGATTCAATATTTGCTAGACACCATAAGAATAAAAAACATCGCGAGTTTCTAGGACCCAAATTAGTTACAATGAAGACTTCCCAAACTATTGACAATTTCTTCTAAACTAATTGGTTCCTCTTCCACTACAGACCATTGTTTCTTCCACATTTCTCTTTGCACTAAATAAATACACACTCATGATAACCATACAGGATTATTATAGATTGTCACATCCAGATTTATCAAAAGTTTCCTCGACATGTTCCTATTAAATGCCAACAAGGATTTGTAACATACACTTATTTAGATTATACCATGAAATAGGCTATGACTTGGGAATACCAAACACCTACTTTAATATTTTGATTAGGACATCTGTTGAGTTCATCATGACTTCATGCACCATGTCATGTTTCTTTATCTTGCACTACAAATGTTTTATTATTTTTCTATCAAAATGCTTAATTTACTAGCCTATCATGGTCTATTTTCATTCAATTACTAAAACATTCAATTTTAAATACATGAGGGACACTTTATGTCATTTATTTTTGAATATGTTTCTTATAAACACATAGTACTGGAAAATTTAACCATTCCTAGGCATTGATCAAGTGAAGTCAAATTTACTTGTAGAATCATGTATCTTAATGATGTGTATCGTCATGTCAAGTTTGAGAGCAAAGGGATACCAACTCCACCATTGATTGAATGTCTTGTTATCCATGTTTAAATCATGTAAATTCCAAGGTAAATCATTAATGATACATTAGGGAATCTTACTGAAATGTAGCTTTGATGACTATATTTTAGATACTAAGGATACAGGACTATGAGTTTCCAAGTACTATTATATTTTGACAAATACACATTATTTGGTCTAAAACTTCCTAAATCTATCAAAATAATTCTATATCTACGACAAAATGTTAGTCTTTTGATCCACATATTTTTGGAATCACTACATTGGTTTATCAATCTGGTAATGTTATTCATCAGTATAACAAATTATCCAATATCCTTCAAAACCTATATACATCTTAACATGTTCAAGTCACATGGAGGAGGGATTACATTATGGTTTACATCAGTGATAATTTTGGATTACTCAATTTTTTACAGGATATAGAGAGCTTTCGAGTAAAAGCTAGGTTATCCTTTTGAATATAATGATCGATGACTTCACTTCCAGAGTTGGAGAGTGTGAGGGTAGTTTATGTTCCTCCCATAATATCATGTCAGATTTCGATATTTAGTGCTTCATATGACATTGTATGAAGTTATGTACATAGTCATTAAATCCTGATGTCTATATGACTATTGTATCTTATCATATTTCTTGGATGAACTCAGTTGCATGCACTCTATTTTATGGATAGGTTTCACACGTCTTCTGTAAGTAGGCCTAATTATATTAATGAAGATGGAGATTTTTCAACATTTCACTCTTTTATAATTTGCATGGTTATTTCATGTTTGACTGGATATTTGTCTCAATTATCCTCATGGATGATACCTATATCAAGATTCACAGGATGAAGGTTTTAAGCGCGATAATTCTATGGTGTAATTTTTATTCTAGTAGACATCCATCCTAACATAATACATTAGGGGTGAATAGGTGTATATGTTTCATGGATTTCCTACAAAATATTAGTTAACACACATGATACATTGATACATCTATTCACAGAGAGGCTTCAAAATGTACATATAAGCACGCATTTTAAGGTTTAGATTTTATTATTTCCTGATGTACACAATATCAATCTTGATGTAGACTTTAATATCATGCAACTACATATGGAACAGATCAAGTTACATAATGTAGTTAATATCACACTTTGCTAATATAATATGAAACCAATTGAACCTATGATTAATCTAAATAAATTATCTGAATGCAATTATACTCGTGACAAAGGATTGAACTTTATATGTATGTTAATCAAACAAACTTCACTGAACATGAATTAACATAGTGAGTGACAATCTACAAAATGTCATAGAACAAAACCTGCATGTTTCATTTGAAAATTAAACCTTGGCATTTAACTAAACCCATAACTCGCTAAAAAATAAATTTATTATTTTTTACATTGCCTTGATCAATTAAAACTAACCACTAGGTCATACATGTTATCCATCATTGACCATTCAAAACCGCATTCTCATAATATAAGAGAAATATTTGGACAAGTAGCCACATCTCCAATTGATACCTTACATTGTGCACTATGCCTTGATAAATTCAACTATACTTACCAAAGTCACCTAGATGAGTTTTCGCACAGTCGATGAATTCATCCAAATAACCCTAACAAACACATTTTTTAATCCACAACTTACCTTAGTTGGTCATGTGTCACTTAAGTGGGATATATTGCCACAAAAATTTCTTATATAAGAACATTGACCTAACCTATTCAAAGGGCCTCTCTCACATTAAATATTTGGGATACCTAGGAGATCAGAACCAAGAATTTAATTTCTAAGTCAATATTATAAGCATATCTATCCATCTCAAAGTCTACACACATCATTGAAAGTTACGTTAGGCTATTTACAAATATACATCACTAATATCATTGTTGAGTGTTTTAGGCCCTAATATGGTCTTCATTTCCAAAACATAATGTGATATAAATCTTGTATACATTTACCATGTGAGGAACCACTAAGGTTTGGTGTTTCTTCAAAGTATTGCTATATAGGCATGATGGGTGGTACATAACCCAGAAGTGATAACACATTTTTATATCCTCAACCAAAGATGAATAAGAGCAGCCTAATGAGTTGCAAAAGTATGATTATGAAAATTCAACCACGTAAGAAGAATTTATAGACACAAAGTAACATGGTTTTAGAATCAAGATTAAGTCACAATCAGTAGAGGACAAATATGGTCAAGGAGGAAAAAGTCACTTGAGCGACTTTGACAAGGACAAGCGATTATGTCTTGCTTCCATAAGTACACTCATAGAATTTTAATACAACTTGACAATAGCCTTCAGATCCTTCTTCCACATTCTCATAACACAATCATCTCATTTTAGTCCAAAATTGACACAATCCTCTCTAACCCTAGTTTTTATGTTCTTAGTTAGCTCGTCTATATTAGTGTAGTTTACTATATTTTACCTCAATATGATTTAGGATTTGTATTCTTAATGTTTTCATGGTAATCTGATCTAAATTTATTAATAAATAATTGTTTAATTTCTTAATTAGATGAAACCCTAATTTTTGTGTTACAGTAGCCAAAAATGATGATTTTTTTATTGATGTATATTAAAAAACAATATCAAATTTCTATGATTTCTTTATTTGTTGACAAAACTCTCAAAGATTAACAATAGTTGGTTTCTCTATACCTTTAATTGTATCACAAGTACTATAGTAACATTATGCACAAAATTCAAGTGCTTCCTTAAGAACTTCTAAATCACTACCCATGGTTGATCACAAAGAATCTCAAAACATGTCATTTTTTTCACTCAAAAAAATGAATAAAAAAGAATATGAAACTAAACAAGAATATTTAATAAGAAATAATAATGGATTTTTCAAGTGCAAGAGTTAAATAAATATGCAAAAAATCATCACACAAAAAATGATTTGAAATGAATGGTGAATCTATCAAAATATTTCTTAGGGTTTTTATCAAATATTGAAAATGAGCCCATCAAAAGAATAAACGAACATCAAAATATACCTAGAATACAAATAAAATTGATTAATATCTTGTTGTGAAAATTTACATTAAACCAAAAAAATATAAGAAGAATGCAACTATTTTAGAATCAATGTTCCTACTAAAAACAAACACAACAAAAAAGCATTATGCAATATGCCTAGGTTTTTCTATGTATATACAATTGGGCTATGATTTTCTTAATATTAATTACTTTTATGTTTATTTGACATAGCTACAATATAAACAAATTCCTGAGCAATCCCAACAATGGAAAAATTACATTAAATTGACAAAAAATTAAAAACAAATGTTGGGATTTTCAAAATCAAATTTTCCATGAAAAATGAAAACAATTAAAAAATGTTGCAACATAACTTATTTTTACCACAAGTTTGTGTTGGCTCTAGTAATTTGGTGCACATTTTTCATGGGTAGTGTTTTTTTTTTAATTTGTTTTTGTTTTGTTTAGTACTTTTTTTACATTTTTGAATGAGGGGAGGTTTTGTTTTCAAGTTATGACATATTATAGAAACTCAATTCTTGACTTATGCAGTGGACAACAAAAAATGTTTTCCAAATGAAAAATATCAAATAAATATTATTACATAATAAAATGATATAAAATTACATTTATACTTAATTCTTTGAGTAGGAGATAATTGGAGGTGCCTAATTTCTTATAAATTCGTCAACAAAATGTCATATTGTTGTATGATTTAAGGGACGGTCAAATATCATTCAATCATTATTACATTTGACAGTAAAATGTTGCATTGTCTTTGACTTTTTTTTCTACCAACATATATTCTCTAGAAATTTGGATTATCCTTGAAATATTTGCACATACACCACTACATATAGTGCAAAAAACATCACAATTTTTGTCAATTTTAGATCAATTTGCATTTCAAAAAATATATTTTCAAAGGAAAACGCGACACAATTGTGACGTGATAATAGTGCCGCAAAAGTGGTGCAAATGTGACATAAATTTGCTCCACAATTGCATCGTGTGTTTTTGGCCACATGACCCCACATTTCCTATTTAATCCTAGGTAAATATCATTTTCACTATTAAACTTCATTTACACTATTGAGAAGAAGAAAGATGAGCTTAAAGACTTAGGTATTTTTGTTGTGTAGATTAAAAGGTAAGTTATTGTTTTTATAATTTTCAATTTAAAAAATTGTAGATGAGTGATATCAAGTTGAAATTAACTTGTGATTTTATTTTTTATGTCGATAAAATAGATTAAAGAAATGTATTCCATGAGACCGCATATCCTTTAGTCATTATGTTAAATAATTTGTGCTTTGAGTATGCTTAAAAATTTATATGCATATCTACACGAGCATTAACAACTATAAAATTTGACGAAAAATATAATTTTCATTATATTTTGATAGATGTCCATACCCTATTCTAAAGTGCCCATTTTGGCATGGGCTACGAGTATTCTAGAAATATTGCAGAGTCTAGCTTTATACCTTCCAAATGAATTTTCTTGAAAGTTTTGAATGACTTTTTCGGGAAACCATTTTTTACATGTCATGCATTCATTATAGTCCACAAGACCACATGTCATCAAGGAATTGTTTCAAATATTTTGCATCTAAAAAATAAGAGTTCCATCATGCTCTAATGGATGTCCTTGTGCATATCCTTCATTCATTTTGGTGCATAAGATCACATCTCATCCTTGTGAGAGAAAAGCTTACAATCAACCCAATTTCCTCTCATAGTGGAACAACGTTAACAAATATAGTATACAAAGTTATCATGTCAAAATGAAATTAAAAACTAGCTTTAAATTAACTTTTTCTCTAACCCTTATTACTCCCACCCACCCCATATCAATCTCTAATATGTAATCTAAATTTGATGAAACTGTGTGAATAATCCTTTATTCAAATACATTGATATTCTCCCAAGCACTGCCAAAGAAAAACTATACAGTTTCATATAAAAAAACATGTATGATTTCCCTCAATACAGTGCATTGAAAATTTTACATGTCTTGTACATGCTTCCTATAACTAATGTGGCAACTTCAATGCAACAGATGCCTCGAGAAAGTCATTTGATGCTACATCAAATGGATATGCTACAATAATACAACACATTAGTAAAATCACTCCCACCATAATGTATTATGCATGTTTCCCCAACAAATATTACAAAAACCAACCCAACTGCTACATCATTCAAAAGCTCACTAGAATGCAATCTGGTCATTTGTTCAAAAATATTCATGCAAAAATTGAATATCACTTTTAACCATAGGAGGCCTAATTCTACTTATTTTAATAACCAAGTTGCTTCTCCAGATGATTATATCCAAATGGAAATATGGCAAGTTATAACTTAGAAATTCTATTAATCTAGTATTATAGTATTTTTATCTCTTAATCAATTACAACAAAGAACATTTGACAAAAAATCACTTTCCAATATGCTTTGATGGATATCCGTGAAATATTCTAAAGCTTTGATTTTGGCATAGGTTAGGAGTATGCCAAAAATGATTGTGGAACTGTCTAGTTTTAAATATCACAAATGTGATTGCTTGAGAATTTGGAAGGTATGTGAACAAACTAGTTTTTTGCATATCCTACAATCATGAGATTGAATTTGATCCAGGCATTTTTTCGAACAGTTTATGTGCCTTCTATAGCTCCACATTTTGTATACATTTATACATGGGAACTTACAACTACAACAAACAAAAACCAAATTCACATTATGCTATGATGAATGTCCATTCCTTGTTCTAAAGCTCTCATTATGACACAAACTAGAATGTTTGTAACAAACATTATGTGTCATAATTTATGTTTCCAATTGCATGTTTTGGAAAATTTTCAAAATCCCCGTTTTGTGAATATCCCACAGTTCATTCAGCCACATTTCTTTTAAGAATTTTTCCTAAAATTTTGCCTGCCTTGTTAATGTCACCACATTTTTCATACATATCTTTCAGGTAATTGCAACTACAATATTTGACAATAGTCCTTTCTCTATGATGTCCATACCCTATACATATCTATCAGGTAATTGCAACTACAATATTTGACAATAGTCCTTTCTCTATGATGTACATACCCTATTTCAATGCTCTTATTTTTGCATAGGCTCAAATTATGGTAGCAAATATGAAATGATCATGTTGGGCACATTGGTGGTTGCATTTGTTGAAACATTGTCAATGCTTTGGCATAACTGAATTTATCCAAACATGGGCCATAGTCATAAAATTTGTGAAAAGGTCATCATAAAAAATAGCCAAAAAGCACAGGTGCTCACCGACAAACGAATCCTCATAGTTGGACGCCTATGGCATAAAAATGTATTGAAATTTGATTGAACTTGGTCAAATTTTAAAATTTATGTCAAAATTAAGAAAATTAGAAAATTAATGACAAATAAGAGAATTTAGGAAAAATAGGGGAAATTTACGTAAATATGTAAAACTTCAAAAATTGAATAAAATTAAAGTAAAATTTTGGCAATTTTTTTGTAAAATATTGAAATTATTGTTATTTTATTATTATTATTGGGACTTGGTTAATTTATTTAAATTAATGAAATTAGTGTTATTATTGTAGATATGTCAAGCTCTTAAAATTAAATTTTATCTTCACCATCTGAAACATCTACATACTCATATGTAGACAATATGAAAACTGAAAACAATTATAAAGACAGTATGGAATTTACAGAGGATAATATGGGAAAATGTGTTGAAGATGAAGATGTGTAAAGTAGATTCAATGGTGTGTGGAGAAATAACAGGATGTCAATAATTTTGGCTAATTTACATGCAACAATGGGGAAAATTTAGATTGCACATTATGAGGAAGATTCCATAGATGATTTGGAACACTCACCTAAGGTGTTGAAGAAAAATATATATATATATATATATATATTGTTATATATGATTTTCCCAATTTGTGATATTATGAGGTGTGTCTAATAGATAAACCACTTTCAACACCTTATGAAGAATTTACATTTTGGAAGTAGAGCTATATGATATGACAATCTACTATTCCCTATGCAATTGTTAGGTTTTTCACTTTGACAACAATTAATATTGGGTCTACTACTCAATGTTCATTTGGTCTACCAATAGTAGCTTTTTAAGGCCCAATATATTGGTTTGTAGACTGGACTCATATGGCCAGTTATAAAGTTAGTATGTGGAGATAGGGTATGTGTTGTAATGATAAGTAATTAGAAGAGTAGATTTAACAACCCTAGATAAAACTTATTGTATCCATGATTGTATCTGCTATGATAGATGTCCTTATTCATATAAAAATGTTTTTGGTTTCATCAATAATATTCGCAGGTGTTCGCATTTTGTATCACCCAATTGTCAATTTGTAAAGTGCGCCAATGATAACGAGGATGAAATGAAAGGGCCAATTTTTCCTCTTTATGTTGTAGTGGAAGCAATAAAATATAAAATTTGATGAAGATATTTTGATTAACTATAGTTTTAAAGGAAAAGTAACACCGTCGAGATTGAGGGAAAACAAATGTTAACAATATGTATGTATGTATGTATATATGTATGTATGTATGTATGTATGTATATGTGTATGTGTGTATATATATATATATATATATATATTAGAGAGAGAGAGAGAGAGGAGGGTGGTGGGGGGGGGGGGGTGTTAAAACCAATTTTTAGAATTTTCTTATATTGTATTTTCAAAAAATTCTATTTCTAATGTTATATTTATTTATGTTATGTAAAATGTTGCTTCTTTGGTAGTATATTATTTTTTGAAAATTGAAGAATGTGGGGAAATCTTGTAAATTATTGTCTAATTATTTCAATATAAATTTGATGAACAAGATGAATTTTTTTTTAAACTTGAAGAAAATATTTATGTATTGGGACATCAATTTCTTTACATTATGATGAGGATCCTCCATCATCCCTTGCACCACCTTTTACATCACCTTCTAGTGTCACCTCCACCATCACCACATGTTGCACTTCCACAACCTTGTAGAAGATCCACTGGAACAAGAGATGACAATGTTCAATTGCCCGCCTCCAATCCTTTGAGACATTATTTTGCATAGGGTGTCCATCTTCACCTTCTACACCGCATCACATATTCTAATATCCTTTGGAGCAATGTACCCCTAGACCAGAGATAATCATGGTATGAATTCATTCAAAGAAATTAAGGAATACCGCCACCTTCACCTCAGTGAAATGAATGTCCTTGTAATATTATTGTATAAAATGAAGGATTAAGGTGTTAGATGTTCATTGTGCTAGATGATACCCACGGCTTGTAATATGGCCTTATTATTATTGTTATGGCTATATATATATATATATATATATATATATCCTTTTTTTCTACTCTGAATATAGTAGGTTGCACTTGCTTTAACAAGTTGAATAGTTTCTGCAAGACCATGATCGTTGCATCGATTGTGGTATGTTTATTGGACTAGTTATCTCTCTTAGAAATTTGTTGTGAGGAAATATACTTTGCACGATTGTAAGGATCCTAGAAATGCACAAGTTGAGGATATGATTTAATATTGGTTTAAGCCTCTTAAGAAGTTCATTGACTTATGTGTATGTGTGTAGGTGGGTCGGTGCTACTAAGTTGCTTCACACCTGGATTGGAATTGAATGATGCAAATAGGAATTGGTTTTTGTTACAAGCACTAAAACTTTACATCTATCAACAAACATTCATAATATTAAATGAGAGCAATTAAGAATGAATTCTCATAAGATCATTTTTAAGAAAAATGATCAATCAGACTAATATATTAAGCTTGATCAATAATCTATTTATCTTGTTCCATACTTGAATTAGCAATCTAAAGAGGTCGCATCTAAGGAGTGAAACAATAATCCAATTAGACAATTCTAAAATCCACTTGATAATCTAAATAGATTGCAATTCAAGAACATATTATTGAATCAAATTAAATTAGTCTAAATTCCATTCTATAATCTATATGGGCCACATCTAAGACCATAATTAAAATTCTAACGAGTGTTATATGGAACATTATAAAGATCAAATTATAATTCATAAAATTTTATTTAACAAATTCATCTAATCTTAACTATATGAAGTGTGATAATGGATACTCAAACAAATCCTATTCATTTAAGTATTTAACTCATATAAATCAAATTCATCTAAACACTTATCTCACATAAATCGCATTCATGTAAGCACTTATCCCATATTAGTATAGTAATGAAATATTATGTGCTCACATTAAATCTACCTCATCTTAGATAGGTAAATAAGTAATTACATAGGTTAGAAATTTAAGTTTTTTTCTTAAATATCAGGGGTGGTGCAAATGTTTATGCCACAACCATCTCTAACTTCAAAAAACCATAAAGTGAGATGGAAAAAATCCATCCCATTTCGTTTCATTTCATTTTTCATGTCGACAAGAGGAAAGAAAGAAAAAATGGAGAAGAGAGGAGATATATAGTAGAAGAAAAAATACAACGAAAAAGGGAGAGGAAAAATAAAAATGACAGCCGAAAGGAAGAGGATAAACGAAAAAGATAACTGAAAAGACAACAATGAAAAACATGGCATACCAACAAATTCATTGAGCAAAACAAAACCATAAAGGCAAAAAAAACCCTCCACTGGAAGAAGAAGTATGTGACGAATCCCAAATTACGTGTATGTTGATTTTCATCCATTTTTGTTTGATATTTTATGCGAACCCTAGGAAATAAAATGTAGACCTTATGAGAAATTATGTAAACCATATAATATATTTTAAGGGAAATTATATAAACTCTAAATAAATTCTAAAAACCCTTGCATAAATTACGTAAACCCTAGGAACCCTTGATAAATGAGATAATTATGGAATGTTAGACAAAGGACTGAGAGGGGGAAGGGGGGAGGTGAATCAGTCCTATAAAACTTTTAATTCATTTTTCATTACATACATCCACGATTCAAACCATGCATTCAACATCAATGAATCAAGTGAGCTTATTAGGTGTGCAACATCCAATCATAAGAACATGAAACAAAGTAGAGAACACATGAACACCAAATATGTAGTGGGAAAACCTCAAGGGGAAGAAACCCCACTGAAACCTCTGTTAATATTACTCATAACAAATGTCTTGTAAGAATATTACACATCAAGCAAGATTTATTTACTGAAGCACCCACCCCTATTTAGTATATCACCCACTATACAAAGAGGCTACCACCCCCTAAGGTTATCAAATACCCATTTAACCACATGATAAATGATGACCGCTGATGTATGTTACTCCCACAACTGATAGTGATCCAAATTTAGCTCCAAACACAAAAAATCTTCTTCAAACTTCTCTCTCTCTCCTAACTCGCTCAAACTTGGTTCTTCATGGTTTGATTAGGTCGATTTCCCTTGCACATCTACTCTTAAATATTCCTCATCCTTTCATGTCTCTCCTAAACTTTTTCTTTTACCCCTCTATGCTTTTATTCTTCCTTCTCTATCTCTCACATCCCCATAGTCTCAACTTATCATAAATGACCAAATACACTTGCATATATGCATATCACTAGCTCAAAACACCTTTAGGTCGGCCATGACCATAAAGCTCAGTCATCCCAACTTTTAAAATATCAATAAAATCATATAAGACATCTCAAAAGACCCATGTAGGTCGGAAAGGGTCAAGACAACTCCAACAGGCACATGACATCTCAACAAGGCCTAAAACATTAGCCTTCTCCTCCAACGAATGGAAACTGATCTTCAAGGGCATCTAAAAACTTTGTCATGCTTCCAATAGCTCCACACAATTCAAGGACAACCTCTACACACCTTCCAAAAACTTGGTAACATCTGCATCAGCTACCAACATCATGAAACATGTTAAGAAGTAAACTACTCAAACAAGATCTTTAAGCACCAAAAACTAGTCTACAGGAGTGAACCACTTTGTAGAACAAACACAACTATAAATACTTATTGGGCATAGTAATGGATGAAACATGACTCCAACTCACTCTCTAGGTCCATGAGACACCACTAAATAGGGAAACATACACGAAAACCTTCAACTATCACACCTTGCTTAAGCATGTTGATCATGCCCAGAAATAGGTCACCAAGAACAAACAACTTAACACACTTAAATTATTCATCATGACACAAATATCATATTTATGGAAATCTCATGAATTCCTCCAACGAAAACAACTCACTTCATCCTTCAAAACATATCATAATAGCTCCAAACAAGCCAATTTCCATAACAACTCAAACTTGCTCCAAGGACTCAAGAACCATTCTTGAGAGATCAAGCTCCAAACACCTCAAGTCCACTTCCAAGCTCAACCAAATCATGGAACACATGAAGGAAGACCTCTGAAACACCTTTAAGTACTAACATGCATAGCTCATGTGGAGAAAACCAATCCAACACATTTTTTCCTTCACACCTTCTTGGCAAGCCTAATAAGACCAATTAGGCCATTAGGACTTAGGAAAGAAAATAAATCTTCAAATCAAAAAAAGGCCTCAGAAACATCATATTATGTGTCCACATGTTATTTGTGACCAAAAACAACTGCTACTATATGCAAAATAGCTCGACTCATTCAAACCTCCATGACTGGGTTTTAGCCCTTAAGGCCAAAAGCAGTAGGGTGACTTGGAGGACCCATATCTTCGTGTTTCTCAACTGAAGAAACATGAAAATTTTCATAGAAATCTAGCATATCTCCCAAGGATTCTATAACAATTTACTTTTCATCCTGAAGATTCCATCTTATCCCCAAAATCACAAATTTCTAAAAAACTAGGGTTTTTCTCCCACTTCCTGAAACAGTTGGATCATGAAACCTATGTCAAAACGAGCTCAAAAAAATTATCTACAACCTTGATGCATCGCATTATCTTTCCCAATCCATCTGGATCCCAAAAAAATCATCTTTCCTCCATCGCTATGATGTAAGGGTTTTAGACCTCCTTAGCTTCTTAACACATGTTCATAAAAACCTAAGGTTCTTTCGATCCCATTATTTTTGTAAAACCTTCTATACTCCATGAAAAAACATCCCTAAAAGCCACAAGGTCCCATAAAAATTGTGTGTGATTGGGTGAGCAAAAAAAGTTGAGCATCAAGTTGGATTTTGCCTTCTTTAGAACTCGGTTTTACCAAAAACCTCATATATTGAGCAAATTTCTTCATATTGACTTGAAAATTGACTTGAAGCATCATGATGAGCTCTTCTAGCTGACCCAAGTCTCATTCATTCTCAAATATATATGCAGTTCTCTCAGCTCCATGACTTACCTATGCAATCATGCCTTGTTATCAAGAACTTACTTCTCACGGACCATGAAACATCACTAAACCTTTGAAGTATGACCTCAAACTCCTCATACAAATGCTATGAAACATCAAAACACATTTCCCATGCTTGAACAAGCATTCCTTATTTCATTTCTCATGCCACCATGCCATACACCATGCATTAGTTCTAGGAATAGGCCTAAAATGACCTGACTCAATCATGACTCTTCATGAACTGACCATGGAGACCACTTACAGACTCATTAACACCATTGGCATATCATACTAACCATATTTGACTTCATACCATCCTTATACCACCTTTGTAGGAATCATACTATGGCCATGCACATTAGACCATACTCCAAGACACTATAGCAACACTACAAGATTGGACACTACCAATCAACCTTCATGATTGACCTTGATTAACACCTCATGAAGACTCGCATGACACCTAAACTCCCTTTATCATCAATGGCCTTTGACATCAATGACAACATAAGACACAATGGCGAACAATGGAAATGGAGAAGATACTTCCCTATGAACTTGATTCACTATTTTGATATGTTAAGGATTTATTTTGTTAAAGTAAAGACAACACATGAACTTGGGAGGAGTGAGGGATAAAATCAGTTGGAACCATATTATATTAGTGCATTCTCAAAGGACTAAGTATGTTGTTGTTTCTTAGCAAGCTATAGGTGTGCGAGGAGTTGTGAAGCATGGGTGTGTATGATTTCAAGTTATTTTTATAACCCTAACAAGTGTTTCACCCTTTTGAGGGCATACTGGTTTATGGTAATCTTAACAAATGCATCTTAATTAGTCTAAATATAATACTTCACTACGTGGAACTGGAATATTATAACTTTGTAAAAGGAGCCTATATAATGGGGATAATGCAAACCCATAGGAATTAAATAAGAAGTAACTTCTTTGATAAAATTGGTGGTCTCATCATGCATACATGGTTTCTTTTTTTGTTAACTCAACATATTTCCCTTTACACATTTGCTACTATTTTCCTCAATGAACTTAAACCATGTTTAAGGTTCATGTTTTATTATTATTATGAGTTAATTTTGATGTAATTGTCATGTTGATTGTCAAACTATTCATGATTTCAATCTTGAACCCTTATATCTAGTTGTTTTGTTGATGACATTCTGAAATTTTACATTGTATAATTTATGAATTTGGATAAGGAAAAAATATATTTATTTAACCCTAGCTTCATTGGTTAATTACAAGTGATGAAAGAATAGAATGGTTAAAAGGGGGATGGTATTTTGTGATAGTCTAAGATTGATTGCTTACTTTTATTTGAAATCTAAAAAACCTTAATATATTTGAATATAATTATGAATATGCTCTAAGATTTGTTCTTGTATTGATTGTTGTAATAAGCCTTGTGGGTGGAAAATTATGAGTTTATATATGTTCTATGATTTGACATGAGAAGAAAAAAAATTATGTTTTTCATAGATCATTTGTAAATGCATGTTACTTCTAGTTTATTATATTAAAGTAAAAATATACATTTTGATTTTATTTCCCCTTAATATGTGTTTCTTGTATAGGAATTTGATGTTTGAGCTTAATCTTGAAACCTTATTCTAGTTACATTTCCCTCTTTTAGGTCTTATATCCTAATTAGGATTTCATCATAGATAAGGAAGGAATTTACTTTCCGAATTTCTTATTATTTTTGAGATATTGAACGTGTTGTTCAATTGAGGGGACCTTGGGGAGGCATGTACATTAATAGAACACCTTCCATGCCCTATTTGTGGGTTCTCCCTCTACTACTAATTGTTATAATAAAGATTAGTTATTTTTACATTGTGTAATCTTGAGGTGGACCTTAATTATTTGATTGGTCTATTTTGTAATTATATCAATTTTTCGTGTATGGGTTAGTATTGTGATAAATTATACCAAGATCGTGTAAATTTATCTAGGTGTGATGAATGTCAAAATATTAAGGTTTGAAGCTTTTAAAAAATATTCTTGTGTTTACTATTATGTTTTACATGGACATGCCTCCATCCCTATACTCAACTCTATGTTATTTTCCTAAAATAACAATTTTTTAATCAAATTCATTTATATTATTTTTTTGTAGAAAAAATTATACATATCCTAAAATTAATGGATTCTATAACTTTATTTTTGATACTAGAGAGGACATAGTCTATTCAAAAAAATGTTTGATGTCTTCACTTGTGACGACAAGGATCGTGTTTCAACACAATATGACATGGATGTGGATTTAGATGAGGTCCACAAACTGCCTCAGTGTTCTTTTATGAGTAAACATTCATCGACCTCTATGCACCCACCACAAAGGTCCAAGTTTATAGTGTATTTTGTAATTTAAAAATCATAATCATACATCTTGATAATGACAGGTTATTACTTATAGAGACATACATGAGTCGTCTAATAAGGACTTCCACATTTGTATGAGTAGATGTCCATCAACCTCTAGAAATTTGGCATGAAGAGATAATTTTTTTTTTTTTTTAATAATTAAAAAATTATTTAATTTCATTGAAGAATTTTTAAACAACTTGTGTATCATAGGTATGCTTCCCATATAGACTGATATGAGGATGACGATGCTAGAATGAATAAACATCTTTTTAATGCTCCCAGGGAATCCCCTGCACAAAGGTATAAATTTATAATTTATTTCTTGATATAAAAAATTTCTTGTAATTGAACAATTCTAATATGACTTGATTATGATAGGTCTATATCCATATCGAATGGCATGACAATAAGGGTAGTCGTGGACTAAGGGAGTCGTTTACGCATAGGTATAAAGCTTTCATATAGTATTTAAACTCATTTTAAATAATTATATTATAATTAATGTCTTTTTTTTACAAATCCTTACCAAAGGGAAGTCCCTCTTAGCCTAGTTATAATAAAATATATAAAAAATCAAATGCCGAGAGACTGTCCCAAATGGTATGAATGACCTTCTCCCGAGTGGATAAAGCGAGGTGAGAATGTAGTATTGCCCCCTCCAGCAGTAAACATTGATAGATCCTATCATCTTTATCATAATAACTATAAACATGGAGTGCAAGGGGACCTCAAATAAGACATCTTTGACCCACTACGACCCAAAGTTAATTGAGAAATTTGCATCATAATAGTTTAGGAGAATAAAGAGGAAACACATGATGAAATGAGATATCTTCAACCTCTTAAAATAGAGAAAAAAGCTTGGTTCAATTTGTGTGTCAAGTGGCGAACAAAGGACACTAATAGAGTTGTATGTTAGTTGACGAAAATAATGATATATGTTGACTTTTGGACTATAAAGAGAGTGATTTAGAGCATTGCACTTTGCTTGATAAACATGTTTTCTTTAATTTGATATTTTATGATATATGGTCACCATTTAAATTCTATAATGGACAAATATAGCCTACAATCACAAGGCAATGATACTTATATAACATGGTGATTGATTAAATATTTAATAATATTGCAATTGACAAGGGTATGAAGCCAAACTCCGAAAAGGGTTAGTGACACATGGTTTGAGTAGAAAAAACTTAGAAGAAGCTGCTAATAAATTTGTAAGTTCTATATACGCTATTTATAGAGTTATGTTGTTTTGTTTTTATTAAAAAATGTATAAATTAGTAAAATATATATAATTTTATCATATGATTGTGGTCATAGATAGTGTTATAAAAAGCACACAACAAAGAAAATGTGTGGCACTAAAAGACTTCGGATGGAACACAAAAGGTTTTAATCAGTGGGGTCGAGATAATCAATTTGTGTTGGTAAGATAGTGTTTAAATTGTTGTACACAAAATATAAATTAAAATTAAACGCTTTTAAGATTTAATCATTATGTTTTCTCACAGTAAAAAATGTGAGGACAAAGAGGATGGTGAGTAATTAATTATAATTACAAATGTTATAATTATGAATAATTGTATTATAGATTTTTTATTATTTGCAACTATTACATATTATATACTAAGATATTATTTACATTGTATTGTATAAACTATTTTATATTTTGTATATATAATTATATTGATGTATATTGATTTTTTTTAAATATTCAAATATTATAATTAATAAAAAAAGACAATGTGTCAAATCAAAGTTTGTTTTATAATAATATATAACAATGCAATTTTGAGGGAGTAGTAAAAAGCCCCTTTCAAATTACAAAATAAATATATATTATGAGGATGATGAAGAGGATGGTGAAGAAGAAGAATAAGATATTTTAACATCCACAAGGCTACCAAAGACAGCCTATGAGACAAATCTTTCAAAAGAATACACCACAAGGCCTTGGTGTTAATATTTATATATTCTGTCCTCTGCTTATTCATTTTTATGTGTGGTCATTTGTCCTTTAGATGCATTTTACACTCTTTCCTTAATCATGTTACCAATAGAAAAGATGGTTTTAATTACGTATCTGTATAAAAATACAAATTATCTTCGATCAAGAAATTGATCAAAACATTTATTATTCTTGAAAAGGAGTTAAGAATGGTGTATGGTGCCATAACATTAGGGTCCTTTCATATGAATGTCTTCAAATTACACCTTCATGAGAGGGGTCTCTTGTTGAATATTTATGTACGTACAGAGCTTGCTGACGATCATCTTAATAGATGGCCTTTCAACCATAATGAACTTGGGAGATTCAAGTGTTACAACTCGGTCATTTATTCATAGCAGACACAATTTATAATCTACAGAAAAGTTTCTTGGAACCATAATCATTTGAAAATTCGCATCCCTAACCCATTTTGTACACTTAGTAAAAAACTGCAGGAGATGCATAATATTCACTTTCATTGAATACTGGTCGCAGGTCTTCATCACACATGAATTCTAATGGAAAAGAAACTAAATGACCTTTGCAATTTTTGGACAGTCTTTCCAAGGCATCAGTTCCTTTGTAACACCCATTTTCATAATCTTCAAGTTTATCAGGAGCAATACCCAAGTCAATGGTTGTGTGCCCAACTTTTTCTTTCCGCTGTGCCATGGCTTGTCTGATAGCAAACCTACAAAAAATGGAAACATTAACATTTGAATTTTGCATAAGATGCATAATTGATCAAGCCCTACAGAATCAATAATCACTATAACATAAATATACATACCTAGAACGAATCAGATCATTTGGAATGCATGCAAACACGTCTTGATAAACTGCCGTATTTGTCTGTATCAAAAGTAGTACCAAGTAAGTCACTACTATGTGGTTATTATACAACTGAAGGCCCCGTGTAGAAACAAATTAGGTAAAGCATCTTTCGTACAAACTAAGAATAATGTTAGGGAATTTTATTGAATCAAAAGAAGCTACAACATTATATAATCCGGTAGCAGCACACAAAAATAAAATTGATTGCATTCTGATTTGTGAACTGTGAAGTAAACACAGTTTATCCTTCGTATATTGATTCCCTTCAGAGAGGGTTTCTAGTCATAAACCACAACTTAATCCCATTATTAACAGCAGGACATGAATTTATAATAGACATCTAACTAACATAACTTAAAATACAACATAATTTACTAGCAAGAGTTCCCTTCCTCTACAAATTTTAATTGAGACTCGTCAAACCTTGGCCTGGAATAATTATCAAATTTTAAAGCTGAATGTTAATGCTTAGCTTTTCAGCTACACCGTATTTATTATACTTGGGAAAGATATTGACTCTCTGGATGTGGGTGCCAAAGATGGATGGTGGCCTTCCTAGTCACTGTTGCAAAGCATTACCAACATGGTGTACACTCAGCCACACAATGATGTAATCCTTGACAATATAAGATGCATGCTTTCTCAATATCCACGTAGGCCTCATTGTGCAACCTTGCACATCTGGGTTTTAAACACATGGAGGTTTTATGTCTTTAAATTTTAATTTTCATTGGAATCTCATTAGACTATACTTTAAATGTTGTGTAATTGGAATTATTTTAGGTGAATATATTACACATGCAAGGATGGAGTTAAAATTTGTTAGAATATGTGTCTATCTTGACCGTGAGTAGCTTTCACAAGATAAGATTATATTCATACTCATTACAATTTCTCCAGGGACTTCTCCTTCTCACCATAAAACAGGACGAATCAGTAGATATTAGTTTTCAACATAATACATCAAAGCAATTTTCTAAACTGTCAACATCAAACAAGCAACCTAATGACCATAAAGTTGTTACTGTGAGTACGTTGTCTTCCAATCCTTCAACGCCATTTTGCAATCCATCACACCTTTGGTTAGAACTTCTAACTAAATTAAAAATTCTCTCAGCTTTTGATCCTGGAGATCAAAATGCGTCTGACCAATCTAAGCAATAGTTCAAAGGCGGAAAAGGCTTCATTCTTTCCAAAAACGAACATGGATATTATAGGTGCTCTCAGATACAAAAGCAAACGTGATACCCTGACCAAGGATAGCATGCAATAGAACAAACCAATTGGAAAACTCAATAAATTATGATATGTCCAGACATATTATGATTTCATTTGTACTCAAAGACGATAATTCTTGCTCCATAATACGCTCCGCTTCCAAATGACAAGAACCTTCAACCATTGATTCAGAAACCACCAAAAATCGGTGATAAATCGCAAATACACACAGCCAGCGATAAAAAATTGCAAAAATCACAACAATTTTCAGGGCAATGCAATTAATCGATTTAACAGCGCAATGACCATCTTTACTCGCCAAATTTCAGTGATTAAATCAGGGCTCCATTTAGCATGTGATGTCCATAAAACGTTGGAATGAAAAAAGTTCAAAGGAGTATAATACATATATTCTAGATTTGGGGACATTTGAGGTGTTTTCACTAGCCAGGGACCTATTAAACTTCAAAGTATCTTTCAGCATCTTCAATGCTTTTCACAGGGAGTACAATGGCATAGCCTACAGGAGTAATTTGTTGTCGGGCATAACCACAAGTATTGCCATGATGATAATTCACATGTTGATAACTGTATTGTGTCGTGACTTTGCTACATGGCCATGATCTCATTTTGATAATGGCCTATCTAATGGTCTGACTCATGCCTCTAAGGTCTCTTGAAAGAGAACCTGTTCCCTTGCAATTTTCTAAATGATGATCTATCATAAAGACCCTAGTAGGCTAGTTGATTGCTTAAATGGTTCTAAGTGATCCCCTGTTGATAAATTCAAGCATGCCAACAAACTTGCATGATTACATTGGGCACATTGTTAATGCTTCATTACTTGATCCGAAATACAATAATGGGTATCCATTTTAATTTGTATTTACCTTGGCACTGCCACTTGTCACCGTACAAACGTCAGTTCCATGTTGAAGATATGCTCAAGTAGATTCTCAAGTCACTGTGATTAATCTGTAAATAGTCCAATACTAAATTGAGAAACACCTCCAGTTCGTGATGGCAATAGGATATCCTTCTCAAGCTTTGAATCTGAAGTTTGCCAATGTATCATCCGTGGAACTCTCATTTCACTATTTCAGGTGTTCTTGCTTCAATTGACAGTGATCACTCTCAAAATTAAAGATGCATTGGGATTGGAACCATTTACTGATTGAAATAAATTCTCTGTTGGATCCTTCAATTTTAATTCTTGACTAGATCGCTTTGCATTCCACATCGAGGAAACTCTTGCAGCATATGTACATAATGCAAGTTTGTACTTTATAAATCTTTTTTGGTCGAAAATTAATCGAAAATGTATTTTGGCATCTCAACTTAACTCTTTGTCATTTTAACTGTTTTACATTTAGCAATTTGTGAGTTTATTTTATAGTGATTTAAATGTTTGAGCATGGGGAAATTGCTAGGATAAAGTTGTGAAATTGCAAAGGGAACTCATATTTCTGAAATCAACTTTTGGGCCTTTGTTGCAGTTTCAAGGATTAGAACTATACTGGTCAACTCTAGTTTGTTGTGTACAAACAACTTGAGCAAGTTGTGCCTTCCTCATGTACCTCAATACTTTGTCAGGCAGAACTAGTTTCAATCATTCTCAATTGTGTCGTGATTTGTATAGCATAATTCTAACTAGGCCATATTTAAAGAAATCTTTAACCTGAAACTTGATACATTAATGTGTAATGCTAGTTTAATGAGTCTCAGTCATTGGAGTGTGAATGCAGAAAGTATGAAAGCTAAAGACCCAAGACGTCCTCATCAAATGTCTATTTACTGCATTTCAAAATTTAATGAACAACCAAAAGTGTAATTTTAATGTAGTTCAAAACTGCAACTTGATGCAAGATATAGTTTACATCACTGCAACAGGTTGTGACCTGTACAAAACACTAATGTAAAACTAATCCTCGCAAGAAATGTACAAAGAAGGCAGTAGGTGTGTATGTCCTCTTAAGCAAGTGCATTTTAGCTTCCCATTTGAGCTTCTTAGGATGGCCATCAAATAATAGGCACCCTCAATGTGGTCATTAATGCATAGGAAGAGTTTCCTGGCAGTTCTTATTGGCTAGCTTGAAAGCTAGTACTTATCAGTATTCTGAGCCTAGGAATATTGTGATTGATGCAGCTTGCTAACTTTATGAATAGCTCGAAATATTCTGAGTTAACTAATAAATGTCCATAAGGCCTATGATTACAGCAACATACCTGCATCAAGAACAGATAGAAGATAGTGGCACGAGGCTCAAAATCTCACTCTTCTAAAATTTTTCCCACAGCATTTGCGTCCAAGGTACCCATTGTACTTAGGAAGTTCAATCAAATTATCAATTTTGCATGTGGAAGGTGAGCAAAGCCCTATTCAAACAAAGCTCAATACAGCACACAAGAAAACTACAAATTCTGAAAGATGAAGGCTGATTAAATCTAAAAAACTGCAAAAAGTTGAGTTAGTCCCAATGTAGAGGTATATTTCAAGTGATACACAACATTTGAGAGAAAGCAATCACAACACTTTGCAACATTAACACCCCCTAGTAATGTTGAATTGGTTGGATGAAGAAATATGTACTACTCGAACCTGAATAACTTACAAATGGGGATGAGATTTATACTCATTGATAAGCTAGACAATTTTAAGGTCGAAAACAGATTTGATATCACGAGGAAAGGTCATTGATTTGCAAAATATTTGGGTAAAAGCAAGCCAAGAATTATTGTAAGGATTCATGCAAGTGCTGGGAAATTTCTACAAATGGAAGTCCAAAAAGAACAATAATGTAGGACAGATGACTTCCTGATGAAGTATGCCCAAGGGCTTACTTACTCATCAAAGTAGACATGTTTCAATTGTCTAAATAGCCATAATGGAGGTGCAAGACTTGTACTCCAAGCCCAGTGACTCCTGAGATGGACAGTATGAACGGTGTGTGAATGATTCTAACTTCAAATAGCTGGAGGAAGAGGATAGTTTAATCCTCGAAAAGAGTGCTTAGGAAAATGAAAAGGTAATCATAATGCCACTGCTACCAAATGAAAAGGATTCTAGAAGAAGATTCTTGTGTGCCCTACGATGGGTGCCATGATGCATAATATGAGACTTGTTGCAAAGAAATTCTGAATCCAAAATCGCATTTCAGGTTCAAAAGCAAGAAAAATAAGGTTGTAACATTGGTTCAATCTGGAAAAGAGGTGATGTGGTATAGCTCTAATGCCTGATAAAAGGAATGGCTTAGGACTCCATTCATAGTGTTTCTAAATAGCAATGATGCTCAAGAACTCATGTGTAGTTCTATGTTCTTAGGAACTTTGAAGCAAACCAAAATTCAGGACATGAAGATTGAACAATGTTGGTCCCAATCTTTATGAAGCTTGCTCAATAACCAATTTGATTTCACGGTGAGCAACTTTGGATGAACAAGTTGGATGGGTTGGACACATATTCATCTATGATCGTTATACCGCCTAGGTTGGAATGAACCCATGGAATAGAAGTAACAGGATACCAAAACCATGTAAAGTCGTGCTTCTCATATGAATTGAACATTGCAACTAGATGATCTTATGTGTGGGTGCCATGCATCATTGGCACCCATGTGGTGTAGTTTTTGGCATACTACATATGTATGATAGAGATCATGGTCTTATTAGAACAGCTAATCCAGATTGTTTAGTCTAAAGACGGGTGCAAGCTACATCATCAAATCAGTGAAGGTAGGATAAAAAATATCTTTGAGCAATAAATCCACTGAAATTAAAATTGACTGCAACAGTGGGAAATTTGTCCTGCTTCTTTTGAAATAAACAAGAAAATCTTAGTGAAATACAGAAACTTCTCAGTGAGCATGTCTAATAACAAGGTTCGAGCTCTTGAGTGACCTAATTAGTTCTCTTCAACAAAAGTAACAAGGTCATCTTCAAGTGCAGCTACTTCAAAGGAACAGAAACTATAGAGCTTTAACAAACTACAAGTTATTTGTGGCCACCTGAACGAGGGTGTGGAGGTCTGACATGAAGCCATTACAATGAAAAATAGGTAGGAAAATGTCTTGAAATACCCTCAAACTAAATTGAGGAACACCCAAAATATAGGCTAAACCCCCAACTACTTTAATGAAGTAGTTTTACAACATTTTAGAATCCCTGTGAACAAAGAGTGGAAAGATGGGAAACAGAAACAACGTTTTTCTGTTTCAATACATTATGAAGAAGATACAATCACCCACCTGAATTCTACTCGAAAAAATTGCTAGAAAATGTGCACAAGGAAGAAATGAAAAGAAACCAGAATGCACACATGCTCATTGTGTGTCTGCGATTTTATTATGTGAGAAATGTTTACAAAATGATTGAATTGGTATAAACCTTATATTCTTAATACCCCCTCTCAAGGCTTACACTACAAAAAGCAAAAACAAACATATTGATAGAAAATTAAAATAACAAAACCAAACAGAACCACAAATTCTTAAGAAGCTCTCTTTGAAAACAATTCTTTGACTAGGTAGAAGTCCATCAAGCAGCCTCCGTAACCCTCGTAAAGGTGTGGCTTCCCAAGTTGAATTCCTGAGTTCACAAATTCCACCTCCCCAAACTCCTGAATTACGAAGCCTCCCGAATTATTGGACAACCATCCATATTGACCAACATCCACAGTGCTCCATCAAGTTGTCTCATGACCCTCGTAAGAGTATAATTCCCAAGATCCACAAACTCCTAAACTAATTGGACAACCATCCATGTTGAGTTTCACTACACGATATCCCTTCCTGTCTCAAAGTGTGGGATTCGTTACAATACATATTCTTTATCAGTGAAATTCTTCACCCATTTGGTCTGTCTTGGAGCTTTCCCAATGTTGTATTTAACATTCTTTGATTTAATCTATTCATTGTAGCTGATTTCCCATTTACTATGCCCCACAAATATTTATGAAAGTTGAGGCCAGGGGTGAAATTGAAACCAGAGTATTTCTCCGATGGAATTTCCATTTTCAGAAATAAAACAATGCAAAAACTTTTAATCTAATTTTTTTAAAAAGATAAGAATGATACCAAGTAGTAATTAATGCCCTGCATTTTTGACTCTAAAACTTTATTTTCATGCTTACATTTTTTCTAAGCAAAGAAACTTTGTCTCATCATGTGGCCTCAAAGGTTGTCTACCTGAAACAGCTCTCAAAAATCAATCAAAAAATTAGTGGCAAATGGCGGTTTGGCATTTGTAATGGCATTTTTGGCAACTGACCCTTGAAAAATGTACCCCAATTTGGGACAAAGCTGACCACAATGGAATTGAAGCCCAATTCACACCCTTCAAACAGATTTTAGTAAATAGAATGAACGTTTTTAATCACAGCTCCAATTGAACCAAAAGAATTGCTATTAGGGCTGGTTATAAGGACATGTGCTTAATTTATGACCTCCAACACAGTACAACAAATTGCAGACTTTATTACCAAACTCAGTTCCCTGTAAACGTCTATGCCCATGCAAAATGGAGTTCCATGAAGGTCTACATGCAATAATGTCACATGGATTGTGAGCATATCATGGATGGGTGGACGGATACATTAGACACCTCAATCAATTCAATTGTCTCTATGCAAACAAATGGACCTAATTTTTCAGAGCAAAATTGTAGAGCGAAAAGATGTTGAGTTTAGTATCAGATGAAGGATGCCATTGAGGACTGTTGGACCTAAATTTAACAAATCTGCAATTATATGAGCTTATGGAATGCAGTAAACATCCTCCAAAATAGTGAAAGCGGGATTCATATAAGTCATATTTATTCTTACTCAATGTTGTATAACATGACCATGAACAATGCACTGAAAGACAGTAGGGAAGATTCAGAGTGGGTTAACGCAGATAGTGACAAAGAATTATAATAAAGTGCAGAAGTTCATATGGCAATTCACCACACATCATTGGCACTTTTTCGAAAACACAAAGAAGGAATTTTTGAAAGCTCAGTTGACACTGGGTGCTTTGCATCCTATTTTACAGGTTTTGGAACCCTCTAGGTATGTCTGAGTTGCAGGAGCCCCTGCAAATTATGATTATGACACATGGATTGGACTAGGTGGCGTGAGTCCAAGAAGATCAAGGGAAAAGAGTGAAGGAAGTGGTGTTGCGGGAAACATTTTGGGTTGATATGAAATACATCATATCAATTATAGCTCCAGTTTTTAGTGTCATCAAATATGGGGATTCTAACAGCCCCAATCTTGGTGAGATCTACGAGTGCATTGACAAGCATGCTTGGGCAAATGAAGGCAACTATTCGGGTGAGGGACCCCACTTTGGAGTTCTATAATGAACATATACAGCCCATTATTCAACAGAGATGGGAGAAGTTGAACACTCCTCTTCATATGGCTGCGTATGCACTGAATCCCAAATGGTATGTGGAGAGGCCAGGCAGAGTTGTCCCATTGGATGATGATGAGGTGAAGAAGGGCCTTATGAAGGCTTTTAAAAAAATGTACACTCCACAAGAGGCTTCACAGATCAGATTGGAGTGGCTCGACTTCACTGAACTTGATCGGTACAAAACATCAGCAAAGGTCAGACAGGGTAACATTAGCACAGGAGAAACCAGTGAGTTGGTGGCGACTGTATGGGCTTCCAGGATTGCTGCGACCACTTGCCATTCGCCTACATTTCCCAGGTTTCTAGCTCCTCTGCCTCTTGAGGAACTGGTCTACATATGGTTGGATACACTCTGTTAAGAGGAATAGGCTTACCTCTGCGAGAGCGGAGAAGCTTGTAGCTGTACACAGTGTTTGCGTATTTTTCCCTCGCAAGACACCTGAGTACAAACAGACTTATCAGCATTACGGTGGGATGTAGATCCCGAATTAGCCGAGGCAGGTTGAAGAGGACAATACTGTGCAAACGGGGATTGATTGGGCTTACCTTTGAGGATGAGGATGCTAGTATCAGCGAAAGGAGTTCATGGATATTGCTTCAGATGCTGATTCTGATTTTTAGGCTGATACTTGTAAGGTTGTCCTCTTTTTTTGTAATATTGACAATAGACAATTGTTGGTGTATTTGGCTATGAGATTAATGATATGAATATCAGCTATTGTCACTTGATCAATCGTAATTTAGAATGGTTTTACTTTTATATTTTGTAATATTAAATATAAATTTCAAATTTCAGCTTGTCTCAAATTCAAAATTCAAATATGTATTATGAATTTTCAATTTATGACATTAACATATTGATATTATAATATTAAGGAATGTATTTGATGTTTATGAGTTCAAGTTTCACCTTATTTAAATCTCAAATGGTTTTATTTCAGCTTATTTATATAATTTAGTCACTATATTTTTTATATTTTAAATATTTATATATTTTTTAATTAGCCGTCCCCCCGCTGTCCCCAAAATTTAGAATGTGCTTATTTGCCGTCCCGGATAGAAAGGTGATGAAAACCATGTCCCCCCGTCCCAGGTAACTGTGGGACTCCTTGTATAAGAAGGTGATGTTTGTAATTCCTTCTGTATTAAAAGGTAAAAGGCATGTGTCCCCATCTAAACATTAAGGGGGAGTGTTGGAACAATTAAAATTTATGGGGATACACACTTATTGTGACACTTCTAATACTAATAAAACTACTATAAAGCATTAAATGATTTTGGTATTTAACTAATACCAAATAAACAAATGAAGTATATTTCAATAGTTGTGAATGAAGAAGCATAACCATTCATGGTTATTACCCAACCTCCATTATAAAATTTTGTGTTGTATCCCATTATGGGAAGTAGTAAAAACAAAGAAGAAAGACATGAATACATGTAAAAGAACGAACTATATAATCCACTGATGTGAATTATTATAAGAAATGAGAAGGTGGTATTGTAACTAGTTTTTTGTGGTCTGTAATAGTCAAGCAAGTAAACCTAATTGTCAGACAATATTGTAAGATTCCTCATTGTAATTAATCATAAGGATGATGCATTAGTATCGTGTGGTTCATTACCTATAAAGGTTTTCCCCACGTAAATCTTTGTGTTTGTGTTATTTCTCTTCCCTATATAATTCTCCGTGGTTGTAATATTTTTGCATTTTTTATTCCTCGTCAAGATTATACGAACAGTAAATTATAAACAATCCTAACCTTCCCTAATAGAACCTCGTGTTTTCAATGACAATGATGGTCCTAGTAATTGTGACTGTAAGCTTGATGCCTTAATGATGTTTTAAACTTGTAGATATGTGACAAGAAACATGTGTCCTACATGAATTTCATATGAACGGTTGTCCTCAAGTGTTTATTTCTCTGCACACAATTTAGGGATTTTTAATTTCTCTACACTCGATTTAGGGTTTTGTGTCTTTAATATTGAAATAACTAGATACTCTCTATTTTTTTCCCTCATTTGCAATTCAGTCTTGAAATAACATTCGCACGACCTTTTGTTTGCGATTTGCAATCTTCTATTCGAATTACAAACCCTATCGAGCACTAATGCTCTAATACCAATGTTAGAAGATGTGAACAGAGGTAAGAGCTAATGAAGGATTGCACAATTGTAGATTGTGTTTCCGGCATTTTACTATGCAAGAGATAGTTACAAAATGGCGGAAGCAAGGTTACAACTGTATGGGGAAAAGTATTGCCACATAGCTATGAATAATATATGGCACTATCCAAGGGAGAAACTATGGGAGGCCATTACACTTGCCGATAAGTCATTGGTGCTGACGCTGATAGGGAGGTCTATGTTGCCATATCCCTTTGGGACTAAAAATGGAGATTGAGGGTCCCTGCTTGCTCCATCCATGGGCGCGTCCGTCAGGGGCAGGATCTGATCTTGATTTCTGCATTTAATTATTCACACAACAAATTGATAATGACACTGAAAACTCAATGTTAAATCAGTCAATCTCCAAGGGCAGCTGACTACTTGTCTAAGGAATTCAAGTCCATCTTTTCACTATGCAAATCAATTCTGCAGCAGTGAATGCCACGAAACTGAGATTAATTTAGCCACTTGACAATTATTTATAAATGCATAAATGGACATCAAAAGATTGCCCAGGAATATTTGATTTCACTTGGGATCCTGGAATTAATTATTTAGAACATGCAGCATGTAACTAGCCAAAACCCCTTGTGCTAGGAAAAATAGTAAACCTTTGACAAAATTCAGACAAAATGGAGGTATTTTTCATATCTTATGCAATTATGCCGAAGCAGAATATGAAATCAAGTCATTTGCAATCTTGTGCCCTGAATAAGGCACACACTAATACCAGCTTGCAAAACCTAGTCGCACCATCTTCAGGAATGGCTCTAAAATGCATGCATACATGTCTGTAAATGTCTTCTTTGATCCTCCACTGTCCAAACCTGCATTTAAGGTTGCAGTCAATATGATGTTTGCTTTCAACCAGTAAGATAGAGGGCATTTCATCCTCCAACCAACCACAAGAAGGGTTTTCGTTCTATGGCTATGGAAATCCACACAATTGGATTTTCGCCCAAGGCATGTGGAATGAGACATTGAGCAAACAGCCTCTTAAGTGTCCAAATTTTGATAAAATATCCTCAAAAGCTAGATGATGCAAATGATGTCCATGTATCTGGCTTTCTATATCCTCATCTTAGCCCATAAGGCCAAAATAGGCAACTGCCGACCCCAGTATAAAGCTTATGTAAATAGACCGTTAAGTTGCTTTCTAAAAGCCACCAAACCCAGTCTCGACCTGTCATTCGACTGATAGATCAATATCATCTACAAAAGAAACATCGCGTAAAATATTTTTTGACAAAGCAATTGATTGCAATTGGATGCTGAAGTCTAATTACCAGTATTCTATCTCATCCAACTTGGAGTTGCCCACGATTTCAGGGAATGGCAAGACCAATCTAAATATACGTGCACTTAACATGGGAAAAGGGAACATTATAGTCGTAGGTCGAAGCCAAGACAAAATGAGCCATAGAACCCAGCCGTGCAAACATGTGTTGGGACCAGTACTCGTACCAGTATCTGCTACTTTTCCATGGATCGTACTAAGGGGATAGCCAGGGACATGGATCCAAAGTTGGAAACAGTCTTTGTCCTTGAAGCTATGCATGGAGGATGATGACCTATCAAATCATGGTTCAACCTTAAGTCACAACATTCAGAGTTTGATTGCTCATGAGCGGTGGTCCACAAGGATAAATGGTGACACAAGTTCTCCAATGCACAAAGACGATCCATTCAGTATGATGAAGTTCATGTCAGAAGATCTCATGTCAAAATAACAGATAAAGATAGAGTTGATGTTCAACAAGGATAAAGTTCGGAAAAGTTCGGGAACTTTTTCCATTATATTTGGCATACAACAAGTGACATAGGTTGATGAGTATGTGGACTGAGTTGTCAGAGACATTCCGTGACTGAATTACGGATGCCACAGATCCAGGTGACGTTGCGGTGTACACATTTCATATAGACTGTTATGACCATGATTACCACTTGAAGCTGAGTTATGGTTAAAGCCTTTGATCCTTTGTCTCTTCAAGAGGCAATCAAAAAGGCTTTGGACCATGCTAAGGTGCTAGCATTTAAACATTATCAACATGCGATCGGCAGACATCTTTTATAAGTTAATTCGAGTGGAGGACAACCCAAAGGACCCTGTGGTAGAACAGCCTAGAAACCTCTCCCAGTTGGATTTTAGCCAAGGAAGTTTTACTTCCATTTTATAGGACGCATCTAAACTATTACCAAGGACTTGCCCAAAACTATTTCAATCGAGGTGAGTCTAGAAATGTAGCTTGTAAGGAAGAAGAATTTTTGCTTCAGTCCTGCAATCTAATCACATGGACTTAACAAACATCGTATGTTACTTCGTAAGGGTTTAAGTGCATTATATATGAGGTACTTGTTAGCATTTAAACATTGTGGGGATGATGAAGCCATATTCTTTTATAAGTGTTCATAGCAAGAAGTAAACTGCCGAAGAAATTCTCAGATGGCACTCCAATTGCTACCTTGTCCGATAATACCAAGATACGTCGTCCATTCCGGGTACAAATGGATGCACCTTACAAGGTATGCATTAGTGGTCACGGAGTTGATGGATATGTTTTCCAAGGAGCCACAACATAGGACTTTGTCATGTCTTTGAAAGCTTTGGTGAAAAGGTTGATCTCTTAGTTTGTGCATTCTAGGCTTGAAGGATTTCAACGGCCTTCAATGATCACAAGGTAGGCAGTTGGCTTCATACTTGCCATGAACAAGACTGAATACCTCAGCTTTGACACTCTCTTGTGGGAGGACACAAGGTACACTAGTATGATTTCTATGTCATTGGTATTGGTGAAACTGATTTGCAGTGTTTGGTGTTAGCACCATGGTTATGAATGTCCTTCCGTCAATAACACTCATTCACTACCACTCCTATGGAGCTGTTAAATTTAAGGAAGAAGGCAAGGAGGTTGTGGTACATGGTAAGAAAGATGGAACTCCTCAAGTTGTGACCGCCAAGAGCATGGAAAGGACTTTCAAAATTGGGCAGGTTGCATGGGCTGCTCATTGTTTAGTAAGATCTAGTTTTTGTTTTAAAAATATGGTGTTTGAATACCCATTTAACTTGGCAGCCTTGTTTTGAAATGTTCATCTGATACAATGCACATGTTAGCATAGATTGTCTATTGACTCTATTCTCGATTTTTCTCATCTCCCTTAACTAGCCTGCACAGTTTCCTTTTCTTCTGCTATCAGCATGTACATTGCGCCTCGGGGTGCAATTGCTAGTTATATCAAGGTGTAATCCATCCTAACAATTCTGTATTTGGTTCTCCTTTTGTGATTGTGCCTAAGAAAGATGATTCATAGAGAATGTGTATTGGTTAAACAAATTTGAACAAAATGACCATCAACAATGGGTACCCATTCCATGCATTGATGATATTTTGGATTAACTTCAGCATGCTAAGTATTTCACCAAAATGGATTTGAAATCCAAGTATCAATGGGTGCAAATAAAGGACATATTGAAAACAACGTTCAAGACAAGGAAAGGTTTGTATGAGTCAATTGTATGTCCATTTGGATTGTGGCATGATCTTGCTACTTAGATGACAATGATGAACGAGGTTTTGAGACCGTTCATGGACTCGCGTCATTGTTTACTTGGATGATATATAGCAAAACCTATGATGAGAATCTAACGCATTTGAAGCACGTGAAGGAGAAAAAGTTGCTGCTAAATGACAAGACAGTTGAGTTTGCAAAACAGAGTTTGCAAAACAATCAATTGTCTATTCGGGGCAATTAGTTGGAGATGGAGAGATAAGAATTGACCCAATGAAAATAGAATTCATTTTTTAATGGTCCAAGCCTTCTGATGTGATTGAGACAAGGAGCTTCACAAGTGCAGTTCAAAATTTGAGGAAGTTCATCAAATCTTTCTCTACCATAGGGGTACCCTTGCATGCCTTGCCAACAAGTGGTAAGTCTTTCACTTGCGCTAAGAAACAACATAATGCGTTTGTTGAGATTAAGCAAATTGCATTATGTTGCAAGTTGCAACTGTTGAACTAGAAGCCTCTTTCATTAGTTAAATCCATCCTTAGGCGCACAACGCTTACTTACCATGCAAAGTAGTCCATCTTGGAGATATTAGTCCTCCTTGGGCTCAAAGGCTGCAGCTTTTGTTCTCCTTTCTTCTTGAAATATTTCCCCAAAATATGTATTACGTTCATATTTCTCAACATATGCCTCTTGCGCAAAAGGCTCAAGCTGAATTATAATGTGACCATTTTTGCAATATTCGTAAGAAACAACAATCTCCGCAGTAGGAGAAACAACCATCTCCTCATCTATTCCCTCTTGTTGTGAAAAGCCTTTCACAACAAGATGAGACTTGTCCTCGTCCAAAGTACCATCGGTTTTGCTTGTGACTTTTTCCACCTATTTGAATCCAATGGGCAATTCCACCAACTCCCTAGTATGGTGTTCTTCAACAAGGTTTCAAATTCTACTTGCATGGAAGTATCCCACTCAAGAATGTCTTCTGCTTCAAAACATCGATCCATTGGATTAAAAACCTTCTCAGCAGTCCTCCAAGTCATTGCCTTTCTTTGAGTGGCTATTCCTGCCATCTCACCATGTGACGGTGCATTTCCGGCTCAGTTCCAGAAGACATAATTTGATTAATAATTCACATGTTTCTGTGTAAACAGTGAAATGAAATTATGATTATTGTTGTTATGATGTGATTTGTCATTATGAGACTTCTCTTGATTAGCATTTGATTATGCATTTTTCATTGGATAGTAATGCTTATGCATAGATATTATTAAATTCAGTTTGCATACAGTACGTTATGCTGCTACGACTATTTATATTTTGGCTCCGACTAACTACCCCCTGTTGTGACTTTTGGTGGATGTACAACAGGATCCCCTTCATAGAGATTTGGATATCTACATCGTTGAGGAGGAGGCGGATCAGGGCAAACATTTCCACACAGAAGTTTGAGAACTTGCACACACCACTTGAGATGTATTTGTGTGTTTTAGTATCTTTTTTTACTTTATGATTGTTGTGTTAATATGTATTTGTTCTTATGAGGTGATTCGTATTATTGTCTATACTTGGTGTTTTGGTGTGTTTGATACCTTCACCTTGCACCACCCAAGTCACTTGCACCTAGGAGTGGCAGTAGTGGCATTCATTACTTGGGATACTCTAAGTGGTTGCGCCACTCAAAATATCACTGGCAGCGCACGCTATTACTTGTGGCGTTAATCAGCAACTTGAGCTCACTTAAAACAGCAACATTTGATGCTTGTTTTGGTCCTAGCAGCAGCGACATCCTACTTGCACCCAATTTTCATCTATGGATCTCTTTTGCCATATTAGAGTCACCCCCTTAGATTTATGTTGTAGACACCACTTTGGGTTTGGTGGACCTTCATTTGCATAATACTCGGCCATTATGTGGTCATAACTTTCAATAAATGTTAATGACCAATCAGTCGGCATTGCAGACTTGAATGGCACATTACCCTTTTTGGATATGATAATATTACCACCTTATGGTAATGAAATCAATCACCATTGAAACCATTTACTGATTGTTTGCCCTCAATTTGGAAGCCGAAGACAGTTGCATGAATAGAACTCCTTTTAAAAACCCTCGATTAGGGATAAGGCAGAGCTTGCATGACTTTCAAATGCTCCATTGAACAAACTTTGGCCGTGAGCTTTATCTGAGAAGCATGCATTAATGGAGTAGGAAAGGAAATATTTTGGGGTTTGATAACCCTCATGCAAAGGCTATGACCATGGGGGCATTTACTGTTGAGCATGCAACCTCCAGCTGCACGGAAACAGGGTTAACTGTTTACATATAAGAAGCTCGTTTAAAGATAAGCTGGACAGTTTTAAAAGTTTGTGAAATCTCTGTTCTTGAGCTTGGAACCTGGTTACTTAAGTGTTCTGACTTGCATTGGAGGAAGGAGAGAAATCTGGGAACTAGGTCACAATCAGTTTTGGGAGCTCGTGAATTTGAGCTAGAGTATTTCCAGCTTGCAAAACGTGTTCTATTTTTTCTCCTGGCATGCTATTTCTTTCTTCTAACCTTCCTTCTAAAATGTCAGTGAAAGACGGAAACGAAAAATGACTTGTTTGCATTGATAAACTGTACTGGCCGGATATTTGGGTTTTTGAGTTTGCTTGACTTATTGATGTGATCATTACTAGGCTTGAAGAGCATCTCATTGCTTTTGTTCTAACCAAAAACCTAGATGTGCTGCGTATTCTGACTTTCAATAGTTTTAAATCCCTTGACAGGGACTGCACATTCATGAAATAATACTACAAAGCAGTTATGAAAAGAAAGTGTTTTGCTATCAGTACCCTTGCTTATCTTCTAAGCTTCTATTCAGATACATGAAGGGACGTTATTATGCTTCAGAGCAATCTTAAATTGTTTGAAGTGGTTGACCTAACCTGAGAAGTGTTTACAGTGAAGATGTAATTACCTCCTACTAGTCACTTTTACTGTATTATAGGTTTTGATCTTCTCCTGGCAGTTTTAAACTGTGTCATGTGATAAATACATGATTTTCCTTCCTACCATGTGTGGCTGTGGCTGTCTTTGATGTGCAACATGAGGAGTTAAATGTAATAAGCAGACCCGTGTTTGTTGCTTTCACTGTAATCGTTGATGCATTGGCACCTCAAACTCCTTGTAGATTTGATCCATGAAAGGTGTACTTATTGGACTGTACAATGGCAGTTAGTAGTTTGGTCCTGCCTGCCCTAAATAGAATGAGAATCCCTAAACTTGGTAATTGCAACTGCGATCGTTATTGTTTCCATAGAGTTTCAATTGACAAATGGATTGGAGACAATTAGTTCTGGGTGGAAAGATGTTCCTATCATCCTATGGCTTTAGTTGTCATTGATCTTGGGAGATAATGACCTCTCATCCCATCCATGTAAATGTGATGTTCTTCATGAACTCTGTAGGTGTATTCTTCACTCGGTGAGTCACTTTACTTCCTAACCAGGAGTATAACGTGGTGTGGGTCATACAAGAAACCCCAACTTCCTTATAAGCTGTACAGAATTTTGAGAACTGGGCAGTGGTATTTAGTTTAAATGACAATTAAAGATCTATCCTGATTGCTGATTATTGTCTTTGCTTCTTGAGTTGTAGGTATATTGAGTGGATGTGTTGCTACTCACCATGATTGTCTTGTGGCTCTGAGTTGATGGAGGAGTCCAACAACTCTGTATGTTAATATGGATTCTGGATTATAGTAAATTGTCTTTTGATTGTAGACTGTATTTCATAATCAAGATGTTTTGCACTTATGGACTAAGTTTATCGCTTACACATTGCCTGTATGCACAAATCCATTGTGACACATCGCAGAGTCTTATGGAAGGCTGATTACCTGTAAGTTGTAACCACAACCCTGTTGGGTGTTCAAGCCCTTAATAACAATTTTACCATGTGATGATGGTTTATACTCCTAAGCATGTCATGCTAGCATGGACTGTTCATATTGGGTTCTCTGCACTGTAAATGAATCAAAATTGCATCTTCATTGTGGTATCTGAATACTTGCATATCAGTCACCTAAGACTGCAGCCAAGATGCATTTACTAGACATGATCTGCTATTTGTTTTACACTTGCCTAAAACGGGGTTACAGAGATACTCATTTGATTGGCATCTTGGTGTCCTTCTAGGACTGTTATAGCTCTACTAATTGACTGTAGCTTCTAGTTCTTTGCTCACTTGATTTAAAGTTGATAGGACTGTAGTATGGACCCTACTAGAGACATGTGAGAGCATGCATGCACTGGCCAGCAGGCCAATGCTTGCATGCCCTAATATGTGCCAGAATCCCATAAGTTCACTATGAGACTATGTTTCTCAAATTAGTGATACAATTTATGCTTTTGACTGAAACTAGATGTGTCTTGTGTTCAACTCCGATTGGGCAGTGTTCGAAAAGTTTATTACCTGCTTGTAGTTTTTTAATCATTGTTTCAACCCGATATGTGGTCGTTCTTCTTTGGTTTTAACTTGCATGTGTATGTTTGGGTAAAAGAGGACACCCAGTTGGAACCAATGGGAACTCAGAATCTGTTGATGCCCCCATTTGTCCTTCGTTGTCTTCTTGTTTGTTGTCATGTCACGAATAGAGGGACCTAGTTTCATGGCACTGTGCAACCTGAAACTAAAGCCAAAAGGATTTGGCCAAAGTAATGATATAGCTATATTCATTGTCCGTCCATAGTACTTCCTAATTTGCATGCTTGTTGATGGGTCAGTAGTTGGTAGATGTACCTGATACTATCAATTATTGCATATGAAAGTGGTTGTACCAATGTTGCACATAGTTCCCAGATTGGTTCTGTAAGGAAGTGGATTCCTTTATATACCTCCTTTGTTAAAGGCAAAGGCCTCGAAGATGTGTGCTCTCCCTCACAGCTGCACACATGCTCAACCAGAATTACCTTCTCAGAGTTGTTTTATTAGTACTTTATTATTGCATTTTAATATTAGATTTGGATACTAATGTGGATATTGTCGTACCCTTTCATGGGATCATTTATTGATATTGTATTATTTATGGATTGGTACTTGTGATGTACTGTCCCGTTGAAAATTCATTGGACTAGTTGTGTATACTCTTAATAGTATGTGGAAGTGCACACTATATGAATGTTGATGTAACCCATTGTGAGTATTGTTCATGTTGATTATGAATGAGAACAGAACTGGTGATTTTTATAATTGTTTTACTTGTTTTAAACTTAATAAATGCTGATTTGAATATTAGTGAGATGTTTAGTAGTTAGTTTAGTTTAGTTTAGTAATGTTATTCCAGTTTACAGAGGAATGGTTATATGACAAAAAACGAATAAAAACTTTACATTTTCCAACGGAAATTCGCTGAGGTCATTACATTGTCATATCAACAACCAGCTTCAACATTAGCACTTTGGCATCCGCTTGCACTAATGCATCATTAACTCTCTTGTTGACAGGGCATTATGGCCCAAATAAGAGGCAACATGAACAATCGACCTACTAACATCAAATCTCGGCCATCTTAAACAAGATATGTGACCAGATGACCACCCTTAGAGCAAGAGTTTTGTGGATAGCCAGAATCTGATGCAGAGGAGTAGGAGCATGGATTCGAACAAGAACAAGACCTTGAGGAGGACCAAGCAGCCTCCAATCATGATGACTAGAAAGTGGTTGAACACGACAAACATCACGCCAAGAAAGTCCATCTTGTAACTGAACTCGCAAGTTTAGCAAAATGGAGAAGCACTTCAAGATCCGAGACTTATCGAAAAACCAAGACACTGTGGGGAGCATATCAGCTTTTGGGAGAAGCATCCACTTTATGGGACAATGAGAAGGCAGAAATGGCTCTTGCTGCCACCACTACCACCTGGAAACAATTCCTAGGGCTTTTTAGAAGCTGATGCTTGCCACTATTTTATTTTGATTAAAAGATGACAGATTTTTAGAATCTCTGCCACATGAATTATCCATTATTGAACATTGGGAACAGTTTATGAGGCTTCTCAAATACATGCCTCATTACCCAAAAGATGAATGCTTCCGAATTCGTAAGTTTATCATGGGTTTTAACCTTCACATCGAAGGAGAGGTAGATGTCCGTATGCTTGCATTCCATGTATCAGGTGTTTGAGAAAGCGATCAAACAGGAACAGGAAGAAAGGCTCCAAGCTATTGTTTCCACCTGAGAATAGAAGAAGAAATTTCTAAATTCACAACCCTCATTTGTCCCTTCTTTCAAGAATAAAACTTGAAGAAGAATCAAATACTCAAAGGCCAAACCAATGGCAAAAATTCTAAGGCAAGGAATGCAAGAAGTGCTTCTACGTTTAGGAAGAAGGATGCTAGGAACAATGGTCGGCATGGAAAAATGAATCAGGGAAGTAGACCATCAGGGCTGAATGGGCTGACTGGAGGATGTTTTCGATGTGGTGGCAATCATTATCCCTGTAATTGTCCACATGGAGTACACGGAAACTATCATAGGAATCCTTCGTTATCCACCCACCAAAAGGCCTACCAATAGAGGATCCATGCCGCAGTTAACCGCCAAGCTGACCATCAAATTACGCCTATTGAGGCTTCAAGAACTATCTATGGTATTCCAGTAACTATTCTGATTGATATAGGGGCCATGTAATGTTTTGCATCTCTCAAAATTTTGAATAAAATTCCTAGAAAAACAAGGTTTGTGGCTGCTACATTGACTTTTCTATATGGTAACTAAACAAGGAAAAGGATAAAATAGTGTTTGTTCAAATACAAGTTGGAATTTCCAAGTTTTACCACTGAATTCAACCTCCTTGTTGCTCCATAAGGGTCCTATGATGTGATCCGTTGGGTAAAATAACTTTGGCAACATCGGGAAAAAGTAGATTCCTTTTATAAGATAATGGATTGTTTGAATGACATGGGAAACCCAGTCAATATTCAAAAGATAAAAGGAGGACTCAATCTAAGATAGATTTCAGTCATGCAGCTGAAGAAGGCACGTAGGAAGGGAAGCGATTCAAAGGAACCTGCCTTCAACGATTACATTTTCTCACAAAACTTTTGAGATGACTTGTTGAGACTCAACTCCAAAGTGAGAATTAAACTTTTTAATCAACATAGCTCTAGGATCACAGGATGACAGCTACAGAGCTTCTAGAACTAAAAGCACAACTGCAACAGTTGCTCTCTAAAGGGCTGATTCATCCAAGTGTATCTCCATGGGGGGTACCTATAATTTGTTTCAAGGAGAATGGAACCCTTTACCTTTGTGTGGACTATAGAACGTTGAATGAGGCAACAGTGAAAAATAGGTGACCCCTACCTCGCATTGATGATCTCTTTGATCAGATGTGTGGTGCAATGGTATTATAAAAAGTCCCCAACCCCTCTATAGAGAGAGATAGCCCGGCTATATAGATAGAAGCAGGTAGGGGCGGACCCCCCGATGGCGGCTCTATATGGGTTCTATGGGGGGCCTATCTATATCTATTTCCCAGTTACATTGAATGAGGCAAAGGTGAAAAATAGGTACCCCCTACCTCCCATTGATGATCTCTTCGATCAGATGTGTGGTGCAATGGTATTATAAAAAATAGACTTAAAAAAGGGTAACACCAAGTACCAACTTCACATAAATGAGAAAAATATTCTAAAGACTGACTTTAGGACCCATTTTGGTCACTATGAATACACAATTTTACCATTTCGACTTACCTATGCACTAGTTGCATTCATGAACAATGTGTTGAGAGACTACTTGGAAACGTTTGTACTTGTCTTCTTGCATGATATTCTGATCTAATCCAAGAACAAAGAAGAGGAAATCCAACATTTGTATGCAAAGCTCTCAACATGCACCTTCTTCCTAAAAATAGCGCAATACCTAGGTCCTATTATTTCCACAGATGGTATTTCCATCAACCTGGTGAAAATTCAAGCAATCATGGACCGGGCAACAACCCAAAATGTACACGAGGTTCACAGTTTGTACTGGGATTTCCAGAATAGCCAAGTCCATTACTCATTATAAAAGAAAATCTAGAAGTTTGAATAAACGAAGTATGAAGAAGCCTTTAATCTTCTCAAAGACAAGTTAACATCAGCTCCAGTACTGTGGATGTGTGATTCTAATGACAACTTTGTGGGGGTAACCAATGCTTAAGGTGAAGGATTGGTGGGTATTATTGCAAGACGGCCAAGTGGTGGCCTATAAGTCCTGAAAAATCAAACCTTATAAACTCAATTGCGACCCCCATGACTTAGAGCTCACATCCATTGTGCATATGCTACATATTTGGAGGGATTTCTAGTTTGGGAAGTCTTTTGACCTTAAGAGAGATCACCTACGTCTCAAGTATATCTTCATTCAGCCCAATCTAAACACTATATTGTGGCATTGGTTGGAGTTTTTGTCAAATCTCAACTTCAACATCACATATATAAATGGCAAGGGTAACCCAATGGCACACGCACTTAGCCATCAAAGGCATATTGCCACCATGTTAGTTACCCGGTCTACTGTTAGGGGGCATATTTTGAAGCATTTACCTAGGGACGAATTCTATCTACAAGTATGAGAAGCTCTTGCAACAGATGCTCATGATCATCAACGCATCATTATGAAGGATATCAGTTTGAGAAAGATGGACTATTAAGGTATAATGGCAGAATCTATGTTCCCAATCTAGGGGATTTACAAACAGCAGTACTTGCCAAAGTTCATAATGCACCTTATTCAAGTCATCCTGGAGTGATGAAGTTGTTAGCAGACTTAAAGCCACTTTATTTCTGGAATAGACCTACGAAAGATGCCACTCAAAATGTAGCCCGGTCCTTGGAGTGTTAGCAAGATAAGGCTCAGCATGTACACCCAATAGGAGTCTTATATCCACATGGGATACCCGAGTTGAAATAGCAGGTCATTAGTATGAATTTTATATAAGGCCTCCCCATGTCAAAGCACAATGTAATCCTGGTCATGGTGAATAAGCTCACAAAAATTGCTCATTTTATACCTGGCAACTTGGAGGTTGACTCACCAGCCCTAGCAAGAAGATTTGTTCAAGAAGTCTTCAGATTGCATAGAGTTCCAGAGAGGATTATCCCAGATAGAGACACTTGCATGACATCTAGGTTTTGGTGTAACTTGAATGCGGCCTTAGGAACTAAACTAAACTTTAGTTTTGCTTATCATCTAGAGACCAGCATATGGACTACGCAAACAAAACAGGTCCTTGAGGATATGTTATGGTACATGGATCAGTAGCACAAGTGGGAAGAGTACCTTCCATGGTTGGGTTTGCTTATAACAACACATACAATTCCACATTGGAAATGGCACCTTTTTAGGCATCATACATCAAGAAATGTCAACCACCTATCAGTTGGGATAGCATAAAGCATACAACGATTGTCGGACTTTGATGCTTGAGGAGACGAAAAAGGAAGTCAAGCAAATTAGGCAACATTTTAGAGAAGCAATAGATCAGCAAGAGTTATGACGACAAGAAGAGAAGTGAAAAACAATTCTTAGCAGGTGACGAAAATTTTCAGGTAAAACTCAAGAGCTCAATCAAATTTGCCAATGCCAAATTTGGCTCCTAGATATGTGGGCCTATTTGATATTCTGAAAGTTGTCAACCCAGCTATGTACAGATTGGCACTACTCTCAGCTCTCTCGGTTGTTTAATGTATTTCACATATCTTGGTTGAAAAAATAAATTGTAGATGTCTCACACATCATTGATTGGAATCTTTGCATGTTCAAGACCCAAGCCTGTACTACACATGGTTATACTACACACAATTGTACTACACATGATTGTAGTAATCCAAGTTCCTTCTATAAAAGGAACTAGTAAGTTAGGAGATGATCATCAAGGGAAAGTAGAGATTTGTAATCAGAGCTAGAAAGTGTGAATGCTATTGCATCAATGTTATAATTCAGCTGCTAATAAAGAAAATCAGAAAGATCTTTTCCCTGTGATTTTTCCTTGGTATTCTGTCAAGGATTCCACATAAATCTGTGGTGTTAATTTTCTTCTATGTGTTGGTTTCATTTTTGTTTTATTAGTTGCAGTGTTCAATTTTTCTACTATGTGTTGGTTTCATTTTTGTTTTATTAGTTGCAGTGTTTAATTTCTCTTCAATTAAAACCTGCCAAAACAGCTGAAAATTGTTTTGCATTTTCCCAGTCACTCAGCAAGCCAAATTGTCTGAAATTTGGAGCAAATGTTCCTAGTTAAATAAGCTTTTATTTGAGCCATCTCTTGCATGATTATGTGGAGTATTTTTGGAGATATGGACTGAGTTGTCTCTCAGTATTCTGCCCACTTCATTGAAGTTTGCACTTTCCCATTGATCCAAACATGACAATTGTCTAAAAATTGGACCATCACTTCCTAATGGCAATATCTTTCAAACAAATCCATTCTAAAGTGATTTGGTTGAATCCTTCATCCGTAATAATTGCATCCATGTCACAACCAAAAGCATCATTGAAGACCATTGAAGACACCCGAATAAGAAGGAAAACTCATTTGCTAACTTGAGTCAGGGTGCACAGGAGGATTGTTGAACATGAAACATACAATTGAATCATTCAAAGGCTTTCATGACAGGAACCGTGCTAGTGTATCCTCGATCTCCCCGCCGTCCTCCATTCAATCAGGATATAAGGTAGTTGTAATCTTCAAGAACACATTATCCATTCAATCAGTTCTTGATTCCATCTCACGAAGAGGAAGTGTCTCCATTCAGAGGATTGCTATGTTGTCATTGACAATTCTCAAGAAATCTCCGATACCGTCAAATCCAAGAAAGCTCGTGGTTATCGAGTCCGGGGCATGCGTGGTGTGAGTGCATTCTTCATGATGATTGCAAGACGAGTGTTTTCTCATGTGAGAGACAAGAGATCATGTTCGTGACAAGGAGTTAATTTGTGCATCCTACAGTTGCTCATAGAGATGAAGAATTGATACAGAGTTTTCCGTGCATGACGAAAGATGATCAGTCATGATATGAGGTGTGGAGCATCATTTCCAGGTCCAAGAAAAGACATGCTCTGATCGGAGAAGCAGCCAAGGAAGATCCTATCCAGTTGCAACATTCATCTCTACAATGAAGGAAGAACAAAACTTCATTTTGCAGTATCTTCTGATCGCACTTTCGCTTTCTTCTTCTCTCTCTAACATTCTATTTTTCCGTTGTGAGACAACTTTTGTAAAAATGACTTAAGTCACTTAAAGTTTTTATGTCTTCGTTGAGATTGCACTTTAAGTTGAAAGGTCACATGGGAATGCGAAGAGTCACTGGCTTTGGATAAAAAATGTAAGGCTCTCCATTCCAAAGGATCAGTTTTCGCTCCTCCTATAGCATATTGTTATTCTTTTGCTCCTATTTTGTAAGGAATGAAAGGCTTTGAACTTTCTGCCATGGAATGAGAATTATCAATTACACTGTGTTAATTGTTGTTTCATGATTCTTGCATGGTTGTATATGTTTTCCTGTTTCTTCTAGTTGAACTGGATATTATTATGAGTTATTGGTTAGTGGAATTTGTTGTGCAGCCACCAACATAGCTCCCTCTCCCTTTTCCCACTATTTTCTCGCATATATCTCCTGTCTCATACAATCTACCCTCTTTAACCTATAGAGGCAGTCACAACAAGGGTGTTTCTAAACGTTCTTCGGTCTCTGACCAACCCCGGAAGATAAAAATAGTGTACATAATTTTCAGATTTCAATAAATGAGAGCTGCCCCATCTTGAAGTGGAGGGACTTAGTCCCGCGAACATTGGCAAAATCCCTATTCTGTCCTTGACAAAATATTTCGCCAACACATGCATATTCCCAAACGTAAAGGCGTGGTGAGCAAATATGTTATCAAAAAGAGAGGCAATAATTTGGGCTTCTCCCAATAGACCATTTAATTTCCAAATTGAGCAAAATACCCTCAGTTTGAATTTGCTATTTTTAACAAGGAATCCTAATTTAAGCCTCAAATCAAAACCTCAATCTTTTCAACGTTGCTGACATACGCTTCCAACTTTGGGGTTAAACAAGCCAAGACTTTGTTATTAGTCCCCTCAATATACCCTATATTGCAGTTGGGCCTGCTTTCCCTTTAGATTCACAATAAACTTTTGGTTCAGAGAACCAAGGTAGTGTGGGTCTCACACGAAAAACCAAGATAGTGTGGATCTCACACGAAAAACCAAGATAGTGTGGGTCTCACTCATACTTACGGCCAACAAACCCAAATTGCTACTCTTCTGAATAAATGTTCCTCCTTCAATGCCCCGCCACCAAAACTTTTTGGGCATGGTTTCTAGCTGAATCTAGCTATCTATTCCTTGCCCTTTGTCTTGGAGGGGACCTATACTTGGAGACACTTAAATGATTAGGGAAAGATGCAAACTGTTATTACTAACAATCCGGTCACCTGCTGTTGAATCCAGTATAAAATCAAGTGTAAGGATACCTTTCAACTACATCCACCCCCTTGGACGTAGGGAGTCTAGGCAGACTTGGCTATGCTGGTCAAGTTAAATTTAAAAGTAGGTTGGGTCCTTGACCCTTTTGACACGCGCAAATGTCAGGTTTTCTAGATTTCTTAGGAAGGGACTTCCTTCGTATCCCTGGCATTAAACTGATGTATTTCTTTAATCCTTCAAGTAATATAAGGTGCATTTTTCCAAATAAATAAATCCCTCCTTTAAAGATGAATTATTTAATACAAAGCAAGAGTGATTGAGTCCTACATCAATAACTTGATGCGTCCAGTGATTGGAGGATGAGGATTCATGTTTCTTAGTTATACACAAAATGTCCAATTAACAGGGTCGGTCTTAAGTGGTGGGTAGTAGATGATGTAGCTGTCATGACCCTTTTTCAAATAAAGTAAAAATAATAAAGTTAATATTTTTTCAAATAACTCACTTTTTATTAAAAAGTGATAATTTAATATCACTTTATTATTATAAATAAAAAATAAGGTGACTTTCCAAAGTAAGTCAATATAAAATTAGAAGATGGAAAGTTACTTTTTGGGCTTTTCTTGGGAAAAGTGTCAAGTGAACTTATAAAAAGGCGTTGGGGGGTCATTTGGAAGTATCTTTTCGCCATTATTTATTTTTTACATTGAGAGTTTGAGTTACTGCTTCAACTTTTGCTTTCGAGGACAAAAACCCTCCATTACAATCAGATTTGGGAACAGAATCCCTCCAAGCTTTAGTGGTAACTCCATCTAGGAGTTGCATTTGTGCATCTAATCAGATATTTGCAGTTTTCAATTCAGTTTTATCAGCTAGGGCACATTTTCAGATCTGCATTATCGGTCACTGTCCACAGCTAGGGCACGTTTTCAGTTATTCATCAGCAACTAAGGCATGTTTTGGGTGTTATTGTCAGGATTCCTGCATTGGGCATCACCTACAACAGCTAGGACATCATCCCAAGGGCTGATGTCACATTTAGGGCAGTATTTCAAGGCTGACATCACCCATAGTTGGATGTGGTCACTTCTTTCAGTCTGCAGTGCCATCATTTGGTCTATTTCCATCTATCTGGGATGCCATTGGTCAAAAAATTGATGTATATACCCAACTAGTATTTTTCTGATTTCACTGTTTAAAAATAAATAAATAAATGATCCAATTTCAGTGTTTATGTTACGGCTGTCATCATATGCAACAAATCTGGATTTTTCGTAAGGTTTAGAAATTATTTCCATCATTTTTGAAATTTTTGCCCCAGTTTTTATTAATCCTGCCCTGGGGTTTTCAATGAATCCGGAATCACTTAAAAATGTCTCTTTAGGACATTATATTAGCTTCTTAGGTGTTTTTTAGTGGGAAATTATTCATCACTTAGATGGTCACTACATCACATAGCCCCTTTAAGATGAGTGTCGCTTCTTCCTCAACATCTAGATCTTCACACACTTGATAAAATTGATCACAATGTGAAATCTCATGGAAAACTATTAATTCTGTTTATTTTAGTATATCTAATTCTTAGGCTGTAAAAATGTAGTTACCGCTTCAGATTTGCAATTTCTTTGATGTCATTAGTACGTCCCCTAATCCTCTATATCAACAAAACCCATTTCACCTTATATGTATGTTCAAGAATAGCAAGAGAAACTCAATGATGCCTAAAGAGAGCACCATCAAATAGATCATTCATAAGAGCACTTTGGGAAGCTCCTACTACAAGTGAGGAAGGGAAGAAACAAAAATAATTCTGAAGGTCGTAACAAGAAATAGATAATCAATAATTCGAATACTGTTTCAAACGAAAATGCATGACTACAAATAAAACTTCAAAAACAAGGATCTAAACAATTCCAAAGATCACCTCTGCAGTTTCTCTCCACAAAAATGTGTATGTTGCCTCAGATATAGGGTCCTTAATCCTGTTTATCTGGAAATGAAAATGAACAGCATACATTATCATTCTAACATGTGCTTATAAATTGCATAACATAATTTCTGATGATCTATTCAAATCCCAGCAACTTTCAGCAAGCATAAATGTATCAAATGTGATGATAAATGTTTCAATCCATTCCACTTCAGTTAATGAACATGGGAATAGCAAAATAAGTTTAGGTCTTGGACTCTTGAGAACATTTGTGTAACACATTTTATGCATCTGCTGTTTTTGCCAACTTCTACGTTTACAGAGGAGGCTCAACCTGGGACAACTTATTCATAATAACTTTCAAGCATTAAACAATCTAGATTTAACAGTAATAAAAGCCAGCATATCATTGCTCTAGACCAAAGATTATCTATTTTGGACTTTTTTAATGGCTAACTACTAGACAACTGCAAAGATAAGCACCACTGTCCAAAAGCACAATATAATTCTGAGACAACCTCCAAACTTGGAATTTTTGAGTCGATCACAGTTTACTAAAAATATAATAAATCCCTGTCATAAGATATTACAGTGCTTCTAGAGAAAAATATGCAACAGCTGCCTGGGAAAACTACCACATGACAAGTTGTTTAAAGTCTTGTAGACTCTATTATCAGGCATTTGGATGTATATTAGAAGCCATTGTTTTTCCGTTATATGTTTGTGTCTTTGAGAACTGGAAGAAGTCACACCCAGCACACAAGCTTAGAGTTTCATAAATACCTCCTGTCGATTTGAAAACTGTAAGGAGCCATTCCCGGCATTGTAATCTTATGGTGTTGATTCATTGAGTATGGAGAACATTTCAAGCCCCAGGGTATTTTTTTCCAGCCTTTCAAGTCAAACCTGAATACTAAATGCTCTCATTTTCAAAAAGTTGAATCGGCTAAAGCTGAATTTTAAATTTTTAGATATATATTCCACTTCTCAATAAAAAAAAGAACATCTTCAACTTAAATTAATATACTCTCAGATTGTATTTAAAGTAGAAATCCCAATTCCCTGTGTTTTCTGCATGTAGCATCAACTGATTATGGTTTTGCAGCGATGGCAAAGTTGAATAACTGGGAAGATGATTCCTCCTCTTTATTTGTTTATTGTTCGGCATAGTTGCCAAAACTCGGAAATGGGTGTAGTTTCCAATATGGAAACATGAGTCCTCATCCCCCTGGAAACATGGAAATGGAACACGAAACAGATAACTTGAAGAAAATATAGAAGGTATAGAATTTTTTTAAGATATTACACAGAAAATAACTTAATCAGCAAAGAAGATAACAAATGGGTGAAAGGACATTACTGTATTAAATTCCATACTGAATTATGATGCTTAACATCAAAACACTAGGCCAGGTACAAGATGGGGTGCTAAAATTTTGCCAATGCTGTCATCTTCATGGAACAATCTTAATGTGGTGAAGAGTGTTGTTTACCTCATTTAGCATTCTCAAATTGAGAATCATATCACCGAAGGACAAGATTAAACTTAAAGGGATAATTTGATTGATGAAGTTAGACCTGTAGATATTTCTACTTCAATTTTATATCTACAAGAAAAAGATTACGACTTCAAGATTTGTGTTTTGACAGCGTAGAGCTGTTTCTTTTCCTGAAAGCTATTTCGTAACTAGAGGCTCCCAATTCTACACTAAAACATTCATCAAGGCACTATACGTCATGGAACAACTTAACAGTACATTAAATTTCATTAAGTCGCATATAGGTAAAATATACACTGGATGAAACATACTTCTAATTCATGAATCTCCATGTATTTGTATCTATAGTTTATCAATTCCAATGGATTTTTCTATGCATATTTAGGTCATATCATGGCTTCATAAGTTGTCTTACCAGGCCCACGTGGCAACTCATACTAAGCATGGGTTTGTTGTATATTGTCAGAAAAATCTTGGAACATGCATGAAAATGCAGTAGAAACAATATTATATTCTTTGGAATCTTGAGCCATGCCACTAGTGCACAAGTAACCCTGGTCAATTCCTCATATAACTTTCCTCCTTGCACAAAACATTATTTCAATCATAGTTTGTTTTCCTCATATTAGAAAAGGTTGCATTGGTTTGTACACATTAAACGAGTATTATATGTCTTTTGTCTTGGCACCACTTTAAGCATAACTTTACATGCATTTTTGCTTTTAATTACTTCTATCCTTCTTGATGGAGATGCAGAAGGGGCTTCCTTGATTATATTGAGTACATGTGCAGCTTAACCGTGCATTTGGTCACTAATTAAATTTCTTTGGTTCAGTTGTTCTTTCAAATTTCGCACAAACCATGTTTGATGTGATTTAAACACCAAACAATAACTTGACATACTATACTATGCAACTTGAGCATAATTTTTCGAAAATCACCACTTATCCTAGTAGCATATTCTCTTAATCATTGACCCATCCAGGGGTAACTGTTGTAGTTCTTTAATTATTCACTTGTACTCCAATATAGAATGAAAGAGCAATTCAATTCAAGTGGGTTGTAGTCCAATGGAGAGGATTATGGTGTACAAGGTGCTGCCTAGCCATCCACCAAGGTAAAAATGCCACAAGAAACCAAAAATGGTACGAGGCCAGGATCGTGCCCCAAGAGAATTTGGTGGCATGGATACCCCTCAATCCTTGGCACTAAGCCGAAGAAAGCATTTTCAATCAAAAAGAGGGTATTGATATGAAATTGCAAAAGGTTCAAAATGCAATAACTCCTACAGACCATAAAACAATAACCAGATAAACTGAAGTGAACCTAGATCTGCCCAAAGATGGAAAAAAAATTACCTCTGAGCTTTGAAGGCCAAGATGTTCTAACCAAAGTGACGATCGGAGACTAAGAGCAAATCTACCTGCTCTCCATGGTTCTTGGTTCATATATGAATCAACATATTCATTGTCTTCTACAAGAATGGCGATCTGAAAATCAAAGTAATAGCACCTTAGTGACAGACAATCTTTTTGTTGTACTAAGAAAATATTATAAAATATGCATCGGAAGTATCATATTTATGCTATTGGTAGACAAACAGAATGAGATGCATAAAATAAATACAAGCAATCACTTCTATATCTATTTTAACCAGTTTACCGTCTCTCTGTAATTGTTATCCACGCAAAACACTTAGCATTTGATATATTGTTTTTCAATCAAAAACTAAAGCACAAAAACTCTTTACAAAGAAGAAACTGTAGAAATCTGCCCAGTAACTAACCAGATCATAACACACAAATGCATCAGAACATGAAGCTAACAATAACACCATATATGATAGATCCCGTGGAGCAGAGAAGCCCCAATTTGACCACAAAATTGTACCCAGAATAATTTGCTATAGTTAACATTTCTTCAAGGTAGAAAGAGTTAAATTAATTTGTGGCTGAAGCCAAATTAGTTTACATATACAAGACAAAGATAACTCCTGCTATCAGGAAAATATGAAGTAGCTGGTGATTTTGAAGGAAAAGGTCGCCATTTTACAAAGAAACAGAGAACTAGTTTTCATGAAAGATATAACCATAAACATGTACAATCATTGTACAAGATCATAAAATCAGAATGCTCCCTCCACAACATAGTTAAATAAGGTGAGACACTATTATCATTCAAAATAACAGTAAAGAAACGGTTTAACCCCACACAAATTTCACTAGTACCCCCTTCATCAAAGGGTTGTTAGAAATATGAAGGCTTCAGGAGTTCCCAATACATAGTTCAGATGAAACTCTGCGTACTCAAAGCAATTAAAAACCTGTAGCTCTTGATGAATGCTCTCATTGAATACGACGACTGCCCAAGCAACTTACCCATCAAACATAACTGCAATTAGTAAAGAGACTTGTTTTGATGATTTATTACTATCCCACGTATAAAACTAAGTTATTATAGAATTAATTGCTAACAATTGTATCCAAATATAATAACTGCCACATATAATTCTAGCAGATTATTTCAATAATGTTTGTACCTGCAAACTCCATCACCCTAGCAAAGAACACTCCCATGGATCAAAAAATTCATAAATCTACTAGTTCACTCGTCAAAATGATCCTTTTGTAACTTCTCGAACTGGAAGATTTTCACATGGTAGCTACTAAATTTCTAATATTAAATCATGATTCTTCATGGTCTTGGGCCTTGGCAAATCTTATACTGAATTTTGTGCTTGAATTTAGTTTAACAATGCATCTTATGATAAAGGAAATTTTTACTTCTTTTGAATTAAAATACTCTATCATAAATTTTGGAAGTAGCCTCTCAGACCAACTACATAACCTTATTGCAAATATCTAGCTGTACACTGTAGAATGAAAATATAAAGAAAAATACATATAGATAACACCGAAGGCATCCACTTCAAAAGCATATAATAGGATGCTGAAGAAAACAGGTAAAATACCTCAGAGTCCCTAGAACCCCGTAAACTTCTATCATTAATATTAGCTGATCCAATCAAAACAGCACGATCATCCACTATCATGAGTTTGCTGTGAACATAAATCTGATATACAAGTTAAGCAAAACTATATATCAGAACACACAAGATCATTGAACAAATTTAAACAAATGAGTTCAAAGGCAGTCATACTAAGAAAAACTATATATCAGTACACTCAAGGTCATTTACAACATTAATTCCAGTAGATTTCAAAGTTGGTAATATTAACGATTGTGGTCAATCCATGAAACCCTATAGCATCGAATCTGAAACTGAGTTGGTATAAACTGCATTGCAACAAACCTGGCTGGTGGCTAACGGACCACCTTCACAAAGTCTACCATAACTTCTAAGACCATAAAAGGAAACATAGTTGCGAACTTTATTGCCAAGAATGTGTTCAAGGTTTCCAAATAACGAATTTTTTCCTCTACATATTGTCCGATACTGCCAGTGCATTATAGCTCTAACAGATGCAGCACCGCCATCATCTACCCCTCCCTGCATAACAAAATCAAGAAAGATACAATTTAGTATTTGTGTCTGACATGATAAAAGGATTTTTCACAATTATAATAGTCTCTGATAACTACCTGGAAACCAGGCAATAATGGTATCAGAACAATAACCCTAAAGCATTTTTTCTCGTTATGGGCTCGAACAATACGATTATATAAGGCTTGCAATAGCCGGTTTTGAATGATATCATCTCCTTCGAGACCTGAAATAAAAAATTGATTCTGCAAAACACAGATTGTAGATGTTATCAAAAAAAATTAAAAATAGAAGATTTTTGCAGACCACCTTCACCATTAACTCCAAGAAGAAACATCTTTACTTGTTCAACTATGTAAAACACTCCACTACATTGTCTGTACAAACAGCTTTCAATATTTACCTTAAAGATTGATTAATCACAGGAAATAAATACCCCCAAGAATGAAGAGAAAGAGAAACACAAAATAAATATTGCACCGATAAGAAACCAATAAGGATTTCTTTTGTTTTTTTCTTTCTATTTCAGATGTAGTAAAATACTATATTGAGTATAAAAGGAGTAGTCAACAAGAAGAAAAGATGTATCTGCTAAAACTAGAGCATCAAGAAGATGGTACAGCAGAGAAAATATCGAGCCATTGTACGAGATCTCTACACCCTGACAACTCAAACAGATTCAAGAGTGAGGTTCTATACAGCTGTCGAATAGAAGAGTAAACTGAGAACATATTATAACCGAGACTAGATCGATATGGTCTAAATAGAACATTCCCAATTCCTTTCCATTGAAGATCTGTGTAGATGTAGCCTGGTGAGCAAAAGAGATGGTCAAAACCCAATTACAGGAAAGTATTGGACATTTGATTATAATTTATATCATATATGCAACAACACTTGATGCGGAGTTTCAAAAAGGAAACGGAAGTACCAAAATGTCAAAACGATCACACCTCACACGGACATGTTTCATAAATGAAGCTGCCCCTCTGCATCTTGTGTCTCTTGAGCATGGGGCGCTTATTAAAATATCCCTTGTTGGGATCTTACAAAAAATTGACAAAATACAGAAATTTGCAGCAAATACTAAATCTGATTTTTTTCTGATTTTTGCAGAAATAGGGCAGCGAACAATAAAAATATGATATCTTGAAAAATACTTGCCCAAAACACTTCAAATTTCACAGGAAGCTGGCAAAAATAATAACTAACAATAATAAACTGTTTTTGTATTTTTTATAACATAGGAAACTGCCAGGAATTTTTTTATAAGCTCTGAAAATGATAGAATTCTGGAAAATTCATATCTTTTCGAATACCAAACATAAAAAGCTGAAATTCTGGAAATAACTTATGAAAAATATGAGAAAAACAGGCCAACCTTCAGATCTAGAAAATTCCACCCGAAACCCTAAATTTTAGGGCCTGCAATTCTCCAAACAGGTCATTTTTGCTTAGGAATGGCTGAAACCCTCAACAAACCCTGCCGTTTCGTCAAAGAACCTCTCCTTAGCTGCCACAACGAATTTCGTTTCAAATGGAGAAAAACCCAAAAACTTATCGTGATTTTCCCGAAACTGCCCTTGGAAAACCCTGCCTGAAGATGACTGCAAATCAGATCTGAAAAGGTGCAAGAGCCTAGCAAACTAGGGTGGATCTTTCACCACCGAAGAGTGCCCTTCTAGCTAGGAGTGGATCTCTCACCACCGAAGCTAGGGATCTTGTGGGATTCACTCCACAAGCAGAACAAGCAAACAGCAGTTGCTCACTATCAAGTATCACCAGAGAAAATATGTATGCAAGAATGAATTTCCTTTCACCCCTCTTCTCCTTTTATAACTTTTCCCACGCCAAGGAAACCCTAAAACCCCCAAGTCACATTTTCCCCTAAGGAAGACCAAAATAGTAAAGTAACTTAAAGTTACTTTTTCCCCTTCAAGTCGCCATAGCCCAAAAAGGTGACCCCAACGCAAAATTAGAACATTAGGCGTTAAGTGGCCCCTTCCAACGATAAAACATAATACCTAGTCCCTTCGAAAACACTTTATAACCCTGTCAATGGAAAATAATAACTCGACTAGATATTCATACCCAATAGCTCATAGCGTCCATAACCCCTTGGGCATGACTAAGGTTAGGACCCGCACTGGCCCTCAGGTTTGTGGCGAGGGAAAGGGGACATTACAATAGTCCAATATCACTGTTGTTGTCCTTAGATTGAGTGATCAAACACTTATTTACATCCTCCTAGAGATTGGAGAAGCAGCTTTGGCAATGAGCAGAGTGTTTGTTGATTACTTTGTTTTCTTCATGGAGTAAGGTAATATCTTGATCATGCTTCTAATACTACTGTTGCATCATAAACTCAATCCTCTCCAAGTGTAATGCAAGGTAATGGAGATTCGAGCCATACAATGAAATTATATTAATGTCCATGAATGACCAAAAGCAGGTCAATGAGACTTGAGAATACATCCAATCTCAATAGAAAGTGCTAGGTTAGAAGGACCCTAGGACCAAAGAATAACCAAATAAAATGAACAGAAGCACTGAAAATAAACAAGTGGTAAACCAGAACCAGTAAAGCCCCAACTCATGTGGTCAAGGTACCAATACAAATAGCCATGTGGGGGTAGCAAGAACCCCCAAAGAGCACAGGCAGATGAATGTTAGAAAGAGTGGATGCTAGTCCCATCAAACATTTCTTGACCATGCCTGTAGACAGAGGAATAATCTATGTGCCATCGTCTATCACTGGGAAAGAGGACAATGTATGGATTTGATAATGCTCTAGTGCAGGAGTGTCTAGGGCTAAGGGGGGCCAAGATGGAATAATCCTAGGAGGAAGCAAATCATCCCCTTTGGAATCACACCCCCTGGAATCCCTCCTCGCATCCAAGGCCGGAGAAACTCTTATGTCAGCAAAGAAACTCTAATGGGTGCCTATCCCTGGGCTCCAAGAAAAGATTGCGAAGGAATAGATCTATGATGCCGAGCATAAAAACCATGATGTTGAGAAGGAGCAGATCCCCATCATTGAGAGATAGTGTGGTGGGGAATGTTTGTAGTAGTGTTGTGTATGGATGAGCACAGCCTGACTAACCTCTCCCGTTCTGTGTGTTAAGCAACAATATCCAAAGGGTGCTTAGTGCTGCCAACCTTCATGATGGGCTGAAAGAAAGACGAGATCAACTTGGGGCTTCTAGGGACTTCTACAGTTTCCCTTCGACGAAGGGTGAAAACCTCTTGAAGAAAAAGGGCCATGCATCATTTATCCGGGTGCCAAAAGAAACTGAATAGGTCGCTTGAGCCTCGGCGAAGACAGTGTATTGCCCTCGGATCTCATAATAAATGCAGCATCTAAATGGTAAAATTTAAGTGCTCCTGTGTATCCACCTCTTAGAAGGGAGCAAAGACGATAGGTCCAGACCCCATGTGGATTATGACAATCCGTCTCAACCCGCAAATGGTGCGAGCATACCCAAAAATAAGAAAATAGTTGGGGCTGGCAATTGTCGAGAAAAGTAGTGATAGGCAAATGCCAAATGCATGACAGAGGCAACACCAAACATAGACAACATAGGTCGATGGTGATTGCCAAACAAAGAAAAGCTAGCAGATGACAAGTACCATGAGCAGCAAGTGGTGAACGACTGGAATCAATTACGATTGTCGAAAAAAGGATGTGAGAAATATAATTGAAAACATTGTCCACTAAAAGGATTCTAACCAATTAGAATTAATGAAGAACAATAATAATTTCAGATCACCAGTGATTGCCGATGGAGGGTAAAGGGCAAGCATCCAATGATCATGAAACGAAGGCAAAGACTGGTGGTTGGTTGTGGACGTATTCATCGTATTGTGACAAAAGACTTGAATAAATAATTAATTAAGGATGATAAAGGAATTAATCAGGAATTGATATGTGGCATCTTTTTTTCAAAAAGAAGAGAAACAAAATGAAAACATCCATACTCATAACTCATTTTCTAGTTTGCAGAGGAGAAGAAACTTGCAGTGCAATGTAATCATTTAAAGAACATTGTGAAAATGAGGTGCTCGACTGGTTTGATATGGGAAAGGGGAAGCCTAGAAAGTATCAATCTTATCTAGTTGGGAAACCAATTCCAACAACACCCATGCAGAAGACTCAATCACTCATGCAGAAGACCCAATCATTGGATATAGCTCGAAATGAAGGGTGAGCAACCAGAAAAGAATGAGGGTTGGTGCAACTCTTTAAAACTGACGCGACCCATGATTGTTTTGACAAAGTTAAGGCGAGGTTGATCAGTTTTATATGATCATTGCACATGCTAGCAGAGTGCAAACTGGCAGCTAGCTCACATGTGTCAACACAGCACAGATTTCATTAGGATTGAAAGCCTGATCCTTCATCTACATAATAGACTATCCCGCTACATTGAGGAGCGGTTACAGATACTTCTGAATCAGGACTCTATAATCTTTGGCCTACCATGAAATGTTTGCAGTGTTGTAACAACTTCAGCCACTGGCTTTTGACCAGGCACAGAGACTAATTCACTCTAGGGAGCTAGCATCTATAATTGAAAAAAATGGTGTAGAGCCCTCAGCATGCTATTACTTACTAGACTGTTGGCACAGTGGCAGAGTTTACCTTGGCATAGGTGTATTGTTAACAGAGTGGATTCTATGAGATGTTGAATTCTGGGTTCTGTGCCATACAAAAGGAATCCTGACAAGGATCAAACAGCTGCAAGAATAGGCGAACAGGAAATCTGATATGGCATTTGCAGAAGATCTTCCAGATGACCATGTCATGTGACTCAAGCAGCGGTTGGCCTAACAAATCTGCCACGTATGATACTCTGTCAGTTTGCATCCTACATTTGTCAGCCAATTTCTAGACATTAATCCTAATAGCGGCCAAAATATTTCACTTATTTTTGCATTGACGTATTGGTCACGTGCTATCAATTAGAAGATCCAGGCACTTTATCTGGTCTCATTGCGCAATCCTGATGCGCAGGACCCTCGAGGGCAAACCAAAGATGTAACTACGCAGCTGATACTTCCAAGTGGAACTCTGATGCATTGAGAGGGTCAAACAGAATTCTTGACAGAAATTGCCGAAGCATGCCAAATCTGCAAAGTACTTCGAAATACACATTGCCGTACACTAACATCCATGTATTCTGAAAGGAATCACAAAATTCCCGTAATACTGCATATACAGATGATGGTAGTAAAGCCTATGTGGGACCTAGCACGAAAAGTAAACCATTACTTTGCCATGGTACTGTGGAAAAGAGAATTTGGAGTCTCCAAAGATTCCCGCGATGCTCCTGCATCAAGAAGTTGAAACCTGAATCCATCTCAGGAGGCTATGTTCTTGGTGTTCGATCGTAGTACAGCTGTATGTTGAGCAGCCATTATTGAGCCTCAAGCCTCCATCACGATTTCTGAGAAAGTTGCACTTGGTTCATGGTCACAAGGATCTCATGTTTTACAAACTTCTACAAGGATCTGGAAAAAACACCAGATTAGGCATTGCAGAGGAGTGTGTCACATATCACTCATGTCACCACCAAATACAGGGCATGCCATAGCACGAATTTATAGAAAACCTAGTGCATTCATTTGTCATACTTCGTTGGACATAGGGACAAAATATTTTTTTGCACAGGTAATGACAGGCAAACTAGATTCTATTATATCCATTGGATCCTAACATATTCTAGAACATTGTACATTTCACAGTGTCTAGAGCAGATGAATGCAAGTCTGTATGATTCGTTTGAGAGGGCGATCAATTTAGGATAACTAAGATGGAATGCTTTAATGTTTCTCGAGAGGTAGCACTGGAAATTTTTGAGGCATCACAACACCTTGTTTTGGATGAGTTCTTTGCACACATCTCAATGCATACTTTAAAGCAGCTGCAGCTCTTCACTGTAGCAGCCACCTCCACCAGTGGTTCATAGTCAACACTCTAGAGAGATAACCTAAATTTGGAGGATTTAAAATTATAGCAAGTTTCGATAGTGAATAGCTATAATTTGTGCTCTTCTAACATGCCTTATATTAACGCTATGAAAGCTGGAAACAGATTAAATTAAGTCGTGTATTAGAGAGGGCAGGATACTGCTTATATCTTCATTTAACAAGGATTAACATGACCCTCAAGTCCCAGTCTAGGATAAGATGTTGTAAATTTGCGTCCTTACCTAAAGCTCTCCCTTGATGTAAATCCCCTCAAACATATTATCAGTTGCATGGTCAATACATTCCGAATATGCAGTTACAAGTTCTTTTTTATCCCAAACCAATCCTCCTATGCATGTTTTGCTTAGGATGTGGAAGCTAGCACCATAAATGTTTTGGGGTACCCAAGTACGACATGGTTTGATAAATTATCTTGGAGTCAAGGAGTGAGATGATAATTTCTATGGTGAAGAGTCAAGATAAACATGCTGGTAATTGTCAGAAGTTGCTTCTTCATATGAAACAGGGTCATAAATTGGCATTATAAAAGGTGATTTTTACAATTGCTTATATATCTCTAACTGCCTTCAAAGATTCACCTATTGGGATCCTATCAGAGGTTCCACTAGCCGAAAATGGGCGGTAGTTGAGGAACAACTGGAAATATTCAGATTCCATGTGGATAGAAGCTCAATGACAAGTGCTGTGCTTTTTAATTGAGGTGGAACCAACTTCTCACTTCATGCCATATAGATTGGGACAAGGAACAGTGGATGAAGAGATGGTTGTTTCTTTTCCTCTCTTGTCTACAATTCGAGCATAGGGTTGGTCTTGACCATTCTTTAGCTGCTAATGTGTCCAAATGAGAATTTTCTTGTAGCAGATTAATCACATGAAGAATCTTATCTTTCACCAGGTATTGAGGGCCCATAGTCTCCACTATAGAGGGATCCTTTTCAGGCTAACAGAAATAATGAGTTATATGCAATGGTGTTTTACCATACATCGTCCATTGGAAACTCTCCTCAACAAAGAATTTTTTATTTTTTATTTTACACCAGATGTCAAGCACGCAACTTTATAGTTAAGACTTAACTCCTTATGGCTGATTATACTTATAAGCATTTATGATAACCCAATTCCATTTGGCCTTGATGCCACTGCAGAAATGTTTGAGCATAATATCTCACAGAGCTTAGTCCTGCACTTTCCATGGCTTTATACACCTCACCATGCCCTTGTTGCGATGAGTCTAGCATGACCATGCAAATGATCTTAACAAAAGTTTGCCACTTCCTCATTGCTTACTCACCAAAACAAGCCAGCAAGAAAGAACCCGAATTTTTTATGTATTTCAAAATGATTGCTACATAAGTATCTCAATAATTTAAGAATATATTGGTTCCACCAGTACTGAGAATTGTATTTCCCCTCAGTGCCCATGCTTTATGGTTGGCCAGCCTCCAAATGTAGACACCAAGAAATCCAATGCATAAACGAATTTATCAAACAACCCCCCCCCCCGTGTGCCCCCCCCCCCCCACTCCACCCCCCCACACCCCTGCTACAAGAGGTTGCGTTTGATAGAAGTCAACCGTTCCTAAACTTTATGTCTAATAGGAAGCCATAAAAGAGAGAAGTTGTATCGGTATAACTTGCAATGGTGCTTTTAGGAGTTGAAGCCATTCAACAAGAGTTAGCCACCTATTAGTCCAAAAGTATTAGATCTTACTAAAATATGAAATTATTGGCTTTGGTGTGGACCTGGAACCCACACGTATTTTGTGGGGAAAATGGCTTCCTTCAAGCACAAGAAATTGAAAATACCTTGTCTCTTCCAGAGTGGAGTATCAATGAGGAAAATCTGACATTTTGCATCATTTATTTGCTTACCCCCCCGATTTTCCTGAGAGTCCTGCAGAATGAATTTCAGTTGCCAAATCTCTCTCAAATACCCCTTCGTTCAGGTACTCCTTACATGCCCTTGTCATTAACGGGGCTGCCAGCAATAATATATATTCCAACAATACATTTATGCCAATTAGACACCTCCTCCACAATCACGCAGGCCAAAGTTATCCTTTCATGTTAAGCATCTCTTGCTGACTATAGATAGGGTAGTCATTCAACCAGACTATCTCCAACATCATTGGTAGCATGGCTTGAGGATCCCTCTTGGCCAACCAAGGGTGAGCTCTCACAAGTTACAACTGGTGACTAACCACTATATTCTACAAAGCAACTTGTGCCCCCTCCAAGAAGAGGAGACAAGGAATACTCTTTTTGAAGGCATGGTTAAGCAAGGACAGGTCCCGCCATACTAAAGCTGTCCCAGACCCTGAGACAGTTACCAAATCCAGTCACATCTACACAAAATCCGGCTGGATACAGATTTTTCAAGTTCAGTCCGAGTTGGCCCTATTTTTTCTCTAAAAATAAATTACTTTTTCATAGTATTTTTTGCAACACGAAATACACCCAATTTTTATATTACTTAATATTAAATGTATTAACATTTTATGCTGCATTACTATTATTTTTCGTTGTATTTGTCAATTTTCGCATATTTATAAATTATGCTCATATATTTATATGTACCAGATTTTACAAACTTTTTCATGAATCGATCCAGATTTTTGGACTTTTTTTCTATCCCGAACAGATTCTTTGCGGACTTGGTGACTATGGTCACCCTGAAGTACCAAAATCAGCAAAAAAGGTGACATCCATGTTGATCAAAAGTATGAATTTCGGGGATGTCCCAGAATCTTCCATGAAGTACAAGGGACATCACCGTTTTTTCTTGGCGCATTTGGTACTGATGTGGGAGATGTTTCACCCCCATCCCTGATTCTCCGGGGTGGCTACTTGATGGGGGCATAATTATTCAAGTTCGGCCATGAATCCCTAGATGCAAATCCCTCATTTTGCCAACCCGAATTTTTACAAGTCCAAAAAAAATTCGATGGTTCGCCGGATTTTAAGTCATAAAATAATTTTTTTAAAAAAACCTAAAAAACTAGTTGGCGGTGGCATGAGAAACTTTCTAGGTCGATGAAACTCCTTGGTTAATGACGCTCCCCAAAGTCGTGGTCCAAGCTCGCGGTTGAAGCTCCAATGCTCACAGGTCGTGGTTGATATTTGAAGGTTGCAGGTTGCAGGTGGAAGCCGCAGGTCGAAGCTCGAGCCATCCTGGTCTTGGTCGCAATGTAGGTGGTCAACCAGATAAGATCTCAGCTCGCATACTATTTTTTTGGTTATCATTTAGATTATATTAATTATAGGTTAGTTTATATTTATAATAGTTTAGATTAAATTTATTATATTTTATATGATGGCCAGTTTATTATATTTGAGGTTCGTTTATAACAGTTTAGTTAATTTAAATTTTAGAATATGTAATAATCTAGTTAATAATTAAATAAATTTATGTATGTGGGTATTATTAATTTTAATGTTATATTTTTAATTTTTCGTAATATTTTTTTAAATGTTATATACTTATATTACTATTTATTGTTTTCATGTTAAATTATAATTTATTTTTTAATGTTATACTATTGTTTTTTTTTTCTATGTTCATACAAAACTATGTGTTATATTTTTTTAATTGTTTGTACATTAATCATTAAAACTAAATATTGTTATTAACGTTATTTTTATAACGTTAATAACTATATAATTATTTAATTATTAATGAGAGATAGATTTTTGTGGTTTATGTTCTAGGATAAAATATTTTTATTATAATAATTAAGATCAATTGTTGGAAAAGATTTTTGCATCTTAAGTCAGAACTCCAGATTTTTTTTTGCCCTTCCACCTGCAAAACGGATCAAGAAACCTGAAACATGGATTTGGAAGTTTTTGTCGCCGCGGATCAAATAGTTGTATATGCTTATCAGTTGTATTACTGTATTGATGTTCCTATGTTTATTGTAGTTCTCAATGCTGTTAAAGATCACATCTGGACCTTTGTATGTTATCAATCAATCTTGCACTCAATTTGAAAGATAAAAGACAGCAATCTTACTTCACAATACATTGCAAAACCCTTCAAGATGGGAATATCCAAATAACAATAGCCTTGATGCAACCAGATGAAATCCCCCAAGAAATGCGTAAAGCATCACTTTACCTTAAAAATTAATAGCAATAATAGACCTTGCTATCCGGATATATTTAAAGCTAACAACGTTTAGTATAGGGAACATTGTTTGTCTAAGCCACAGCTTTTACTATATCTATGCATAACACACTTTTCCTTGAATCTGTATGTACTTTTTACATTGCTCTTCGTACATATTGAAATCCAATGCCCAACTTTTTCGGTCAATAATGGCTTCTCGTCAATTACAGCATCATCACCCTTGTGCAAGTTTCAAGGCTTGACACATTCATTGTTTTTTGTTTAGGGTTTCTTATCAAATCTTTTTTTGCCTGTGGTATAGTTTGTCTAGCTGCACAAAAGTTGCTTGCCTAACCCATTGCAAGGCCTTTATGAAAATCTTCTAAATTTATGTAGTCATATTCCCATCAAGACATATGAATCATACATTTAGAGGCTTCTATTGGGTGTTGGTTATAGGACCAATGATCTTTCAAATGGATTGTAAATAGTTCCACCAATCCTGATTATTCAAAAATACAAAAATCCTTCAAAATGTCTCTTATGAGTTACTGAAACATTAGAAGTCTGGTGATTGGATTAACTATTGTGACTCACTTATTATTGGACGATACCACACAAATCCTAAATATGCTACTCTAAATGACGAAAATAAATACCCGCATCTGTGCAAGAGTTTCGTTCATTGACAAATTTGGTATTTGCAAAACTATGACTTTTCCTTATTGTGTTAGGGCACATATAGCAATCTGACACCTTCATACTCCTATTGGCATATACACTTCATCTAAATTCCCATGCAATGTTTGCATTCACTATGCAAATTTTAAATTTGATACATGAACATGTTCTTACTGAAGTTATAGCAAATGCTAACATTCATACACGAAGTTTTACAGCATATGTCAATAGCCAAGATACTTACCATCAAATCAAGAGTTTGCAGCGGCAAGTTTACTGACTTTCTCAACTGCATTGCTTATGTCCTTTCCTTAGAGTCAGAACCATTCATCTTATCACAAAAATCAATTATCCTCAATCTTCATATCTTGTGATGTTCATCAATAAAAGGTACATTCTGTCAACCAACAAGAAAACTGCAACTGCCTTAATCTAGATGGCAAGAAATTCAACCCCGAAAAACCAGGAAGTGATGAATAAAATCTCATCAACCTTTTCCATCAATATCATAAAATAAAAGTTCCTGTCGATGCGTCTTAAGTTGACTATTGTTAGTCAAATGTAAGTTTATCAAGTCACAAGAAATTTTATTTTATGATAGACTATGTATTGCAAACAAAAAGCCGCTGAAGTCAATGCCTTACAAAATTATGATTTCTTCCACATTTTCAAACAAAGCTAGCCGATTCAACAATTAAAATGACATTGTCAACAAAAAGTCCGTTTGTGGAGGATAGAGAATTGATATTCAATCATTCAGGGCCGAATAGTACTTGTCGTCTAACCATGACCTTTTGTGAGACAACTGAGAAATTTCTACTTAACGGACAATGCAATAAATTGTCTCTCTAATCGAAAATCCATTGTCCATGGAAATCTCGTATCCCTTTCCAGAGACTTGTCTATATCTTTGAAATGATTTTTAGCATGCAATTATGTTTACATCAAAGTTGTGGGAAGCAACTAAATTCAACTGTGCAATATTTAATGACTAAAATTGATTTGACATTGATCTATTATCCCGTCATTGTTTCTAACAGTAGTTTGATTACGCTAATATAGTTAAAGAGATACCATTTTATCCCTCATTTATCAATTTGACAGCGAGTACTATTAACTAGCTTCCATCATTGATCTTGATCATCAATTTACATCACCCAGCATATGTTATTGATCTTTTCTGGGTTGTGCAATGTGTGCATTACACAAATTTTGGTCATTAGTATGGGGTTAAGCCTTTCACTAGTATTTAACTCAATACACCTTATTGGTTAATACCCCTCAAAGTAAGCTATTCTCAACATTCTACATACACCTACAAATCACTTGTGATGGGACTTCTCGATAAGTTAATTGTTGGCTTATTAATTAATGTGTTCAGTTTATATTAAATGCTGGCAATTTCTGGATTTGCAGTTGAGTCAATTTCTAATTAATGTCTTCTGAATGGAGTAATTTGCCGCTTTCTAATTCTACTTTATTAGCTTGGATAGCCAAGGCTGTCAAATAATTAAACCTTATCTCCAAAACCGGAAAGCTAGTATTGGTCAACCTAGTCAACTTGTGACTTGGTCAGACTTTCACACCTACTGTGACTTGATTTCGATTTGCATTTCAGTCTTGGCAATCGTATTTATCTTGTTTTCATGTACGCAGCTTGTTAAATTCCTTTTTCATAGGATTGGCTTCAAGAGTGTAATACATCGTTACATTAATGATTCAAGCCATATTGTTAATCTGTTTCAGCCTTGCAAAATCGCATTAATAATGTGCACAGACTTGTAGTTTGGACTCATAAGCTAAGGTCTTGGTGTCCCCAGATTTCATCCTGAAATCTGTGACTACCCTATCCGAAAAAATTTCGTACTTTTAAAATAATGGGTCGTTTTGTGTTTTTATTGCCTAGAAAGTTCTTGTATTGTGTCAAGATATTCCCAAAGAGCCATATTAGCCATTTTCGCCAAATACCCAGATGCCCAAAATTGTTATATTCTGTCGTCAGGATTTGTCTGCGGGAAATTTGTATTTAATTATTTTGAGCCCCGTTTGAGGCAATTTGCGCTCCGATTTAACCCTGTTGTGATCGAACATATCATTATTCCTATATACCAGAAGGGTTTTAACTAGGAATGAGTTCTGCACTTTATTTGTGACTTTTGGCAACTTGTGTTTTTGTGTTTTCCCATTTCGTTTTCTGTGAAATTTCTCTAGATCAATTCCTTTGCCGGTTTGGCCTGATTCTTGGCCTGGAGTAACTGGGGATCACATACGCACGTTGTGCCAGAAGGAATTCGCCATCGGAGATCTGGTTCTCTTGGAAAAGACGAAGTCGTGCACCAAAAAGCCTCTTCTGGGCTGGCCGCATTTTTGGAAAAAGAGGGTTTGAAGTGGATCATGGGATTTTTGGAAGCAGCAGGCAAGTGGGAATTTTGTACCTGCCTAGCAGGGTACTTTTTCCCATGGAAGCAACGCCACTTAAGTCACAATGGGAAAATTAGAGGCAGCAGGCAGGCGGGAATTTCTTACCTGCCTTGCAAGGTAAAAATTCCCATTGTGGAATAAAAAAAAATCACTTAAAGAATCATGGGAAACTTGCCTGCCTTGCAGGGTAAATAATCCCATTATGAAAGTCAAACACTTAAGTGAATCATGGGATTTTCAGGGCCTGCCTTGCAGGGTAAATAATCCCATTGTCATGTGACTTTTAAAAATAGAAATTCCTTATTCCAAAAAGTGCGACCCACCTTGGGTGAATAATAATGCATTAAATAAATTTTGTTAATATTTATTCACCCAATTTTGGCGCCCAGGGTTGTGGAAAAGTCAACAAAGGGAAGTGGACAAAAGGAATTTGAAAATAGAATTCTAAAATTAAATAAATTTAATTTATTTAATGCAGCCCCTTTTGTGCGCCCCTAGAGAAATAATACTTTTTAAAGTATTAAATGATTAAATTAATTCCTATTTTCAGTGGCTAAGGTCAAAGCACACTGTGAAGCTTAAGTGGAGTGAAGCAGAATGATAAATTAATGAAATTTAATTTATTGGATGGCAGTCCTTAAACATGCAAAAATTAGCACACCAGTTAAAGAGAAAAGCATGATTTTTAATTAATTAATTGCCAGGAATAGGAAGGGCAATTATTAATTATAGAATTATGAGGGTTATATAAGCATGGGCTGCCATAAGGATGAATTAATTAATTCACAGGTAAAGAAGTGCAGCCCAAAGGAAAAGTGCGCCCCATTTGAAGAGGATTTTTGCTCAAAAGAAGGTGAAATCAAGGCTAAAAGCTTCCAATTTTGGCGCTGCATGAAGGAGCTTGATTTGTGTTTGATAATTGATAAGTGATACAGGAGGTGAAGTTGATTTTGCAAATATCAATTTTTTGCATTGAATTATGCAGATTTTTATGATTACACTGTTCATGTTCCGGTTGCCATCTTTGTCTGAAATAATTGCAATTCGTTACAGGTGCTTTACAAAAGAAAAGGAGCTTTAATCAATGTCCAATACATTGAATATATCCTCCGAATCTGAAGAATTATCCAGATCTGCACCAGTTTTGAAAAATTCCGGACAAATAAGAAGAAAAAGAATTGTTCAAACAAAGATAGACAAAGATTGCTCCAGCCATGGCAAAGCAGGATGAAAGAGAAAGCTCAACGGAATCATGCATAGCTTCTAGATTTGATGAAGTCAATAGGCCCAGATCCGAATCCAAATCCAGATCCAAATCTCATAATTGCAAAAGCTTCCGGCACAAAGGCTTCATCCTCTTGTTTCGAACGCAACCCATGAAGAAGTCAGTGCGTGGAAAATTCCTTCCAGGATCTTGTGCATGTGCTTCCAATCTTCCAGTTGAAGCCTTCATTGAAGTTGCATTCACCCGGAGTGCTTTCCAGAATTTTTAATTGCTCATATGCAATTAAAAATAAAAATGATGAGTTATTTACGACAAACATTGCACTGATGCATGTACTGGAGAAGAACTGCAAAAGCTTCAAGGATAAGAACGAAGACATGTCAAAGGCAATACCCGCAAGCAAATCACGGCCACTTGCTTCCAGTTGCTTCCAGACACTTCCAGATCCAGCCGCTTCAAGATGTTTCCAGATCCAGCTGCTCCCAGGTCCAATTTGGTGAGAATCAAAGGCAAAAGAATCAGCTGCATGCAGACATGAAAAAGGACAAGACTGCAACTTTCCTCTTCCTTCTTTCCTCCGACAAAGTAATTGAGCGATCAATTAAATTATAAAACTTAAGTGATTGGTTTAAAAACCATTACTTGAAGAAGTCAACTACTTGGAGATAGGTGGCAGACATGCAAAATAGAAGGTTCTATCTTCAGTTGCAAATCATGCATGTCATGCAAAGAGGAATTCCAGGAGGGAGATTGTCAGTTGTTTCCTTTCCCACTTCCACATGTGCCAGTTCAACTAAAAGCTTCCGACTTGTAATTGCCCCTCTACATTCTATAAGTAGAGGAAGAACCTTCGGGTTAAAGATCAGAATTTGTAAGCAGCATTCTTGTGTTCCAGATTTTGTGCTGGAACCCCTAAGAGCCACTTGAAGCAAAAGAATATATAGGAGCATATTTTCGGAGAACTTTGTGTCACGGTGTATTGTGTTTCTAGCTTTTTATCTTTAGATCTTTCAGTAAACTTTGTGTTATTTCAGATCTAGATCTAGAGCTACCTTTGCTTATAATTCTGTGTTTATATCTATTGGTTTCTTCTATGTGCATGCAATCAACTCTGCTATCTATTGATTGGCATGCACATCTTCCCCATTTCTTCTTTGTGTTTATATATTTCCCTTCTTCTTCTATAAATATTTCCTTTCTTTAAACAGCTGCTTACTTGCTGCAGAATCTACAGCTATGGTTCATGAGCTGAACAGTTAAAGTAAAACCCCATATAGATACTAGCATACTTTAATTGAAAAATCTGACACGGGAGCCTCACCGGTAAATGAGGGAGATTTATCTCATGACTGCCTAGGTTTTGTGCTATGTAGAAAATCTAGCCAACATATCTACAATTTAAAGCCCATCCAAACAATCAAAGGAGAGGTTTGCATTTTAATGTTGATTCATGTTTTTATGCAAATTAATTTAGTTTTTCCTTTCAAGGTTCACCAGAATGTATTAGTTTGATTAACTAGGCTATGAATCTACTTGGTGTTAGGTTCTTTCAATTAGCTTAGTCTTAATTTAAACATGCATACAGTACTAGGACAATCATCTCCAACTGAAACAGCCCCTTAATAGTAAATTTGTTAGTAGCGTTAATAAAGGGAAAGTTTGAGCATATGGGGAATGAGACAGAATGTGACGGAACGAAAGACAGACAAATGCTAGGTTATTGGTTTGTGCTAGCCATTAGCAGTGGTGTCAAAAGGCATGGCCTTCGGTCATGGCCGGCCTCAATCTCTTTGAGGAGGTCATGTGAAATCTCCTTCACAAACTAGAATGACTCGAAATAGAGGTAGAACAAAGTCACACAACTTAAAAGATGGAAATGTGTATTCCCAACAGAATCGATCTATGGATCGTTCCCCTATAGACTTCCTTTCATTGAATTGCGAAGATCTAAAAGATAAACCATGTAATGTTTTGAATTGAGACAATCAAAGGGATTTTAAGGACCCTTATTCTATATTCGTTGGTCTCAATCTTTGGTTGAGACTACCCACCGATGGCATTATAGGGTTGTTTCGATCATAAGGTCGAGGGCTTCCTCAAGGGCAATGTAGAGCTTGAGAACCATATGAACTACCCAAGTTTTTAAAGAAACCCCGATGGATCATGAAGGAGATTCAAAGGTTTCAATCCACCCTTACAAATTTCCAGTCGAATAGCAGTTGTAGTTGATGGATATTGAGTCGGGGTCACCAGAATCACTCTCAAATACTCCAAAATTACAGTTGCAGTAGCCGTAGTTCTGGATTTGTCTTTTGGAATTGGCATAGGTAAGGGTTGATTTTATGGTTGTTTTATGCACTATTTTACACTGGATTTACAATTTTTGGATTTAGGTAGGGCAATGCTTAGGGCCTAAAAGAAAAAACTTATGTAATTTAAAAAAATTATCAAAAATGTTTTAAAAAAACTATTTTAAGTTTATTTTATTCAGGATTGTATTATTAATTATTTAATAATTTATAGTTTTGCATGTTAAATTTTTATTTTTAAGTACTAAATTTTATGGCCCAGTATGTTGAATTTTTATTTTTAAGTACTAAATTTTTTATTTTATTTTACTTCGTATTTAATATTGTTATTAATTTTGGGTCATTTATTTTTAAGTTTTAATGTTTTAAATTATAATTATCATTTTTTAATTTTTTACCTTTTTCTAAATTTTATATATAAATATACATACATATGTTTCCCATACCATCCTCCTATCTTTTCCGAAAAACGGCATCTAGACATGTGCCCATATAGCCGTACCCATCTTCTGCCAACTATGATAAACTATAAATGCTTTCCCATCAGAATGACAAGTAGGTAGTATGTTATCAATGACTTTTTTACTATTTTTTTGCTTTTTCAGAGGAAATGTTGGTGACTCGTCAATATCTTAAAAGCTGCCCTGACATTGAAGATGGTGATTATATTAGATACACAAACTAGTGGACCAATAAATTTTTCATCAGAGAGAACACTGAAAACAGTTTCAGAGACAAGGATGACAAAGACAGTGAATTAAAGCCCTACAAAGGGTAGAGAAACCATATAAAATTACAAGGGATGGCACAAGCAGAGATAGTGTCCAACACACCAGGGACCCCCTTAAAACAAGCAAAATATTAAAAAACCTTAAAATTTTACATAGTGAATATGATTAATCAAAAATACATTGTCAAATCAAACATTCTTAAATGTGGATTTTTTGATAAGATGAATTGTTGTTTTCTGAATTACTAAAACAAAACGTTGTGCCAGTTTGTGCCCTATATTTTCAATTCTCCATGGGTTGTTTCAGACTATATACTTCGCTTATAATTTCAGTTGACTCCAACTTTTCTTTAAGTTTATAAGACAAGGTAATGCACGAGCATCCCTAATAATTCACCTTTTGTTCAATTGAGCATCTTTTTTTAAATTATTGAAACATCTCATCGATGTCTTTTACCCACCCCTAAGTAGCAGTATAGGCATTCCAAAGATAAAAATGTATGCAGTTTTCTTTTGGTTTATTTAGTTTGATCCACTTGTGTATGTGTAGCACCCAAAATCTGGTCTGTGCAGTTGATGATATGGCATTTAGCACACTCCAGCTCCGCTTCTCAAGAATCATTGCAATTTATCACTACAAAACATATCATACTAACTTCTACTTTTCTCAGAAGAAGATTTCTTGCATGACTGTTGACAGGTTCATAGGTCTAGGAGAGGTTTAGTCCATGAACCTTTCCTACCTGCGACAAACCTATCCTATCACATTGCAAAGCGGAAAATCTTTTCAGATGCACAACTTCTCTTAGTTTGCCTTGGTGGTACTTTTTGGTCATTTGAGTGGGAAATCATTTGAATGGTCACATATATACACCATCCACCCTGAGCTTTTAAGGGCATATAGGGATTCTCTATTTCACTCACTCTAAGAAGGCCAAGAGCAAGCATGGAGGCATCCAATTCCTTAGAGCACTATCACAACAGCAAGCTACTCAAACTTTCAACACATCTATATTGCTGCCCTAGATCAACGATGAGCCAAAATTAAAGTATCAAGTGAATGTTGAAATGTTTGAGGGCCGGACCAAGGCTCTATCTTCTATTGTTTTATTCTATATCACATCTCTCGTCATAGGGAACTACATGGGCTTTTGACCCCTCTTTAAAGGAGTGGTATGTAACAAGATCCGGGGGTCTCGATCTAGCTGTTGAGGTTCAAAGGATAGGTTCGTGGCCAAATGGACTGGTTCAGCCACGAAGATGTCCAAGCACCCACAAACCTATCCTATGTTGAGTTTCAAATCCTGATATTTTACAATATCTTGACAACAAACTGATTTGCTTCTTTGCACACTCTGAGCACTCTATCACACATTCTAATCGCATAATTTAATGGTTCCTCTCTCTAACCTTAAAACTCTAATTGTTCTTTATTGATTTATCACTGGCAAATTTGTTGGCAAAATGCAGGAGTAGCATAATTCAAGACTGTTTAGATTGTTTATTCTGATTCTGAATTATCATTATTGCATAGTATATTAAAATAGGAACAAAACCCTAATTGTGTATTACATTTTGGTGAACCCTCTTATCTATTACACTTCACCAACCTAGGGATTCAATCTTCACCTTTAGGGTTCCAAATTTCTAGCCTGTTCTCTCTTATTTTTCAAATACTAATATTTTTATCGAAACCATCCCTTGTTTGTGGGTATTTCACATCACCCAATGATTGCTATGTACAATTCATATTTCACAAATAATTCATGTAAAGCTTGGATACCCTGATTCATTCATGGTACACATATGGCATCCGAAATGCTTCCTCTACCACCACAACCTAGAGCTCCTACACAAGTAACTAAGGATTATGAATTTGTTGACCAACTCAAAAATACACAAGCAAAAATCTAGATCCTAAATTGCTCAAGTAATCCAATGTCTATAAGATATTCATAACCACGCACTAAATGATGCTACTTTACCTAACAATATTGACCTGCAAACTTTGCATCCATTGTTTACACTCTAAAAACAAGTGTGCAGCAAATACCCTTTGACAAAAAGGATTAGCCACCTCAACATATTATTGACCGAAACTTACCTTTACACATTCAGGTAAGGTTTTTTAACAAGGAAGTCATGCGTGTGCTTGTCGAAAATTCAAAGGGCGTGAAGCCCAAAAACTCATATTTAGAAAACTATGAAATAAAAGCAAACATCCAAAAACGATAAACATGCATGCACAATACTATCACTTTGCTTTGTTGTAACACTGAAAAAGCATAACAGCCAAAAGTGGCCATCAAGTTTGAAAGATTATTCACCAAATTCAATCATGTCTTCCTAAAGGACCCACTCCTTGGCCTACTACTACAAAGAAAATTAGATCACAATTTTGAACTTGAACCCATCAATCAACAAGCTTTCGTGACAGCTTATATATTAAGACATGCAAATACATAATAGAACAATAAATCGCAGAATTTCTTAAACAAGGATTCAACCATCCATATCACCCATGTGTACCTCCATCCTACAAGCCAAAGAAAAATAGAACTGAACTAGACTACAAACTAGTTGATAAAATCATAACCACAGACAGATAACCCAACCAAGAATAGATGACTTCATCAAAACACTGAAAGGAGAAAAAATCTTTTCAAAATTGACCTAAGAATTAGATATCCTTCACCAAAAGAGGGACACAACACAACCCCTAAATTCCCTTCATCTTAACAAACACACAAATCACCTTCACAAGAACAATTATTATTTTTTAAACCACTTGGAAAATTCATTGTTGCCTTCATTCACAACATCCTACAATTCAGTAAAATAGAAGACATGCCTAGAAATCATACTATATGTCAGACTTTCCAAATCCCCACATACCCAGGATCTCAGGGTCAGTTGTTTTTTATCCGTCTCGGGAACATCCCACCAAGACTTTCAAGGACAAGGGTGTTCCCAAGCATTCTTACAATGCTTGGTGTTCCACATCAAAAGCTTAGGCTATTTTAATAGACAAGAATAACTAGAACTTGCATTAATTCATTTAGCTAGTTCCTTCATTGCTGAGACAAACTAGTCCACTACTCTATTCACTATGTTGAAAGAAAGACTTATCTTTGGGAGAACAAAGAAGCTAATTTTGTTGCACAGCAGCCTTCAACTTCAGGTTTAAATGAATCTAGCACATTCAAAGGGACCAACAATATGATGACATGTGGATCTTGAGATGCAACACAAATTGACAGATCCGAATGTACAACTACAGATGGATGATCAAGCATGGACTATTAGAGATTAGATATCCATGTAGTTACTTTTCATATCAGACTATGTAAAGGTGACTATCCACCAAATATCAACAGACCATGATATATCATTCTTTTTCCATATTTTTTGTGTTTCTGTCTAGAAAGAAATCAATGGTTTGCATATGTGAACGACTTCTAAATTTTATGTAATGCATGTTTATGATATTATTGGATTACGGTGGTATATTTATGAGATACCACCATCTGGACAGAGACTTGGGCACTTCATTATCCACTTTGTCCAATATGCTGATCAGAGATTCTTAGCCATTTTTCTTAGGCAGGCTGTCAGTATTAACTGTAGGTCATTATAGGGGACCCCTAAAGGCATCAAATGATTACTTCTTGCAGCCCACTACAGACATTGGAAGAAATCGCATTATCAACATGAGAAAGAAAAACAATTTACAAGCTTTGTAATTAGTAAGCCATGTTAATGATTCCCGCCAGATATAAATATTCAATGGTCCCATTAAAACGTTAATATGTATTTGTATTGCAGATCAATCAAAACAGGTTTGTACTGACAATCTGGGAAAAAAGGAGAAAATTAGTGATATCCCAAGCAAATTTAATCACTATTCTAAACAATATATCCACACAAACTAACATGATTATAAATTAATACCAGTTATAACAAGAAGAATTATGCTGAAATCCATTAGTTACGTGTTTAAAACTGCAAAACTATAGTTTTTAGGCTGTTAAAACTTAAGCCTCTTAAGTTTCATAACACTGTATTTTGGAACGTAGCTAGAAATCAAAAAGAGAAAAATAAAATGTTACACAAATGTCTGAAATATTTAAATGCAAAAGGACAAGATACCACTTAGCTTAGTACTAATTAATGGAAGCTCTGTCATAAACAGCATTCACAGAAGTGGAAACTAATATAAGTAGCACCCACATATATGTCTATATAGAAATTTTAGACAAGCCTAATACTACATGGAAGTTATGGATATGTGTTGATTATCATTATACACAAGACAGTCAAACTAAATAAATGTCCAACAAGTATCAATCTTCAAAGATACATTCCCCTCTTAGCTATTTACCTCTATATATATGAAATGCTCCGCTTTTTCAATAAGGGAACAATATGCAGCGTGAATACTAGTCTCTTCAAGCTGGCTTGTGCCTGCTGACCACTGACCAACACTTCGTAACACCTGAATAAGACAACAAACTTTCTATATAAATTAGATACAGAAAGCTTTATCCTACTTGGAGAGCTTAACAATGCATAAACATCAACGTTCTAGTTTTTCTTTTCCTCTTTCGATACAAATTTTAACAAAATAATGTTTGATTTGATCAGTCTTGGTCATACAGTATTTAGCGTTCCACAAATGCTGTGAAAATGCTCATTTTTATCTTTAGCATTTGATGAGAAGGGTGACTTGAAACGAAAGAGGAAGGAGTTTACGCGTGCAAATGAAACGGAAAAAAAGGTAGGTGAGACATACACCACACAAATATAAAAAAAATGGAAAATCAAATGAACATTAGGGAACTCTTGGACAAAAAGGCTCGCTGATAACGGTAACCCGTGCTTTAACATAGCTCTAGAAAAACCTCAGTGAACGAGATAGTCGTTGGAAACTGAAGTAAGATGAGAAAAACCTTTGACAAAACGAAAAGTATTACAGGAATGTCCTCAAATGGTCAAAAATACGTCAATGGTAATCAAAAAGTCCATTCAATTACAATAGAGAAGTACTACAGTAAAAAAATTATCATCAACATAAACGAAGTACAAACAGGTACATGCATGCTCTACCATTGTTACAACCTTTTCAAGATTTTCCTTCCCACATTTTGAATCCTCCAATATTTATGAAGTTCAGTGCTCAAAATTCCAAATGCCAGTAATCCGAGCAGCAGCTCTACTTCTATCTGTCAGAGAAGAAGGTTGAATGATATAGAGAAGGAGCTCAAAAAAACCAATGCAATAACCAATGTCCTCAGTTGACTGATGAGCATAAAACATTACAAGAATCAACTGTCATGTTGACATTCTCAATAACACAGGAAAATGCATGTGCTAGGTCTCCAGAATATCATCTCTGTCAATGAACATAAACTTGTAGGCAGGTCTTGAACTACGCTCATCATCTCAGGTGATAATATAGAATATTTGGGATCAATTGACCTAAACCCTGGTCATGTTGAGGAGATTAAAGATTAGATACTAATTTTCTTTACTTTTGGCAAAAAAATAAAATAATGGTGAATAAGAAAACATTAGGGTTTTCTATGGAAGAAAATTGGAAGCATGTAAAAAAATAACAAAGGAGATTGAAGGTAAGACCACGTATGCAGATAAGTTCCTCAAAGGACTTTTCAATAAAAATGAATTATAGATGCGTGAATGTAAGAAGACACTAAAAAAATAAGCAACCCTGGAAGCCCAAATGGACAGCGACAAGATTGATAATGCTACTCATAAAAAATCATGGAGGAGTTTGAAAGATAGGGGAAGAGGTTCTTGAAATGAGGGAAATGGTTATACAGTGACTGGTTCTAGCTGAAAACCTAGGCAGTCATGAGATAAATCTCCCTCATTTACCGGTGAGGCTCCCGTGTAAGATTTGTCAATTAAATATGCTAGTATCTATTTGGGGTATTACTTTAACCATGCAGCTCATGAACCATAGTTGTATAGTTTTGCAGCAAGTAAGCAGCTGTTAAAGAAAGGAAATATCTAATGAAGAAGGAAATAATAAAAACATAGGAAAGAAAGAGGGAAGATGTGCAACCCAATCAATAGATTACAGAGTTGATTGCATGCACATAGACAAAACCAATAGATATTAACACACAGAATTATAAGCAAAGGCAACTTTCAGATCTAGATCTAGAATAACACAAAGTTTATAAGTAGATCTAAGACAAAAGTTAGAAACAAAATGCACCGTGACACAAAGTTCTCTGGAAATCTGCTCCTTTCTATTCCTTTGCTTCAAATAGCTATCAGGGGTTTCAGCACAAAGTCTGGAACACAAGAATGTTGCTTACAAATTCTGATCCTTTAACCCGTAGGTTCTTCCTCTACTTATAGCATGTAGAGGGGAAATTACAAATAGGAAGCTTTTAGTGAACTGGCACATGTGGAAGTTGGAAAGGAAACAACTGGCAATCTCCCTCCTGGAATTCCTCTTTGCATGACATGCATGATTTGCAACTGAAGATAGAACCTTCTATTTTGCATGTCTGCCACCTATTTCCAAGTAGTTGACTTCTTCAAGTAATGGCTTTTAAACCAATCACTTAAGTTTTATAATTTAATTGATCGCTCAATTATTTTGTCGGAGGAAATAAGAGAAAGAAGAAGAAAGAGGAAAGCTGCAGTCTTGTTCTTTTTCCATATTCTGCATGCAGTTGATTCTTTTGCCTTTGATTCTCACCAAACTGGATCTGGAAGCAAGTGACTGTGATTTTCTTGCGGGTATTGCCTTTGACTTGTCTTCCCTCTTATCCTTGAAGCTTTTGTAGTTCTTCTCCAGTACATGCATCAGTGCAATGTTTGCCGTAAATAACTCATCATTTTTATTTTTAATTGCATATGAGCAATTAAAAATTCTGGAAAGCACTCCGGGTGAATGCAAATTCAATGAAGGCTTCAACTGGAAGATTGGGAGCACATGCACAAGATCCTGGAAGGAATTTTCCATGCACTGACTTCTACACGGGCTGCATTAGAAACAAGAGGATGAAGCCTTTGCAATTATGGATCTAGATCTGGATCCGAATCTGGATCTGGACCTGGATCTGGATCTGAATGCTATGCATGATTCTGCTAATCCTTTTCTTTCATCATGCTTTGCCATGGCTAGAGCAATCTTTGTCTGAGTAACTCTTTTTCTTTTTATTCAGCCAGAATTCTTTACAATTGGTGCAGATCTGGGAATTTCTTCAGATTCGAAGATATATTCAATGTATTGGACATTGATTTAAGCTCCCTTTCAATTATATAAGCACCTGTAATGAATACCTGCAATTAATTCAGACAAAGACGGAATCCAGAGCATGAACACTTGATTTTTATCATAAAAATCTGCATATAAAGCCTGCTGCCCTAAAATTTGAGGTTTTGCTTGCATGCAAAGCAAGCATAAATATTTGTAACTTCACCTGGGCACCTGTAATACTATGCAGACAATTAATCAGATTTTTAATCATAAAAATCTGCACTTAAATCAAGCTCCTTCAAACCTAGGCGCCAAACTTTGAAGCTTTCCGACAGTGAAAACACCTTTTTCTGAGCAAAATTCCTCCTTTTGGGCGCCAAAATTGCCTGGGCTGCACTCCTTTGCTAAAGAATTAATTAACTCCATTAATATGGCAGCCCATGCTTATATAACCTTCATCATTCTATAATTAATAATTGCCCTTCCTATTCCTGGCAATTAATTAATTAAAAATCATGCTTTTCTCTTTAATTTGGGCGCCTTTTTGTGCATGCTCATGGCTGCCATTAAATAAATTAAATTTATTTAATTTTAGCTTTCTACTTCCTTCAGTCCCTTTGACTTCACACTATGCTTTGACCTCATGCACCAAAAATAGGAATTAATTCCATCAATAAATACTTTAAAAAGTATTATTTCTCCTCTAGGTGGGTCGCACTTTTTTGCATGATATAGGGCTGCATTAAATAAATTAAATTTATTTAATTTTAGCATTCTATTTCCAATCTTCTTTATCCTTTCATCATGCGTTGACTTTTCCTCATGCTTGGGCACCAAAATTAGGAATAGAAACAATTAATAAATGCAATTAAAGTTTATTCTTCTATTCCAAAAAGGGGTCGCACTTTTTTGACATGGCTGATTTCTATTTTTAAAAGTCAATTTCTAATGGGATTATTCACCCTGCACTGCAGCTCCAAAAATCCCATGATCCACTTAAGTTGTTTGACTTTCATAATGAGATTTTTTACCCTGCAAGGCAGGTAAGAAATTCCCATCAATGCCTTAAGTGATTTTCTTTTATTTTATAATGGGAATTTTCACCCTGCAAGGCAGGTAAGAAATTCCCACCTGCCTGCTGCCTCTAATTTTCCCATCATGACTTAAGTGACTTTGCTCCCATGGGAAAAAGTACCCTGTCCAGGCAGGTACAAAATTCCCACCTGCCTGCTGCTACCAAAAATCCCATTGTAGCTTAAAACCTTCCTTTCCCAAAAATGCGACTTGCCCAGAAGAGGCCTTTTTTGTGCATGACTTCGTCTTTTTAGAGAGAACCAGACTTCCTGTGGCAAATTCCTTCTGGCATGACGTCCGTAGATGATCTCCAGATACTCCAGGCAAGAAAACAGACTGAACTGGCAAAGGAATTGACCTAGGGGAATTTCACAGAGAAAAACACGCAAAAAACACAAAAACGAAAAACGTTGCCAGAAGTCACAGACAAAGCCCAAGATTCATTCTTGGTGGAAACCCTACTGGTATATGGGAATATTGACATGTAAAACCTCAACAGGGTTAAACCGGAGCACAATTTACCTCAAACGGGGCTTAAAATAATTAAATAAAAATTTCCCGCAGGCAAACCCCAGCGACAGAATATAACGAGTTTGGGCATCTGGGTATTTGTCGAAATTGGCTTATATGACTCTCTGGGAATATCTTGACGCAATACAGACATTTTCTGGCAATAAAAACACAAAACGACCCATTATTTTAAAAGTACGAAATTTTTTAACATGGGGTAGTCTCAGATTTCAGGGTGAAATCTGGGGACACCAGTCGGCTCCGTCTGTGGACATCTTTGCCTCTGTCAAAATGACAAGGGTAAAGATGAGATCCCAACATCTCTGGTTTCGTGTCTTGTCCATTGGGCTCGGGGTCAGGCAAACAAAAACAACACAAAAAAAAAAAAAGAAAGAAAAACAACAAAGTTTTATTTATATACATACAGGTTTTACCCTGCTTTTTTATGTCCTAAAAGCTTCAGATGCTGCCCATTGAAAGGCAGTGGTAACTCAATTCCATCCTGGTAGGCAAGGAAGAAAGTATCCATTCCGGCAGCTCTTTTGATCATGAAGGGCCCTTTCCAGAGTGAATCAGATTTGTCGTGCATGCCCTTCGGTTCATGTCTCTTGTCCCACCAGAGTACCCAGTCTCCGATCTCGAACTTCCTTTCTCTGGCCTTCTTGTCAAATACCTTGGGCAAGTCCTTATCAACTTCATCTGGTGGTGGCTCATCCTTTCTTCTCTCTGTGGTGGATAAGTCTGCATCAACTTCCTCTGTTCCCAGATTTACTTGCTGCATTTCTGAGGAAGAACTATCACCATATTCTTTGTTCTTCTTCAGGTACTGATCATGCTTGTTGAAAGTCTTCACTAAGGAAACTAAACCCTTGGGGATTTTGTTACCTTTTGGTTGGATTATTCCACTACTGTCATCATAACCTGGATCAGTTTTTCCTGTGACTGTTTGTCGTGGTGGTGATTTACTCCCTTCAACATGCAAAGTTGTCTTGTTCCAGAAATGCAGATGTTTGTTTGTCATCATTGAAAGTCTACCACTGTTCAACATTATCAGGGACTTTGGGGCAGTAGACCATCTCCACTTTATAGTTTCCTTGTCTGAATATGGACGGTGGTCTATCCAGATTCAATAGTGCAGCTGTGACTGCCAAAGAATCTGCCTTGGAGTTCTGATTTATTGGAATGAAGTCAATAGAGAAGGCTGCAAAATCCAATGTGGCAGAAAGCACTCTATCTCTGTAATGCTTCAACTTATCTCTTTTGACTTGATTTTTCCCTCGAACTTGCTTTACTAGAAGTTCAACATCTCCTTGGGCTTTGAGGAGTTTTACTCCTTTCTTTTTAGCTTGCTCCATTCCTAGCAGCAATGCTTCATACTCCGCCGTATGATTGGTGTTCTCGAACATCAGCTTGTGGGAGTATGGGAATATCTCATGATCTGGAGATATTAGTAGAACGCCGGCTCCTGATCCAAAAGAACAACAGGTGCCTTTAAACTCCAGAGTCCAAACTTTTTCAGCTCCTTCTGGTTCTGGCTCTGGTTGAAGTTCTGGCTCTCGAACATCTTTATCCATTTCCAAGAAATAGACCCCACGGTCAGATTCCTGAAAAAGAATCTGAGATCTAGGATCCTCAGATTTTGTAACCGTGTACTTGGACTTCTTTTCTGGCTCCAGCTTCTGATTAATCCCTTTGATAGGAATATGAGCACAGGACCAATCCATCTTTACTTCTCCTCCCAGCTCTTTGCAGAAGTTTCTGCTCAGCAACATCCCGTAGGAGACAGGAATATCTGCAACTAAGATTGTCATCTTTAATCTTTTGTCAGGAAAAGCTGCCAGAACAGCTTGTGCATCTTTGATTTGTCTGATTAAAGGGACTTGTCTCTCCATGGAATAGCACCTTTTTATGGTCTTTGTCAAGGTAAGCCCAAGAGCATCTGCAACTTTAGCTGGCATGACATTGTCAGAAGCACCTGAATCTAAAATGCAATTGCTTAACTTGAAACCATTAAGCAATAGGGAAACATAGAACGGTTCCACTCTTTCAGAAGATGGTGAGGATTTAACAACTGCAGTGTTGTTCTGGGGAGGAGTATCTTTGGGCTTAGGAAAAAGGCCTTTTGATGTATTGGATTGTCCTGGTGATTGTACATATTTGACTAGCCTATTTAACTGCTCAGGAAAGGCTCTCAAGTATTCAGCTTCTGACATTTGAACTCTAGTTTTCTTGGCATGATCAATAATGTCAAAAGAAGGTATAGATTCAGATACCTGAGCTGCTTTCTGTGGTTGAGATGAAGAACTCACATTCTTATCTCTGGGAGCTAAGGAAGAAGGTAAAGGGCTGCCCCTTCTTTGTTCATCAGCTAATGCCTCAGCTTGGCGAGTTTGTGATCTTGTAAATACTGCATATGCATGACCATGATCATCTTCATGAAGCTTCTCATCGTCATGTTCAGATTTGTAGTTTAGGTAATTAATGTTGGAGTCGCCAGCAGGACCTACAAAATCATCATTCTCGAGTTGATCAGCGTCAGCTTCCTGGTCTTCTTCATTCATCTCCACATTGTTTCTGGGAGCAGCTTCAATTGCTAATCTTTGGGAACCAGCAATGCGGTTCCGTTGTTGTTGTTGAAATTCTGAGCAGGGGCAGTGTTGTTGCCTTGAGCCATTTGAGCCATTTGTTTCTTCATCTGCAACATCTCATTTGCTAACTTTTGCAATAGTGAATCGGAAGTAGTAGCAGAGGATGAACTTTCAGCTCTAGAAGTGTTGCTCTTTATCTTTCCAGCCATGATGAGGTCATCTTCAATTTCAACCACCATGTTTTGGGCTGCTAACAAATCAGCAGGACGTGCTCTTCGCAGTTGATAGCTTACTTCAGGAAGTAAAGCATTGATGAAGAATACCTTTTGATTCTCATCATTCAGAGAAGCAGAAGCCAGAATTTTGTACAGTAATCTTTGGAATTTTGCAATAAAATCCCGCATGTGCTCATGTGGCTCCTTCTTCAACTGAGTGAGTTGAGTTATCAAGGTACTGGAATCTTCAGCTGCCTTGAATCTTTTCAGGAATGCATCTCTCATAGTAGCCCAGTTGGTTATGGTGCCAGAAGCTAGCCAATAGAACCATTCTCCAGCCAAGTCATGTAGAGTCTCTATGAAGAGTCTGACAGATACATCTTCATGTTCGACTGCAAGCACTCCACAGGATATGAAAAACGCAGCCAAGTGGTCATCTGGATTCTGCTTGCCATCTCCAAAGAATTTTGGAAAATTCTTTCTCGTCCCTTTAGGTAGATCATGCATAGGAGGAGTCAGATTCAGAGGTCCAAAGGCTGCACCCCATGGAACAGGTGCTGCAGGTGGGTTCCGGATTCAGCATGATGAATGGGGCACGTCTTCTCCGAGAGTAGACTTGATGAATAATTCCAGCTACCGGATTATGCTGAAGATGATCCGGATCTGGATGAGTTTGCACTCTTCTTCCTGGTGAAAGACTAGATCTGCGGCTTCTAACTTGAGGAGGATGATTGAAATTGAATTGCTCCTGCAATCTGTAGAAATGATCAGTCCTTCCTTGTGCCTTCACAGATCGGGTGAATGGACGTTCAGCCAGGTTGAGAGTTGAATGGGAAAACACTCTGATCTGCAAGAGATAAGCTTTGATCTGCAAAGATAGTTGTTCCCCAGCGGAGTCGCCAAAAACTGTTGGCTAGATTTTCTGCATAGCTGAAAACCTAGGCAGTCATGAGATAAATCTCCCTCATTTACCGGTGAGGCTCCCGTGTAAGATTTGTCAATTAAATATGCTAGTATCTATTTGGGGGTATTACTTTAACCATGCAGCTCATGAACCATAGCTGTATAGTTTTGCAGCAAGTAAGCAGCTGTTAAAGAAAGGAAATATCTAATGAAGAAGGAAATAATAAAAACACAGGAAAGAAGAGGGAAGATGTGCAACCCAATCAATAGATTACAGAGTTGATTGCATGCACATAGACAAAACCAATAGATATTAACACACAGAATTATAAGCAAAGGCAACTTTCAGATCTAGATCTAAAATAACACAAAGTTTATAAGTAGATCTAAGACAAAAAGTTAGAAACAAAATGCACCGTGACACAAAGTTCTCCAGAAATCTGCTCCTTTCTATTCCTTTGCTTCAAATAGCTATCAGGGGTTTCAGCACAAAGTCTGGAACACAAGAATGTTGCTTACAAATTCTGATCCTTTAACCCATAGGTTCTTCCTCTACTTATAGCATGTAGAGGGGAAATTACAAATAGGAAGCTTTTAGTGAACTGGCACATGTGGAAGTTGTAAAGGAAACAACTGGCAATCTCCCTCCTGGAATTCCTCTTTGCATGACATGCATGATTTGCAACTGAAAATAGAACCTTCTATTTTGCATGTCTGCCACCTATTTCCAAGTAGTTGACTTCTTCAAGTAATGGCTTTTAAACCAATCACTTAAGTTTTATAATTTAATTGATCGCTCAATTACTTTGTCGGAGAAAATAAGAGAAAGAAAAAGAAAGAGGAAAGTTGCAGTCTTGTTCTTTTTCATATTCTGCATGCAGTTGATTCTTTTGCCTTTGATTCTCACCAAACTGGATCTGGAAGCAGCTGGATCTGTGAAGTTTGCTTATGGGTGTTGCCTTTGACTTGTCTTCCCTCTTATCCTTGAAGCTTTTGTAGTTCTTCTCCAGTACATGCATCAGTGCAATGTTTGCCGTAAATAACTCATCATTTTTATTTTTAATTGCATATGAGCAATTAAAAATTCTGGAAAGCACTCCGGGTGAATGCAAATTCAATGAAGGCTTCAACTGGAAGATTGGGAGCACATGCACAAGATCCTGGAAGGAATTCTCCATGCACTGACTTCTACACGGGCTGCATCAGAAACAAGAGGATGAATTTTTACCGGAAGCCTTTGCAATGATGAGATCTGGATCTGGATATGCATGATTGATGCTGATCTGGAAGATTGCATCTTTCATCATGCTTTGCCATGGCCAAGCAATCTTTGTCTGAGCAACTCTTTTTCTTTTTATTCGGCGGAATTCTTTACAATTGGTGCAGATCTGGAGAATTTCTTCAGATTCAGAGGATATATTCAATGTATCTGGACATTGATTTAAGCTCCCTTTCAACTTATATAAGCACCTGTAATGAATACCTGCAATTAATTCAGACAAAGATGGAATCCAGAGCATGAACACTTGATTTTTATCATAAAAATCTGCATATAAAGCCCGCTGCCCTAAAATTTGAGGCTTTGCTTGCATGCAAAGCAAGCATAAATATTTGTAACTTCACCTGGGCACCTGTAATAATATGCAGACAATTAATCAAACTTAAATCAAGCTCCTTCAAACCTAGGCACCAAACTTTGAAGCTTTTCGGTAGTGAAAACACCTTTTTCTAAGCAAAATTCCTCCTTCTTTGGGCGCCAAAATTGCCTGGGCTGCACTCCTTTGCTAAAGAATTAATTAACTTCCATTAATATGGCAGCCCATGCTTATATAACCTTCATCATTCTATAATTAATAATTGCCCTTCCTATTTCCGGCAATTAATTAATTAAAAATCATGTTTTCTCTTTAAACTTGGGCGCCAAAATTTGCATGCTCATGGGGCTGCATTAAATAAATTAAATTTATTTAATTTTAGCATCTTACCTTCAATCTTCCTTAACTTCACACTATGCTTTGACCTCATGCGCCAAAAATAGGAATTAATTCAATTAATAAATACTTTAAAAAGTATTATTTCTCCTCTAGGTGGGTCGCACTTTTTTGCATGATATAGGGCTGCATTAAATAAATTAAATTTATTTAATTTTAGCATTCTATTTCCAATCTTCTTTATCCTTTCATCATGCGTTGACTTTTCCTCATGCTTGGGCGCCAAAATTAAGAAGAGAAATAATTAATTAATACAATTAAAGGCAGTATTATTCTTCCAAAAGGGGGTCGCACTTTTTTACATGGCTGATTTCTATTTTTAAAAGTCACTTTTTTATGGGAATAATCACCCTGCACTGCAGCTCCAAAAATCCCATGATCCACTTAAGTTGTTTGACTTTCATAATGGGATTTTTTACCCTGCAAGGCAGGTAAGAAATTCCCATCAATGCCTTAAGTGATTTTCTTTTATTTTATAATGGGAATTTTCACCCTGCAAGGCAGGTAAGAAATTCCCGCCTGCCTGCTGCCTCTAATTTTCCCATCATGACTTAAGTGACTTTGCTTCCATGGGAAAAAGTACCCTGCCAAGGCAGGTACAAAATTCCCACCTGCCTGCTGCTACCAAAAATCCCATTGCAGCTTAAAACCTTCCTTTCCCAAAAATGCGACTTGCCCAGAAGAGGTCTTTTTTTGTGCATGACTTCGTCTTTTTAGAGAGAACCAGACTTCCTGTGGCAAATTCCTTCTGGCATGACGTCCGTAGATGATTTCCAGATACTCCAGGCAAGAAAACAGACTGAACTGGCAAAGGAATTGACCTAGGGGAATTTCACAGAGAAAAACACGCAAAAAAACACAAAAATGAAAAACGTTGCCAGAAGTCACAGACAAAGCCCAGGATTCATTCCTGGTGGAAACCCTACTGGTATATGGGAATATTGACATGTAAAACCTCAACAGGGTTAAACCGGAGCACAATTTACCTCAAACGGGGCTTAAAATAATTAAATAAAAATTTCCCGCAGGCAAACCCCAGCGACAGAATATAACGAGTTTGGGCATCTGGGTATTTGTCAAAATTGGCTTATATGACTCTCTGGGAATATCTTGACGCAATACAGACATTTTCTGGCAATAAAAACACAAAACGACCCATTATTTTAAAAGTACAAAATTTTTTAACATGGGGTAGTCTCAGATTTCAGCCTGTGGGAACTAGTTATTATCTAAGCTATGAGTACCATCTTCCTCCATTTGATTTCAGCTCCTATGTATGCTTTTTCATGACATTAATTGGTAGGGTTGAATTCTATAACATAGTCATAGTTACCTAAGTCTCGGGGAGGGGGACAATGTTTCTAGACTGTAAAAAAATTCCTAGATTTTGGGGACGGCAGGTGGGAAGACAGCTATTAAAATATTATATTAAAAATAAAATTTTAAAAAACATAAATTTATTCAATGAAATTTACGGGTTTAAACTTAAATTAATGGTTTTCACAATTTGAGATTTGGGTTCAATATTTTTGGTAAAAAAAACATGTTTTTATGGTGACTCAAAAAATTGTTTAAATTAAAAACATTGGTGATGTCCCCTGAAACTTTTAAAGTCCCCAAAACATTTGGGATGTTAGGGTCGTCACCAAAATCTAGGGCACGCGTCACCACGTAACACTAAAGATAGCATTGTCGTTTCTTGATTGTCTTTTTTCTCCACATGACTATTCTAAATTTTAGTCATTCACAACTTGTTATTTCCTTGTTAATGTTGGGACATTTAAAGTCATGTAAATTTACCATCTACTCATCCATTAGTGGTTTTGTTTCATCCATGTACTCTTCTCCCACGTAATTCTTCTCCCTTGATGCCTTAAGCCATCTATTAGCCAGTTTGATTTTTTAAGCAGCATAATACCTTGATCTTAACATGTTGCCTCTAAAAAGAAAGTAGTTTGATGTATGTAAGCTAAGAATGGTCCATAGAAAATCCTCTCTCTTCTCAATAACCTGATACATTAGGATATGAAGGGTGACCATTCTAAGGCCACACTACAAGAGGATTGTAAGTTGCTAATAGGCATGGATTTTTCTAGAGGAGGGTAGTCCACTCTCGATCAAAGATGTAGGGTTCCAAAGCCTAAGTCTAGGAAAGGGGTGGCATCTTACAAGTATTCTAATTGTAAATGGAACCAGGGGTGATGTCTTTCTAGTATCTTGATTGTAAATAAGATGAACATACCTCAGCTAGGGTTGTAAACATCGACCCCTCATTGGAATTGATAGGTCTGTAAAACCCACTTGCAGATTGTGAGGTAAGGACCGAAAAATGTTTATGCCATAGATTCAAAATCTGTTACTCTATTCTAACCTATGTGCATGACCAATCAAATCAATCAATAAAATCCAAAATAACATAAAGGAAAAGAGAGATTAGAGATACCTTCGTATGGATACCATTGGTACATTAACTTCCCAATAAAGGTCTAGCAGTAGCTTATGAGAAAGAGATTGATATGAAGGACCACAAGACGATAGGAGACTTGGGTAAACCACTTTTTGGGGATTACAAAGTCTTCATAAACCACATAAAGTGCAACTCCTATTCTTTAGTGTCCTCAACTCAATGCTCTAAGAGATAGACTCCAAAAGATAAGCAAGTCCAACTTTTAAACCTTTAAGACCTTTAAAAGCAAATTGGCAAGCGCAAGCATCACCACATGACCGATGAGGTGTGATAAAAAATGCATTCAAATGCCTCCTGTCAAAATGGAACATGATTAGCTATTACAGTTCCCTATAGTCGACAACATCAACCATTGGCCACGAGGAATGAAAGTCAGATGGTATCGACCACTGTCGATGTTGTCGGCTCTAGGTAATAGCAGATGATAGGGTCCTAGAAGGAAGGCTTGCAAGATAGGAAGACTCTAGAGCTGATAAAAGGTGTTCAACAGGAGATACAAAGATGTTGTAAATGGATATGCAAGTGATTGTAAATGGGTAGTAAGTTGATGTCATAGGGAGGTTGTAAAAGTACGAGAGGGAAATGTAAATGATAGGGTATCGAAGGCATCATAGACTACATATCAATGCTCTCTCACAAGTACCACCACTAACTATTACATAAAAGCATAGTTACCTAAGTCTCGGGGAAGGGGGGGCAGGGGGGTGGAGGGACGGGGATTCCAGGACGGCAAAAAAATTCCTAAATTTTGGGGATGGCTGGGAGACGGCTATTAAAATAATATATAAAAAATATTTGAATATTTTAACCAAATTCAGTGGAATTTAGGGGTTTTAAACTGTATTTTAGGTACTTTCAATATTATAATTTAATGTTCTTGGTAAAAATAACAGCTTTTTAAAAGTAAAAACATCATAAAGTTTTTTAAAAATAGGGGACGTCCCCTCTAAGTCCGCAAGTCCCCGAAACGTCTGAGAGGCCAACAAAATCTAGGGGACGCGTCCCCACGTAACACTGTATAAAAGCCTTAGTATTATCCTTGGACTTCTGGTTAATGCATTGGTATTATCATGCATTTCACCATGGGGATCATAAAGAGTATTTAAAGAGAGCACATAAGGGGAGTGTGATGCTGGGATGATGTTACTTTAATTTATTTTACATCATGGGAAAGGATATGACAGAGGTGTGTAGCCACAAGCTATTACTCTATCAACGATTTAATATTGGTCAACCGCCAAACACATGTTTCTAAAAACTTATCAGGTGGGTATGCACTGTATACTAAGAGTTGGTATTTTAATTTTTTATTGACAGTTGGAGATTTTCCTTAGATGAATGATGTGACAGAAGAAAGAGAAGGATTGAAGGCGGTTAAGAGAAATCTTGCTAACAAAAACTTGATAAATATAATTACTCCAGTTCAGATGCATTTCCCTAAAAGTGTTTGACAAATACAGCAGCAATTCACCTTTATTTAGAAATATGTTCAGTCCAGAATGAATCTAAAATAGACAGTAAAAAACAACTTCTTTGACTGTTGTTAAATCGCCTTTCTTTCATTTTATAGATAGAACAAGTGTCAATATCAATCTCACAAAAGAAGTAACTAAAAACCATACACAACTGATAGAGCGAAGACAAACCTGGCAGCGGCAAGGAGTCCGAGGTCCAACTTGACCAACGTCATCTGCACTAGTTACCTGCCCATCCCTTTCTTGCATCTCCCACCATGCTTTATCAGAAAGACTCTCTTTCAATACAGTTATCCGACTTTGAGGTTTTCTTTGCTGAGGGCATGCTAAGTCTTGATCATCTACAAAACCTGTCATCTGTGTGTCAGGGAAGCAAGCTTCACCATTTGGCTTTGTATGTAAAAAAGGAAGAACACCTCCAGTCCTTCTGGCATGATCTGTTAGATTGCTGATCTTGTCTAGTCCATTCAATGTTAAATCTCGTTTTTCATCAGCTTTGGAAAGAAGCAATGGGATATCTTGGAACAATGAGTCTGCAGACAATGATCTTTGTTTCTTTATCTCTAGCTGAAATTCTTCTTCCTGATGCTCCCTCAGTATTTCCGTTTTCTCATTCCCCTTCAAATAATGAGGAATAACCATGTAATGATGAGGCATAAGCAACGGAATGGATTCTTCATATGGTGCTTTGTTTCTCTGCAGTAGTCATAAAAACTTACAAACTGCATAGATGTAATCATATTAATAAACAAATTGAAATAAAAAGAACTCACAGCTATAATATGACACAGCAATCACTAGAAAATAATAAAAATGACCTTTGCATGGTTCCAGCGCTGAACAAAATGCCTTGCTACATCACGGCATGGTGCACCCCAAAGTGCACAATGCACATCATGCCAAGGCATGCGGGGAAATTTCTGCCGATCTAACTCATCCTTCATTGTTTCTTCCCAAGAGTTCGGTTCTGATTCCCTAATTTAAATAAAAAACATAGCCATCTTAAATCAAAGACTCCCAACTCGTAAATGATAGTCTTTAATAGATATGCAGCATGTTGCAAATCTCCTTGGAAACTGCACAATATTTCCATCCAAGATACAAACAAAAATAATACCTAGGATTGTAGTAGTCTTTTCCCGGCCAGACAGTAGGAGGATAGTCAGCCAACGTATGATCAGGGGTGTCATATCGGCCAAAACATAAATCAAGCCCTCCTATAAAACAGACCTGATAATCGATGATCACGATCTTCTCGTGGTGGGACCTGTAAACAGATATTTACAACAGATAATCATTAATCAGTAATTTAGGACAATCTAGAGATATTTTAACATAATCAAGTAGCTATTATTTTCATGCATGAAGAGAACTAAAACAATAAAGTCTTAATTGAGCATTTAAAGATATTCCTCATGTGCATGCCTCCAACTATAAGTGAAAGACTCTATAGAGTCAGCTGTATATAAGAGAAACTAGTGATCTCACAGGATGGCCAATTCTCTCTGCAACTAGACCAAACCTCCTCTCTGTATATCACAATTAAAGGCTTTCCAAATGGGTGATTGCATTTGAGTGTCTGCTCTGATTAAATGAATCTAATTATAAACTATGGGACCCCTTCCACATAATGCACAAATGCAACCAGTAAAAACTCTAAAATCGTGAATGATGTATTCAAATAGACCAAAACTGGGTGTAAGGCATATTAATAACATCATCCACATAAATCATCATGAACAGATCCATAACATACCAGAGATAGACACCAGATGAGAAATGATCAGGGTAACGTAGCACCTTCACATTCTCGTGAATGTTAAGAAGACGGCGCTTGCTGTATACACTGTTAATCTTTAATGCAAGAGCAACCTCCTTGTACATGAGTATGTATATCTGCAATATGAGGATTTCAAATTGTTGATTAACATTTCCATACCTGATCCGAAATAATAACACGTAATCTCCAACAGATTAAATGGTAAAATGTCTGACTGGAAATTTTCATTAACAAATCAAACAACAAATGCATTAAACTTTCAAGCAAATTTTGAAATCAGGAATAAAATTCTCCACCTTAGAGCTAGAATCGGAGAATATATACCAAAACATGCCAGTGACTATAAAGTGATCTATGAAAAAAGAAAGGCAAGTCAAAGGGAGAACACGAGCAATCTACGGACTGTAACGCTGTCAAACATGGCTGTGTATGAAACAGCTGTCAAGTTCAACCACATTCAAGACATTAAATAACTGTCTACACGGCATGCACAAAGCAGTTAAGAAGTCCATCCTTTGACCAGATAGATTTAACTCTATTAACTTTGGCTACTCCAGAAGCCACTCATGTAAAAAAAGGGTGTGAATGTGTCTAAGACAACTCAGTGATTTGTGTTGAAACAAATGGTTAGTGCACAATCCTTGTTCAGGTCAATATATTAGAGAAGCAAGGAAATGGAGTTGTGGAGCTCAGCAAGAGCATTCAAACAAGAACATACCTTGATAAATTCAACAAGATGCAGAGGCAATTGAGACTGCAACAAACTAGAAAGATAGATGAGTCAGACATTAGAACAAAACTAGCACAAGCCTTCCATCCAATAAGGCATGCAGAAAGCCTGGTAGAAATGCATTTGATCGCAGCATTAAAAAGACAAATCAACAAAATTGTAAGCCCGATGTTAGGAATGTCTCAAATTTGCATAGGCGCGTGCAGGATATTTATGTACAGAGGTTGTGCTGTGCAGGGGCATGTCCACGGAATTGAAAGTATGGATCTATGGCACCCAATGGAGAGTATTCAAGAAGTGGGAAATTGTTGGAAATGTGTTTTATATTTTCCATGACGCATAATAGGGTCTACAAAAAGAAGAATATCTCGCATTGGGTGATGAATTGTTTAGGCAACATCATGGGCTACACCAGGATGAGATATCTCTTCGGAGACACCTTGGGCTACACCTGGGAAAGATATATCTTATGTGACATCTAGATAAGTTATTTCTTAGGCGGCATGTTAAGCTACACTTAAATGAGATATCTCTTAGAAGACACCTTGGCCTAAACCTAGGTGAGGCGACACCTAGATGAGATGGCAACACCTTGGGTTATACCTAGGTGAGGTATCACTTACGCAACACTGGGATGAGATATCTCTTAGGTGACACTGGGATGAGATATCTCTTAGGCGACACCTTGGGTTATACCTAGGTGAGGTATAGGTTGCGCGACACCTTGGTGGAGTAAATAATATCATGACAGCAATGCCTTCCGGAAACCATAACTTCCTCATACAAACTCCAAATCAAGTGCCTTTTTTCATTTCGTGTACCTTTTTGAGGAATATAATGGTGGGGTCAAATATTTTGTATAAGCTATCTCCTAGGGGAGATCTTACGAAATATGTTTCAGGGGGAAGACAAAGCATCATGGGTGGAAGCTAAAGCGTCATAGGAAAATGGTTGGTTGACAAGGAATACGAACAGTCACATGTTTGAGGAAGGTAAACTGTAGGTCTCCAATTGATGTGACTATATATACTCGCACATTGTTTAGGATAGAAAGGGTTTTTTTTGGGCGGTATTCTTCATGAAGAAAAACACATGCATGGTCGCATGGTCTAGTGCATAGACTATGCATGTATTGTATTGTGGTTGCAAGATGTAGTGCATGGACTACAGTAAGAACTTTACAAGAGAACTTTGAAGGAGAACTTTGAAGTGTGTTATTGTGTTGTAAATGGTCGAGTTAAGACGATAAGAAATAAGTGTCTTGTGTTGGGTTTTTTTAACCTGAAATGGTTTTGCTAAGTGAAAGTTTATGTTTGTGTCGTGTGCCATTTCTCTCATGCATGGTGTGCCTTACAGTTTAGCATAGCTCTTCTCTGTTTTAGCTTATTGTGAAAAGGGTCAAATACCAACATGTGGTATCAAATCTTGGTTGGAGCTTTGTGAGAGTTAGTTTCGCCTGCAATAAGTGTCCAGTTTGAGTGGGAGCTATGCATTGTGAATCTGGTTTTCTTGGAAAACGAAGAGTTGCTGACTCCAGTTCTTAGAAAGTTAGAAAATAGTGTTGGTTGATAATGTTGAAGAGCTTGTATCTAAATTCGAAGCAAATACAAATGTTGAACTGTCACAATCATAAGATGAATATTCAAATGAAACAGAGATTGAGTCTTTGTATGTTAATGTGACTTAGGATATGATAAATTTACCTCCTGGAAGGAAACTTGTGGGTTGCAAGTGAGTGTTCACAAAAAAAGTGCAATATGCGAGGAAAGTCGGAGAAGTACAAGGCTTGCCTAGTTGCAATGGGATTCTCTCGGGTTGAGGGGATTGACTTTCATGAGGTCTTTTCTCCAATTGCAAAATTGATTTGTATTAGATTTCTTTTAGCTATTGATGTTATGTATGATCTTGACATAGATCAAATGGATGTTAAAATAATGTTTCTGCATGGAAAGCTTGAAGAAGAAATCTACGTCACAGCCAGAAAGTTTCAAGCTCAAGGGGAAAGTGGACTTGGTTTGTTGTTTGAAGAATTCCTTGTATGGCTTGAAACTATCACCAAGGATGTGAATCAAAAGTTTGACAGTTACGTGTTGAAACTTGGCTTTGCATGCAGCAAGGCTGGTCCTTGTGTGCTTCAAAGAGAAGAAGCGAAAAAAATGTCATAATAGTTTTCTATGTAGATGACATGCTACTCATTTAAAATTGCAAGGCAATGATCAAGTAGATAAATCCAGTTGTTTGTGTAGTTTGACGTGAAAGATTTGTGCTACAAAATTCATTTTAGGCATCGAAATCAAAAAAGTTTTGGCAAACAAGAAACTCTAGTTGGACCAAAGGAATTTTGTTGAGATAGTGTTGAAAAGGTTTAAGACACATGACCAGAAGTTTGAGACTGCATGCCCTTCCCAGTTGGTCAGGAACTATCTGTCAAAGAAACTAAACTTATCCAATAACAACAGATTCTTAGAAATTGTAGCAGAATTTAATACAGTTGCAGGAATATAAGAGCTATAAATTTAATCAGATAGAAAATAACACTCAACACCAATTTAAGGTGAGAAAACATTTTGCAAGGTTAAAAACCCATGGAGAAAGCATTGTCATTTATTAATAAATAATTTGAGGAAACTTTACGGAACCCAACAATATAACCCTCCTCACCTCGATGTAGAGACATTTTGGACAGATGTGAGATACATCACACCGATGTATCTCCGATTTTCAGTGTGATAAAATATGGGGGATTCTGAAAGCCCCCTCGATGAGATATACAAGTGCATTGACAGTAGGCTTGGCCAAATGAAAGTTGTTATTTGGGCAACGAACCCCACCCTACATTCTACCATCAAAATGTTCAACCCATTGTTGAGTGGAGGCAGTAGAAGTTCAACACCCCATTACACATGGCCGCATATGCACTAAATATTGTGGTATCATGGGAGGCCTAGTGGGATTGCCCCTGTAGATGATGAGGTGAGGAAGGGTTCCTTGAAAGCCCTAAAAAATGTATAATGCAAAGGATGGCTGAAGAGTCAAAATTGTTTGGCTCGAGGTTGCTTATCTTGAAGGCAACAATACTTCGGCAAAGATAGATAGTGGCACATTTGCATAAGAGAGTCCAGTTAGTTGGTGGCAACTCTATGGACCTCCAAGATTGCTATGTACATGTGCCATTCACCTTCTTTCTCGAGGTTCTAGTTTCTTTGTTTTTTAGAGGAATGGGTCAACATATGGGTGGACCCAGTCTCTTAAGAGGAACAGACTTACCTCTAAGAAAGAGAAGAAACCTGTTGCTATACATAGTGCCTTGTGTCCCATGGATCGCAAGACACCTACGTATAAGGAGAACCCAGCATTACAGTGGGATGTAGATCCTAAGGATTCAAGGTAGATTGACAAAGATCAGAAGCAGCAGGGATTGGTTGAATTCCCCTTCATAGATGTAGATGATGTTGATACTTCTAGTGATGAGGAGCAGTTCGCAAGTATTCCCTCAAAGGACTCAGAATATTGAGTTGCCATTTTGGCTATGTACTTATGACATAATAACATATGTCTTATGCACTCTTCTAGTTCTCAAGTTGATTAATAAAGACTTGTTTTTCATTGTTATATTGTTGATGTATCCTTGTATCACTCATGGTATCTCGATTGTAATTTCTATGTTAATGTCAATGACTCTATAATATCCCCTTCCCATTCGAAGACCTTTGGCCTATTTTGTCAACCCGACGGCCAAAGGAAAAATATAAGGGTGGCTTAAGTTATATTTAATTATTATAAAGTGCCATTAATAAAAGAAAAAAATATATATAGAGCACTTATAATAATTTATATGACTTAATAATTATTAAATCAAGGATACAAAAGGCCCAAATATAAATTGTTATCCATCCTAGGTGAAAAGGCGACTTGCCTTAAAAGGGGGAATGGGAACATAGAAAGGATAAATGCCCATTTTACTATGTATTTCCCCTAGAAAAATGTGACTTGCATTAGGAGGGAAAAAGTTGTTGGGAAAAGCATTTAATATGGGAAAATATTAAATGCTTGCATAGGGAAAATCCTTGGGAACTAATTGGATATTGTAGAGGTTGTTTTGGGTCTCTTCTTCCTTTATAAGGAAAAGTCGACTTGAAGGGAAACACATTCCATACCATTTGATATTTTCTAATTTGTGTCTTAAGCTTGTAGCTTATGCATATTCTTTCATGTGCAACTGTTGTTTGCAAATATCCAGCTTGTGGAGTAAGATCCCACAAGAACCCTAGCTTCGGTGGTGAGAGATCCATCTCTAGCTAGCAGGGCATTCTTCGGTAGTGAGAGATCTACCCTAGCTTGTCAATTTTGGAGCTGAATTGATGCCCTGAATGTGCTGGGCGACCTACTTTTTAGGGCAAAATTAGGGTTTCGTGTTTGCTGTGCGAAAACTATTTTTGGAATATTATTCTTCATATTTTTGTGGCCCAAGATCCAAAGTTTCAGCTCATTTGGACTTCTCTAGCAAAAGATATTAATTTTAGAAGTTTTCAGCTGTTTAGGGCACGCTGTAAATTTCTGGCAGCATTCTGTTATTCAAAAAATTCCAAAAATAGTTCTATAATATCAGTTATTGTATTAGCAAGCTCCATTTAAAATTTCAAGAGATTTGAGCAAGTATTTTTGGAGTTATCCATTATTTTCTGTTCGCTGCCCTAGATTTAATTTTCTGCAAAAATCAGATTTCTGTTTGGCTGCAATTTGTCTGTATTTTGCATATTTAAAGTTGGGATTGCCTAAAATCCGTTTAGGGGTAAAATAATGTCCATTGGGGACATTACAAACTCAATATGAAACAAGGAACTATCAATATTAAATATAGCATTTTGGCTTATGTGATGAATAATTGGATTAATGGTTTCAATCTTTAAGTCTTAGTTTATTCATGTTATATTTGTAATAATATAAATCTTACATATTATTTTATTAGTTGTTCTCACACTGTTCCCAAAATTTGGAAAAAAAGTGTCGTCCAGGTTACCCTGTCTCTACCTCTCGAGTCTTAGGTAACAATGTATTTTGTACTCTTGACCTAAAATATGATGAGATATCAAAGAAAAATATCAATATTACTACTTTTTTAACATATAATATTTTTAATTTATGAAGGTAGTACTGTTTTCCTTAAGTAATATTATGATGTATATTATTGTTTTCACTAAAAATTATATGCATGTATGATGTATATTTGCCGTCTCCAAGCACCCTTCTTTTTTTTAAATGACATACCCATCCATGTCTCCTAGTAACTATGATCCAAACATACCCACACCTTGTTAAAGGCAGTCTGTAAACTCGCCTAAGATTAAGCAAGCCAAAAAAATACTATAGAGTTGTATTATAGTTGACCAACATTTTTAATAGAAAGACCAAGGAGGAGGACACTGCTTTCTATATTATCGGACAACAAACACAAATGCAAATAACTTGTTATATTATAATTTATAGTTGAACATCTTATAAAACCACCAACTTACCCACAAATGTACATCAAAATAAGTCCCATGAAAACAGAAATATAAAATTGGGAGGTGCATGCCATGGAAAGACTGCAGTGACATTCATCTGGGACTGTGTTGTCCTTTCATAAGTGTTCAGGGCTTCTGAACAGAGTGGTTATGCGGCCTTGGTGTTTTTATTTGTAATAGCCTTAAAACATTAGGGTTTAATTTGTTTTTGGGAGAATGCAGCAGGGTCTGAATCTTCGCGTGATCATTAAAACAGAAGATGCATGTCAAGAGCTACTGATCTTATTTTCTGGTTTCATAGCAGCACAAAACTGAAAACCAGATTTGCAGTGGGATTTAGACTTACTCTCATAATTGTTCCTTGTCGAAAAATAAATATGTGCCTATAAAAGATCAGATTTGTTCCCAAGATGGATAGGATGATCATGTGGAAATTCAGACCATGCTGATTTTTTAGGGTTTAATAGTGTTTTTTTTTTCAAAAAAGCCTAAAGGGTCGTTCTATGATTTAATGTTGAAAATTAGAAATAAATAAATAAAAACTTGTTTTTGGCCCCAGATATGCCCAGTATACGGTCTGGATATGGCCAGATACATCTGCAGTGTCGCAGATATACCCGGCCATATCTAGACCATCTAATCCATATCATGGGCATAACCATCTGTATCGTTATCTTATCAAGTGATATATTCACTTCCACAGTTCCATCGTTTGCCACAAATTCATTTTAATAAAAGTACCAACTATTAAACAATTAAAATCCCCGAATCTGGCATATTTCTCAAACGAGGTCATAAGATCACCGAACTTCAATTTTTATTGAAGACTGGCAAATGCTGCAACATAGGCAATGCCATATTTTTCTTGCATATTAAAATAAATTTTTCAATGGTGCTAGAAAACATGTATTTACAATTAAACAAGGAAATAAATAGGCAAAAATTGCCAACACACAAAGAGATAATGTAGAAATCAAGATAGTGATAATTCTTGGCATAGAGGACATGGAAATAGAAATGCTAAAACAAGACAATAACTATATGGTAGGGGATAATGGCTGGTGAAAAGATTACGATGGTTAGACAGCTGGGAAAAGGGGGGGAAAGCAGCAACAATAAGGAAAACAATGTCACGGTTGAAACTTTGAACTGAAGATAAGGCAATGATACAATAAGGATTTAACATAGGTAAAAATATTAAACAACAAAGAGGACTTATATGATCAACAGATGTAGGTGAAGTAATAAGATTGGCGACTCAGAGACACAGATGGATAGTACTGGCCAACACAAAGAATCATCTTAATGCACACCAACACCAATTCGATGGAACAAACCGGTTTTTTCATTATGAATGTATATACTAAATGATATGAATTATGATCATCATGGACATATTTGTATGTGTTCAATGGCCATGACTACTGATTTAACATGCTTTATTTATTATCGTATATATAAGAATCATTGCCGTATTTATAAATGTTGGATGACCATGTATATAACATTCTTCAAATCAACCTCCAGATTGAGCATAACTGGACAGTATGAAATTGTGAATGCAAGTTATGAACATGCCTGAACTAGCAGCATCATCGAATTACTAGGGATAAGAATTGTCCCTGAAAAAGCAGTTCAAGTGGATTTTCCTGGACCTTCACGCTCTCCTCATACAATAGACACTTTTCCTTTCCATTTATGGCTTGCAATTCTGTGGTAAACATTGATCTTAATGCAATCTTTGATGAAAATTGCAATTCTAAGCATTCTGTGGTTTTCATCATCTACTTCTCATTTTCAATCCACCACTTTGGGCCCCTTGTACTTCCCCTTGCCACAATTATTACAGTAATCACATACATGTTAAACCGAAGAAAAAATACAATGTTGTTATGAAATATAAAATACCTGTACTCCTTCCTTTGCTTTAGCTTCCAGCAAAGCATCCAGACGAGAAGCAGCATGAGCATCATATGGACGGCGCAAATATAGCTCTGGACATATCCACCAACCTGATATGAATATCTGCAGTAAAAGACAGAATAATTCACTAACACTTTCTCATGTCAGTAAAAACAAGAAGAGTCAGTGCCAAAAAAATTGTACACATCCGATGCATGCATAGCTATTTCTACAAAGCCTTACAAGGAAAATTTAAAGCTGACCTCTGACTTTGCGTCTTCAATAGCTGAAGCAATAGCCTCATAGGCAGCTTTTCCATCAATAAACCACTGCACTTCACTGCCATCAGGAGTCAGACCCCTTGGGGGAGCAAAAGATCCATAGCGGTGAGGATGACACCACCCTTCAGGAGGACGTAACCCTGCATCGTTAATTGCTGCAACCCAATCTCGTGCTTTACCAGCTCCCTTTGTCCTTAACTTCACGGCCCTGTTCCCACATGTCACCTGCACAACCACCAAGGCATAGTATTTTGTCAAACACACAAATACCAAACTCCATAAGCAATATCATTAGTCAATAAAACAAATAATCTATGATGATGAACAGCGTAAATGCATGAAATAACTTAATAAGTGGTTTTTGCTACAATGGCAGTGTTTTTAGCAATGCAAGTTAACAATGGCAATGCTTAAACTAAAATCACTTTATATCTTTAAGGACACTATCTATCATATTGAAAAGCATCCCCAAAATAAAAAGGTGTCAACGCAAGTGCCACAGATGGTCCTAGTCTTCCATGTCCACAGCATCATTGCAAGGTCGCACTCAAAATCCTTGGCCTCCTTTCAGCCCATCATCAAAGCAGGTGAGCTCATTAAGTGCCCTTTGGATGCTGTCAATTCACAAACAGAAAGATAGAGAGCAGTGAGGACCACTTGCTCATACTTGTATATACCACTAATGCGCCATGGATCTGCTTTGATTCAGTGTCAAGGGTTTTCTAACCCCCTGACCCACAGTCAGGGTCACGGGAGCATTCCTCAGCCTTGGCTGTTAGGAAAGCTTCTAGAGGGTGTACCTTGCTTCTCCCTAGGATTGTCAATTCAGGCCCCAATAGCCCGGTTTTATGTGGACATGATCAAGTCTTGCATTGTCGATTTCTTAGTGGTTGACAATAATGTCATTGGTTCTTCTGGTCCAAGCCTTTCTGCAGACATGTGACAACCTTATTTTTCACGCTTGGTCATTCGTTAATTACACCAATAGGAACTCCACAATGGAAGCCGGGGGTGGTGTATGTGAGCTGTAATTTCCATGAGTAGATAACAATTAATCCCAACACTAAATTTGATGTCCACTTAACCATCACTTAGATGTTTTTCCTTTTTCGTTACGGAAGTCAATCTTAATATCTTGGCCAAACAGTGGAGTTTGGATTACATTTTTTTGGTCCGAAATATTTTTTCAAACTTGACACACTGGTGTAGCTAGATTGACACCATTTGTTGGAAAAATTCAAGATAAGGGCATTGGTATTGATATCTCTCGGCATTTTTCAGATAGATGTATTTAAGATATTTGTACAAGTTTAACAGTCTATCCTAAAAGATTGAATGTATGTTTCGGGTTTATCTACGGTGCTGGTGTTTTTGGAAGCAATTTATCTTGCAACGCATTAGATCGAAATAGGGGATGAAGATTAATTGTGGCAGCTTAAGTATAACTTGCATGGTCGATTATTAAATGAGGCAAATCAAAAGAAAACAGAGAACTTTTTAGTAACTGCAAAATAATGATGCAAAAGAAGAGTAATTAGGAGAAGGTTGAAGTCTGTTGATTAAGTCGTATACAAAGAAACAGAGAAATTATATTCATGTCCACAAATGACCAAAGTAGGTAAATGGGACTTGAAAGTATAATCGATTACACTAGAAAAGAACTAGGGTAAGATGACCCTAGGCTATGAAAATAAGTAATCGCAAGTACAAATATCGTCAATACATCTCTCTGAAATACGCCGGGATATATAAATTTCAATGTTCTTATCTTGGATTTTCACATACAACAATGCTTACTAATTATATTACATTCTCTGCTAGTTTCCCACTGACTGATGATTAATGGCATCAATCTAGCTGCACCACAATTTCAGTCTCAAATAAATCTTTCCAAGAAAACAAAGCTCTATCGTATGGCCAAGATATTACTATTTTTTCGATTGACTTCTCCAAGCAAAAAGAAAACACTTTAAGTGATGGTCAAATGGACATCAAATTTAAGGATAAAATCGCCATGTGATTGTCAAATGGATGTCAAATTTAAGGTCGGAAATAAAAGCGAAACCCACTCACTCCATTAAATTCCACTCCTTAATGCCATTGTAGAATGCCTCTCAGCGTACAAAAACAGGAGTGAAAGCAAGATAGGCTAAACCGAAAATGGTTAAACCTTCCAACCACAACAACTAAGTACAATTAACCAAGTGAAGGAAGGATACCCACAATGAAGCAATGAAATAGGGAGCTAAGGAAGATATAAACACGTAAACAAGAATGAGAAACAACATTGTCACAAGTCTACAGCAAGGCTTGGGCCAGAAGAACAAATGACATCCTTGTCAACCACTAAGAAATCCCCAATGCAAGTCCTGATAATGTCCATCACATAATAGCCAGGGTTACCAGGGCCTGACTGAACAATCCTAGGGGAAAGCAAGGTACTCCCTCTAGAAGATTTCCTGACATCAAAGGCCAAGGAATGCCCCTGTGACCCTGACTACCCAAGATGTTACAATTTTTCAATTGACTTCTCCAAGAAAAACTTCTTAGTGGCAGTCAAATGGACATCCAATTTAATGTCAGAATTAGTTGTTAACAACTCACAGAAATTACAGCCGCCATGACCACCCCCAGCTGCCATTGTAGAACACCTATCAGCGTAATAATCAAATTGAATTCAAAACACGTGTCAAATAGTCTGTAACTGCCAAACATGACAACCATTAGCAGGACGAGTAGATACTAACTTAACCACCACATAATGATCAAGTGTATGATGAACATTACGTATAACCTATAATCTTGTTCCCCAATGACCTTCCACCTTTTAACAATGGAAATGTGCTGACAAATCATAAAAATATGGTAAACAAGGGACATGTCATCTTCTTCTAGGAAGAAATAGACTAACAAAATACTAGTCAGCTGTTTAACATTTTCAACATTGAAATAATTTGAACAGCACATTTTCTAAATGAAACCTTTGAATTTAAGAAAAAAAAATAGATTGTAAAATCCCAATATCATTAGTCAAAGCTCTCTCCATACCAAAACAACATTCCAATTATGAATTAGCCATATCCTGAGAGACAATGACATATAATTTGAATAATAGGTAGTATTATCCTCGAGTGTCCATAAATTCTTAACAGATGCTGAACTGTTAATCTGATTTTTTTTTTAATATGTAGATGCCAAGCTTATAAATCACATTTTACCACAAAGAAACTACCCTTAGATTTCTTCAACGTTTAAACAATAAAGATTGGCTCATACTCAACAAATAGCAAACATTACAGACTTTGAAGACATGAAAAAATACAATTTCCATAAAAAAAGAGTTTCTAGAGTTTAAGAAACTTCTTCAAACAATTTATCCTCTACACTAGAGATGGATTAAAAGAGGAGTGTCATGCAAGTAAATGAAGATATAATTGTGGGTAAATCATTACATCCTCAAATCCTATAGAACAAGTAACAAGACACACAGAAAAATGTGCATCAAACAAAGAAAAGTCTTAGAAGTTAGGATACAGATAGAGGTGAAATAATATTGCATCCTGCACAGCTCTTGCATATAGCAAAAGATGCTAAAATAAAAATATTTAGTCAGTTCTTGCTATTATTATTCTAAATATATTCATATAAAAGACTGCTTCAATTCCCTGCAGTTTGAGATGCAGATTACAAGAAAAAATCTACATAATCATTTGAATGCTTGCAGCTAGATCCTGCATTAACTGTGACAACAAAAACTCTTCAGACTCACCGTGAATCCGTAACGCAAAGGATTACGTTCCTTTGATAATTTTGCAAGAAATATCTGGCCTTCTCCATTTCCATCTGAAGGAGAAAGAATATCAAAGACAATTACATCCAACAGAGTGGAATCGAAGGGATCTGCTAAAAGTGCAAGGAACCCAGGTTTCAGCACAGCCCACACCTACATAAGAATAAGAGATGTTAGCACTCTCTGTTAATGTTAAGCCGACAATGCATCCAAAACAAAAGCAGGTGGAAAATAAAGATTTTTGCCTAACTAGAAATGTCTACAAAACAGCATATGTAGGAGGTAGAAACTGCATGCATGATTGTCCTATGTCTATGAATCACTGCTGAGACAGAGAGAAGAAAATGTTAGATTTTAACAACAAGTCCCCATATAGCAACGGTGTATTATAGAAAACATATTAACAATATATATATATATATATGCACTCTTATCCAACATTAGTCTACATATGGAGAAGAAATATATTAGGACTTCCTCATTGACGTGCTGCTTTCATTCTCATTCTATACATGGGCAACAGGAAGTAAAGAAGCTACTTCTTCTAAAGAGCCAAAAACTGTCTACTTGACCATTAGTAATCTTTATAGTTTCAAAAATATTGAAATGTGCTGTTGGATCTTCACCTTCTCTTCCATCAAACATGGGAATGTTCTGTCTGCCTCCAAATGCTGCCTTTACTTCATAAATCTTTTCATTGATTTTATCCATTTCCTTCCCTCACAAAACTGGTCACCAACAATCCCTTGCACAGTTGCACCACAACCATACCTCATGATTTTGATCTCAATCCCTACTTTCTTCCAGACATGTCATGTATGTTGCTGTGCCCCCATAAGCTTTCATCTACCTTCTGAAAAGTGTAAGTGATCCTCCACACAAACACTTTTTTCAAGTGATGGTTGAAACCAGTCCAGAATCACTAACATAGTATATCGTTCTCACGCCCTGTGCTTCTCATTCATACCAATGAAAAGTGGATTTGGTTTTGTGTTTGATATTTCCAAGCATAGCTGGATCCTAGGTCACAAGGTTCAAGTTCACATTTATGTTCGTCGAGGATAAAGTTTGGTTCAAGTTCACCAAGGGATAAAGTTCGAGAAAAAAAACATCTTTAAGTTCGAACAACGTTTTTCCTAAAAAAATTATTTTTTGATAAAAATGCATAAATATGTCGAAGGGACAGAGTGGAGAGAGCTTTTTGTCCACTACTTTCAGTCAGGTACATGAACATATACTCACATTTGTAAAATAATGCAAAATCGTGTCAAAAACTTCCCATGCAAAAATAATGGATAAACTTTGAGTTCATGTTTGACAAGAATAAAGTTCAGCAAAATTCGAACTTTTTTGATAAAATCCAGATAACCTTGTGACATAGGGTAGATCTAAGAGGACAACTGCATATCAAAGATTGTGCAGAAGACACCCAACAAATTGAATTGCTTTGGATGCATAGGGAGCTATTGACTTGGCCCATGCAACAAGGCCGATATTTGTTTGTTCCTGAACAAGAAACTGCATTACAGAAACTTGGACATAATTAAATTAAGCTCAACATTGCACAGTGCAATTAAACCCATGGGAAAACAACGTGCAGATATTCTAGAAGCAAAGATTAAACCCTGTGGTAAATTGGGATTAAACTAAATACTTGGTAAAGTCTTAGTTTTGTCCTATCAAATACAAGGATGAGCAACTTATCAAGTGGTTGTCATAGTTACCAGTTCCGGAAATCCGGATCCGTCCGGGAGGGCAAAAAAATCCGAAATCCGGAATTCTTGAAAAAGTTTGGAAAAATCCGGTCCAAAATATATATGAGTTGAATTTTATAAATATGAAAATTTGACAAATACAATGAAAAACTTTAATAATGTAATGTAAAATGTTATATTTTTTGATATATAAGGTTGATAGTTGATTGTTTTTTTCTAGAAAACTACAGAAAATTTTTAAAAAATAAAAAAATTTTTTTTCCTAAATTACGGCCGACCCGGACCAGAATTTATCCGGGTCAGCTGAAAAATCCGAATCCAAACGGATTTTGTGCAGATCCGGCCGGATTTGGTAACTATGGTGGTTGTATATCTCACAAGAAAAAACCCTTGGGAGTAAATGTGTAGGACTATACCCCAGATCTACATTGGTTTTCTGGCACGAACATTAAGGATTGTTGTGAAATATTGATTTATTGCAGAAGCTATCAAAAAAGTATTACATGATGAAGCTAGTTTTTTCATGTATAACTAGGCATCGATTGATTCAAACAAATAATTCAGGAAAACTAAAACCCTTAAAATTGTTTGAGTTATTACAACCTCCTATATCCCCATGAACAATAATTATTTAAATAATAGAAACAATATAAATTTATTCTAATATTCTACGTGGGCTTCCAACCTCAATGACTTGCACCAGAGATATTGCTAAGTTTTTCTCTAAATTTGAGCAATGTATTTTCCCACAAGTTTAGTAATTTGTCATGAAGCTGCTCTTCTGTAGAACATAATGAAGACAAATGTTTTCACTAGCAACTGTTGATGTATTCAATATGCTTGGTTCAAGCACGATATCTTCTAGTTCTGTACTTAAACAATTCGAGGACACTCTGATTGCCAAAAAAACATTGAAGTCGGCGTTGTTCGGTCTAGTTGAAGATCAATCAATTTTATGTTCAACCAAAAGGTGCAGGACCTAAAAACTTCACATCCTAGCACTATGACTTCTGCCATTGACAGTCAATGCCTAGAGTAGAATTATAAGGAAACTGTATATCGCATGCTTGCTCTGCCAGGAAATTACTCTGGAACCAAAAGCCAAAACCTATGGTAGCCAATACGGCACCCCTAGACTGCCCTGGAGTGGGTAGGCACATTTTTTGGAGCGGGAGCGGCGACGGGAGCGGCCAGGCAGGTCCGGGTACGGCTGGGTACTTCTGCAGGACATACCCGTGACCTTATCCATACCTGCACATGGCTCATAAGCATGTATCCTGGTCACTCCTAGCTCATTCTTCAGTTGTTGGTATTGTTTTTTTTTTCTATGGGCGTAGCTTTGGATATAGCATTACAGCAGAAACTTAGGGTTTTCGGATGTGACTCTATTTCAGAAGTTATGGAGTTGCAATGGTGCTAGTGGTCATGACATCAGGCTTTACAGTTTTCACAGCACCATTGATTCTAAGAAGGCAGTGGACTTTTATTCTTTTCCCTAGATTCATAGCATACAGCAGAAATTACAGCATTTCGCAGCGACCATTATTTGTGCATCATATTGGTGATCTTTTTTTTTATTGCCATTCTTGTGAACATTTGGGGTAAAAAGGAGCATGTTTCTTTTCTATGAGAACTCTTCTGTAAATGGTTCATAAAGATCTCAACTTTCTATGGTAGGGACTCTTCCATTGTTCTTATGAATTTGACTCGAGTAGGTAGATATGGACTAGTCTTCAGCATAATGTGGTTAGAATTGTTTTTCCTCATGACGATATCCGGGAACCACTATGATCTTGGGTCATTCCTTGGATTATTTACACAGGGCAAACAAAACAACAACATATCTTAAGACAGAATTTGAAATTTTTATCCCATTCAATGATGCAAGACTGGGAACAATTACAATGCTTTACACATGATGGCCCTTCGCATTGTGTGTGCCATTACTTGGGATCTCCTTATTCCATATGTGTGAAGATGCATATGGTACTATTGAATTTTTACAAATAAAATACACACGTTGAAAACTACATTGTATATCTCCTCCAATTATGATGTTGCTGGCATCAACATTGAAGCCAGGCGGCAAGGCTTTCAAATCCTCCCAGCATCTTCTTTTAAGAATTGGAGAAATTTAGGTCGAGCCATCTATCCAATGCTGTGTACCCATATCTGGTTTTACAATTTTACAGCTTCGCCTTTAATTTGGATAGAAATCTTCTTACATATCAAAAAAAGGCAAATCCACTCCAAAATATGTTAGGATGCATAGCAGTGCTTTTAAAAATTTAAACCATTAATCACAACCATCGATAATTGATTTTTAAAAGATCCAAAAGTGAAAACAAGTTGACCTAAACTCAATGCGCAAATGTAGAGGCCTAGAGGTGATGTACCAGAAAACAGCAGCAAGGAACATTTTATTTGTATTATCATTGGTGGGCTTTCCCGAAAAACAGTTTTCTGCAGGACATTATCCATTACAGCATATAGTGTTGAGTGCACATACAGAACAGAAAGACAACATTTGAATCCAGACATCATCCAGAATCCAAGATCAATTTTTAGATATGACAACCATGTCTCAGACTGGCATTGGGACAAATGGTGTACTTACAGCAATTTGCAAGTATCCATTAGTGCCACAGGTGTGAGGTTCATTCGATTTGTTACATCAACCATGCCCAGATATTAGGCAGTGTCCTCTGAGAGTAACTTCATCAACCTTTGAAAATTCACAAACTAATTGCTTAAAAAAACAGAAAATTCATTTACGTTTTGACCAAGTTTCTTCATGCTCCCTTCCATTCAAAATATACCCCAACAGCAAGAAGCCCTCAAGGTTGTATGAGCTGGGAGCCATGACATAAAAACGATTGGAAACCCTTCACAGCCCCTGTACGATCAATTCAATTTCCCACTGGGGTAAAGGTTGAGCCTCTTTGTGTTAGGCACTTGTATCAAGGACACACAAGTGCGTTCAGAATCATCATCCTGAATTAGGCCATGCCACTTCAGAAATTGGCATTCACATAGATTATTACTAATCAGGTATCAATAGATACTAATGAAAATGGCACACAAAGGAACTTTTAGGAATCAATTTAAAAACCTTGCAATAAATTAATCGATCTAAACTAGTTCAATACATGTAACTTTCTTTTGGCAATTCATCCTCCAAAAAAAACTCAAAACAAACACCACTTTAAGCCGTATCGACCTTTCTATTTTTGGGCAGTTATAACATTAAACGATAGCTCATATCAAAATTACAAATCCTACAACTATGATCTTCTATTGATTCTCCTTGGACAATAACTAAGCATGAACACGTTAGATCTCTTCATATTTTATCATTCCCTTTTGGTTGTACTCAACTTCAAATTCACCTTTCCCAATCCGGACTTTGAAATGTTCAAGTTGCCTTGCTGTTTGACAAATGACTGTTCCTTCCTCTAAGCCTGCAAAAATCGAATGATCTTTCAAGAGCTTCTGAAGTAGTCCTACATAATGAGTCATTTGGTCCGGTAACTAAAAAACATAATGACTCATGTACGAATGTTTATAATAGAAAATGGATATCAGTCCAGTAGAAGTATAAAGTTGATATGAGAGTCTACGTGCTCAATTTGAAATTGCAGCCAATCAATGGCTTTTCTAATTCCTCTCACGATACATTGTCAAAAAAAGGGACTTATTCACCCAATTAGTTATGCAATATTTAAAAATTAGCTTAGAAACGGACTTGACAGACCTTTTCATCAATGGACGCAATATCCCTTATAGGATATCACTTTAAAATATGCAAAATACAGACAAATTGCAGCCAAACAGAAATCTGATTTTTGCAGAAAATTAAATCTAGGGCAGCGAACAGAAAATAATGGATAACTCCGAAAATACTTGCTCAAATCTCTTGAAATTTTAAATGGAGCTTGCTAATACAATAACAGATATTATAGAACTGTTTTTGGAATTTTTCGAATAACAGAATGCTGCCAGAAAATTACAGCGTGCCCTAAACAGCTGAAAACTTCTAAAATTAATATCTTCCGAAATATAGATGCAAAAATTATGAAACCTTGGAAATATTATCTATAAATATAGGAGATGATATCCCAACCTTCAAATCAAAATTTGAGGAAGTGGAAACCCTCCAAAACAGGTCTGCAATCTCCAAAACAAGTCGCCCCACCTAGGAGATGGCTGGAAACCCTTGCAAATGCCTTCAAACTGATGCTAGACCTTGCCAAAGAGGTTGCCGTAGATCTGCCCTGAAAAACCCTGAAATCTCTCCTCCAAAATACCCAAAATCCTCCAAAACCCTTCACTGAAACCCTCTGGAAATATCTCTAAAGGACAGCCCTGATTTCAGCTCCAAAAATGACAAACTAGGGTGGATCTCTCACCACCGAAGAGTGCCCTACTAGCTAGGAGTGGATCTCTCACCACCGAAGCTAGGGTTCCCGTGGGATCTTACTCCACAAGCTGGATATTTGCAAACAACAGTTGCACATGAAAGGAAATATAAGTGTATGCATGAATGACCATCTTTTCACCCCTCCACTCCTTATATAACTTTTCCCATGCCAAGGAACCCTAAAAAGCCCAAGTCGCATTTTCCCCTAGGGAAGACCAAATTAATAAAGTAACTTAAAGTTACTTTTTCCTTTTCAAGTCGCCATGGTCCAAAAGGTGACCCCCAACGCAAAATTAGAACACTAGGAGTTAAGTGGCCCCTTCCAACGATAAAACATAACATCTAGTCCCTTCGAAAGCACTTTATATTCCTGTCAACGGAAAATTATAACAACTGGACTAGATATTCATACCCAATAGCTCACAGCGTCCGTAACCCCTTGGGCATGACCAGGGTTAGGACCCGTACTAGCCCTCAGGCCTGTGGCGAGGGAAAGGGGACATTACAGTCCTCCCTTCCCAAAATTTGCTTGTCCCCAAGCAAATGCAAACTAGGATGCTGTAGAATCTGCTCTCCCTCCCAAGTAGCATCCTCAAGAGGCAAACCCTTCCACCGTACCAAGTATTCTGTAATCTCTCTGCTCCTGAGCTTCCTCTGTCTGACCTCAATAATAGATTCTGGTTCTAAAACCAGTTTCCCCTCCTCGTCCAATGGTGGCAACTCCGTAGAAGGTACAATATGCTGCCCAAGTGCCTTCTTAAGGCATGACACATGGAAGACATTATGTATCTTACTGTGCTCTGGAAGATCCAACTCATATGCTACTGCACCCAATCACCGAGCTACCCTATATGGACCATAAAACCGTGGTTTTAGCTTTTCTGCCCCCTTCTGCTTGAGTGACGACTGCCTGTATGGCTGCAAACGTAGGAATACCAAATCTCCTACCTCAAAGGACCTCTCTATCCTGTGCCTATCCGCATAAACCTTCTGCTGATTTTGCGCCTTTTGGAGGTTCTCCTTAAGAGCTCGCAGGATATCCTGGTTCTCCTGTAACCAATCTCGAGCTTTGGGAGCCCGACTGTCTGTTAATACCAAATCAGCAAATGACATGGCATCGTATCCATACAAAGCTCTGAAAGGAGTCATGTCGATGCTCATCTGATATGTGGTATTGTAGCAATACTCGCCCATGTGCAACCATCTAATCCATGCCTGCTGATGTCCCGTCACATAACTCCGCAAATAGCCCTCTATCCATTTGTTAACAATCTCCGTCTGCCCATCAGTCTGAGGGTGATAGCTTGTGCTGGGAGTCAACTCAGTACCTGCAAGTCTGAATATCTCCTGCCAAAAAGTGCTCATGAAGATCTTATCCCTGTCACTGACAATATTTTTAGGCAAACCATGAAGCCTAAAAACCCCTGTATAAAATACCTGAGCCACGTCAGCTGCCTCATGCTTCTTAGGTAGAGAAAAGAAATGGGCATACTTGGTCAATCGATCAACTACCACATAAATGCAATTGTGCCCATGCACCATAGGGAGTCCTGTGATAAAATCCATGGATATGCTCTCCCACTTCTGCTCGGGGATGGGAAGAGGCTGGAGTAACCCTGCAGGAAAAGAATGCTCCGATTTGGTTTGCTGGCAAACCATACACTCTCTGACGTGATTAAGGACATCGTCCTTCATTCCCTTCCAAGTGAATCTCTCTCTGATGTACCTGTATGTTTTGAAATATCCGGGATGTCCAGCTAATGGCGTATCATGTACTGCACGAAGGATCTTGTCCTTCATCTTAGACCCCGGTACAAGGAAAATCCGATCCTTGTAGAAAATGAGATCATCTACCACCCTGTATCGGTCATCCTTGGTAATACCATCCATGATCTCACATGCAAACTGATTCTTGGAGTACTCAACAAGTATGTGAGCCTTCCAATCTGCTGAAATCTCAGACATAGAACTCAGCATAGTAGTAAGGTAAGGCCTCCTAGATAAAGCATCAGCAACAACATTATTCTTACCTCTAGTGTATTCTATGTCAAAGTCATAGGTTTGTACCTTGTTCACCCATCTCTGCTGGCGGTCGTTGAGATCCTTTTGCCCCAAGAAGAACCTCAAACTATTGTGATCCGTACGTACCACGAATCTGCTGCCCACAAGGTACTGTCTGAATTTGGCCAAGGCATGCATGATGGCCAACATCTCCTTGTCGTAAATTGAATACCCTCTCTCTACCGGGCTCAATTTTCGACTCTCATAAGCAATGGGATGCCTATCCTGCATAAGCACCGATCCAACCCCCTCTCCTGATGCATCACACTCTAGAACAAATGGCCGAGAAAAATCTGGTAATGCGAGGACGGGACATGAACTCATCACCCCCTTGAGATGATCAAAAACCTGTTGTGCTGCTTCTGACCAAGCGAAAGCTCCCTTCTTTGTCAAATCTGTCAATGGGGCAGTCAATCGTGAGAAGTTCTTCACAAACCTCCTGTAATAGGTGCACAGTCCCAAGAATCCCCTCAGATGTGTCAATGTCCTGGGTGGCGGCCAATCCAAAATTGCCTGTATTTTCTCTCTGTCCACCTTTACTCCCCCTCCACCAATCACATATCCCAGATATAGCAACTCTGTCATGCCAAACTCACATTTAGAAGCTTTTGCATATAGCAAATTAGCTTCTAATATCCCCAATATCTCATCAAGGTGGCGGATATGGCCCTCCCAAGTCCTGCTGTAGACCAATATATCATCAAAGAAAACCAATACAAACTTCCGCAAGTGGCGGTTGAACACGTGGTTCATGCAAGACTGGAATGTAGCTGGTGCATTAGACAGTCCGAATGGCATCACTAGAAACTCAAAATGTCCATAATGGCATCTGAAAGCGGTCTTATGCACATCCTGCTCTCTAACCTTGATCTGGTGATATCCAGATCGCAAATCTATTTTAGAAAAATAGATTGCCCCTGTAGCTCATGTAACAACTCATCAATATGTGGCACTGGATATTTGTTCTTGATTGTCTTCTTGTTCAATGCTCGGTAGTCGATGCACATCTGCATGGTCCCATCCTTCTTCTTCACCAATACCACCGAAGAAGCAAAAGGACTGGAACTCGGCCTAATGTGTCCCATGTCAATAAGCTCATGGATAGTCCTCTCAATCTCATCCTTAAACCGTTTGGGGTGACGGTAAGGAGTAGTAACTACTGGTCTAGTGTCCTCAAGCTCAATCACATGCTCAAATCCCCTATCTGGAGGTACACCTGGAGGTATGTCACTAAAAACTGCACTGTGCCTATCCAATAGCCCCTGTATATCCACATGATACTCTGGTTGTCCATCCTCTGATTTCTTGGTAGAAACCAAGCACTGTACTGCCCAATCAACCCCATTGTGCCTGTGAATCCTCTCGATCCTCTTTGCTGAAACAACCCTGGGTGCATCTGAAGATAAACCCCTCAAGGTTACATTCTTCCCCTCAGACTTGAACTTGAGTTCCATCGTCTGAAAGTTAGTCCGAAACTCTCCAAGAGAATGGAGCCACTGTACACCGAGCACAAGGTTGGTCTCTCCAATACCAACCACATAGAAGTCATCAGTAACTGTATGGTTACCCATGGTGATACTCAACTGCGGAACTCGCTGCATGCATCTCATGGACTCACCATTGGCTACCACTACATTGAAGCCCTCAAAGTCTTCTGCCTGTAATCCCCGCTTCTCTACCAAAGATGCATCAATGAAGTTGTGGGTTGCCCCACTATCAATGAGTACTACTACTCTCTGACCCTGCAATACTCCCCTGACTCTGAATGCCTTGTACCTCGGGGTACTAGACAAAGTGGCAATAGTCTCATGGGGAAAAGTCTCCTCCTCCTGTTCAACCCCTGCACTATCCAATGTCTCTCCATCTCCATCCTCCAACTCCTGAGCATCCCGCTCCTCCTCGCTCTCACTCTCCTCGAAGACCTCTATGAATTGGGCCTTCCCTTTCCCTCTACAATCATGTCCTGGAACCCATGGTGTGCGACAATCGAAACATAGTTTCTTTCGCCTCAACTCATCTCTGTCCTCTCTTGATACAAATGGTCTCCTTGCTGCATCCTGCCTAGGTGGGGGCCCCTTCGGCTGTGAACCATCAGCTCTCGAAGGAAATACCTTAGGCTGAATTCGAGGTGGAAACCTCGATTTTGGAGTGGACAACTCCAAATCACGTGCTCTCCTAATAGCCTCATGTAAGGAAGAAGGCTCAAATGCCTTCACAAATCCTGCTAAAGCGTCAGTCAACCCTGCCATGAAGAGTGAAGTCAACCTCATCTCTGAAACATCAGATACCATAACTGATAACCTCTGAAAATCCGCAATGTACTGGTCTAGAGAACCTGTCTGCCTCAAGTGAGTCAACTCTCTGAAGTGCCTATCTGGGTCCCTCCTGTCGAATCTGCTCATCAACCTCTGTGTAAAATCTGCATAAGTAGTGATATGCATGTGTCCCTGTGTGATCAACCCATGATGCCACCAGTCATGAGCATCTCCCTCGAGGTGTAGGATAGCAAACTTAATTGCATCCTCTTCACGCATGGGATTCAAGTCGAAGTAAGTCTTCAACTTCTGAATCCAAGACTGCGCGGTACACTTCTTAGAACCATCGAAGTGTGGAATAGAGATTTGTCCCAATCTCCTCTGAAACTCAGGTACCTGTGTCTGGTGATCTCTCCTGGGCCTGCTACCAATCTTCATTTTACAATACTCCTGAAATGGCATGTTATCCCGGAAACCCTCACTCAATGTCTGGTACCTCTCCCAACAAGATTCCTCATCCACAATGTCTGCGGGCTGTCGTGTCTGTGAAACTTCCGGATCCTTCAAAAAAGAAGGCTCGTGGAGTCCCAAAGGTCTGGTAGAAGCATGAGGGGACCCCTGTCCTGAATGTCCACTCTCACCTCTATTACCATGTTGTCCCATATTGCTAGCCTCCCCTTTGTCTATCCTGCCCTGGGCTAATCTTTCCGTGAGCTGGCTCAAATAAAGATTAGTGGTTTCCTGTTGTTTTACCATGTTGGTGAACAACTGTTTCATTAGATCCACACCCATATCCTCACTGTCTTTGTCTCCCATCTTTCAACCCCAACAGGCTGGAGAAACAACTGCTCTGATACCACTGCAATATCCCTTATAGGATATCACTTTAAAATATGCAAAATACAGACAAATTGCAGCCAAACAGAAATCTGATTTTTGCAGAAAATTAAATCTAGGGCAGCGAACAGAAAATAATGGATAACTCCGAAAATACTTGCTCAAATCTCTTGAAATTTTAAATGGAGCTTGCTAATACAATAACAGATATTATAGAACTGTTTTTGGAATTTTTTGAATAACAGAATGCTGCCAGAAAATTACAGCGTGCCCTAAACAGCTGAAAACTTCTAAAATTAATATCTTCCGAAATATAGATGCAAAAATTATGAAACCTTGGAAATATTATCTATAAATATAGGAGATGATATCCCAACCTTCAAATCAGAATTTGAGGAAGTGGAAACCCTCCAAAACAGGTCTGCAATCTCCAAAACAAGTCGCCCCACCTAGGAGATGGCTGGAAACCCTTGCAAATGCCTTCAAACTGATGCTAGACCTTGCCAAAGAGGTTGCCGTAGATCTGCCCTGAAAAACCCTGAAATCTCTCCTCCAAAATACCCAAAATCCTCCAAAACCCTTCACTGAAACCCTCTGGAAATATCTCTAAAGGACAGCCCTGATTTCAGCTCCAAAAATGACAAACTAGGGTGGATCTCTCACCACCGAAGAGTGCCCTACTAGCTAGGAGTGGATCTCTCACCACCGAAGCTAGGGTTCCCGTGGGATCTTACTCCACAAGCTGGATATTTGCAAACAGCAGTTGCACATGAAAGGAAATATAAGTGTATGCATGAATGACCATCTTTTCACCCCTCCACTCCTTATATAACTTTTCCCATGCCAAGGAACCCTAAAAAGCCCAAGTCGCATTTTCCCCTAGGGAAGACCAAATTAATAAAGTAACTTAAAGTTACTTTTTCCTTTTCAAGTCGCCATGGTCCAAAAGGTGACCCCCAACGCAAAATTAGAACACTAGGAGTTAAGTGGCCCCTTCCAACGATAAAACATAACATCTAGTCCCTTCGAAAGCACTTTATATTCCTGTCAACGAAAAATTATAACTGGACTAGATATTCATACCCAATAGCTCATAGCGTCCGTAACCCCTTGGGCATGACTGGGGTTAGGACCCGTACTGGCCCTCAGGCCTGTGGTGAGGGAAAGGGGACATTACACAAGGCCTTTCCCTCTCCTAGAAAGCCTTACTCCCTCATGCTTTATGGGGTATTTAGAAGGAACGAAATAAAAGAATCTTCCAGAACAAATCTGCCAGAGCACTAGAGGTTTTCAAATTCATTACCACCAGTTTGCAAGAGAATTTAAATATCTCCTTTTGGTCCAAGTTTAAGAAGAAGATTGCACTGGATGAAGACACTAATTGGAGATTTGATCTGTTCTCCCCAACCGCTATCCATCCCTCTACCTCTGCTAGAGCCTCCACCAGATGGAATCCACCTCCCACAAATTGGTTTAAGTTTAATGTGGATGATGCATCGAAAGGTAACCCAAAACCTTCTGGTTGTAGAGGCTCACTCAGAGATGCCTCTGGCAATCTTGTTGCAATTGGTTCCTCCAACGTGGGCCATGGAAACAATCATAGGGCTGAAGCACTGGCCATTCTTAAAGGTATGGATATAGCTAGGAATTTTCACACTGGTCTTATCATCATTAAAAGTGACTCTATGAATATCATCAACATTCTATTGGGCCTTAGTGATCCCTCTTGGACTATAAGAGGCATTATCAATGATATTTGGTCCCTAATTAAGGTCTTCGAGGAGGTCAAATTTCAACATATCTTTCCTGAAGGTAACAAGTTGGCCAACCTTCTAGCTAATATGCGAGCGAATGCCATGAGCTCCAAACTATGCCTAGACAACTTTCCTGAAGATCTTATTAAGATTGCTTTTTATGATGTCGCTCAACTCAAAGAAAAAAGAAGTTAGTATGATGACTTGGCTTAGGTATAACGGCATTTCCAGCGGCATTCCCATGCAGATTTGTTTCCTTTCCTCAGGCTGCATTCTTTCGCTAGGATGCATCCTCTATTATGGATGCATCCTTTTTTATGGCTGCATCTTCCCTTCAAATCACCGACTTGATGGAAACAATTACTCCAAGCATTCTTGTTGCATCAATCCCGAAATCTTCATAGGGAATAGGGGTCCGACTGGTGTTCATAATGGCGATTGGTCCTATCCTACATGCAATGGTCCAATCAATAGATCTCTCTATCTAGTTGAGGGTGACTATAGCTACAATTAGTCAGATCAGGCCGGATCTATTCTCTATATAGCTGGAAAGGGCGGGGGGTTCTCAGATGCTCCGCCGACTTTTAATGAACACTTGCGGTGGAGAGAATTTCTTCTGTGAGCTATCATTTCTATTTATGGATTGGCACGTATACTAGAGTGAGATCGCCCTGTTTAAGATTTTTGTATGCCGGCTTTTTCAAGAACTCTTACTCGGTCCTTTGCCTTCCCCAATTCTCTATCATGGGTGATGACATTCAAAGAGTCGACCCCGACACTTGCAGTGAAGCATCTATGGACGATGAAGTTTGGATCATTCTCAGGGATGGAGGCATCACTACCTTCTTGGAACGTTTGAAAGGGCACTCGACCATGGTGACTAATTGCATTTTGGCATCTTGGAACATGGGCAAAGTTAAAGTGGGGGATACCAGATTCACCATTTTGGTTAACTCTATCACCAAGGCTGCTGGTCTTCTTAATTCGGGAGCAGATTTCATCAAGAAGCCTCTAGATGTCAAAATTGCAGTAGTTTTTGGGAGAAGACATGGGTATCAGGTGAGAATTTATCCAAATACCAGTCGGGCTTTGAGAGAGTCTCTCTTCAGCCTCCCTGGGACATAGTCAGCAAAACAAATCATGCGTTGCTTCACAATGGATGGGTGCTTTAAGGTGCTTCATGGGGTGCATTTCTTCTTGCCTCTCCCATTTCTGTCACAGAAGAAAGGTAAATCTTGAAAAAAATTTGTATAACTTGGTCTCTGTTTCTCTTTCTGATGCTCATAATGGGGTTGCAATCTATGTTCTCCATTTAAGGCTTGTTGTATCTGCTTTTCTCCTCAGCTGCCCTGAGCAGCTGGTCATTCCCCGCTACCCTATGCTTGCCTCCCGGGGGAAACGCAAAACCCTTTCTCCATCTTCTTCTTACACCAACGACTTGCTACCGCCTCTCGACCCCACTCTCTGCTCGTTGCTTCGGGTCCTTCCCCCTCTTCCTTTCTCGTCTTTTGTTTCTTCGGCCCATCATTCCAACCCTACTGACTCCCCTTCCTTTGCGTTCGCAACCTCGTAAGCAGCCTTCGTCAACTCAAACTCTCTTATTTTGACTCTAATGATTATGTTGAAATTATGGTTCCTCCCCATTCTCCTCCTCCCCCTTTCCCCGGCCCTGCGATGCAACAAGAGGCTCTCCACTCCCCGCTACTTCACTTCTCTGCCATGCTCGTGCAGCCCAATTCTCTAGTCAGCTTAGCTGATGACTTTACGATGAGGAGGATGCATTAGAGAGATGCAGCTCGAGTAGATTGATGTGATGCAAGGAACCATGTGGCTCTTCTCCCACTGGATATGGACTTCCGTTATAGCCCCTGTTTCTTCTCCTCAAAAGAGGACAAAGACATCTACATGGATATCATCAATGGAATTTTTCTTAAAATCAAGAGAGTGTTCAAAGTCATCAATGATTGGAAAGTTTACACTTATAATGTTGGTGCTGGCCTTAAAACTGATTATGATGAAATGGTTAGCCTTGTTAATATTTTGGTTGATTCTAATTGATATGTTTCTAACGCGGACAAAGAGGCCGCCAATATTCTGAATGAAATTAAGTAAAAGGTAATGGATCAGTTTCGGTGATTTCTCGTCTCTCGAGGTCCTCTTGATGGACTAGTTGTAAAAGGATGGCGATCACTTCAAAAACCCCAACTACACCGTTTTTCAAAAAAAAATGGTATAATGTTTATTTGTGACAGTGAGTCATTATGAGTTAAAAGATTTTCAGTCAAAGGTTATCCTGCACAGAGAGATTTTGTTGGGAGATGATTTATTTCAGTCATGTTGGCCTACAAAAGAAATAATATAATCACTCCCCATAGCATGCAAAATAGGTACATTTAATAGAGAAAATATATGAAGCAAGGACGGGGCAATATACGCCAAGAAATAAGTTACACACCAAAAAGTATGAAATAGGAATCACCTACACCTCTCTCAAATGCCTGAACATGTTTTCCCCCAGATTTGAAGAATGATAATCCACCAAGATGCAATGATTATGCAGTATGAAAATAAAACTACAAAGAGAAAACTTATGAATTTTGATATGCATATATATCACTTGAGTTGGAGACTAATTTCCCAGGCATTTGAAATGCTTTTTTCTCAATAAAGATAAAAGGGACGGTTTAGATAGATCTCACAAATTCATCTAACCTTCTGCCAGTTTTCATTACAACAGCAACAAAGCCACCAACAACTTCCACATCTTGTTGACTCCTCTTCCACGTGTATCTTTGGCAGATGCCTGACCATGACAAACTCCTCTTTCAACTTAGGCCCATACTCTGGTAAAAAGGAAAGTTTGGAAACTTCTAAGAACTTGCACACCTGCAATTCAGACAATCTTCTTTATTGTGCTGAAAAATCCCATCCTAAATAAAATTTTGAAGGTATACATCAAAAAAGACCATACAAGCTATTTCTATTCTAAAATCCAACCTGCCAAAATATTGTTATAAAAAATATTTAGAGTTAAAGCATGCTCATACTGGGTCAATTTGTAATAATTATATAACAGACTCAGATGAATTTAAAACAACAACAATGAATACAGTAAACTTAACTTACACAGAAACCAACACTAAAAGAGAAAAAACAGCTGAGTAAATTAGAAAGGGAGATTTGTAAATGACTACGAGAAAGAAATCTCAGGTAGTATCAATATCCACAGATTAATGCATTGATCAATATACTGCCTGTCATGGATGACATTCAATTTCTATATAGATGTATATAAAGTCACTCATACTTAACAACTAGCATGCAAGAATCTTCTAGACAATCTCCACCCATCAAAAAATGTTATGATTCATGAATATAAATTCTGGATATTTTATCAATTATTTTTTATAACCATTTCCAGTTTTCCGAGTTTAACAAAGTTTAATCAATTTTTTCTAGGATTCATGGAATGTTGCTGGCCCAGCTTCTGTATGAAGGTTTCAGAGAATTCACATTGATAGGCCAGATTCTGTACAAAGTGAGTTTTGACGAATGGCTTTACCATGATATTCAGGTAAATAAGCTTGAGATGAACATTATACATGGAGTGCGCTTGTCGGAAATTGTCATATCCCATTTCTGAAGTCCCTGAATTTGCCGTCCGTGAGGCCGCCAATAGGCCATATTAACCATTAAATGCATTTTAATCTATATGAACACCGATTAAAGGTGCAAGCTCTGCATTTGATGTTGGACTACCATCAGGAGTCTTAGCTTGCATCGACTGATTAGCATGACTTCGCATGGAGCATTACATTATGTTGATTAGAGAACTCAGACATTTTATTGTGTTATAGAAGTATGATGGTTAATTCATTTATCGAGTATTAATAACCCTCATTGTTGAATAGACCTTGAAAACATATCATATTATTATGGACTTTGCTCGACTATAGTACTTGTTTGAGTTTGCCTTTCATGCTTACCTTGATATTATGTGTTGCATGAATAATGAATATTATTGGTCATTGTTGGTGATCCCTCATCACTTTAGTAGGGTTTATGACCACTTTTAACCTTATTGGTCATTATGAATTGTTTGATTCCTTTCAAAAGGCACATTGGCTATAATTGTAAATAACCATTTCTTGTTACAAGGGTCTTGGACCCGACGGGCAGTTAGAAATAAACTTTGAACAGATTTGTGATCCGGTTATATGGGTTGACTTCTAATTTCTTTCACTAGTTTATCCTGTGCAACTGTGAGATTGAAACCCTAGTTAGGGCAATTAGAAACCGTAAACGGATTTTGCATGGAAATGAAATGGCCAGCAGCACTGATTGGAACTTCAGTTCTGTTGAGTTCTTGGCAGTGTATGGCGAACTGTACTTCACTTGCATAATTGTTTTTGTATTTCGATCTTGGAGAGAACAATTAGTTCTCTTTTGGAGTATGGCAGCATCATTTAGGATATTCGAACCCCAGTTCAGTTGTAGAATCTCCATTTTGGGGAGACGTTGTGAGTAGAGAACTGTTGCATGAGGGAAATCTGGAAACTGTTTGCTTGAAACGAGGTCGATTTCATTTATTGGAACTCCAGTTCTTTTATAACAACATATTTTAGGAAGCTAGTTTTTTAAATGAAAGCCCAGATGAGGGTAGAGTGGGAGAAAAGACAAAAGGAAGCAAGCTTGAGGAGCTGGAGGTCAGCTCACCTAGGGCAAAGCCCTCTTCACGTTTCAGGCATTTACCTTCATTAATCTTCAAGCATGGTTTCTTATCATTGTGCTATGCATTCCTTGTTTAAAATAGATGAGTTTTTAACCCTGAATAGGGTATGGTGAACGATTAGCTCTTGCTTGTTGAAATAAATGAATTTTTGGGTAACCCTGAAACAGGTTATGAATGGATGATTTTCTGTATTTCACTTGTGAATGGTGTATGAGTCTATACACCTTTTTATGCACTTTTCCGCTCCCATACATGGACATATAAACTCAGCAAGTCTATTACATAAGTTTACTATGAGTGTGAAGGAATTTCTTATTATCCTGAAGGAGTTTGATGGTTTACCATGGCTGCATTTATTGGTTATGCGGCTGTTATCGTAGGCTATCATTGTGATGGGTGAAAAAACATTTTTCTCTTTCTTAAACCCTCTCTGTTTAAAAAGAAAGAATGAAAGGAAAGAAGTAATATTATATAGGTTTCTTTTGCTTTGCCAATATGCAATGTCGTCTATGGAAATTAAATATGCTTAACCGATTGATATGAATCCATGCCAGCAATATTCTTGCCGACCCATGCTTATGCAGGTGCTTGTAGGAGAATTGGAAGGACATTTGATGAATGTTATTTATAATGAAGCTATTCTAAGTTAGGCAATTAAGAAGGCTGCTCTCATGATCTAGACTCACCGGGTTCTGAAGAAAAAAAATTTTTGCTCTATTACTTTGCTAGTCTTTGTATGATTATAGATTTGGATTTTTGGATTATTTTTCCTTCTATTGAATAAGAAGACATTGTAATTTGAAGAGAACGATTTGTTTATTTAAGGAAGAAGATAGTACTGGTTTTAGTTTTATTGTTTGTAATCAGAAAGGAAGAAATCAGAATTTGATGTTCTTACACAAACTAGAACTAAGAAAATAATAAGCATTTTGTTCTCTGATTGTTGTGGTCAGGATATTTGTGAATTACCATCTCAATTTCTATTTCAGGAGCTATGTGATTTTCATGGAAACAGCTGAATGTATGCATTAGTATTTAGATAAATCTGTTAGGGCAGATTAAGCCCATGCTTTTATGGTTGCGTGAACACGCAAAGTGAATGTGATATTTTGTTCCTTAACCTGGACTAGACTGTATATCAGTGTGTGGTTGATGAAATGACATGGTGGAATTAAGTTGGAATATCTTGTGCTTATAAGATTTTATATGTTCTTACTACTTTGAGCATACTCTTAATCTGTTGAGGAAGTATGTCCTTGGCAAAGTCTATGCAATGGTTTTATTGGTTTTATGTTGTTGTTTGATATTGCTGTTATTTACTGCAGTAATCCGTGTGCTGAAGTTATCTCATAGCTGTTTAGAACACCGTTCTGACCTTTACTCTGAGAAAGAACATTAAATTACGAATATATACTCAATCTCTAGTTTAATAGTGTGTACATTTGACTGATCTCTTAACCTTGCAAGGCCAATCTTCAATCATGGAACTAAGTCTGGTCCTGTGCAGAGTAATGCATATTTAATGAGGGTAGTAGTTGGACCTTGTTTTCCAAAAGTGATCTTAACTCGCACGCAATGTCCTTAAGGTGGTATTACAAACTCTAAACATTGCTCTAAGAACAATACAATTTGTGAAGGATAATGTATATTTGACCGATGTATTGTTGTTTCCAATATGTTAAGTCCGAATATTGCTTCTGCCTTGAAGAGTTATAATTATTACATGGAGTGAGTAGGAGCTGCTACTTGTAAACAGATGTTGATAGCCCTGCCTTTGTTATGACTCCCTGAGATGGTGAAGATAAAAGTTTTAAAGCTACTCTGCCCTCAGATATGGTCATATTATATTACCAATTTCACTGTGTCCACAAACAGTCAATATATTAAGCTTTGTGATGCCTACTCTGATGCAATACAATGTTACACTTGATCAACGATGGTTACAACAAATGCAAGCAACACTTGATATAAACAATGAGTGCATTACATTTGAATTTCAAGGTGATAAAGTTTCAATTCAATGGGATACAATATTTGTTAAACGAGAATTAGAACGTCCCAAAATAGACGCACTTGCATCTCGGTAAAAACATACATGGATGCCAAAGCAACATATAATTACTGATAACATATCTATAGCAAAGAACAAAGTAAAGCAATAAACTCCTATTGTGTCTCCAAAGCAAAATGCTAACCCATTTTTAAGGTATTTATTATCGAGCATACACTATTAGGGTTTGGAAAAAGGAGACATCACACAAGCTTTATCGCATTAGAGCGAAGGGTTAGACACATCAGAAACGAGATTTGTGACACGAGCAAAAGGCTCCAACCAGTTTCACACATGTAACCCTGACATTGTTGGAAAACCCAAACAATGCCATCAAACAGAGGCATTTGACTCTAATAGAAGTGTCCAAGTAGCTCCTCTACCTATGCCTTTCACTTGATCCCCTAATGACACATCTCCAAGTTGATTACAGGCACTGGCATTCTCTATACATCACCCCTTTGGGTAGAAACAGGTTGGATCTTTCTATTGTGTATTTTATACCACGTTCTCTCTCTAGAATTATCAAATTAACCATAATATAAGTTCAAATTATTGTGTTTCCTTATGTGCTGCATTTATTGAATAATATGTATGAGCTCCAGTTTTAGCCATCTTATATCTCTTAGGTGTAAAACAAGCAAAAAATAGGTAACTTCTTACATCGCCTTAGTGTATGCCTTTGTCATGCTGCATCATTTACATCCCACCCACCTAAGTGCATTATTCCCAAGCTTCTAAGAGCACATTGCTATATTTGGCCTGCTTTAGGGGCACTATCCTATATTCAATCTTACATCAACTGCATCTTCCCATCTTGGGGGCATTGTCATGTGTGTTCCTAAATGACTCACATTTGCCCATCTTGGGAGCATTATCCTACGTGTGCCTACAGGACTTACATTCGCCCACTTGGGGGCGTGACTTTCATGGTCCTTATATTGATACATATATCTACTCATCCTACGATTACACCTACACTATGATATCATATGTACTTTGCAGGCATACTATAACATTGGGACATACAACAAAGCTATCAACATTTACGTTTAGACATTTGACTCCTCTTATTGAAATGTTCGAACATAGTGTCAAGCATCTTTTGAACTTACATCAATCATTTCTAGCCCACCATGGGACCTATGCCTACATTCTATTCAGATCACATTGTTACACTATCTTAATGGCAACCTTCTAAACGTAGTTACATGAACTATATCCTATCTTGATCCATCTACCTACTTTGAGGACTACGTTATGATGATTATCGAGATTACATTGTTTACATTGCCTCAACAACAAATAATCTATATACACTTGCAAGATACACATCTACTCCTTAGGACCCTAACTTTACCACGAGCCTTACATTGCTACATTCGCCCACTTAGGGGCATGATCATCTTATCTATGAGCCTACATCATGACATTTTAAAAATTATGGGGCATATTGGTACATCGAACATATCGCTTGTCACTCTCTCTTATCTATTATATTGGGGCATATTACTTGCACCCTTCTCCTACGACACCATTGTGCTTATCACACCTATTGAGCCCATTTAGGGGCATCTCATACGTTCACCTACCAATTACAAATTGCTATATCTTATTGAGAATTCTTTCTCCGATGGGGTATATCATTTGCCCCTATTTTCACCCTCTACACATATTGCTTCTATGATAACACATTGAGCTTTCACAATGACAGTTATTTCATTACATGTTGATTGATTGACTCTTCGCGATGATATATTTTCTATGGTTACATATTGGATTACATGTTACTATGGTTCTTTCCCAATACTATATTTTGTTATAATACATACCCAATTATTATATAAACATGTTTACTCATGCGCTTTCACGATTATTGTATCTATGTTACACATAACGCTTTTCTTTTGAGATGAGCAACATGAAAAAAAATCCCTCCCTCAAAAGGGGGCATATAGTCAGCTGACTTTCATTTTGGACCAATAAGGAACACCTACATAATTAGATACAAAGTTGTTTCTCCAATTGGGAAGTACTTTCTTTGCCCCTATACAAAGGGTAAGATTTGGTCTTGCAATGAGTCAAGGATCGATCGTTTGCTTTTTTGGCCAAGAAGTGGGTGCTATGGCATCTAAACATGTTTACTCATGCACTTTCACGATTATTGTATCTATGTTACACATGACGCTTTTCTTTTGAGATGAGCAACATGAAAAAAAATCCCTCCCTCAAAAGGGGGCATATAGTCAGCTTACTTTCATTTTGGACCAATAAGGAACCCCTACATAATCAGATACAAAGTTGTTTCTCCAATTGGGAAGTACTTTCTTTGCCCCTATACAAAGGGTAAGATTTGGTCTTGCAATGAGTCAAGGATCAATTGTTTGCTTTTTTGGCCAAGATGTGGGTGCTATGGCATCTATATTTCTCCATTTTGTGGGGTCAAATGGAACCCGTGGCATTTTTTCTCTTATCAACAACGACAATTTTCAAAGGCAGCAGCATGATTCGCATACCACCAGGTGTATTTCTCCTTTTACCCATTTTTATTTTTAAATTTTTCATTTGGTTACGTTATTATCTATTAAGGCATTAATCTACTTGTAAGCATTCACATTTGATTATAGGTACACACAGGACATTTTGGGAAAATGGATCATTCAAAATGGCACTCTCTCTTCGATGCTCTTGCAGGTAACTTCAAGTACTTATCTTCTTACTTTTTTAATTTGCATTGACACGCACATTGAAAGAAGGCATTATGTTGACACCTAATTTTTGTACAAGCCTTGTTATTGCAACGTAATTAGTGTGATTTTTTGCATATGCAAATTGGTTCAAATTGGGATTGTAGTGGCACATTTTATTGTCTTCCATTGCCTTAGGTTTTCTATGTAAAGTGACTTTTCGTTCACTTTGGGTCAATGATAATATGTACATTCAATCCAGAACACTTGATCACCTAAAAAACGATTATTTATTTTCCCTAATATATGCAAAAACATTGTTTAGGGTTTTCAAATGGGTCACTATTGTCCCAATTGGGGCTATATCCAACCAAATGGGTCACTATTGAACGTTGATATTGTTTCCTTCATTTTTTAATACTTTATAATTTGGGTCTTTTGGGCAAATCATTTTGGTTGTCTTTCACCCCCTTTCATAGTCGGCTTGCACGCCAATAGGGTTTTAATTTGAATTCAAGAAGTATATATATACAATTCATTCTAAGGCAAATTATTAACAAGTACCTAGCCTTTATCTAGTTTGCATGCTTGTACCAAAAGGTAGTCTAAGCGAAATTTATGAAGTTGCTTCTATTTTACCTAGGGCTAGAGAGGAGGGCCAACAGTCCATCTCACATGGGATTTATATTTGCATAGAACTACATAGGCCCTAATTCCACACTGATATGAAGCACAACACACCTCTATTAGGGGCAGCCCAAGCCAACTATTATATTTTGTTGTAGCTTGTTTTACTAAGTTGCTAGGGTTTTGGGCAAGGAGAAGACATTTCGGCATTCTTATGCGTTATCACAAAAATCTAGATGCATAGGATATTGCCATGCAAAATCACGAATTGAGCAGACGAAGGCGCACAGAATATCTGAATACAATCTAAGCATGCACATTACAAAATCAGGACTAAAAGTGTTGGATGACAAAATCGGCAACCAATCTTGTCCCGGCCACATTGCAATTTGGATCAAATGGAGGGGACATATAAATCCTTGTTGTTGTAGATTGTTATGAGTCTGCAAGGAGCTTCTATGCAGTATTTGTTCCTCACACAGGTAGAAAAACTTGGATTGTAATGTCCCCTTTTCCCATTCGAAGACCTTTGGCCCATTTTGTCGACCCGACGGCCAAAGGAAAAATATAAGGGTGACTTAAGTTTTATTAATGAGTTATTACAAAGTGCAAAAAAATATTATATAATAGCACTTGTATTAATTTATTTGACTTAACAATAAATTTGTAATCTCTAGAAGGGGTGCATCAAAAGAAAAGCACTAATATTAATGTTGTATCCTTTCTAGGGAAAGTATGGGAACTTAGAAAGGACCCATGCCATTTCTATTGTGTCATTCCCTCTAGGTAAAAATGACCAGCCTTGGGACAAAAAAGGGAAATAGAGTTTAGGAAAGATAAAAGTTATGTACACCTCCCTAAGAGAAAGTGCGACTTGGCATGAGAAGCCAAGATAAACATTGAGGAGTCATCCCTAGAAAAGTGTGACCTGGTTTGGGCATGTTTTTAGGGTATTTTGGCCCTCTTCTTCTTATTGGAAGATGAAAAGGTTATTTTGTAATATTTTTCCTATAAAAGGAGAGGGGGCGGCTTGGGTAGGATACCATAAATCATTTATATCATATTTCTGAACTTGCATCTTAAGCCCGGTGCTTTTGTATTAATTATATTCTAAGGACGAAAAACCTTAGTTTATACCTCTTGTGGACGAAAACCTCAAGGGATTGAGAGGGTTTTTCACTCAGAAATTCCCATTGATGGTAATCAGATTTTCAGTGTTATTTCAGTCATTTCCAACAGTGTAATTTGAAGGCAAAATTACAGCAGTTCATCTTCTATTGGATCGACCCAGTTGGGGCAGATTTGGCTTTGTATTTTGGAGGTATTTAGATCTGATTTTAATTGCTAAACCATCTACATATTTTTGAGAAATAAGCCAATTAGTTTCATAATTTTTCAAAGGGTTTTTTACCAGTTTTATAATCAGATTTCAGATCTGATTTCTGAGTTGATTTGGCATCCGCAAATTATGATTTTTATATGAATGAGTTCCTAAAAATATAAACAATCATCCGGGATAGAGAAAATAATTTTTGGGGCTCATTTGATGCCGTAAATGTGTGGGCCGAAATAGTAGGAGGGTCAGATCTGCATGTTTGGTAGTTGCTGTTATAATTTGGTTTACATCATCTTGTTCCTTGTATTTTTCCAAGTTCGGGCATATGTCATTTGCCTAGATCGGAGTTGTGTAGAGAAAGTTATGCTATCTTGAAGATTGCAGCAGTTAGGGTTTCAAATATAAATTATTTTTCCAACTGTTGAAAAATCTGATTTTTTTCATAATAGTCATAAATCAGCCTTTGCAGTTTTTAATTGATCTAAAATTGTTGGAGAACAAGAGAGACCCATTTGGGGATCTTTCATCATTTCAAGTACAAACTCTTCTTTCACTATTTCAAATTCAATATTGCTTGTTCTTCATCTCAATTATCTGCCCCTTTCAGCACTATCTAGGTTCTGGTATTTGTATTTCATTGTCTATTGTTAGAATCTGAATTGTGCTTAGCTTTAGTTATTGTAGGCCATTTGAATTTTGAGTTACACTAGTTAAAACAAAGATAGCTTTTCACACACAAAGACTAAGTTCTTTGTTAAACCTGGAATATAAAGAATTCTGTAATCTTACAAGAATGTTTGCCAAGTGGCAAAAATACACCACCTAAACCTTAGATGCAATAGGATATACTGTCACCAAGAGAAACTTGTTCGCATTAAGAGGTATGGCTCATAGTGGCAAGCCAATCTTTCTGTCCAGTCATGTGCCTTGTAGCCCCTAGATCCACGTACCAAACTGAATTCAGATGAGGGATCTCCTCATAAGTGTGCAGCATAGACATACTCTTCATCCAGAGGACTATCGTACTTGGCTATATTGCCATGTTGTTGTTTTGTGAAAGGCTTCTTCTTCCAACATGAATACTACGGCTGCTTCTTCTTAGACCTTGTGGTGATTGTTGCAAAGGTGGTTTCTTGCTGTTGGATGACCCATTCGTGAATAAGTTGTACCAATGTCTTTTAGTTCATGCCCATTCTTTCCACAAATTAGCCATGTCTTCTGCAAATGAGAATTGCTCCCTTCTTATTGCTTCTTGGGAGGACGATTTGTAGGCCATATAGGCTTCTTATAATTATGGTGTGTGACCAAGGCATGATACTCCTTAATGTCTTCTTCATGATCGATTCTTCCTGCTGAAGCATGTTCACCAACAGCTCTAAGGTGGGTTTTTTATTGGATATATTCAAGGATGTCATAAAAATTTGTCTTCAGAGGGAAGTGCTCTCAAGACAATGTGTATGAGAAAGACATACGTGTCACCTTTTCACTTGAAGCTTGTAGCAAGGCCCACAACTCAGCAACCCAATAGAGAAAAGATTTGATTTTCTCTCAAGTATTCGTCTTTGGAAATGCAACTGACACTGCAAGTGTAGAATCTAGTTGTGCTTCTCTGCCTTGTACACGATGCTCATCTTGTCCTGTGCATCTTTGGCGGTTGTAGAATCTCGAGTATGAGGTTGGACCTCATCCGAAACACTGAACATGATATTCAGTTTGGCCTTTTGATTCACTTCGTCAGATTTCTGTTGTTGACCAGCATTGTTTGCATGTCTGGGGAAGGTTACTTCAACAACTAGCAGCAAGTCTTCAAACTCGAGATGAATTTTGACTTTAGTCTTCCAGACAGAATAATTTAATCCCACATAGGAATTGAGGATGTAGAAGAACAATTCTAGGAGCACTTATAGCCATGACTTTATATTGTTAAAAATGTTGAACCAATTAATACAATAAAATGGAAAAAGTGAAGTCCAAAAGTTTTCCACATCAATCTTTGACGCACAAGAACAAACCCCCATGCAAATTTTTAGCCTCTGACTCAACCTAATTTTGAAGATATTGAATTATTCACATCAATCCCAACTTAAGTAAACATTAAATTCAGTTTGAAATATTCTATAAAGTTTAAAACTTTATTTACAAAATTAATTAACTTAATATATTTCGCCCTAAATGTTTACAAATTCACAACATTGTAGAAATAATATAGAAAATGCCATTTGCATGTGTGCCTTTGATGCTCTTTTTCAAATTTCAAACCTTACTCCTCTCTTTTTCAGGCGCACCTTCTTCACATCCAATTCTAGGTGCCACAAAATAATTTACTTACCATTGGAACATTTTTATGCTAACATCCGGGGCACTTATACCAGTTCCAATGCACCTCATTGGCAGTAGTAGAATCTCGGATGAGGTTGGACCTCATCTGAAACACCGAACATGAAATCAGTTTGGCATTCTGATTGGCTTTGTCAAAATTTCACTATTGGTCGGCATCATTTGCTTGTCTAGAGACTGCTACTGCGATAACCAACCACAAGTCTTCAAACAAGAATAAGTTTTTGACTTTAGTCCCCCAAGTAGAGAAATTATTCCCACCTGGGAGTTGAGAATCTATCACAAAAATTCTAAGAGCACTTGCGGCCATGACTTCATGTCGTACAAAATGTTAAGAACATTACAAAATATAAAATGGACAATGTGAAGTCCAAAAGATTTCAACATCGATCTTTGGCACACGAGGACAGACCTCCAGGGGAACTTTTGACCTCTTAATCAACCTAGTTTAGGAGATATGGAATTAATTGCATTCCCGACTAGCATATGGAAACATCAAATTAAATTATACAATTTGAAAAAAAAAATTAAAATTTAAAACTTATCAATAAATAATTAACTTTATTAAATTTTGCCCTAAATGTTTTGTACCATTGTAAAACAGATAATATTTTTAGAAAATGATATTTGCCTGTGCACCTTTGATGCACTTCTGCACATCTATTAAAACTCACTCCTCTCTTCTTCAGGCATGCCTCCTCCACATCCAATTCCATCCACCACAAAATTATTTTGCTTGCTGGTGGACCAATCCTGTGCTGGCATCATGGGCGCTTATAACTACAAAATCTATTGTAGGGCATTTTATTTCTGCCTGGGCACCTTTACTTTTAGGTGGACACTTTCCCTCTCATTCTATTGGCATGGAAACAATTTTTTTTCCATGCTGATGCCCATACACTTTCAGACACCATTCGTGAGTGTTATCTTTCTCAGGCACCACCACCTATTCTTCAGCACTTTCTTTAAATTATAACTTGACTGAATGCCAATCTGATACTTCTTTACTGGTTTTCCCTTCACCTCCTAGCTGGGCACTTTAGGACAGATGTCTCTCACAGGTTTTCCTTTTCTGTACTCACACAAAGTTTTAAGAACTTTTTAACGCGTTCTCTCTTGTTTCAGACACCTGTATATTCTTTCTTGGATGTACTCACTACAACTAGCCAATGCAGATTTTTTATTTGCTATTTTATAAAGCGCCCTTTATGTTGCTCCAAAAAAATTTCTAAAAAGCAATAGATCCAAAGGCAACAAATATCACAAGACAATAACAAGAAATATTTTGTGCCACTTGTAGCTTGCACCAGATGCTCTTAAAGTACTGTTTGAAGCTTGCACCAGGGAATGCAATGGTGCTCTTCCCTTTTTTCTTCTGCATCCTCACTACCGCTTTGATACCAAATCTAGGTCCAGTTGAATTAGCCATTGATTAATTGCATAGAATAAATATCCCTATTATTTAAAATATCTAAAACTATCTTAAAACTATTTAACAATCTCACAACTTCTGTTCTAAGTGTTTTTTGTAACCATCCAACATACCCACTATAATAGATTTACCTAACTTCTGCCATTCCTATGTAGTTGTCTCATCAATTATTCAACATTAAAATGGTGTGATAACCTTATTTCCCGACATTATAGGGGTATGTAGGCCAAGGGCCTCTCTTTCATTGTAATTTTTTCGAATAGAACACATATTGCAAAAAAGAATATACGATCTCCCCAAGTCTAGTGTTGTGTAATTTGGTGTGGATGCTTTGTGGTTTTTTTTTCATGTATGGTGCATGCAAATTTCTGCTAAGTGACTATTTTTGTGCTCGGACCACTAGTGGATGGAGAAGGCATTATGTAGATCTATAAACGGTCTGGTCCTCTCAGCCGGACAAAAATAAGTATCGCCCATGCTGCACATGATATGTACAATGGCTCGCCATAGCCCTGTAACTGGTTTAAAAACACTAGGGTAATAACCTAAATGCTAGCTACAGATGGAATCAGCAAAATAAGTGTAGGCCAAACTGTCATAAGGCAAATAATAACAAAAACCTCATCTAGATATTGGTGGATGGCATGTTTCAACCACAGCCAGTGGAACTCTAACCTCAAAACCTAACCCATAGACTGGGTATTGTCTAGCTCAAAGGTTTTTCAACCTTACACAAATGACATTTACTACATGAATCCCTCTGCAATCACTGGAAACATACGTATTTAATACAGGCTTAGTTTTTTTAAATGTTGGCAGCACATACAAATTATAAGGCTCTTTATCAAGTAACAACTCAAGGGAGGATTTCAAACTACACAGTAGCACATTTTTTCAAGTTCAAATGCATTTTGCAACTGCATACGGTGATCTGTTAAGACAAAGTCCTAGCAGATAAGGCACTGTTCCAGCCTTGAACACAGCACCAAGATTGATATAATGCATGCCAAGGAAAACAAAAAAATTTGTGCCTATGTCGAAGCTTCAAGTTTTCATTTCTACTAATTATCTGCAAATTTCTTACAATAGAATAGAACAGATAAACATTTAATGTAATCAGACAGGAAAGTGACTGAATTTACCTCCTTAGAATTTACAATATCCAGATTGTCAAGAAAATGATTAAGGTATCCTTGCATGGCAGACTTAGCTTTATCTGCAACAGACTCTAAGCGTCCCAATGTCGGACGAATGACTGGCAATGCTGCACTCGAAGGAACATCTCTGTGCCAAAAAGTGCCAATCTGTCACCCCCATGTGGCCTTGAAATTCTGCGAAAGAAACAACATTTCAAGCACAAAACGATCGCCTTGGATGGCAATTAAGCACAACACGCCCATGTAACATGAATTGGGAAGGATGGAGAAAACATAAAGGATGCCAAAAAGAGTCAAAATGAATCCCCTATCCCATGACACGAATAAGTAGCAAGCCTCACATGCAACAACTTCTTGATGTTCTCACTCTTTGGTGGTAAATGATTTTGCAAACAGGAGTGCAGGAAACAGAAGTGGTAAAATGCCAAAGGAAATTGTACAACATAGCAAGCTCCATACTTTGCAAAAAAAATGTAGACCGATATTTTTGCAGGAACGTGGTGGCACTTTACATGTTTTATGGACATTCTTACATTCTTACTCATTGATCAGAGTTACAAACTAAGACTGTTAACATCTTTTGCAAATATCAATTCTTCTTGTAAGAAGAATATAAACATTTTTCTGTAAGCATTTATGCGAAATGAAAATCTGTTTACACTAGAGTGCCACATGCACTCCTATGTTCTTTCCAAAAAAAAAAACAAAGCCCAGATAGTTCATTGAGGCATCTAATTTTAAAGATTTTCCCCAACTTCCTCATGTATTTTTAATCAAGTCCAACAGCAGACATGCCTAAAAAACCCATAAAAAGTCATCTTAACTGAAAAAAAAAAGTAATATAGGTAAAGGGTGTCTGAACAAAAACAGAAGCTAAAGCACCTGCTTTTGCTTGTATGGCTTTCCTCCTGATGTGAGTATACCAGGTCTTCATCATGCTCATCTTCATCATGGCCTTCAACCACTTCAGTTGAGTGCTCACCAATTCCAATACCTTGGAGCCACTCTTTAACCTGTACTGAGAAGAAATTTTTCAATACCAAGAATCAAATCCAAAGTGAATTAATGCTGCCAGTTTATCAAATACAAAGTCTGTATTCTATGCATAAGCAAATCAGTCTTACTCTTAATCATGTCACTCAGAATCTAAATGAGCTAGCCTAGATCCAACAGTTATACAAGACAAAAAGCGTAAGGATAATGCCATATGAAACCAGGCCAAAATCAGACGCAGAAACTCAACTCAAGATGAACCAATATTGAAAATAGCACAAACACACAAGTTGTGCTAATATGGGCATGTAAATAGGAAATAGTAATATGTTATACCGAGGTACTCCAAACCTCACAAACTCCTGAATCAAAACTATCCAAGTTCCTTTGCAAAAATTGTATTTTCTGGAATCGACGGTTCTCCTCTTACACATAAGAAAAATGGACATGACTTGCCTGCTCCTGTTTCTCATGAAGCTCCTCAATAATTGCACGTTTCTTCAAAGCAAAATGTAAATATAAAACTTGCGAAGCTTTCTTTACAAGCCGCCATTTGCACTGTATTCATCAAATATAGAAGGAAAAATAAGAAGCGTCTGAAAATGACCTCAATTTTTGAAATGCTAAAAAACAATATATAGAAAGACAAGCATCTGGAGAACGAAATATTGAGAAATATATATTGTATTCAGATTGCACGATTAAATATCACTCCCACAAGTTTCATATGTAAGGTACTGAATTTCTCTACTAGCTATCCTCAGCCATCAAAAAGCTCATTACACGAGTTTCAAAAAGCATTGCCTGTTCTATAAGCAAGAGATATGAGTAACAGTTGAAGTTTGATAAAGGGTGGATGAGCACATCATGCATTTTTAGTTTATTCCCTGATTACAATGGCATAAAAAGTAGTAATTTATAGAGTACAGCATCACAAAGTTGACAAGATGCATATCAAATTTCTCTCAGCTCAAGATTGTTTTTACTTATATTTTTATCATTTTACTATAGTTATATCCTTTTTTATCAAACATTAAGAAAAAATTTATTTGAAGTCACAATCACCAATAAACGAGCTTATGATGAAATCAGTACCATTAAATCTCCTCCTCGAACTGATTTATGTCAAATTTGAAAGGAAGGAAAACAAAAGTTCATGAGTTTGCCAAACCACATCTTCAATTTCCGCAGAATCACTCCTTCAGTAACCCCACACATTCTGTGGCTACAGTAGATTCACTAAAATGGCTATCGATGTTACAACCAATAAAACCAGATTCCATCCAAATAGATACTGTGAAATCTCCTAGAAATAATCTGATCAACTTTTAAGGTGATTAATAAGAAAGCTCATAAATTAGACATGTCACATCTTAGGTATAGCATAACTGCTGCATACATTCATTTCTATAGTAACCTAACACTTTCACTACACATTCCCCCCAATAAAGGGGCTCGTCAAAGCAAAGATCGAAGAAAAAATAAGATGGGAAAGACCTCCAAATGGATATAAGAAGTTAAACTTTGTAGGTGCCTCAGGAAGCAATCCAGGCAGGGCAGGAGCTTGGGGATGATTTGAGATAATTAATGAATGTAGGCCTGCCCCTTCCCCAAATACTTGTCATAACATTTAAAAAGAAAATGTTAAATCATAATCTAAATGATAAAAATCTTGTGTGATCCAATGAAGGAGTACCAAATCACATCCCACAAGCAATACATGTGTTATCTTTGGGAAAGGCGGCATGCGCAAGATCACCTAGATTGACTTACCATCTGCATCTTAGCAAACAGGGCTGAAATTTGTCTTCTCTGATTTTTTGTACCAGGTCTCAGGCAGCATGGGAGCTATAGCATCTTGTCCGAAACACACGACCATTACAGATTTTAAAACTGGAGGACCTACTACTGACCATCTCATGAAGGCGGCAATCATGATAGCAGATGCAAAAGCTCTCAAACTTGTAAAATTTGTGTTGGGGCTTAAGGGATAACACAGACTTAGTGTGAAGACTTTTGATGGAAGCTGTGACGGTGAAAGGCAAAGAGGTACAGGCGCTCTTACTGCATATGTTTTCAACCAACTCGAAAAAAACATCTTCCTCAGTCAAGAAACACACTAGTGATGAGTCAAATGGAGCTGAAGAGAAGAGTTCATCATCCGATGGAGGAGGTTGCATGGAGGAAGAAGACAGTGAAAGGATATAATGAATACATGCACAAGCTGCAAATTGTGCAGCATGGATCCATTCAACACATTGCCGGTGACGACCATTGGCCTGCTTCACTAGTTACACGCTAAGCTCTTCCTTCATTGGTGGTTGTAGAAGCATCTGAGCTACACTACCAAGCCGAGGCAGAATTTTGGCATACAAGTAACAGTTGAGCTGAACAAATTGACACATTCACACTCGGAGTAGGATCTGACCAGTCACAATGGAACAAAGGCTGAAAAAGCAGAGCTACTACAGAGGACCTGAGCTGATTAACAGAAGGCCTTCAGGTGATGTGCGTGGCTGAAGCTCAGGTTTGAAAGTTCTATGAGCTTCTCTTTCTGTCTGCTGAAGCTGTGAGGATTTTAGTCAATCTATGTTTATGTATTAACACACACTCTTAGGTTGTTGGCCCTTTGACCAGTAGACTATTCAATGGCGTTATAGTAATAATATGTTGTTTGGATTCATTTCCGAGGTTTGAGCTTGATTTTGGTTCAGTTGCAAAACCAGCATTTGCTTAACAAAAATACACTTTCCCTGCACTTCAGCCTCTTTCTCATGTAACCTTTAAACATATAACACAAGAAAGTTGGAAAAAAATAATGAGTGGTTAAGGTAATCCTCAGCACTCTCGGAATATCACTCAGTTAGAAATTCTTTCTATGCATATAAAGTTGCCATTAGACTTCAAAATCACCAAAAGAGAAAGACAACTTTTGACAGAAACATTACTACCAAATCTCCTTTAAATTATAAAAATCAAATGTTAAGGAAAATCAAAAACAAAATATGATAAACATGTCATATCTTTGATTTCTGTAGAATTGTTGCAAAAATATGTTCACAAACTTGACAAGTCGCATCTTAGATTTAAGTCAATTGCTGCAGAAATTCACTTCAATTCCTAGGGCAACATAATACTTTTGTTGTATATGACCCAGGTTAGATTCTTAAGGCTTGCAAACTTGTACCACTCTTTCAGGTAAACTTTAAATAAATAACATAAGATATGTATAGATAAAGAATGTTTAAAGCAATTAACTGGAATGGATATAATTTTCAGTGCTTTATGGATATCTCTCAGCTGGAGACTCTTTGTACTGCGTTTTTTAATAACAAACGAGACAAAAATTATATTAAATCAGGAAATTACATTATCTGAGTTTCAAAACCATCCCTTAATCTATAGGTTTTCCAGTGTAAGGTGAAAGTACATCCAAGTGGGTTGCATGATTATGCACACAGACCACATGTGATAACATCGAAAAATACCAACATGATGCTAGGATACCAGTACGTCAGAATAAAGGGGTGGATAAGGATACCATACGGATATGGCCCTGTATACCGCCTGCACAGTCTGGATATGGCTGGATACATCTGCAGACATATCCACACATATGCGGACCATCCAGGCTGTATCCTAGGAGTATCCAGGACCAACAAATAAACTTTAAAAAAAAAATCTAACTTTTTTCAATATTAAAACAAAAAATGGCCCAGATTTTTTTAAAAACCCTAAAAAAATGCAGCAGAGTCTGATCTTTGGAACAAATCTGAACAGGAGGGAACAAGCACAATCGACCCATATACTATTTATCTGATCACTAACAGACAGATTCAATTCCGGAAAAGGAATGATTGTGATAATCTAAATCCTACCACAAATCTGATTTTCAGTTTTGTGTTGCTATAAAACCAGAAAATAAGATCAGTAGCTCTTGATATACATGCATCTTCTGTTTTAATGATCGCGTAAAGATTCAGACCTGCTGCATTTTTATGAAATACTAAAATTTAATATTTATTATGACATTTGTGACATTTCATTTGGCATTTGGTTGGCAGTATATAGATTATCAGTAGTGTTTTGTGGTTATTTTGTTTTCATATGCATAATATGTGGTTAATTCCTATTTATTGGCCGGAATTTATATATTTTTTTACATTTTCTATACAGCCGTATAAGAGGCCAAAAAAATTTGCCAAATCAACAACTTGGACATAATGGCAATGAAAAAAAACATTTTCGACAGCGTAACTTGCATCCTTATAATTAACTATGCTATTAATATAGCTAAACTGAAAAAACAGTACCACCATTCCTGATAGCACTATAATTCAACAAAATCCTGCTGCAGCTGAAGGTCGTCCACTGGTACTTAGCCAAATTCGCCAGATAGCTTCTATTCACATTTTGGGTTCCCCATCCGACAGTTGTGCTGTAGCCTGGGCCTTCTTTATAGCAGTTTCTCATTGATTAGAAGGACATCCAATTGCAAGGGCCATGCACAGTTAGCTATTTTGATCCACAGATCTTCCCTCCTCACATGATCAGCTCCCTCATTCACAATCTGTTTAACGGTGTTGAAGATATTTGGCAAGGACTGACAAGCCCAATTCCTCAATACCATCACTTCATCTTTCAAAAACTGTGTATTCCATTCATTTGCTTTTTCACTCTCAAGACTCCCAATGCGAGTCTCCGAGGTTTGAATTTTCACATCTTTAGAACATAGTCTCCAAACTCCAAATGACTTTCTATCACCTTAGATTCTTTCAAGTCCCAACTTTGGCCCAAAAAGGTCCTGCTCTAAAGCTCAAAATTATAAAGCACAACTCTGAAGAAAAGATCCTCTTCCTCAAGACTCTTCTCAGCTTTCAGAACTTTCCCAGTCAAAGAAGTTGAAACTCCAGCATAAGAATAAAACCACTCATTGATTAAGTAGCAGGTGATGACAGGCCCTAAGAGGTCTGCCCTTGTGAAGCCACGCCAACTGAGGCAATGTTAAGGTCAGAATTTTTGGAGGCAGTAATCTCGCTGAGCTCATTGCATTTCCAGCAAAGTAGCAGTCTGGAGAGCAATCATCGCTTCCTTGATCCATTCAGATAAAATAGCTCTGAATCTCTCCAAGACTCTAAACCTGTCTCTTGTGCCGGGCATCAATTTTACTGCTGAATAATTTATTGGTCCCAATGCCTACAAATTTAGACACCTCATTGATAATCATTGTATTCATAAAGACAGACATTGTTTCTTCTCCGGGTCATTCCATCATCCTCTAATTCTTCCCACTCCCTCTCTTCCAAATCTGGAGAGATATCAATTTTAGCAGACTCTTTGCCTTATTCCTCAAAAGCTTTCATAACTTTCAGGGCCTCAGAAGGATGCATTTTCCATAAGAGTCATGGACCATAATCACAAGGCATCCAGAAATATTGTAGGATAAACTAGTAGAAACAAACACCCAGAAAGCACAAGACTGCTATCGATCAGGCTTTGAAAGAAGAAACAGGCAATGAGAATAGAAGGAATAGCCAAAGTTCAAAATTCCAATGACAAAGATCATGATAGAGAGAGGGACGATACAGGCCAGTATGACTCGTCACCATCCCATGTGGAAGATTGTCGGAGGTGGCAAACATCACTCATTTTACACATCTCAGTAAGTCTTCGAACTGTCATTACACATCTAGCATTGAGACATCCGAGGTGATAAACCTGAGGAAATAATAAAGGTTACTTCATGATAAATGAGGGGGAAATCATTCCCTTGAGGTAAGGCATTTCAATTGGAATCCATAATCATTGTCATGATCCTAATGTAAATTTTGGGACAGGGGTGAGAGTAAAGGCTACAGTAATGCATACCAGCATACGATATATCACAGTAATATTTACTCAAAGACTCTCTTCCAAGGTGAGCCCCTCTAAGAAGGCATAAAAATGCAGATCTAACCTCTGCAAATTGTTACTATTGATCTGATACGATGCACATTTCTGAAGCTGTGTTAGCTAATTAGTCTGCCACCCTATTCTTTTCTCTAGATATATGGGCAATTTTAAACCTCTGAAATTGTCATCTTATCGTATAAATCCCTCCACGAGGTCTCAATCTCTTGGAATAGCTTGGCATTCAGTCCGGAGGTAATTAACCAGGATTTGAGAATCAATTTCAATCCTAATATAGGAGAGGTTCTATTTTCAAGCTTCTCTAAGGCCTAATCTAATACCGATTGCTTCCACCACTTTGTTTGATTGACAACCAAGCTTTTAATAAAGCAAATAATCAGTTGGCCTTGGTGATTTTGAATAATGCCTCTAAGTCCACTTGTATTAGTTTCTTGCCCCTAGAGGCCCCATAGGTATTTCTTCTAACCCAGGCTTTCTCCAAGCGTGTCCATTTGCCTTGTCAATTAACATTCTTTGTTTTCCCCCTTTTTGGGGATTTGTACTGTGGATTTTAGATAAAAATATATAATTATACCTTTAATACAGGTCACTAGAATAAGTATGCTATTAGAATTCAATATCACCAAAATAAAAATAAAAATTAGAAAAAAGCAGCTTCTAACCTAATTGGTTCCATCAAATCTCTCTTCCTAAAAAAGATAAAGATCAAATTTTAAGGAGAAATGGAAAAAATCAGATAAACAAATTGCATCTTCAATATCAACAGAATGTTGCAAAAAATCTAAGCAATCATAAAAATAAACTCCTTTGAGGTAAAGAAAATAAAGTTCATAAACTCGACAGATCACATCTTATAGATTTAACCCAATTTCTGCAGAGTCACTTAAATTTGCCAGGGCAACCTAACACTTGCACTGTGCATGACTCAGTTTGAATTTTCGAGGCTTACAAACGTGAGCCACTTTTTCAGATGAACTTCAAATAATAACAGAAGAAAGTCAGTAAAAATAAAGTATGTTTAAGGTAGTTAACTGGAAAGGATATAATTCTCAGTTCTTTTCAGATATCTTACAGCTAAAGATTGTTTGTACTATATTTTCTAGAATATATATAATTTTACCTTTAATGCCGATCACTAAAGTAATAATGCTATTAGAATTCAACATCACCCATAAACAAATCAGCTTCTGGCCTAATCAGTACTATCAAATCTCCTCCTAAAAATGATAAAGCTTTTTATGAAATTTTAAAAATCAGATAAACAGGTTGCATCTTCAATTTCCACATAATTATCAGAAAAGTAAAATAATCGTGAAAACACAGCTCCTTTTAAGGGTAACAAAATAAAGATCATAAACTTGACAGGTTGTATCTTCAATTCCCATGGAAATCTTCTGACACACTAGGCAGAAATTTTAAAAACCAACCAGAACGGGTCAAATCTTCAATTTCCACAGAAATGTCAGAGAAACAAAATAATTGTGAAAATAGCTCCTTTACGGGCAATAAACAAAGTTCATAAACATGACAGCTTGCATCTTCAATTCCCATAAAATCCCGACACGTTAGACTGGCAAAATTCAGTTTAAATTCAAGCTTGGTCATGAAGTTGAAACCCAAGGGCACAAATTTTGAATAATATATAGGGCAAAAGGAAAGAAATTATTTAGTGAGTTTCCACAAGGGGCGTCTCATACAAATACATGTCTGGCATGGCCATGAGCTTAGAAACAATATTTCCTTTAAAAGGTGATAAATTTCCATGATATGCAAACTAGTGACTATAAATTTCCAAAGCCAACAAAATTGTGCCGTTAAATTCGAATTAATTGTAAAATATAACTGGAAAGCAAATAAACATCTTCAATTTCCAAGGGACCATTGCAGAAACCCACTTAAATTTAATTCCCAAGGCAATTTTAACATGTTACATGTGCTGGGATTCGGTGGGTTCTCAAAATTTGCTATACTTTGAGGTTGACCATGAGATTCATTGGTACAAATTTGAATAATAATGAAGGTAGAAGGAAATATATATCCTTGCGACCTTCCACAAGGGTGATCTAATACACCAAATAAGATTTGGCCGTGACCTTAATAACAACATTTAATTAGTATTACATATCCATAATCTGCAAACAGGTTCCACGGTATTTTCTTAATATGCAAATTTTTGCTATTAAATATCCAATATATGCGAACTAGTGCCAGTTTTAGAGATCATTTAATGTTCGATTTTTAGTTGAACTTAATAATATTTTCCAAAGATTTAAAATTAATGATACAGAAATTCCATTAAAAATAAGGAAAATCATGCCTGCTTATACTCAATTTCTATGACGTAGACGAGCTGAATCTGGCTAATGTCGTTTAATTCTGGGCGAGTGACGTCAACTACCGTTGCACGGGGCAATTCCTCAAAAATCCGAATCCGCTCGTGTTCGGGCCTTTGAAAACTAGTCGACGCAGCCAACGGTGGCTCGCCCTGCATCTGAACATACTGAGGACTCGAAACGCCTCCATACAGTTCAGACACTCCCCTCGATTTCGCCATTTCAATCAGAATTTAAAATTAATTTTCAAGCAAACCTGGCAATGGCGTGCAGATCCCTTAAAAAACCTGCAAATTGCTACTTTGCCTTTAAAATTTTGACTGCAAAAACCTCAAATAACCATAAATTGCTAGAAAAAAATCTCTAAGCCTCGAAAATTCTGTTGCCCTTTGCCTTCGAAGCCACGTCAAAGCCAAAAACCTGTTAAGTCTGTGTCCTGTTAAATCTGTTCTTAATGTCGTATGCGTCATGGAAAAGACTCTTACAAAGCTTTCTATCTCCGCCTGTAGCGAGGGCGAGGATAACTAGGATCGACCTCGCGACCTCTGTGTAAGACGTTTTTTTGAAAAAAAAACTTCTGTCTGTGGGTTTCAAGTATATGTAGGTGTACGATTGAAGATGAGGGCAGAGTATATTCGAGGTATCAAAGTTGTGTTTTAACGTGCACGGTTTTTATTCACGACTCTTATTTCGTTTTCGCTTCCTAGGTAGTTGACACAACTTGTAGTCGGCTGTTTGGGCGGCTAAACAATTGCTTTTTAGACTCCTCTTTATTCTCAAATTGAACCCGACAAACAAAAACAAGCCAGCCAAATATACCTAAGATATCGGCTCAATACTATTACTTTTGTTTTTCCTCAATTTGGTTGCTGATCTTGAATCTTGTATTATAGATTTTAGTCAAGTAATATATTGTTTTTGCATTCTTATCCTCTTCAAATAAGGTTGTGAGAGTTTTCGTTTTTAAAAAATTAGCATAGCTGCTTCAAATGTCCCCATATGTTATACATTACATTAGGAAATGTTATTCTGTTTCCACAAAACTAGACCTGCAAAACCGGCAAACTCTTCCAAACCATTCCTCTTTCACCGGTGTCCATCTTCCTGTTTCACATCTGAAATGATGTGAACTAGTTTTCAGTCAGGCAATTAACATTTTAGCTTTCCACTTTGTTTCTACCTCCATATAGTGTTTTTACTCATGATCACGTGTGGGGTTAAATTTCTTGACATAATATTCTCTTTTTCTTCGCAATTGTTTCGTCCACCTGGCAGTTTTGACTTTGTCTCTCACATACTTTTTTAATATCCCCATTAGTGTTATTAGGACAATCATGCATGTTAATTCCTCAATTATTCATCCACTTTTCATTCTACTTCATCCAAGTGCACTTCCTTCTATTCAAGTTTTTTTCCACTACTATCTTGGGCCATCGGAGACCGTACATGCTTTCCACTTTCTTCAAATAGCCCAAAAGAAGTCGTCATCTCCATCGAGAAGGCCCCAACTTCAGCAAGAATGATCTCGTAAGGAACTGTGGATTTTATTTTGAAGCTACTTATGATAAAATGTTTTTGTAACATTTCTATTTGTCTTCATTTCATCGTCGACGTGTTGCTACCCCAAACTTCACAACCATATAAAACCACTAGAGAAACAAGCAACCCAAAAAGAGTCAACTTGGTTTACCAATCCCACAATTCTATTGCTCTGCATATATAAAGCTTTACATCCCCCTTGTATCCTCTTAGCTCTACAGGCCTCCCAACTGAGATTATTTTGAAACTCAAGACCCAAATACTTGTAATCATTTACCACTTACAAGGGACCAACTTCGAATTCAAAATTTATTTGCCTTGGTTTTCTTCTTAAAGTAAAAATTAAGGATTGAAGAGTAGAATCTATGCATAGGAGCGTGCGCACCGGAAAATGAAGTATCGCACGAAGGGTTGCACAATGGAAGAGACAGGTAGCACGCACACAGACAGTAAGGTTGAGGACTTAGCCATTTTCTGAGGATAGGATAAAAATAAAATTTGAGTGTTGATCATGTAAGGGATAAAAGAAGATGACTTGGCGGTTAAGTAAAGGTTATTTTTGGAGAAAGCACATGCAAATTAGGGATTAAAGCACACACGTGGAGAAGGCTATAAGTCCCCACCCCTATATATACCTATTGTATGTCATTTTTGTAGTAGTTCTTTGAGTCTTTTATGTTCTAGCAGAGTTATGTTGTTCTGATATATATCTAGGGTTTGATACTTGTGCACATGGTCCAGCGCACTAGTATATTGACTATTATGTATTCAACTTCTATTAAGTAATGAATTTTGAAATATAATGGACAATTGTGGCTAGATTCTAATTGTTGACATGTCTAAATATGGTGATCTAATGGTGCAATTGATCTTGGTTATTGTTTAAATTGTTACGATTCCTTATTATATGTGTTTCCAAAGTGACATGAATGTAATGGTTATGTATGCTTGAATGGTTTCTTGGTTAATTATCATGATGAAATATGCATGATAACATCTTGTCAAGCAAAAATGAAGAAGGGACCTGGTAGTTGTGCACACTTCGGGTGAGCATTCAGATCTCTATCTGAATGAGGTGCCAACATGCATAGCCTTGAGAGTGAAATAAAAGACTACATTTTGGTTCCATTTTCGGGACCTCTTTTCAAGTTGTCTTCCAGGATGTTGCATGCAGATGGCATATCGATTATCTTTGGAGAGAATTGAAAGTTGGGTAGAAGTACAAGATAAGTTTGCACAGAGGTATAACACTGGACTTGATTTGAATGCATGGAAGTGGGTGGAAGATAATCTTTATCATGAGCTATATGAGACGTTCTTCAACTTTTTCCCAGTAGAATTGTACCAGTGGTTGGCAGCTTACACATCAAACATAATTTATGGGGTCCTAGACCAAGGATTTGGATGCAAGAAGATTACCATAATCTCTTTGATCAAGATGAGGAGTGGACTAGATTTGTAGATCACTTGTGGGCTGGTGTGTTGCGCAAATTATACTTTGGAGTACACAATTACCACATATTGTTGTCCAGAGGAAGCTGAGTTTAAGTTTTTACATGAGCCCAGAGGATCTTACTTGCGTGTGATACCCTTAGCTATCAAGATCTTGATAATAGAACTGGATTTGGAGAGATTTCCTATGGCTAGCTAAATCCCCACCACATGCAGGGGCAGGAGTAGGTGTGGAGAAGGATGGCGGCCCTGGAAGAAGATAGACAAAGAGAGGAAAGATGACTCAAGTATAATGAAGCTTGAGAGAGGGAAATTGAGGAAGCATTGTAGTCAAGAAGAATGATGGCTCACGAAGGTTTTGAAGCTCTCATGGAAGATGAAGAGCCGCAACATCAGGTCCTCCCAACCTTGGGAAAGCATAGTAGAGAGTCCCCATCGGCTTCAGATGAGAGCACATCAGAGGAGAGAATGAGAACCATGGGTGTGCATCTGACTCAACCTGGCTACCTAGCCCTTGCGCTAGGTGTTCCAGATCCAAAGGTAGTTCCAGAAGAAAGAATAGTGAAGGTAATCAGGTAGATACATGTAGATATCATTTTGTGTTGAATCAAGAAGTGCATCAGACTAGTAACGTGCCCATGACAACACAACATGCATCAGTGTTTGGGAGTAATCTTGCAATATTATTTTCAGGAGCATCAACAAGGATAGAGTATTGGCACATAGACCATTGGAAGCACATTCTGTAGGTGTTGTGAAAATGCAGACAGTGGGTGTCTAGTTTAGTACTACAACTGGGACACAAGGAAGTTCATCAACTGGGCCATAACCCACAATAGGGGGCATGGGAGGCTCAGAGGATCAGGTCAGCCACCACATGGAGGAAATCCTAGTGGAGGTTCTGGTTCTATATCTGGTGGATAGGGCCCACAACCACCACCACATCAACCTCACCAACCACCACCTCAGCAACCATAACAGACACCTCAAGTTTATTTTGAGATGTCTCTCCACTTACCAGAGTATAGAGGTGTGGATGATGCAGTAGAATACATGCACAAGTGTGAATTACTATGGCACGCTAAAGGGAATTACAACTCTTGATAGAAAGGCAAGTCAATTTTCCACTACACTTCAAGGGCGCACATAGTTGGTACAAAAAGTATGACCCACATCAGACTGTGGTGGATTATGATGCTTTGCACACAACATTTTTGGTTGAGTTTCACATTCCAGAGTTTGAGCAGTAGAGCATCAGTGCACTCAAGGATATCAAATAGGGTTTATCAGAAAGTGTGAGGGAGTATGACATACATTTTAAGACTCTATTGTCCAAATTGTCTTATGATATCCATCCAAGTCAGCATGCACAGTGGTTTGTTGGAGGATTGTTGACTCCATTCCGAAGAGCTTTATCTCATAAGACATATGGAGATCTGCATAAGGCCTTAGAAGCATCTCTACATGCTGAAGTGGTTTGGAGTGGTGATACCAGAGTGAGCCCATTTTTGGAGGCACATATAGTAGCTATGGCTAAACAATTAGAGAATATCTCTACCAATTCAGCACATGAAACACAAAGTGGTATATGGTGCACTGATTGTGAGGTTGAAGGAAATACGAAGGATAGTTTCCACACAGGACAAGTGCACACATTGTTACAATCTTGTGAGATTTTCCACAAGGACCATAATGTCTAGAATTTTCTTCTCTTGAAGTGCATGACTATAAAGAATGTATTTACGTATTGTAATATTTGTGATGCGCGCACTCATGATACAAAGGATTTTTGGCTGATAGATCAAATTCATGAGGCATGTGAGACTGGATTATGGCAGACCATGGTGGCAAGAAGCTCTCAGGTACAGAAACTCAAACCTTCTGAAGAATGGGTAACAATGGAGGAGGTGGATTCTGTGGAGGATATAGAAGCAGAGGTCATGGTGGTAGAAGTAGATTTCTACGTGGGACTTGTTATACTTGTGGGTCCCCTGATCATTACCAACGTGATTTTCCCCAGAATATAGTATGTGCCTATTTTGGAAAGCAACATAAGCTTGAGGATTGCCTTGACCTTTATGAGTACATGTACAAGAAAAAGAAGAAGGAAAAAGGCGCATGGATGATCAAGTTACAACATGCAAAGGATGATCAGTGGATGCCAAAGAAGATGAATCATCCTAAGTTACAACCCTTGTATTGGTTACTACATGTGCACTGAAGCAACACACACACATGATTCTCTTAAGGCCAAGCCACTCATCATGAGAGAAGAAGTGATACATGCCAAGTATCCAGATGTTTCTCATCAGAAGGAGGTCTATCAAGAGACTATGGGAGTCATCAGAGATCTACAGGGTGAGATACAATGCTTGAAGGAGAGGCACAGAGAGAGAACACATGAAAGAATGTTGAGCTCCCACAAAAGGATGTGGATGATCTAAAGGAGGTCTGTAAGATGTTGCGACAAGAGAATATTATTCCATTGTTAGGGGAATGGTTGTGAGATAAGGTTCTACACACTGGAGTTAAGTGTGAGTGACAGATACTTCATGCGAACTTGCCACCACAGAACCATGAGTATGATAAAAAAACTACACTAGATGCAATAATTGATGGGTGGTTGGTAAGTAATATTTTAATAGATACAGGCACTGAGGTAAATGTGTTGACTTTGGATGCATGGAATCAGATGGGGAGACCAACATTACAACCATCTTCAAATGTGTTGTATATGGTGAATAAGACTAGGGCTATGCCTATTGGGGTGTTAAAGGATGCTTTTATTACAATTCAGGGAGCCAAGTTTACTGGAGATTTTGAGGTATTGGAGCTTGCTGAAGTAGATAATTTCCTAGCATTATTAGGACTTCCTTGGTTCTATGCAAACAATTCTAACATGCACTTTAATAAGAGATACATCAGTTTTGAGAAAAAAAATATGAGCATGTGATCATACCTCTTGAATGATGCAAAGGCTACACTTATGTTGAGCCCTTTGAGTGAAGAAGAGCTTAATAGAATTTATGCATGCACATGCGAGATCCTGAGACTGTGGAACCATCCAAGGAAGGCATGCTTCAGTGGGAAGATGCACAGTCAGTAAGTGACACTACAAGTGTTGCTTGTTATAACTGGGCCCATGGCACATATGAAATGGTCAGGTGAAGATGAAGGGATGAGTAACCAGGATGATCAGGCCATGCATGGTTAGAGGCATTAGGCTCAGTTCAGGTACCAAGGTATACTGGTGAAGGGAATCCCGATACATTGTTGCACGCCATGGATAATTGGTGGTAGAATGAAGGAGATAGAAGAAACATGTTGGTTTATACTTTGCGTGGGACAATAACGCGCTAGTGGGAAACACATAGAGATAACCTGTTGGGATGGTGAGAAGTGAGAATCACCTTTTCCACAAGGTTTACTCAGAGCAATGTACCTACACATATATGTGAATATCATGGGAAGACTCCTACCTTGGTACACATCCATAATTGTGAGAGACTATGGGTGCAAGGCCAAGAGGCCTTACCACCATCTCTATGGGTACATAAGTTCTACTCCACACTATGTGGATGTACGCGTGCATGGTATGTCCATGCAGAGTTAAAAAGGGAGACTACAAATTGGCATGAGATGACTATGGGTATTGTCCATACCTTTGACAATTTTTCTAATAATCCACCTATCCATGAAGCTCTTGCAGATTATGAAGCACATCACACTGGGGGGATAGCGCAAAAGCATAAGAGCTCATGCTTGAATTACTTGGAGAACCTGATCCTGAGGCACACCTATATATTTGAGAACAAAGGAAATACAAATGGGTCATGCACTGGAAGGAGAAAGAAAAAGGGAAAATGGTATACCTGATTGATGATGAAGAGGTGGAAAACCTGGATGTTAGCCATACAGAAGGTGCACACAAAGTAATGGACTCTATGGATGAAAAGGCACACACATACCATGCCCATGAAGACAAAGAAGGTTAACATTGGAACTGAGGATGCACCTAAGGAGGCCATCATTGGAGATTACTGGTCAGAACTAGAGGTAACAAAGATCATTGAAATATTGTGATTTCTAGGACTTGTTCCCATGAGGTTACCATGAGTTGAAAGGGAGTGCACCCCTCATTGGGAGAGATGAAGATTAAGTTGAAAGAAGGTGTGTCCTAGTTTGGAAGAGGCCTTATTGGATGAATCTGAACTTGCACGTGTAAAGGTGAAAGAAGAAATTGATAAGATGCTCAAGTTTGGCATCATTGAGCCAATTGAGGAGTCTAAGTGGGTTAGCCTTATGGTTATTACCATCAAGAAGGATGGGTGGATCAAGATTTGTGTAGATTACTGATAACTTAATGCTTCATGTGTCACAGATCCTTTTCCTACGCCATTCACAGAAGGAAATCCTTGAAGGAGTTGCAGGGGCGTGAGATTTATTCTTTTACAGATGGATTCTTAGGCTATCATCAGGTGCACATTATGCAGAAGACTCAGGAAAAGACCACTTTCCACTGAATGGGGAAGTTTTGCATATATTGTTATGCCTTTTGGATTGAAGAATGCGCCATAGTATTCTCATGCATTGTTGTGCAATTTCATGACTTTATTCACAAGTTCTTACAGGTGTTATCTAGATGATTGGACTGTTTATGGGTTGTTAAGGATCACTTGTGATAATCTAAGGCTCATGTTTGAGAGGTGCAGGTAGTTAAGCATCTCTCTTATCATTAAGAAGTGTATTTTTTCTACCCCTTTTGGAAATTTTCTTGGGAACGTCATTTGTAAGGATGGATTATTGGTAGAACCAGCCAAGATAGCTATGATTTTGGGATTAGAAGAGCCTACCAATCATAGTGAAGTGCGTGTATTTTTGGGGCATACTGGTTACTATAGAAAATTTATTAAGGGATATGCAAATATTGTTGCACCCTGGAAGAATTACTCAAAGCTAAAGGAAAATTTCATTGGGGTGATGCGCAACAACAATGTTTGAGACATTGAAGGAAAAGCTTACCATTACACCAATTTTACACTTTCCTTCATGGAACAAACCATTTCATGTACATGTTGATGCTTTTGGTATGGAAATTGGTGTAGTCTTGGCACAACCTAGAGAAGGTATTGTGGATCATCCAATTTGCTTTGCAAGAAGGAAGTTGACACCAGTAGAGCAGAATTATACTACCATTGAGCATGAGGTCATGTCTAAGATCTACGTGCTTCATAAGTTTTGACAATACTTGTTGGCTACTCCATTTATCTTTTATACAGATCATATGGCATTGAAATATTTGGTCAACAAGCCTATTTTGCAAGGGCACATCTGTAGGTGGATACTTCTTTTTCAGGAGTTTGATTTCAGTGTTGTTGTAAAGCTAGGAAAGAGAAATTCAGGGCCTGATCACTTATCAAGAATCAATTCTGGTGAGGACATGTAGAGTATTGAGGACACAATGCCTGATGCACAGTTGTTTAGGTTGAACCGCACCCACATATTTGGAGGACATAGCAATATTTTTATGCACTGGATTGGTTGCCAGAGTGGATGAAGACATTGGAGAAAAAATAACTTTCTATACACACAACACCTTATCAACTCATTGGAGGAGACTTGTACAAAATGGGCAGAGATGAAGTCTTGCATCGGTGTATTCTGGAACATGAGCATGAAGCCATTATAGAGGAAGCTCATGGAGGTATTGCAGGAGGACATTATGCATCAGATGCAATGTGTGCAAGATCCTTATGGCTGGACTTATGGTGGGAAACTTTGTACAAAGACACTAAGGATTTTGTGAAGGTGTTTGATCATTGTCAGAGAATTGGAAAGCCTAGAAGTAGGGATGAGATGCCCCTGAGACCTATTATGAACACATAACCTTTTGAGAATTGGGCCATTGAATTTGTAGGACCTATTACACCACCCGCACATAGGACTGGAGCCCACTATATATTATTACAAGTACATATTATTTGACAAGGTGGGCAGATGCTGCATCTATGAAGGATTATACTGCAGCCACAACGATAAGGTTCCTTTGGGAAAACATCATTAGTAGGTACGGTTGTCCATTAAGCTTGACCAAGTGATAGAGGAACTCATTTCTTGAATGAGACAATCAAAATTTTGTTGGCAGAGTTTATGGTGGCACACCATAAAACTACCCCTTATCACCCTCAAGCTAATGGTACTACAGAAGCTTTCAACAAGATTTTGGGACAAACTTTGACAAAGATTTGTGATGTTGGAAGAAAGGATTGGGATGATAAAGTGTCAGTTGTACTTTGGGCTTACAAGACCACATATAAAAGGTTGAATAAGGCCACACCCTTTCAGTTGGTGTTTGGCACATAGAGGCAGTACTACCAGTTGAATTTTTATTACCATCCCTGTGTATTGCACACATAGGTGGATTATTCAGATGAACAAGTTGTGGAAGAGTGCATTGAGAAACTAATGCAATTAGATGAGTGGCACACCATTACACATTGGAGCCAGAAGACTGAGAAGGCAAGACATAAGGCATGGCATGATAGGCACATTAAGAACAAGACATTTAAAGTTGGCAAGATGGTCCTTCTCTATGACTCCAAGTTTGTGCACCACCCAGGGAAGTTGAAGGTGCATTGGTTGGGACCTTTTGTAGTAACCAAGATACTTGAATCAGGTGCATGTCAATTACAGGCACTGGATGGCACCATGTTTCTGGTTACTTCAATGGGAGTAGGTTGAATCCCTACTATAAATAAGCTTCTTGGTGTTTGTAATAAGGTAGTATTACCACTTAGATTAGATTTTCCCTTTCATGTTTTTTTTTGCATTTTATTTTTCTTGTTTTTTGTAATAAGTTTGCTTGCACACAGGAAGCTGATTACTATCAATTGAGTTCCTACGTAGAGGACCACACATACTTTTAGTGTGGGGTGAACCAGGTGCAAGTGAAAAAGAGAAATTTTGGTGTAGGATGTATACAGTGAATGGTTGAAAGGTGGGATGTTGTTTGGAAAGGTGTGCGTAAGAAAAGAAAGAGGTGTCATAGGTGCTGAGAATGGTGTTCAAAGAATTTCTCAGATTGAAGACCACACATGAGGAAGAGGTCACACAACGTAACGTGAGGTAGGTAGCAACAGGATGGACTACTTGGTATAAAGCACAAAGGGAAGATGTGTTGCGGCATAGGTAAGCATGAGGATGATATATACGGCTTGGAAGTAGTAGCATGCTAGAAGGTTATGACTGTGCACATGGAAGAAAGTAGAGAAAAGTGTGGAAAAATAAAAAAGTGTAATTAAAGCTATAGTACGGTGGTAGGTGAGGAGAAATTAATGTGATAAAAATTTGGAAATCTATAAAAGGGGCACAAAATGAGTTTATTTTCACCTTACCTTGTGAAAATTGAAGAGTGTGAACTGAGTGAATTAATGTGAATTTGTGCAAATTTGTGTGAAAACTTGAAGAATTGAGAAACCCAGATCAAAAAGCACATGACCGAGTTAAGGAGCTCCTTCATGTGGAAGTTTTGAATCTTGAGGAAGGCATGAAGGTTTGATTTCAAAGAAGGGGTTTGCGTTCTTTGAGATAGGGTTTGTTAAGACATAGGCACACAAGGTTGAAGTTAGGGAATGGATTCAATTGAAAAATAGCAAGGTGTGAAAAAGGTAGGTGAATGGGTTAGGGTAAATTATTTGGCAATACGTTTGAGAAATAGAGTTTTAGGCACCTAGGGCACATAAGTGTATTTTGAGGAGCTAGAATTTTTGCGTGATTGACAAAATGGCACCAAGGAAACCAACAACCATCTCACCTAAGGGAAAAGGAAAAGGAAAATTCAAAGAGAATCCCATGGTCAAGGATGCACCTAAAGAATGGTATGCAAAATGCAATACCCAAAGGTGTTATCATTATGGGAAGGAATGGGTGTCCACATAAGGAAGATGCATTGTCAGTGACTATAACCATCACTCGGATGTGAATGAGCACGATATTGACAATGAGTTGATTCAGAAGGACAAATGAAAGAACTGTTGATGGCAAGCCCATCTATGATGACAAGGGGTACAAAGACTAGAGAGCATAGGGGTTCTCAAACTCTACGAGTTCCCTTACTTTGGAAAGCTTAGAGCGACTCTTATCAGTGGTTGATGTTGTGAGTCCATGAGGACTACTTTATTTTACAAGGAAGAAGAATGCGCCTTACTGCATTGGAATTGATCAACTAGAATGATTGTCAATGAAGTTTGGGCGTGGAGATAGAAACTAACCTATGGAGATGATGTAGTACAGGTCATGAGGGTGCCACCTTGAAGTATCAACGAGGAGGGCATGTGATGGATATTGTCAAACAAATTCTCTGACCTAGTTGTAGAGTGGCAAACTGTTACAAATTAGGAGTGTAGGAGAGGTGGACTCAAATGAAAAAGAGATGGCTCCACATTGTGCAGAAAAATGGCTGATGGAACAATTTATAACCTTGTAGGATAGATTGTTAAAGGTATTATAGAAGAAGCACATTGGAGATAAGATCACTTTTGGGCAATTCTCCTGTTGATTGTCTTCTCAGAGATTGGGGTGCCAGATGGGCCAAATGATAACATGTGGAAATTTCCCCAGAGAATAAGTCCCCTACAAAGAGATTCATCGAATTACACATGTGACGGGATAAACAATAATGCTATAAGCTAAGGGTGGATAGATGGTACAGATGAATGCACAAAGCATTTGAGAGGAGTGGTGCATCCCGAGCAAACTACCCATATTTTTGGAAGGAAAAGTTGAGTTCACAGTATACCAGCACTACTACCTGGTGATGTTCAAATTGAAGAATGGAGAAAAGGGTCTTTGGTGCAAACCTTTGTTTACCTTTACATCAAGGTACTTTTAGGTAGTGGTGAACAGGTTTTCTTGAAGCATGCAAGATGAAATTTGATGTTGATAAGGTTGATTTTGAACACCATACCTTACGTAAGAAGTATTTCTACCCATGGGGAAGACCCCATATGTAGAGACTATGATATCAGATGATATCAATATCAACTCCACAACCTTGGTGATTGGAAATGAGGAGGTGGCCAAGGTATACATCTACCTAAAGCCTAAGTTGTCCAATAGAAAATATGTGGATGTAGAGGATTTGTCTCTCCCAGAGCCACCCAAGGGAAAACATACAATGGGCATAAAAAGGAACTGTGAGGAGACTCCCCCTGCAAGAATAAAGAAGAAGAAGAAGAGGACAGTGACGAAGAGGAGCAGCGTAAGGAAACTGGGAAAGGTGCAGGTACATCCGTTGTGACCCCTAAGTCCCCGAAAGAGCCAAGTCCCAAAAAGAAGATGCGCATGAAGAAGAAACCCAAGGTTGTTTCGAGTGAAGATACTAAGGAGGTAGAGAAGTCCGAAGAAGAAATGCCTCAATTATCTCCACTAATTCACACTCTGAAAGATTTGGATTCGGAAGAGCGTGACGCGTGCCATGAGAAGGAGCCAAAGTTGAATGAAGAAACAAAAGGGTCAGGGAAGAAGGATGAAGAAGGCCATGGCGAGCCCCTCACACAAAGCACAGGTGGAGAACATGAAGAAAAGGAACGCGATGGTGAGTGTAATGTTGAGCACAAAGTTGAGTATGAGGAAGAGGAGAAATAAGGGTGCCCTCGTAGGAGAAGGAACAAGTATGGGTGAAGTGAGTGGTGCACTTCACTCCTTTGAATAGGAGGTACCTAAGGGACATAAAGGAAAGGGGAAGAAGCACAAGAGCATTCCTGAAGGTCCCCTTATGAAGTATAATGATGATCCCTCTAAAGTACTGTTAACACGAAATCACAACACCCCCAAATGAGCTCTAAAAATCTACTTTTCTAAGGCAGACTCATTTGGTGTGATTTGCATAACATTGGACCATCTCTCAAGCTGTGGGACTTGCGGACTTGAGATGGCCCTTTGGAGAAAGCCGAATTCTTCTTCCTGATCCTAATACTAAATTACTCCTATGCATAAATGTCGTCTAACTACACATATCCTAATAATGTCAATGAGACAGGGAGAGAGAAAGTGCATAAAGAGGGAAATCTTACACTAACGAGGTGATAACACCAAGAAAAGGGGAGTGTTGGTCACAATCTCAGTTGCCTGACATGGAGAGAGGTGAGCAGAGGAGATGGTGGACAAGATGCACCAAAGACCAGAGATAAATTTCACACAGAACACCACTACAAAACCCATTAAACATAGCTCCCAGGACTTGCAACAAACATTAGAATATGCACAATATACCCTGCAACAACGAGAGGCAAAGAGAGACAATAAAATAAGCAAAGGATGGACAGATGCATCACAGAACATAATTTATTGCTCCAAATGTTCACACTGTACACCATTAACAGGAAAGAGGCAAGAAAATTCCATTACAAAGCCAAGGGAGGAGGCTTAAACTCCACATTCGACCCTGGAGAAGAAAGAGAGAGGGGGGCAGGGAAGAAGAATGAACAACGCTTTACAATGAATCTTGCCCCTATATTTATAGATTTAACTTGAAAGAAGAAAGAGAGAGTGAAGCGGGAAAAGTAGGTTGGAACTCAACCACTACTGTTAATGCTTCTAATAAAATCTACCCCTAAATCCGTCTTTACTGCATTGATCCTTGGTTCAGCGCCTTGAAAGAAGAGGAAACGAAAGAAACAGATCTAATCCGATCTGGTTGTTGAGACAGGTGGATCCCACATTGAAGGCCCGAAGACATTTCCTCCATCTTCCTTTACCTAACCTCCTCAAAATTAAAGCTTCAGACCTCTATGGTGTAGGTGAGGCCGAGATCTTTCCAATGGTGTCAGATTTGCAATATTTCAAGCCCTGAATCGAAAGATATGCCCCTTCGAAGTTTGTATTAGATCCGTACGAATGGACGGGGAGAACAGTTTGAAAAAGGGTCCCCCTTTTGAGATGGGACACATGGCAGCCATATTAGAGCAAAAATTGGGTTCGTGGGTCCACAATTTATCTTTTGCCCTTTTCTCGAAACGCAAAACTCAGAAAACCCCCGCGGCCTTGAAGCTCCACTTTTGACTCTGCTTGACCATTTTCCCCTGCCTTCGTTTCGTCTTGAGACATGTGGAGATGCGGCACTTGTTTGAGCTTCTCTTTTTGGATTCACCTTCGGAGGAGCGGTGTTAGGACACGTGGTTCCCTCTACTGGCTCTTCCATACTTAGTCGATTCTGGATTCTTTCCTGAACGGTTTTGAGCCCGAAGACCTTGGATCCTTGTCATTTTTCCTTTCTTGCTCTTGGCCTCTCTTGTGGCACTAACCCTTCTTCTCTGACCCTGCAATTCCATTGTTGAGTCCTCCCTCGACCCTTTAAATAGATTTGAGACATGGAAACGCCCAGAAGAACCATTTCTTCTATTTCTTCTTGTGCAGGGTCGAATTTGACTTTCTCGGGCCTCTGTTTTCACTATGCTTGGTTTTAGAACTCGAGCTCATGGGTCTGAATCGTTTCCCTTCATGTTTTCTTTATGTGTAAGGCTTGTTCTGACCAAACTTTTTGGGGGGAAATTTGGGATAACAAGTACTGCGCTCACGATACCAGAGTATGATGGCCACATAAGATCTCTTATGTTGGTCATTATTTGACAAGAATGAGGCCCTCCCGCGAACTAGAAAGATGCTCTCTTGGGCATATCAATCACATATGGAAGAGCCAAATTTTGAGGTTAGTGCACGTGCACTGTCTGAAACTTGGATCAAACCAACACCAAGAAAAGCTTATCCCATGGTTGACGCGTAGCTACTTACAAATGAGCAAGCATGTAATGCGTTAAACAAGATATCATGAGAAGTGGGGATCCAATTTTTTGAGAAGGAATATATGATAAAGAGATTGCACAAGGAGATCAAGGAGAAAGATGATATTATTGCGCAGCTAAAGCAGGAGCTGAGAGAAGAAAATGGGCAGACGCACGTAACTTATAAGAAAGTTGAAACCATTGCAGATATAGTAAGTTCTGCGTACCCTAGCCTCATTGCGAATTCCAAGGAAGAATATAAGACATGGCTACATTACTTAGAGGACTTGGAATGGATGCTCTCTCATGAGAAAATGAAGATAAAGGGACCAACTACTGAGGAGCTAACCGCGCAGAAGAAAACAAACAGGGAGCAGATTGAGGATCATCTCACAGAATATGAGGTGTTTGTTGTAGAGGCTACGAAGGCTGTGCGAAAGGCAAAATTTGTTTTTTACCAATGTCAAGATTTTCACCAAGTAGCGACCATGTTGGTTGTAAATGATGAGGCAAAATTGAGGGAAATCCAAGCTAGAATGAGGAATAATGGGGCCAAGAGGGAAAATTTACTGCCAGAGGTGGAACAAAAGCGAGATTACATATCACTTTTGAAGACCGCCCTCAAAGATAGATTAAAAGAACTTTTTCCCCAGGTTATGTGTAGAATGAATGCACTGGATAATGTCGCCAAGTAGCTAGAGAAGCTATTCATTGAATTAAAGGGGCAGGTTAACACGATCACTCCTGCAGAGGTGTCAAACATTGTTGATGTCGCATCGGTTAGAGCAACTAAAGAGTTGGAAGGTTGGAGGGAACTGGAGAAAATATTAGTTAAGGAGTTACCAATACTCCTTCCTCCAAGCCAAACAAACATAAATCTTTGATTCTTTGGCACAAGCCATATTCCTTCATTCATTTATTGATCGATGACATTCTTTATTCATGCATTCTTGGATGGGATATTCTTTGATTTTGTGTTGCTGAGGATGGACAACATAATTAGTGTGGGGTAATGTTAATCAACTAAATGCTAAGGATTCAAGAACAAAGTCTACATGCAGGAAAATGAAGTAGTGCGTGAAGGGTTGCGCGAATGAAGAGACATGGTAGTGTGCACAAAGACAACAAGGTTGAGGACTTAGCCATTTTTCGAGGATAGGATAAAAATAGACTTGGATTGATGATAACACAAGGAATAAAAGCATATGACTTGGAAGTTAAGTAAAAGTTATTTTTGGAGAAATCACATGCAAATTAGGGATTAAAGAACACATGTGGAGAAGACTATTAATATGATTAAAGAAATTCTTATTTTTAGGACAATCTATTATTAGTTGTTTCGTAAAAGCATGCAAGCTATTATTGTAAGCACGCCTATTTTTAGGAGAGTGCATAGGCAGTGAAGGGAAATTCCACACCCCTATATATTCCTTTTGTATGCCATTATTGTATGTATCATGCTTAGCAGAGTTATGTTATTCTGATAAAAATATAAGGTTTGTGATTCATAAGATTGCGTAACCGCCCATATGCACAGACCGATGGTTATGTAATTGGCATGATAGTTGTGTAACCACTAGTTTGTGTTAATAAGAAATTCTATCACTAATGAAAAAATAAATAAATAAAGCCACGAATGGTCGCGGATTTTAAAAGTTTTGACCATGTCTCTTCCTTAGATGTCTCTTCCCATTCTCTAGTGCATGGGAGGACATGGGGAGAAAGCTATTTAAGCAAGAGAACAATTGGAATTCATCATTGATTCATAAGAAAAGTGAGCAAGAATACTTTGGTGCTGGAATTGAATTGTAGAAGCAAGGTGAAGGTGCACAACAGAGCAAGCAAGTATAGAGGGTGGAAGTAACATTGTTGCCTTCCTTCAACTTTATATAAGTGGGAAGAAAGAGCAATTGCCCTTCCTGACTGGTTTTCCCTCAAATTGGGGGTTTCCAGGATAAAAATATTGTGTTGTGTGTTTGATTGTTCATTTTAATTTTGCTGCAAATAAGTTCTAAGCACTAAGATTCATTCACTAGTTTCAAAACTGTCATTTTCAATAATTGGAAGAAGAAACAATATTTTGTGGTCTTGTAAAATTCCAAAGTAGAAGTTTACAGATCATTTTGGTATCAGAGCTGATTATTATATCCGAGGACTATGGTATTCATTCTTGTGTGATTTGTATGATAGTGACAAGGTCTAAAGGCGAAGAAGTTTTACCTTGTGATCCAGACATATCTACAAAGAAGTGGAAACAAAGAGTTAGAGATCAAATGGAAGAAGAGAACTTGGTCCGTAGAATTGAGATTCTGGAAACCATGATGGATAGGTTGTATAGAAACCAACAAGAACTCTCAGATCTGTAAAAGACGACATCAGTTAAGCAAGATTCCATGGACTCCATGGTTCGAGCTTTGACCGAAAATTTTGGCATAGGAAAGGGCCACGATGAGGAAGAAGATGTGAAGAGCATGAAGAAGAAACTCTAGTTGAAAAAGGAAATGTAAAATCTGATCATGCTCCTTTTAAAGTTGAAACTAAAGTTGAGATAAAAAGCTTTGAAGGACAAGTAGATGCAAAATTGCTTGATAAATGGTTAAAACAATTGGAGGTTTATTTTAGTGTGCATGATGTCACTGAGGCACAAAGGATCACCTTTGCACGTCTCAAAATGGAAGGACATGCTCTGGTTTGGTGGGAAACCCATCTAGCCACTTGTGAGAAGAAGAAACATCCTATTGTAAGATCTTGGGAGGGTTTTAAAGAATTGCTTAGAGCTAAATTTTTATCCTATTGGCCATAAGACTGACCAGATGATTAAATGGCAGTATTTTAGACAAGGCAGTGGTCAAAGTGTGCAGGATTATACTACAGAGTTTCAGAGACAAGCCATGTTGCTTAATATGGACTTGGAGGATGAGGATATTCTAACCAAGTATTTGGGAGGACTTCACACTCACCTTGAAAGGAAGGTCATCTCCACAAAGCCCAAGGATCTCAATGAAGCATGTGTGCAAGCATATTACATAGATGATGAAAAGAAGCAAGGAGAAATGGAGTCAAAGACAAAGTAGTCAACAAATCAACCAAAGAAAGAGCAGGGACAAACAAGTAACAAAGGTAAATGGAAAGGGAAAGGTAAAAAACTGCTACTACTTTGAATACTTGTAAAGATCCTAAGAATTTTTGTAAGAATTGTGATATCAATGGTCATACTGATGCTACATGTTGGAAGTTACATCCGGAATTGCATCCAAAGAACCGAACCAAGGATTCAAAGAAATCCATGACAGTTGTAAAGACAGATGGGGAGGTGGAAATAGAAGGATGATTCTGATGTAGACGAGAGGCTAGGATGCATGGCCACCAACATGGACAACCAAGAACAAGAAGAAGAGATGAGTAAGCTATTTCAGATCAAAATCCAAATCAAGAGAACTAAGGTAAATGCTTTGGTTGATACTGGTTCTCAATCTAATTTGATTTCTGATGCGGTTGTAAAGAAGCTTGGTCTTGAAACTTATGAGCATCCACATCCTTATCCTTTGGGATGGGTGAAGAAGGGTGTAGAAATTCAGGTAACAAGAAGATGTAAGTTCAAGTTTGGGATAAATTCTCAATATATAGATGTATTGGAAGCTGATGTAATTCCACTTGATGCATTTGATGTTGTTTTTGGGAGTCCTTACTTGTATATCAGGGATGTTATATTCATGAGAAGGGAGAACCGATACAGATGGGTCAAGGATGGAGTTAGTTACAACATCTGGGCACACCAGCGTAAACCAAAACTTGCTATGGTAAGTGTTAACCAAGCAAAGAGACTAATTCAGGCAAATCATAATCAGTTTTGTTTACTTTTATTAAAAGATAAGCAAGAATGGGGTAGAAATTTCAGATATTTCTAACAAAGGGATGAAGGATTTGGATAACATAATTCAATATTTTCAGGAAGTATTCCAGACTCCAGCAGGTTACCACCAAAATGAGAGGTAGAGATGTCAAATAAAGGGAAAGTCCCCTCTACCAAATATTAGGTTGTATAGGAAATCCTTGTTGAAGTACAAAGGTAAAGAAACAACTCCAAGAGCTTTTTAGACCAATTGGTAATATCAATGGTCAACTGACACTACATGTTGGAAGTTACATCCTATTTGATCCAAAGAAGGATGGTCTTGGATTTGCAATAAATACCATGACATTGTAAAGATAATATTACCAATAAATATTACAGATGATTCATGTAGACATAGAGGATAGGATGCACGACCACCAACATGGACATCCAAGAACAATAGGAAGAGATGAGAAGCTATTTTAGATCAAAATCAAATCAAGAGAACTAAGGTAAATGATTTAGTTGATACTGGTTCAAAGTTTTTCACGAAATTGGATCTCAAGTCAATCTAATTTGATTTCTGATGAGTTGTAAAGAATCTTCCATCTTGAAACTTATGAGCATCCACATCCTTATCCTTTGGGATGGGTGAAGAAGGGTGTAGAAATTCAGGTAACAAGAAGATGTAAGTTCAATTTGGGATAAAATTCTTAGTATATAGATGTATTGGAGGAACATGTAATTCACATTTGATGTCTTTGATGTTGTTTTCAGGAGTCCTTACTTGTATATCAGGGATGCCATATATTCATGAGAAGGGAGAACCGATACATAGGATGGGTCAAAGATGGATCAAGGTTTCATTACAACATCTGGGCATACCAGCAAGTCAAAACTTGCTATGGTAAGTGTAACCAAGCAAAAAGACTAATTTAGGAAAAATAATCAATTTGTTTACTTTTATTAAAAGATAAGCAAGATGGGGTAGAAATTTAAGATATTTCTAACAAAGGGATAATGGATTTGGATAACATAATTCAATCTTTTCAAGAAGTTTTCCAGACTCCAAGTGGGGTTACCACCAAAATGAGAGGTAGAGCATGAGATTCAGTTGTTGCCAGAGTCCCCTCTACCAAATATTGGGTTGTATAGGCAATCCTTGTTGGAGAGTACAAAGGTAAAGAAAAAACTTTAGGAGCTATTAGACCAAGGGGTAATATGTGATCCAAGCACCTTTGGAGCCATGTGGTTCCCTATTGTGATGGTGCCAAAGAAGGATGGTTCTTGGAGGAATGTGCATCGACTACCGTGCTTTGAACAAGATTACCATAAAGAACAAGATATCCACTCCCACACATAGATGATCTCTTTGGACCAACTTCAACATGCAAAAATCACAAAGTTGGATCTCAAGTCCGTTATCACCAAGTCAGGATGAAGGAGGATATATATGGAAGACTTCCTTCAAAACAAAACAGGGTTTGTATGAGTGGTTAGTACTTCCATTTGGTTTATGTAATGCACCCACTACATTTATGAGATTGATGAATGATGTATTGTGGGAATTCATAGATTCATGTGTCATTGTATATCTAGATGATATTATGATTTTTAGTGCCACATGGGAGGAACATCTAACACATTTGCAACAAGTCTTGCAAGTTCTCAAGGAGAAACAACTGTTATGCAATATGAAGAAGTGTGAATTTTCCAAACAGTCACTTGTCTATCTTGGGCACATGGTTGGAGGAGGAGAGCTACGAGTGGATCCAAAGAAGGTGGAAGCCATCACCAACTGGCCAACACCAACGGGAGCCACAAAGACTAGAAGTTTTGTGGGAGCAGTACAATAATGAGGAAGTTCATTTTGAGCTTCTTTGCTATTGCAGTACCTCTACACACAAGCAGCCGCAAAGAGTAAGGGTTTTGACTGGGGTAAGGAACAAGATCAGGCTTTTGAGTTATTAAAATACAAAATTAGTCATGCTCCAGTACTTTCTCTTCCTAATTTGCAGCAACCCTTTGAAGTAGAGACAGATGCCAATGATTATGCTATGGGAGCAGTGTTGCTACAGGGAGGTAAGCCAATATGTTATCATTCTGAAACTTTCACTTCAGCAGTTAAGGGATATTCAGTATATGATAAAGAAATGTATGCACTAGTTCAGGAAATAAAGAAATGGAAACATTATTTGTTGGGTAAAGAAACTATTGTGCACACTGACCACAAACCTCTCCAGTATTTGCAAGCACAGTCTAAATTGCAGCAGGAAAGGCACTACAAGTGGATGGGATTCCTTCAGCAGTTCCATTTGGTGATCAAGTATAAGAAAGGTAGCACAAATTTGGTGGCAGACATGTTGTCTAGGCCACCCACACAGGAGAAAATCTCTAGTTTGGCCACTATCTCTCATTTTGAGCCCTTCACGAAGGAAGCTTACAGAGAGGCATATGCTCAAGACAAAGATTTTGGGGTGACATATCAGCAGTTGCAGTCCAAAGGGGCTGAAAAGACATGTATTGAAGATTGTTATCTCAAAGATGGGTTGCTCTACCGATGGGGGAAGCTTTGTGTGCCAAAAGAAGAAAGGCTTCTATTGATGAGGGAAGCACATACCTCGAAAGTAGCAGGACATTTTGGTGTTGGCAAATACCATGGCCCACTTGCAAAGGTATGTGTATTGGCCCAATATGCAAGAAGAAGTATCTAAATTCATAAGAGGATGTAAACTTTGTTGTACAAGCAAGCCTAAAATCAGGAAGGAAGGTTTATATATGCCTTTACCGGTCCCTACTCATCCTTGGGAGGATATTTCTATGGATTTTGTAGGAGGACTACCTATGTCTAAACATGGCCATGATTATCTATATGTTGTTGTGGATAGATTTAGTAAAATGTGTGTTCTTATGGCATGTAAAAAGACAATAAAAGCATATGAGGCAGCTGAACTTTTCTTTGCTAATGTATGGGTGCATTTTGGTTTGCCAAAGTCTATTGTTTCTGACAGAGATTCCAGGTTCTTGGGGAAGTTTTGGACTACTTTGTGGGACAAGATGGACACCAAGTTACAGAGAAGCATGACCTTCCATCCCCAGACAGATGGGAAAACAAAGGTGGTGAACAGGACTTTGGTACAGCTGATTAGAGGATATAATAGTAAATATCCACGGACTTGGGATGAGTCCTTAGCCTACATTCAACATTCCTACAACAGGGCAGTACACACATCCACTATGTAGTCACCTTTTGAAGCATGCTTGGGATATCTACCTACCAATCCACTAGACATTGCAGTTGGACAGCAGGAAGAAGGGGAGATACATGATTCAGAGGTGACTAGAGCAGCAAAGTTCGTTGAGAGGATCCAACAAATCCATCTCAAGGTGAAAGAACAATTGGAGAAATCTCAAGCCAAGTATAAGGCTAGACACGATCAACATCGTAGAGAGCACAAACTTCATGTTGGAGACAAGGTTTGGCTTTACTTGAGCAAGGAGAGACTACAAGGTCAAACAAGGAAACTCAAGCCACTACGGTATGGACCCTTCACCATACTGGAGCAGGTTGGAGAAAATGCTTTCGGACTTGATTTTCCACACTTCATGCGGATGTACTCAGTAGTAAATTGTGAGAACTTGCACCTATATGAGCCATCCATGCTTGATGAAGAAGAAGAATGTCAGTTGCTACCTTCCATAGAAGATTGCGTCTTGGATTCACGAGGTGAGTTGGAGGAGGATGTAGTGCTGCAGCAGAAGATCAGAGAGACAAGGAGAGGTCCACAGGAGTCTTGGCAGGTTGGACTCAAGGGGAAGACACCAAGGCAGGCCCAGTGGTACTCAAAGGAGAAAGTGAGGGAATTGTTTCCTCATCTACTCCCCCACTAAGCTTTTGTGGGACCAAAAGCCTCCTGAGAAGGGGAGGTGTGATCCATAGGGATCTAAAGAAACACCACTTCATCAGAGAAACCAAAACCAAATAAAAATCAATTAGAAAGAAGAGCATACTGTTAAGTTACAGAACCATGCCACTTTGTGCAGAGTAGCGGTTGCGTAACCACCCCTCTGCATAGAACTGACGGTTACGTAACCGCCATGGCGGTTGCATAACCGTCCAGTCTACATTCACCGGTGGTCTTGTCACTAATGAAAATAAAAAAATAAAGCCACGAACAGTCACAATTTCAAACATTTTGGACTGTGTCTCTTCCTTGGATGTCTCTTCCCATTCTCTAGTGCACGGGAGGACATGGGGAACAAGCTATTTAAGCAAGAGAACAAGTGGAATTGGATCATCGATTCATGGGAGAAGTGAGCAAGAAGACTTTGGTACTGGAACTGATTTGTAGGAGTAAGGTGTGTGAGAAAGAAAAGCAAGTATAGAGGGTGGAAGTAACATTGTTGTCTTCCTTCAACTTCTTGTTGTCTGTAATTGATTAAATTGGCCAATATATAAGTGGGAAGAAAGAGCAATTTCCCTTCCCGACTGGTTTTCCCTCAAATTGGGGGTTTCCAAGCTAAGATTCATTCACTAGCTTTCAATATTTCTGTCATTTTCAATAATTGGAAGTAGAAACAATAGTTTGCGGTCTTGTGGATTTCCAAAATAGAAGTTTACAAATCGGTTTGATATTTTTGTGCATGGTCCAACACACTAGTACATTGAATGTTATGTACTCAAGTTCCACTATGTAATGCTTTTAAAATATAATGGATAATTGTGGATGGATTATAATTATGGAAATGTCTGAATATGGTGATCTAATGTACAAGGGAGTTAAGAATAAGTGGATAAAATGGATGGAGATGACAATGATAACATGCACTGGGTATTTGAAGTGGGCACTAGGAAAGTTGAAGGAAGTGCAATGAAAGAAAGTGGAAGTGGAGAAATTGGATACGGACAGGGATTTGCTCCACATAGGGTTTGTTCTCTATGGGAAAATTAAGGTGTTTGATGATGAAGACTCATAGAATGATAAATGTGGATTAGGGGGAATCAATGGAGGTTGAAGTAGAAGGAAAAAAAAGGTTGAGGTGAAGTGTGTGTTGAAGAAAACCTACCAAAAGAAAAAAATGAAGTTTGCAGTAGGGGACACACTAGACAAAATTGTCATTTCTAGATGGGGATAAAAACATTTTAGAGAGAGAGAGAGAAGAAAGTTAATACCCACCTCATATAAAGTCTCCCATATGCAGGAGCCACTTAAGGACACCATTGATGACCCGATGTTAAAGGTAGTTGTAGAGGATAAGTAAATGTGAGAAGAAAGTGAAGAGGAGATAGGAACTAAAAGTGAGGAAGAAACCTCCCAAAACTTGTAGGTTGATAGACCCATGTATGAGGGGGATTTAGAGTGGATCTAGAAGCACAATAATCTTGGATACATCACTAAGAGGAAAGACTTGGTCGACTTTTGAGAGTCCTAAGGATGGAAAAGAGGGGAACTCGAATAATTGTAAAGAAGTTTCATATGAGAACAGAGTAAACACACACAAACTAAGTGAGAAAGGATTAAAAAAATAATTTTTAAGGCAGGGTGATCTAGAGACCTTGTTGGAAAAATTGGGGTTGGACCCAATTTTTAAAATGCCCATAAAATGGGTGAAGAAGGTAATAATACATGATGGTACCAAACTAAAAAAATTGAAGTGATGAAGTGTGACCCGTAAACATTTACCATAAAATAGGAGAGGTTTTTGCACATCGACCCATCACGTGCATAAGTGCATGGATTTAGAAGCATAGTTTGAACATCTAAAGGGGGGACAAGACTAGCAAGACAAGTGAGGCTAAGTACCAAGAAGATGATTAAAGAGAAACAAAAAAAATTAATAAAGGAGGTATGTTTGAGTAGAATGTAGGATTTAGAAAAAATCATCATAAAAATCTAATTTTTTGCATTAGAATTCAACAAAACAACCAACCGAAGCAAAATTACATGCAAGAAACGTCAAATTAATGTGTAATGTATGGGATGAGTTGGAAGTACATATGAATGAAGAGGATTAACAACATCCATAATATTGTTAATAGTGTTTTAGATGCATCTTTAACCTTCAAGTTCGTGCAATATTTTGTAAATAAACATGTGATTGAATATGAAAATAAAAGTAAAACATTAAGAGCAATTACATTCACCATGAAAGACATCACAGAAAATGAATAATTACTAGAGAACAAATTAAGTCAGAGGGAAGATGATATCACCATGGAGTTTGATGATTTCTAGACGAGGAGTTTGGCGGAAAAAAAAAAGACTTTAAAGGAAGTTAATGTGTTGATGGGTCAATGGAAGGCGATGAGAGAATTTTTAGAGAAATCACATGAGTACTTAAAGGTGAATATTACACCCCTAACATTATATCTTATCACAAGTAATACAATTATGGAATGGAGTGCATAACCTTTATCTTGAACATTTATTAGTTTTTAATAATTATTTAAGCCAACCTTATTAGGATGAAAGAGTGTGACCCTACTTAATTTTGTCAATAAATATGGACATGCACGGCTCTCCCAAATCATGACAAGTTATATTATTGAATTCATTTCCTTATTTATTTTGTTTTTTTATATATTTCCCCCTCAAAATGGATTATATATGAGTATTTTTCTATTATCATAAAGAATTATCCTTACAAGTGATATCCGAGCATTGGTATTGGAAATTGATTTGTTTTTATATATCGCAAACTAATGTAAATTTTGCAAACCCTTTTATACATAATTCAAGAGCAACTACAAGCAAGCTTCATTCCAAATTTCTTCTTTGTACATTTTTTTTACCTCATTTATTTTAAATTTAGTTTTTTCATGCAATCAATCACTAAACCACATTTTTAAGAATTCCTCTTAACTTTTTATAAATTCCTTAAGCTTGTAAAAATTCAAGCAGGGATCATTCCTTATAGTTTCAAAGTTGAGGTAGTATACATTACAAATTTGTTGGTCAAAATTTGATCAAAGGTGGAGCATCTAATTTAGATATAACACATCTTTTATGATTACCACTCCAGATGCTTTCCTTCCTAGATTAAACACAAACCTAGAGCTAAAAACACAACCCAATCAAAAGTCATGTATTTTAAACCAAACACCTCTTCTTCAATCACAAATCCTACTGAATCCCTTTACTATCCACCACCTAAAATATAGGTGACATTCTAGCAAGATGTGAAATGATGGTAACTTATTCAAGATAATTTGTTTATTGCATTTACAACATCCTTGAATGAGGGTTTAGATAGTTTAGACAATATGCAGTCTTTGAACCAAAGTCCATAACTAATCAACGCCGTACACAATTGAACCATCATGTAGGTCACAAATTTAAAAAACTTCGATCAAATGTTTATGTACTCCAATGCTTTGCATGTCTTCTTTTCCTTTGGTTTTCTTCAAAATTTTGTTACCTAGTCAAGGTCTTATTTCCTCTCATACCTTCCTAATTTTAGCCTCCATGTGTTCTCTACTACTTTTTCATTATTGACTAGTCATTGTGTATTGATTTTTCATTACTTAACTAACATTTTTTGTTTGTTTGTAATATCTATTTTAGCTTCTGGGGTTTGCTTTATATGGTTTTGTACTTTTTCTCTGTCTTGGGTTATTTTCTTTTGACTTTTCCCTGATTTTGTTTACTTTGTCCCATCCTAAAAGCCTAAAGTAACTACCGAATGATGACAATGTATGTATTTTGAAAAAATGCCTTTAATGCAAAACAAATTGTAGTAGCAGTTGCTAGTAAGTATGGATATCATTTTCTCCTTATGTACGTGAAATTATTTTATATGATTGGTTGATCTTGGTGTTTGTTGTATGTCTTTTGAAACTCCTTTAGATTTATTTTCTAAAGGATACTTTGGAAGAAAATGATATATTATGGGCGTGTAATTAAAAATGATGTATCCTATAACGGAAGTGGGAAATAATATTTATTTTATATTGTCAAATAATTTTACAATTATTATCATGTAAAAGATGTATTTGTAACTCACATAAATTACACCATGCCATAAAATAGGTCAATTAATTTAGATGTATGCTTACTCACTATTATAGTTCACTATATGTTTCCTCTGAAACATGAACAAACATGTCAATATTCTATATAAGTCATTGCCCAATTTAATACTTTGACATTCAATAAAAAAAAATAGATCAATCAATGTCGACTCATAAATAAAGAGTTGAAATCAAGTTATAAGACTTAAAAGAACATCTTTGAAGAAAGTGATATGGGAAACTCTTTCCCAAAAGCCTACAACACATGCTAATATATTCGATTTTTGTGGAAGGCATAGCTTAACAAGCACGCCAACTTGGTTTAGTTACTAATTTTATTGAGATGCATGCACGGTTCTCCATATGTAGGCGAGGCGAGTAAGTTCTTTAAGGAAAGAGAGAGAAGGGTAGAAACAGAGAAAGTACTTACCTGTTTGTAGTGAAGGTCTATGGTGTAATCAAAAGCGAGCTCGCTAATGTCGGTGGAAGACGGCAGCGACATGCTAACCACAGTGGCTTTTGGCACTTCCTCGAATATACGCGATCCTTCCTCCTCTCCACCCTTCACCTTACTACTACTTGGATTGCCCTCTCCCAAGCATTTCGGGCCTTTCCTGCACATTCTCATCATACCAATTTCTCTCAATTATTCTTCCCTATCGCTCCTCCGCATTGCATTCCCATTCAATATAAGGTTTCCGCATCCGTATTTGTTCATGTATTTGGCTGAATACGCAAACACGCCAACCAGACTGCTCCTTATTTTAACTTCTCTCTCTGCGGTTCGCTTATACAAAACTTACAAGAAAGAGTTGGATCTAATACTTATAGAGTTAAAGGCGTTTGATGAATCGTCGTCACCGTTCACGCGCAACGTAGACTCGAACTCCATTTGTTATTTGCTGTTTCCGAAGAGTCGTCAAAGTTAACTAAATTCCATTGAAGGAGGTTATGTGTCTGTAAAGAGTAACTTGTAAGGCTTTTTTTCAGTCGTTGGGACGGGGGTGCATTCCTAACAAGAAAAGCTTTTGAAATATAAGAATTGGATAGCCCACGTCATCTAGGGACAAGTGCCATCATTAATTTAATGAATTCAAACGTGGGTTTTGAATGAATGACTTATGAGACTTTATTTATTTTTAAAACACAAAAAGTGTGAGACTTATTTCAATTTTACTCTATTTATTTTTAATGCGGAAAGCCACTAAGAAAATTATTAATAAAAAATAAAGAGATGGCATAAGAATATTGTATAGCCGTATCGTGTACATTTGTTATTTTTTTGGTTTGTGCTTTCCAAATTTATACCACTTCATGCCATGTTGTTAATTTTGAAGGTGCATGTTTTTCTCTCACTTAAGCCTTGTAAGTAATTGTGTTTTTCATAAGTTTACATTGTAGTAGTGGTCGTGATTCATAGTCCTCGTTCATTGTAATACAATTTGTATTAGGATGTCTTTAAAAGTTTTCCAAATGTAATGTTAGCAAGTGTCTTTTTTGAAATAAACTTTAATGAATACAAGTAATTGTAAATGTTGTATATGTACTTGTTTTTAGACATGTTAAGGTAGTTTTAAGGTTGTCACCTTTGTATTTGAGATCTGAAATTTCTTGTGCGTGGTGGTCGCATACTTCTTTCAAACCATTGATATCTTTCTCTATTTTTTTAATGAACCAAATCAATCTTGAGAGCAACCATTCTGTATTTCTAAGTATGGATCTCATGTCAAGTTATCTAAGCAAATATATCTTAAATTGTCAATAGCTTCTTCCATGTTGTTCAAGAGTACTTGTGAGTGTTCGAAGTGTTAATATGTATATGATTGTACTATAGTAGAAATGGTGAAGACGTGTAATTTTTTTTGTAGACTTAAAGGTTGAGTCATATGTATATATATTTTAAATAGTTTCTATTTTTTACAACCTTATCTTTTGGGGATCAATCTTAATATACGTTGAAATTGGGAAGGATTATTATATTTTTCATTATGCACACTCTATTAGTGTTATGTCTAATAGCTCAAGCAAAGTACATACATGTTTTCTTTATAATTTTATATGGCGTTTCTTATAGGCAATGCATACCTTGTGTAGTTATAGTAAAGAAGAGAGTGACTAAAATTTAGTGGAGTTATTTGGTTATCAAAGGTCCTTTTAAAAAATTAGGTAACTATCTCTTAAACACATTCATTGCATATTTGGTGTAAGGATATAACACAAAATTTAAATCAAGGTGCAATTTTTCTTGCAAAACAGAGGGAAATTAAATTATAGTAATGAATTGTTTAATCAATTTAATAGTGTGAGATGGAATTAAAGGTAGAAAATGTATTGTAATGGTTTTTTTCTATTAATGATATAAAGAAAAGTGCATAGTTTATTTGGAATTCAGAACCGTAACATTAAAAGTGCATATTTTAAAATATTTTTTAACAAGTATGTACATAACTTATACATGTTTGACCCCTTCTAAACATTTTACATCATGCATAGTTACAAAGAACAACACATGGATTAAACTGTAGTAACGTTCATGCATAATATTATTTGTAAAAAGTTTCATGTAGGACGCTTTCACTGTCTTCGATTTATATGGTTACAATTTTTTTAGGAAATGTATAGCCTGGAGCATTTAGTCTTTGCTAAGCGTAAAAAGAGGATATCATCTCCTTCTACTTTGTTGTTTGTCCATGCTTTTCCATAATATACTACTCATATATAGAATTGAAGAAATAGAGAACCTATTTATTTTTATTTACTGATGACGGTCATTATAAATACACAATCAGGAAAGAAATGTTGATTATTTAGTTACAAATTTTTAGGCTAGGAGGCTTTCGCAGTTGGAGAAATGTTTTAGTTTGTCTTCAAATAACTACATATTTGGTATCCTTCATACATGTATAGTAGTCAAATGAAAAAGTTGGGGAGATGCAAAGGTCATGAACTGCACACACTTGTGATAAAGTAATGGAAGTTAGTATTTTTCATATTTTATGACCTATATTAGTTGTTGATTTATCCAAAGTTAACCCTTGGGATTTGTGTATGGTTAGTGCCCATGTCATCTTTAATGAGACTTGTAATTGATTCCCTCTCATTATAACAATGATGGGTATGAAATTTGGGTGAGTGGTGTCCCATGTTAGGGCAAGCTAGGGGGTTTTCAACCTGAATTATACATTGTATATAACTTGGTTGCGGGCTCCATTGACTAAGCTAACCTGGATCCATAAATTAGTAGTTAACATAACTTCTTATCCTTTGCAAATAAGTAATGTACTTTGAATTTGGGTGTTAGGTATTATGGTTGAATACCTTTTTCCACTTTGTTTAACTTTGCTAAATGCAACAGGAATATTTAGTGACCTAATCTTCTATTTATTATGTTGTGTTACAAGAGCATTTGTGGCATATAGATGTGCTACTGAGCAGTGAAGATTTTTTGTTTTTCTTGGGGAATATTAGAGTATGTTCTAGGTCCACGAGCAAGTTCCAATTGTATTCTTTTGGATCTTTAGTTATAATTTTACAAAGTAAGTTGCGGAAGTTGATTAGTGTATTGTTAGATCCTTGTTGCCAAAAGTTTGTGTTTAGAATTAAATAGTAGTAAAATTCTGCCATAACATGTTTCTAATCGAGTTGCTTACATATATAGGGTCATATTCAACAGGGTTAGTTGGACTAGGTCTCCAACAAGAATAACATAACAACCTCCAAAGTGGTTTCTTTTGTTGGTAATTTATCCTTTTATTTATTTATTAGGATAATCCTTACACTTGTGTTAGCCCTACACTTGTTGGGTTAGCTTGCTTAGGTGTACTAGTTGTGTGGAGTTAGCTTACTAGTTGTGTTGAGTTAGCTTCTCAGTTATGTGGAGTTAGCTTACTAGTCTTTTGGAGTTAACTTAACTACCAGTATCAGTTAGTGGGAGTTCTTCACCACTGATTTAGGTAGTAGTTGCACTTCCCTCCTCCTATATGTACATATTTCTTATTGAGTAATTCAAGTCATTGTATTGTAATGTATTGAGCATTATGGATTATGATGGATTTCCATATATGGTATTTTAGCTCTTCTGTTTTGCAAATCTAATGTGGTGTGCTATTATCATCTGAGATCACGGCTTGGAACAATCTTCTTATCATTCCTTTCATGGTATCAGAGCTATAGATGATGTAGACATCCATCTGTAAGTTTTTCTTTGCAAGCAAGGGTTTATTATTTTCATGTATTCAGAATTTGTTAGCACTTTTCTACAACATGCATTTTTATGCAAAACAGAGTGCACCATTGGATTTGGAAGGTGCCAAAACCCTAGAATCAACTGTAAACTCAACCATGTTTTGAGACAGTCAAATATGGGTGCATTTTAAAAGGTTTTTTGGCACATTTCTCAAAAAATCCGTACAATTATGTACAGACATATTTTTTACCAAAAATTATATCAAATTTCTGGGTTTTTTTACCCTCGAGAAACTTTTATGGGTTTCTCTCTATTTTTTGTACAGGTGCCAGAAAAAGAGATATTTGTAGTCAAAGTTTGTATTAACAATTGTACTTTTTGGGTGCATTCTTTTATCCATTGGATATAAGTGTGTACCTTCCAGATGCATTCTTTTACCCTCTAGATATTTCTGTTTTGGATGCAGTCTTTTATCCACTAGACATAGATCTGTACCCTCTGGGTGCATTCTTTTATCCATTGGATATAAGTGTGTACCTTCCAGATGCATTCTTTTACCCTCTGGATATTTCTGTTTTGGATGCAGTCTTTTATCCACTAGATGCAGATCTGTACCCTCTGGGTGCATTCTTTTATCCATTGGATATAAGCATGTACCTTCCGGATGCATTCTTTTACCCTCTGGATATTTCTGTTTTGGATGCAGTCTTTTATCCACTGGACGCAGATCTGTACCCTCTGGGTGCATTCTTTTATCCATTGGATATTGACGTGTACCCTCTGAATGCAATGATTTACCCTCTGGACATTTAGGTTTTGGGCACAGGATTTTATCCTTTGGTCACAAGCATGTATCATGTGGATGCACTCTTTTACCCTTTGGACATTTGGGTGTCACGTGTACCTTTTAAAAAAAACATCAACATTAAAATATTATTTTAATAACAAAACCTTCTAGAGCTCATAACTTTTGATCCGTAGCTCAGATTAAGGTGATTTTTTTTTTGAAATTGTGTATTTTTTCGAGATCTACGCATTGGTGAAATTTTTATACACATATTTTAAATGTAAAAGGTATTTTTACTCATTGTAATATTTACATGCACTCAATTATAAAGTGCCAAATTTGGGAGGGTGTTGTAATCACTTGTGGACGCAATTTCAGTTGAGCCCGATCCTAAAATTTTGGGTGTTGCATTCTTGTATCTATGGGTGTATACATTTATATCTCTCTTGTTTGTTGAGATATTTTGGATCTGTATTTTTGACACTTTTTTTGGCATGTTGACAGTCTCTCTTGTGGGGGAGCTATTCTGGTGAAGCCCAGTGTTAGTTTGTCAGTGTTCGAGTAGTTGATTTTGGCAACTCATACAGATCTGTGGTATCACTCTACCCATTCAGTAGTATGGGAGGGTGTGGTGTTGATACTGATTCTTTGGGTTTCATGTCCTTGCCTTGTTACCTTGGCTTTTCTTGGATACACTCATATTTATTTGGATCTCGTGTCCTTGCCTTGTTGCCTTAGTTATTTTCTTGGATCGTGACACACCTATTTGTAGCAGTTGATCTTGCTTCTTCAGGATTTTGTGTCCTTGCCTTGTTACCTTGGTTATTTTTCTTGGATCATGGCACTCCTATTTATTTGGATCTCGTGTCCTTGCCTTGTTGCCTTGGTTGTTCTTGGATCGTGGCACACCTATTTGTAGCAGTTGATCAAATTATGTTTGGTGTTTTTTTTTGCACTTTTGACATCACTCCATTGACAGTCTCCTTGCATGGAGCTATTCTGGTGAAGCCCAGTGTCAGTTGTTTTTGAGTTCTATGATCGAGCAGTGGATTCAGACCATAGTGCACACCAAACTTCTTCAACATTGTACGAGTTTTTGGAGCCGAGCTTCTGAGGATATCTTGCAGCGGGATTTTTCTCTCTCTACTTTGTTATTACTAGTTTTGGGTACCTTGTGGTGTCCAATTTTCCCAGTTATTGTACGTGGGTACCTCATCAGGCCTTGTTGTCGGGACCCACCTTCTTTTTCACCCACCTAAGCTATGCTTACGGGAGGGTGTTAGTGTAGGTTATTATTTATCCTTTTATTTATTTATTAGGATAATTCTTACACTTGTGTTAGCCCTACACTTGTTGGGTTAGCTTGCTTAGGTGTACTAGTTGTGTGGAGTTAGCTTACTAGTTGTGTTGAGTTAGCTTCTCAGTTATGTGGAGTTAGCTTACTAGTCTTTTGGAGTTAACTTAACTACCAATATCAGTTAGTGGGAGTTCTTCACCACTGATTTAGGTAGTAGTTGCACTTCCCTCCTCCTATATGTACATCTTTCTTATTGAGTAATTCAAGTCATTGTATTGTAATGTATTGAGCATTATGGATTATGATGGATTTCCATATATGGTATTTTAGCTCTTCTGTTTTGTAAATCTAATGTGGTGTGTTATTATCATCTGTTGCGTGTAAGGGGTCGTTAGCTTTGACATTGTGGCTCCAAATTTAGTTTCTATCAAAGTCATGTTGAATTATCATTTCTAGGTGACTCATTTCAAGAGTACATGTGGGGTAAATCATGATAAGAGATCCCATTCTTATATTTATAGCAATCCTTCTTCAAGGTTGTTATTTTTTGAGTTAATTGATCTTTTGATATATGTGTATTCTTCATAGACTTGTTAAAAATTCCATGGTTAGTATGTGGTTTTTATTTCTAGCCAGTGTGAAGCTATAGTGTCTTTAGAGGTGCCAATGTCAAGAAGATTATGGTATATATTTCTTAATACAATAGTAGATCAATAAAGAAAAATTCTTCATATGAAGTTGATTCAATAGGAGGAACGATGCTGATTTGGGGGAACATTAACAATAGCTATAGTTGTTCTTCATTTCCACTGAGATGCTTTTCACCATTTATCATAAGACCATGATCAAAAAATTTCTATTGGAGGGATGGTGTCTAAGTAGGCAATGAACTTCATGTACGCCTTAATGAAAGATGGGACACAAATTGTTTATGTTAGGTTATATGAAATAAATTTGAATATTTTTTACCAACAGTTATAAGAACAAATATGTGACTAAGTATTGATAAACACAATTTTTTTAACATGTGGCATGTTTTTAGTGCTCCAATGTCGTAGTTGGCCATTGCTTCTATTAGGAGTTTTCTATAGGTAGTAACAAAAATGTTTTCTAGTGTTGTGTTTGCAGATATTCTTATAAGCATCTGTTGGCAGTTTTATATTTTTGTTCAAATTTAGATTTATACTTTTCTATATACTTGAGTACAACATAGCAGGAAACAACTTATTGGCAATTAATATTTACTCTCCATGTTGATAGTAGGCTTGATTTGTGTATGTTGAGTATGTGATTGTTATGGGAAACAATACATGTTGGTTCTCCATTTACATTCAAAAACAAGGTTGAGCTAGATTTTGTGAGCTAAGGATATTTGTATCTACATTTAAATGTTGAGATTTTTTGTTCATAAACATGTTTCTATACTAGATTTAGTGCATCATTGCACACGATTGACAAGTTCTTCATAGTCTTTAGCTCTGTCAGTTTTAAGTATTTCAAAGGCCCTCAATATACATGGGTCATAAATATTAGAATGATACATTCTAATGTTGTTTTCATATTACCCTAGGGTTCCAAGCTATGATGTATCCGTTAATGAAAGCTTTTACAACATGTACTTCATCACTTTTGCCCCAATTTAACTCAAATAGTATGGCTATTGTATAGCTCTAGGAAGCCATTAATACGTGTGAAGCAACTATGTTTCCATCCAAATATATACTTTTAGAATATTTTAGTAGTCAACACCATAATTATAATAGTTTTGTTTGGGTGGAATTTGAGAAAATAGAACTTATTTAAATTACATGTACCAATAATCTTTACTTCGTAGGTAATTTTCTATGATTTATTCATTAAATATAGTAAACCCTTCCTCCATGTATGCAACCACAAGATGTGGGTATAGTAATTATGTTTTCCCAATGCATGAGTTATACTAGTAGTTATAGGACAAGCTCCGGACTTCACTTTATGCAAATCGGGCCATTTTGTATCGGTTACACTTGATGTAAAGAAGTGTTGGACAACCTAATTAAAACATCATATCTAAAAGCTCATTTTTTACATTTAGACCAATATTATTTTGTGCCTCTTTTCATTATATGATGATCCACAATCATTTTAATATTTTATATTGTATTTGAATATAAATAACATTGAGATCAACCACTTGTAGTAACAATAAAAAATTCGTTTCCACTTTGATTTTCATTCTAATCTTTTTAAAACTTACACATATTCTCATTCCCAATATACACACGATATTATTAAAATGCAAAGTGAGATAAAAGAGGGGGAATACAATTTACAAAAAATAATATTTTAAGAAATAATATGTAGACCAACCTATTTGTTCCTGGGTATTGGGGATGTCAAAGGCTTTGTGACTATAAAAATCAATAAATAGTATAATGAAAAAATAAATAATGCAAGTAGGGGAAGCAATAAAGTGGTGAATGTTGAGGAATGATGCTAGGAAATAGTTTTTGGATACGTAGAAAGGTTTGAAGAGTCCATACGAAAACAAACACCTTACTCTCTTACAATAGCCAAAATGTGACACAAGGCAAAGGGCCCCTATGGTTGGAGAGGCCACATAATGGAGATTATAAATTAGTCTCCTACCTCATACATGCTATGACAACAACTATATTTTCCAGCCACATGGTTGTTAGCATGGTAACATCCTTACCTATATCCACAAATAGAGCGAATGGAGAAGCCAATGGAAATGGTACAACAATTGGCAAACAAATCTTACATGTTAAAGTAGTTTAAGGTGGAGGCCGAAAGAGAAAAAATTGCCAAAAATAGGCTATAACTAATATTTTGCGTTGTTGTGTAATCAAGAGACCGTTGTTAGTTGAGTCTCCCACACAATAGATGCCTATGTTGTAATTGTATTTATAGTATAAATAACTAGAATATGATGTTAGGAGGATAATGAACATGTTGTTATAATGTCAGGAGGAAGCAACACCTTTATGTAGGAGCATCCAAGTTTAGGTGTAATTTTGTAGCAACAAAAAATACTTTGTTGTACATAGTTTTGAATGATTTTAGAACAAATAATTGTGTATTTGGAAACTCATAAGTCTTGCGTGAGTGTGTTATGTTAGTGTGTGAACAACGGTAAATAGCGAAGACATGTTACATTTTATTGATCAAGGTTGTACTATATTAAAATAGCTTAGGTAAACTTTACAATGCCCATCCAATCTTTAATAATATTAGGGAATGGTTTTCTTACAAGATACAACCAACCAACACACCCAAGAAACACAAACACCTAACATAAGTAACCAATACTTTACTAACTTATTAACATATTTATTGCCAAAGGGGTGTCTTTCCCAAGATACATGCCCCATATACACACAATAGTAAATTTAAATTACTAAAATATAAATCGAAACAAATACTTTGAATCACAAATCCAACATGTTTATAAGGAACCATGCATAGCATTTGACATCTATGTGAGATGTTGGGAAGTACTATGTAGTTGTGCAAAAGATAAATTTTTGTGTAACACAATCAAACTTGTTTTGAAAATCTTTATGCACATAATTTATCATGTGATTTTATGTGAAGGTCTCATGCACTTGTGTATGGATTCCTCAACATAGAAATGGGAAACTTAATCTTGTTGTTTGTGCTTTCAGAATTGAAAGGTGATCACTTATTCAATGTGACTAATTCCTAAAGACACACATCGATTTTGAGTATTACTGCACCTAATAGCCACACATGTCAACATATGTAAGATTGTTAACATTTGCAATAGTTAGCAATGTAATTTAAGGGAACTAAATGATCATGAAGAGGATGACAATAATCAACATGTTGGAAGATGAATTGTTTAACATTCCATAATAGTTTTTTCAGTTATATTTATATATTGACTAGATGTCATATTTCATGGTATTTTGGAGAAGAGAAGAGAGAAAAGCATGTGAATTAGTTGAAGAGGAAGAGAGGAATCAAAACCAAGAACCAAGAATATTCATATAGAGACTTATTGTTGGTGCATAAGTATGATATGGGTAAGTGGTAGATCATGTATATAATGGGACTTTTAGGATACTCCATCAATGGAATCCTATGAGAAAACTATACAAGACTGTGTATATGCATATGTTCTAATTTATTTTTGAGATCAATATAGTTAAATTTTGATATTATTTGTTGCACAATACTCTCTATGTTTAACTTTGTGAATTACACAGTATATTTTTTTCATCATTAAAACCCATAAACATGATTGCATCATTTGATTTCAAAGATTATTATATCATTCGATTGATTGAAGAGGTCATGTTTTCCACATTTAAAAACACGAGTAGAAAGTAGTGAATGCATATTTTAGCATGAAGAGTGCTAGTCAGAAGGTTTTATAGTGGAGAGTATAAGATTTTATTGTGAAAAAAATTCCTATTGCAAGTTTGAGGAGAGTAGCACTTGCATAGGATTGAAACCAAGGAATTACGATAATAGGTTTAGGTCATGATAATCCTAGAATAGTAGGAAGAGATAAAGCAGTGGGTGCTAATATGGTAGGGATATAGTTTTGGAATGTTGTTGTATAGGTGTTGTCATTAATGAAAAACCAAATTAATGGAAAAGTGGATGATGGAGTAGGGTTAGAGTATGTTGAGGATGATGATGACAAGATGATTCAAAGGTATTCATGGTGATATTAGTTGATTCAATGAGAATGGTTTGTTCAAGCATTCAGGGCCTAGCTATAAGTGACAATACATGGTGGTATGAGCTTCTTGGTTACTTAAGAAGCATTTTATCATGATGGAGAGAATGTTTTGGGAGTTCTTTGGAACTCACATGAGCTTGAGGGTGCAGATACATATTGGTGACCATGTTGCAAGTGCCTATTTAAAGCATGTATGGATGTTAGTAGGAATGATATTGAGCTATGGAGCTATATGAGCTCATGGATGCATGTATATAGTTTTATCGTGATGTATCAGGTATGTTAGGACCATTTGGAGTGTTTTTATGATGTGTTATGAGGTTGTTTCAGTTGACCCTAGCCTTTACAGTGCAAAACCCTAAGGGCTAGCTATGCAAGTCTCAGTGGCTGGAAATATTGAGAGTTTTTAATGAAATTATGATTATTTGAGATTTATGTACGGTGTGTCATAGTTATTTGGGAAAAATTTCAGGTTTCCATGATGATTATTTTGCATGATATGTCAGATTTGGTGAAACAGGGTTAAGAACAAGGCTATTTTCTAGCTCGAATTGCACCTTATGATGCTCACCCTGAATTATGTGATTTGTATGGGACCTTGTTAGGGATTTTTATACATTTATTATATAAAGGTTTTAAAAAAATAATGAGGTCATTTCATCATCACATTTTTATGAACGAATGTTAAGAAGGTAAACAACTTTTTATGAGTTTGAAACCCTAGCTCAAAAGTGGTAGGAGAGATTTGCTTCCTAAGTGGCCATTTTTATTTCCTAGTGCTTAGATGATGATTGTAACATGTATAGGACTCCTTAATATTTCCATAAAGGTATGGTAGAGCTTATGGTGATGAGTGGACCCCACTCAAACAGGTCAGTTTCTGAAGAAGTTCAGTTTGGGACAAGGTTGTCCAAAGGAGTTGCAAACTAAATGACCATTATGTGATGTATGTGAGTTTTTATTGATTTAAAAATTTTTTAGGTCATGGTGATGCATGATAAATGGTCAAGTATGCTTCATTTATGTTGACTGGTCAAAGGGCAGTTTTGGGGTAGTTAGAAGCAGTCTTCAGTAAAATGGACATTACAGGAGCTACATGAGGAGTTAGGAGGTGATTCAAGTTGTGTTGGAAATATAATTCAGATATATTTCCAGTGATATAATTTTTTTCTCATGATGATGAGTTTTGATATGGTTTCTAGGTCAATTTTTGGACAAGAATATTTTTGGCTTTTTCAGGACATAACTATTTTTGTTGAAAGATTGAGTTGGTTAGTGCATGAAATGGATTGGGTGATGATTTATATCACCTATAATGTGAAGAGGGATGAATTTTTCATCCAATTAATCCATTTTTAGGTCTTTAAAGTTTCAGGAAGGGTGTTAACTAGTTGTATTTGTAAAACTACTTTTTGGGCAGCTTGTTTTGGTGAAGGCAAAAGTTGATGTGGTTTGAACATGTGATTGTTTCATGAGATATAACTTATTTATAAGTGTTATAAATGTTATTAGAATTTCCATTTAGTGGTCACATTCCATATTTTAGGTGTTCTTGGGTGATATTGAGGCCAAAAGGTGAAGACATGGTGTTGGAAACAGGTGTTTTGTGAAGGCAATGAGCCACTGGGCCCATTAAATGAAATAATTTGATTGGTTCATGATAATTGAGACCATGGATGATGTTTAAATGTCATTTTAAACATGTTTGGTGATTTTTAGATCTTGAATAAAAATATTTTTGGTGTTAGGATATTTTTCTCATTCCAATGATGGGGTTTTGAGGATTTTTGGTGCATGGATGAAGGGTTTTTGCTAGGCCAACCTATATGGGTCAATTGTGAATGTTATAGTGATTCTTATGGGATGTTTTTAGGATGGCGTGGTTGAAATAAAGGAGGGAAACTGACCTTTTTTGAATTTGAATCAAGGAGAGGCTATAAAAGTGATGTTTTGGGTACATTGTTGCTAATCTTTTGGAACCCCTTTTATCTTATTTTGAAGAAACCTTTGCTGCAAAGAAAAACCCCTTGGGCCTAGCCCAAAACCCCTAGAATTTCATTCTAGGTCAGTAGCTGGTGGTATTTTCATGAGGAGGATTTGAGTGAAGCAAAGGATGGTGAAGTTTCTTTGATGGCGAGTTGATGAAGGAGGGAAGATTTGATGTCATGTGTTTAAATGCTAATTTCATAGCATGTTGATGTCATTACAGGTTTCTAAAGTATTTTCAGGTCTGATATTGAGTTGAAGTCATTTGCAAAGAAGTATATCTTCTTATGTATTCATGAGACAAGGTTGATTGTCTTGGTATCTCTTGATTGTATCTTGTTGACTATTGTTGAAGACATCAATTCATTGTGATCTGATTTGAATATCAATAAAGAGTGGTGATCTGATTTGAATATCAATAAAAGTGTTTTTTTGTATATATTATGATCCTTTCTTTGAGTATGTTTCATGGTGAAGTATATTTGTTTGTGATCATACATTAATATATATATGTGTTTCATGAGGATGTGTGTTTGATGTTTTGAAGTATAAATTGAAAGGTTTTATTGGGGACTGATTCACCCCCCTCTCAGTCCTTGTCACTTCCAACAATTGGTATCAGAGCAGGCCCTTGGAAGTATCCTAACAAGCTAGAGGGAGATCTTTGGTGACAATAATGGGGGATATTTATCACTTAAGGTGGTAAGTAGAGTATTGTGATGATAAGTTGGAGACATTGTGTGCATCTCATGAGGAAGTACTCAAGGTTTTAAAGACTCAACTTGAGGAGGCCCTAGCTGAGTTGAAGATCAAGAGGGAAGAGTGTCTCAAACATGAGGTTGAGAAAGAGGATATGAAGAAAGAGTTATCTACCATTACAAGTAAGGTATCATCTTTTCATGAAAGTTCATATAATTTGTATAAGATGTTAGGAAAACAAAAGGCATATGGTGATAGAATAGGTCTAGGCTTCAAGGAGGATTCATTCAAATAAAAAATAAATGAGGAAGAATCAAGTCAATTATCTAATGAAAGAATGAATCCAAGCATGGGAGAGAATTCAAAGCTTCCATCTCATGGAAGATCATCTATCAGACAACCAAATGCATATAGGTATGGAGTTTTTCATGGTAATTTCTATAAGTGTGGTGTTTATGGACATAGAGCTAGTATGTGCAGTCCTAAGGTTGAGAAGAAGGATGATTGCAAAATAAAAGTTTAGGAGCATCATTGTGAAGGAAAGAATGAAGAACAATGTCAAGGAAAGAAGGAGAAAAATCTAGGTCAGAGATATGGTGCTAAATGTTACATTTGTCATGAAAAAAGACATCTTGCAAAGTATTGCAAGAATGGACAATCAAACACTAAAAGGTATGTAAGAAAGTTCAATGGATATTGCTTTACTTGTAATGGTTATGGACATAAGGAAATTGAGTGTAAAAAATAAGAAAGTGGAATGTTTTAGGTGCCACAAGGTAGGGAACATTGCAAGGTTTTGTGATGCAGGACAGTTGAAGAAAGAAACTCATGGATCCAAGCCACAAGTTCAGAAGTACAAGAAGAAGGAAGAGGCTAGTCAAAGTGTTCAAGAGGATCCCAAGAGTGTGATTGATCAAAAGGAGGAGTCTATTGTGAAAAATGAAGAATCAGAAAATAATGAATCAGTCAAGGAGCCAAAAGAAGGCTTGAGACCTTCTTAGGTCTCTCATCTAGCCCCTCCATGATGACATATGCCTCTACTAGGCTTCTTAGAGGTGTATTGGTTCAAATGAAGCATTGGAGTGAGGGGGAGATGTATTGGTCTATGTGTGTCTTCTCCATGGTGTTAAGGTATGTCATTTCAAGTCCTTAAGTATGTTCTTGTGATTCAAAATGGTTGGTCATGTTGTGTATGTCAAGTTTCAAGTCTTGTTGTTCTTAAAAAAGTATAAGTTTGTGTCTTTAAAGTCTGAGTTTACTTATCATAGTGATATTGTCATGTCTGAGATGACTCAGTGGTGTATGAGTCATGTTGATGTCTCATAAGAATTTTTATGTCATGACATCATGAAAAAGTCCTAATTTGTCTAAGTTATGTGTCTAAGTACTGTTGTCTTGAATAGATGGTCTGTGGTATCTCATATTTGTTTCAATTCTGAGTCAAAAGGAGTATCATGAGTTTTCATAAGCTTCAAGTGCATGAATCAAGTATGTCTAAGTGTTTATGATGTGTATGAAGCTATGTAAATGGTCTCAAAATAAAGTCATGGTGTGAGTAGTCTTTCAAAGTCCCTTCATTGGTCATTCATTGTCTGTGTCATGGTCATATAATGTTGTTAAGTCCAAATGTTCTAGTATGAAGTGTATTCATAATGTCAAGTTCTCCAATGTATTATATGTCTATTGAAATGATGTTTGAAGATGAAATGAGTCATCAAATGATGATTTGATCAAACCATCATTCTCAAAAGAGGTTTGTGGCAGTGATTGTTCAAGGACAAGATGAGGTATTCAAGTGAAATCAAAGGTGGATTCAGTATGAAATTGATGTTTATGCTTCTAAATCATGTCAAAAGTTGCTTAGGAGTTTAAGATGATGTTATTTTTGATTGTTGGTGATCAAGTTTGAGCTCTTAAAGTCAAAAAGATGTGTATGATTTAAGCTTCTCTTCCTCAAAAATGGGTTCTAACAGTGCTTGTTGAGCGGTATATAAGGAATGTTGAGTTTGAAAGTAAAATGGAGGACTTCAAAGCTAAAAATTTGTACAAATCATCCTAGATATATGTGTACTTCAAGATTCATGTGGTTTTAATCCTAAAAATCTAAAACTTTGTGATTCTTGACAAGTATAGTGAATTGACAGTGAAAGTGCAAAAGACCTAATTAAAATGTTAATCTTGCTAATTGGGTTGTTTCACTTTGTAGAGAATTCAAGGTTATTGGAGGAGTTATATTAGGATCCAAATGGGTGTCCTTATGGTAATATTTCATCTTTCCTGTGAAAAAGTATAAGCATAAAAGGATATGATTTGATTTTCATCTAATATTTTAGGTACATAGGAATGTAACTAGTGGTTTACATGATATTGAAGAGATGGTCTTGTTGTTTATTAGTCATCTTGAAGAATCAAGTGTTCAAAATGAAAAATATGAAATCTTGATTTGATGATTTAAGGTGAAAATATCTCAGTTGTGAAGTGAATTGACTTAATGAAGTATCAAATACAGTTCTTATGAAGATAAATATAGACCTGTATGAATAATTCTTTTTGAATAAGTCTACAAGTTGTGAATTTTTTAATGAGTATTGTTAAGAAGGTCTGAGAGTGTTCTTATGACCAAGGAAAAGTGTATATTTATGGTCATCAATTATGTGATGAAAAATTACATAAAGGAAAGTATTGTGAAGTGAAAAAGAAAATCATGCTAAAAGTTTTGAAATGAACTTCTACAGGTATGTAAACTTAAGATGATATGAAATGATGTTAAATATTAGTTGAAATGATATAAGTGTTTTAAGTATGAATATGGTATTATTTCCAAGGTTAAATCTTGTATAGTGAATCAATTGTGCATAGCTTCAATAGTGCCTTACAGTGAATGTGTATTCTGTGAGGCTATACATGATGGGTCAATATTTAAAGAAGGTTGAATGGTGTCTTCTTAAAAATTGAAAAATAATAAATCTTTATAAATTTGTTGTTTATATTTTAATGAAATTAAAGATCTTGAAATATGAAGCAAAAAGCATTAAAATCTTGAGTTAGTGTTAAGGGTTTTAATTTGAAACAAATGCTATTATAGGTTGATAAATGATATCAAGCTATAAATGTCTAAGTTTGTCAATCTAAATTTATGAGTTTGAGTAAGATTGGTTATGCATAATCATATACAAGATTGAAGTGTTCTCTAGTGAAATGGTGAATTGGTAAGTATGAGCTTCAAGGAAGTGTCAAGCTCAAAAAGATAGATAAAGAAGGATTCATTTTAAGGAATCATAGATGATCATTTGGCCTACAGGTTCAAATGGTAAGTTGAATTTTAGGGATTCTTAGAATGTTTTAGGATAAGCTGCAAATGAAAGTATTGTCTTCAGATGTCTGAAGGACAAGTGTTTGTGAAGATGTCAAGGAAAGACTGTACAGAAGTGTTTTTAAGGTCAAGGGAGTACATGTTGGAAGGTGGACATTTGAAGGTTCTTGATAAATCTTGAATATCAACAGGTGTATGAGTTCAAGATTAAATGTTCTTAATTGAAATGAAAAATTAATGGATATGTTGTGGTCACTTCTTTCATGTAAATAGTCTTCATTGAAACAAGATAAATTCAATCTAAAGGATGTAGATTGTTAAGGTAGAGTATGAGATCAAAAGTATGGTTGAATACATTTTTTGCTAAGGTACATAGATTGTTTAGGTGTATTCTCAAGAGTGAAAAAGTGGTTGAATGTTGCAAAGTTGACAAGGTAAATATTTAAGAAGTTTAAGGATTAACTAAAGAAAAGTCTTATGTGTTAAATCATGATTACAAGCTGAATAAAAGTGAATCTATGGTATGAGATTATAGACTGAAATAGTTGTGAATACTAAAAATGTGGTATTATGTCAAAGAAGGTCTTTGATGGATCATGAAGGCTGAAATATGCATCATATGGTTTCATAGATGCCAAAAGATGATTTATGTGATTTATCAAAAGGAGAAGACAATGTTGAGGATCTAGAATGTGAAGCTTGTATTGGAAGCTTAAATGTTGATTAAGGTTGGTTATGAAAGGAGATTTTGGTATTGAAATGAAAAGGATTTAAGATGAATTGGAAAGTCTAAAGTTGAGAAGTAAGTCAAGAAAGTTAGCTTAGTTTTGTATAAGTTATGAAATAGTAACCAGTGTCTAAGATTGTCTACAGGGTATGTGAAGAGTAAAATTGTCATTGAAGGTTGTCATAATAATTTTTCTTCCTATGATGAGTACATTAATGTTTCTAGAAGTTGAAGGTATTTTTTGGTAGATTTCAAAGGAAAAATGATGTCTTATGGATCATTACATTAATATATATTTATGTGCTTTTTAAAGAACTTCTAAAGTGCTTGTAATGTATAAGGAAATGACATGACAGGGGGAGCATGTGTTTCCTCTAAAGGTGGATTCTAGATAAGAATCATAAATATGGAAGGTATGAGTTTGGTCATTTATTTTTAAATCCTAGGAGTGTTAATATGAAGGCTAAATTTTGCATTATTTCATCCAAATATGACTGTTAAGACTGAGAATTGGTTTAGGATAGTGTCAAAGTGTTTGATCAGTCTCCAAGTCAAGAAACAAGGTAAGATGTTTTTTGTGTTTTCTACTAGATATGGATATTATAAGTCTAGGGGGAGTTGTGGATGATTTTGTTCATGGTGTGAATGGTGTTCTTTGTAGCATGTTTGTCAAAGTTAGTCTTTAAAACACTGAATGAGTCTATTTAGGGATCATGTTCTCAATGGTTGAGAAGAAAAGAAAGGTATGTAGATCTAAACAAGTTTTTGTATGCCTTGAAAAGTTGATGGTTAGCCCAAGAAATTAAGGTAAAGGATATTTTTTTATTCTTAATATCATTTTTGGCATGTTCATGAGTTGTTGCTTTAGTATAGGTCTGTTACAGTGGTTTTCATGCTTGAGGGATAAAAACAAGTTTTTGAGGTGAAATGACAAGTTTTTGATGCCTAAAAGGTGGATGATGGTGTTTTAGCATAAAATAATGATTTATTAGTCTTTTTGAATTCATGAAGATCATGATATTTATTGGTATAGGTATGCCTTTTTCATTAATGTAAAAAGGGGGAGAAGTTATATGGTTTTCCATCAATGACAAAGGGGGAGATTGTTGGCATGTTGTTTCTATGGTGTTGAAATTGATGGCTAAAACCTCATTTTGAAAAAGTGGATGATTCAAGTAGGGTCATAGAATGTTTGAGACCTTTGGTGATGTTTCTGAAATGATGATTCATATGTTTTGATGATGATATAGTTGATTCAATGAGGATTGTATTCTTTTTCATTAATGTAAAAAGGGGGAGAAGTTGGTAAGGTGGTTTTCCATCAATGACAAAGGGGGAGATTTTTGGGAGTTTTTTATTCAATGTTTCATTGATGCAGATAAAACCATGTAATGTACAAAGTGGAATGATGGAGTAGGATCATAAATGATGATATGAGCTCATGGATGATGATTAGAATGATGTATCATGATATTCAGTATTCATGGTGCATATGTGTGATTCAGTGAGGATTGCTTGTTCTTGCAAGCCTATTCAGGTGACCTAGCTAGCCTAGGTGATAGTGCATGGAGGATATGAGAGCTTCTTGGTAACTTGAGAAGTATATGTTGGAATAATGGAGAACATGATTGGAGAGTTCTTGGGAACTCACTTGAGTTTCAGGGTGCAGATATAGGTTGTGACCATGTTGCAGGTGCTCATTTAGACTAGGTATGGATTAGAATGCATGAGATTGAGTTGTGGAGATATATGAGCTCATGGATGTATGGTAGGTGTATCATGATTACTAGTTATGTTAGGATTTTTGAGTTTTTTGATGATGATTTATAGGAATTTTTTCATGACGTACTTTTTAGGAGAGTTTTTCATGATGTTTATGAGGTTATTTCAGTTGACCCTAGCCTTTACAAGTGTAAAACCCTAAGGGCTAGCTATGCAAGTCTCAGGGATGGAAATATGGAGAGATATTTGTGAATTATGATGATTGTATATGTTATTATGGGTGTGTCATTGTGATTATGGGAAAAAATTCAGGTTTCCATGATGATTATTTTGCATGATATGTTAGTTTTGGTGAAACAGGGTCAAGAACAAGGTTATTTCTAGCTCGAATTGGACCTTCTGATGCTCACTTTGAATTGTGTGATTTTCTTGGGACCTTGTGGATTTCAGGGATGTTTATACATTGAGTATAATGTTTCAAAAAATAATGAGGTAATTTCATTATCATATTTTTATGACCAAATGTTAAGAAGGTAAACTACTTTTTATGAGTTTGAAACCCTAGCTCAAAAGTGGTTAGGAGAGATTTGCTTCCTAAGTTGAAAGAATTGATTTATAGTGCATGGATGATGATTGGAAAATGTATAGGAATCCTTAGTATTTCTATAAAGGTATGGTAGAGCTTATGGTGATGAGTGGACCCCACTCAAACAAGCCAGTTTCTGAAGAAGTTCAGTTTGGGACAAGGTTGTCCAAAGGAGTTGCAAACTAAATGACCATTGTGTGATTTATGTGAGTTTTTATTGATGTAAAAATAGGTTTCATGTCATGGTGATGCATTTAAATGGTCAAGTATGCTTCATTTATGTTGACTGGTCAAAGGGCAGTTTTGGGGCAGTTAGAAGCAGTCTTCAGTAAAATGGACATTACAGGAGCTACAAGAGGAGTTAGGAGGTGATTAAAGTTGTGTTGGAAATATAATTCAGATAGATTTCCATTTATATAAATTTTTTCTCATGATGATGATTTTTTATATGGTTTCTAGGTCAGTTTGTGGACAAGAATATTTTTTTTTCAGGACAGAACTATTTTTGCTGAAAGATTGAGTTGGTTAGTGCATGAAATGGATTGGGTGATGCTTTATATCACCTGGAATGTTGAATAGGGATTAATTTTGCATCTAATTAATCCATTTTTAGGTCTTGAAAGTTTCAGGAAGGGTGTTAACCAGTTGCATTTGTAAAACTACTTTTTGGGCAGCTTGATTTGGTGAAGGAAAAAGTTGATGTGGTTTGAACATATGATTGTTTCATGAGATCTAACTTGTTTAGAAGTGTTATACAGGTCTTTTAATTTCCATTTAGTGGTCACATGCCATATTTTAGGTGTTCTTGGGTGATCTTGAGGCCAAAAGGTGAAGATAGGGTGTTGGAAATAGGTGTTTTGTGAAGGCAATGAGCCACTGGGCCCATTAAATGAAATAATTTGATTGGTTCATGAAAATTGCGACCATGTATGATGTTTAAATGTAATTTTAAACATGTGTGGTGATTTTTAGATATTTAATAAAAATATTTTTGGTGTTAGGAGATTTTTCTCATTCCAATGATGGGGTTTTGAGGATTTTTGGTGCATGGATGAAGGGTTTTTTCTAGGCCGACCTATATGGGTCAATTGTGAATGTTATAGTGATTCTTATGGGATGTTTTTATGTTTATGTGGTCATGATAAAGGAGGGAAACCGACCTATTTTGAATTTGAATGAAGGAGAGGCTATAAAAGTGATGTTTTGGGTACAATGTTGTTAATCTTTTGGAACCCCTTTTATCTTCTTTTGAAGAAACCCTTGCTGCAAAGAAAACCCCCTTGGTCCTAGCCCAAAACCCCTATAATTTCATTCTAGGTCAGTAGCTGGTGGATTTTTCATGAGGAGGATTTGAGCAAAGCAAAGATGGTGATGTTTCTTTGATGGCGAGTTGATGAAGGAGGACTGATTTGATGTCATGTGTTTGAATGCTAATTTAATAGAATGATTGATGTTATTATAGGTTTCTAAAGTATTTTCAGGTATGATATTGAGTTGAAGTCATTTGCAAAGAAGTATATCTTCTTATGTATTCATGAGACAAGGTTGATTGTCTTGGTATCTCTTGATTGTATCTTGTTGGCTATTGTTGAAGACATCAATTCATTGTGAATCTGATTTGAATATCAATAAAGAGTTGTTTTTGTGTATATCTTTTGATCCTTGATTTGAGTATGTTTCATGGTGAAGTATATTTGTTTGTTATCATACATTGATATTGTGTTTGATGTACATCACCCCGAGGATTCCACACAAGTATAATTCCATCAAAATAGTTTTGAGAAAATTTAACTTGATCATTATTTTTCCAATCTAAAATGTCCATATTTGATGCTCCATCAAAACATACGAAATCATGCACATCCATAGGCCCTCTATGTTTTCATTTATATGTCACCGAAAACCTTTTATCTTTATAAACTTCTACATTATCTCTCTTCAAAACACCCAATTTTGAATGTGAATATAATGAGAAACTATATGAGGACGATCTATTTTGTTTTGGCATCACCATCTTGTGCTTCATGTGGATTTTAGGTGTATTTCATGGCATTAGTGCATGAAGGTCTTGATAATACACATTTGCTAAAGTTAAAGTAAATAAGATGGTTGATGTTCCAATTTGATGCAACAAATTAATTAATTTTGCACAACACTTTGTCCATTAGGAATTTTTTTCTCATAATGTATTTCCATACTATACTAAATGATCAATAAGATGATAATCTGACATATTCTTCACACCTTGATGTAATTCATCAATTGTAATGGGTAATTCTCGAAGGATTTTCTTTACAAAAATTGCTGATGAAATTTGAGCTTGATTTCGTATTATCATGTTCATGGAATGATACATAAACCTGAGGCATTTTCTAAAACAATTATCTCAATATCATATCATATGTTTTACATATTATTGTAGATGTATGTGCTTTAGTCATTGTTCTATCCAGTCACACCTTTCATTAGGGAATAGAGTTAGGAATGCCATGTTTAATAAACCTTCTATCATGTATTCATTGAGTGAAGATGTACCAATTTTTGTCCAAACTATTAGTTAACCAGGATCTGCATTCAAATTATTTACCCATGTGTGAATGACTTCCATCTCTCTCAGGGCATTGGGTGGTTTGGTAACCACAAATGATATGTGATGTATGACATTTCCTTCATTTGTCTCAATAGATGGAATTGGAAAAACATATTCCTTTAAACTTGTGTTGAATTCAACGTGGACACAGTTTAGTTTTTTAAAGACATTTGAGGAAGTATTATGTATGGAATATTTTATTTCCATTTCATTAATGTTCACATCTTCATAAAAATTATCGTTTTCAATCTTATAGTTAAGTGATTTATATACTTGAGAAGTATAGTTCCAAATTGTTACTTTCTTCGTACTATGATAGCTAAAAATATATGAAATATGATGCGGTAAAACTTTGCAATTTCATTTATTTCTTGCGGAAAATAAATGGTATGTTTTTTGTATTTATATTTACCTCATGTTGTACATGTTACTTGAAGAATTGGATTCATACGCTCAATTAACATCTCTTCCACTTGGGTTGAGTTTTTCAATTCAGGTCGCTGGGGACAAGGATCCATATTATTAGCTTCAGAAAAATATTGGATGCCTTTATCTTTTCGACATTTACTATAAATAGGGCCTTTAGGAGCTCGACAAATATTCATTCTAGCATAACTCTCTTATCTTATATAACACATATGTAGAGTTTAAATTTTGTCTAACTCATGTCTAAACAACAACTGCATAGTCTTGAAATCTATCTAAAACATTTACATTTAAATTATGATTTTTTCTCATTGATTTCCATTGGGATTGACATTTTTTTGATGATTTATTTGGGACCCTTGCATTTGATATCTTCTTATCTCTCATTGTGATTCACTATTTTGTACAATGTTCTTATTATTATTTCTTTTGATAGTGGTTACTACTACTGGATTCTACATATGTCCGTGAAATTTATCATTGGTGTTAGACAAATTGAATTCCATTACATTTATAAATCTTCCCTTCAGGTTTTCTGGTACTTTCTTTAGGTCACTTTAATTTTTTTTAGACAAGTCTTTCAACAAATCCCATTGTACTTTCTTCATCATGAACAACCTCAACATTAGATTTTTGTGAGTTGATGTCTTTATACTGCTTCACGATTACATTGTCGTAGTTGTTTTCTTTCTGCATCATTCATTTGATCTACATTTGTTGCTCGTTACAATATTCTTCTAAATACAAATTGGTCTTGTTGAGATATTCATGTAGGATGCACTATCACGTGATTTGTATGTTGTCTCATTTTTGCTTCTAGTTCTGTAACAGGAGAATTTGCCTTTCGTTTCACACGTCACTATTTTTCATATTCATTTTTACGTATTCTTTCCGCATCCATTGTCAATAATTTTCATTGTTGTCTTTGATATTCATGAGAGTATTGTCTTCATTGTTCTCTTATTTATTTTTCATATTCCCTTTTTCGCTATTCATTTTCAAAATTCATTTTTAGGCGAGCCATATTTATTGTACACACACAAAACAAATTAAATCAATATTTTATTAAAAAAATATAAGAATATAAATTTATTATGAGTTATAAATATATATTTTCTAATAAAACATAATTTGTATTAAATAATCTTTAATAAATATGGGGGCAATAAATATATCTATGTATTTATTTCCTACAGTTGCATTAAAAGATTTATACATTATTGATGAATCTATCATACTTATAGATTCACTTGCATACCAATAGATAAGCATATAAATAACACTTAATATTGTTTGACCTCGTTTGTAGTGATGTTTTCATAGATAATGACCATTGATGTATTTATCACACTACCTAAAATAGGTAAGATAGGTCTAGATATATCTAAGATGAAAAAATATTTATCTACAATTAGATTTGACATATGTATTTGTGACCATATAAATCATAGATTTTCCTTTGCTAAAAAAAAATAGAAGAAAAAAGATGTTAGTTAAATATATCAAAGCATACAAAAATTTTCTTACTTGTTGTCCTCTATCCTCCTTTGTGGAGTTGATTTTTTTTTGTTTACTTGTTATCTTCTATCTTCATGTGTTTCTATGGTTGAAATTAATTTATGTGTTTCATTTGATATAATATTTCCTCCATTTTATTCTTTTATTTGTGTTTATTTTTATTCTTTATTATGTTATATCTCTATTAATTATATTCTTTGTTTTTTTATTTTTATGCTATTAATTTTTTTGAATTAAATGTGATCATATTCATGCCATTACAACCTTCCAAAACCTCCTAGATATAACTATAGGAATGCCTCTCGACGTAATAAGATCATGGAGATGTTGAGAGTTGTGCATACATGATTAATAATGTTGAATATGATAAAAGGTGTTAAGTCCCAAGGGATGATGTGAGTGACACAAAAGATGAAGAGTTAGGCGTATAGGACGTGGGACCAAATCTGAGCAATTAGATGAATGAGAATATAGAAATTTTAGAGACATCTTGAAGATTGGAAGAGGAACATAGATGAAGGTTCCAAGTTTTTTAAAAACTTTAAACACAAAGGATATTATTGATAGACAAACTCAAATGGAACATTATTGATTACTTCAATGAGGTAGCTTATTTGTAGAAGTGTAAGGCAGAATAAACAAATATCAAAGGGAACACAACTCTATGGTGGAAAGAAGTGCAATTTGAAATGAATGGAAAGGGTAAAGACAAGATTAATTGTTGGGAAATAATGGTTTTCAAGTTGAAAATATAATTCTTACCCACATACTATTAGTTAAATTTTAAAAAAAGGCTCCAAAGTTTGGGTAGAAGGAGATAAGTATTAATTATTACATGAAAGAGTTCTACAAAGTCACAATATGAGCTATTCATAGCTAGATGGATCAAGAGAAAATGGTGCACTGAAAAATAGATTATGGTTAATCTTTGAGGATGAGACCAACATGGGGAGGTTGCACTTAGTGGAGGAAGCATATTAATATGATTTGAGAGAATAACACAAGTTGTCCTATAAATACTAAAGTATGTCAAGGGGTGTGGCATTCCAAATCATGCTACACACAATTCTAATCATCATATATGCTACCATAAGAATAATAGAAATTAAAGAACATATACAAATAGTATTTGTGAAATAAAACCCATCTCATACTCACCATAAGGCTCATAATGTCTAACAACTAATCATCCATCTTGCCAATCAAGTTACTATAATCACAATATACATCATATCCACCAAAATCAAAATGAAAAATACTTGAATCGTAATCAAAACACAATGCAATAATCTCAATATGATACGATGGAACAAAATATGAATCCACATAATCTAAGATACAATGTCAATAAGTGGTAGGCACGACATCCCCCTCTCATATAATTGTACTTCCTCCTAGAAGTCACTGAAAAAGATAAGGGTATTGTGCCTTCAACGAACATGTATCCTCCAAAGTAGTTGTTGTCTCATCATACCTATCCCACTAGACTCTAACCTAGTCTAGGTCTTTCCCTTGAAGGTACAACCTCTTGCGCTCCAACATGCGTACGGACTCTAACATCCAATATCCGTGGCATCTACTTATAAAGCTGACCAATAAAAACATGACATATATTAGATACATATCTCCGTAACAAAGGAACATGAAACACTTCATGGACTCAGGGTAGGTGTGGTGACAATGCTACATAGTAGGAAACTAGACCAATGATCTCCAAGATCTCATAGGGTCTACCAAAGCAATGGGTAAGATTATATCCTTTTTAAAATGGATAGGAAGCTTATATGGACACACTCTCAGAAATACCTTGTCACTAACTGAGAAGTGACACTCCACCCTCTTTAAATCCACATACAATTTCTGTCGCCCACTAGCCTACACTTTATGTTTTCTAATAAAAAACCTAGTACTCCAAGTCCTGCATGTGGGTTGGTCCCAGAAATATCATATCCTCAAGTCTATCCCAAATCAAAGGTGTCCTGTAGGGTCTACCATATAGTGCCTCATTTAATGTCATACCAATCAAACTGTGAAAAAATGTTGTATGTGAACTCAACCAAATAAAGGTAGTCCTCCCATCTGCTCTACTAGTCCATCACATACATCTAAAAAATATCCTCCAAAACCTAATTTACCCTTTATGTTTGACCATATGTCTGTGGGAGATTAGTTGAACTAAAATTGAGCTAAGTGCCCAAGGCTATCTGAAATGTAGTCCAAAAGTCTAACATATAGATCGTGTCTCAATCAGAAATAATATTCCTTGAAATGTCATGTAGTCACACAATGTTGTCAAGGTACACTATATCTATCATGATTGCATTATACATCGTCTTCATGAGAGAGAAGTGGAAAAATTTGGTCAAATTTTCCACCATCACCATGATGGCATCATGATGGTAAGATGAAAAAGGGAGACTGATAATAAAATCTATTGAAACCACCTCCCACCTCCACTTAGGAATGACGTGGGGATAAAAAATACCAAACCAATGGGAATGCTCAACCTTCATTTGCTGACACTCCAAGAAATGAGTGAAAAAAGCAGCCATATCCCTATGTAAAATGTGCAAAAAGTACAAGTGGAGAAGCTTGGCATGTATATTATTCACCTTAGGATGAGGTCCATACAAAGATTGATGAGCCTAAGATAGGATCAAACTGCGAAGATCACTTGCTATGGGCACATAAATTTTCCCTTGGAATCGAAGAAGACTGTCTGCCTCTAATGAAAACCCAACATAATTTCCCACCAAAGCACTCTGTGAGTGAACCCTCTGTCTAATACCCTCATAAAATATGTCCCATAGAAGGTGCTGCATAATCCTATCCCTAATATCCGATCAAAGGGTTAAGGTAAAAATATCATGTCACCACCTACTCAAGGCGTTAATGACAACATTCTCCTTTCCCTTGATGTACTGAATATCCATGTCATACTCAAATAGGAAATCCATCCAACGCCATTACTAGGTGTTGAGATTGGGCTAGGTGAATATATGCTGAAGGCTCATGTGATTATGCTCAATGGACACCATTAAAGCTTCCAAATCATAAAGTAGAAATGAGGTTCCATCCTTATGTCATCCAAAAGTTGATTTAGCAAATTCAGCCTCTTCTTCATCCTTATGCAACTCTATCTGAATATCAGTGATATTTAATGGTATGACTTTCCCTATTTCATATTTAAGGGAAGTTTTTAGTAGCAAGAAGAGTTTTACTGGGTTCAAGTTGAGTACTTATGAGTTTAACTAACTTATCTTCATTTTCTTTCTCTTTAACAAATATTTCCTCCTCAAGAATTGGCTTCACCTCTTACTCCTCAACCTAAAACATAAGGTCTAATAGTAAAACCTCATCCTCCTCAGCCTCATGTAACCCATATGAATAATTAAAAAATTGAGAGATCATCTTGTTGATTTAGAAATGTAGTCACCAATAAGTGCATCAATTTCTAAGCATGCAAAATAATGAGGATCACTGCATTTGGTTAAAACATCTTATTCATATTCCTTTCTTCCTCAAGACTTAGTTAAATGCCATTAGTGTTGAAAAGGACTTCCTCTAATTATGTATAAATTTTTTCCCATGGTGGAAATCTCTTTCCTAAGTAAATGGATGCTCTCAATGTCTAAATCAGAGTTATACCACTCTAAAATTATTATGTCGTGATCTTCTCTGATGAAGGTTGACTATACTAGGAATAAAAATTTAGCAAAGGGTTTTCCACTATACAATTCCTCAAGAAGAGTTTCTTCCAAATTTGTTTATCTAATTTCTTCCTCTAAAACATGAAAATTAATCCCCGTCATGTGCTTTAATCTTTCTAACTCAAGAGGTCTAATAAAATCATGTTTGGTCTTTTCCTGTCCATGATGATTTTATGGGACAGTTGAATGGTTACACATTGAAAGTTGTTTACAATGTTAAATATCTTGCAAATTGTCCTTCTCATCATAAAAGTAGAAAATGACCCAATCCACTTGCATGGTTATGTTATTAGGATTAGTTAGAGTTAGATAAAGGTTGGGAAAAACATGTGAAAATTCATAATTCCTTAAATCTTCATGACAAAACTTTGGAGAAATAAGTAATGCCATAGATGGAGGTGGGATAAAATTTGTAAAACATAGGTGATACTTAGGAAAACATATAGGAAAAAAATATCTTGGGTTTGTGATTTGACAAATATGGAATTCATAAAAAACTAATATTACAGAGTAACATATGATAATTAAATGATAACTAAAGGATTTGACATAAGCAAGTAAGCTAAAAAATTTGAAACCCTAGGTGTAAGAGAGAGAGATAAAGACTTAGCTAATTTTGCTTGATGCAAGGACTAATATGATTGTGAGAACTATTAAGACGGGAGGGAAAAATATCGCAACAGAGCATAGAAAATCTTGGAACTACTGAACAAGCTTGGAACAGGACACCTGGACTGGGTCAAAGGTGCATGGGCGTTGGAGTTTTCTTCTAGGTTCCCATGATTGCGGAAGTGGCCAGAATTTGAATTTTCTTGTGTCTCGTGGTTGTCACTGGTTGTCACCTTTGGTCACCTGTATATTGCCAGTTGATAGCATAATTTACCTGTAACCTACAAAACTAATGATATCTTGCAAAACCCCACTACATTGAATCCTAAAAAAGAAATATGCAAATGGGGAGTCAGATTGACCTCGATGGTTGTAGTTCTTATGTGTGTGTGTAGAAATTGTGCCCTAGGAATCCCTTGTGCAAGATTTACTTGATAGCGGTGCTAGTTAGATGTAGCAATGTAAATACATGCGTGGATGGGATATAGAAAATTCCCCTTCCTATGCCGTGTATGAAGAAAATGTAGTCCATTATCACTTGAATATAGTGCTAAATGGATGATTTGAAGTGCTCTAGGAATGCCTTTTGGATGCAACCTTAGGTGGTGATAATAGATGTTTAGAGCTTGGTCCTTTATTTTATTCACATAAATTTGTATTTATATGATTCCCTTGTTATTGAAAACTAAAAGGCCGACCCATAAGAAATCAAGATGCCCAAAAGATAAAAGAGGCCCAAAAGAGGCAAGTAAGATACAAAGAGGTCGGGGTGCCCAGAGGGGACAGGGTGCCTGGGCACTAGTGCGCTCTTGGCTGGCATTGGTGTCCAAAGTCAATAAAGATAAAGCAATGAAATTAGACTAGGTTGTAGGGTGTGTAAGACCAAAGAGGAAACAAGAAAGACATAGAAAAGAGGCCAAAGATAGATGCCAATTACTAGTTTTCTCACTTAGGAATCATATGAATAGTGGTATGTGATTAGGACCTATAAATGTACCCAAGTGCATGATTTTGTGTCTACATTTTCCCCCACTTTATGTTGTTGAGTGAATACTTGATAACATAAAGTAGATAAGAGATGTGTACCTAATAACCATGTAGATTGGTAGAGAAAGTGTGCCAAGGAGACAAGTGAAAGCGTGGAGTGATAAAAATGAAGCGTGGAAACTAAGGAAGAGGAAGTGACCCTAGGGGTGAAGCATATGTGTTGTGTCGTTTGTACCATGTTGTTTGTTGTGCTTGTTATGAAGGTTGCTTCTTGTTGTGTATTAAGGACAGACCTGTAAAACGAAGAGTGAAAGAGTAGTCAAAGTCATGTGTTATGAAAACTATATAAAAGTATGCAAAAGTATGTAAAAAATGTGAAAAAGTAGTAAAAAGGAACAGTGTGCACCTGATCCCATGAAGAGTGAAAAGGATAGAAAATGTCCTGAAACTGTTGTAGAAGAGCAATTTTTTAGGTAATCTCACAGTCAAGAAATTTTTTGGGCATCTCATGCCAAGAGTGATTTTTTTTGGGTGATCTCACGCCAAGTGTGAGTTTTTTGGGTGATCTCACACAAGGAGAAGAGTGTTGGGGAGAAAGGTCTAGTGTTATTCTCCTTCTCATAAATCTCTTCCTGAAAATACACCACTATAGATGGTGTGATCCTTGTTTTGTTTCATGGCTTCGATCTAGTTTTAGATAGCTCCAAGTTGAAAAAAAGATACTTACAATTCATGATTGTTGATAGGGAATGTCATTTCTATTGCTGATTAATTGCTTTGCCACATGTAACAATGTACTTAAGCTACATTTGTAGATTCCCTGATCATAGGTGGCTGCCAAGAAAGGAATGGAACTCCCAGGCATAGTTCGTATTTGGGCACTTAGTTTTGTGCTAAAGCATGATCTCTTCAGAATCTGGGTCGTTTTCTTGAAATCTAGTTATGTTTTGATTTTGTAACCAACCTTTGTAGCTAATGAGACCAAACAGTGACTGATTCACCAAACAATGTATGCCCCCTTCATTTGGGATGCATGCAACATCACTTCAGGATGCTTAGCCAAAAATAGTTCATCATAAAATGTTAAGCAGGATAAAATCATACCTTGGCACTAGGAAAATCAGGCTTCATATGTATCATACAAAAATCATTAACACATTGAAATCAACTGTCTCAATGTGCAAGGCTCTAATAATTTAATAATATTCCACTCCACATAAACCCCAATCTAGCTTTGTAATTTTTCTAGAACTTTATACATGTTTCAAGGATATTGCACTTCTTGTAAGGTTCTTGAAAATGTACTGAATATCTAATTCTACACAAGGTCTTAAATAATTTTCTAAATCATCAACCATTAGTACCAAGACCCCTCATGAAGGTTCTATTAGCATTTAGTGGCACTTCAATGTCAAATTCACTCCAACCAATGGTGAAACACTATTGATTTACAACGAGTGTGCATCACTTAACCCTAGAAGTCACTATCAATGAAATCAGTTAATCTGACAATCCTGTCAGGGATCATATTGATACCATAATTGGAACCTATTAGATGAAAGTTTTAACTAACTTCCAAGAAGTTTAGGGAATTTGATGATCTTTCTATTTCAAAAACCAGGGCAAAACTGTCTTCCCAATGACTCTTTTCTGATAACATCTGTCAAGAAAGGACTTTCTTGACCTTACATCATGAAAGATTATTTATTTAATTCACATATGTCTCATATCTTGGGCCAAATTCAAATAATTAGGTAAATTTCTGAGATACTATCAAAAAATGTCCTTGATAGTAGTTTTGTAATAATCTCATAATACTGACTTACTTCTCATGAAAATCTCTCCATAGTAAACCTAAGATTATGATTCCTAAAGGTCCTTAGCATAATATGAAAAATGCTAAATGGAACAAGAAATGTGAAAATATGCTTCAAGAAATGATAAAATTCCAACTGTAGTCATAGGACATTCCATCAAGTGCCTAGGTTCATGTTCATATTCACTATCTTGGGACAAGGCGTTCCAATGTGCTAAATAAGGACCCAAGATTAAAATATAGGTCATTTAAGCATAACCAATTTTTGTTTCTACATTGTGTAATCCCCTGTGATGAAGCACTGAGTTGTCATGTTAGGGGTGATAAATTCACCCAAATGTATGTCCCCCTCATTTGGAAAGGTGCATTTGACATCACTAACTCACTAATGAGATGGTCTCAAAGGAGAGGACCAGATGTTGAATAAAACTGATACCCTGCATAGGGGGGAATATGCATGGTAGAAACCAAGGCACATGTAAATAATATCTTAGAAACATGTGTTAGTACTTTAAACTAAGTGCTTCAACACATGCATATAGAAGATAAACACCGTAATGTAGCAATAGTGAAACAAAGTAGACTAGGGAGCAAAGTGGGTTTTAAACATGTGGACATCACTCACAATGTCAGGTGTAATACAATCAGTGCTTAAACGATACCAAAAGCATACAAGCAATGATCAAGAAAGACATAAGGACATAGCTTTGCAAACAATAGTATATAATGGAAAACAATAGCAAGTAAAATATCAGACAACCATGGTGGCAAATAATTCCTGCAAGGAAAATGTTGCACATGAAGCACCCATTAGCATGTTAGAAATATAAAAATTATGTCAAAGCATGTATGTTTCCGATAGAGTAGTGTGTGAAGTAAGAATAGGAGTTTATAAAACAAAATCAATAACACATTGTGGATGTGTATAAATTGTAGATTGCTCCCAGAAACCTATACCCCTAAGGGACTAGTAAGAGGTACATTGCCAAACATCATTGTATGCATGTGAAGATATCTTTGAATAGTATGCATTCACAACTAAATGAAAAAGTGAACACGTATGTGTATATACCCTAAAGATAATGACATATAGATATATTTGTCTAACATGACATAAGCAAAGTGCTTACATGTAACTAGTATAAGCAAACAAGAGTATTTACAACCAAGATATGCAGTATTTGTGAATGAGTGAATGGAATGAAATGCAAAGTGAATAAATCTTGATTATGAGCTAGCGTGCCCCCCGAGAAGATGTGGATGAGTATGATATGAGGTTCATTTATAAAATACCCCTCAATTCAAGAATGAACCATAGAACAAGAGTTGCATCATTAGGGAATATTTGAAACTTGTGCGCTAGATAGAAAGATCAATGAAGCATAGAGTGTAAAGAGTGACTAGATGAGGATGAGGTTCATTTCAGATTTAGATCCTTGAGTAGTATGAATGGAACTATAGTGTGTCCATAGAGTGTATCATGTGTGAGAAGGTAGATGCTAGATAAGATTATCATGAATGCACAGAGTTTAGTGTGTAGATTCCATGTAGTATGTCAAAGGTCAAGTGTAATAGTATGAAATGTGTAGATGTGTGATAATTCCTTTCAATTTGATGATACAGAAGTATCAACCATGGAACCAAGTGTATGTATGATAATGCTTATCAAGTATATATGCTTTAAGAGCATCAAAGCATGATCAAAAGTGAAATGATACCTGATTTGAAGGCTATCTGGGGAGAAAGTAAGTGCATGATGCCCCCCAAGTGTACATGATATGTTGTAGATCTAGTCAATGATGCTAAGGGGATACCAATGTAAGGAGTAGTTTCCTTGAAAAAAATGATTGGTTGTAGATTTAAGTGGGATTGATGAATAATGGTTTAGAAGTTAAATGTAGAGGCCAGGATATGTTCAGACTAATTTTGATCTTGGCTTAGTGAATTTTTTATTTGGTAATGTTGTAGAAGAATTGAGAATGATGAGGTAGTGATGGAGGACAAACCTTGAGGTGAGGTGATTGCTTAGTTGAGAAGTGGAAGTTTATAGGTGACGCTTGAGTGACCGAAGAAGGAACATTAAGTGATTAAATCATGAATGCTCATTGGTTTCATAGAAGGAGATATTTAGGAGCCCATTTGGATGTAGCATTTTCAGACTCACATGATATGTGAATAAATTTTGTGCAAGCAAATGAGATAATAACCTGATGCTTAAGGTGCTTTCATTATTCATTGTAAAAGGATAACAATCATTGTCATTATGTCCATTGATTTCGATGATAAGTTGTCAAAATGGGAGACCTTGATAGTTGGTAATCAATAAGGATAGGATAACAATGGTAGGTGGCAAATTGATCCAATTGGTGATTGAGGAGCATGAGGAATAATGTTCTTGCCTAGCATTATGATCAAACTTGAGAGGTACTTGTAGGAAGTGGTATTTGACTTAGGGTTCACTGATATGACATGGCACATGTAGAAGAATATGATTAGAATGAGATGTAAGAAGAAGAACCATGTGCCTTGAGAATGGAAGAGTGCCTTGAGATGTTGAATTTCAGATTTTAAGAGATGTGATCATGGTTTCCATAGCTTGAAATTTGTCTTGGAATAAAGAATGTCAAATCTTGAATTGATTTGCAAATGGGTTGATGGGGTGTGATAGGATCATGGGTCACTAGGTCATTAGAGAGATGATCCAAAGATGGTCAACTTATTTGTGAAGGTGGCGTATCAAGATTAGGTAGATAGATGTGTATGGAATTTTTGGAGAGCATATTTGCAAGGTGGGTGCATTTGAAGTAATTGATAGACAAGATATACATGAACCTTAGGAGCCATTTATATGAAAGAAGATTGGATAAAAGAAGATGATAATGAGATTCCAAGACATGTTTGAATGTGGGTTCACCAAATGATTTAACAAATATGGAATTTGTAAACCCTAATATTGCAGAGTAATATGATAAATAAATGCTAAAGACAAAATCTCTACACAAACAAGTAAATAAAGAAATATGAAACCCTAGGTGTAAGAGAGATATAATAGAAGACTTAGCTTGATTTTACACTTGAAATTCTTGAAAGTGTTCTGGATCTAGGGAAGACTGATGAACAGGAGGAGAAACTATTGCAACCATCACATAAAAAATATAAGGAATTGTTGAATAAGCCTGGACTAGGGCACCTGGATTGGGTAAAGGTGCCTAGGAAAGCACTGGAGACCTCTGGATCTGGGTTCCTATGACTATGAAAGATGGCTCAGAAACTTGAAATTTTTCTATGTGTCGCAAGGTTGTCACTTAAATATCCTTCATTGTTGGTCACCTGTATGTCATGTGGTTGATCACCAAATTCACCTGTAACCTACAAAACAAATGATATCCTACAAAACCCCAAACTACATCAAATCCTAAAAATAAATATGCAAATGGGGAGTCAGACTGACCCCAGTGGTCACCTGATAGAGTGAACTTACAACCGAGCATTGCACTACATCTTAGACTCCATGTAGTTCTTGTGCGTGTGTGTAGAAATCGTGCCCTAGGAAGCTCTTGTGTAAGATGCACTTGATAGCAAGCAATAGCTAGATGTAGCAATGTAGATAGATGTGTGGATGAAAAATGAACTTCCCCTCCTATGCATGTATGCAGAAAATGTAGTCCCTTGTCCCTTGAGTGAGTGCTAGATGGATGCCTTGATGCTCTTAGAATTCCTTTGGATGCAACCTTAGGTGATGATAGTAGATGCTTAGAGCTTGGTCCTTTATTATGGTCACATAGCTTTGTATTTATATGATTCCCTTGTTTGAATTTCATAATTGAAAACTAAAAGGCTGACCCATAAGAAAATAAGATGCCCAAAAGATAAAAGAGGAAAGTAAGATACAAAGAGGTCAGGGGCACCCAGAGGGGATGAGGGCACCTGGTGCTGGTGTCCTGTCTAGGCACTGGTGTCTAGAAGTCAATAAGATAAAGTAATGAAATATCAGACTAGGCTATGGGGTGTAAAGACCAAAGAGGAAACAAGAAAGACAAAAAGAGGCCAAAGATAGATGTCAATTACTAGTTTTCTCACTTAGGAATCATATGAATAGTAATATGTGATTAGGACCTAGAAATGTACGCATAGTGTGATTTCAACAAGATTTTCAAAGTGTACGCTAACAATTGTGAGGTGGAACCAAAACATGGAATGATGAATTGAACTATAAGGATCCTAAATTGTAGTAGTGAATGGAGAGATGGAATGAGGAATGTGAATGGAGAAAATGTGGATAGATTTCATTTCTAGGCAAGTGTTGTTTATTTCAATTTTTGAAATATATAGATTTTTACCTTGGATTTTTGAAAGATGTTTAGCTATGTGGGGAGAGAATTGCCTACAATGATGATTGAATCACATATGTGCAAGGTCAGAATCAAGGCCGATGTTTCATAATCCAAGAATGTTATAAAAAGAAGCGGAATGAATTATGGAGCAATTATCCTCCAAGTCTTTACAAATATGAGGTTGAAGTCTGAGATGAAAGTCCCCCATTCCAGGATGTAGGGACTAGGTAAAGAAGGTGTTCCATGATAGATATAACATATGAAAGCTCCTTGATACCATTTCTATAGCATCTTTCCCGAATGGTCCCATGTTGAAATGTATTGTGTAGTAAAACCTAGGTACCAATCTTGATATTTACCTCTAAAATAAGGGACAAGAATCCTAATTCATAGGTTATCCTCTCTAATATTGTGGATAACACAATGGTTGTCTACATAATGGATATACTTGGCATGGTTTAAATCACCATTTCCATGAAAGAGAGGAAGATTTTTTAGGTTTTTCTTGAGTATATTATCACATTGATACAAATGGAGGGGGATAGAGTTGAAATTAGGGAATTAATAGTTTATTTGGAGAGCTAACAAAGAGGGGAAAGATCAAATATGAATGTAAGATTAAGGAATTGGTATGAAACTTTAAAAATAGGATAGATATGAAACAATTGATTTTACAAGTGCTTAAAGAAATAGGTTCACAAATAATATGAGTTGAGAACACACACCAAATATCAGTTCTAAAGTTAGGAAAAACATATATCCTTGTCATAAAATACTAAACATTGCTTACAAGAACACAAGTTAGTCTATAATGGAGCATTTAAAATAGATAGAAATTAGATCTACATAAAATTACCTAGAAAACATCCTCCCACTAGGCATGCCAAAATTGTTGTCACCTGAAATGTCCACCTATGAAGTATCTACAAATTTGGGGACCTTGTGTAAATCAATTAAAACATTGGATTGTATCTCAAGTGTGAGACTTCAATCAATGAGATAAACCTCTAGAGAAAGGATGACCCATATACTAAGTACTCTAATGTCATCCACCAAGTAATCTAATGCCATCCATAATGCTATTTTAATCTAACACTAGATTGATCATGAAAAAGAAAAGGGGAAGGGGGAGAAGTGACTGAAAACAAAAAGGTGAACACCAAATTAGAAGGGATATCTCTCCTTGAGAAGGAAATAGAAGGAAAATATAAAGAAAAGAAGGAAAGATGCTATCCATAGTATACCATGCATCAAATCATACTTTAGATCCCTTTATGTTTGACATAATGAACTAAAAATATAAAACTAAAATGCATACACATCATGGAATGATATAATAGAAAGGTAAGGAGGCAAAAAAACAAGCCAAATGGAAGATATTAGCCACAATAAACCAAGTATTATTACTTAAGAATATAGACAAGCTCTTATAGTCATTTGGAAGGCATTGAATTCATTACACAAGTCTAATACAAAGGTATGAAAGTCATAATGTTTTACCACCATTTGGGCCTGGTAACTTTGCATTCAGAAGAGGATATTGTATAATAAGAACTAATTCTAATTTATAGAGGAAGTAATTAGTAAGAGAGATGGAGAAGATAACGATGAATACTGTTATAAATAATATCCCATTCTTCATCCTTATCTTCTCTATAAAGATCATGAAGCTCATAAATATGTCACGAAAGATACCAAATTGATAAACTTTCCCAAATCTACTTCTGGGAGCATATTCAAAATCATGATGATCCATAATGCTAAATATTCCTTGATGCACAAGGAAAATCAAATATTTTATCTTAGAAGATTAGATCTCACCTTAATCAATAGGATGCTCATGACATTAGAGGAATAAGGATGAAGATCAAGATGTCATTTTTCCAAAATTACCATGATTTCACTGTGGACCACCGTTTACAACTCATCCTCATGTCTAAAACCATTTTAACTCTTTCCCCTACATTTTGGTAGGAATTGAAGGTCATAACAACCCAAATGAATCTTATATGCATGAAAATATATCTCATATGAATATGTAACTGATTTGGGCATCTTTAAACTAAGAAAAAAACTAAAGTCTATCAAGATGATCTTTCCACTATTCTCTCTAAAACAAGATCTCTTAGTGTAGCTCTCCTCCATACACTTTGAATGAGACTAGTCTCATGAAAAAATGAGCTTCCAAATAAAATATATGGCTAGAAAACTAGTCCTCTACACATATGACATTCATCCATGTCGTGATGTCCGTGAGCTAAAAAATGAACTAAGAGAGACTATCAAATTTAATCTAGTGGGAATCTCTATCCAAGCCATGTGGATATCTAAAACGTGCCCTAGATCAATTCATCCACTTCCCATGTGGTCACAATACTTGACATCAATCATCTTTATACATGGGAGGCACCGATGTGAGAACATAATCTCTATCGGTGTTCCCATTCATCTCAAAGAATAGAAAAAAGGCTAAACACTAATTAACACCACCTGACCTCTAATACACCACATGTAAAGCATTAGTATCATCAAATATTATCAAGTAGACTATTAAACCTTAGTAATAAACTAAAATCCCAAGAAAGCAAATCATCGACATGTGTCTAAAATGCCACATGGCTAGCATCGGTACACCATCATGTGAAGAGGTTCAGTGAGGATGGGAGGAAGCCATGTGAACACTGATAGGTGACATGTGCTCATTATCATAAGATCAAAATTCCTTGGGGGAGGGAAATTTAATTTTTGAAATGTAACATGGAATGGGGACACTAACATGTGATGCATGTCACTTATCAGTCTCTCTACTAAAATTTGAAAAGTGACACAGTTATAGTCATTATGGAGGTGTCATGCGTCCCCTATGCGATCTATTAAAATCTACAACTTAAATCCTTAAGAAAAAATAATGAAATGAACATCATTCACATGTTTCAATGGTAATTAAGCCCAAATTGACTAAGTCCTTCAAGGCTTAAAATTTGTACACTTATAACTACATTGTGTAAGTAACTTAGGAAAGTTTTGAACAATGAGGGTTTCTAAAATACTTGAAAAACCATGATCAAAGCTTCAAATTATTTTTTGGTAACTAGTTTCCCAAAAAATGTAGTGCGAGATCATTTTTGACAACAAGTTGATTCATTAAATATGTAATTTTCATCATCAATAGAGGGCCCTTGAAAGAAATACCCTAAGGGACAAAACTACTATATGGATCTCTTCCCCACTCGATGATTTTATCCAATGAGGAAGAAAAGTTTTGTAAAATCTTGGAATTGTCCATACATGCGATGTAAGCCCAGTATTTGATTGATAATAGTGTTCTTATGGGTTTTTGAGTAGTGTGATATTGCAAGTATAGATATGGCTTATGATAGTGTATTTTACCTTTATTTGTATGTGTAAGTCATGTGTATGGAATGCAATCTATATATAACATAATCAACTACCAAAGTGCTAAATTTAAGTGTCTAAATCCTCCATTTAATATAGTAAAGAAAACATTATTGATCAATGGAAATATGTACCTAAATATGTAAACACACTTTGTCTTTTCTCAATTTTCTTGAATACTCGATTTCTTTAATTTTCTTGTGATGTGTACAAGGTAATGACCTACAAAATCATAATGTAGTAAATGACCATATTATGAAAACTATAACTTTAGATGTGAAAATATTGAAAAAATGAAATTTGAGATAGAGAGAGCAAATGATTAAACATGTAATTTTAAAAAACGAATTATTCATTGTAGAGCTTGAGGGTTCTTAATGAAGAAATTATGAGTAAATTATGTCCCCTAGAAGGGGCACTTGGAGAAAGGTATTATTTCTCAAAAATATGGAGAATAGGGGTGATAAAGGCCCCAATTTTCGATAAAGAGACCAATCTAGCCAATGAATTCACTGAAATAGTAAATACCAGGACATGATTTCTAGAGTAGTGCACTACTCAATGACGGGACCACAAAAGATTCGCCAGGAATAATGTTAATGTTGGTGGGTATCTTTAGACCCAATGTACATCACCCATTCTAACTAATAATTCACGAAAGGGAACCAAAGATATTTATGCCCCAATACTTGAAAAGTTTGAAACAAAAGTGTGTGATACAATATATTAAAATTGTATTTGTAAATTGGTATTGAATAGTTGAATTTGTATCTTACCCCTTACATATATAATAAAATATAGTGCATTATATCATATTTGTAATATATAATCTATAATTTGCAAATATGTAATCTATAAAATCTTTAAATATGTAAGTTTGTAATTTGTAAATATTTAATTTATAATAATCCCATTGAATGACCCTTATTTGTAGGTGAGTGAAAAAACTATAGATCACTTATCTCAAAAGAAATATAATCTATAACATGTCGTGTATAATAAGATAACAACATGTAAATGCCATCCTATTTGCATACATACATTTGGAGAGTAAATTTATGTTTTCCAATCTAATATAACATAGAATTTGTTCTGATGAAGGTGTTCATGATAAAAATAATGACATTAATGTAGAGGATATGCATAATGAAAATTATGGCACCACATGTAAAAAGAACAACTAACATACAAGATCAATCATGTATACGTCACATATAATATCATATAGAAGTATAAGAAGCTACAAACAAGATACAGAAAGGTGTCACATAAATTTACAAGGGCCAAAGGTCGCATACAATAAAGGCTACTGGGGCCAAAAATAAGGGATTAAAATATGTCACACACACAAACAAGGGCCAAGATAAAAGCACAATAGATGAGTATTAACACATATGTTTTATAAGAAAATAAACAATGGGTACATAGATAGAGAAAAACTAGTCAACATAAACCATATGTGTTTGTATCAAAAGAAGATAGTAACATAACACAATGTAATATATGAGCGTAATCAAGACAATGTTGGAAATGGAAATATTTTTTAAAATAACATAGAAAGATATAACCTCATATAATGTTCTCTATATAGAAATATTCCCCCAATAAGGGAAGTCTACTAGGTAAATATAAGGGAAACATCTAAAATTCATGGGTGATCATGTAAGTCCCATATCATGCTCACACACCATGTGAAAAACATGCATGTTTAGAAGAATATAATATCTACCAAATAAAGTGATAAACAACATATGTATAGTAGAAAATAGTAACTTAAATCATGATCAAGTCCTAGTTTTTTGATTTTTTGAAATATTTTGACTTGTTTGAGTTCTTGAAATATTTGATTTTTTTAAAAATTTTGAATGTATTTTGATTTTTTAAATTTTATTTTGTTTGAGCATTTGAAAAGTTGATAACTGATGATTAAATCAAGGGGATGGTGAGAGGTTGAAGGTGTTCCCATATCTATATATTGAATGGTAATTCTCCTTGGGTGAAGAGTGCTAGAGGAGTGTATGTATGCATTATAAGTACAATCATGTGATGTATTGTGCCAATTCCTACGCGTAGGAGAGTTTGAAGATAATATATTTGTAGGAGGATCAAAAATCATTATTGTAAGCTTATACTATAGGACATAAGTATTTAATTTAATTTTTTATATTATATTTTAGAACAATATTAGGTGTATTGTGACATAATTTTTATTATGTAACAAGTGATATAGGAGTTTCTAAATTGAAACTTAGTAGTAGATGTAGTTTGTGCATTAGGTACATACTTAAGTTTATTTAATCACAAGATCTTGAATTCTCTTTCTTTAATTGTGTGGCATAACTCATTAAAAAATTAAAACTTATTAAACATAATCGATTTTTGCAAAGGCACAAGTATTATTTTTAGAAATAAATCTTGGAGATCATTATCTATGAGTAAATTGTTCATCTTAAGAATCATATTTTTGTATCTTGACACATAGTCATTGATTGGCTCATTAGATCCTTGATGGAGTTTTACCATTTGTGCATAAAAGACCTTTTTCACTAATGGTGAGTAATATAAATTGATTGGAAAAAGATTGAATACCCTCATGGGTTGGAGAGGGAGTAATAAGAAATATCCTATGGGATAGATGTTCTCATGGGGTGCCTATGCGAAATCTATCACTAGGAATTTATTGATGGATTTAACCTAAATGTTGTAATTTTAGTGTAATTATATATATTGTTGTTGATTGTATTGTATGTTTGTTAGTTGTTTGGATGTCATATTTAGATTTTTGTGAAAATAATTGTTCATCATCTATATGCTTGGAAATTATTTATTCTTCTATTGAAATGATATCCTTTGTAGGTATATATTTATTTTGTGCTTCTTTGTTAAGAAAATATTTCTTGCAAATGTTGGTTTGCTTTCAAATTTAATCTGAGTAATTGTTATTTTTATTTCTTATTTCATTTTATTAACTACTCTTGTAGTAACTTTTGCGACCTCTCTTGTTCCAATTTTTCCTTATCAATATATTATTTTCCTATCCTTTTCTTTTCTATTATCTCTTTTTGTAATCTTTCTTGTTCTAATTTTTACTTTTATAACTTGTCTTTTTGTATAATAATATTATACAGAGCTTACATTGTATGTAACTCATTTCATGATTGATTTCTTCCATATTATATTTTGGGTGTAATTTATTATATGTTTTTACCTAGATATACTTTGTAGATTCAATTCTCTCAGCATTAGTTATAGTAGGCCTCATAGGTTGTACATCAAAATAAGATCTTCTCTAAGATACATAAATAATATAAGTCCTATGAAATATTAGTTCATATTAAGGGACATCGTAAGATATCTCAACATCTGTAAAATGATATGTCAGAGAAGAAGATCAAGATTGATAAGATGTAGTATCAAATAAAATAATTCCATGTGCTTAAGTTGTTTTAGATTTTTTGTAAAGAGTAAAAATGCTTATCACGATGTCCATTTATTTCATGATAATTTCATGGTATTAAATAGGTGAAAACATAATTAAGTGCATATCTAGTAGTGTGCACAAGATTTCGTGCGACAAATCATTAAACCTAGCGAGTCAAAGAAGTTCCCTTTTATTTGGTTGTATCAATACTCAAAATAATTTTCTTCTATAATGATTAGTTTTTCCTCTATTTAGGAATTTTACTTGACCCTAATTGTGAGATGTATCTCTTGTATTGTTTATATCACATTGCTTGTCTTTATCATTAGGCATAAATTGACCTTGATTATAAGTCCATATTTGAGATGAATTTTTTTAGGCCTAGTATTGTGTGTAAAGATATGGTTGATATGTGTATGTCCTATATTACTTATATGTGCAATCTCATCCTTGAGTGATTTAATGTTTAAGCTCATATCTTGAATTTACTTTTGAAAGCTGGTTTGTAATGCTTGAATAAATTATAAGATAGTTGTATAATAGGTTTCATCACCCATAAATTTTTTAAATTGATTAAGCAAACACGTATCATAGATAGGGACCACCCTATCTTTTGGTTGAGTGGTAAAACATACCTGATGAGGGTGATGGTAGACATCACAACCTCGAGGAAGAGTGACATTGTTATTGGCATGAATGGGTGGATGAGGGATTCATAAGATGAGTCTTACTACATGATTTTGATTGATTATCCATTAAAAAATTAGGTAACCATGATATAGACATAAAAAATAATGTAAGACCCACTTCCAATAGCTAGACAACATAGATAATTTAGAAGGGTGTTTAAGATAAATAACCAAAATTAATTTGAAAATGTCAAATCAATAAAATGACCATTTCTAAAATTTGGTGATGAGCTTTGAGAAACTAATAGAGGGTTTTAAGAACTAAATGTGATATAAAAAATCTTCTAAGGGTTTTAAAAATAAGTGTATATTTATCATGTTATGATCTTTTTTAGGAAAATAAATATTTTTTAAATCCAAAAATTCCTTTGAAAATTATGAAAAATGGAAAGAGGTTTTTGCTTATTAAAAAAAGAATTAAAACCTTTGAGGGTTTAAAAAATAATTTTTATGATTGGTATATGCCTAGAAAGACGTTATCCTAGAAACAACCATAGAAATAGGCCCTACAAGTCTGAAAATCACTGTAGGGTTATAATAATAAGAATTTAAATCTAAATACAAATCCATACAAAATGAAATGTAAAAAATCTATTGGCTAGGCATGAAGTCGTAGGTTGCATTTTATTAATAGTGGGTTCACCAAATGATTTCACCTAATTTGGAATAAATACCCTAACGATTAAAGTTTATTTCTTGATAATATTTGCAATCTATAAATGATACAAAATCAAGTAAATGAATAGATTTTTACATTCATATATGAAAGTGTAGTAAAATGGTTAAGAGGTTTTGATTTGATTAGGACACATGCTAAATATAGAAATTGATAATAAGAAATAGGGTACTTAAATTTCTATAAGTTTCTAGAATGATCTATGTGTGTACATGAAGAACATGTTGGAAATAGTATATACCTGCTTAATATCCAAAACTTTAAGAGGAAAATGCCTCTAGAAAATAGCACACAGGAGGAAAAAATCACCATAAAAACATTTCTTAAGTTGGATAGTTATGTCCAAGTAGATTCTACACATATGGTTTCAACTTATCCATCTTCATCTCTATCTTCTCTTTTCTTTTCCACTCAACATTATGTTAGATGCACATAAATATCTTGATAATCAATTATCTTCTCTTGAAACCATAAATCTCCTTGGGATATCTATAAAAGGGGTAAATTTTTTGGGTTGTGACACCCCTATGCTACATACATAACACTGCTATAAAGAGGAATCAAACCCATGTAGTTATCCACATATTGGAAATGTAATTATGAGTATACAACTACATGGATGCAATAATTTTTTTGAAGCTTTATACTTGATAATGCTTTCTTTTACTTGGCTTGAGAGGCTCTTGAATTGGTTTGGAATGCTCTAAGCTAGATCTAAAATTATTTGAAATTTCTTAGGATCTGTTCCTAATGCCTAATCTTGAAATAGGAAAATTTAGGGAAGACGTGCTTAAGGTTTGGGGATGAAAAACATGTATTTTCCTTATATTTGTGCCAATTAGAGATTGAATTGGCATGCCAGTAAATGAGTGGGCTTAACTTGTATTTATATGACTCCACAAGTGATATTTCACACTAAATCTAACCTATGATTGGAAATAAATATAAATATTATAAAATATAACCATTAGTGGGAATTTGGATAGAAATGACCATAGTGAAAAAACCATGGTATAGAGCTTCTCCCCATTGGATGTATTTTTCCAGTGAGGTAGAAATTTTGTTAGTCCTGGGATTATTTATATATGAGATGTAAGAGAATTATAATTTAAAATAACATTATTATCGTGTTTGAGTAGTAAGATAAGAGATTGAAAGTCTTAAAATGGATTGAAATAATGTGTTTTAGATCTATTTTTGCACACAATCCATGTGTATGGGATGCAAACCAAATATATCATAATCAAGTATCAAAGTGCCAAATTTAGGTATCTACAGGTAGAAATAGATTGAATAATAAAGTACATTCTCAATGCTTCAATTATAATCATATAGTTCCAATATTATCCACTTCGATCTCAATCTCACAACATCATATACAGAGGGACCATTTAAAGAGAAAGTACTTATTCTTCATATTATGCACAATCCTCTATAAAACTTTCTACATATTTAAATTGTTGTAGACCTATGTATTCCAAAAAGTGTTTAAAATGGATAGGAAAATACACTTTCATAGCATGCCATTCCTTCCCACTCTAAGGCATTTTTTACATATCATACATTCAATATTCCATGAAAGTACAATTTTTAATGCTTTTGATCAAATAGTTCACTTGCGTTATGCATTCTTCCACATTGTACATACATTGCTAACAAATAATTTGAAACTACAACATGATAATAAAATCCATTACCATTATGTTTTGATGGATACTAACTCTCTTAGGTATTATCTCTTCTACATAATTGTATGTGATCATCGTTATAGTTTTTCTCTTCTTGTCTGATTAAAATTGTAATTGTGTTGAATAAGTAATAATGTTATTGGCTTCATTGAGGAATTTTTTAAAACACTTCATGTGCTTTATATATGCTTCCATAATTGACATACATGTCTATTCAGGAAGATTTGGGTGTAGGTAAATTATTTGTATAAGATCTTTATAATTCATATTTGATTCATCTAGAGATCTCACTTATAGTGATTGTTGCAAAACTAGTTGTAAATGAGATATTTTGGAGCTCTACCAAAATTTTATTCTCAACGAGTTTTACATTAAAGCCCAATCTATATTCTTAGCCACTTATACCATGGTGGATGGGAGCCCTCCCAACAATGGCTGAATTTTTTTTCCCTCCCATGGGCATGCCAAAATTGTCTACCATCAAGGTTAGGAGGGGTCCTAATTGTTGGGGAATTTTTTTTTTTTTTTCATATATGGTTTGAAGCCCTCCCAACAATGGCTGAAAAAAGTTTTCTTTCCTATAGTGAGGACACATTTTCCCTTCCTGACCTCATTTATATTGTTATGGTCAAACATTTGTTTGGCCATATTTACATAAAATCATGGTAGCTTAATATATTTATATTCAAGTTTCACTAATTTTTATGCAGACAAGATAAATACCTTCATTTATAAATGTAACATGAGAAGAATAAGGCTTTTTAAATCTTATAATGAATAAAATATACATTTAATATATTATTCAAAATTATTATTTAAAAATATTATGTATGCAATAATTAATATTTCTTTTAAGAATATTCACTATGTGAATCCTTGTATTTTTCATCTTTATCTAAGTGTCCTATAATTAATAAAATAACAAATTAATATACTATAACAAACTATACGTTTCCACAAATTTTTATGTGAAAATTAATTTTTCTACGAATACTTGAATATTCATCTTGTAAATCCTTGTCACTTTGAATTTCATCTAATAAATATTTTTCATCCTCATCTTCATCTCATAATGTTTATTTCTATCTCCAATCTATAAATAATGTTCCCCACTAGGCTCCCCGCCATGTTCTATTGTCTTTATTGTCTCTACTTCCATTTTTTATATCAATTTCAATATTTATATAGTTAGTTATTGTTAATGCAATTTTTTTACATTGGTTTAAATAAAATTGTTCAATCCAAAAATTACATAAAATAAGATCTAGATCAAGGTTTGCAAATAAAGTAGAAGCAATATTAATCAACATAATGTCAATATAAAGTAAAATAATTTTAATTAAATATATGATGATAAGAGAATGTGTCGTCATTGATGAATTTAACTATTTAGGAGTAAACTATTTTCTCCAGTTCCTTTGTTGTCTTTATATAAATGCTTCCAAATTTTCAACATATAATATGTCTAACTATTCTTTCAATAATGAATTCTAAATTTTATTTTTGTAAAAATTTTACACCCTTATCAAATGTTGAATATTTGGATCCAACATATATTGACAAAATTTCTTAACCATTGTTCTATGAGACACAAATATTTTTGTACAATTTTTTGCCAAAAAATATCATTTCAATTCATATTTCCAAAAGGACACCCCTCCCTTTTAATTAAAAAAATGTTGGACATTTTTTCCAAGTATTAGTATTATCATTTGGTGTAGGTAATGATTTCAAGAAAGATTATTTTCCGATTTAAAATATTTTCCATAACCATCATTGGAAATTATCAGGTTACGAAACTCTATAGCAATCAATATTATGAAGTCGTATTGAATATGGTGAATCAACCAAAATATAAATTTCATTTTACTTTTGTGATAAGACTTTTTCTGAGATTAATAATCCTAATTCTTTAACATCTGTATTAAAACCAAAAACAATAGTTAAAGGATTAATTATATAGCTCACTAGAGGGGTGGTGAAGATTGAGTTAAAGTAACTCCTAGGTGATATCTTCAAGATGTAACACCTCAAGCTATGGCCACATTATGATTCTTTGGAAATATGTAATAAATAATCTTCTTTTCCCTTAGGCCAGAAACCATCTTGGGTAAAATTATACTTTGATTGACCCCAATTAGAAGATTAGAGTGCCACTCTCTAATTACCAATAGGAATCTTCATTCGGATATAGAATAAATTTATTTGAGCAGACATTTTCCTATTGATAATTATCCCATGTCTGCAGACCATACAAATAAGTTTAGGACCATTAGGTTTTTCAACCAACTATATTGTTCAAACATAACTTTTAATTAATTACTTGAAGTTACCAATATTAATATATTATCCAAATGGTACCCATGTTAATTACACTTCTCAACAATCCATTTCATAAGATCATGGTCCAATTTATCCACCCTATATTCTAAGGGAGTCATCAAATAACAAATATTTTATGCTTTTCCATGAAGAAAATCTACCCTGCTTATTTATAATTTTCAAGAGGTGTTTAACACTAATCATTCACACCTATTCATGGTACATATCAATATTACTTCCTTATAACTAATTGACAATTCATACCCATTTAATGCTGAAATGGATTCATGGAGTTTTTTGGCTATTTATTAACTCTTTATTTACCCATGAACTTTGCTTGATTTGAAAAATATTGCAATTTATTCCTTGACTAGGGGTAATTATTGTATAATTAAATATTACCCTAATGGGTCTCAATATTATTATGATTTGTGAAAATTTAGAGTGAGCCTTCTACTTTATCAATTTAAGATTAGTTTGAAAAATAATTTAGAACAATAATTACATTATTTTATTAGGATTTTTAAATAAACATGTAGGGAAATTTTCAAGTGGGGAATTTGTCACATTCACGACTTTCCAACCATGAGAAATTTAATCATCGAGTTCACCTTTTTGAAGATTTTTTAACAAATATTGAAATATTAATGTTAAATTCTAATTAAGTTAGCACATAGTGAGATATGCAATAAAGTACAAAGTTTGACAAAAGTAAAGTAAGCTAAAAAATATGAAACCCTAGTTACAAAAGAAGGGATAAAATACTTAGTTGATTTCGTAATCTCCTGGACTATGTGCCGAATGGAAAACTGATGAAACAGAGGAAGGAGAATGTCACAACCGAAAGCCCAACTACTCAAAACCTCAGAAAACTCAATTTTACAGGGTCAGAAGATGTTCGCTGGATGTCATCCTTTAGTCACTTGTATGTCATACTTGATCGCTGTTAATTTCTAAAACCTGTAAAGAGAAAGAGCACCTGCAAAACCCCAAAACACATCAAATCCTAAAAATAAAAATATGCAAATGGGGAGTCAGACTGACCTTGACGGTCACCCGACTGAGTGAACTTATGATCCAGGTGTTGCACTACATTTCAGACTCCATGTAGTTTTGTGTGTGTGTGTGTGTGTAGAATCATGCCCTAGGTGGCTCTTGTGCAAGTTGCACTTGATAGCAAGCAATAGCTAGATGTAGAAAATGTAGATAGATGTGTGCATGGAAAAATGAACTTCCCCTCCTATGAAGTGTATGCAGAAGAATGCAGTCCCTTGTCCCTTGAATGGATGCTAGATGGATGCTTTGATGCTCTTGTAATGCCTTTGGATGCAACCTTAGGTGATGATAATAGATGCTTAGTGCTTGGTCCTTTATTATGGTCACATAGCTTTGTATTTATATGATTCCCTTGGTTGAATTTTGTAATTAACCATTAAAAGGCCCACCACCAAGAAAATAAGATGCCCAACAACTAGAAAAGACCCAAAAGATGTGAGCAAGATACAAAGAGGTCAGGGGCACCCAGAGGGGAAGAGGGTGCCTGGGTGCTGACATCCTGGCTGGGCACTGGTGTCCAGACTCAGAAAAAATTGAAGTATCAAAAGTCAGACTGGGAAATAAGGTGTGTAAGACCAAGAAGGAAAACAAGAAAGAAAGCAAAGAGGCCAAAGATAGTGGTCAATTAGTACTTTTCTCACTTAGGAATCATATGAATAGTAGTATGTGATCAGGACCTAGAAATATACCCAAAGTGTGTGATTTAGTGTCTACATTTTCCCCCACTTTATGTTGTTGAGTGAATTCTCAATAACATAAAGTAGATAAGAGATGTGTACCTGATAACCATGTAGATCGATGGTGAAAAGCATGCCGAGGAGACAAGAAAAAGTGTGGAGTGATAAAAATATGAAGCATGGAAGCTAGAGAAGAGGAAGTGAAAAATGATGACCCTAGGGGTTGAAGTATATGTGTAAATGTCAGATTGTACCTGTTGTTGATGTCACTTGATGTTGATGATGATGTGACTACTGCTTCCCATAAGGATGACCTGCAAAAGAGAAGAGCAAACAAGAAGTTAAATATGTGTATATGAAAAATTTGATCCAAACATGTAAAAAGTGTGTAAAAAGTATGTAAAAATGTGAAAAGGAACATGTGCACCTGATCTGTGATGAGTGAAAGAGATAGAAAGGATCCTGAAATGTTGTAGAAGAATGATTTTTTTGGGTGATCTCATGCCAAGTATGAGTTTTTTGGGTGATCTCATGCCAAGTGCAAAAGAAGTGTAGGGAGAAAAGTCTAGTGTTATTCTCCAACCTTTGACTGCTTCCTGAAAGTTTAAACACCACTGCAGATGGTGTGTGTAAATCCAATCCATTTCGATCCAGTTTGATCCAATGCAAAAATAGAAAAAAGGTGTAATGCATGCATGTTGAGTGCTGAAGGACTATGTCTGTCCTGTAAAATTTGTTGTGTAAATTGCTATAAATTGTGCCAATTTGAGAAAAATTGTGTAACTTCCCCTGGTCGTAGGTTCCCAGGAAGGGTCAGGGGCACCCAGGCGCTACTGTCTATGTATGGGCACTAGTGTCTATGTGCTGTGCTAAAGACCCAAGTCAGATTCTGGGTCATTTCTGTGACTGAAGATTATGTTGTACTATGTACTGAACTGTGTGTAAACTGTGACTGTGACTATTGTATGGGGTGACTGATTCACCCAATGATGCCCCCCTCATTTGGGGTGCATGTGACATCATGTAAGGAGTATGTGGCCCAAAGGAGGACCAACACTGTGCTGAAAATTGATGCCCTGTAGGGGAGAGGGAGTGTGCTTGGTAGAAACCAAGGCACATGCAAACAAAGTGGCTGGAAAAGATGGTTAGTGCAAACAATATAAATACACATATAGAAGACAATATGTAAGCTAGCAAGCAAGAAGACAATGTAGAAATACAATAATAGACAAAGTAGACCACAAAAAAGGGTTTCAAACATGGGACATCACTCACAATGTCACAAGACAATCAAGGCTGAAGTGGCCAAAAGCATACAATGTGCACACAAGACAAAGGGAAAAGCCCACAAAAATGACATACAATGAACAATGAAAATAGTAACAAGAAAAGAAATGTAACAGACAACCATGGTAGCAAATAGTTCCTACAAGACAAATGTTGCACATGAAGCACCCATTAGCATGTTAGAAAGATAAAAAGTATGTCAAAGCATGTATGATCTGATGTAGTAGTGTGCTAGTAAGAAGATGAAGTAGTATAAATCAAAACAATAACACCTGTGATGTGTATGGAAAGTGGATGCCCCTAGGATCCTGCTGTGGGACTGGTAAGAGGTACTATGCCAAGCATCCATGTTGCATGTAATGATCTATGTAAATTTTGCATTCACAACTAGAAGGAAAGTGAATGTGCATGTGTATATAGAAAAGATAATGACATACAAAATATCTGTCTAACATAGTAAACAAAGTGTACATGTGAGTATAAGTAAGCAAGAACAATGTGCAACCAAGATATGTAGTATGTTGTGAGTGTAATGAGATGGAATGGAATGCAAAGTGAGTGTGATAGGAGCTACATGCCCCCTAAGTGAATGTGAATGAGTATGCATGAGATGAGGTTCATTTATAAATGCCCCCTCAACAGTCAAGAATGAACCATAGAACAAGAGTGCGTCATCGGGAAATGGTTTGAATTGTGTGCTAGAAATATATGATCAATAAAGCATAGAGCATAGAGAGTGAGTGAGTGTGGTGAGGTTCATTTTAGATTTAGACCCTCAATAGTTGAGTATGAACAATGGAACTAGAGTATCATAGGGTGTGTTGTGTGAATGTGATGATTAGAAGATAATATGTGAATACATCAAGATGTGAAAGTGAAGATGTGAGGTTCATGTAATAGTATCCGTTCAATGATGTAACAACAGTCAAGTGTGAACCATAGCACAATGAGTGTGTTCATCAGGTAATGAGGTGAGAAAAATCACCTACCAAAGATGCAAAGGGCAGTGTAGAAGTGGTGGAAGCATGTGAAGTGGTAACATGAGTGTATGAGCCAAACTGAATGTCAGATGAGATGGTGCCAATGATGGGAGATGCAGTTTTAGGAAGCACAAATGTCGATGACTTAGGAAGCCAATGTGAAGTAATGGAGCATTGTGAGGTGGATGAGATGATGTAACTGTGGATGAGTGTCAAGCATGAATGATGACTTTAGGTGGTGGATGAATGACAACCTTAGAAGTGGGAGGAGGAGACAAGTGAACCAAAGTATCAGTATGCTTATGTGGAATTAGAGAAATAGACCTCTCATGAGAGCGAGAGCCAAAGGAAATGACACCCTTGTCTTCTAATTGTTGTAATTTTTCATGAAGGGTGCAACAATCATTGTCATGATGGCCATTGATGTGGTGATAATTGCAATAAGGATGATCATGATGGTGATGCAAATGATGAGGAGGATGATGTTGATTAGAAGGCAAGTGAATTAAGAGCTTATCAAGTAAAAACAATGAAGACATCATGAGGCTTAGAAGCATGTGAGAAATGTAATGGCTCTCAAGTAGGAGATGGAAAAGACTTAGGTGGAGAGTGATGCGGTGGCAATATGGAGATGGAGATGATGCTTATGTGTGGAGGGAGATGGAACATGCTTGCGAGGTGGAGGAGATGGAGACCTTGAGGATGCTTGAACAGATGGAAGAGGTGAAGAAGTAGAAGATGCAATAGTAGAAGAAGTAGAAGGAGGATCTATAACATGTGTAGTAATTAAATCTTGTTCTAGATCAATAACCTTATAGCATAAAAGTGTAAATGATTCACATGTATCATATTGTAATCATTCTTTTAAAGTAGGAATCAAGCCATGACAAAAGATAAATTGACTTCTCTAGATCAATAGGCTGAAATACTAACTGATGCATGTAAGAATTGAAGCGTAAAATGTAATCTAGAATAGGTTCTTTCTTTCCCTGATGCAAGCTAGGTAAGCGATCATATGTGACTCTAGGACCATTGTTAAGCATAAAGTGTCTAAGAAAATCATCTTCCATTTCACAATATGTACTAATAGATCCAAAAGGAAAATGAGTGTACCATTGAAGAGCTTCATCAACAAGACTATGACGAAAGGATTTTAGCAATAATCGATCATTTGAATAAGAAGCCATAGCTAAATGATAATGCTTAAGATGTAGATATGGATTTCCAGTGCCATTGAAACATGAAAATGTAGGCATGATGAAATCCTTAGGAAATGTTGAATTGTGAATTTTCTTTGGAATAGGATTTCATGAAGAGAATTATTATCAATAGAAGCATAATAGGATTTTCTTTCAAGAGTGAGAGATTGAACTTGAGATTGAAACTGACCAACAACATGCATGAGTGATAAAATATCATGTGGAGGAATTATAGAAGATGTAAGAGGCACATTGAGAGGTTGAAGCTTGCCATTATGAGTGATCATGGGAATGTGAGAAGAAGAAGTGGAAGATGAAGATGTTATGGGCACACTAGATGTAGATGTAGAAGAAATAAGAGGTGGTATACTAGGAGAAATAGAAGAAGCAACATGAATATCATCGAGAGAAGAAGAAGAGGAAAGAGGTGGAGAAGAACATGGGATATTAACCGAAATTCTAGCAGTAGTATCAGAAGAAACCATAAGAGGTGAGCTAGTAGGAATGGAAGAATCATCATGAATTCCATCAGAAAAACCTCAGAAGTAGATGAAAGTGGAGTGGAAAATTCACATTCAACAGTCTTAAGAGAAGTAGAATCTTACTAACATGTTCATGCTCAGAAATATAATCAGTATCAGACAAAGTTTCACATGCAAGTAATTCATCAAGAGTGTCATCAACATATAGTGAAGTAGGAGAAGAACTATCATGAGATGTATTTTTACAATCATTAGTAGAAACATGTTTAGAAATAGAAGAAGCATGAGATACAACTTTACATTCATCCTTGACTAGTATGAGAAATAACATCATGCACATGTACATTTTCATCATTGGATTGGATTTTATCTATAGTATCACAATCAAGACCAATCATATAATCAATAATAGCATCATCAAGAGTTTCAATAAAATAGAAGAAGGTGGAGTAGCCTTGGTGACTATGGAATAACAAGGATTACATCTAGAAAATGAGTCCTTAGAAACAATGTTGAGAGTAGAGTTTAAAAACTAGTAGGAACTTTGTGTTCATTAGCAGAAGCAATCTTTGAAATATCATCAAATTGAGGATTGTGATAAAGATCAAGAAGTTCAGCCTCAACAACATCATCAAGGATAGGATTGACACTCTCATGATGCATAGCTTGCCTAGGAGAGGAAGATCTACTTTTAGCCATTAGGGTTTTGTGGATCCTAGGGAAAGGAGTTCTAAGAAATGGGTTCACCAAATGATTTAAGAAAATATTGAAATATAAATGTTAAATCTAATTAAGTAACAACACAATAGATATGCAATAAAGTACAAATTTGACCTAAGAAAGTAAGCTAATAAATTTGAAACCCTAAGTGCAAGAGAGAGGGATAAAGTACTTAGCTGATTTCAAAATAATCCTGAAGACTGTGCCGAACTGGAAAACTGATGAAACAGGAAAGGAGAGTGTCAAACCAAGCCTAGAAAATTGTGTAGAGCTATCAAAATGTCCTACTAGGGCACCTGGACTAGGTCAGGGGCACCTAGGTGCACTGAGACCTCTCTGGGTGCCTGTGACTACTCAAAACTAGTCAGAAAATAATTTTTGAGTGTCACAAGATGTTCACTAAATTTTTAGTCACCTTGTATGTCACACTGTTGATCATGAAGTTCACTAAAACCTGCAAAGAGAAAGAGCACCTGCAAAACCCCAAAACACATCAAATCCTAAAAATAAAAAGATGCAAATGGGGAGTCAGACTGACCCTGGTGGTCACCCAATTGAGTGAACTTATGATCCAGGTGTTGCACTACATTTCAAACTCCATGTAGTTTTGTGTGTGTGTGTGTGTAGAATCATGCCCTAGGTGGCTCTTGTGCAAGATGCACTTGAATAGCGAGCAATAGCTAGATGTAGAAAATGTAAATAGATGTGTGCATGGAAAAATGAACTTCCCCTCCTATGAAGTGTATGCAGAAGAATGCAGTCCCTTGTCCCTTGAATGGATGCTAGATGGATGCTTTGATGCTCTTGTAATGCCTTTGGATGCAACCTTAGGTGATAGATATAGATGCTTAGTGCTTGGTCCTTTATTATGGTCACATAGCTTTGTATTTATATGATTCCCTTGTTTGAATTTCATAATTAACCACTAAAAGGCTGACCACCAAGAAAATAAGATGCCCAACAACTAGAAAGGACCCAAAATATGTGAGCAAGATACAAAGAGGTTGGGGCACCCAGAGGGGATGGGAGTACCTGGGTGTGGCGTCTTGGCTGGGCACTGGTGTCCAGACTCAGAAAAATTGAAGTATCAAAATTCAGATTGGGCAATAGGGTGTGTAAGACCAAGAAGGAAACCAGAAAGAAAGCAAAGAGGCCAAAGACAATGGTCAATTAGTAATTTTCTTGCTTAGGAATCATATGAATAATAGTATGTGATCAAGGACCTAGAAATGTACCCAAAGTGTGTGGAGGAACCAAGTCCATGGTGTAGGTTTTATTTATGAATGATTATTGATTGTTGATTGTTGATGGTGTCTTGGCTGATTTGGAGTCTTTTCATAATCGCAAATTAGTCACATATACATGATCACTTAAAAGCATAGAGTAGTCAAAAGCCATTCATGGGCACGACTAGCAAGCACTCTTGAAAATATGGAATCTAAATTATGTAATGAGACTTCATGGGTGTCCAAGATGGTTCTCCTTTCTCCTTTGAAAATACCTACAAACAATCATATGTGAGAAATAACCAAAATTGTAAGAGCAACTAAGAAGGGTGAATGATTGGGTGAATGTAATATTTTATAGATTTAGGGTGCATATAGGATTAGTGATGGATATGGGTGAAACATGTGCATAGAGAGTGTGAGATGATAAGGGGCCAATGTGTATTGGGGATGTAAATGAGTAGGTGGGATGTATAAAATTAAATGTGAGTGGGTGAGGATGTGAATTAAAGTGGGATAAGGATAAGTAAGGATGACATGTCTTAAATCAAACCTTATTTTTTACTTTTTAGGTGTTTAGTGGGAATATTTGATTTTTAGGGGATTTATTATGGTTTTATGATATTATTTTTTGGTATTTTTAGCTTAGGAGACCTTATGTGCAAGGTTACTGCCTTTTTTAGTGTCTACATTTTCCCTCCTTTTTGGGTTTACATGTTGTAGTAGGTAGGATGCAACACTAAAACTAAAGACAAGATGGGGCTCTTCCAACCCTATGAATGGTTTCCATGCTCGTGGGTCTTAGATGATTGACTGGATAGACAAGAACCTGGAAATGTGATCGAATGGGACACTTCAGGTAGAGTCTATGAAGGGATCAATAGATTGATTTTGTGAAGGTAGAGACTATTGAGTTAATTAACTAAGGTAGGTGATTATTGAGTGTCATAAGATTTGATGAGAAGGTTTTGATATGATATTCCCCCTCAAGTGATGGTTTTCTTGAGCCAGCAGGTTTCCCTAACCATAAAATGTGAGGATGAAAAGTGGCAAGTTGATAAATGATAGAAAATGAACCTTGCTAAAGGCATGATGAGTGGAAGGAAGGATAGTGTTGTCCCAAACCATTTGTAGGAAGGAAAGTGATGGATATGTATATGACAAGTTGGAAGATTTTAAAGAGATTGAGAGAAGTGTTTCCCTAACCCAATAGTGATGATAAATGTGATTGTCAAGTGAGAATGGATGAAGTAAGGGGTGATTTAAGAAGATGTGTAAAAGGAATAAAAATTCCCATATATGTTCATTACGAAATGAGGTAATTCAATGAAAGTTATGCAAATGACATGGTTGAAATGATAGAGTGCAAGAGTTATGTATGGTTGGATAAACATGGTTGTGCATATGTATAGACAAGGTTTGAAACAAAATTATTAGTGAAAGCATGATGAACCAGAAGGAATGATTCATGAGACAAAAGTGTGATCTAAAATAGAAATATTAGAAGAAGGTATTAAACATCATCTGGAAAATATACTATCCCTATGTTTCTTGGTGAGATCATATGCTATGCACTGTGAAATTTAATTACTACTTGAAGTGAATATCTCATAAGAGAGTAAGTGAAAATACAGGCCAATGTGTAGATGTAATTGAAATAAGATATTGGTGATTGATGGAATGGAAGGCAATTTAAGACAGTGCATTTCTCTGTCTGCTCCAGCTAGGTATTCTATATCCTCTATGGAGATACATTTGATCTAGTCACAACATTTCTCTACATACTATCCATGTTTCCAAACCCTAATAGAGATACTGGAAAGACCCCTGAGAGAGAGTAATTTGATATTGATTTCTAATTTTGGAATTTTGAATTTTTGTGATTTTTTTGTTTCGATTTATTTTTTAACATGGATTTTAAATCTCTCAATTTGATTTTCAAAGGGGTTTAGAATCACTAGTGGCATGGTGGAGGGAATGAAAGTGATTATGGAGAAGATATTGGTGAGTGTCAACAGATAATGTCATGGGGTCTTCACAAGTTGTTAAGTGTGTAATAGTGCATGAATCTTCCTAGGTAGGAAAATCATTCTTAATTCACCAAGTAAATGAGAGACCAGTTCAAGCAAATGTAATAAAGATGTATTGACTCACAAAACATGACAAGAAATGCTAATCAAGAAGCTTCACTAAAAGTTGTGAAATAAACCATAGACATGGAATGTGAATGAACTGTAAGTGAAGTGTGTGGTAGTGAACAAAGAATTAGAATGAAATATGAATCGAATGGATCAATAGTTATGGAAGAACATCCATGAGAAAGTGTTGTTTATTGCAATTTTTGGGATATATATATTTTGTGATTTTAAAATATGTTTAGATACGTGTAGATGTGTGCAATTTTTATGTTTGTTGTCAATGATGGAAAGATGTGTAAAGAGTAATCAAGACATGTCTCAAATCATAGGCCAGATGAAGAGAAGAGGTATGTATGGAGTAGTACTCACATAGGAAGAGTGAAGATAAAATAGATTCACACATGAATGTCCCTGTAGGTGCCAAATGCATAAGAGACATGATGTATGAGATAGAAGGGACATGATGTATAGTAGAGAAGGTGGATTGGATTGTATGATGAGAAAATATGGATTCCATTGAGATGGTAGTGATTAGATGACATGAGTGGGAGGATTAATCAGATAGAAAACAATATTAGTGTGGTGTGGTTAATATGAGATAATGTCACGGTGGGTGATGACATGTAATAGATTAATATGTGGCGTATGATAGAGATGATACAAAGTGACGTGTTAGAAATGGAATCAGGTGGACAAGGTAAGTATAAAAAATATTGATGTTTGAGAGGAAGTCATGAGGGATCCAATGAATGTAGTCCTATGTAATCAATGGGCATGCACAGATGAGGATGATTATGTGGAAAAATAGGAGATGTGTATAGAGGTGGATGTCAAGCGAATGATAATGCATGGAATAAAATTAAAATTATATGAAAATGTAAGTGGATGTGGAGGATACTTAGAAAGGAAAGTATGGAATAATTAATTGTTGTGTGGTCATGATAGATGATGTGAATGAAGAAGGACACGGTAATATAGAAGCGATCCAGAATAAGTGATGATCGAGGAAAAAAATTTCACATGGAAGAATTATCTAATAGTGGTGAAGTAATGAGAGCAAGTGTAGGTGACTTTGAGGAAGATATGGAAGAATGATTGGATACAAGTGACGGGGAATAGATGTAAGAGTGTGAATGAGTGGAATAGATGGTATAGGATTCCATGGGGGTGTAGGAAGTAAGAATAGTGCCTGAATGAGTGAGGATGGAGGTAGTAAAATACATTTGAAAGAGGGATATAAAATAGGTGAAACAATGAGCAACTTAAGATATGATGAATAACACAATGTAGGTGTGGTAATTAGGTGTATGATAAGTGGTTTGTAGATGACCAATATGAGTGATGAAATGGATGATGTAGTGGTAAATATAGGATTACCAATGGTATATATGGCAGTGGTGGTGATGGAGGGTGTTGAAAATGGGGAGAAGGAATCTAAGGAAGACAATGATGGGAAAACATCCAAAGTGGGAGCACATCATGATGTGGGGTGTGAAGTGGAGGACATAGATGAGGAGAAACTAGGTAAATAAGGTGAGTGGGTAGTAGTGGGGGAAAATGAGTCAACACATGGAGAATACATAGTAGTAGTAGTGTTTGAAATTATTGGAGTTATAAGGTGGAGTAGGAGGAGATGACAGGTTGATAATAATGTTACCCTAGTCCAAAAAATCTCGTATGATGTTACATACTTGGGGACACGAGTCAATGGAATGACCATAAGTATGATGATAGGAACACATTTCTTGGGAGGCATACAATAATGGAAAGGGAAGTATGGGAGGGAGAGTAATGAGACAAGAATCAAGAAACTTGTGGAGAATATAAGAAAGTGACTTAGTCAATGGAGTGAATTTTTGAGGGGGTTAGATGAGGAAATAAGACCTAATATAATGTGATGAATGTGAATATGTGGGTGTATAAGGAAATGAGATGTGAGGAGAATATGGTTAGATGACATTATGAACATGGAAGTGTGAAGGTGGAATATGTGGAAGAGAAATTGAAATGTATGGAAATGTGGTAGGATGCCCAATTGACGCAGGGGCATCAATTAAACCACTTATTTTATGAAAAAATTAACCATGAGCATGATTTGGAGATCTAAGGAGGTTGATTGAAGTGATTAAAGGTCATATGCAATTTTAGAAATTTGAATTTTGAGTTCTAGGATTTTTCCCTCCATTTTTAAATTAAAAAATTCCCAAGCTTGTAATGGTGAAATTATGGATTGTCAAAGAGTTAAAAAGAGAATTTAATGATTGGAAGTGTGTGATAAGTGACTATGTATGTTGTAAAAAGGTTTTGAGGAGTTAGTGAATGTTAACAAGATGTAATTACCTTTCCCTCATGGTGTATGTATCTAGAGTCTTAAGCAAAGAAGTTAGGTTTTTCATAATGAGCTAAAAATAAAGAAGATTGATTCAAGAAAAGAGAGTTAGTTATCCTTCTGAGGAAGGGAAGGAGGGAGTGTGAGATCATTCTCACATATAAAGATGAGAAGAAAATATAATTGGGGAAGGAACAAATCAATAACATTGATACAAAGACTCTATTTTTGTGGAAAAGGGCTATGCTGGTTTAGTATGTTCTTCTAAAGTTCTTATTTCATAACAAAGAGATACATTTTCCTTGTTGATTCCATCATTTCAAAAAGGACTTTGAGATGGTTAATCTCTGTTCATAATCTTGATCATTGAATACTTACAAAATTAGGATTGTGTTTGCATAAAGCATTTAAGCAGTTAGAATAGAACTCTGTTTTGAGAATACTAATATTTTATTCCATGTAATAGTTGGCTTATTGATGGATTATTAGCAATAAAGAGTGTTTCTAGAGTTGGTATAGACCTCTTGGATGATATTTATTGTTTAAAAAAACGTGTGTAAAGGTTAAAACTCCATATTTGCTTCTATTGAGTTTCTTGAAACCTTCTCTAGGGTTTGGGCTGAGTTCTTTGGTTTTTAAAGGATTGCAACAAGATTTGAGGGTCTAAAGGTCTCAAGAATATCTCTGATGGATCTAAGAGTTGTTAATCTCTAAGAATTAAGCTTTAACATGTTTCCATTAATGATATTTCCTTAATAGTATAGAGAGGATAAAATTGACTGTGTGTGAGAATCTAGTTGTGAGTCAAATTGGTTGTTTAATGATCCTAAGCATTAAAACAATGTGGGAAGATTTTACTACTTTATTTGAGGATATATTACTTGAATAGTGAATTTTGAAGAAGATTCATGTTCTCATTTTTCTCATGATCATGAAAGTTCCCCTGATTGCATGACTGTGCTACAAGAGCAAGTGATAGACTTAGTTGAAGAGTTGAGGGTCTTAATGAATGAACCAAGGTATAAAATTGAAACAAATCAACTAACGATTATAACATAAAGGAATAATAAATTTTGAGGTTTTAAAGAGCTCCCATGCATTGTATATTCATGATAGTCAAATGATAAGGGCTAAGGAACTTCAATATAAGCCTAATGGGAAATTCTTGGTTTGAGAGATTTAAATAAGGAATTAGTGGTTGATATTGACAAGTTAGTTCTTGAGACATGTATTCATCCATGTTTTGAAACATTTAGAGCCTAGAATGATATATAAACTTAGATTTTCCATAAAAGTCCATAATCAAGGGTTGAGGAGCTTTTAACAGACCTAGAAAGGAAAATGATTGCATGAATGACCCAACAAAGAGATTATGAACTAAAACTTGGTACAAATAACTCTAAGATCATGTGTTAGGAAAATTTAAATGTTTCAAGTTGGACCATGCTTCTATTTGTCAAATATTGCTCATAGTTTGCAAGATGGAGAACTGCCCTAATCCTAGGCCTAAATTGGCGAAGGATTGATTTGAAGAAAGGTGGTCTATAGTTGAAAATTTTGTTTGAAACTTATAAGAAAGCTTCTAGGATTTGTATTCATGCACATTTTGAAGGATTTAATGATTACCTTGGTCCCATTTGTTAGAGATTTGTAGATAGACCATTGTTTAGGTGTACATTCTTCTTAAGAGACCTAATTGGGCATAGACATATGGTGAAAAGATGGTCTAAACTTTGAGTTAGGTTATAACAATTCATATAGAGGTCAAACAAGATAATGGGTACCCAAAAGTACCTTTAGTTTTCCTAGAAACCTTCTAGATGAAAAGTTATGCATAGAAAACACCAAAACTAGGGCTAATGTGAAAAGAGAAGGTGAGAGAAGGAAGGTCTAACTTATGAGTTTGGTGATAAAATTTGGTAATAATCATGAGAGGCATAATGGATATCTAAAAGTGGTTTTACTTTTTGTGGGTTGCGTCTGGATTGCTCCCAACCACTTTTGGTGAGAGTCATTCCCCTTAAGAAGCCTACAAGCCAGTTTTTGGTGAAATTGACTAACTTTGAAGTTCTTGATTGTTTATATCATATTGGTTGATGATTATTGCATATATTAGACCTTGTGAACATGTACCTTGTCATTGGAAGATAAAAATACACTTTTTGCATGTTTCAAGCCATTTTGGGTTAAGGTAAGGGATCCTCAGTGCATAACATATTAGGTGAATGACGTATTTTGAGTTCTTTACTTGTTGAGTTGGTTATTTTTCTATTACCTCTGCATCACCAATATGGACATCCTCAAGGTAATGTGCCATATAGACAACCTCATCAAAAGTGCATAGTGGATGAATTTGTAAGTGGCATGATATGTGAGGGACACAACATTTTGAAAAGACTTTAATGAGATTTGATTATGGGAGTGGAAATGAAAGGTTGTGAATGAGTGCATGCCAACATGAGATAGACTCAATAATGGACTCATTATGAACTTGTCGAAGCATGTAAAGGTCATCTAGTGTTGCTTTGGGTGTAATATGGATGGATAAGTGAGATAAGACGGTTTCAAAAAGTTGTGTGAATGTGTAAATTCTATATTGTGGTAGGTGCAAATACCAGTACATTTTTTTTCAAGTGATTGAAAGAGGAAAGGTGTGTTGAAGGAGGGCATCATTATGTGGAATGAGCTAGCATGCATATCAAAACAAATGTAAGTGTTGTTGCGGGTCCTTGGTGCCATGATTTTTTTAAATGTAGGCATTTTAAAATGTGAAATATATGAGTGGCATGACACCATGGGGTGAATAGGTTCATTTTAAATTTGGTGATAATATGTTGCAGGTGGAAGTACCCCCATGTATTGGGATTCAAGCTTGGTAATGCATTTAATGAGGTACATATGGAGCAAGTCAAGGTGAAAATGAGTATAGGCGTGAAGAGAAGCCATGAGGAATGACTTGGTAGAAGGAGTGGCTTGGATAGTGTGCAAGATAAGAGTATAGGGTGCAAGGGGGTGAGCCTACACATAGCAGACTAGTGCATGTAAAAAAAGGAACATGAGAGTGCAAGTAGGTGGTAGAATACACGAAATGAGGAGGTGGGGAAAATAAATTATTCAGAGGCCTCCACAAGCTGGTTAAAGGACATCATGAGTACCCCAAGAGGTATAGGCTTTGGGTTTGATGTAGCTCCCTAAAAAAAGTTTATCTTTTTTTTGCGCCAAAGGGCTAGTCATGGGAGTGACTAAAACTTGAGGGAAAAAAATAACATACAAGTCACAGGTATAACTGACCAAGTGAATTGGTTTGTTTTCTTGTTAAGTTCTTTGATGGACTATGAGGAAAGTCATGGGCACAAATGACCTACAAATATGGGGTATGACCTGGTCACGAGAGCAATCAATAGGCTAGTTCTTTTGGTTTTTTTGTAGGTGAGTTAGTGTGGCATCAAAGAAGTGACCTGATTGTGAGCGTGATCAAGAAGGGGAAGTAGTTTGGGAAATCTGGTTGCGGACATGACTGAAAGATGTATTTTTATATTTTTAGTAAGTGTTTGTTGTGTGTTCTTGTAGGTAGTATGGTAAGGTGTGGGGTAGGTCATGAGCATGACTATCTTGTGGGGTGGGGGTCTAACTTGGGTCACAACTGCAACTGGGTAGGATTATTTATTAAATTTTTTGAGTTTCAATGTGAAAGGTGAAGGGAATATCAGTCGTGGGCATGAACAACACAAAGGGTGCATAGGGAGGGGATTTGGAGGAGGTAGATCATGAGAGAAGGTTTTTTTGGAAGTTTAGTTAATGACGTGAAGTAATCCATGACAATAGAGGACAACATTGAGCATTTGCATGGCGTGGGAAGGAAAACTTGGTCATGGACATTACTAGAACATAAGAAAAAGGTAGAGAGTTTTGTTGGGAGTTAAGGGATGGGTGGGGAATAGATGTAAGTTAAGATAAGGTGGTAGAGGGTTTAATGGAGTGGTGGTGAAGAGTGTAAAAGAGTACCGGGTCAGTCATCACCATGACTGACTAGGAAGGAGGGAAGTGGATAGTGTAAAGGGTTTAGGAGAAGGGAAACACCCCAATCACATGAATGACTAGGAGGAGACAGGTTTGATGGTGGAGGCTTGACGCACTAGTCAAAAAGTTTCATGGTGAGATGGTTTCACATACAACCAATGGGAGGAGAGAAGGTTATCAGGTGGGTGGAAGCTGCGACATGTTGATTTTATTTTTTTAAAGTGTGGGCTGAAGTGGTAAATCGAGAGTAAGAGGAAAGTGGCAAGGAATAGGGTGGATGTTTTAAATTAGATGCATGAATGTTACAGAGTGGTTACGAGTGAGTTACAAGGTGGTTATAGGAAGGTTTCAAGATGGTTACAGGGCAGTCATAGGGTGGTCACACTTGCAAGATTATTACATCTGATCTACAACCTCCACCCTATTCCTCTCCAATTTCCTCTTAATCTCATGCAAGATTGCCGCAAGGTGGTCACACTTGCAACCAAGGTGAAGTGGCCAAAATAATTTTTAATAAGATAAGGTGAAGTGGCAAGGGGATTGAAGCACAAAATATAAGGATTTAAGCATACACAAAGTGTACTAGATAACGTAAGATATCGAAGCATTTAAGGGAGTGACCAGAGTGCACAACGAACTAGATTACGTAAGGGGAGGACCAAATCACACAAGGGACCAAAAAGCACAAGGGAAGGACCATAAAGTGCACGAAAGTAGACTAGAGAGTGACTAATGAATGGAAAGTGAGAAATAATGTTAGATAGATATAGAATGACTAAAATGGAAGAAATATGAAAATGGTTAGACATAAAAATCATAGGGTAGTTGCACCAGTGAATGGTTCTGGGAAAAATTTGGGATGAAAAATCATAGTGCATATGTTCTTGTGACCGGGACTATAAAAACTATGAAAATGAAAAAATGTGGGAAATGGGATCAAGACTATATCTAAGTAATGAAAAACATTGAAAATATGATTGATGAAAAATTGTATGGCAATCGCCCTGCAACTGGGTCTAGGAATAATTTGAAAAATGACTGAAATGTTCTAACAATGTAAAAATTTGGGGAAATTATCTTAGATGTCAAGGGTAGTGGCAGATGTAACTCAAAAGTTATTAAATGTGGCTAAAATGTTTTTGGAAGGTGGTTTTTTATTTTTGGAATTTGGTTATTTTAAAATGCAATAGATTGTGATACAAATGCAATTGGCTTGTATCACTCCAAATATGACGTTCCTTTCTATATACAATAAAATATAGGTGAAAGGGAATCATCGGCTCAATGACATCCCATTTGAATGGGATCCCTCATACATAATTCAATGGTGTCCCACCCCTTTGGGGTTTATGCCTAATGACCAATGATGGTGGGAAAATGGGGTAATGAATGTGTATACACATCCTTGTAACTCGGTGATTTATAAGGTTGATGTCATATACATCATCATTGTGGTTATGTTAGGAAGTATATGTAGTAGGTCAATCATGATGGGTTCAATCATAAAAATGAACTATAGGCACTGTAAATACACAAAAACTGCTATGGGGACTAGCCTTGTGTTGTTCATTATAGGAAAAAAAAAAAAATATCAAAGCTATTTTTGATTCCCAAAATCACTTCAGGACGTTAAATAAAAACATACATAAAAAATCATATATGATATATGATTAATAGAAATAATGTTCTTTCCCTAAATAATTTTTTTTCAGATTTTTTTTTACAAAAAAAATCATATTTATGACTACCCTACAACTAGATTGTTAGATTTTTTTCTTAAAAAAAAACTCATTACACTCATAGCTACGACTAGCGTCCAACTAGATTTTTGTATTTTCACATATCTTCAAAAACAAGTTTTAGAACTTCACCTAAAAAAGGTTAGGGAAACATAAACCTAAATCGAAATGACTAAAAAAACCTGAAGATAACATTCTTAGATTTAGAAAGTGAAATAATTTTCCCACAACCAAAATGGTCCCATGGTGGTTGCCAAAATATATGCCTATTGTAGACACCGAAAATCTACACTCTCTCACCTTCATTATCTAAACTCATTCTCGATCATCAAAATAATTAAAACACACCACTCACAAACTCTACATGACCTAGGTCACCCACTTGTACCCTTTAATTAAATAATTTTAACGTTCACGTCATCACATCCTTAGGTCTAAATAATTAAATAATTAAATTAAGATAAATAAATTACACCTCCGCACCTCACACCTCACCCTCACACCTCACCACGTGAACTCATCCACACTCACTAGTTATAACTAGTTAATTTAGTAACCTTCCATAAATATAACCTAACCACCTCTAACTTATCCCTATAACTACTTCCCACCCCTAACTAGTTAGAACTAAGTTAAATTAGAAACCTTCTAAAAACACCTCTACATTTATCCTAACTAACCTAGTCCTAGTCCAAGCTTCATCCCTCTTAGTATCCCAACCTCTCTTGAGATCCCTCCAAATCAAGATCAAAATGGTAAGAAAATCACTCCTTTTATCCCCTAACTTGAATTAGCCAAAATCACCGATGATTATCGCGGTCACCGGCGATCTATATAAACAAGTTTCTCAGCCTCGTTGGGGGAGGATTTTGGGATTTTGCAGGGAATTTACACCTGTCCATGAACATTTTAATATAAGGTTTTCAATAGAGCACCTATCATCACCCTGCTACATCAACACGATTGTCATCAACATCCATCTTCATTGTCAAGACATCGTCAAGCCATCTCACCCATCTATCATTCAATTTGTTCAATCATCCAAGGTGAGGTTGTTTTCATTGAATTTTGTTTCCATTTTTAGGTAAATTTTCTCGTCTTTTCATTAATAGTCTCATTTAAGATTTAAAAGTCCTCACAATTTTAAAATAATCAAGTTATACTCTCTACTTTATTATCCTGTTAGAATTCACAGTAATTATCGGCGATTGCTAGAATATCTTGCGATTCCTGCACAATATTTTTCTTTCATATATTTCTTCAAATATTCTTAACAATCCATATCCATTTATTTTATTGTAACATGTGTCTAAGTATGGGTTTTGTTAGATGGCCATATTAGGTACTAGCCATCCCATTACCAACATTGATTCACTACCAATCCTCTGCCACCCCTTATTGGAACTAATATGATTTGCTACATGACTTAGAATATGGGTTATCCACACTGCACCCCTATCACTTGGAGGAATATTTAAATCAACCCAAGACATTTGTGAAGTGCCTGAATTTTAGGAGGCGTACTTTGAGGATCCAAGCTGACCTTGCATCATTTGAGTACAACTATGAGGTAGGCCTAAACATACAAGAGGACACCCGCACTGCATCTGAATCTGACATCGAAAGCAAGATCAACCTTCCATACATTGATTTTGATCTTTCACGCCTCTATGATACAGAAGAAGATATCTTTGATTTCTTCATGGAAGATTATATCTCTGAACCTTGATTCTTACTTCACAGAAGATGAAGACTTTCCCTTGTTCTGTAGGCTCAAAATTCTTAGAAAACCTATATTCTAACCTAGAATCCAACTCTGGATTCTAGGCTTGTTATTTTCATTTCATTACTATTAGCTAATGTATGTAACCATCTAAATAAGTGATAAAATTTAATCACATTTACCATTTATCATATTGTACTTCAAATTATCATCAATAAAGCTTAATTGTCTTAAACACAGGTTGATATCCACTTAAGGAAGTCTTTGTTGCTTCTGGGACTAGCCTTTACCAGACAACCTACCCACCTTATTTTACTAACTCTATTTTTTGTAAGTTTTTTTGATTTGCAGGCTTACTTGTAGGGAAAAAAGATTGTCTAGTACATTAGATCATACAGAGCAAAAAACATCATTCTACACATCTCATGGGTATCTTGAAAATCCCACCATACTGAGGTTGAGAAAATTTTACCCCCTTGAAGTATCAAACCAAAAACCACTATGAGGTAAAAATTGTCCTCAACATCTTGGCATTACCCAATTGGGACCTTGTCAAAAAATTATTACTTTGTTTCATTTATCAGATAATATATTCACTGTTTTCATTTCTATGGTAATAATCTGAATTAGATCTAATCCTTTCTAAATGATCACATCCAACATGAAGTGATTGGACTAGTGTTTATTTATTTTTTATCATTGCTTCACAATCTATGTTGTTTACTATTCTTTGTTTTCTCTAATCTGGTTAATGGGTAGTCAACTAGGGCATTATTTTTTAGAAAATTCATCTTTGGATTTACTGTCTTGCTTGGATTTAAAATTCCTAAAAATAAAAAATAGGAGCACTCTCATGGTAAGTTCCTAGATCCTTTCTTTTGTTTTCAGTTTTACATTTTTGACTTGATTCTCATACAAAATAAACATTTCATTTTGGGTCTTAAAATGAAACATTTCATACTTCTTGATAATCTATCTTTAATTAGGGAATTTAATTGGTTGCATTCACTCATCTTTCCCCCACACATAACCAAACCACTATCAAATCAAAAATGCATTCAAACAACTCCCACCCAGGTGGAAATGATTGAGATTTCATCACCCAGCATGGAAGGAAATCAACTCGGTGTTCCTAGCTAAGTATAATCTCCTATCTGTCTTTGTATATTTTGGCTCAGCACCTATTCCCTTATCGCAAGTGGGACTGTGAAGTGAGGGGGTAACCCCAATATACACACCCGTATTTTTGGTAGTAACCTACAGAGTTGGGCCTCATTTACCTTTGGGTATATCGAAGGACTCTACCCATAAACATACCTAAAGACCATCCATAGCTTACCATTTCCTAGTACCCTCATAACCATCTTGACACATTTCACTTTGGTAATTAATCAAGATAAATAAAAACAAGTGACATACTTTGCTTGCATTTACTTGTTTTTGTAAATCAACCCATTTAGTTATTTTTCACTTTCTAGGTGTTTGTGTGTTTGATTATTATGGTGACTTACTAGACAACAAGCTTGTAACCAAATTCCTAAAAACATGTCTACTCCACCCCATACATTTTAACATGTCCCATTTTACACTACAAGCACTTTTGACACCAACACAATAAACAATCCCATATTATCAAACAAATACATCCAATCCCTTTTCTGACACCTAAAAAACTTGGAATGAATCAGGGGTCAACTATAACAATGAAATGGAACAAAAATCTTTCATTCCCCACATCGATATTGTGGAATCAAATCCTCAAGTGAAACGAAGAGGATCAAAATATTGAATGACCCAAGATTTTGATTAATGATTGATGGAAGTAGTCTAAATTTACTAGACTTGGGCAGATGTAAGTCCAAATCAAATAAGGGAATCCAAAGATTCAATGAGTCAATAAGGTACGAGAATTGGGAAAAAAAGGTCCAAGTCAAAGGGGGAATTCGAAGATTCAATGAGTCTTGAAGTAAGAGACTTGGCTAGACAATGTCCAAGTCGAAGGGGGGAATCCAAAAATTCAATGAGTCCTGAGATACGAGACTTGGGAGGACAAGGTCCAAGTAAATGGAGGGAATTTTAGGCTTTGATAAGTCCTGAGTTATGAGTCTTGGGTGGAAAAGGTAAAATTAAAAGTATGGAATCAAATGATTTAATGAGTCCTGAGATATGAGACTTGGGAAGATGAGGTCAAAGTCAAAGAAGATAATCAAACGATTCAATTAGTCCTGAGATACGAGACTTGGGTGGACAAGGACCAAATTAAAAGATGGGTGATTTATTAAATATTTGATGATATCGAAAGCTATATGCAATGTTAAAGGAATATTGTCAATGCGTGGAATATGTTGAGATTCATATTCATCAATGAGTGGAAGAATGTGAGGAAAGAAGGATTGATCCCTAGATGCACACCCAAGGCTCCTTATAGACTGTAGAGAGAAAATATAAATGTTTCTCTTTCGAGGTTGTGGATTAGTTGATTTGATGAAATATTTTCAATTAAATATTGAAATGGTTGTGTAATAATATTCCTAGGTATATGCAACTCATGGGGTGTACGCATGTAAATGTCTTGACATATAAGGGTCAATGTTGATGAGATTCCTACAATATTGATTTTTTGAGGTATCATGGACATGGAAGGCTATGTTGTTGTAAGTGTCCAATCTTGTTGTGGATATATTTCCACATCAATGTTAGAGAAGTCAAGCATAGGACTTAGAAGAGAAAGAATAGAAACAAGCTCAAAAATGTTTGATAATGGACCCTCTTCTATAGAGTACAATTATATAAAGGTTTGAAAGGGAGTCTCGAGTATCTCGTGTAATGTAGCACTCGAATTCCTCACCGAAGTAAGTAGATGCATAAAGTTTTATATAAAATACCTGCATGTGGTCCGATAAGGGAATAATGTCCCGAGTCTTGAGAAAATATTGGATTGTCTCTTCATTCTAAAATAGGTCCATGGAGAACGGACATTTTTGATCATGATGTATGAGGGAGGGATAGATGATGTCAAGGGTTAGAAAGGATTATTGAAATAAGTTCAAGCTCTCGTTTGATGTTAGAAAGTTGTTTGAAATAGGTTGAAAGTCTATTTGGACTATAGGAAGAAAATATGGAGCAGAGATGAAATGGTTTTGAGGGAGAGGTACTTGACCATCGCTAAAATCTCATTGAATGTCAGTATGTATAGAAGTTTGGAAAATAGTCAAATTTTCTTGAGAATTTGTGGATGTTGATGTGTCATCAGTTACGATAGCTTTGTCATTGAGCTCTATAAAGATGTCTTTGTTGTCCTAGAATTTACTAGTAAAAGCCCAGGCGCATTGGCACATCACTCAGCCTAGACTGAGCGCTCACCCAAAGCACGCAAAGGTACCAGGCCCCTCTTTAGGGTTGTTGTTACAGGATGTTAGCATGATGAAGACTTAATGCATTCAGATCCATAATTAATACATCATTCTACAGTGCATGTACAGATCTAGTTCTAGAGAACAACAGACTAAATGATAATCATGATGACATTAAGCATGCAAGAGCTAATTATACTCAGGATTAATACTCTGATTTAGCCAATACACTCCATTATATAAAAACACAGGAATACACATAAGCTTCTTACAATAATAGTATTACATGCTCATGCACATAACAGTACTGACAACATACTCTCACAGTAATCCAGTTCTTACATATATATCTATCACTATCTTATACTACGTAGTTCATCACATATTTATAAGGGTGGGGACTTTCCCTTCACCACTTATCTATTCCCAAAATAGGTCACATGCTGAAAATAGCCATGTGCCTTTACAATTACAGCCACACATGCAAGTGCGCTAACAATAGATCTCTCCTAGTTAACTATCAGTCACAATTCTATCTTTAGCCCACATCCATGCAAAGTGCTCCATAGCCACTCTTCCAAAAATAGACGATGCGTGTCGCACAAGTATTTTCCCATTTTGTGTGCTCCACATGCCATCTTCCAAAAATAGATCATAATCATGAAAATGGCTAAGTCCCGAATCTGTCTCTGTCCTCCATGCGTGATTCCTTTCCGATCCTCCCATGCCTTTGAATGCACTCTGCTCTTCCACGTGAATCTTTTGTATGCCTTCTGCTAAGTGTTATACATTGTCTTCTCAACATTACCCCACACTAACTGCATTGCCACCTTGACAATGGTTACCTCTTGAATGCTCAAAGAATGAGAAAGAATATAAATGGAAGATAGTAAAGAATTTTCTATACAAAAGAATGATTTACTCAGCAGTATCCTCTGCTTCAACTGGAAGAATGAGTTCTGGATATTCTTCCTTTATTTCAGCCTCTAATGTCTGTCATTCACTCAGTGTGGCCTCTACTTTTTCTAGAATATCTACCACAATAGACTCCAGCTCATCTTGGGCAATGTCCCCCTTTTCATTCTGCAAAACCAAAACAATGTTGGACATTGTAGACATTCTTCCCTCTAGCAGATCCATTTTCTGCTGCTATAACCTTCCCCAGCTCATCTAACCTTTCCTTATGGGGTTCTTGTGCTACTGCAAGGGCCTCACACTTTTGTTTTACCAATGCCAACCTCTCTGCATGACCCAGTGTGTCATCCTTCATCACTTTTAGGACTTCATTGTCCTCTACCATGGTCCTTATCCTGATGACCACCTCTGGAGCTGTGCAAATGTTCAATGCCTGGTCTGCTTTTCTCAGCTCCTCCTGCAAGCTTTGGAGCAATGCCTCATAAGATGCAATCTTCCTCTTCACCAAAACCTTTTCTCACTCTGCTTCCTTCTCAGGATCTTTTGGGGCTGGCATGCACGTAGGTCCATCCTCAAGCACCAAATCCACCAAGGTTTGTACATAATGCATTGCCGAAGGAAACTTTTTGGGCACCTTGGGCTCTAAGTGTGGTTTTTCTTTCAGGATATTGTCTCCAATTTCCTCTTCCATGTTGATGAAAATAGTGTTCTTCTTCTGTGCCAAGTCCTTCTCTTGTCATAGGCATGCTATCTCCATATCTTTGGCCTTGATTTCTTCTTTCAGCACCCTAATAGTTGCAGCCTTATCCACATTCCTCCTTGCCACCTCTGTAGATACCTTTACCAAGGCATTACTTACTTGTTCATCTGACATAACAGTAGGCTTTACCATTATGTGTCTAGCCTGAGGTGCCTTCCTCAATCTTCTGGATACACAAGACTCTTCACAGACATCGAAGTCTGGTTCATCCATATGTGTCTGCATTGACCAAGATAGTTGTTTCCTTGTGCACACAGTGGCCATATCATCATCCACCAGCTCCCATCCATATAATTCTTTAAGGCCTACCATGCTTTGGAAACAGGCACAAAATTTTACTTGTGTCCTCAGCATAGCCCAGGACTGGTGCAGTATACTCCCCACTTGTCCTCTTCGATCTTGGCCCCTTAGGAACTTGAGCATCAAGATTTGGAGCTTGTTCTGCTATGCCCTGAGTAGTCTCACATGCTTTCCCATCTACCTCCTTTACTCCTTCTTCCCCATCCTTCATTTCTTCATCCTTTGGCTCTTCCACATCCTCTGGTGGTGTAGGAGATTCAGGCGTGCTTTCCTCAGACTCTTCCACCTCCTCATTCAGCTTCAACTTCCTTCTTCTCTTCTCAGTTGGCTCCTTCTGTGGAGAGAGTCGTGGTGATCTACGCACTGATTGTGGAGTAGCACCTTGGGTTCTTGTTCTCTTGAATACCCTTTTAAAGTGGTGCTCTCCTTGTACTACATCAGATCCTCATCTTCTCCTTCCTACTCTTGAGGTGGTGTAGTCACGTGCTCCGTTTCTACCTTGTCTAAAGGTTGCCTTCATCCTCTATGCTCCAGGCCACCACTATCTTCTCATTCATCTTCCTCTTCATCCACCACTATAGTTTCTACAGGCTGTGGAGTTGGCACATTTTCTACTGTATGCTTACCCTTAGGCAGGCCTTGGAAGTGTGAACTCATTTTCCACATATTTTTTGTTCTCTAGCTTGGGCTTGAGTTGAAGATACACAAGCACTGCTCCAATGTCTCTTACTCCTAAGTCTATCATATTTATGTTTATTACATCTGAGATAAGCCTCTCAATGTAGGCAGCCTACCCTGGATATACATATGTTTTTCTCAGGGTATGGTAATCACAATCTACCTTATTTATGATGAAGTTTAGGTGGCATGCATCTGTGAACCGTGAACTGATGCCTATAAGTAGCGTGTTATGAAGGCATATGGTAGTTTGCACCAAGGGCTCCAAGCTCCATCCTTCATCACAAATCACGTGATGCAAAAGTGTTGGTAGACCACAAACTGTACTACCTTACCCACCACTGAAGGTAACTCCTTGGGTATGCGCCACTCCTCTTCAAATGCCACATGGAGCCTATCATACCACATCTCCACCCTCTATTTAAATGGCCCACTCATGGTCCCTTCACATAAGTATTTATCAAATATTTCTGATAGAGATTTATTTTCCATGGGGTACTCCCAAATATTTTCCTTTGGCCCATCGGGCACTCCAATCTCCATAAACACCAAAGACAATAAAATAGCACCAAAACTAATTTTGTCACCTGTATGCACTTCTTCAACGATTGTCTTTTCTATGTGATCCATGATATTGTAGACCACTCCTTGAGACATCTTTCTTGCAACGTGCAGCCACATTGTATTCACCTGCGACCACCTTTCTTGGTCATTCAACTTTGTTACAAGATGGGAAACTTCCTGTACTACTGGGTACTTCTTCAATTTATCGATGTCCATGCCACACGGACCCTTGGTATATCCTAGCTCCTTCCTTGTCTCCAAGATCATTGCTTTATCTGTTAAGTCACTCTCCAGATCTGCTCCTGAGGCCCTTAGTCCTATCACTATTGAAATTAAGGCAGCTGTGATTCTAACCCTCCATTCGGTGAAGTAGAAGAAGTCCTCATGGACTCTTCTCATCAACCATTGATACAATGGTTCATATTTCCAAAGTATGACAGTTCATACAACTGGTAGACTCCAATATGCTTTAGTAGCTTCTCTCCAGTGTCATCATACACTGGCATGTCTTCTGTTGTGCACTTGTTTGTTTTCATGCTCAACAACACATCTAATTCCTTCTTATTATCTGATGTGTGATGGTTGTAATCATTGATCTTACATTTACAGATGTGGGAATCCCATTCTTGTCCCACAATCACACCCTTTGGATACTGCATTTATGAGAAATTACTCTCGAGAGAAATTTCTTCTTCCACTTCAACCTTCTTCTTCCCTTTTACTCTTGTTGTGGGTGCTTTCTTCAATGCCATTTTAAAAATATCTCCTTTCTATCTTCTGTAATTTGTAATTTAAAACCCTAGTTCAAATCTCTCATGCCCTAGTGGAAATTGCGTGCCCTAGCTCTTGTAACGCATCTTCTTCACTCAAACCCTTCACCTATGGGGATGCAAGCTTCTCTTACACACAAATCTTCTCTCCAAGTCTGGTTTTACACTCTTCGCAACTTCACAGGATTCACTTGGCTCATTTTTCACTTAGCTCTTTTCAAATTCTCACAATTCCAATGGTAAAAATGAACTCATATCCCATCCTTATATAGATTTTCAAAAATTTAGTGCATTTATTTCTCCTTCACCTACCAACAATCCTCTCATTAATCAACCATTTTCATTCTTTCTACGTGGTACATCTTCACACCCAAGCTATAACCTTCTAGCACACCTTCCTACCTTCTTAGTTGTGGACTTCTCTTCAGTGCACCTCCATGCACCCAAGTACCTCACCACTGTGCCTTCCCTTGGTAGTTCCCATGGCCCCTTCTTACCTCACGTTATACTTGTTTCTTCATTCATCTCCCCCTATGGTCCTTGTTTCCAGAAGCAATCTTTTTTTTTCAATTCTCCAACTTGAATAACACCCGTAGCAGTTTGTTCCTTTCATGTGTACTTATTTTCAACAGTCTTGTACCTGGATATCAATAACCACCCCACACTAATGGTATGTGCAGTCCTCTACGCATAAAAATTCTTTCAAATAATAATTAGCTTCTGGCACGCAAATGCACTTATTACACAAAAACACCAACTAAATTGACAAAGCATAGCGACGAAGAAGGAAATACATTAAGGAAATGTAGAATTGAAAACCTAATCTAAATGGCAAACACTTCCTTATTACAAACACCAAGAAGACTTATTTATAGTAGGGCTTCAGCCTACTCCCATTGAAGTACCTGGGTAACCGTATTCCATCAAGTGCCTCTAATTGACAAGCACTTGTTTCAAGTATGTGAGTGACAACATACGGCCCCAACCAATGTACCTTGAGTTTTCCTAGATGGCACAAAAACTTAGAATCATAAAGGAGCACCATCTGTCCAATCTCAAACTTTTTATCCCTGATGTGCCTGTCATGCCATGCTTTCTACCTGGCCTTTTCTTGTTTTTGACTCCAACGTGCTATTGCTCATCACTCATCCAACTTGATTAACTTTTCAATCCATTCTTCTAATGCTTGTTCATCAGCTAAACCTCCAGCACGTAATACACAAAGAAGGTAGCATGAATTCTATAGGAAGAACTACTTCCATGCCAAACACTAACTGAAATGGTGTGGCTTTGTTTAACCTTTTATATGTTATTCGGTATGCCCAAAACACTGCAGATAACTTTATCATCCCAATCCTTTCTTCCAACATCACAGATTTTCATGAATGTGTGGCTCAAAATTTTGTTGAAAGCCTCAGTAGTTTCATTAGCTTGAGAATGATAGGGTGTTGTCTTATGGTGTGAAATCATGAATTCATCCAATAAAATTCTGATTGTCTCATTCAAAAAATGTGTGCCCCTATCACTGGTCAAACTCAAAGGACATCCATACCTTGTAATAATATTTTCCCATAGAAACCTGGCTGTTGTAGCCATTGTACAATCCTTTGTAGGTGTTGCTTCTGCCCACCTTGTCAGATAGTCTGTGCAAGTGATGATATAGCGTGATCCAGTTCTGCATGCATGGCTGGTGAAATAGGACCCACAAAATCAATAGCCCATTTCTCAAATGGTTCTGCACTAGTAATAGGTCTTATAGGAATTTCATCTCATTTTCCTGGTTTCCCAATACACTGACAGTGATCACAAGCCTTGCAATATGCTTTACAATCTTTATACAGGTCTCCCACCATAATCCAGTGAGTAGAATCTTGCGAGTAGTGGCATCACCTGCATAGTGGCCACCTACAATACCACCATGAGCTTCCTCCATTATATTTGTGTGCTCATGTTCCAGTACACAATGACACAATACTTCATCTTGGCCTAACTTGTACAGGTCACCGCTAATCAACATATAGGGTGCCACGTGTATAGCAAGTTGTTTCTTCTCTAAGGATTTCATTCCTTCTGGTGCCATACCTGTTCATAGAAAGACAACAATGTCCTCTAATTCTGATGGTGTGCGTTGTAACCTGTATAATTGTGCATCAGGCATGGTATCTTCAATGGCATGTGCTTCTTCTCCTGACTGTATTCTGGATAAATGGTCTGGTCTAGAATTACTTTTCCCTAGTTTTACCACAACTGTAAAATCAAATTCTTGAAATAAGAGTACCCATCTGCATATGTGCCCCTATAAAATGGGCTTGTTTACCAAATACTTCAATGCCATGTGATCTGTATAAAAGACAAATGGTGTAGCTAGCAGGTACTGTCTAAATTTATGTAGCACATAGATCATTGACAAAGCTTCACACTCTGTAGTGGTGTAATTCTACTCTGCAGGAGTCAACTTTCTACTAGCAAAACAGATAGGATGATCTATAATACCTTCTCCAGGATGAGCCAACACCATGCCAATGGCCATGCCAGAGGCATCCACATGTACATGAAATGGTTGGTCCCATGAAGGAAAGCATAGAAATAGGCATGGTAGGAAGCTTCTCCTTTAATGTCTCGAATGCATGTTGTGGTTCTCCCCAGTAGAATGTACCTTTTCCTTTCAGTAACTCCTCCAAAGGTGTGGAAACCTTGGCATATCCCTTTATGAATTTTCTATAATACCCCATGTGACCCAAGAATCCATGCACCTCACTCTGACTGGTAGGCTCTTTCAGGCCTATAATGACTGCAACCTTAGCTAGATCAACCAACAAACCTTCCTTGTAGATTATGTGTCCTAATAGTATTCCAAATGGTGTAGAAAATATGCACTTCTTGATGTTCAAAGAGATACTCAACTATCTACATCTTTCAAACATTAAGCAAGATTGTCACAATGATCCTTAACCAGTCCATACACCGTCCAATCATCTAAATAAACATGTAAGAAGTTGTGAATAAAATATTTAAATGCCTGAACAACTATGCATGAAAATACAACAGGCACGTTTTTCAGTCCAAAAGGCATCACAGTATAGGAAAAGCTACCCCATTCAGTAGTAAAAGTAGTCTTTTCTTGATCCTCCTGGGCAATCCTAACCTGATGATACCCAGAGAACCCATCTGTAAATGAATAGATTTCACCCTGCAACACCTTCTAGTATTTCCTCAGTGAATGGCGTAGGAAAGGGATCAGTCACACATGCAACATTCAGCTCCCTGTAGTCCACACAGATCCTAATCTGACCATCCTTCTTGATATTGATCACCATTGGACTAACCCATTCTGACTCATCTAGGGGCTTGATGATTCCAGACTTCAACATTTTGTCAATCTCTTCCTTGACCTTTTCACGCAAGTTGGGGTTCATCCTGTAGGGTCTCTTTCTAACTGGGTGCACCCTCTTTAAGCTTTATCTTCATCTTCCCTAATGATTCATACATGCCTTTAAGTTCATGGTACCCTCGAGGGAATAAGTCCTGATAATCCCATAGTAACTCTATGATTTTTTCCACTTCAGAGTCTGACCAATAGTCTCCAATTATGGCCTCCTTAGGCTCAACATCTGATCCAATATTCACTTTCTTTGTCTTCATAGGTTCATGATAGGTGCGTGTGGCCTTATTTGCACTGTCCAACACCTCACGCCTACCTGTTGAATGGTCTACATCCAAATTTTCTACTTCTTCATCATCCACTAGGTAGACCATTTTTCCTTTTTCTTGCTCAAGGAAAGCACGTTTAAGTAGTGTGGCATCTGTCTCTGTTTCTTCAACAAAATGTGCTCCTAAGTCCCCTTCATCAAATAACTCTTGAATGAGTTCTTCCGCCTTGGCACTATCCCCCATAGTTAAGTGCTTTATAACCTTTAATGCTTCTTCTACCAAAGGCTTGGTAGAGAAGAAGTCAAATGTTTGGATCATTCCTGTAATTAAATCCTACCAATTTCTAGTCTCTCTATGGAGTTCTGCATAGACATACCAAGCACGTGCACAACCTTGTAACGTGGAATAAAACTTGTGCACCCATAGCGAAGGTGGTAAATCTTCCTGCCCTTTGTCTAGAGTCTCTCACACACTATGAACATGGTGCTGAACAATGTTGATTACCATGATAAGTATAGATTTGAGTAGGTGCATTTCTCCTAAAGAACCTAGTAACAAGAGCAATCCTAATTTCATTCCATCCTACAAGATTATCCTTGTGGACCACCCACCAGTGCGCTATTGTCCCACGTAGGGTATATGCTAGCATATTCCTTCTCTCCAACTGGTCTACCCACTGTTCCTCCATGGCACGCAGGAACACCATAGGGTCTCCTTCTCTAGTGTAATGAGGTACCGAGTTGTTACCTATTCTCCTGATATAACGTGGTCTACTATCCCTAGAAAATATACTCTTTACTTCACACCCCACCAACTCATAAGTGCTATGAGCCCAATTATCACAAGAAACACTTGTAGTATCACTGATAGACTGTGCATCCTCCCACTGAATGATTCCTTCTTTAGATGGCTCAAGCACCTCTGGATCCTAATGACGCATACATAAATCTGATTCAGGTCTTCTTCACTCAAGGGCTCAACATAGGGCACATATTTTCCATTTGTTAATGGGATAATAACCCTTTACTCCTTGTTTTCAAAGTTGATATAACCCTTGTTGAACCAAAGATCAACATTATTTGCATAGCACCATGGATGCCCCAGTAGAGCTGGGAAGCTATCTACCTCTGCTAGCGCTAAGACCTCAAAATCTCCAGTGAACTTGGCTCCTTGTATGGTAATGGATGCATCTTTTAAAACTCCAATGGGAGTGGCCTTAGTCTGATTAGCCATGAACAATACATTAGAGGATGGCTGCAATGGGGGTCTCCCCATTTGTACCCATGCATCTAAAGTAAGAACATTGACTTCCATGCCTATATCAATCAATATATTACTCAATAGCCACCCATCCACAACAACATTCAGAGTGATTTCCTTGTCATAATCTAGGCTATGAGGGGGAAGATTTGCATGCAAGATCTATCATCCAGTCTCAATACTTACGCATGGAGTGTTTCCCTTTAACCAATTCCCTAACAATGGAATGATATTCTCATGACACAACATTTTACACAATTCTCTCAAGTCATCCATATCAGTTTGGACCATCTCTGATGATTTTTTTGCTCCATCTTCCATGATTTCTCCTTTAAATACTGTATTTCACCCTAAAGATTTTTGAGTACCTCCATGGTTTCCTGATAAACCTCCTTCTGATGGGCAGGATCTGGGTACCGTGCATGTAAAACCTCCTCCTTAGTGATGGTAGGCCTCTGCTGTAATGCTTCTTTGGCATCACTTCAGCGTGGGTAGTGATCCTTACTTGCAATGCCTCAGATTCTGGTTCCAACTTGGGCATCCACTGATTTTCCATAACGCGTTGTATCCTAACCATCCCTGCACCTTTGTTTTCTTGTTTATGTTGCTTACTAAGATGCTCATACAAGTCCAGGCATTCCTCATAACTATGATTCTTTCCACAGAAAGAACATGTAATATTATGAGGACATTCATGCCTGTAGTGGTAAGGAGATCCACATGTATAACATGTTCCGTGAGGGAACTCACCTTTTCCACCACCACAACCTCATCCTCCAATCCACCATGGTATCCTCAACCTCTGCCACATGACCACCTTCAAAATGCCCTTCATTCTGATCATAGCATGCCTGATTGTGATCCCGATCCTGATGCTCATTCTTGCCTTTAGAGTTATCTAAAACTCCTGTCTGTCATACACCAATATCTATAGCATCATGGATCTGACCAATCAATCGTCAGTCTTCCATGTGTCATGAGTCATGGACCTGCAAATTTTACAGTAGCATGAAACATTCTTCCTTATCACGCGTTGTAGTAATGAGCAATGACTAACATCATGGTTTAAATGGCATATCTCACAGTCTAACAACAGTGAGCACATAAATCTGTGGGGACAACTATCCTTTGTGTGACCTTCCACTTCACAATCTATGCACCAAATCCCCATGCACGTCTCATGTGCTGAATTTGTTGATAGCTTCTCCAACTACTTCGCCATAGCTGTGATCTGTGCTTCTAAAAATGGGCTTACCCCAGTGTCTATACTTCCAACTGCCTCAACGCGTAAAACTACTTCAAGTGCTTCATGAGGATCAATGTATGTCTTATGTGATAGTGCCCTTCTAAAAGGTGTAATCAGGCCTCCAACAAACCATTGTGCATGCTGACTTGCATGAATATCATAAGAAAGCTTAGATAACAATTTTTAAAATGAGCATCATACTCTCTGACACTCTCAGTAGTGCCTTGCTTAATATCCTTGAGCATGCTTATACTCTTCTGCTCAAACTCAGGGATATGAAACTCTTTAAGGAAAGCATATTTTAAAGCTTGTATAGTCTACACAAGTCTGATCAGGGTCAAAATTTTGTACCAGCTGTGTGTGTGCACCCTTGTAACGTAGTAGAAAATTATCTTTCCCTACACTCAGAAGCCATGATTCCTTTTACATGCCACAATATTTCACACATGTGTACATGTTCAACAACATCTTCTATGCCCCTATACTCTAGGAAGATGAAGAGACATCTCCATGTAAATATTCTGGGGTTGGTGTGGACCTTTCCCACCTAATCCAGAACCTCATGTGTTTCCTCTTCCTCCAGAACCACCAGATCCACCAGAGCTAGAGCCACCTATACCTCCTGATCCTAAACCTGTAGCTGGGTCAGACCAGAAGATGTACTTCCCTGTGTCCCAATAGTAGTACTAAACTGTACCCCGATAGTCTGCGAAGTGTTACTACTCCCAGAAGAGAGTCCAAAAATCTACGTGCCTGAATTTTGTGTAGATGATACACCTGAAAAGGTACTCCCATATAATAATGAATCCTTTTGTGCTACCATCATTGTGATTTTTATATGACTCACTCCTGCTCTCCCACTACCTGAATTAGCTTGCTGACTATTTTTTGTACTAGGTACTGGAAGACCAAGTGCAAGGGAAAAGTTGCCAGGTGGATTCAAATGCACCCATGGCCCAGGTCATTTCTGCTGGTGCACTTCTACATGAGGCCGAGGAGGGTTCCCTGTCATGCTTTCCCAAATGGGGGAGTTCCTGATGCTCTGGTTCCACGTCTTCTATGTGAACTTCAAATCCTTCACGAACTATCTCTCTTCACAACGCCATTCACTCTCTGCAACCTCCCGCTACTTCTCTATCTCCTCTCTCATGTGCCTCATTATACTTAAGCCACCTTTCCTCTCTCTGCCTCTCTACCACTAGGTCTGCCATCTTTCACCAAGCCTGCTCCTGCCCCTGCGTGTGGTGGGGTTTAGTTAGCCATCGGTTTACTCTCCAAGTTCAGGGTTACCATCAAAATTTTGATCACCAGTGGAATTCCTTGCAGGTAAGTTCCCCTTGGATATCATAAAAACTGGAATTCAGCTACCTCTGGGCATAAATAAGTGGAAATTGAGTACTCCAAGATATAACTGTTCAAAACACCATGAAACCACGTATCCACAACATGAGTCCAAATCAGATCAACATCATAAAGGGTCTGAAATTATTCCTACATCCAGACAAGTGTGTGATACCTCCAATTCTATTTAGATGCATAAGCAACCAGCCACTTGTACAATTCTATTGGAAAAATAGTGAAGAAGCTTTCATACAAATAGTCATACAGATTCTGCTCCACCCACGTGTGTGCATCAAACTCAGATCTGATGTTGAACCTCCATGCGTATTCTTCTTCTAGGTCATGTATCCACTCCTCAACACTTGCTAGGGTCAACTGGTATGTCTTCATCATGAACCATCCTGAAAACAACTAAAAAAGAGGTCCCGACAATGGAACCAATGATGCAGCCTAGAATTCACCAGTAAAATCTTAGGCACATTGGCACATCACTCAGCCTAGACTGAGTGCTCACCCAAAGTGCACAAAGGTACCAGGCCCCTCTTTAGGGTTGTTTTTGTAGGATGTTAGCATGATGAAGACTTAATGCATTCAGATCCATAATTAATACATCATTCTACAGTGCCTGTTCAGATCTAGATCTAAAGAATAACATACTTAAATGATAACCATGATGAAATCAAGCATGCAAGAGCCAATTATACTCAGGATTAATACTCTGATTCAGCAAATACATTCCATTATATAAAAACATGATAAATACACAGAAGCTTCTTACAATAATAGCATTACATGCTCATGCACGTAATAGTTTGACATATACTCTCACAATAATCCAGTTCTCATATATATCACTATCTTATACTACACAGTTCATCACATATTTATAAGGGTGGGGAATTTCCCTTCACCACTTATCTAATCCCAAAATAGGTTGCATGCTGAAAATAGCCATGTGCCTTTACAATTACAGCCACACATGCAAGTGTGCTAACAATAGATCTCTCCTAGTTAACTATCAGTCACAATTCTATCTTTAGCCCACATCCATGCAAAGCGTTCCATAGCCGTTCTTCCAAAAATAGCCTTGTGTGTCACACAAGTATTTTCCCATTTTGTGTGCTCCGCACACCATCTTCCAAAAATAGATCATAATCATGAAAATGGCTAAGTCCCGAATCTGTCTCTTGTCCTCCATGTGATTCCTTTCCGATCCTCCCACACTTTGAATGCACTCTACTCTTCTGGCGAATCTTCTGTATGCCTTCTACTAAGTGTTATACATTGTCTACTCAACATAATCCATCATGCATGGTAGCTTCCTAGTTTCCATGTTCATGACCCGTGATATAATTGCATTTTCATATGTCACATTAGTCTCCACCTCCCTGTGTGCTCCATAACAATATCCTTGAAAAATATAATGTCTTAGGTCTGTTATCCAAAATTCACCCCCCCAGGGTAATTTTGATAACATGCATCAGAATATTTAAGTCCCAGAGCAAGTAGATTGATTCAAGGCCCAAAATCATGTTTTTGGGGTCCCCTCGGGTTCTTTCTAACTCTCCTGTCCAAGAAGAAAACCCAATAGGTTTAGAAAATGTGAAAAAATTGCAAAAACCAAGCTTGGGGCCAAAAAAATGAAGAAAATCAGCTAAGTCCTAGTCTAGGCGGTCCTTGGGACAGTTGGGACGTCGGGGCACGAATCGGCCGAAAAGCCACCAGGTGGTCTGCGCAGCATTTGGGACAGTTGGGACATCGGGACGCGAAAGGGCGAATCGGCCGAAACAAGGGAAAAATTGCCTAAGTCTTTGTTTCGCAGGTTAGGGACAGTTGGGACAAAAGTACGCATGGGACACGGATCAGCCGGTTTGGCGCAAGTCAGTCCATTTTAGGCGGTTCGGAGATATTTGTCCCAGGCAGTCTGGGACAGTTGGGACAAAAGTACGTGGAGGACGCGAACCGGCTGATTTGGCTGAAACAGATGACTTTCGTTTGGGACATTTGGGTCAAAAGGACGCGTGGGACACGAAAAGCCGAAAGAGCCGAGAGCCAATGGAATCTGTGCCACGTGTCTTCGCCTCAAACAGGGACAAGGAAGCCCAAATCGGGCGGATCGGAGAAATTTTTCCCAGACAGTTTGGGACATCCGGGCCAAAAGTACGCGTGGGCCACGCGAAAAGGCACGTGTCAAGTGGGAGGCCCAAAAAGAGACAAGTGGGCCCGTTCAAGGACGAATCAGCCAACGTGGACACGTGTCCTAAGGGGGGGGAGTTCGGAGCTCAGGGAGAGACTTTGGAAACTTAGCAAAGTTTTGGCCAAAAAACTAAAAGGTAAAGGTTTTCCCCGCGCCCCTGTCCTCGAACCAATCATGCCACGTGTCCCAAGTGGCGGGGCGCGGGGGAAAATGAAAATTTTTCCAAAGTGGAAAAGTCAAAATTTTCAAGGAAAACCCACAGAAAGGGAAGGAGAGAGAATTACACGGCCAATCAGTGCCTGACACGTGTCATCCAAGTGGCAGAGCGCGGGAAAAATTCAAATATTTTCCCGCCGATCCGTTTTGGCCTGTTTTTGCCCTAAATCTTCAGATCGCCATATCTTTCGATCCAGAGCTCAGATTTTCACGTTCTTTATATCAATGGAAAGCTGGTGAAATTATCTACATGATTCCTAGGGTCAATCTTGCATTTTGGTTCAGTTTGGAGAGATAAAATCAAGAAACATCTCTGACGCGTGGTAATGGCCAGAACTGACGTTTCAACAACCAGTTTTAATGCACATGGGTCGCATTCTTCTTCAGCATGGCCAGAAGTGATGTTTCAACCACCGATTTTAATGAAGAATGCGTTTTGGTCAATGGTTGGACTGCTTGCATGTTTTCCTACGTTTCTCTCTCCTGGGCTCGACCCATGCATTGTAAAAGCCAGATTTGGCTCATTTTAAAAGTGTGGTTCATCTTTTCGGCTCTGCCCTCCCTTCTTTTCTTCTCCAGGGTTGAAAATGGAGTTCAAACCTCCTCCCCTACTCTGTAATGGTGTTTTTTCCTTTTACTATTGAAATGATGTTCTGTGCAAACTTCTGGAGCAACAAAAACGTGTTTTGTGATGCATCTGTCCATCCTTGCTCGTTTTTTGCTTGTTCTCTTCTTGCCTCTCTTCATTGCAGGTATTTGTGCATGTTTGAATGTTCATTACAGGTCTGGAGCTGTGTTCATGGAGTTTTGGGACATTTTCTGTGTGAAATCTATCCTTGGGCCTGTGATGCATCTGTCCATCCTTCCCATTGCTCACCTCTCCTTGTTCCATGGCAGTTTTGATAGATGTTCAACATTCTCCTTCTCTGGTGTATCACCGTTTTAGTGTAGGCTTTTTGTTCTTTTTCTCTTCTCTCTCTCTCCCTGTCTCCTTGGTGGTTAGATTAGGATTAGATTAGCTTGCCTGCACTGGAATAGCTTGTGGCAGGTAGTTTAGGAGTAGGAACCAGCCTTCTCTGGAGATTCCTTTCTCATTTTCACGAGTCCCACACCTGGAGAAAGGATTCAATGTTGTGCAATCACACTGGATGCCAGAGTGATCAACCTAGAAATCTGATCAACATCCAAGGGTGCTGTGATTTTGCACTAACAGTTTTGGCACACCCGGTGGGACCTTAGAGGTCTTCCACTTCATCTTTTGCAGGTTTGTGTGTTCCTGTGAAGATTTCAGCCTTTGGAGGCACTTGCAAACACATTTGGCGACTCCATCTGATCAGCAACCCATTTCTGAAGTTGCAGACCCATTTTTCATCCATTCCCATCCATCCTTCTTTCCATCCCTTTCATTCTTTTCCATTCCATGAAGTTGTGCAATCATGACTTCATTTCCATCATGGAACTCACATTTACAACAGCAGCAATGTTTCCCACCTCCAACATGTTTTTTAAATCCTCCAAATCAGCATTTTGAACAAATTCAAAATCAGCATGCATACCCATATGAGCAGCAATGCCAAAATCAGTTTGGCTATGGAGCTTTCCAAGAGCAAGAGTATGCATATAATGAAGACAATCAGATGCAAGATGCTGGTCTGTTGGAGAAAATCCAAAAGATGGAGGTAAAGATGGTGCAGTCTAGAGCAACAGCTCAAATGAGAGCTTTCAGAATTGGTTGCAGGACTCCTTGTCCATGGGGAGGCCCTTTTCCAAGACACTTCAGCCCTCAAGAGAAGCTGGACTTCATGATGAAGATGCTGCCCCAACTTGCACAATGGACAACAGAAATAGAGGCCTATACACTTGTTGTTGAACAACCTTGTCAATGGGTAAGTTCTACACCATCATCTGGTTTTTCTCTTCCCATTACTCAAGCAGCACCATCTCATTTGGAATTGTAAATTCTAAACTCCCCATCTGCTGTCCCAAATGTTGATCCATTTCTCCACCTCTCAGTCTTCCACCACACCTCAATTCTTCTTTCCTTTTTCCTTCCAAACAGTCATCCCCTCCACAAGAGCTAAAAGAAATACGCCCTCCCTCCAAAGAAACAAGAGGTTTCACCTCCTCTACCACCACAAAAAATTTCCAAATCAATTGAGTTACAACCCATCCCTCCTCTTGCATTCCCAATTCCATGTGGGGAAGAAGAAATTGCAAAAATCGGCCATGAAGGACAGCAAGAAGAGGAGCCCAACAGAAAAGAAATGACAGACAACTTGAGGGTTTGGGCTGCCAAATTTGGGATGACAAAGATCCCCTTGATGGTTAAACCTACAGAAGAGGCTAAGGTTGAACAAATGGTGGTCAGGACTGATTTTGTGGCAGCAGAAGAAGAGCAAAAAGAAGAAGCAGATCAGCAGTCAGTTTGCTCAGAAAGTAGTGTCCATGTTGGCACTCTATTTGAAGGGAATGCTGATTCAATTCAAGTTGCACAATCAACCATAAAGGAAGAAAGCTCAGAAGAAGATCTTGCAGTCCCAACTTGTCCTCTAGAGCAGCAGATTGAAGAGTTTGACTTGACAAACTTCATGCTGGAGGAAGAGTTCAATCAAGAGCAAGATTGTCTTCAAACATTGGAGGAAGGAGAAGCTGCTCCAAATCCAAAAGAAGAGGAGCACATTCTAGTTGTGGAGGAGAAAATTACAGATCCAAGGGCTTTGAGCACAAAGCAGGCTATAGGAGAACCTTCAGTTCTTCTTTCTACTTCACCTCTCTCAAGTTCTAGTACTGAAGAGGAGTTTGATCTCTCAAACTCAATGTTGGAGGGTGAAAGAAACCATGGTGGTCAAGTTACAGATCAAGAAGACACCATGGAGGAAGTTGAGCATTTGCAGCAGGACAGCCATGAGGCAGTTTATCTGTCAGATTTGGAGGACTGTTTTGATGGAGAAGAGCCGGTTGAGTTTCCACCATTCTCTCTTTCATCATCCACATTCCAAACACTTGAGTCTGCTGTCATGAAGGAGAACATTCATTTGCAGCAGCCTGCATCTTATAGCAGCTCTTTGGAACCAAGATTGGAAGATTTTAATCTTTCATGTTCTTCATTGGAGGAAGAGAAAGGATAGAGGAATTTCACCATTTCTTCCACACCATCCATTCAGGAGGGTCTACAAGAAGACTCCATTTTTGGAGTTGAAAATCAGAGCTATGGGCATATCAAACGGATTAGACCTTGCCCAATCAGGTATTTGGCTTCATTGGAGCCAAAGGAGAAGTCACAACCAGTCATGCTTGCTTCTGAGCATGAGGGTGAGCTACAAAGTACCAAGGATCAGCTGTCATACCTCTTCAATCCAAATGCAGAGCAACTAAAAGAGGTATTGAATTTGCCTTCAGCTGATACCTTGATGATTTGGGTGGAAGACCAGCTTCTTGTTGATTTTCCACTCATCCTAATCAGCCATGATCAGCTCCAAATCAATTGCATGGCTGCCACTTTTGAGAAAAGGAAGCTATTTCTCACAACCAATTGCAGGGTTTGTTTAGCTTGCCTTTGCTTCCAGTTAGAGTAGAGTAGGTAGGTTTGCTTTCAGTAGAAGAAGTGCTTGTGCACACTCTGCATGTTCCATTTGGAGCATGTATGATTTTCAGTTCTGTACATAGTTTTTGTGGTGCTGGTTTTGCTCTTGCACAGTCCATTTCAGTGGCATTTTGGTGAGAACAACTCCATTCTCAGTGGGATTCAAGCGGCTCAGAGAGGAGGTTTTCAAATTTCAGATCAGTTGCAGGTTACAACTCATGACTCCGTGCCCAATGGATGCTTCAAGGCAACTGGTAACTTCATCCAGTAGGCAGATGACCCTGCTGAGTCGCCAAAACTGTTATTTAAAATTCACCCCCCAGGGTAATTTTGATAACATGCATCAGATTCTTTAAGTCCCAAAAAGTAGATTGATTTAAGGCCCAAAATCATGTTTTTTGGGGTCCCCTCAGCTTCTCTTCTAACTCTCCTGTCCAAGAAGAAAACCCAGCAAGTTTTAAAAATGTGAAAAATTGCAAAAGCCAAGCTTGGTGCCAAAAATACAGAGAAAATCGGCTAAGTCTTGTCCTAGGTGGTCCTTGGTACAGTTGGGACGTCGGGGCACGAATCAGCCGAAAAGCCGCCAGGCGGTCTGCATAGTATCTGGGACAATTGGGACATCGGGACACGTGGGACATGAAAAGGTGAATCGGCCGAAGGAGGAAACAATTTCCTAAGTCTTTGTTTCACTCGGTTTGGGATAGTTGGAACAAAAGTATGCACGGGACGCGGATCGGCCGGTTTGGCGCAAGTCAGTCCATTTCGGGCGGTTAGGAGATAGATGTCCCAGGCAGTCTGGGACATCCGAGCCAAAAGTACGCAGAGGACGTGAACCAGCCGGTTCGGCCGAAACAGAGGACTATCGTTTGGGACATCTGGGCCAAAAGTACGTGCGGGACGTGAAAAATTGAAAGAGCCGAGAGCGAATGGAATCTTGCCATGTGTCTTCGCTGCAAATAGGAACAAGGAAGCCCGAATCAGGCGGTTCAGAGAAATTTGTCCCAGACAGTTTGGGACATCCGGTGTAACATCCCCATTTTAAGATACTAGAACAAGGGAATTTTTTTTTTTTTATATAACGTTCTCTGTTATGAATTATATAATTCAAACACACGTTCAAGTTTTAATAATTGTTCTCTGCCCAAACAACACAGTTTGGAACACACAATTTCCTTTTAAAACTAATGTTCCCTGTTCGCATATTTACAATATGGAACACACATTCAATGCCATTCAATCTTATAACAGATTCTATATGCTGCTGTAAATGACTCGAAGAACTGCCGATCTCCCATTTTCATGGCTCGGAGTTTCAACGATCCTTCATTTCATGACTCGGCAACAACCGATCCTTCATGTTCGTTCATGCATAGTATATTATATATACAAGTTTTCTTAACCGTTACCGGTTATCGAAGTGATCCATTTAAGAAGCCTATCTGAATATCTGTTACTGATATTCATCTGACATCCTGCATCTTAAATTAAGTGATTAGGACAACGCAACCAGCACTTGCGATACTTTGGCCAAAGATTTTCACATGCTTTGCATGATCATATTCCTGGATGTGATACACATCAATGGAATACGTCCTTCACTTCACTTCACCTGTTATCTAGAATGGTCTTTCCTGGTTCCTACCAGTCCTTTCAAATTAAGGTCAGATTTAAACTTCCAATTTCCAACTAGCAATATGAACGAATATAGGAAGGCACTCCTGGTAACTAAAGATACGCAGACATACGGTGTCGTTCCCCACGACTCCGTGTGTCTAGTTATCTTTAGTCCTCCGGAGTCACTCCGTATACGTGATCATACTCCTATCCCCAGCCAAGAACTTCACATTCAGCCTATGTATTCTTGATGTTTTAATTCGGGAGGGCATTGTAATATGTCAGCTATAACATTGTGTCGTCATGAAGACCCCGTCTTCATGAAGACACCTTGCTGTAGCTGGCGTATGTCAATGTCCTACGGAATCCTCCCATCGAGAGTACACATCCTGCTCAAGTGATTTGGATATGATCTTAATATTTAAGATCAACTTTCAGCAACCATGCTGATCCTTTATCCTCATTCCCGTTACAGTTGTACATAGCTAAGAGAGACTAAATCCATCTTCTAGCTTGCTTTACATCTTCTCCTTCTTACCGAAGGGTTGCATTTTTCCTACTTGGTTCTCTTCTTAATCGTTGGATTAAGCAGCCCGTTACCGACGGACGTGATAAGTTTAACCTATTAAACTTAACCAAGATTTTTACAACTGTAACTAAATTCAGAATTCCAGCTTATTAGACGTCGTTTAAACGAGGTCTAATTCCTATTAAATGTATTCATTTATTCTCCTTAACCTTACATAGTTAAGGTCCATTAGCTATGGATATATTTATCCCATATCCTTTCTTTCTGAATTTAACATACGAGGTTATTAATGGAGTTCGAAAGCGAAGTTCGATTACTCCTAAGTTAATTGATATTCCTTAGCTTCCAAGCTAATCCTGAATACCTATCAGTTATGGAATCATATTCTTCCTAATCCTTTTTAATGTCAATTAAAAATTCATCTTTACCCAAGTATGAACTAATTGCACATTTCAACTTAAAAGTTGCATTTAAGGTAAGAATAGATATCAATTCCTTTTTAACATCCATCCAAGGACAATTAAATAAATCCAAATCAAGAAATAACATTTTATTTCCAATTTAATCAACAATATCAAACTGATATAGTTATTAAAATATCACACTTGTATTTGTATTCAATCCATTTCATAATCCATACATTTGCCAATCCAACTGACTGGACTTTGTTTATATAAAACATCATTACAACTCATAGATAGAAGAATGTACTTTCTTCTTTTCACAATTCCTCGTAGAGGAATAACAACTAACAAATACAATTCATCTTCTGATAATCAAAAGAAGCATCAGAAAACAGCCATGTCTTCGTTCTAATCAATTTCCATCTGCAAAATTACTTGCACGGGTCAGTTCAATGAACTGAGCATATTAAGCACTTGTCATTAAAATGAGGTGCTTTAATTAACTGTCTCAATAAAAGAACCCTGCTTTTATGAAACGTAAGTAAGAACATCAATCAAAAATCAAGCATCAAAAGAATGGACAGCATAACAACTGAACCATCAAAATACCATCCCAATCAGCCAAAGAATTGCTGTCCTATTTTCCACATAACCATTACAAGTTCCAAATTACAATATTTGTAAAGTTTAGGAATACAAGTAGCATACTGCTGATATAACATAACTGTTATCCTTTCCACTCCTTTCATTAGTAATAAATGCAAAGGGTAAAACTAACTGAAACGTAAACCAATTACTTTCCTTTCAGTTCATGCAACACATTTGATTCCAAGCAATCACGCACAGACGAGAAAGCAAACAGCAATGCATATAGTTGCTCATACCCAAGCGATACAAAATTCGTTCTTCACGATTACAGATTTCCAACTGTATGAAAGAAGAAAAGATCATTTTTCCAAATTATCCATCCACATTCCTATTTTTTTCCTCATGACTGTCCTAAAAACTTGAATCCAAACGAGGCACAATTCAAGATAACAGATCAGAGTGAAACTTACAAAATCCATTCGGAATTCACTTTCCAGTAGCAAGAATAATTTCATTCATAGTCAGCTTTAAATGAAAACAAGGAAGAATTTATCATCCTTATCAATAATTCATTTAAATCAGGCTCATATGAATACCCAAAAACAGGTTAACACAATATCATATTTATCATAGAACAAATAGTATAAGAATGCATACTATGTACTTACTGTACTAGAAGAATCCATATTTCTTTCACTGTATTTTTAACCAAATAACAGTTATACAATCACGAAATAAATTATTCACATGAATTTCTATTTCCATGAACGCATACAGTTCAAAGTACAATTTACTCATTGCTGTTACCTACAACAAGACCAATCATAGAGCACAGTAAGGCTTCCAATGCTATTTCCAGAATTCAAACAGCAAAAAGAGAAAATTTCATTCCTTTAACCTTTCACTAAGAAAACAATCATTTTCTTCAGACTCAACAAGAATTGTTCAGGCCGATTCCATTTCTTCTAAATGACGGTGCCAAGATCAGAAGACCACACGAAACAATTAAGTATTTCATTTGTACAGAAAGCACAACACTTAGAAAATTAATCTAAATACCGCTGTCACTTCCAACAATCCGAACTTATAAGGTTCAGTAAACCGAGTTACTATTTCTTTCGAAATCTAAAACAGCAGGGAAAGGAAGAACTAGTTTCCCTATAATTTCAGTAAGAAACCATCATTTTCTCAGAATGAAATAAAACACCCAAATCGAGCTCACTGCCAACAAACATTTCTACCCGAAATCCATTTCTCAAGTTCATGATAATGTGCAGAACTTCAGAATGCAATAATCAGTTATCATTAACTCTATCAAAGTAAACCCATATAGGGTGTTAAATGCATAAGTCTGGTACAGTCAAGACAACCCACACAGCAAGACAACCTTTCCATGCATTTATTCTTTTACACAGCAATCCAAAGCTAAGTTGTATTCACAAAGACAGTCCGAACTAGAAGATCGAACAACATCAATAAAACACAACAAATCATCCAACCCCCACAGTAAGAATCAACATAATTCATTTAATGCACAGAAATACAAGCCAAGCTCGTTTTCGCGACTACTGTTCGAGCCGTAAGATCAAGTCGATTTCCATAAAACACAACAAAATCAACCTTTCATCCCAGCAAGAAGAATGTATTCATTTATAAGTTCAGAAGAAAAACAATTTCTTTTCTAGCTCCCACGAATACCCAAATTGTATTCGTCCATTTATATAAAAGAAGAAGCACAACAATAATTACATTACTATCATTTCCCTCTAACCGAGCTCGTAATGCTCAGATAAAACTCTAATGCCAATTCCTTTAAAATCCCAAAAATGCTATTTCCTTCTAATCCCGAAACAGCAGAAGGAAAGGAAAAGTCTTATTTCCTTTAAGAAAAATTTCAGTATAGAAACGACATCAAGCAACTCGTACATCATGTGCAATTTTATCACAAAAGTTCATATAACAAAAGAAAAATCGCACAGCAATGAAAACAACCCACACTGCCTGTACCGTTCTTATATAGCATTTAATCAGAGAGAAACCCATTTCAAATTCCCAAATACTGTCAACAACCAACACAAAGTTCTTATTCCAACTCAATTCATGCAAAGACAGATCAAATCACAATAGCAAGAAAATGATTTCACCCATATCATTTCAAACAATGACAGCAAGAATCGACTAGCCCAAATCGTCTCAACATGACAACAATCAGATAAACCAAAAACCCAAGAGCAGGGTTGTTTTAATGAGACGCTTAAACAAAGCAAGTGTTTTAAAGAGAAGGGCTTAACATGCCTGCAATTTCTTTTCCAAAACTCGAAGAAAACCACGTCTACCGAAGGTATTTCCTTCCACGGCGACAGCACGAGCTTTCCAACAATCCTTTCCTCTTCAGGCTCAGCAACAGCCTCCAAATTTCCAAAGAACAGTGATAAAATCCAAATGAAACTGGTTCGACAGAACCAAGCAAAAACCAAATGCAGAGCAACTTCTCAAAATCCAAATCAACACAATAAACAATCAACATTTCCTCCATACACTTTCCAAGGCGGACTGGTCATGAAGACCAAAAAAATTAAATGCATTAAAGACTCAGCCTTTTCCTATTTTCCCACGCCACCGCCGACTTGGGTTGGCGAACTCCCAAGTTCAAATTTTGCATGTAAAACCAAATTTAGTGCATGACCAACTAGCTACCTCCATCTTTCTCCCTGTTCCCGCCAAACTGGCGCTGTCCACATAAGGACTTCATTAACTGCCATTAATTCCCTTTCATCCTTATCCTCTTTCCCCAAGGGTCTGCGCGTCCCCTTCTAGGTTAGGATTAGTTAGGATTCATATTAGTGTTCGACCTAGGTCATAGCCTAGTCTTTAGGTTAATAAAACTTAGGTTTATTTCCACTCTTTTTTTATAAAAAAAAATTAAAAATCCACTTAGGATAGTAGTTTAGGATGTAAGGTAGAGCTTAGGATTAGATTAGGATCTAATTCCCTCTAACACCTAACACTAACCACCTTCAATCCTGTCAAGTCTTCTCGACTGACTTCTAATTCCAACACTGTGCAGGACATTCCGTCCTTTGTTAACATGCCTGAGCCACCCGTATCCTGGCATTCCTCGCCTTACGGGGTCTTACGTTACGACAGGGTATGGTTCGTGAATCGAACCCCTTTTCCGTTGGCATCTACGTGCCAACTGTTCATACCTGTAATCAGGTGCTGTACATTTATATCAACCTGCAATTCAGTCAAGAGTAAATCGACAAAGCGATTACAAGAAGGCCACAGCATATAGAATTCAGCAAGCATACGACAATTTGTCGTCACATCAGTAACATACAAGCAACAATAACTGCTGTCCCATGCAACTAAATTACAGCATGCAAGAATCCAGATTTGCAACACATTCCCTTAAGATCAAAATATATCTTAACATGTTTGCCTTCATTTCAGCAGTTACAACATCAAGAAAGTGTTTACCATGATGACTTACAAAATCAGGGTGTTACATCTGGGCCAAAAGTACGTACGTGGGACGCGAAAAGGCGAAGTGGCCGAAAAGAGACAAGGAGGCCCGCGGACGAATCAGAACATGCCACGTGTCCTAAGGGGAAGGGGAGTTTAGAGCTCAGGGAGAGCTTTGTCCCAAACTTAGCAAAGTTTTGGCCAAAAAACTAAAAGGTAAAGGTTTTCCCCGTGCCCCTGTCGACGAACCAAATGATGCCACGTGTCCCAAGTGGCGGGGCGCGGGGGAAAATGATTTTTTTTCCAAAGTGTAAGAAAAGTCAAAATTTTCAAGGAAAACCCATGGAAAGGGAAGGAGAGAGAATTACGTGGCCAATCAACACCCGACACGTGTCATCCAAGTGGCAGAGTGCGGAAAAAATTCAAATATTTTCCCGCCGATCCATTTTGGCCTGTTTTTGGCCCTAAATCTTCAAATCGCCATATCTTTCAATCCAGAGCTTAGATTTTCATGTTCTTTATATCAATGGAAAGCTGGTGAAATTATCTACATGATTCTGGGGCCAATCTTGCATTTTGGTTCAGTTTGGAGAGATAAAATCAAGAAACGTCTCTGGCGCGTGGTAATGGCCAGAACTGACGTCTCAACAACTAGTTTTAATGCACATGGGTCGCATTCTTCTTCAGCATGGCCAGAAGTGATGTTTCAACCACCGATTTTAATGAAGAATGCATTTTGGTCAATGGTTGGACTGCTTGCATGTTGTCCAACATTTTCTCTCTCCTGGGCTCGACCCATGCATTGTATAAAGCCAGATTTGGCTCACTTTTAGAGTGTGGTTCATCTTTTCGGCTCTGCCCTCCCTTCTTTTCTTCTCCACGGTTGAAAATGGAGTTTGAACCTCCTCCCCTACTCTGTAATGGCGTTTTACCTTTTACTATTGAAATGATGTTCTGTGCAAACTTCTGGAGCAACAAAAAACGTGTTTTGTGATGCATCTGTCCATCCCTGCTCGTTCTTTTGCTTGTTCTCTTCTTGCCTCTCTTCATTGCAGGTATTTGTGCATGTTCTAATGTTCATTACAGGTCTGGAGCTGTGTTCATGGAGTTTTGGGACATTTTCTATGTGAAATCTATCCTTGGGCCTGTGATGCATCTGTCCATCCTTCCCATTGCTCACCTCTCCTTGTTCCATGGCAGTTTTGATAGATGTTCAACATTCTCCTTCTCTGGTGTATCGCCGTTTTAGTGTAGGATTTTTGTTCTTTTTTTCTTCTCTCTCTCTCTCTCCCTGTCTCCTTGGTGGTTAGATTAGGATTAGATTAGCTTGTTTGCACTGGAATAGCTTGTGGCAGGTAGTTTAGGAGCAGGAACCAGCCTTCTCTGGAGATTCCTTTCTCATATTTGCGAGTCCCACACTCAAAGAAAGGATTCAATGTTATGCAATCATACTGGATGCTAGAGTGATCAAACTAGAAATCTGATCAACATCTAGGTGTGCTGTGATTTTGCATCAATAGTTATCCTTCAGAGAAGGGTTGTGTAATAGGATAAGTGACCATATTGGAACTTGTTAGTTGTTTCAAGATGCTTGAAAGAGATTCCCCTAAAGACATATATTATCATCATTTGTAGTCACGAGGAGTTTCTCTTCTTGGAATGGTGACATATGGTTTAGAATTAGTTTTTTGTGATTGATTTTTCTATAAGTTGTGCATGTTGCAAATTATATTTGACACCATCATTAACAATGTTATGGTTGTGGTTAATGTACCTATGTTTATTGAGATATGCGTTAGGTTTATTGTTGGTATTGTTATGATTGTTCCCATTGTCTTTATAAGGAGGTTGGATCAAGCCTTTAGAAATGAGTATTTCTTCTATTTGAGTTCCCTTTTCGCCTCCTCCCTCTTATCACTCATTTTTATATGGTCAATTATCCTCTCCGAGGTGGATGAATGTAATGCTATGAGAAGATTTCATGTGGATTTAAGTAAAAAATAAGAAGAGATATACAATATTTTATCATGGATCTCCAAGGATGAGTTTATGAAGGAAATGGCTTGATTTTATAGCTGAGGGTATGACCGTGAAAGTTGGATGGAATATTGACTAAGCTCTAGATCATAATTGTAATAACCAGGGAATATAAAGAAGACTTGGAAATAACTATTGAAACTTTTCAAGGGGCAATAAACATTTGGAATGAAAGAAGTTACATCTGGTAATTGAATTACTCGTACAATCCAATTGCCCCCATACTTTTAATAATCTAGAATTAGAGTCCAAGTGGAATATGGAAGTGTAGTCAAAATTGAGTTAACTGAGATGAGGAATTAGAGCTCAAGTTGAGTTAATTGGAATGAGGAAGTTGACTAGGAAAAGAGGTTTATTTTCCTAATTAAGTAACTAATTCAATTAGCTACAATGTGCAATATAATTAACCATTTATTTAATAAATGATAATTAATTTAGCTAAGATGTGTTATGGACTAATTTAATTAATCCATGGGATGTAATGTGCATGATTAATTAATTTGATTCATAAATCATAATGGGATATAAGATAGGATGTGAACTGGGAAAGTACTAAGAATACTTATGTAATTTTGGGGAGTTTGCAAGCCCATTCATGTAAACGTAAATCACCTATATGACAAAAAATATAGAAAAAATAACAATAAATAGTGCCCACAAAATACCCAGTGGCATTTGGTGCAATAACTATGAGGTAGAGGGGCACACCAAAAACACTTACCCACACCCCAGTTTGAAGGCCTTTCTTCTAGCATGTGAAATTTGTGAAGGCAACCACAATTCTTGAAATTTACCCTTACTCCATCGTACGTAGCAAGAAAATGTATCCATATATTATAACATATGCGATGAAAACACTTATGATACATTTAAGTACCACATAATCAATAAAATTCATGAAGGAATATCCCTGAGAATTCAACAAGCTATCGTAGAAGGTACAAATAGAGAGAGAGGTGGATACAGGTGTGGAAGAAATGGATGTGACCAAGGAGTACATGTAGGTGGCCGATAACCACATAGGACTTATTATAAATGTGGCTCACCAGATCATTATTAACATGATTACCTAGCCTTACCCATTTGTGTACACTGTTAGAAAACACACAATCTGGAATATTTCCCCGACATGTTTAAATTGATGAAGGAAAAAAGTGAGAAGGGGGAAAAATGATTAAGATCGATTGAATTATTGGGAATGAAACTAATCCATACCCACAAAGAAACCAATTTCTAAGTACAAGTAACAACACATGTTATGACACATGTATAAGAAACATCTTCCAATAAATTCCATCCTGTCGAATTAAATCCAAAAAGGTCGTATCCCAATGGAAAGCAAGATAAGGAGGTTCTCCAAGAAGAAAAATATTTAATAAGAGAACTCCAGGGGAAATAGAGTTCCTCATAGATAAGGCAAAGTTGCAAAAGGATAAGTTCATGGATTTTGAAGATGTGCGGGTTAGTGAAAATGAATTTCAAGAGGTGTGTAATTTTCTATGCATGGAAGGTGTAATACCGTTATTAGGATAGTGGTTATCCCCATAAGTTAAGAAAAGTGGACTTCAAAAGTAGGTGTGTACGATACAAAAACTGGATGTTAAAACTGAAAAAATTGAAAATTTTGATTGAGAGATAATCGTTGATGCTTGTATCAATGGCTGGAACATAAACAACATATTGGTCGATACAAGAGAAAAATTTAATATTCTTATGGTAGATGCATGGAATAATATGGGGCACCCAATGTTGCACGCATCACCACATGTCTTGCTCATGGCTAACAAGATGCGAGTAGTGCTAATCAGAGTCCTAAAGAATGTCATAATCAATATTATGGGGGTCAAGTTCCATGGAAAATTTGAAGTCATACCACTTACAGAGGTAGATAAATTTATGGCACTACTTTGGAGGCCTTGGTGCTACATAAATAATGTTAACATAAGATTCAAGAAATGCTATGTGAGTTTTTGAAAGTGATGGGAAACACATCATTTTCCCAATGGATCCTAAATAGAATGTACCGTATGTAGAGCCTATGTGAGGATTTAGAACACACACACACACAGAGCATACATACACACATCCAAGCTATAAGGGATTGAAATATTTTGAACCCACAAGTGAGGGAGAATTGAAATGGGGAGATAACCAATCAATGTCAGACACCACTAGTGTGGCATATGAAAATTGGGCACACGGCTCATATGAACTACTCAGATGAGAATGTGGTATGATAAAGCACACATCACATAACTATGTCCTCCAAGCACCTACATACATTCATAAGGGTATTCAGTGTATTAGTGACAACTAATCTCTCATCCTCCATTGAGTTTTATTGGAAGTGAAGACGTTCATGAATTTTGTGACACAATGGGCACCTATATGACAAACCAACGAAGCACAACTAAATAAATTTGGCTTATCTATTAAAAGGTATCACGGAAAGATGGTGGGAAATGCATCGGCCTATGCTGTTATCATGGGAGACTGTAAATGAGGCCATGAAGGCTAGATTCGGGTGAAACAATGGAACACACAAATATCCTTGTTATAGTGGGATTACAAGTCTAGAAATACATGTTAATAAATGTGTGGAGATATGGAGTGTAGAGAAGATTAACACCACATTGTGGGTACATTTATTCTATCATACACTTTGTGTCTGGGCCCGCGCATGGTATGTTGGCTATGAGTTGCGACGAGAAACACGTACCTAGGAAGGATTGACACAAGGCTTTCTACACATTTTTTCCTTTGTATCCTTAGTACCTTGCTTGAATACCACCCTTCACAATATAAAGGATGTAGTGTTTGGAGATGATTAGATCATAGAAGATAGAGTTTTGGAACTGCACAACAATAAAAGTTTCATACTGATAGAAATTTTTTCCAAAGATACCGAGGACAACATCACTAGTGATGAGGAAGAAGTACTAGTCAATCAACAAATTGGTACACATAAGGGAAATTAAAATATGGTACTACAGGTAGCAGATGAGGAAGATAACTACCATTTGCATGTGGATGTTTCCTATGGAATGAGGGGTGTCATAGACACAAAGAAACAAGGAAATCCAAATAGGATGCACCTTTTAAGTCCATTCAGATTAACATTGGAAGCGTGGAAGAACCAAATATAACAACAATTGGTGATTACTGGGGTGAATCAGAAATCACTAAAATTGTTGAGTTATTACGTGAATATGAAGACATATTTCCTCATGGTTACCATGAAATGAAGGGTTTACACCCATCCTTGGGAACTATGTAGATTAAATTAGTACCAGGGGCTAGACCAATTCACAAGAGGCCATACCAGATGAACCCAAATTTGCATGCTAAGGTAAAAGAAGAGATTGATAATATGCTAGCCACAAGGGTTATAATACTAATTGAAGAGTTTGAGTGGGTCATCATAATAGTGATTAGTATAAAAAGGATGGGTGCATCAAAATATGTGTGGATTATCAATCTTTGAAATTACTGTGTGCATAATAGATCCATTCCCTACCCCTTTTACAGAAAATATTTTGGAAGGAGTCATTGACAGGGAGATATATACGTTCACAGATGGATTTTTAGAGTATCACCAAGTCAAAATCACAGAGGAAGACCACTCAAAAATAAATTTTGCAACCAAATGGGGATCTTATGCTTACACCGTCATGTCATTTGGACTGAAAAATGTGCCCGTTGTGTTTTCACGCATTGTTGTGATAGCTTTTGAGGACTTTATACTTAAGTTTCTTCAAGTCTACCTAGACGATTGGACAATCTATGGTTTAGTAAAAGACCATTGTGATAACTTGCACTTAATGTTTGAACATTGCAGATAGTTACAAATATCCTTAAACTTGAAGAAGTGTGTGTTTGCTACTTTGCATTTGGTTCTTTATTAGGCCACATTATCTATAAGGATGGATTATTGGTCATCCAGCAAAGATTGTCATAATAGTAAATCTTGCACAAGCCATGAACACAAAAGGAGGTTTGCACCTTTTTGGGACATTGTGGGTACTACCATAAATTTATTAAAGATTTTGCAAAACTTGTGACACTATTGGAAAAAATCATATAAAAAAAATAGAATAATTTAAGTGGGGAGAAGATCAACAAAGTGCTTTTGACCAGCTCAAGGAGAGGCTAACACAAGCACCTATCTTGCAATTTCCTTACTGGAACACTCTATTTCATGTACATGTAGATGCTTTAGGAATTGTTGTGGGACAATATTGGCACAACCAGGGGAGGGAACCCTTGATCATCTAATTTATTTCTCTAGTTAGAAGTTAACGTGTGCAGAAAGAAACTAGACCACAACCGAACATGAGGGATTGTCTATGGTTTATGCACTACAAAATTTTTGACACTATCTCTTGGCTACACCATTTGTGTTCTTCACTGATCATATGGATCTTAAAACTTAGTTAACAAGGAATTGTTGCATGAGCACATTTGCTAATGGATAATACTGTTTCAAGAATTTCAATTTACAGTGATGGTTAAACCAGGAAAAAATAATGTCAGACTTGACCATCTGTCACGCATTGATAGTGGTGAACAAGCGTAACCCATAGAAGATAATATGCAAGATGCTCAACTACTTAGCATCTAGAGTGAGCAAGGTGAGCTGGAGGATGTGCTTTTCCTTCTATAAACTGGAATGACACCTGAATATTATAAAGTTAGCCAATGGAAGTAATTAGCTGTCAAAGCCACACCCTACTAGCTAATTACCAATCAAATGTATAAAATGGGGTGTGACAAAGTTTTACGGTGATGTGTTTTACCTCAGGAATGGGATGATATACTAATTGAAGCACATGAAGGAATTGTTGGTGGTCACTACATAGGGGAAGCGACTGCTAGAAAAATACTCAATGTGGGGCTCTGGTGGAAAATTCTAATTAAGAATGCAAAAGAATATGCAAAGTCATGTGACCAATGCCAAAGAGTCAGAAAACCAGGGAATCAAATATATACCTCTCATCCTAGTGGTCACTACATAAGAACCATTTAAGAAGTGGGAAATTGATTTTTTCCAATTAATCTGGTAGCAAGTGTAGAATAGGCACACATATATCATCATGGTTACAAACTATCTTACCCATTGGGTGGAAGCTTCCCCAACTAAAGATTGTTACAAACAACAATGGCACACATTTATATGGGAAAATATTATCAGCAGGTTTGGTTTCCCTATAATTTTGACAAGCAACTACAAAACTCACTTCATAAATGACATAATCCATATTTTGCTGAATGAATTCATGGTTGTGCACCATAAAACAACCTTGTATCACCCACAAGATAATGGAACCATAAAATATTTCAAAAAAACTTGAGCCTTATGTTGACTAAGATCTATGATGTTGGAAGTAAATACTAGGATTATAAAGTATTGGTAGTATTGTGGGAATATCTAACAACCTAAATGTTATCATGTGTTTTTGTAAGGGAAAAATTCAACTTGAAAACATGACAACTATACCCCAGTGTCAAAAATTTTCATTTTAAACCTTCCCCGACACCCCTAAAGGTCAGTCCATCCCATGTGCCACACATATCCCCATCCATGTAATGTCCATGTTTGTGGTCCCAACTTCACCCATGTGTTGAAAAGAGGAAAAAAAGTTCACAAGATTCTTTTAAGACAGTTTCTTTCGACGTGGATCTTTAAGTAGGATTAGGAAGGGCTATCTTTAGCCTTTCTAAAGCTGTTGCATATTCTTCGAAGTAGATTTGAAGTCCTAAATTTACTAAGAAAATATATTCATGAGCCAAGATCATTGTTAAAGTGATTTAGTAGTATTTATAGAAGGTTTGGAGATTCAGGAGCAAGTCAAGCGAAAACAGGTTTTTGAGGTCAAAGGAGATTGCATTGTAAAAAAACACCTGAAATTTGGGAGATGCTTCTGGGAGCTTTGGAATAAGTTGGAGGTAAAAAAATTCAATTAAAATATATTTCAATTCCCTATACAATGGTAATCTTATATTTTTCACAACACCATACATTTCTTTCCACAACACATTCTTCACAGGCATAACTGGTGGTCTCGGCAAAAAAGGAATTTTTTGAGGAGGTTTAAGGATGAATTGTTAGGAAATAAGGGATAAAAATATGCAAAATAATCCCTCACAAAATCATAATAATAGAAACTAATATGCAAAAAATATTATAGATCTCAACTACAAGTGCAGAATAAAATAACACAACACAAAGAGACAATATTTAATGTGGTTCACCCAATTTGGGATACATCCACCAAGAATCACTTGCTCAAATTTTATTACAAGCCACCACTCTCTCAATACAATACCCATATTTGTTTGGAGCTATGCTAAAAAAACTCTATAGAATTCCCACCTGAATTCAAAACACATCTGCAATGTTACATTATTCCTACCAAATGCATAAAACCATATAAGTAGACAACTTCTTAAGTAGTTTTACAAAACCATGGGTATCAAAACCATGGGCCAAAACCGTCCCATAAACCTATGGGTCAAAATCTTGTCCATATGATAAAAGCACGTTTCTTGGTATATCAAGCACGTTTTAAGGCTAATTTTTTTTTCTCAGGGGCTTCCTCAGACCCCCGCTCAGGGCCTGGCATATTGCCTTGAACCCCAACGAGACAAATGTGGAAAGTGTACAGTCTTCAACACTTTCTCATATGAAAATAGGCTCCACAATCTAACAATCTACCACTTGGAGACTAGTTTTCCTCTGAGCAAGCTTCTCAACCTTTCACTAGTTTCCGTGAAGACTAACCAAATTTGAACATAATTTTAGTTTCTCCCTTGTGACCACCTTGGTCATCATGTCCACATGAGTTTGAATGGTATGAATCTTCTCTAGCTTCAACTTCTCTTCCTTTAAAGATGTCATGATGAAATGGTACCTTAACTATATATGCTTCATCCTAGAGTGGAAAGCAGAGTTCTTAGCTAGGTATATAACACTCTGACTATCACTATGAAACTTTCCTTCCTCTTGCTTATGCCCCAAATCTTCAATAAATTATTGTAATGAAATCATTTATTTTACTTACCTCTATGGTAGCAACATACTCAACCTCTATGGTTGACAAAGCCACCAGCTTCTGTAGTCATGAAATCTAGGTCACTGTTGTCCCACCTATAGTGAAAACATAACATGTTGTGCTCCTCATACTGTCTACATCTCTAGCCATATCTGAATCTACATAACCATGCAAAGTGGTGTCTCGATCCACTGTAGCACAAAATTTTCCCCATGGTCCCTCTCAAGTACCGAAGGATCCACTTTACTACCTGTTAGTGATATCTACCTGGATCACTCATAAATCTACTCACCACTCCCACTGCATGGGAAATATCATGCCTAGCGCACACCCTGACATACATCAAACTACCCACCATTGATGAGTAAGGTACCTTGGACATCTTGTTTCTCTCCTGCTCTGTCTTGGGACACTACTCCGTTGATAACTTGAAATGGCCTGCCAAAGGAGTCCCAACCAATTTAGCATCTTACATATTAAACCTCTCCAAGACATTATTACTGTACTCTTCTTGAGATAAAGTGATCTTTCATTCCTTCCTCTCTTGAGATATCCTCACACCAAGGAAATTTTTGGCTACCCCCAAATCCTTCATAGTAAAGGAGTCACTTAGCGTCTTCTTAAGTACTTTTATTTCCTGCATGTTTTTTCCTGCAACCAGCATATCATCCACATAAAGACACAGGATAATATAACTACCATCCTCAAATTTTTTTGTATACATGTAATGGTTAGAATGCCATATAATATAACCTTGCTCCATCATGAAGCTATCAAATTTATTATACCATTGATGCGGAGCTCGTTTCAAGACATACAAGCTCTTCTTCAGTTTGCACACCATCTCCTCTTTACCGTTGACCTCATATCCCTATGGTTGCTATTCACATATATAGTTCCTCCTCCAAATAATCCATGGAGAAATGTAGTCTTTACATCAAGCTTCTCTAAGTGCAAGTTTTCTGCTGCAACTATTCCAAGAACCAGTTCTAATAGAAGTCATTTTTAATGCAGGAGAAAAAATATAATCAAAATCTATACCTTTTTTCTGTGCAAACCCCTTGACCACCAACTGGGCCTTGTATCTTTTCTTGCCTCCTTCTTCCTCTTTGAACTCTGAACACCCACTTATTCTGTAATGATCTTTTTCCTTCTGGGTAGCTTCACCAAATTCCATGTCTGGTTCTCCATGAGAGCTTGATACTCCTTATCCATGGCATGTTCCCACTTCTTCCTGGCATCTACCTGCATTGCTTCATCAAATATCTCTAGCTCTCTAATGTCAGTGAGTAATAAATAATAAAGAGAAGGATAAAAATGTTCAGGTTCTCTTCTTACCCTAAGAAGACCTCCACAATATAGGAGTTTTGGGTTCCTGTTGAGGAGGTTCCTGAGTTGATTCATGTGTCACTTTCCCATCCGGAAGATCCTCTACCACTACATATTATTTCTTGGATTCTTCCCTATTTTCCTGAAATTGTTGCTTATACATGACTTTCTCATTAAATACCACATCCCTAGATCGAATGATTTTCTTGTCCTTAATACTCCAACATTTATATCCAAAGTCATCACCAACATAACCAATGAAAGTACATTTTTCTGATTTAGCCTCTACTTTGTTCCTATCATCCTTGTCTATATAGAACAAACACCTCACATCCAAAGAATATAAGAAATGAATAATCAAATTTCTTACCATACCAAGCCTCCTCAGGTATGCCTCCATCCAAGGCACTTGAGGGTCCTCTATTTATCAAGTAAACAAATGTGTTCACCGCTTCTGCCCAAAAAGAAAGAGGCAGTTCTTACATGTAACCTCAAGCTCCTAACACGTTCCATTATTGTTCTTTTCATCCTTTCTGACACCCCATTCTACTGTGGACTTCCTGGAACTGTATTTTTCCTGTTGATTCCATTCTTAGAACAATAATCATCAAATTCATTACTGTAATACTCCCCTCTATTATCTGACTCTGAGGCATTTTATCTTAAGAACTGTTTCATTCTCTACCAAGGATTTCCATTTAACAAAAGTGTCAAATACATAATTTTTTTCTTTAATACAATAAACCTAAACTTTCCTTGTTGTATCATCAATAAAAGTAACATAATAACTTGAACCCCCAAGAGATGATACCTGAGCTGGTCCCCACACATCAGAATGCACCAGATCTAACTTAATCTTTTTCTTTGTAGGTCTAACGTTGAGAAACCTTACTCACTTCTATTTCCCATATATGCAGTCCTCACAGAACTCCAAACCTATTTCTGTATATCTAGGAAAATCCTTCTTTATGATCTCCATGCCCTTATGGCTCATATGACCAAGCCTATAGTGCCACAATGTTGTATCTACTTCTGAAGCCACAAGATTAAAAATATTAGTGCTATAAGTGGTTAAATACAAGGTTCTAACCTTCTTAGCTCTTGCCACCACAAGAGCACCCTTGGTAAATTTCCAAGAGTCCACTGTAAATATCAAGTACAACCATCACTTCCTAACTACCCTGCTGATATAAAATTTCATCTTAAAGTAGGCACATGTATGACATCCTTCAATAGCCATGTATTCCAATTATGTATCTTAACCCGAATAGATCCTTTTCCAAAAATACTACAAGGCTCATCATCACTAAGAAAAACATGCCCAAAATCCCCTTGAACATAATCAACAAAATAATGCCTATGTGGAGTAGCATGGAAAGAAGCCCCCAAATCTAAAACCCAAGATTCAACAATATTATGCAAAGAAAGAATCAAAGCATCTTGACATACATTACCCATTGCCACATTTTCCTCCTTGTTTTCTTCCTGTTGTTTATTCTTGTCCTGAAGCTCCCAATAGTCCTTCTTTAGATGCCCAGACTTTCCACAGTGCCAACATACTATCTTTCTTTTGGATTTTGACCTTTCTCGATCTTTTGATTTTCCACGGCTTTCTTTATTCTTTTGTCTCCCTCTAGTTTCAACCGTCAAAGCATTCCCTAAAGTAGAAGATTCCCTAGAGATTTTTCTTCACATTTCCTCACTTAAAATCACCCCTACAACATCCTCAAACTTCAACTTTGAGTTAGCTGGAACCAAGTTACTTACCGCCATTACAAGGCTATTCCAACTCTCAGGTAAAGAGCACAAAATTAATAAATCCCTAAATTATTCATCAAATTCTATTGTAACTGAAGCTAGCATATTTACAACCGTATTAAAATTATTTAAATGATATGCTACCAAACCATTCTCAGAAATCTTCATATTAAACAAATTTTTCATTAAAAATATCTTATTAGAGGCAGAGGGTTTTTCATACAAATTCCCTAATGCATGCTTAAGTTATTTTGTAGTCTTTTCCTTTGAAACAATAAACAATACTGAAGATGCAGGACACAACCAGATTTTCCCAAGTGCCTTCCTATCTAGAAAATCCCATTCCACATCTGTCATGCTCGAGGGTTTGTTCACCTTCTCAGACAACGAAATATAAAGATCCTTTTGATAAAGGTAATATTCCATCTGCATCTTGCAAAGATTAAAATTATGGCCGTTTAATTTATCAACTCTTGATCTTCCATCATCTATCATAGCTCCCACTCAAGATAAAAATTTCCCTACGATTAAACACTTTAGAAAACCAAATCAGGATTTGATACTAATTGTTAGAAAATAAGGGATAAAAATATGTGGAATAATCCTCACAGAATCGCAACATAGTAGAAACTAATATGCAGAAAATATTACAAATCTCAAATAAAAGTGCAGAATAAAATAACACAACACAAAGAGACAATATTTAATGTGGTTCACCTAATTTGGGCTACGTCCACCAAGAATCACTTGCTCAGATTTTATTACAAGCCACCATTCTCTCAATACAATACCCAGATCTGTTTGGAGCTATGCTCAACAAAATCTATAGAATTCACACCGAATTCAAAATACATCTGCAATGTTACATTATTCCTACCATATGCATAAAACCATATAAGTTGACAACTTCTTAAGTAGTTTTACAAAACCGTGGGTATCAAAACCATGGGTCAAAACTGTCACATAAACCTATGGGTCAAAATCCCGTCCATATCATAAAATCACGTTTCTCGGTATATCGGGCACGTTTTAAGGCCAATTTATTTTTCTGGGGGGCTACGTCCCCAGACCCCTGCTCAGGGCCCGACCCGGCCCAAAACCCCAATGAGACAACTGTGGAAAGTGTACAATACTCTTAGTGTACAATCTTCAACACTTTCTCACCTGAAAATAGGCTTCCACAACCTAACATGAATAATTGGTCACCTTTGGAACCCTCCCATTAATGATCAAAATTCAATTTTCAATAAAATTCATATAAGGAAGTGCTAAAAAAGACATGCGGGAGCTCCGACAACATAATTTTCAAGATCCTCTCTAAGGTACAAGTTCCATCCTTAGCCAAAATGTTTAGTGCCACATGGAAGCATGAGGCCAAGGAAACACTTTTGTGTTCCCTCTTTACTCTTTCCAAGGGGAAAATGGGGATAAGAAAGTACACCCCAACCTTAGACATCTTAGATGCTCACATGACCCTGTTAAGCTCCATTAACCAAGTTAAGCTCTTTTTCAATTCATTCTAGCTCCATCCATTGAAAAATCACAAAGTTCCACTTGTCATCATGATAGCTGAGGTTCATGTTTTGTATCCCCTTAATCTATTTTCCAAGGGGACATGGGGGAAAATAAAATGTTCCCTCTCCATATTCCTTCCACATGGTTTTTCATATGACCCAGTCTCATCTCCCAGGAGGAGAATGCAAGCAAAGTAGGTACCTAATATTTTTCAGATGATTGCGGGAGATCCAAATGAATAATTAAACACTCATTAGAAAGATAAGAGAATCATATACAAGTTGGAACATTGAAAATTTTCACAAGCCCTTTGAGTCTTCTTAAGGGTAGCTCATTTTTTTCATGAACACTCTATGATTCCAAGATTAAGAAGGTCATTTTAATGGTTTTCAGGTAGAACCAAACTTGAGACCCATCATAATTCTTCTCTAAATGATGTTTATAGTCAAAATAATATAAATAATTTCCCAAAAATATCTCTAGGAGCTCTGAAAACTTTGTTTTCAAACTCTCTCTCAAGCTCGCATAACTCACAGTTAGAATTTTTTCCAGTGCCACATGTTAGTATGACACTAAAAGCAAAATTTTATTCCCCTTTTTCCCTTTCCAAGGAAGATAATTGATGAAATAAAATGCACCCCCCACCTTAGAACTCATGGACACAACAAATATGACCATGGGAGGCTTTGATAGCTCTTTTTGGCAATTTTTTAGCCCCCATCCATGCCATGCATGCCTGCCACTTGTCACCTAGGGGTGGAGGTGCACTTTTGTTTCCTCTTTATACCTTTCTAAAGAGACAAGTGGGACAGAAAAATGGTTACCCCCTTCCCTCTCTCTCTCAAAGTACAAAATCCAGGAGATAGCCATTTTTTTCACTCTCACCCCACTTTGCTCCATTTCTACTTGGAACTATGATGAAATTATTCCAAAACCCTTGACCTTCATTTTAACTCTTGATTTCATCCCTCCATATTCCCATGTCCATAGAAAGAATTTTACATAAAAAATTGTAAATTTTAAGGGCTCCATGTACATTTTTTGTTTGATTGACTCCATAGCCAACAAAGGAGAAATTTTCATAACTTGCAAACCAATGCACAGATTGAGGTGGGTCATTTTTGAATGTTATTCATCCATTTGAGCAAAACGGAATCCATCAAGACATAATAGTGATTGCAATTAGATGCATGTATCATATTTTTTATGATAAAGAAACCCCAACTTCATGCCCTAGTATTTTAATTCATTTTATTTCCCGCCATTCTAGTGATCGATTGAAGTTGAAAATTTGTATGAGATATATGAGAAGAAACCTATCCTAACAAGGTAGTGTTCATCGAAATCCGAGGTGTGGAAAGCACAATTTACAAAAATAGTAATTCTATACATGATTACTTACTATAAATAGTAAATTATCACAGTGGGAAAAATCATTCAAGGCAATATTTGTTATCAGGGAACAACCAGTGCAAGAAGAGAGATGACGAAAGTGAAAAAATTAAAAAATGGCATTTTCTTAAAAAATTAAATCTTCATTCTAAGTGTTGGAAGTTTTAGTTGGTTTCATGCCATTCAGAAAACCTATCTAATTTGTAACATATTCACAAGGGTGTACAAAGTTACACAATTCAAATGAGTTAATCCATTCTTCACGGGGGATCCTGAGGCATCATTGTGGTCATAGTGATGTACCTGGGAAAAGAATGAACATCACAGGGTGTAGCAGTGGAAAAAAAGAGACATTGGTATATTAGGAGGATATCAAAAAAAGGGTTTAAGATATCCAAATTCATCATCGTAAATATTCAATCAAGTTGAGGACATCCAATCTCCCCCAAGATATTCCTCAGATAAGTGAGTTTTTAAACTAAGTAAAACAATTGAAAAAGAAATACATGGTGCAAGTTGGGTTGAATTTATCAAGATAAGAAAGATCCATCAAGTAGGAGTAATTCATTGATAGAACATTCAAGTGATTGAGATGGGTTCCTTTGACTCTCAACATTGTTATAAGAAATTTGCATTTGTTCAATTTGAGAGTTAAATCAATTTTGGATTTATAAATCATGGATGCTCAGATACATAATTGCTCAAGAATTCCATATCTAAATTGGAATTTCTATCGAATCCAACAATTTGCAGATACTAGTATCCAAGTCCAAGTATGCTCACTAGGAAATTCATCTCAAAGTCTTTCATTTCATTCCCAGAGAACATGGATCCTCATAAATGTCACATTACTCATAAATTTCATGGATCCAATTGACTCTTCGAGAAACAAAGGATCTAAAACGATTCCTATAAATTATGTGCATAGAAATGACTTGATTCCCTCCACTCACTAAGGACTCATCACTAGAAGATCTCATCATTTCATTCCCAGGAGCATGAATCAAGGTGTTGAGGTAAATGTCATGCATTCCTTCAATGATCTAGAAATTTATTAGCACTATAGAATTTGATATTATGGAATAATTCATCTGAAGTTATGGCATTAGTTGAGTCACTCCACTCAAAAATATCAGTTGAAGATCTCATCATTTCTATTCCCAGAGCATGGATCAAGGTGTTGGGTATGCATGCATTCTAGATCTAGATAATTTGATGGATGTAACTACAATCTCAACAAAGAATTCAAGGAACAAGAGTTATAAATTCAATCAATAATTTATTCATCAAGAAATATTCTTCATTAAAATGTCAACTTCTCCCTTCTTCTCTACTTCTCCCTCTTTCTTCTCTCCCTCTTCTAATTCTTCATTGAAGCATAATAATTTGTATTTTTTCCTATTCACTTAAGTGACATATTTTGAAATTGTAAAAGTATTTTCTCAAAATTATAAGAGAAATAGTTAATTTGTCTTTTTAATGGCAAATGAAAGGTCACAAGTGGAATATGGAACATGAAGAGTTATGTTAGGGAGGTGAGAGGTCAATTCACATTGATATAAATTGGGATGGCTTCTCCATTCCAAAGGATCCTAAAAATTTAGTTCTATGTAGCAATGTTTAGCAATTGTGGATTGTTGTTGTTGAGACTTTGTATCACCAATGCACATGAAATAAAAGCTACATTTCTTCCATTCTCATTTTCTTATTTTCCCTCTTTTTCTCTCTTATGCACTTTGCAAGCATAGTGATCCTAGAAAGAGATTTGTATATTTTGATAGATGAATCTAAGAACTTTGTGCCGGGTTTTTCTTCTCACTAGATAGCCTTCATTGTTTCTTTCCTCTATATTGAATGTTGAACTAATCCAATTACTTGGGTGTGAACTCTACAATTGGCCTACTCATGGTAGTAACCTTCCTTTCCTAATTTCTCTCCTTCCCCCTCATCACTATAATTTCCTCCCTTGTACCCATACAAGCACTTTGCCATAGGTTCAGTTGAGTGTTCCTATGTGATCCCCAAACTATTTGGCCAACCAACAACATTTAGATTAGGATTAGATTAGTTACATTCAATAATGAGAGTTGTACCATTCAATGTAGAGGAGTAGCCCCGTGAACATTGGTGGAGACACCTAATTTTCCCAACTGACAAATTTTCTCACCAATAGCTTTTGGTGAATCCATTGGGGACAGGTCTGCTTTAGTACACCCAAATAGATCCCTGAAAAATACAAAAAGAATAAAATATACATGAATGATCAAAATAATTTTTCCAAACCTCTTAAGAAAACCTAGATGAAAGAAGATATAAAAGATTGAATAGGTTTAGAGGAATCATTGATTCTGATTTTGAAGCTTTGTAAAATTAAGAGCGAATAAGATACAACCCATACTACTTCTCTCAAGCTTCATCTCCATTTGATTCATCGAGCGAAACCCTTGGTAACCCCATTCAAACTCCTCGTACAAATTCCCCTATCTTTCACTCCCCTATGGATTTTGAAGTCCCAAAAGAGAAGAAGAAGAAGAAAGAGAGGAGGAAGAAATGGTGACACAAGCACCTATACCATGGGGACAAAACATTGGTCCATTGGCTTTGACTCCACCACTTCATGAGATTCCATAAGGATCAAGAAAGAATTTTTTGAAGTTATGTGGAGATGGAAAATAACGTCTTAACAATCACATTGTACCCTTTATAAAATCCTATGGATTTCTTGGAGTGCAAGATGAAGATGTTGTTGTGCGGTTGTTCGTAGAAACACTTGCAGGATGCTGCATTAGATTAGTTTCACTACTTTCCATCATGCTCGATCTCTTGAAGGCATTGGGTGATATCAAGGATAAGTTTGAAGAGAGGTTCAAAACCTCTAAAGATGATAATTCCCTCATTACTCAACTCAATATGATGATGAAAGAGCTAATAGTCCATGAGAGACTTCATGGTAAAATTCAACAAGTTGATCAATAAAATTCCCGCCGATTCTCTTCCCACTATGGATAACATGAAGTTGTTTTTTGTCAATGCTCAAATCACCTGAAGCGAGTTTATTTTTGAAAATAATTCAACCAAGAGATTTGGACCATGGAAAGGAAATTACTGTCAAGGTAGAAGATGACCTCATCCATTCGAGTAAGATCAAGAATCCTTTAGCGAAAGATAAAACCCAAAGTCCCCAAGATAGGAGAACCAATCCAACATTGTAGAAGTTGGAAAATGAATTGATCACAAATAAAAGGGAGATTGGTAAACAAACATTATGAACATGTATTCCAAACCAAATTAGAAACCAAATTATAGGAGCACCTTGAAGGATTGCCTTGGAGGCTCCACCGGTCATTGCGATGTGTGAGAACTATGAAGACGAAGAAGAAGAAAGTTTTGAATATGAAGATGAAGGATAAGGTGAATGTGCTTGGGTTGGGTTTTATGAATGTAAAATTGACGATAAGGAATCTAAAGATAATTACTCATATGCGGTATTCACCTGATCTCAAAAGGATAAGTAATGATATTCTTCTTCTACCCAAGCCAAGAAATGAATCCTTGAATTGTGACTCTGGAAAAAAAAACAACAAAAAATCGAGGATCATAAAAGTCTGCTTCAATAGGGTCAGATGGAAATAATCATGAGATCACCCCAACAAAAAATCCTTTTGCCTCTTCAAGTAAGTATCCCTCAATTATCTTGAAAAATCAATTTTTGTAAATCTTGAAAGAATCCATGTCAAAGCTATCAAAAATCTTGATGTTCCTACCACTTCCTCATCCGTTGACATCATCGATCACTTCAAAAAATAAAAATTCTAAATTTATGAATTGGAGTATTTGAGAACTCATCCCAGGAAACTTAGAAGCTTTTTCAGCTATATTAAAGGAAGTAGCTCAATTTCTAAATATGCCATCACTAAAGAACCACCTGGTGGATCTCAATCCACCCCATCTCTGAACTTGAGGTTTCCTCCACACCTTCCACCTCTAGGAAGGTAGAACCTTTCTACATATCCCTACTTTCCAATGGATATAAGCTAAATAATTACATCATTGACTCTGGTGCCTTGGATTATGTCAAGTCTATCATTGGACAAATCAAAGTGTGTCGAGGTAGCATTGGCAGATTTTCCTGACAAAAAAATATCAATGAGAATCCTTGTAGTAGATATTCCTACCTCATATGACATGTTTTTTGGCCAAAACTTCTACCGAGATGTTGGAGGATATATGTAGTTGAATTGGTTTCACACCACCATCCCAGTTAATGGTAAAACAAGTAAGCTACTTCCCATCCGAAAAATGAAGTATACTCATTCAAAGGCCAGATAACCCAACAAAAAATATCCCATGCCAAAATTCCAAATATGGAAACTTCTTCATGATGTTTGATGAGGATCTTGAGCTTCCGTTATTGGTGGAGGAATGTCCAGGCATCAAAAAACTGATCAAAGAGCATGATGATGAGTTGATAACCATTTTTTTGGCCCCCAATTTTCTCTATTTCTACCCAGAACTATGGTGAAATTTTTCTAGAATCCTCCACCTCCATTTTCCCTCATGCATTCATCCCTCCATATTCCCATGATCATGACAAGAATATTTACATAAGAATTTGTAAAATTTTAAAGGTTGCCAGGTACATTTTTTTCCATATTGACTCCGTAGCCTGCGAAGGAGAATTTTTCATAACTTGCAAACCGCTGCACGAATCAAGGTGGGGTTTTTGTGTTCTTATCAATTTCCAGGTGACCTAAAGACATAGGTGATTTCATTCAAATACATATACAAAATTTTTTACGGTGAAGAAAACCTGACTTTGTGCCTAAGTTTTTAATTATTTTATTTCCCACCATTCTTGTGATCAAATTGAACTAAAAATTTGTACTAGAGATCGTGTAAATAAAAATATCCCAGTGGAGGTGGTTTTGTAGAAATATGAGGTGTGTAAGGCCACTTTCAAAAATAATTAAGTCTTTACATGAGAAATTTCAATAAATGGTAAATTATCATAGTGGGAAAAATCCTTCAAGGTAGTATGTACAAGGAAATAATTAAGGAAATAAGAGAGGTGGTCGAAAGTGAAAAAAGTGAAAAATGGCATTTAAAAAATAGTAAATACTCATTCTGAGTGCTGGAAATTACATTTGGTTCTATCTCTGATCATCTCAATGCTTTGAAATATCTTCACAGGGGTGTGCAACAGTTACACAATTCAAATGAATAAATTCATCCTTCACGGGGGATCCCAAGGTATCACTGTGGTCATAGTGATGTATTTTGGAAAAGATGAACACCATAGGGTCCTAACAATGGAAAACAAGAGACATTGGGAAATCCATAAGGATATCTAAAAAAGGTTTCAATAGCTTACAAATATAACCATTGTCAATCTTCAATCCCTGATTGATCCTCGACATCTGATCTCCCACCAGTGAGTCGGATAAGTGATCATTAATAAACTAAGTAAATACAATTGTGATGTATTAAAATTATTCAAGTAGTAAGAAAGTTGGGTGGAGAATTTCTTCAAGATAAGAAAGATCCATCAAACATGAGTCCATTCATTGAATAACATTCAAGTGTCTGAGATGGGATTCCTTCGACTCTCATGCCCTCATGAATAATAAAGTGTTTGTATCAATTTCTGAGAACTGAAGTCTCAAGTTTGGATCCACATCATGGGTACAGGATACATAATGCTCAAGAATTCCATATCTGTAATTGGACTTTGGTAGTCAACAAGTTTTTGAGATTTTTAGCGATGCTTATAATTATGTGCAGAGACTTGAGTTTGTACTCCGCTCAATGTAGGAATCATCATTAGAAGAACTCCTCATTTCATTCCCAGAGAATGGATCAAGGTGTTGGGTTACGCATGTAGTCTCAGATCCAGATAAGTTGACAACTGAAATAAATCAAAGTTCAACAAAAAATGGATCATGGAAAAAGAGTGGTAAACACTTACCAATGATTCATTTTATCCCTTCTTCTCCTTGTTTATGTCTCTCCCTCTTTTAATTCTTCGCTGAGAGTAATCATTGAATTTTTTCCTATTCACTTAAGTGACATATTTTTGAATTGTAAAATTATTTTCTCAAAATTATAAGAGAAATGCTTACTTTGTCTTTTCCAATAGAAAATGAAAGGTCACAAGTGGAATATGAATGTGAAGAGTTATGTGGGGGAGATGAGAGGTCAATTCACATTGCTATAAATTGGGATGTCTCCTCCATTCCAAAGGATCCTAAAAATTTAGTTCTCTATAGCAATAGTGGATTGCGATCTATTGTTGAGTTGTGTATAACCAATACACATGAAATAAAAGCTACATTTCTTATATTCTTCTTTTCCTATTTTCCCTCTATTTCTCTCTTACGCACTTTGTAAGCATAGTGATCCCAAAAGATCTTTTTATCTTTGTTAATTGAATCCAAGAACATTATGTTGGGTTTTTTCTTCTCACTAGATAGCTTCATTGTTGCTTTCGTCTATATTGAATGTTGAAATACTCTGGTTACTAGGTGTGAACTCTGAAATTGGCCTACTCACGGTAGTAACTTTCCTTTCCTAATTTCTATCCCCCCCCCTCATCAATGTGATTTCCTTCCTTATACCCCATACAAGCACTTTTCTATAGGTTTAATGGAGTCTTCCTGTGTGATCTTGGGCCTGTTTGGCCAACCCAAAACATTTAGTTTAGGATTAGATTATATACATTTAATAATGGGAGTTGCACCATTTAATGTAGAGGGGCGTAGCCCTGTGAATGTTGGTGGAGACTCCTAATTTTACCAATTGAAAATTTTCTCACCAACACTATAAATGACTAAATAAAGCAACACCCTTTCAACTATTATATTAGAAAGAGGCCATGTTACCTCTATATTTTTATAATCATCACTACAAATTACACGCTTAGAAAACTTGGATGATGTAGACTCCATCCAAGACAAATTGAAAAGATTGGTACAACTTGAAGAAACATGCTTACAAGTGAGATGACCATTGAACATTGAAAATGCATGACATAAAGCATGGTTTAACATAAACCTCAAAAATAAAATCCCTCAGGAGGGTGTTAAAGTTATACTTCATGATTCTAAGTTTGTGTGGCATCCAAAAAAACTCAAAAATCATTGGCTTGGACCATATGTGATTGTTGATATAATTCCAATGGGGGCATGCAAATTGATAGGTTTTAGGGAAAATATACTTCCAAGATAATTTAATGGGATTAGGTCAAATCCGTATTTATAAACATGATTGCAATTTCATATATAAGGTGTATGCCACTAGATTAGTGGTCCTTTATTTTATTTAGGGTAAATTTCTTTCTATTTTATAATAAGTGCAGGAATTGCACATTTATATTTCTCAAACTAACATTGTAAATCAAACTTCAATATCATTTTTCTCAGAGGACTCCGCAACATTTTCAAACGGGTGAAGAGATTGGTGAAAAGGGGTCAAAAAATAGGAGCATGATAAAAGAAACAACACCTATAATGACACATTCACAAGTTTATCTGAGTAACATGGAATGAAACAAGGATGGAGTGTGGTTGATAGAGAAATAAAGGGTCTTCTAAGGGAATAAAATATTAAATATGGATCTAGTAGGAGGAGGCGTGTAAGATATGAAACATGGAAACATGGCCTACATCAAAAGCTTATGGAAATGTAATTAAAGGCATGATGGAAAATTTTTAAAGAACAGGCTCATACTGCACACATAACAGTCACTTGGTATGATTGGAAGTAAGAGACAATTGTCAACTGAGTATTAATGGTAGTTACGGGGAGTTGAAAACTCACACATGCAAAAAATAAATGGAAAGAACATGTATTACCCCTCTTCTAAGGGTATAAATAGGTGGAGAGGTGATTCATTTTATTTAGCTTGCAGTAAAAATAGAAGCAATCCAGAGTGAAAATAATTGAAGAGAGTTTCAAAAATGAATCCACGCTAAAATTTCACCAAGAAACCAAACACCATTAATGCAACTCAATTTGTATTTTATCAAGAACACACATAGGCGGGTGAAACAATTTAATCCATAAAACTACAAATCAGTTTTGACCTCCATTACATTGGGGTCGTAGATCTTGGGAAAATGACAAAATTTGGGGTTACAAGCCTCCCTAGGGTAATCCATAGTGGTTTTGGGTCAACCAGGAAACATGGAAGATATGGAAGTAAAGGCACAAGGATATGATTGTAAAAAAAAGATCACAAGTTTGATGAGTATGTCAAATACCGCATCTTTAAGAGAATCTGAAACCATGCCAATAGTATAATCTACGAACGTCAAAGAATATGTCGCCATCATCAAGGAAACAACATCAAGGGAGGCCGTAAGCACTTCAGAGGTTTCAGAAAGGCAAGGTCACTATGATTGTAATGAAATTTCCCAAGAAATCCCAAACCTCTAGATCTCTAACATTAAACATTGAGATGCAGTACCCCATGGAAGATAAAAACCACTAGGTACTGATGACCTCCTCAAGTATAAGCATTACGAGGAAATTTTAGAATGTACATAGAGGATATATGAGACCTTATGGACAATATTTTTTACGTGAAAGAATTGTCTGTTACCAAAATATTGTGTCAACATTATTCAAATAATGTTGTATTATTATTAATAATGAGTTTATAGAACTCATTATTAATAATGGGGATAGTTGTAATAGTTTTATTATTTTTGAGTTCATGAGAACAACTCACGTAGTTATGTATCAGTGTGAGATCATATCCTAGAGATTAACTAGAGATATATTAGGAGATAATGTTGAGAGATTGTATGAATGAATATTTTGCCATCTGATCCACATTGATAGGGATTAACAACACTATGAATGTAACCTTATCAATATCATTGGTATATGATGCCTCAGTTGATAATTCATGACCTCCTCAAGTTATAATGATGTAGGTTTTGTCCATAGAGGAAGTGTGTTGGGAAAAGATTTGTTATCAGTTTCTGCCAAAATTTTAAGAGTAGAAAGATGGACAAAAATCAATAAGATGTTTTTATGTATTACGCACCAAGTAGCACATGGGACTGTTTTTAACTACTCCTCATTAATTTCTCACAAATATAGTGGTGGAAACTAAACTATCCAAAGAAACCAAAGGGATTAAATTTTGATGGGGTATGATTTTTTTGTTGATCATCTTCAAAGAGATCGACGTATCAGAATGGGATAATGAACCAACATGGTCATTTTCTAAGTGAAAACCTCGTCACCAAGAATTATGGATAAGAGATTCATGCACCCCTATATCTTAAAAATGCTTATAAAGAAAGGTTTACCAATTGGTTCAAACACTTATACATAGTGTCTTAAAGCTATAATGGAGGATTCTACGCATGTTACCTCAAGAGTTGGATGGAGAAGCGGAATTCAATGTCGTTCATGAATTACTTAGTGGAAATAATAAATAAGGACGATGAGACTTGGATGCCCATGGGATAAGCCTCCTTATGATTTTACAATAGATTACTTTCTCAGTTCCGTCAAAAGGGTTAAGGGGCCAAGAAGTTTAACATAGATACACAAAAAATAGATGAGGATGTTCATGTATTGCGAAAAACATACAAAAATCTAAACCAAGATGTGCATAAAGGGTCCCAAGTCATAGATATATGTCATCTCACAAAATGGGAGACTATCATAGTAGGGAATGAGGCACATAATTTGTTTTTTTTTTCTATAAAGAAGAAGGCTAACCCAGAATACAACATATGAGGATCCCGAACGAATAATTGGTTATGCCTAAACATGAGTGCTCGAGGATCCCAAGAACATATATAATGTGTTGCACATGCCTTAGAAGAGAGGAAAAAGACACGTGCACCATCATCCTAGCCTAATAAGAAGAAGAAATTAAGGCCCAATAACATGCATCAAGAAAGGAAGAAGCTAAAAAAAAAAAACAACAAACACTTAGGAAAAATCCAGGCGCAACCCCTTCAGAAGTACCACACCAGAAAGAAGAAAATGTGGATGTATAGGTACAACAATCCCCACATGATGTAGCCATGGGGTGGGAGTGGTTGAATGTGGAATGTTCTAGCCCTATGGTTCAAAAAGGCAACCTTAGGTGGTTTCAAGTCACCTCCAATGCTGACAGTGGTGGTTACTCCTCGCTGCTAATGCTATACCTCTCAATTCTGAGAGGGAAGAAACGAGCTGTTGAAAAGTGGTGAGCTGATAAAAGCAACTGTTGATGCTCTCGATGTTGAAAAGTGGTTGTTCCATGAAGAATTAAGTTCACCCAAGTAAGGGTAAGTTGAGAAAATAATAGTTGACTCAAGAATGTAATTGGTCACTGATGAGGTTTCATGGTTGCTCCAAGAAATACCCCTTCAGGATACTAACCTCTAAGAAAGATATCAATGTGGGTCCTTTCAAACACCCTCAATTTACCCTAATCCAAGGGAAAAAATCTATTATGCGAGTTGTTCCAATCTAGCACTCTTAAAACATACAATGACATCTAGGAGCTCCTTAAAAAGAAAGAAATTTTCAAAGTGGGATGACTTGAACAAGTCAGGAAACAAAAGTCCATGAGGAAAAGTTCACCTAAGGGTAAAAACTATTGATTACTATGAGGATGAAAAATAATGAGAAGGAGACCCAATTTCCTTTCCAACAAGGGAAAAATGATTATATAATGGAGTTCTTTTAAAATACAATGGCCACGCTCTTCAAAGAATTTTTCCTTGTATGCTTGCACAGAGGAAGTTGTGACAGATAAATAAATGTTAAACATCAAAGTGAGGAAACCCAATTTTCCTTATAAATCTGTTTGAAACTCAAGATTACAATAAGTTTGGAGAATCTAAAAAATAATAGAGGCCTGAAAAAAACAAAGTCAATAATTCTGGAGGAAACCCAACATAAGAGTGAAAGGTGAGAAACCCAACAGGACAAGTATTTGCACATAGAAAAAAAGTGGAATCCCTTACTGAGTGAATACTTTGCAATGAGCCCAAAATATAACAAGATGAATCACTCATACCATGTGAGAAAATATATGATCTTGACTAGATTGTAAGTCTATTATTCAAAGAGATAGAGAGGGAACGTCATAGAGGAAAAGTGAATAAGGAGGTGATAGTAAAAAAATACACACCATATGCAATAGGAAGCTCATAGCCAACGAGGCAAGTGTATAGAAATTGGAGGCCATAGAAGATAAGTCTGGAAAAATTCTTTGGGAATTTGTATAAATGACTACGAAAATCCAAGCTTGAAAAAAGAGATGGAAGAAAAAAATTGGAGTATGAAGCCTAGTTGGATGATGAATCCCTAGACAGGGCTTCCCAAAACAAGATAATGGAAGAATTATAAGCAGTTTGAGAGGATCACAACAACAAAAAAAGGGCACATAAAATAATACCTAAGGGAGTTAAGGAAGATCACCAACACAGAGGAAGTAGAGCTAGGATCAACATACAATATTTAAAACAGCAAGTCAACCAATTGCATGGGTCATGGTTACCACATGAGTAAAAGGTGAATCAATGTTCAATAAAATTTCTTCACAGTTAAATAAGGTACATCAATATATTGAACACATCATACAGAAGTGACATGCACAGGAATGATTATTGCATATAGAAGTCCTAAATTATTTGAAGAAGTCCAATAAATGTTTCCTGAGGATGGACAACCAGTTTAGTACGGGGTGATGTTGGGCCCCTCTTTATTATATTTATTTATTCTTTATATTCTTTATTCATTGATCATTCTTTAGAGGCACACAAATAATATACTAAGGACGTGCATAGAAACAATACTAGGGGAGTGCATGAGAAGTATGCCTGCAAAAGGGAAGGAAAGGAACATGTACATGTAAGAGAAACAATGGGGATGCATGGGAGACATCAAGAAACTAGAATATGAAGAAAATGAAAAGAATACATAGAAGGATATGTAGGGTAACACAGGAAATAGGGATAATAATAAGTCTAGAAGTGGAATTATACTTTAGTTCTTATTGCGACTACATGGAAAGGGTGGAGGGGATGGATGAGGATAAGAATAGACACCTGCTAGAAAAAGGATCGACATGCAATACATGTTTATGGAAACATTATATATTTTTAATAAATGAGCTTAATGGGGTAGTTAAATAGGAGTTGTGAAATCAATGGCTATTCTTATCCTTTATAAGACTAGTGAAGGGAAAGTCCCCACTAGTACAAAAACCTATGCAAGTGTCTACGATATATATATATATTGGGATAGATATATGAAAATAGATGTACTGAGAGAAATAGATAGAGAATATGGGGACATAAAGAGACTGTTATGTGTGAGAACTCTCTAATGAATCTACATGGATTATGATTTGCAATAGAGAAAATGCTTATATTGAAGATGAACAATATTTTTAATTTACATGGTTTTGTGTTACTGTAACTATATTTTTCAAGTTTTACAAACCTTTTCTCTTTAAATGCAAGTGGAAACATTTAAATCATATGTAACTATGGGTGTTTCCTTTAAATACTTTGTATTTGATGTGGATCTCTTTCCCTATTACTTAATTTTGAATTTATTCTATTATATCATGCAAAACTATGTGTATCCTTTAATTCTTGTAAGTATGGTTATATTTGTGTCTTCATGAGTTAAAATTGAACCTTGTTTTAGTTTGGTGCATCATCCTCACCTTATTTTTAGTATCGTTTCCTTTTAAAATATATCCTTGGAATTATTAGCTTAGGTTTGATAGTTTTAGAGTAGGCTGGTATAAGATTAGTTGCAGTAAGTTGTAATAAAGGGAAGCAACCCTTTCATCTAGAGAAAGTTCATAAGTAACCCACTAACTCATATTCTAACCTTATTGCCTGAAAAATTTAGGATCTTTCTTGATTCAGAATAGGGTGCAATTTTGAGCTCCAACAATTTGGGCACAATCGGTGAGATAGGTTTAATGAAATTTTCAACATCTTCGTTAAGATTGGTTTGTATCTTAGTGTACTTTTTCCTTTGGAGGCATATTTCAACACATTTAGTGACTCCCAAGTTTATCTCTACTGATTAAACATTCAAATGCCCATTTTCATGAGAAGAGTGCAAACAAGATAAAGTGCAACAAGTAGTGAAAATTTTGAATATCTATAGTTGTCATGAAGGAGAGGAAGATGAGGTAAATCAGTTCACATATCACCATATCCTCCAAGTAGAACTCTTTCTACTCCTCTTGGTAGGCCTTTCTTATTATCTTCTAGAGTTTTAAGACCCATTACATTCATGGAACATTAAATAAATTTAACCTTTATAAGCTTTGATGGTGGAAATCCTTTAGCTCTAAATGCCCAACATGATATATGAGTATCTACTCTGAAAAGTATCCCTTCCTTCACTAGTGAAAACCTCACTGCCCCTATTGATCATATCCAAGATGTTGTTAATGTGTGTTCAATTCATCTGATTACTAAATTTGATGTTGTAGTTAGGCTTTTGACTTCTTCATTCAAAGGTAAAACACTTCAATGGTATACGAACATGAGACCTTCTTCCATTTACAATTAAGATGAGCTTGGTACATCTCTTTTCAATAGTTTGAGGAGAAAGTAGATAACATATCCCTAATAGAGCATCTAACAACTATCAAAAAATCCTTTAATGAGATTATGGTTGATTTAAACTTGAGATTATAGAGAAAATGGGACATATATTCCAATTCATTTGAGACTAATGCCTCAAGGTGCTTTCCTTTACTTATTAAGAGCCTTAATTTCTGATATAACAATTATGATATAATCTATGGGTGCCACCTAGTTATTTGATGGATATCTAATAGTAATTAGAGATGAAAATTGTTTGATACAAGCTGGAAAAATCGCCCCTAGATTACCTATGCCTCTATTTCCCAAATTTCCTCAAGCTTCTCAACCCTTTATTTCTCACATTCCTGAGACAAATTCCACAGCTACTACCTCCACCTCTTATCCCTCCCAAAAAATAAAAGGAAAATGATGAAATGAAAGACTTGATTAAGAACTTATCCAATAAATTTTTATCTATGGAGAAATAATAAGCCCAATCCTATAGAAATTACCCAGGTTATAATCAAACACAATATTCAGACCAAGGATTTAATCAATGTTATCAAACCTATAGAGCCCAATATCAAAATTATAATAATGGGAAAAATCAACAAAATGATAGATTGAAAGGTCAAAATCCACATTTTCCCCTTCAAATAGTTGTTCCTGCTCAACCACTTCCCACTGCTAGCTCAAGTAAAACATTGGTTCTAGTGTAAAATAATGTGATAAAAGAAATAGAATGGTGTTTCCCACGTATTCAGCCACATAATCATAATATTTTTGTTAATGCATTACAATTCCAGGCCTTTATGGTTCAAAATTCTTCCAATAAACATGAACTATTAATGGAAAAAACCAATTCTAATATGGGTTGAGCTCAAGTAGTTAACCCCAAGACCAATCTCATATTTTTTCGGGTAGATGATACTTGTGCAATCAATCAAGTTATGGGACGTTCCAATAGACCTCATATTCACATTGTTGATAAAACAAGGTCTAAGAAGAGAGCATGCGATACTCAACCTTCGTTTTATTCTAATCAATATAATCCTCTTCAAAGTGAAAAGTAGGTTGGGCAGATTCAAATGAGAATAGGCTTCCTAATTTTCCTATCAGACCTATCTTGGTAAAGGAGGTTGTTTCCCAACCAAAAATACATGTCCCAACATTGGAACAATTAAGGAAGGAAACATCACACCTATAATGCAAAAAAATGTTATTGGAAGAAACATAGACTAAGATCGAGGGGGGCGAATGAATCCTACAATGATTTTTACTTCATTAACCAAACCATACATTCATGAATTATATTATACATAAATCATTCATAACCATGTGTGCTTATTAAGATATGCAACATCAATCACAAGAGCATGAAATAAAGTACACAACACAAGAACACCATATGTAAGTGGGAACAACCCTTGACTGGAAAAGAAAAACCACTGAAATTTTTACTGATATTACACACACAAAAATAAATTTAGTGAATCATCAACTTCACAAGGAGCACCAGCCCCTAATTTAGTAGAGCACCAACCCTACAAGAAGCACCAACCCCTAATTTAGTGAAGCACCGACTCCACAAGGAGGCTAAAACCCCCCCCCCAAGATGACTAAGCAATCAAACTCAGACCACCTATGATGATGATCTCTGAATTTTTTTTGCTGCCACAACTGATGGAGATCTCTAATTTCAGCTCACAAACCCTTTGCTCAAACCCTCATTCCTCTAGCTCACTCTATGTCTTCTTCTTATTTGGACTTATCTTGGCTCTAAAATACTTGCACACATGATATAAAATATTCATCAAACCTAAAATACATCTATGATCAGCCTTCAAATCATGCCTTCATGCTGCAAAACACTTTTCACTTGGGTCACACATTTCCCTCCAAGAGCACTAGTTCAAAAATGAACCCAAAACACTTTCTTTATAGTATTCTCTTCCTTAAAAATCATTAGATAGGTCGGTCCTTAAAAATTTTAATGACCAAAAAAATCATTAATTAAATCCTATTAATTTCATTAAAAATGATCACATATGACCTCATATAGGTCGGCCATGCCCAAAACCATCCAAGCTTGCACCAAAAAGCTCAAAACCCCATCACTAGGATGAGCTAAAATCCACTAATACAAAAAACATGATTATTAAAGCTCCCAAAATCACCACACATGTCAAATATGACATATTATAACCATACATAGTCACACTTTTACTTGTACCAATCAAATAAATCATTAAATGGGCCCATTGGCTCATATCCTTCACCAAACAGTTGTTTCCAGCACCATGTCTTTACCTTTGGGCCTCAATACCCCTTAATATGAAATCAAATATTTCATGTAAAAATTTATATGGAATCATAAATACACCTGATAATAAAATTCATGCATGTTAGACACCATGAAACATCCATATCTTCAATCCACAACAACTTTTCTCTTCTTCAAATCATGCTTCCCAGAAACCTGTTTTGCAAACTCTACTAGTTTGCACCCTTGATTTCACTTTAAAGACCTAAAAATGAATTCAATATGGAAAAAATTCATCTCCTTATTCACTCTTCAGGTGATATAAAGCATCAAATCAGTCCATTTGATGCTTCATCCACTTCAATCTTTCAACCTGAGAAACCATGTGTCTTGAAATAATAACTACCTTCTTCTTTACAAAAATACTTTAAAGAGCCATTCAAATCAACTCACCAATAAATAAACCATAAATCACTATAAATATCTCTAAATATTATTTCTATAACATATTATAAATCCTTCCAATACCAAGTGGAATTCTATTCAAACAAGCTCAATCTCTGCAAACATCTTTTTATGCCTTTTTTGGCTCAAGAACTGACCATTATCCCAACTTGCTCCATCACCACAAAAACCACTTCCAATATTAATCAAATCATGTAAAATCCTTATATATGGTTTATAATCACTCATAAACCTTCACCAAGCCTTAAACAACTCAACATCATCAACTATACCTCATGTAGTTACTTAGCACCCTGCTAGAACAAGCATCATTCAAACTTGACCCTCAAAGAACACCATATAATTTTTTCATACATTATAAAATAATCAAGTTTGATATACCAATGGAAATATATCTGAACCAACTTCACAACAAAACTTCAATCAGATCCTAACTCCTCCTGTAGCTTCTGTAATGTTTAAATTTTACTACAATCTACTCTAAACTGCCCCAAAATCTAGTCTTCACAAATAGGGAACACTTTAAAATTTTTCTTCTTCAAACATGACCTTAAAACATTCATGAACATACATAACAACACTAGGGCCAAAAAAATGTCAATTTATTCTTTACCTTCTTTGGGAAACTTTTCCTAGAAATTGGAATTCTTTTTAAATAAGAATATTCATGTGGGGCCCTCATATGGTCACAAGCTCTAATTCACCTATACAGAAATATGGGAGAATCATATACAACATATCAATAATAATTTTTGTAAAATTAATCAAAAATACGCTCATTATACCTCTTCTTCGATAAGTTTGCTCCTAGCTAGGTTTTAAAACCAACTTACCTTCTTAATGATCATTCATAAAAATGTGACAATCAAACCACCTCATTATTTTTGTAAAAGATTCATAACTAACCTAAGAATATATGCCAAATATCTCAGGTACCCATACAAATCATACAATTCACAATGAGCATCAGAAGGTCCATATTTTCTTCAAAAACACATTGAAACTTACCCGGTTTTTCCAAAACTTGCATATCTTTCAATTCCCATGTCAGAGTGACCTAAAAAATATCATGAAGCATCATAAAAACGCCCTATAACTATCCATACTCACCATATTATCTAAAAATATCTAAAAATTTCCATCAATAGTGACTTACCTATACAAACATGCGTGTTTCTTACCTGCTTTCTTCCCAAGGACTCTGAAACACCTCCATACTATTGAGTACTAACCTTAAAATCACCATACACCTTAGGTAATATTCAGTTAGAAAAATTGCCTAAGTATTGAGAGGGAGTGAAAAGGGGGTGCATAGGCACGCGTGAGTGTTAGTTGAAGTAGGGTGCACCCATGAAGATCAATTTCAGGACATAGCCAATTTTGCATGGTACGGGCTAAAAATAGGAAAATCGGTTGGAGTGCAAACCAAGTAAAGATAAAATAAAGAATAATTCACAACTAAGAAATATATATTTTAGGACCAAAGTGGAAGATCAAATATTATGCATAATTCAAGCTAATAATAAGATTAAAAGAGATTTGATTTATAGGATTAATCTATTATTAGGATTGTAAAGAAATCATGTGTGCTTTGTGACTGCTTTTGCATGTACGTATGGATGTTTTTGGAGCATGCAGTATATTTCAAGATGCATGGGTGGTGAAGGGAAAGTCCCCAACCCTATATATATTAGTTGATATGCATAGTTTTGGACACCATGTATTAGATACCACATGTTTTGTACTGTCATGCTGCTCTGATGTTCTAGCACAGATGGATTTTTGGTCACTATTGTTATGTATTAAACTTATGTTATGTAATATTTTGGTTATCAATGGGTAATTGTGGTTAGATTCTAATAGTTGATTTATTTGAGTTTGGTACTTGTATGATGAAATTTACCTTAGTATTATTATGATTTGATTATGTTTCCTTATTAAATGTGTTTCCTTATTAAATGTGTTTCCTTGTGATAATTGTAATGATCTATATCTCAATGTGTGCTTGATAAAGATGAATATGAACATGCATGCTAACATCTTGACAAGACAACAGAAAGGAGGGACTTGATATACTTCTCGCACTTCAAGTGAATGTTTTAATATATTTGAATGAAGTGCTAGTGCGTGTAGGCAATTGAGTGGAAATAAAAGACTACATTTTGGTTCCATTTCCGAGACCTCTTTTCAAACTGTCTGACAGGATGTTTCATGCAAATGACGTATTGGTTGACTCTGTAGAGCATTGAAAGTTGGGTAAAAGACAGAAAATATAAATTTGTGCATAGATATAATACTAGATCTAAATTTAATGCATGCATATGGTTAGAATACAATTTTTATGATGCACTTTATGATATATTATTTTGTATCTTTCTAGTGGAATTGTACGAGTGGCAGTCAACATATGTGATAGGAAAGTGTTTGAGTTATAGGCAGAAGCTTTGGAAATATAAGGATTACTAGACTCTTGCTAATGTTGAGGTGGAATGGACAAGAGCTGTATATCATTGGTGGGCTGGAGTATTATGTAGTTACATTTTGAAGTATGTTATTTCCACGTATCTGTGTCCTTATAGAGCTAAGTTCTAGTTCTTGTGAAAACCTAGAGGATTGTACCTGCATACTATACCTTTTTTAATCAATATCTTGATGATATATTTGGAATTAGAGCACCTCCTTATGGCTAGCTACTCTACCTCCATGCGTAGGGGTAGGATAAAGCATGGTGAAGATGGAGGACCTGACGAAAAAAATGGAAAGAGAGGAAAGATGGTTCATATATAATGAAGCATGAGAGAGGAAAATTACAAAAAAGAGGGAGGTTAAGGAGTCACTGGAGTTTAGGAGAGAGATGTCTTGTGAAGGATTTGAAGCTCTCATGGAAGATGAGGAGCCACAATATTTGGTTCTCCCAACATTGGGAAAGAACAATAGAGAATCCCCTTAGAAGAATACATATTGAGGAGTGTAGGTGCAAATCAGATCCCACCTAACAACTTAGCCCTTGCACATGGTGTTCTAGTTCTATGCCTCACACATAACTTATAATAATGACCAAATTTATATGAGCACATGAGTAAGAATAAGAAGCAAGAAAAGGGTGTAGGAATGATCAAGGTGTAACACATTGTTGCTGATCAGTGGATGCCATAGAAAACCCGTAATATTGAATTATAAATTGTCAAGGTTACCACACGCACCGAGGCTACATGTGTATGTGAGCCTCCAAATAATAAACCATTCATTTTGAGGTAAGAAGTAATACATGCTAATAATTTAGATGTTACACACTATAAGGAAGTTTATCAGGATACTATAGAAGTGATCAGGGAGATGCAAGGAGAGATACAATTTTTAAAGGAACAAACATGCCAGAAGGATCATGTAAGGAAGGTTGAAATACCACACAAGGATGTTGATGATTTGAACGAGGTGTGCATGATATTATATGAGGAGAAAATCATTCCTCTTCTAGATGAATATATTTGAGAAAAGGCACCACATGTTAGATCTAACCGTGAAAGACAAATACTTAATTCAAATCTACCACCTCAGAACCATAAATTTTATAAATTAATCACACTTGATGCAATAATTAATGGGTGATTATTACACAATATTCTTATTGATACTTGTGCTAAAGTGAATGTACTGACTCTGGATGCTTGGAACCATATGGGTAAACCTACCTTGTAACCATCGACAAATGGGTTGTACATGGAAAATAAGACTAGGGCTATGCCAATTGGGTTACTGAAGGATGCAACTATTAGGATTCAAGGATTCAAGTTTACTAGGGTATTTTAGAGGTATTAGAACTTGTCGAAAAAATTAATTCCCAACATTACTTAGATGAACCTCGGTGTTATGAGAATAAGGAAGATTTGCGCTTTAATAAAAGGTATATCAATTTTGAGAACAAGGATGAGCATGTGATTATATCCTTATGAATAAGAAGGAAGATCCCTATGTTGATCCCTTGAGAGAAGAATATATTAATATAATTTATATTTATTTGTGTGCATGATCCAGAGAATTTGGAACCATCCAAAGAAGGTGTACTTCATTGAGAAGACGTGCAGTATATAAGTGACACTACAAGTTTTGCTTGTGATAATTGGGCTCATGAAACATATGAAATGATTGGGAAGTGAAGTTAAAGGATGAGTCACTAGGATGATTAGACTGTGTATTGTACATAGGTTGGGATTTAATAGGGTACCAAGGTATATTGGTGAAGGGAATCATGATACATTACTATGCATCATGGAGAACCAGTGGTAGAATGAAGGGGATAAAAGAAACATATATTGGAATATAATTTGCACAGAGATAATAGCACACTGGTGTAGGTAACACATATAGATGACCTTTTGGAGTGACGAGAAGTGATAATTTCGATTTCTCAATTAGGTTCACACAAACAATGTACCTACATAAATAAGATAAATTTTATGGGAAGTCTTCTACCTCTCATCACATCTAAGGAGTGTGAGAGATATTAGTCATAGGGAAAGGAGGAATTACTACCATCACTCTTGGGTACATAAGTTCTATTACACCTTATTGGCTAAGTGCACAAATTGTATGTCCATGCTAAGATTGAAAAGGGAGACTACAAAGTGGAAAGAGATGACCTCAGGTATGGTTCACACTTTTTATTATTTTTCTACTAAGCCTTCAGTTCAATGAATCATTACATATTATGAAGCACATTACTTTGGGAGATAGCACGAAGGATGAAGAAATGATGTTAGAACTATTTTGAGAACCTAATCCTGAGGCATGCACTTGATCCTTAAAGAAACAAATGAAGAAGAGATGGGTCACGCCGAGAAAGACAAAGAAAAGGGCAAACTTGTGTACATGATAGATGATGAGGAAGTAGATACATTGGATGTTGACTACACTAAAGGTATGCACAAGTGAGGACACATACATAGAATAGATAAGGTGCATGCACGTATCATGACCCTATGAAAAGAAATAAGGTTAACATTGGTATAGAGGCAGAGCCTTAGGAGGACATTATTGGTGATTACTAGTCAGAGCAAGAAGTGGAAAATATATTGAGTTATTTGCACAACTTTCAAAACTTATTCCTATGGGGGAAATCATGAGTTAAAGGGAGCACACCCTTCTTTAGGTAAATATTAAAATCAAGCTGAGAAGAAGGCATGCACACCTGATTAGGAAGAGGCCTTACAAGATGAATCCTAACCTATGTGCATGAAGGTAAATGAAGAAATTGAAAAAAGCTCAAATTTGCTATAATATGAGCATATTGAGGAATTTGAATGGGTTAGCCCCATGGTAATAAGAATTAAGAAGGATGAGAGGATAAGGATATTTGTTGGACTATAGATAACTTAATGATGCATGTGTAATTGATCCTTTTCCCACCCCTTTCACGGAGGATATCCTTGAGGGAGTTAATCGGGTGCAACGATTTACTATTTTATAAATGGATTTTTGGGGTATGATCAAGTGTTTAGCATAGAAAAAATATCAATAAAAGACTACTTTCACTACTAAATGGGGAAGTTTTTCATACACAATTATGCTCTTTGGACTTAAAAATGTGCCAATAGTGTTCTTGCACATTGTAGCGTACGGATTTTCAAGACTTTATCCATAAGTTCTTATAGGTGTATCTAGATGACTAGATAGTCTTTGGATTAATTAAGGACCATTGTGATAATTTAAGACTTATGTTTGAGAGGTGCACATGTATTTGGATCATCTCCATTAACATTAAGAAGTGCATCTTTGCACCTTATGGCAAACACATATTTTGGCAAGGATTTTAGTAGATACACAAGATTTCCGTCAGAGAAGAACCTTCAAAGTGAGACCATCATATTTGTGGGTTTTGCAAGAAATTCATAAAGTTGATTATCACCTTTGGAAGAATTGTTGAAGGCTAAAGAATTCTATTGGGGCTACAACTACTGAGAAATACTAAAGGAAGATTTTTCTACACCTATTTTATCTATGGGAAAAAAACTTTTCATGTTCATTTTGTGCCTGCATGGAAATTGGCAAGTTTAGCACAACCTGGAGAAGGAATTGTGGACCATTGGCAAGACCATTTGATGCCAGTTCTGAATTTTATAACTATTGATCATATGATTTTTCTATGATCTCAAGAAGTTTGGTCAATAATTGGAAACCCATTTATTTCTACAGATCAGCACTCAAGTATTTAGTCAATAAGTCTGTTTGATGGATATACAAATGGATCCTTCTTTTTCAATAATTTGAGTTCACAGTTGTTGTCAAACCAAGGAAAAGTAATTTAGGGCTTGATCATTTATCGTGAAGTATAATTCTGGTGAGGACACGCATAGAGATTGAGGACATAATACCAGATGCACAACTATTTAGATTGAACACACTGTGCCCATATAACTAGAGGACATTGTAGTGTTCTTTTGCACGCTTAGAAGGTGCCTAAGGGAATGAATACCTTAGAGAAAGAAGAATCTTACAATACATGTGATGCCTTATCAATTGATTGGTGGAGATTTATACAATCTAGGTCACTGGGATGAGGTTTTTTACATCTGGTGTGTTCTGGATCATGAACAGCGAGGTTATTATGGAAGAAACTCATGGTGGAATTACAGGAGGACCATTATGTAGGTGATGTTACTACATAAGATTCTAATGGATGGAATTTGGTGGGAAACCTTGTATAAGGATACTAAGGAATATGTTCAAGTTATGTGACATTTTCAATGCCTTGGGAAAGCTTGGACATAGAGATGAGATGTTGTTGCGGCCTATTACAAGTGACTGAGCCTTTTGAGAAATGGGTGATTGAATTTGTGGGTCCTATTTCACCACCCATGCATGTAGGACTGGCACTATATTCATAACTTGTACAAATTATCTGACAAGGTGGGATGAAGAAACACCTACAAAGGATTATACAATGTTACAAAACAACAATATTTTTTATGGGAAAACATTATAAGTAGGTATGGATTTCCATTGTGTCTAATAAGTGATAGAGGCACTCATTTCTTAAATGAGACAATCAAATTTTTTGGTAGATTTATGGTGGCACACCATAAGACTACTCCTTATCACCACAAGGCTAATGGTACTACTGAATCTTTCAACAAGATTATGGGACAAACATTGAAAAAAATATGTGATGTTGGAAGAAAAGATTGGGATGATAAAGTATATGTTTGTACTTTGGGCATACATAGGATGACTTATAAGAGGTTGAATAAGGCCACACCTTTTCAGTTGGTTTTTTAGTAGAGGCTGTATTTCCTATTGAATTTATGTTACCATCTCTATGTATTGTGCGCATAGGAGGACTAGCTGATGAGAAAGCAATTTGAAGAGCACATTGAAAAATTAATGTAGTTAGATGAGAGACATGTCCATTACATGTTGGAGCTAGAAGACAAAAAAGGCAATCCATAAGGCTTGGCATGATAAAAATATAAGGAACAAAAAATTTGAAGGTGGGAAAGATGGTTCTTCTTTATGATTCCAAGTTTATGCGCCACCTAAGGAGATTGAAAGTGCATTAGTTGGGACCTTTTGTAGTAACGAAGATAATTGAATCAGGTGCTTGTTCAGTTATAGGCGTTGGATGGACACTTTGTTTCCCGGTTACTTTGATGGGAGTAGGATGAAGCCTACTATAAATAAATATTCTTGATGTTTGTAATAAGGTAGTATTGTCACTTAGATTAGATTTCCCTTTTATGTGTTTCCTTTCATCATTGCTATGCTTTGTCAATTTAGTTTAGTGTTTTTTTGTAATAAGCACACTTGTGCATAGGAAGTTGATTACTATCTTTTGAGTTCATGCGTAGAGGACCGTGCATAATTTTAGTGTGGGGTGGAGTAGATAGAAGGAAAAAATCTATTTTAAATGAGCTATGTTAGGTTGTCACATAGGTGATATAATGATAGTGCATGTAATGTCCTCAAAGATGTGGTGCATGGGAGAAAGGTATTACAGGTGCTCAGGTGTGTGTGTGTGTGTGTATATGAAGTGCTGTTTTTAAGGAAAATTTTCTCATATTGAAGACCATGCATAGAATGATGATCACATAGTGTAACACGAGGTAGGAAGCAACATGGAAACTACTTAGTATGATGCACATAGGATTATGTACTTCAGAGCATGGAGGCACATGCATAAGGAGGTATGTGGCTGAGAAGTAGTAGGTGTGCCAGAAGGTTACAACTGGGGCATGGAAAAAAGTAGAAAAAAAGTGTAGAAAAAGTAGAAAAATGTCATTAAAGATAGAGTATGGTGGTAGGTGGAGAGTAATTAATGCAAAAAAGTTTGCAAAATATATAAAAGGGATCCATGTGAGTTCATTCTTACCTTGCATATTTGATTTTTTGAGCCTTAGAAGTGAATTAAAGTGTGACAAAGTGAAAGTGTGAGTGTAATTGAGAAGAGCATCGAACCAGGTGAATTTGAGCATGCAAATATTACAAGGATCCTTTTGGGAAGTTTTAGAGTGAGTGAAAGGCATGCGAAGGAAGGGTTCGAGGAGATAGGGTTTGAAACAATGACTAGGGCACATGAGTTCAAGATTTCAGAAGCAAAAGAATAAAAGAGGAAATTTTGAAAGGATGAAATGGCACCCAAGAGAGCACCTGGAGAAACCATAATAGGAAAGAAGAAAAATGAGCCAAAGGTAGAGGTTGAAGACGCACCTGAAAAGAATGTTTTCTGAGATGCAGTACCCTGAAGGAAGTGATCATGGGGCGTGACTGGGAGTCCCATATCTAAAAAGTAAGGTTAGTGACTACAATCACCACACTAGTGTAAAATCAAACCAAATAGAAAAGGATCTGGTTAAGAAGACCGATTTGAGGACTGTAGATGAAAAAGCCCATTTATGATGATGAAGGGAAGAAGAATTTGGAAAATTTGGGGTCTTACAGATCTACGAGCTATCATATTTTGGAAAACCAGAGAGGATCTACAAATGGTTAATGTCTGAGGGTCCATGAGGAATTTTTTTACTTCACTGGAAGAAGGGTGCAGCTCACCATGCCATTCATTGGAAATCTGACAGGATTAGAAGTTTAGGGACTGAAATTTCCAGTGATCTTGATGATGAAGTGGGTGTAGAGGAAACTTCTGTTGAGTTTGCATACCAAAAAAGAGGCACATGATGGACATGTAAAGATAATGAATCCATGGTCAAATTTGTGCACCTTCTCAAAAAGTTTAATAACCAGGAGAGTTAGGGCCAGGTGAAGAATAAATGGCTCCACATTGCAAGGAAAATGGCGAAGGGGAATATGTACAACTTATTTGCATTCATAGAAAAACTATTATTGAAGAGGCACACAAGGGATAAGATAAGTTTGGGATTTTATTATTTTATCTATTATATTTGTAGAGATTGGGGTCCCAGATGGCCCTAAGGACAAAATATGGTAGTTCCTAAAGGAAAAGAAGTCATTGGCTAAGAGGTTTGCAAAATATACTTGTGAAGGAACTATGAGTGGACCATACAAGCAAAGGCTAGAGCTTTGGTACAAGTGCATGCATGAGGAATTTGAATATGAATTGAAAATACCCAAGGACTTTCCTGCCATGGTGGATGGGAATGCAGAGTTTACGGTATTCTAACACTACTATGTTGTAAGGTTTAAGATGAAGGATGGTAAATATAGCCCGTGGTGTAAGCTCCCTTATGCATTCACAACACATGTTACTTTCAGGCCTCTGTCAATAGGATTTTAAAGATGTGTAAGCTTGAGATTTGATGTAGAAAAAGTTTGATTGCGAGTACCACACTCTGTAGAAGACCTATGTTTATCTAGGTAAGTTTGCATACATAGAGACAATGATATCTGATGATATTGTTATCAATTCCATGACTTTGGAGATTGGAAAGGTGGGTGTGGCTAAGGTGTACCTCAACATTAAGCCCAAGTTGGTGAATGGGAAATATATTGAGAATGAATTCAAACTCCCTGAGCTACCCAAAGGGAAAACACACAGTTGACACCATGCAAAAGAATGATCCACTCCTTCTAAAACAAGATGAATAAGAACATTTAATGATGAGGAGGAGGAGATGGAAGACAATGGTGCACTAGATCATGGCATCAAGGAAACAAACAACTATAGGTGTCAAGAGGCCACACAAGAGTAGAACCTCCCAGGTAGGAAGAAGAAGAGGAAGTAAGGATAGAGACTAAGGTTGAGGAGATAGAGAAAGAGGAAGGTGACACAAATAGGGTTAAGAAGATTGAAAAGAACTAGGACAAGGGTAGTGGCATGGGACCCTCACCTATTGAGGAGGTCACCAAAGGATATCTCCCATTAAACCAAGCCCACAGAAGAAAACAAAGAGAAGGTGCAAGTATGTTCCTAGGGGAGATAATGAGGAAGAAGTATCAGAGGACCCATGTGCAGAACACAAATTCCACACCAATTATTGATGTGGAAGGAGAAGAGGAGACATAGAGAAGAAGAAACCCAACATGATACATAGGGTGCATAGCGAGTGCGAAGAGGAAAAAGGCCCCATAGGTGAGAAGAGGAGGAAAAGAAAAGAGTGTAGGTGAACCATCAAGGAGAGCATGGGGGCACAACAGGTGAGGGCCCAATTTTGGATACAAAACACATATCCCAAGGGAAGGTGGTCTGGTAGGAAAAGGGAGAAGAAATTTTGAAGATTCTGACTTGGGGTATGTTAATGATCCCTTGAAGATCATCCGTGAGGTTTCAGAGCACCCTTACAAATGAAGAGTTATATGGATGGGAGTTGATAGATCCCAAGGGTGTAAATATGCGCATGAGAAAGAAAATTTCCTAGAGCATGCAAACGCATATAGACGAGCCAAGTTTGATGTAAAAGAGGAAGCTTGCATCAGGCGCAAGATGAAGAAAGAACCCCAAGGAAAAACACATGACAATAAAGTTGACTGAATTTATAGATGAACAAGAAAGTAATGCCTTGATGAAGATGGTGGCAGAAAGTGGCGTAGAAGGAACTTGGAAAAAGTAGTCATGCTCAGGATAATGCTTGAAGGATAATAAAAATAAAGAAAAACAAATTGAGCAATTAACTAAGGAGTGAAAAAGGGATGAGAAGTGAAAGAGGGATATTTTGGACTTTGCTGCAGAAGATTGGAGGTGAAATTTTAGAGGTGCATCCTAGAATTTGATGAACAAAAAATAAGACATATCCATCAACCTTGCATTTTCTGCAAGATTGTGTCCATCTTCTGTTAAGGAAAAAATTAATGAGTAAGGAAAGAATGAAGAAAAATTGAAGGTTGAGAAGGAAAGGATAAGAAGACCATAGTGCACAGGATTAGTAGAGTATGATGCCATACTCCAAACTCTGAAGGACGAACTGAAGAAGGTAGGTTGGGTGCTAAGAAATTTTGAGGATCTTGAATAGATCTTTAAGGAATATACAATGTAGGAAGATAATGAAGTACTAGCAGCCAAAAAGGATGAATTCTCTGAGTAGAGAAGAAAAGATGGCCTTAGTTGCAAAGAAGTGTTGATGCACTTAAAGCTATGCAAGGGAACCACATGAGAAAAAATAAAGGAGTTTGGGTCCTTGATATCACATGAAGAATGGATTATATGGAAGGCATGATATCAGGTTTGGTGGAGTTATAAGAGAATCTTAAAGATAAAGGGGGAAGATATGACTCTAGAAGAGAATGGGAAAGATACTTGGAATGTCCTAGATAAAGGAAAAGAGGGGCTAGGAGAATGGAACGAGTTAGAGGCTGATATAAATAAGGAGTACCCTGAGCTCTTGGTGCTAATAGAGGAGAAGGACACTAACGTGCACTTGAAATATTTTCCATTTTTTATATTCTTTCATATTTGTTCCTTATTATTTCATTTTTTATTCATTATACTTGGAGAGATAAGTTGAGAAACCCCATTGCTGAGGGTGGCAATGTAATTAGTGTGGGGTAATGTTGGGTTGGAAAAATTTCTTAAGTATTGAGAGAGGTGCATATGCAGGTTCTAGGAATGTAGGGCGTTCCTTGGAAGATCAGTGCACACATGAAAATAGGAAAATCAATTGAAGTAGGGCGTTCCTAGTTGGTTAAAGTAGGGTGGAAAATCCCAAGTAGAAGATCAGTTTTAGGACTTAGCCGATTTTGCATGTATACATGATAAAAATAGGAAAATCGGTTGGAGTGTGGTCCAAGTAAATATAAAATTAAGAAGACTTCGCGACTAAGAAAGATATTTTTGTGACTAAAGTGGAAGATCAAAGGTCATGCATGGATCAATATAATAATAGGATTAAAGGATAATTTATTTATAGATTTAATATATTATTAGGATTGTAAAGAAAGCATGTGTGCTTTTTGAATGCTTTTGGATATACGCATGGCTATTTTTGGAGCATGTAGTCTATTTTGAGATGCATGGGTGGTGAAGGGAAATTCCCCACCCCTATATATATTAGTTGATGTGTGTGTGTTTTGACACCATGTATTATTGTTGTGTATGTGTAATGAGTTATGTTGTCTCTGTGATGTTCTAGCGCGCATAGATTTGGGTTCGGTGACTATTGTTATGTATTCAACTTTTACTTATGTAATATTTTGTTATCAATGGATTCTATTGTGGATGGATTCTAATAATTGATGTATCTGAGTTTGGTATGGTAAACACATAGTGCAATTGATCTTAGTATTGGTTTGATCTATGATGTTTCCTTATTACATGTGTTTCCTTGTGATAATTGTAATGATCTATATCCTCATGACATTAGCCGATCACCTCAAGAAGACTCATACCATGACTATGCAAGCTAAAACCAAGGTAGGAAACCATGAAAACTCACCAAATCCTGAAACTACCAATCAAACATCATGTTTTTCCTTTGACTAACACCTCATGGAGACACATACCGCACCATAACAACCTTTTCCATCAATGGATTTGACATAAAGGACAATGCTAGTACACAATGGTCAACATCTACAAGAATTCCCTTAAACATTGTTGATCAAATGAGTAGAACAATTGTGAATGTGACAATGTGGGATGTTTTATCTATACCATTTCATAGGGATCTCTTATATACGTATTTGAAGTAGCTTCCCTAATCTAAACTAGATTTGATAAGAACACATTAAGAGATCAACCTATGTCATCCAAAGGAGGAGATTGTAAGTAAGGCTAAGAAAAACCCACCCTTTTATATGTCTTTAATTGTAGAAAAACATTTGGTTCATAATTACATGATTGACTCTAGGGATAAAACCTCTGTGATGCTTAATAAAATTGATGATATCCTAGGCCTTGAGTAAAAACTAGTTTCTAGAGGTGTCCTACAACTTAATTTCTCAACATTCAATATTCTAGGAGTGATAAAAAATATTGAGTTAACCCTTCATGCTTGTCATATTCTAACCATAACCTAAGATATCTTAGTCATTGAATTTCCTACTTTTTTTCCATTTATTTATCAAGAGTTTTCACAACCAAGGTGGGTGGATATTTTTCTTTAGATTGGTCTCACATACTCTTGAGAACTAGATATGGTACTATATTTACAATAAAAGTTGGGCCAATATTTCCTTATCATGTTGAGTCTGATGACCCTACTCCTCTATAATCTAATTCTGCTATAGATGAGGATGAATATTATAAATCATTTTTAATAGAACAACATACTCCTCCCTTTCTAGTTCCTGATCTTCTATTAGATGATTGGGCCAAAGATCACTATGAGTTTGATCCTTATGATACAACTGTTGAATCTGAGTTCCACACATATTGAATTCATAAAAAATATTTCATCACTCCCATGCCACTTAGGAAAGAGGATAATGCTTCTAGTTTATAGAGAATGCTCTTTTATGGTTCTAGAAGTAAAAATGGAGTTAGGGTAGGTGTTATTCTTATTTTTCCAATAAGCTAGAATTTTTTTTTTCACATAGATTACAATTTGCATGTTCAAAAAATGTAGAAGAATATGAGGAATTTATTCATGGACTGCTTATAACAGAAAAGAGACAAATCAAATCCTTACAGGTTTTTAGGGATATAGAATTGGTCATCCACCAAGTGAGTGGGAAATGTGCCACCAAGAATAATCTTTTGAAATCTTACATGCATCGATTTTAGGATCTCTTATAAATTTTTAATGTTATTAACTTTCTAGTTGTGCCAAGGAAATTAGAAAAAGAAACAGACCAAATGACGACTATTGGATCATAATTTTCACTAGCTGAAGATCTCATCCAAGGTAATCAAAAACATGTTATGATGATTGTTATTCCATCAATTATTGATAATGAAGTCAACTGGTATATTTTTGATAGTGATGAAAAAATTGTACAATTGATTCAAAATGAATTTGAGTTCTCCTCAAGGTTGCAATCTAGTTTACATGATAGCTATTGTGATCAAATTATTTAGATAATAAGAAACAAACTACCAAAATGATTGGTCACTCTCGAATACATTTTTAGTCCTAATGATGAATTCAGAGGAGAAGAGAAGAATATACCAATAAACAAAGAGGACTGCCAACCAATCACTAATGTACAAGACACGAGCTATTGCTTGAAAATGTATGTGATAAAAATGAAAATAAAGATTTTATCTCCATACGTAAAAATGTTAATGATATATTCTCATGGAATTATGAAGATCATAAGGGTTTTGACACCTACATTTTTGAACATTCCATAGATCTTGATTCTCATGTCGAACCAACTAGATAGAAATAAAGGCCCGTCAACCTTTACCTTAGCTCATGTTCACCTAGGTACTTTATTTACCTTTATTGTATTTATCCTCACCCACTTATGTGTGTGGATATTTCTTTTTATTTATTTAGATATTAGGGGGATATTATCTAGTTGTTAGGTATAGTTCTTTCCTTGATCTATGGTATTGACTAGTTCTTTCCTTGATCTATGGTATTGACTAGATCTTGATGTCTAGTTCTCTCATAAATCTATGGTCTTGACTAGTTCTTTGATGACTAGTTATTTCCTTGATTTATGGCTTGATCTATGACCTTGACTGGTTCTTAGATTGTTATTCCTTGCCTATATAAGCAAGGCCCATTCTCATTGTATTTCATTGAGTTCCATAATAATATATGATATTGCTGCTCATTTGTTTGCAAAGGTTTATGTAAAGTTATTCTGGTGAATTGCTTTCATCTTATTGATTGTGGTGTTTGATTAGCATCTATGTTCTTGGCTTGGTACGATCTGGTTATCATTCCTTTTATGGTATCAAAGCAGGAGATTGCTATTGACATCCATTTCTAAGTTTCATTTTGTGTGCATTTTTATGCAAAACAGATGCTTCCATTGGATTTGGAAAAACCCTATTCATACTTTTATTTTTTGTTGCTTTTTTTCAAGATCGTATCAAAATTTCTAGAGGCTCTGGGTATTGAACTCCCCCTTGGTCATTGGTATGGTCATATGAGTGGCTTAAAATTTGTGATTCCTACTATTAACTTAACTCCAGCCCCCTTTCATTTTATTTGTGTGGTGAAGGCAAGAGCATTTTATTCTGTTTTAGTGGCAACTAAAATAAATAGTAGAGCATAATATTGAAAAACTTGTATCTTTTGATCGGTAACTCGGTTTTGAGTGTCATTTTTTTGTAAAAGTGCTTGTTTTTTTTGCTCTTTCCATTGGAAATATTTATTTTGAGAATCACACTATAATTATAAAGTGTCATATTGTAACACGCACTCATTATAAAGTGCCAAAAACTTGGGGGGCTCTTGTTGCATTGCTTTGGGGGTCTTGTTGCATTGCTTGGTTCTTGCATTTCTTTTGGTGATTTTTTGAGGATGGCATCTTTATCTACTTCTGCATTAGATCATGTTGAGCCATTAACAACACATAATTACCACACATGGAAACCAAGAATGGAAACAATAATTAAGTGGAAAGGATTATGGGCTTTAACTTCTTCAGAACAACCAGTGTTCACTAGAGAATATGAGAAATTTCAGTACCAGTGCAAATTTGATGAGTGTATGGGTTTGATAGGAACTTATGTAAGTGACAGTATTTTGTTTCATTTGGAAAAATGTGACTCTCCTTTCAAAATATGGGAGAAATTGGAGGATTTATTTGGTAAGGTGGATCATATGAGAGCCATGCAACTTGAAATTGAGATCACCTCTCTTAATCCTGAAGATTTTCCAACAATTATATATTATCTTACCAAGTTCAAGCATTTTTTGACACAGTTGAAGGGGAGTGGAAGAGATAAGAAAGATGAAGAGTGTGTTTACTTGATTCTATCCAAGTTGAGAGGACCATTCCAAATATTTTCTTCTACCTTTTTCTCTAGCATGGATGCCTTAGGTGACACATTCAAAATGCCTAACTTAGAAACATTTTGTGAAAGACTTACTAGGGAAGAATCCAAATTGTCTCACCTTGAGTCTTCCACCTCTCAAAAGGCATTAGTTGCATCTAATCCTAAGGGCAAGGGAAAACCAAAAAGTAAAACCAAATCCACACCTTCTCCATCTCAAAATGCTCCTAAACCCAAAGAAAACAACTCTAAACCCAAGGAGTCTTCTAAATCCAAGAATAAGTCTAGCCTTTCATGCTCTTTTTGTGGGGGTAGTGGTCATGAAGAACATAGGTGTTATAAGTGAATGCAAGCCTTAGAGGATGCAGTCAAGAAACACAAAATTTCTATCTCCACTCCACCTCCTTCTAATCAGCATGGAAAAGCACTTAATGTTGTTGGGAGATCTCAGTCACCACTTGCAGACAGTTGGGTTATAGATTCTGGTGCTTCTCATCACATGACTTCTTCCAAGGAGTCTTTTGTTTCTCTAGGTTTGAGTTCTACTTCCAAAATTGAGGTTGGAGATTCTTCCTTTCTTTATGTTGAGGGAAAAGGTGATATACAACTTGATGGTGGTAGTATCCAAGATGCACTATATGTTCCTAACATCACTACAAATTTGCTTTTTGTATATCAAACTTGTCATTCTGGTAAAGGAAAACAGTGACTTTTACACCACATGGGGCAGAAGTATGAACTTTTTTGGAGCCTCATTCACTTGTTTCTCAGGGTATTGTTGATCATAGTTCTAGACTATATCACTTTGAGGGTTTTGATGACACTTCCTCTATAGGGACAAGATTGGTTTCTCATGCAAATTCAAAGAGTAAGCTTTGGCATGAAAGATTTGGACATCTCAATTACAGATATTTGAAGGAGTTGAGCACTCATGGTATGGTAGATGGTCTTCCTAGAGTTTCTTGTCTTGAGGGAGTTTTCTCATGGCTGTGTATTAGGGAAATAACACCAAGATCCATAACCTAAGAATTTTTCTAAGAGAGCTTCTTCACCACTTGAGCTTGTGCATAGTGACTTGATGGTTTTTCCTATCCCATCTTTCAATGGAGCTAAGTATGCACTTACCTTTATTGATAATTTTTCTCAAGTACAAAAGTGATGTTTTTTCACACTTCAAAGTCTTCAAGGCTTTGGTCGAGAAACAATCTTCTAGTTGCATAAAGAACCTTCATACTGATAATGGGGGGAGTACTTCAGCAATGAGTTTTCTAAATTTTTGGCAACTCAAGGCATTATTCACCAACATTTTGTTCCTCATACTCCACAACAGAATGGATTAGCAGAAAGGAAGAATAGAACTTTGAAGGAAATGGCTAACTGTATGATGCATTCTAGAGATTTACCTCCTATTTACTGGGCAGAAGTAGTTAATTGTGCTAACTACATTCAGAATCACACACCACATAGAGCACTTGAGCATTTGACTCCAGAGGAAGCTTGGTCCAACACTAAGCCAGATGTCTCATTTTTTTGAGTCTTTGGGAGCCATGCTTGGGCCTTTGTGCCAAAGAAGAAAAGGAAAGCTTTGGATAAGAAGAGCAAACTGTTAATCTTTGTAAGGTATTGTGAGAACATGAAAGCTTATCAAATTTTATATCGTGATATTCATGATGTTATTTTTCAAACACATGTTTAGTTTGTTGAGCATGCTTCACTCCTCATGATTCTTCATCTTCTTCCATGCCTCCTTCTTCATCTCATCTTGAGGATCCTTTCTTTGAGGAGGTTGATGAGGAGGTTATAGATGTCATTGAGGATCCTATTCCCACTGATGTTGTCACTATGCCTAAGTGGGCTTGTACTACAGTTTCTGAGGAAACACCTTTCATACAGGATCTTCCACCCACTAGGCATCATCACACACATTCTACAGGTTCTGGAATTTTGTGTCAGGTAGTTTCTGAGGATCCACAGTATTTTTCAAAGGCTCATGGGATACAGGAGTGGGATGATGCGATGGCAGCTGAGTATTCTTCTTTGATGAAGAATCATACTTGGGATTTGGTATCTCTTCCTAAAGGAAGAAAGATGGTTAGGTGTAAGTGGGTATACCAAACCAAATACATAGCTGATGGGTCCATTGACAAGTATAAGGCTCATCTTGTTGCAAAGGGTTTTTCACAAGTTGAAGGTATTGATTACTCTGAGACTTTTGCACCCATTTCCAAGATGGATTATGTACGCCTTGTACTTGCTATTGCTGCATCACAGGGGTGGCCTGTATACCAGATGGACGTGAAGAGTGCCTTCTTACATGGAGATTTACAAGAGGAAATATACATGGAGCAACCTGCTGGATTTGTTCAGGATTCTTCTCTTGTTTGTAGGCTCTGAAGGTCTCTCTATGGTCTCAAACAAGCCCCTCAGGCTTGGTATGAGAAGATGGATTATTTTCTTCTATCTACTAGTTTTGTTCATTGCCACTCCGATCATACAGTGTATCTCCAGCATGTTGGTGAGGATATTGTGATACTTGTCTTGTATGTTGATGATCTGTTACTTACTGCAGCTCTTCTTCCCACATTCAGAGTATTCAGAGGGCTCTTTCTACACAGTTTGACATGACAAAATCTTGGGTTATTGCATTATTTCCTTGGTTTGCAGATTTCTCAGACAAGATTCAGGGATTCATTTGAGTCAGCAAAAGTACACCCATGATCTTCTTCAGGCACTTTGATATGGCTGATTGCAAGCCAAGTCCATCTCCTTTTCAGTCTGGGGTTACTCTTACTTCCACATGTACCACACCACTTTGTGATCCTACATTGTATAGGCAATTGGTTGGGAGTCTCATGTACTTGACCCATACTCACCTTGATATTTCATTTGCAGTAGGGCTTGTATCTCAGTTTTGCACATTCTCCTCATAGTAGTCATTGGAAGGCTGCTAAAAGGATTTTGTGCTATTTGCAGGGCACTTCCCACTTTGGCCTACACTACACTAGGGGTTCTACTCAGTTGGTTGGGTATACAGATTCAGATTGGGCAGGTTCTATTGATGACAGGTGTTCCACTTCTGGCTATCTTTTTTATCTTGGTTCTTCTCCAGTTGTTTGGGCATGTAAAAAGTAACAGGCTATTGCACTTTCATCTTCAGAGGTAGAGTACAGGGCAGCAGTTACAGTGAGTCAGCAGATTCTTTGGCTTCAAAAGTTATTGACAGAGTTTGGATTCCCATAGGATTCACCAACTATACTTTGGTGTGACAACCAAAGTGTAATTCACATTTCTCGCAACCCAGTTGAGCACCAGCGGACCAAGCATATTGAGATACACATCCACTTCATTCGTCAACACATTCAGGATGGAGTTCTTTTCTTGGAGTACATTCCAACTCAGCAGCAGGTTGCAGACATCTTTACAAAGCCTTTTGCATCACCTCACTACCTTGAGTTGCATGGAATGCTTGGGGTTTCAGAAGTTGTTCTTGGGGGGTGTTCATGAGAACATCTTCCTTCTTCTTCTTCTTCTTTCTCTTTCCTTCTAGCAGGATTCTTTCCTTCTTTTGGTTCGATATTTCTTCATGGATATATTGTACATGAGTACCTCATCAGGCCTAGTTGTCGGGACTCATACTGTGGACATGCCACTTCTATTTTGGCCCCTAGCTTCACTTGAGGGGGGGTGTTAGAGTAGGTATTTACCTTAGCTCATGTTCACCTAGGTACTTTATTTACCTTTATTGTATTTATCCTCACCCACTTATGTGTGTGGATATTTATTTTTATTTATTTAGATATTAGGGGATATTATCTAGTTGTTAGGTATAGTTCTTTCCTTGATCTATGGTATTGACTAGATCCTTGATGTCTAGTTCTTCCTAAATCTATGGTCTTGACTAGTTCTTTGATGACTAGTTCTTTCCTTGATTTATGGCTTGATCTACGACCTTGACTGGTTCTTAGATTGTTATTCCTTGCCTATATAAGCAAGGCCCATTCTCATTGTATTTAATTGAGTTCCATAATAAGATATGATATTGCTGCTCATTTTTTCGCAAAGGTTTATGTAAAGTTATTCTGGTGAATTGCTTTCATCTTATTGATCGTGGTGTTTGATTAGCATCTGAGTTATTGGCTTGGTATGATCTGGTTATCATTATTTTTTTACAACCAAGTGGGGAACATATGCATATCATAAGATGACTTTTGGATTATTAAATACATGTGCCACATTCCAAAGAGAAATGGACATTACTTTTAAAGGGTATATTAATGATTTCATTCTCATCTACTTAGATAATATCATTGTTTTTTCAAAATATGGTAAGGACCATATCAATCATCTTGAGAATTTTTTTGAGAGATGTAGGGAATTCGAGGTATCTCTAAACCCCAAGAAATGTAATTTTGTTGTTCCACATGACAATATTTTGGGTCATATTATTTCAAAATATGGTATTTCCATTGACCGTAACATAATCTCATCCATTCTTTCTCTCTCATTGCTAACTCACAAGAAGTCTCTATAATCATTCCTTGGAAAAATCAACTTTGTTAGGAAGTGTATTCCTAATTTTATAGGTTTGGTTATGCCTATCATGCTAAAGCTCAAGAAGGATGAAATTTTTAAATGGAATGCAGAAGGAAAAGAAATATTTTCGAACATCAATAAATCAATTTCTCAAGCACCTACACTTATTAACCTTGACTACTCAAAGGATTTTATTATATATACATATGGAGATGATACTAAAATTGTTGTTATTTTAACACAACAAAGTGATCACTATTCAATGGAACAATTAGAATTATTCAATAAAACACTGAATTATTATGAATTAAATATAGTCACATAGAGAAACAATTTTTTTCATCATGAGATCTCTAAAGAATTTTAAGAGTATGTTTTTCACTAACCACATTAAATTTCTAGTCTTACACTCTAGTATCAAATAATTACTCATAGGAGAAAAATTACTGAGAAAAGAGTTGGATGGGTAACCAAGATTATGGAATATGACGTGACCATCAAAGCCAAAAAATTGGTAAGAGTTAGATTAATTTGTGAGCAGATAGCTTTGGGTGCTCAATCTATTCAAAAGACTTCTATCTATATGGATGAAGGACTTCCAAACAACATTGAAATTCTGTAAGATAGAGTAAAAGGTGAAGGTAAGGTATGTGAGGAATACCTGGGGGTCGTGAAGAGGTTGCACACCATTGTTGAAGACCAAGCCGATTGTAGAAAACTCCTTTTTGTTTGGGAAGGACTACCTGAGAAGCAAAGCAAGACCACAAAATAGAGTTAATAGCATAGGTCAGTGGATTTCCTAGCATGTGAGCTAGATCTGGGAAGTAGGGTGCTTCCTCAAAAGTTATCAATCCACATCTTAATACAAATTAATGCTGATAAAGATCATGAAATTGAAAGTCCTACTATATTTATATGATTTGGTATCTCACATAACACAATATTCTAAATCTAATCTAAATGACAAATATAAGATTAAATCTAGGAGAATGGTCAGTTGTCAGGGTCTATAGGTATGACAGAGGGCAGAAAGAAGGTCTGGGTGAAGTCTTGGGAGGTTTTGGAGAGTTTTGGGTGGAGGAATGAGCTTTCTGGTCTGAGGCAAAAATGTCAGACACAGAGACCGATGCTGATTGGGGAACCGATGTGGTCACTGGTTATAGCTGGGATCGGTTGGGTAACCAATCATGGTAGGGGAAATTGGGTTTCAAAGGTAGAAAAGGAGGTTGATTTGGGCTCTCTGTGATTACACAGAGTATTGGGAGGTCTTAGGTAGGGTGTAGGAATTTAGGTGAAGACTCAACAGGGGTAAAAGGGGTGGTTAAAAGGGAAGAGTGGTTCTAGTTGGTAGGGTGTCAGGTGAATGGGCTACGGAAGGTATCTGGGAGAGGAAGGAGGTGATTAGAAAAAGATAAAGGATCTAAAACCAAAGCTAATGAAATTAATAAACTAGTTAAGAATACTTATCAAAGATCTAGAGATTGGTAGAAGGTGGTGGTTGGTGGGTGTGCGTAGGAGAAACAAGCTAAGATCTAGTGCCACAATAGTGAAGGTTGAGTGCTTCTTTGTGTGAATGGTTCAAGCCTATGAAGTTATAGATTGGTTGTTGGTGGAGAGTTTGATGCTCTGGTGCTCAATTGATCATCAAGGTGTCGATTTAATGCCAAAGATGTGAGATCAAAAGAATGCCAACCAAAAGAAGAACCCAGGAAAAGTTTGAAAATTCTTATTTAAAGGAACCGATGGTGGTTCCTTGACTGGCACCGACTGAGGAATAACCAGGCATCGGTTAGGGAGAAATAGTCTTATTTTCTAAAAATAACCTTTTCTCTCCCTTTTTGGCATGAGTTAAGAATGGTTATGGGTTAGGAGTCTTGATTCTCATTAAATCACATGGGAAATTGGTGGGAGAGGTAGTTGGAAATTAATATTAGGTTTATAAGAAGTCTCAGTTGGTTAGGGAGAGTGATGACTTAGTCTCAATTATTAAATAAGATTGGAATGGGTAAGGTGAGGTGGAGGTGAGGTGGAGGGGTGAGGTAATAATTAATCTAATATAGGTAATTAGATTAATAAAAATATGTGAAAGGGGTCATGGTAAGGGGGTATGTAATAAAAGGGGACCTAGAGGGTGTCATCCCAATTTTGGGTGTCTACATTTTCCCCTTTTTCATGTAGCTTGTACTAATGAGTGACAATGACAAAACAAGAAGTGGATGCCCCAGATATGGGTGGAGGTTATCCCCCTCAAACCAGGAACTGATGTAGTGGAAGGAAGAATCAGTGATGGGTTTGATAAGGTGGTAGGTGATGAAAAATGGGGTTATGTGAAGGTATAGGCAATGGTAATGATAGGGTGATGAAAGGTGGAGGTAATTCAAATGCACACACATGCTTAGAATGCAACAAAGCACAAGGTTAAAAAGCACACAAACATTAACTCGTCAATGGTCGATAGTTTATCCAAACAGGAGTGATGTGGTCTAGATAACCAAGGTTTAGGATGTGATCCTAGGAAACACAATGAGGCTAGGTGTAGGAATGGGTATAGGTGTGTTCTGAAACACCAAAAGGTTTGGTCCGGTCAAGATAAATGTCATGAAATAAGGAAAGGTAAGGTCAGTAGGCTAAACAACACAGGTAGCATTATCACATGGTAGAGTGAGTAAGTGAGTTTGATTGTCATATAGGTAAGGTTGGGGTGGTGAAGGTATATAGGTAAGGTCATGGGTAAGGCCTAGGTGAAGGAAAATGTGCCCCTAAGTATCTGTAGGGAGTTGGTGAGGTGGTGAGGCTATTAGGTGAGCCTATAGGGAGGTTTTAGGGCTTTGTCAATGAGAAAAGGGAAAGTGAGAGAAAAAATTAGGGGAAATGAAGAATATTGGGTTATATGTAGGGTGAGCAATGTCAGTTCAGAGGGAGTCAATGCCAGTAGGGTGACTGATGTCAGTCACCTAGGGCATGACCCGACTGACATTGATCACCAAAATGGTGAGTTAAAAATGGAATCCCACCCAAAATTTGCTCATTTGAGCATTGGTTGAGTTGGAAAATGACTAGTGGAGAGGGTATTTGTGAGGAAGATGACAAATAGGGCCAGGAGACTGAGTTGGTGAGAGATAAGTGGGTGGAGGAGGTGATTTCATGGCCCCACATGTAGCTATCTGATTGGTTGGAGAGCTAGGAGCTATTTGACATGGCAGAGGTAGGGGAAGGATCAGGGGGTGCTCTAGTTCAGGCTCCAACCATCCCAACATGGAGGCGTCAACGAGTAGAGGTAGGATTTGGGCTTTAAGCTTGGTTTTGTAGAATTATAGGTATTTTGAAATTGTCAAATTTTTTGTTTTGTTTATTTAATTTTATTGAAATTGGGGTGAAATCAACGTATGGGAGGGTGTAGTTAGATTAATTAGAGGTGAAAATGAACTTAGGGCTAGTTGGAAATGATTTGGGTGTGTTATTTGGGTGTTTTTTTTGAATTTTTTTGCAATTGGGGGCTTGGGGGTTTGGCCTTGGGGCCGAACCAGTAACCAACATTGGTCAGTTATCGTCAATGTCAGTTGAACTAACCGGCTCCGGTCAATGAAGGGGGACCGACATCGGTAGGGGAACTGATGCCGGTTGCTCAGTTAAATAACAAAGTGTAAGAAAATGTTGATTTTAGGCCATCTAAGGGAGTGTGAGGTTGGGTAGGGTGGAAAAGAGAAGTCTTAGGGAAGGGTTTGGGGAAAAGATGATGTGATAGGATGATTTTAGGAGGGATGGGGTTGGGTAGGTCAATAGGTGAACTAGTGGGAGGACAAGATAGGTAAGATCAGAAAAGGGGGAAAATAGTGGAATGGAGTGGGCCGAGCTAACCTCCAAAGACCCCATGTCTTCAGAGTGCTACCTACATAGCCCTTGCAAAAGGGGCCTCAGGCTGATGTAGTTCTCCCATAGGACAGGGAAGAATATGATTTTTGTAAGGAAGTTGGGTGAAGGTGAATGGTCTAGGTAAGGCATGGTAAATATTAGGCAAGGTCAGTTTTGAATAGAAATTTGAAAGGGAAAATGATTAACTTGTGTGGGTTTTGATGATGTAGGCTAGGCAGCAGATGACTATGAGGGACCAATTTCACCCCTTCTAGTACACATGAGACCCACCATTTTGGATGAGGAGTGGGAGAACATGCAAGTAGTTGGGCTAGGTGTGGTGAGGAGGTACAAGAGGATTACATGAGACCACAATATGATGGTAGCCCTCATCGATAGATGGGACCCAACTACCAACACCTTCCATCTACCGATGGGAGAGATGACCATCACATTAGAGGATGTATACAAGATTTTGTAGCTTCTGATCATTGGGGAGCCACTTTATCAGGTGTCATCTATAGATGTGGTAGATCATTTTGTTATAGTGTTTGGGGCAGTCATGGCAGAGCTGACATACCATAGTGCGAGTATCAGTTATGGAGCGATGTATGTGGTGCATCCTCAAGAGACCCATCTTTCAGTGTTGATGATGGTTGGCATCAGTTGTTTCACCCTTCCAAACTCATAGGGTGGGAGGTTTCCATGGGCCTTGGTGGGAGTTCTAGAGGACATGGTTTTGACAAGGTTTGTTTTTCATGGGCACCATTGTACTTGGTTCAGCTGTACATGGAGCTTTGGGCTTACAGGAGGATACAACAAGATGGTCTATATTGTACATATCTGTTACATTGTTAGGCATATGAGCACATTGTGTGCCTTCATCTGCTTGGTCTACCATGACAGGGGTGGGACATGGGTGTATATAGGGAAGGATATAGGTGGTGGCTACTAATAGGAGAGTAGGTGGGTGGATTGGGTGACTCGGGATATTGCATACTATCGGTGGGTACTAGATAGCCTGTCACCTATAGAGATTCTATGGAGGACATACCTCACTTACCCAGAGTTCACAGGCATGGAGGAGGAGTTGGAGGGTCTACAACTTTTGAGATGGATCCAGGGGTGCAGGGCCGAGGAGCACGAGTGCATACCTATAGATCAGGTTAGAAGATAGTTTGGCTTACAACAGGGTGTGCCCCAGCCATTCCCATAGTACCATCAAGATGATGTAGAGAGGTCATTACCTCTTCCATAGTCTGACACCACCAATAGGAGTGGAGGAGTAGGTAGTGGATGAGATGATAGATGATGTTGGGTGCATGACTGGGTATAGGCAGTGGTGGACAACACAGTTATAGGAAGCACCAGCCAGGCCAGGACAACCTGATTTGGCCACTGTTATCAGTGAGAGAGACAGGTTACGGGTGTAGGTTATAGGACTGCAGGCCCAGGTGACTTACTTTACAGGAACATGGTGGCCACATTACATAGACACAGTTAGTGGTAACATAGGCACAGGCCGACATGAGGGGACATGTTACGGGACTGCAGGCCCAGGTTACTTTACAGGACATAGGTGGCCACATTACAGACACAGTTAGCAGTAACATACATAGGCACAGCCAGTGTCAGGGGACACGTGGCTGCCCCTCCTTCACCTCTAAGGGCACATGATGGGACACAAATATAGGGACATGGTCCATTATTATAGGCACATGTACCAGGATAGGGTCCACAGCCTCAGGTACAGGGACAGGGACCACTATCACTAGGACAAAGTCCACAGATAGGTAGTAGAGTGATGCCACCACCACAGGTGATATCGATGGACTAATACAGAGAGGTTGTGGCTGAGGCTAGATATTATGAGGATCATATTATAGAGTTTGGTCTCCCTATTGTCAGATATGCTACCTACAGAGCACAACAGGTAATCCAGTCAGAGGTCTAGCTCATAGACCCATAGTGCAATACAGTAGTTCAGGGAGCCACCATACTCATGTGCAGGGCCATAAGGAGGTGACTAGTGAATAGAGATAGAGGCTAGGTGAGGGGATAAGAGAGAGTGGCAGAGGCACCAGGCCCTCCCAGGGATGATGAGATGATGGAGATTGTTTTTGATTTTTGATTTATGACTTATATATACCGGCCTATGCCAAAGAGGTGAGTTGTATATGAGAGTTTTTTGAGAGACTTATTTATATCTGTGTATACAGTGTATTGACACACAAACTTTCCAGTATATAGATGATGGTATTTATATCTGTTGTGTTTGGTTTCATTTCCATTGTATTGTTATCATGGAAATTAGATGTAGGTATGATTGATAATGTTGTGTTTGGTTTAATTTCCAATGTATTGATATTATGGAAATTAGATGTGTAGACATGGTGATGATGTATGGTTTGGGTTTAATTTCCAATGTATTGATATTATGGAAACTAGATGTAGGCATGGTTGATGATGTATGGTTTGGTTTGGGTTTAATTTCCAATGTATTGATATTATGGAAACTAGATGTAGGCATGGTTGATGATGTTTTTGGTTTGGGTTTAATTTCCAATGTGTTGATTTTATGGAAACTAGATGTAGGCATGGTTGATGATGTTTTGGTTTGGTTTAATTTCCAATGTATTGATGTTATGGAAACTAGATGTAGGCATGGTTGATGATGTTTTGGTTTGGTGTAAATTTCCAATGTATTGATGTTATGGAAACTAGATGTAGGCATGGTTGATGATGTATGGTTTTTGGTTTAAATTTCCAATGTATTGATGTTATGGAAATTAGATGTAGGCATGTTGATTGATGTTATGGAAATTTCCAATGTATTGATATTATGGAAACTAGTTATGGGGTGGGAGAGTGGTAAGTAGGTTAGGTAAGATAGGAAAAGTCAGAAAGATCACGTAGGAGGGGAAAATAATGGCCGAGCTAACCTCTGAAGACCCCATGCCTTCAGAGTGCTGCCTACATAGCCCTTGCAAAAGGGGCCTCAGGCTGATGTAGTTCTCCCATAAGATAGGGAAGAATAAGATGGTGGTAGGTAAGTTGGGTAGGATTGGGTAAGGTAGATTGGGTAAGATTGGGTAAGATTGGGTAAGATTGGGTAAGGATAGATTAGATTGGGTAAGGTAAGGTTTGGGTAAGATTGGGTAAGGTAGATTGTGGAAGGTAAGTGTATGATGTTATTTGATTTAATTTCCAATGTATGATGGTATTATGGGAACTAGATGATGGGTATAGGTGTGGGTGAGACAAGAATAGAACCAAGATATCTGATGTTGATGGTCTCATCCTGTTGAAGAAGCAACAAGTAGATAGAGGGGAACCGAAAAGAAGTGAAATGCTCCATAGTTGGCAAGGACCATAATGGCCATACCAAATAGGCTTATGAACATAAACCCCTTGAGACATTGCATGATTGATAGGTCTATGGTTGAAATAAGTTGCATGATCACAAAGTGTCACATGAGTGCCACATCCCTTGAGTAGATAGGAGAAAATAAAAGAGGGTAGGGTGGAGTGGTTTGTTTAGCATAACCTTGTTGTGGGACAACATGCCCCTTCTGCAAGATACCCAAAACCAGCATAGGCAAGTCCATGACCAAAAGTTTGTATTTTTCTTGATTTTTTGCTTCTTTTTTGTTTTTCTTTTTGCATTCATAGACTGATCGATGTGGGAAGTCTATATTGGGATGAATAGTAGTGTCTCCTTGAGGTCTTTGTGAAGCTGATCGATGCGGGAAGCTCCAAGATAATTTTTGTTTTAACAAATACAAATTAGTCTTCGTTTGTTTTGATAGACTAAGTATGGCATGTGGCTAGTTTTTTATAGTTTCCTTCGAGGGAGAAGTCTACTTATAGTAGCAATAGAGAGACATAGATGTTCATTTGAGGGAATCATCTATTTGCGAGAAGTTTGACTCAAGGAGTAGAATTTTTGTTATCCCAAATTTTTTGCATTATTTTGGACTTGTAGTCATGGACAAGACTATAAAGGAGTATAGGCCTCTTTTATGAAGGAAAAACCATAGCACGAAAAATGTTAGCTATGAAAGAGGGGTTTCAAGTGACGAACGACCATGGGATTCCATCCTGAAAAGGATGAAAAGTATCCATGAGAATCATGCCATGAGTAGAGCCATGGTACTCATATTCAAGATAAGGCTGAATGGTGATGGATAATCACACAATTCTGTTTGAGTCATTGGTCCTTAAAAGAGGTAGGTGGAAGGAGAGGTTCACTCAAGGGACGAGCATATATGAGACATAAAGTGATGTAGTACTTTATTCAACAATAGAATGGTCAAAGATGCAAGGCATTAAGGGGCTCAGGTTTGGGTTTACCCTCAAGAGAAGATAAATGATAAGTTCCTGATCCATAGGTATGGGTGACAATATAAGGTCCAAGCCAATTAGGAGAAAACTTTCCTCGTTTAAATTTCTCCATTTTGGTTACATGTTGATTTTCCTTCAGGACAAGATCATCGATATTGAATGTTCATTCTTGAACATTTTTCATAGGCACACTTAATGCAATTTTGGTAGATTTGGAGGTGGTTTAGAACATTTAAATGACATTCGTCAAGTAGCTCAAGTTGTGCCAAAAATTCTTAGCAAAAATCATCATCAGAGAGGATATCTTTAAGAGATATACAAAGAGATGGAATTTGGACTTCAAGAGGTAGGATGACCTCTATACCATAGACCAAAGAGAAAGGTGTGGCAGTGGTAGAGGTGCAAATGCTGGTATGATAAGCCCATAAGGTGAAAGGAATGTGCGTGTGCCAATCCTTACCAGTGTCGTCAACCACTTTCATAAGAATTTTGGTGAGAGTTTTGTTAGAAGATTTGGCTTGACCATTTTCTTGTGGGTAATATGGTGAAGAGAAACTGAGTTGAATACCAAATTTGTCACACAGTTGGCGTAGGGTTTTGTTTTTGAATTGTTTTCCATTGTCAGTGATGAGGCGATGAGGAACACCAAAGTGAAAAATGATATGGTGGTTGATAAATTTGACTATTTTCTCAGCTTTGGTAGAAATGAGAGGGATGGATTCCACCCATTTAGTGTAATATTCAGTCACCATGATGATCCAATGATGATGTTGTGAGGAATTAGGGTTAATCTCCCCAATGAGATCCAAACCCCACTGAGAAAAGGGCCAAAAGTCTCTAGTGACTTGTAAGGTGTGACTAGGAGTATGATGAAGGTTAGCATGTTGTGACACTTCACACAATGTTTAACATAGTCACAACAGTCTTGGTTAAGGGTTGGCCAGTAGTAGCCGAGTCGAAGGATATGCTTTGTAACAACAAGGCCACTAAAATGTCCCCCACAAATCCCATCATGAATTTCTTTGATGGTGTATGGGATTTCAGAACTGGTGAGGCACCGCAGGAGGATACCATCAAAGCCACATTTGTAGAGAAGACCTCCCATGATGACGTAATGAGAGACACTTTTTAGGAAGGCTCATCATCCATTGTATGAGTGAGATCTGGAGGTAGGATTGAAAGTGAGAGGTAGTCAACAACTTTTATACCAAATGTCATGTGGGTCAATATCGATGCTACCCAAAAAATTAATGTTGGGGATAATATAAGAAGGTGACTGCAACCATTGTATTGTGACAAATATTTTTGAGTCCAAAGGTGAGGCAGGTATTTGAGAAGTAAGACAAGCCATGGTATATGTGAATTTGTTAGTGGATCGCGGAGTGGCTTGAATGAGGTAGTGCTCAAACATGGTCAAAAGTAGGTCAACATGGTGTTTATACTTTTGAAGCTCATCATTACAACACTGGTATGAACCATTGATTTGGTTCACAACCAGTTGAGAGTCACCAAATATGTTAATGGATTTAACATCTAGGGAAATGGTAGTTTGAAGACCTAACACAAGAGCTTCATACTCAGCTATGTTATTTGTGCAGTCAAAGTCTAGTTTAAAGGATAGTGGCATAGGCTCACCATCAAGAGGAATGAGGATGACCCCCACACCTCCCCCACGGTGACATTTGGATCCGTCAAAGAATAATGTCATTTGGTAAACAATATCATCAATGGAGAGGGTGGTGATAATTTATTTGGGAAAATCAAAGTTTTAGGATTGATTCCCAGGAAGAGGAGCATCTGCAAGTTGATCCGATGGTTTTTCCTTTGACAAACTTTTGATGAATGAACTCCAACTCCAAGTCTGCAAGAAGCATGAGCCAACGAGTGGTGTGTTGGTGTTGGTAAGGTTTGGCATACATGTAATGAAGAGGGTTGGTGTTGGTAATGAAAAACATTTTGTGATTAAGAAGGTAGTGGCAAAGTTTGGTGGCCACGAAGACTAGGGCTAAGAAAATATTTTCAACATGATTCTACCAAGTTTTGTAGTCTAGAAGAGTATGACTTATGTAATAAACCGCTTGTTCCATGTGTTGCTCATCACAATGAGTGAGCATGGCACCCAAGGAATGGTCAGTAGCAGAAATGTAAAGGTAAAAAGGTTGATCATCTTTAGGTGGAATGAGCACAGGAGGCTGAAGAAGGTAGTTCTTCAATGCTTCGAAGGCTTTGTGACACTCATCATTCCAATGGAAAGAAACATCCTTTTTAAGGAGGTGGTGAAATGGTTGGCATCAGTCTGAAAGTTGAGAGATGAAGCATCAGATGGATTGTAATTTTCCTTGCAAGCTACGACGTTGTTCCAAAGGTTAGTAGGTGGAGGCATGTCAATAATTTCCTTGATCTTAGTGGGATCAACTTTGATACCCCACAAAGAGATGATGAAACCAAGGAGCTTACCCAAGAGAACTGTGAAAACACACTTCTTTGGTTGAAGGTGAACACAATATTGGATAAGGTGGTCAAAGATAACTTTAAGAATGGCTAGGTGTTTGGCACACTTGGACTTACCAAGAAGGTCATCGACATAGTCTTCCAATATGTCATGCATGATGTCATGGAAGATGTAAGTCATAGTGCACTAATAGGTAGCACCAGCATTTTTCAAGCTGAAGGGCATGACATGATAGCAGAAGGTCCCCCAAGGGGTGATGAAGGTGGTTTTGTGTTGATCTTCTGGAGTGAGTAATATCTGATTATAACCCAAAAACCCATCCATAAGAGATAACATCTCATGGCCAGTTGTAAGATCAACTAGTTGGTCAATGCTTGGTAGAGGAAAGTCATCTTTTGGACAGGCAAGGTTAAGGTCACAAAATTCAGTATAGATATGAAGTCCCCTGGTCACTTTCATGACAGGAACAATGTTAGAGATCCATTATGGATAGTCAATAGGTAGGATGAAGGAAACATAGAGAAGGCACTGAATTTCTTCTTTCACAAGAAGAGAAATGCAAGGATGCATTTTACGTAGCTTTTGTTTCATGGTTTTGGCATCAGGGTTAGTTATGATATTTTGAAGCACAATATTAGGGTCAATACCTGGCATATCACTATAAGACCAAGAAAATGCATTTCTATGATCATGAAGAAAAGAGGTGAAAGATTCTTGTTCTGTGGAGTCTAAAGATTGGCCTATCTTTAGAATTTTTGGGTCATCCTGAGTGTGAATGTTGATTTCTATGGTAGATTCATTCAACATGGTTTTTGTATCATATAGTAATGACCTTTGAATATAAGAATCCTCTGCATCTAAATAGGTCTAAATAAAATCATCATCCTGACATAGGGTTCACTTTAAGAAGCCTCTGGAAAAAAGGAGGTGGAAAATCCCCAACGAATATTTCTTTGGCCGCATTCACCACAAAGGTAAATTTTCGTAGGTTTCTGCACGAAATATTCACCTGGCATTTTTAAGAGAGCTTGAAGTGTGAAAGTGTGCAACAACAAGATGTTGTTGACATGGCATCAACAACACCTTGTTGTTGTTGACACCCGTCAACAACATTTTGCTGTGTCGCGTGACAACAAGGTTGTTGACATGCGTCAACAACATTTTGTTGTCACGTGACAACAAGGTGTTGTTGACACCTGTCAACAACATTTTATTGCCATGCAACAACAAGGTGTTGTTGACACCCATCAACAACATTTTTTTGTCACATGACAACAAGGTGTTGTTGACACCCATCAACAACACCTTGTTGTCACGTGACAACAAGGTGTTGTTGACGCACATCAACAACACCTTGTTCGCGTGACAACAAGGTCTTTGTTGATGCCCGTCAACAACACCTTGTTGTTGCATGACAACAAGGTTGTGTTGATGCCCGTCAACTACCATGAAACCCTAATTTTCCCTATAAATACCAACACGACCCCTCATTTTCATGCTCCTTTTCTGGATACCAAATTTTTTCCTTCTCCGAGCACTTCTTGCTACAGGTATCCATACGTACATTCAACGTCAATCACAATCGAAGTCATGGCTTCTGGTGCCCAAGATGAACCCCAGGATCCAACACCCAGAGCCTCCAAGGGAAAGATTCAATACAGAAGCACCATGTGCCCCCACATACATGTAGTTATAGAAATGAATGAAGAATACAGGAATTCCATAGTAGCATCTGAATTCCAAGGGCTTGTTAGCATGCCCCAGTTTGAGGTTGACCATCAGATTCTTAACTACCTACTTTCGTCCTACAATACAAAAAAAGTACTTTTACTGTTACATTGGAAGATCAGCGTACATTCTCCTTTGGTGTTGAACCTGTTGATATCCATCGATTGACAGCCTCCCTTATAAAAATGTGCCGATAGTAACAACCAAAGCAACCCTCACTGAAAATGATAAGATTTTCCTCGAATCTAGTTATGGTTTCAATGTTGATTGTAAGTGTAATTTTCTCTCATTTGAATGTTTTTTTATATTAATTCAAATTGATATTAATTCTGATGACTTTTACAGCTCATGTCAGCAAATCAAGACGAGGAGTGGATATGCAATATGTTGCACACCACTTTCTTGCTGCCTTGATTTCTTTGTTTCAAGCCAGAATTATTATGCAAGGTCGACAAACTGACATTCCAAATTGGGTTGTTGCATACATTCTTGCAACAATCAGAAATAAAAATTTGACTGGTGCACATTTCTATCTAACAAGATAAAGGCAGACATTAACAATGCATCAATTTCAGAAAAACCAGTTATTCATTCAACAAACTATCTCCTAGCTCTTTATTATGAGGCTTATTATAATTTAAAAATGAACCAACTCCAACTTGCACAAATGAGACAATGAAGAATTTGTCAATTCCACTTGAAGAACAACAGGTAAATTTTAATCATTCATATTCCATCTTTAGTATTTACCAATTCTAGTCGAATTTTTACTAATATAATGTAATTCTGATTGAATCTTTTCTGTATGCAGAAAATATTTCTGGAGTCACTTCCACGAAAAAAAGTTGCATCGAGAGGAAGAGGCCAACAACATGTTGAGGCCTCGGGAGAATCACAATCTGAAATCAAAGTTCACTCATCAACTGATGGCCAAGTATTTGCATTAAAAAAATGACAGAGACGTAATACCCTTAACATTCAAAGTAGGGTTGTTTACATTTTGATTTTACCATTTAATGATTTACCGTATTGAATTGACATGTAGTTCCTGCACTTGCATGGACTTTGGACTACACGCGTGCTTCAAAGCAAGCATCACCAACTCACTCTATACAATCTCATGTAATTGTCAAATCTCAACAACAATTACCACCATCATCTCCAACCGAAACAATTCAAACTCTGTCACAACCCCCCAGGTTACACAATCAATTCGTACCGCAATAAAATCCCGCTCAACAAGGTATGAATTCATTTATTTTATAATTTTTTAATACTTTTACATATTATTTAGTAATTACTAATGATTTTGTTCTTGATGTTCAAAGTTGATAGCAATCCTTTTTCTTCTACTCAAAATCTGCAAACCCCACCTACTCAATCAACCCCGCAATTACGATTCAAAATGGCGACAAGAGGTTTAGGACAAAAGACCATTGGTAAACACATCTCGTTGATTCCGGCCCCTAGCGGGACACTAAACATTCCCTCCTCATTCGCTATTCTGACCCTCTCTCTCACTGGTTGTCCCACTGCAACAGGGCAATCAGTTTTGAATCAAATAAATTTAGATGAAGATTATTTGGGCATTGATAGCAGTGACCCAACTGGTTTTTTCAACACACATGATATGATTCAGGGCCAGCAGGTATATTTCCATCTCAATGTACTTTTAAATTTTATTAAATTTTCAACATTTCAATTTCAATTTTAATATTAATTTTTATTATTGCTTTTAGGATCAGCACTCCCAAAAGGAAAAAGATGCAGCAGACGTTGCTCAAACTGAAAGCCACCATACTTCTCCTTCAAAATCATCCTCTTCTGATACAGATAGTGATGACTTGCCAACATTTCCTTTGGAGAACTTGATTGGCTATGATTGTCAATCCCACATGAATGAATTTATCACGCCTCAAATCAGTGAGCTCATTCAATGGGAGAGAAGGGAAAAAGTATTAATATCTGAGATAGTAAGTCATTATGATAACCATTGGAAAAGAGAGAACTTATTTGCAACAGTCAAAAATCAACCCGCGAAGATGGATGCATTATTCATCAGAGCTAAAAGTGGGACTGTCGCATATAACACCTATAACGATAATATTTTAGATAAAGTATTAAACAGATTGGAAAATATCAGTGCTGAGGCCCAGGCCTATTTCAATAAATGGTCTAAGGACAAGGAGAAGCGATTGCAAATGCTGAAAGAGATAGAGCTATCGTAAGTATAATCAGTTTGAAAAAATATTTTTTTATTAATTTCAATTAAAATTAGTTTTTTAATATGTTTAATTGACTTCACTCTTTTTGTTGCAGCTGAAATATGAAAATTTAAAGAGTCAAGCTAAGGTGTTCCAAGTTCACTTGGAAACGGCCAAGAACAGTTTATCCGCAACAATTAAGATGAAAGAAAATATTGTTTTGGTTAACAAACAAAACAATACACTTAAGCGGATAATTAAAGAGAATGGCTATGACCCTGAGATTTTATTCAAAGCAAAGGCAGTGGCAGATCCTTCTTTGACATCCCATGGAGATGCTACAAAGGAAGAAGAAGCAATCGTCAAGAACCTAGACATGACTGCTGAGGATCTGATTAGTTCGGGGATAATTGAGGGAAGGAATACAATAGGGTCTGGTGAAAATGTTAATGATTGAGGCTTGAGGATTGGGGAACCTCAAAATTGAAACTTTAAATATTTTATATATAGAAGAATGAAAGTTGATACTTGGATATTTGTTTAATTTGAAGTTTGGATTTAAACTTTATGCAATATTATCTCTCCTTGCAATGATGGTCATAGTTACATTTATCATTAGATGTGGATGTCTGGATAATGAAATTAGAGTAGATGTGGTTATAGTTATTATCCATTTATTCATTTAGAATGTGGTTTTATGTGGACATTAGGTGTGGATGTCTGGATAATGATGAATTCTAAGTGACTAGATGAATTGTATGATGTTATATTTTTATATAGAATTTATATTGTTGGATGTCTGGATAATGAAATTAAATATGTAGATGTGGTTATAATTATTATTAATTATCCATTTATGTTTAGATGATAATCATGATTCATGGATTTAAACTTTATGCAATATTATCTCTGCTTGCAATGATGGTCATGATTACATTTTTCATTACATGTGGGTGATGACATCTAATATGTTTGATGACATTAGAATAGACATTAGAATGGATCATCCATTTATTCATTTAGAATGTGGTGTTATGTGGATTATCTGTGGATGTCTCGATAATGAAATTAGAGTAGATATGGATGATGATGAATTGTATGTGACTAGATGATGATAATGGATAATTGTTTTAAGAAAATTAAGAATGTGGTGTGATGATACATCTTAATACAGTAAAAGCTTCTTCTCTCTATTTTAAATTTTGAACTCTTTAATATGTATATCTTTCTTCACATTTATTTTCAAACCTTTATATTGAATTGAAACGACAAAGTCAAAGAAAAAAAAAGAATGTGGTATGACACATATATCTTAATACGGTAAAATCTTCTTCACATTTAAAACTATGGCTAAGATAGGGTTTAAGGTACCTCTTATCTTCTTGAGCAAGCTAGAAATAGGATGTGACCTTCGATTGATGAGAATTCAACAGATGAAAAATGGATAAGGATTAGAATAAAAATGGGTGAGTTACATCTGAATAATAAGGGCAGTCCCAAGAAAATTTCGAGAGCTTCCTTAATATGGATATCAACTTCACATTTTTTGAATTGAAACGACATCAATGAAATGAAGAGAAATTAAAATGTAAATCTACTTCACATTCTAACCTAAGATAATTTAAACCTCTTGTCTTCTTGAGAAGCTAGGGGACCTTCATTCTCGAAATTCAACACAAAAAATGGATAAGGATTAGAATAAAAATGGGTGAGTTGCCTGCACTCAGTCCCAAGAAGTGGAGCTTCCTTGGATGGATGTCAACTCACGTACCAAACACTAAGAGATTAAAATGTAGAATCATGGGTAGAATATATCAAGAATGCACTGTAGATCCAAATCTGTATCTGAGCTTTGAAGACCTTACAAAATACAACATCAAAGTGGTTTGAAAATTAAAAATACCAATGAAATAAATCTGATTTTAGTAAATGATAGTATTTGAATAAATGTAAATATACATACCTATAACATCTTTGATGATAACTACAGATCAAAAATAGCCTCCTCACTGTCAATATTTGCATCTGCAGAATTACAATGGTATTTATGTAAAACTATAAACAATTAAATTAGAATCTATTAATATGAAATTGAATAAATAAGAACAGTTAAAGTGTAATGTCAAGGTGATACCTATTTAAAGCTGAAATAATCCATTTTCAATAGCTTCTTCGTATTCAATATTTGCATCCACAGAGTTTGAAGATGCACCACTTCCAGTCTCATCGTTGAGATTACTTGGACTTGTAGCAGTATTATTTACACCTCTTCTTTCGGCAAGGGAATTCCAATGTGAAATAGCTCTGTCAAAAGGAAAGGTTTCCAAAGAGTAGCGAGAAACATAACACCTTATGCAACTTTCAGATTTTTATCCAACCTGTTTCTCAGTTTTGATTTAATAAAAGATAAAGCACTGAAAACTCTTTCATCCTCCACAGATCCCAAAATCATTGTTTGGCACAACTCATACAACCAAAAATATTCACTAATGTCTTCCTGTAACACACTACTTTGGTAGATTTTTCACCAGAGCCTTGTAATAGCACCACTCTCTGAAGGTTCATCTAAGAGTTTATACTGTGACCTCATTGTCATTGCAAAATTAGTTGATTGAGTCTTTATTAAATCAACATTCAGTATACCTTTTATTTCAATACCCTCGACCTCTGATGTGTTGCTGAAATGATCCAATATTGTACCCATGTATTTATGAAAAAGCTTACTTACAAAATCAGCACGGCCACCTTCTGTATTCCAAAAATTTGGATTCATCACACCCATGGCTTCAAGAATTTTGTCTTGGCTGAAACGTTCTCTAATTTCTGATGCTAAGGATTCTGTAATTTTTCTGAGTTTTATTCTTGTTTCAATTACTACAGAATCAAACAGATTTCATGTCACAGGAACTTCTTCTTTTTCCGTTGATGTAACATCTTTACTTTTTTGCAGAATGTGCAGTGGTATCTCTTTCCCGCTAACATGGATACAGAGGTGATCATGGATATTAAATCTCAAAAAGTTATTGGGATGGTTAAGATCCAATAAAACTTTCCAGTTATCAAATACAGGTGTATCAAAACTATCCAGGGAAGTGTACAAGGCATCAAGACTCATACATACCATTTTTCTCATCCGTATAAAATCAACAATATAGGTTAATCTCCCCTGTGCATGTTTCATCAATGTATTGATCTCCTGCAACATTGGAAGAATGCCTACCAATGTAAGCAATGTCTCCAAATCAGTTAGACGGAACAACAAGTCCCTCGCCCTGTCAATTTCATGATGATATTTGTGCATGAAACCAACCAACGAAGGATACTCCTCACGCACTCTGCATGCAGGCTCATACAACGAAATCCACCTTGTCTCAACATCCTTCAGAAGTTTTTTTCCATCTGTAATTCCTATGGAAAATTTCTGAAACTCAAGAAATCACTTTGGGCTGCTTGCCATATAGGCATGCAGTTCTCTTATAAGGTCTTCTACTTTTGCAACATTTTCGTATTTGCTAACGATTTTATATGCTAAATTCATTATGTGAGCCATACAGTGAATTGCTAGCATATAAGGGGCCACTGATGTTTGCAATCGAACACACAACCCAGTTCTATGACCCTGCATGACTGATGCACCATCTTCTCCCACACATACCAACTTCGTAGCAATTTCATTCGCAGTCATGCCAACAATTTCTTTCAAAAGAGAAATAACTAGTTTATATAGGTTTTCTGCATTGCAATTTTCAACCATTTTCTGAACACCCAACAGATGTGGAGTCCTCATATGATTTTCTAAAGTGTAAACATGGATACATACCCATGCGGTGTTGTCAACAACTGTCACTTCATCAATTGACAAAGAGATAAACTTTGCATTTTTTACACACTCTTTCAAATCTTCCTTCTCAATCATAGCAAGGCATTTAGCCATTTCCCATGCACTGTTGTCTGACCAATGAGACTGGGGAACATTCTGCATTCCATTATATTGATACAAAGGTTTGAAATCGATGAAATCTGAAATCGGTCTTCCTTTCTTAAGGATGTGGAATAAAGTAGAAAATTGTATGAGTTTAGCACACAAATTTGATTGATTCATCTTACCAATTTGCGATGTGATCGTTCCACCATTTTCTACGAGAAGTCTGCGTCTTTTCTGATCAGCCTCATATTCTGCCACATATTTCACATGCATGCATTCTTTTTCAGTTTTCCATCTGTGTGTTTTTATTTTCTGGCCATCTTCCCCAGTTAAAGTGAAATATTGTTTTCCACAGTGTTTTTCAATTGTGTCCAACTTCAGTTGCATTTTTTGTTGCCTTCCCAATTTCCACGTACATATTGTACATGTACATTCTGATGAAATTTCTTCAGAATTAGCTGGTTGTACAGGTTCAATAAATGGAAATTTTGCAGCCCAGTCAAACTTGTATGTCCTCCCAAGTGTCCACATATTCTTGTTCATATTCACAGTTTTACTTTTACGTGCAGAGCTTTTAGGAATATCACGATCATCAGGTTTCCTTTTCCATGAACCACTATTTGCATTTGAATTTTGTGTTGCATTTTGCACTCCTGGTTGCACATCAACAGGAATATCTTCAAGCTCTACCATCTCAACTGGAATATCTTCAAGCCCTGGGTATCATTATAGGTGTCATTTGGCTGATACTGAGTAGAATGCATGTCCACTTCAATAACACCTTCCACACAGTCTGTGCTCTGATTGATTTCAGTGGGAACTCTATGGGTGCTAGCGATTGTGGTATCTGAACTAGCAGAGTTTCCAAAATACTTGAACAAAGACTTTTGAGTTTTTTTTAACTTGTTGGGTGTTTTGAGCACTAGCAGCTTCCATTATTCTGAGCATGATAAATTCAATTCAGATAAGCTCCTGTCATCCATTAACAAACACACCTTGTCATGCGTCAACAAGGTTATTCATTGTCAGCCCGTCAACAAAACCTTCCTTGTCACCCATCAAGAGAGTTTTCTTGTCACCCATCAACAGATCCTTCTTGTCACCCATTCAACAGATCAGATTCTTGTTTGTCACCCATCAATAGATCCTTCTTGTCACCATCAACAGAGATCCTTCTTGTCACCCATCAACAGATCCTTCTTGTCACCTCAACAGAGATCCTTCTTGTCACCATCAACAGATTTCTTCTTGTTTCCCATCAACAGAGAGTTCTTGTCATTGTCAACATAGATAGAGATCTTCTTGTCACCCATCCAACAGAGCCTTCTTGTCACCCATCAGAAGAGCCCTTCTTGTCACCCGCATCAACAGAGTCTTCTTGTCACACGTCAGTTGAATGCTTTTGTCTAAAAAATTATACTTTTGTGTATTGGAAAATGTTGCTTTGCAAGTTTTGTACTTGATAATAGATATGCCCCCAGGTGGTATGAGTTAGCAAGTAGTGTTCTACCCAGTGAATAATATAGGATTATATAGGGGATATTTTAAAGAGGTAGGTGAAGCCGACCCCTAAAAAAATTAAACTTTAATTTTTAGGCGAAACATGTCAATGACCCGCGCCAGAAAATTCACCTTTTCAATTTTTTCTAAAATGGAATAATTAGGGTAGCGTACGCTAAACATTTGTTTGTGGGGCAACCATAAGTTTTTGTTGAAGGAATGTGATTGTGAGCATACATAGAGCTGATATCCTTCCAATGTGAGGTGTTGTACAACATCACTAAGAGAAGAATCATATGTTAATTTAGAAGAAGGAATAAATGTGCTAGTAGAAGCTTCATTGGATGAATCAGATGTAGTTTTAATGAATAAGTAATAGTGGATGATACATCATGTAGCAATCAGTGAAAGGGTTTTATCTATGTTCAACAATGAATGTTTGACCCTCATGTTCATACTTGAGACAATGATGAAGAGTGGATGGAACACACCACATAGTTTGCATATCCATGGGTTTTCCTAATAACATATTATATTGAAACTCTCCTTCTATAATGTAGAAGATACCTTATGGTAGAGTTTTTACACCAAATTTTAGTGGTAAGATGATGGTGCCTAATGTGGGTGCGATAGTATCATTAAATGATCATAATAAGACTGGTGTTTGGGAAAAAATGGTATTGGGTAGTTTAAGCTAATCAAAAGAAAGGGAGGAGATAATATTAATAGTAGCACTACTATCAATCATTACTCTTTTGATGTAGGTATCGTTAATTTGAGCCATGATGAAGAGTGGTAAATCATGATCCTTTGGTTTGAGGGAAGGTATTTCAAATGATTTGAATGATATGGTAGTAGATTATTTAAGGGTTCCTACAAAGTTTGTAAAATATGATGGATCATCTAAAGGTATTGTTATTGATCAAGAGTTTCCCCATTTCTTGTTTGTGAAGTGGTGATGTTTGTATCAATTCATATAATGACATTTTGATAGGATCTTGATGTAGTTGTTTAACGACAACCTTTTGTATTGTAGTGGATGTTGAAGGTGGTATAACAAGGATGGAAACTTTGGCCTTAGGTGACATTTTTGGGCCAGATATTTGGTAGGAGCCAAAGGGATGGCTAATTTGGGTTTATCTGATGGGACAACTATTTCTTAGGTTGTTTATGGTGGTGAAGCATTGCTATGTAGGTTTTACCCTTTTTAGACTCAAATGGATCTATGTCATAGTTCTGTGAATTAGTAGTAAATGAAGACAATATCAAACTTGAAAAGTATTTTTCATACATAGGTTCCTTAGATTTTGATAAGGATTAATAAACCACTGATGTTTATTGTCAATGTTGAATGTGGTTTAGATGAAGAAGAAATTCATTGAAGTTGATGTAATGAAGGAAGGGGAGTTTGAATTGTGTGGTTAATGTAATCTAAATGGTTTGAGGGTTAGCTATCATCTTGGATTGTTTTTTCATAGGATGAGGGTGAGTATGGCCCAAAGTTGGTTTAGGCCGAGATGGTTGTGTTAAGAACATTTCAAGGGGTATCATAGTTATGTTTTTGAATGAGGGTGCAGTTACGGGGGTATCTATACCAGAGAGTGGAATTGGTAAATATATTGGATTGGTAATTACTTGTGATGGTAATGGTAAGATGACAGGAAAGGGTTTAGTAGATACAGGTTCAGGTTGAACAAGCATTATCGTTGTCATCATTGGTTGTGTGGGTGTAGATGTTTCTTCCATAGATGTGTTTTTTGGTTCAATAGATGTGAATGTTGATTCAATAGGTATTATTTTGGATTCAAGAACATGTGTTTCTTTTGTAATGGCATTAATGGTATGATAAGTATGGACAACATTGGTTTGTGGTTGATCAATAGATGGAGAATGATTTGGAAAGGGTTGTTTAAATATGTCCAGGTTTTGGTTTGGGGGTGCATTGGGATTATCCAAATGAAGTTCACCCTTATCAATCAAATCCTGAAGAAAATTGTGAAATGTTCAACACCTTTCTATGTCATGTCCTTTGACCCTATGGTATTTACAATAGTCATTGTCCCAATACCACAAGGGTTTAGATATAGATGTGTCGATAGGTCAGATGGGGGGAAGAGATATCATATTTGCGGAAAATAGTTTGTCAAAAAATCTGCTATAAGTCTCCCCAATTGGTGTGTAATTACGTTGTGGACAAGAATGTTCAGCGGTAGGATTTTCTTTAGGAGTACTTGACTACTATGACATTATCAAATTGATTTAGATTTTTCAGGACTATAGGATGACTTAGATGGAAACTCAATTCATGATTTCTTAGGTCAAATATTAACATGACCATCTTCTAAAGCACATAGTTTTAATTTTTGAGCCATAATAAAGGCTTCATCAAAAGTCTGAAATGATTGAATTTGTAATGTTGATGAAATGTTCTTAGCACATGATCAATAGAAAATTTTTATCAAATCAATCTATGGTAATGTAAAGGATGATTGATTAATTATACCCCTCCAGGGAAACAAAATCAGCAATGGATTCATCCTCAAATTGTTTTTGTTAATGTAAAGGTCATTAATGGTGACTTTGAGGATATGTTTATAAAGAATTGTTCTAAAACTAATTATGTGAAGTTGATGAAAGAGAATTAAGGGAATTTTTGGATGTATTGTACCAATCATAGAAGGACTCTTGAGGGACATTGGAAATGTTTGTCTAGCATAAGGTCTTGATCATGAAATTAAATAACAAGCGTGAATAAAACACAAATATGTTTTTGGGGTATAGATAGTTTTGAGATTAATACTTTGGAATCTCCCATATGAGGAGGGTTGATTTGTAAGGGACTTAAAATGGGTTCATTACATTTTGGTCATAAGAGAAAAAATTTGGTGTAGATTACTCTTCTATGACTTAAGGTCTTGAAGAGGGTCAAGTTGGTGTGGATTGTTTAGAAGATGGACCAGGTTGAAATTTTAACTAGGTTGTGAGTACATCTGTATTGGGTTCCAGGAATTATTTTTCACAAGGGATGTTTTGCTACAATTTTGTAGGTGTGCATTTTAGAATGTTGTTGTTGTGGAATATAAGTGAACATGTGTTTGCATTTCTAATTGGGCACTTGAACTGAATTGCAATATTAAAACCATGTTTGGGATCTATTGTTGAGTAATATTCTAAATGAATTTTTTGTTGTGATGTTTAAATTGTGAGGGACATTTTGATGAGATGGATACTTTTTTGGGATTTCCAAGGATGTAACATTTTCTTGAAAATCATAAAGAACATTTGAGATACATTTTGGTCACCTGTATGTCAAAATTGAAATGGTATTTTCTAGTCATTGTCACAATTCTCATGAGGGTTTATGGATATGTGCAAAGGTTTGAATGTTATAGGTAAGGAAGGGATATGAATTTATGGTGACGTTAGTTTTTCAAAATATAGTGGCTATATAAGATTCATCCAATTGGAGTAGGTAGTTAATTTAGGTGGAGGTAATGATAATATGTTATGAAATGGTCGCACTAATTGATCCAAAGGGATTGATGTCAGGAATGTGATATATGTATGATGGACAAAATGTTGACAACAAGAGGGATCTTTGGAAGTGTTAGACAGAATGGATTGTTGGGGTAGCATTATAATTTGGCTAAGTTTAAAATGATCATTTCTCAAAGATTCAGAAAAATTTGTTTTTAGGGCCATAGTAGATGTGGATTGTAACCATTCTGAAGACTAAAAATAGGAAATATATGTAAGAGGAAATGTGTTTTAACCTCATGATCAACCATGATGACTTTGGGGAGAGATATCAGTTTGTGGTGATGAGTAAAGGATCTCTTTTGTTGTATATATCATGTTTTAGAAGGGATGCTTTTTAACGAATTGACTGATGACATTAACAATTGATCAGGACTAAGATCCCCATTAGTTGTGGTTTAATGGTAAAGGGTAGATTTGAATGGGATTTCTAATTTTTTGGCCTATGCTTTGTTTGTTATAGAAGTGTTGATCTAATGTTGAGAATGTGTTTGAACTAAGATATAATATTGAGGATGTAATTGTATAATCTTGTTGAGGGATTTATGAGGGACATGGGAAATTACAAAATCAACAATTGATTTTGGGAATTAAATTTAAGATATCGTAATACATGCAATTGAATTTGTGGTTATTCACATGTAGTTGATTGTATAGAACTTAATAAACTTAGGAAGTTCTCAATGAGAAGGGTATGCTTTTTATGGGACTAATGGGTGAATGGGTTCATTACAAATTTTTTTGTAAGAGAAGATGGAATTTAAAGGTGTAGATGAGGAATTCTAGACTTGATATTGATTCATAAGAGCTTGAAGAGGATCATTTAGTGTGGATTTTTGTGAAGATGGACCAGGTTGAAATGCAAACTGACCAGTTGTGAGTACATCTCTATATTGTAGGAATGTTTTTCTAAAGGGATGTTTTGTTGTGGAATGTTGTATTGTGGGAATTTTTTTATTGCATGGATGTTTTGTTAAGAGAATATTGTTGAGGAATGGTGTTTTGTTGGGAGGGAATGTTTTTTTAGGGTATGTTTTGTTGGAATATTATTGAGAAGGAATGTTTGTTGTTGGGAGTTTGTTGAGGAATGTATTATTGAGAGGGGATACTTTTTTGTTGTTGTGGAAGAGTCTATTGAGGAATATATTATTGGGATGAATACTTTGTTGTTGAGGAAGATTTTTTCATGGAATATATTGTTGAGATGGAATACTTTGTTGTTGTGGAAGAGTTTATTGAAGGATGTAATGTTGAGAGGGGATGGTTTTTTGTTGTTGTGGGAGTTTATTGTGGAATATATTGTTGAGATGGAATGTTTTGTTGTTGTAAAAGAGTTTGTTGAGGGATGTATTATTGAGAAGCGAAAGCTTGTAAAGATTGTATATACTGATAAGGAAAGGGTTGTGAATAATGGGGTGGTTGTTGAAAGAACATAGCAAAGGCTGCAAAAGATGGTGCTTGTTGTGGAATATGTTTTGTGGGAGAATATTTTGGTATAGAGCTTAGTGGTAATGATTGTTGTGGTATATGTTGTGAGACAGGATGAGTGGTAGTAATTGCACTAGTATTGATTAAAGGGAATTGATGTTGGAATAGACATATTAATATTTTGAATGTTGCTAGCTGGCTGAGACAAAATGGTAGAAGCAACAATAGAACTTATTGGAAGTGTTTGAGTAACTGAGGATGTGGAGGGGTAGATAATGGAGTACTAATATTGCTTTACGGAGGTGTTGAACCAATAGATAGTTTAGATGATGATGTATGTTGTTGGGAAGATGTGTCCTGAGAAGAAACCATATGAAGACTAAAAATAGGAATAGAGGACACAACTTCTGACAATTCGGTTTGACTCAAAGGTGGATATGAATGTATTTGTTGAATGACAGGTCCCTGATTTGAAACAGGTCTTTCCATGGTGGAGGAAGGATCATATGAAGATGGTGGTTGGGATATGAATTGTTGATCGATAGGATGCATAGGATCAGAAGCACTTGAAAATGGTTTGAATTCAAGTTGTTGTGAGGAACCAGAAAAGGGTCAAAAAATGTTTGTAGATGGTTCTGGTGTAAATGGATGGAGCTGAACACCCCTAGCTACCAAATAGGCATTAAGGGAAATGGGATTTGAATCTAACATTTCTTCAAAAATAGGGTCTCCTCTTTCAAAGAAAGTGGTTCTAGAAGATTCTGATTGTGAACTAGAGGAATATGGTTGTTCAATGTTTTCAGTGTTTTCTTGTTCATATGTATTGAAATCCTGACTGCGAAATTGATATGCATAATTTAAAATTCATTGTCTCATTTCTTCATTGTATTGTTCCTCTATTTCATTCCAAGCTCATTGAGCATCAGTCAGAGGGGTTGATGCAATTGGTTGATGGAATGGGTTTTGTTGTTGTAGTGGCATAGTAAAGGATGGTGTCGATACAGTAGTAAATGAAGGTGTTGGCAATGGTGTAGATAATGGAGTGGATAAGGGAATTTTTTGTTGCAAAGGTGTGGATATTGGTTGAGACATACTTTCAGTAGTTTGATTATGAGCTTGTTGTCTTGTTTGTACCATTGTAAGAAAACACACACAAAAATTATCCAAAAATGTACTAAAATGGGTTGATTATAAGCAACAATCAAAAGCAAAACAAGATAGATTTTTAAGTTTTTTTGATTTAATTATAAGGTGAAATGTGTAAAATGGTTAACAAGGGTCCTAGGAAATGGAAATCTAGGGTTGGTTTGAGGTATGTTTAAGGGTGGAGTCCTTGATATACCCAAAGGTACATGAGGCCCAACTCTATACTACTGTCGATACAAGGCATGGTATTGGGGCCTACCCCCTCACTTCACAGATCCCACATCGATAAGGGTGTCAGGTGCTTAGCCGATATATACTGACAAACATGTGATTATACTCGGCCAGAACACCGAGTCAGCTTCTCCTCTTGGTGATCAAATCCAAGTAGGTATCCACCTGGGTGGGAGATGTTTGAGTGCAGATTATGTTTGATTGTGATTTGGTTTTGCGTGGGGAAGAATAAGTGGATGCAACCAATTTACCTTCCTAATTAAAGTTATGTGATCAAGAAGGATGAAATGATTCATTTTAAGACCCAAAATGAAGTGTTATTTTTGATGAGAACAATCAATCAAAATGTTGTGTGGAAAGTAAAAGAGGGATTAGGACTTACCGTGAGATTGCTCCTTTTTTTTAGATTTTAGAAATTTTTTAGGCAAGCAATTCCAGCAATCTAGTAGATGAGTTCTCCAGAAACAACACCCTACAAGTAGGTTAGGAGAAATAGAGAACAAAAAATAAAAACAAGAAACAAAATGCAAATTGTTAGGTTTTGAAAAAACACAGATAGGGAAATCACAGGTGATTTTCCGCAATTTTATAATATCATTTTCCAAATCACTAGTGATTTTTACACAAAGATTTAGAAAAATAAAGAAAAATTTATTTTAATGATTAAATATATCAAATAAACAAGGGACTAATCCCACCGGGCGTGCCAAAATGTTTAGAATTTTTTTTCCTCTTCAATTTAAGTTAATAAACAAGAAACTAAAACTATCAAACCTCAAGATGGTGGGGTTTACCAGTACCCACAAATGTGTGTGGATTGTATTAAAGTTGTGCCACGTGTACAGAACATCTCATCTCCTCTCCTGCAAATGACACTGCAATCAAAGACACTACACCAAAATTTTAATTAGTAAAAATAATAAGTGGGCTTCCTAACAGAAGTCAGTCCCTAGAAGTCAAAGGACTCCCTCACAAGGATGTCAACCCACTATTTATGCAATCAAGAAATATATATAAGAAATCATGATATTTGGATGGATAGAAATTATAATTGTTCTGATAGTTTTAGAATTTATTCCAAATATGTAATGAAAAACTAAGATATATAAGCTATAATCTAGAGATCTGAATCAAATTTGGTGTCAAAATCCTTGAATAAGGATGAATTTTCAAAGGTAAACTCAAGATAATCTATCTCTGATTCCTTGAAGAATTCATAGTCATAGTCATCACTATACTCATTACTAAAGAATTCAAAGATGAATTAAGGCTCCTCATTATCTGAATCATACTGGTAATCAGATGTTGTGTTAGAATATGGATATTCTAGTTGTTCTATGGGTTTAACTTGATTTTTTGATTTATTTTCTGAGTTCCAAATCTCCAATCCGGCCTTGTAACGATATTCAAACCAAGATAATTCAACTCGAATGCATAAGATTTCAAAGTATGCCTCCCAGAACTCATCTGTAGCCTCTCGAATACTTTGAGTAATCTCAAAGATGTTTTTTTAACTGGTCTGAAGGGACTGAATGTATTGTACAAAGTTCTAATCAAGCAATACGTCGTATTGTTCCCAATTTAATGGGTGATGAATAATTGGAAGAGAATTGATATTGGTTATCTCATGTGCCTGGCCACCTTTACCTATCTACAGATACCCATCTTTGATCATATGTTAGCAAAAATAGAGAAATAGATGTAATGGATAGATGATACTATGATAAATAATGTAAATGTCAAAAAATGATAGGAAATGCAGGCTTTTTAGGGAAATGCAGGTGTTTCACTAAAATGTTGGCGATTCTGAGTTAGATTAAACAATTTTATGACTTAGAAACAAGGGATTTTTTTTTTACATAATGTTTCTATGTTCTAAATTCATATAATTTAGAACACACATTCCATTGCCATAAATCTCATAAAAGAAAAGCATATGTAACTGTAATGACTTGGTGAAACACCGATCCCTCATTTCATGACTCAGTATTAAACAGATCTCTCATGTTTAACTTTTTCATGAGTATACTAAGTATACTTTGGTTCTTTTACCCATCAAGGGTCACTCAAGTGTTCTGTCTAAGAATCCTATCTGAATATCTGTTACCGATATTCATCTGAAATCCCACAACTTAGACTAGGTGACATAAGACAACACAACCAACAACTTGCAATACTTTGGCCAAAGTTTTAAACATGTTTACCATGTTTACATTCCAAGATGGAATACTCGTCGAAAGGAATATGTATTTCACCACACTCAAACTGTTATCTAGATTTGTCTTCCTTGACTTCCGTCAACCAAACCTAAGTCAAAGTTTCACACTAAAAAGGGGAAGCTCACATACACTAGTGTGGAAGACTACTCATGGTGACTAAGGATACATAGACATACTCAATCAAATTTCATCGATTGGGTGTGTTTAGTTACCCTAAGTCAACATGAGTTGACCACTTCACTAGTCCATGTGTCTATCTCTGTTTAAAGTAGAACTATGAACCAAATTTCCACTTATGTAAATCATGTTAATTGAACTAAGTGGGGTGTTGAATCATAGCTAATTGTATCACAATATTCTCGTAATGACTCCCGTCATTATGAGGGTACTCTGCTGCAGCCCCTATATTGCAACAACCTACTAAGTTCTTTCAACTAAACTAACATACTTAGGAAACATTAGATTATTAACCCTTCAAATTATTATCTTGTTTAATTAATCATTAAACAATGCACCTAAAGGCTCACTAAGTACGATTGATCCAAAGAAGGATTCGAAATGTACTTTTACACCAATTGAAGGTATGCAGATAAAATTTGCATTCATGCATATGAACATTTTAATCTTAAACCATTATTTCCATTTATCGATATATCTGAATTCGATATTAAGTAAGTAAGATCATTAAGTTTTCTTACTACAGTTTAACATTGTAAACAATCTTGATTGAAAGCTTATACATTAGACTTAGTGATATCAAATGACTAAATCTTCCTATTAATTCATTTAAATATTTCCCCTTTCCATTTATTGTTTACATATAAAGAGCATACAACCAATCATCAAATATGATTTAAACTTAAACACACAACAAGATAACATACATAGTTCTGATTCAATGATAAAAGGAAGTATCCTTTTTCTTTCTTATTAAGGACTATTGTCCTATTAATGAAATCAGAAAACATAAGGTTTAGTTTCGTAAAATGAATGCCACATTCATCCATATAAAGCTATCCTTATTACCTTTTTCGAGTAAGGATCTATCAATCATAGTCATCATAGTAACACCCTTTCCCAAAATGAAATGAATCAGAAGTATGTATATATATATATACAGTTCCTTATTCAAGCATTATTCTATACCTTATAATCCATTAAGCCATTTCTGTCAATTTTTAAGTATATCAATAAAATCCCATCATGCATGTTAGTATTTAGGAATATTAATCAAATCTAAGTCATAAAAGACCTTAGAATAAATCAGAAATCAACAACACTTCCAAACAATTCATTTATAAAAAGAGAGAGGTCACTTTACTCCCAACTTATTTAAAATTCCATAAGTTTACAAGAAACATCTTTCATCGTTACAAAACAAATTTTAAAACATCTTCAGTTTTTCCAACAAGTTCATTTCAAGATAATTTTCAATACATAAAGCATCTGAATGAAGAAAATGATTTCATTAATAAAACAAATGCAAACTTTTTATAAGTCTTTCTCCTTTCACTTTTCATGAAGTCCATCTGTAAAATTGTTAGCATGAGTCAGTTCACAAGAACTGAGCATGATAAGCATTATAACGTTAAAAAAATCTTTTATCTAACTATTTCATAAAAGGAACCCTATTATTTATGAAAAGGTTCCAAGTACACAATAACAAGATCAATAAGAAAGACTGCCCAAAAAGTCACAAAATCAGATGTAGAGAAGAGTCACTAAATCTATTTAAGTATCATTGCCCATAGAAGAAGTTAAGTAATCCATCATAATTTAATTCCATCTATGTCATAGTATTGACAATCATTTCAACATGATAACATTCAACTGCAACCAATTAAGAAAATAATTAATTCAAGTCATGATCTGTTCACATTGGTTTCCATTTAATTCACCAAGAAAAGTTCCACTATAACACAGTCAGATCCCAATCAATCAATCAAAAATGAATTGATCTAAAACATAATGACTTGACAAGAACAATATGTTGTTCCTATAACAATCAATTTCATATCAACAACTAAAATGGTTTGATATAAAACACGAATGACCCAAAATGGACATCATATTGTCCTAACAACTCAGTTATCTTAATCCATACCTCTATTCCAAGAGGATACCTTCAAGTAAGAACAGACTTGACAATACTATATATCATCACTGTATATTCTACAAGAGATTTTCTCAGCCTTCACAAAATAAAACAAACACATGATACAGAATTCTAGAAGGATATGTTGTCAACACAAGTTGTGTTCAAAACCTATTTGAACAAAACATAACCATCACAATCATGCATCTCAATAAATGATCAACAATTGGATGCTCAATATATCCCACATACTAGCTAAAGGAGAATGCAATCAGAATGGTTTCAAAGAACCAAAAACTTAGAGAAAATTCTTACCCAGAAAGACAAAGATCCAAGTTTAAGAACTGAAATATTCCTTAATATAGATCAAATTAGACCTAATATAATCTAACTTATTTGAAATGAACTCGAATATGAGAAAGAAACTACACTCAGACCTTTAAACTATCCCAAAGATGAAAGAACAGTCTCAAGGAGATGTTTCGTAGGTTCAAATATTGAAAAAAGTATGCAACCACAATCAAGGAAACAATGATGATCCAAATCAAAAGAAACTCCAAAGATTATAAGAGCTCCTACCAAATCACAATACCCCATAAATGATTCTTAAAGCTTACAATCCATTGTAAGATCATACAACTAAAGAAAACGAACCTAGTTGGAGAGTATAACAACGCATGGTCCTTTTAAAAATCAGCCAAGTTCTAAAAAACTTAAGCCGACCTGAGAAGGGTATTTAAGAAATAAAAAACAAGCCCAATAAAGAGAGGGAACAAAGTATTACCAGTCCTTGTTTCTCCTACATGTCCACCTGAGAAGGGTATTCAAACAATGAAACGAAACTTAAGAAGAAAGATATAGAAAGCTCCATTGTTCACCTAACATCATGCACTTACAGTGCTTAAAAACCACCTTCATGAATACCCAATATGGGTTGACCAAGATCTTTAAAAAAAATAAAAATATCTAATGATCTGTATTAATCTTAATCTGAAACAAAGGTCAACAAACTAAAACAAGAATCCCAAAATAGACCTTCAAGAAACAAGTCCACACACGATACTTTCTCATACAACCAAATGAATAACCATCAACTGAAACAAAATTCCATTACAGGCCCTTCTTTATTATGGAAAAAAAATTCATCTCAAATAACATTAATCAAAATCCAGTTTCACAATTGGATGAGAGTTCCAAAGTTCAAGACATTTTGACATAATCCTTGTAAAAACGTTTAAACGCCACAAGGATACAAAACAAGGATACATGATTATCAAAACATAGAATCCCATTGAAAGTTCATACCCAGTTTTCCAATAAATCAACACATCTATTTTCCAACTACATATGAAACCCATATTCAGTAAAACACCATTATTTCTTAGAACTACTCTAATCCAAAGAAACCATGTCCAAAAGAACTCACAGAAGCAGGAAGGAGAAAATAATCACACAAGAAAACATTCTCAGAGACGTTTTCATGAAGAGTAGAGTTCTTTTTATGAAAACGTTTAAATAAAAGCAAGAATCTTAAAGAGATAGAGCCTATCATGCCTAGTAGTGCTCCTTGCCTTCTCTTCCTTGTTTAAATCCTTCAAGAAAAACTTCTACAGAAATATTTCCAATGAAAAACCAAACAAGTCTTCTGAAACGTTTCCCATTTTCTTCTTATAGTTTCCACAACCAAATTTTTCCATCATTTCCGCCATGTAAGGGTGAATTCAAACATGCAAAAAAAATTTAAAAAATCAAACTGAGAGCTCACAAAATGAAAATACCACATGCAGAGCCAAGAAGCTCAAAGAATCCAAATGCACAATGAAACCAAACCATTTATTTTTCCTCCAACCCATTCTACTATTCCCCATGCAGTTTTCGCTCAGGTCAAGGTTCATAAATGCCAACAGGACTAACAGTGTCCCTCCCAAAACTCCTACCATGCCTTATCTCTTGTTAGTTACAACTAATAGTTTAAAAACTTCATCAAATCTAATTTAGCAGTTGACAACTCAGCATTTCCCACTACCTTCTTGCCTTAGCCAAAATTGGTGACAACAGGTTTATTAAATGCCTCATTTAAACCTTGCAATGCATTTGGAATGGTGCCACCACCATCCAAATTCACTTGTTAACATAGCCAACCATATTTCCCTAGGTTAGGTCGATGTCCATTAGGTTAGGTTCCCCTAACTTTAGTTTACATACCATATCTTAAGACCTTAGGCATAGTTCCAAATAGCTTAGGATTAATTAGTGTCCAAACTTAGGATAGTTCCCCATTATCCTATTTAGGATTTAATCATAACAATAGATACAATCACCTTAACATAGGTTTAGGATAGGATATAATAATCAAACACTTAGATTAATTAGGTCCTAATTAATTAAAGAGCATTACCTCTCGTAGTTCATAAAAATGATGAAACCTGTAGATCACCTTGAAGGGTTAAATTATTGTGTAAGTTATGGTTTTGAAGGGACGCTGTACGATGGAAAAGTGACAAGCGAGCATGGGAATCTACAAGTAACTCTTCCTCACACCTGACCTCCCGAGGTCGTGCCGAGACAGCCGGTGGGCATGGAATATGCATGGGATGCAGAAAAACTAGTTAGGCAATCTAATGTCTTCGACACACACTAGTGGAATTACAAATCTAAGGCAAAGAAGGCCCTCCTAACTTGAACTGGTGTGATAGATCGGTTGGCAAGGATGACTACTCGAAGGCTCCAATCAATATCGAGCTCTGGCATGATTCGATCTATAGGTTGTGGGATACGTGGAAAATGACCTGGGATAGTTTCGTGTATGTCTCCGGACAGGGTCATAGGGTGGATGATAAATATAATTGGCTCTATGGGTGATTCTCTGGCCTAGTCCAGAATTCCTTAGCTTCGTTAGCTGTTATGTCTAACAAGGATAATTGTTCGATGATGATAGGTGGAAGTGGAGTATACCTGAATACTAATGTACGTAGGCTAGCATCTATGTCTGATTCACCTATGGATTCATTGGGCTATGGGATTTGTGGGTCACAACCATAGATTCATGGTTGTTGTGGACCTACTATGGTCATGTGCGGAATCAAGTCCCTAATCCCTAGTATCTAGTAATCGTATGCTTTCTCAGCTTCTATATTCAGAATTAATAGTTGTGTAATCTTTTCAGAGTATCTTATAGGCATTCTTGCAACCTGGATTCTTAAGCTGGTATCTATATCTGTGAGAGTGTCTCCTGCGTCTGGCTGTGGGACCAAAGGATCACAACCAAATGTTTGTCTCTCTTTCAAACCCTTCTACAGTCATGCCATGATATGCTTATCTAGGGTAATCTGTAGTTTGGCTGATTTGACCAAAACGTATGTGCTTGGTCGTCTTCTATGTTTAACCTGCTTAACTGTGAGGAATGATCTGTTGCAAATTTGGCCGTTGATGTTTGGAAGACTTGGATCCTAAGATTTTGATCTATATCAGTTATTGCTGTGACGAGATTGGGTTGAGGCACGATTGGCTCGAATACGTATTCTCTGGGCTCTCTAGGTCCTGTGATTGTCATACAAAAGCAAAACGTAAAATGAACTAATGAAGAATAACTATGCAAATATATCTAACTATATATCTTCTAAGTCTTTTTATTTTTCTGATGAATTTACTACCTGAATTTAATTGAAAGGGGAAACTATTTAAGCTATATCTAGAAATTGAAAACTAAACTAATAACGAATTTAAAACAAACAAAGCAACCGAGTGTAGTTACTTGTCTGTGCAATTTGTAGATCTATTCTAAACAATAAAATAGCTTATGTAATCTATTTGCAAGATTCTCGATCCTACCTCAGAAGTGAGGAGTGAATCATAGTTTCTCAGAAACTATCAATCCCCATAGCTTCCCTGGAAATATCGAAAGTAGAATTAACTGAAATAAAGCGATTAACTACTCTATTTGATATGATTCTAACTAGAACTTTGAAAGCTAGAACCTGGATTCCGCAGAATAGTGGCGAATCCAATGGTGTGTGTGATCTTGTCCCCTCAGTGTGATCTCCTCGTTCCTTCGTGTTCACGTGGATCCAGAAAAGTGTGTAATGCTTGCATCAACAGAAGTAGATATTGGGAACAAAGGACAGCTTCAAAGCACAGACTAGAATACAATGCGAGTAGGAGAGGGATAGCGCAAGAGTATAGAGCTTGGATTATGCAATTCCTAGCGGGATCTATTGCGAGTCATGCAACATAAAACTGCGTCCAGAACCTGAAACTATCCTGTTTGAAGAGAAAAACCTACAACTTTAATGGCTATTCTACTAAGAAAACAACAGCGCTGCCTGCAAAGATGGGTCTATCTTACCAACAGCTAGCAATTCCAATGGATTATGATGAAGCTGATAACAACAGAAGACTCTAACAAGAGATTACAAGTAAGATGGATGGATGTGGCTTACCAACAGTAACAAGACAATACTAACTAAGCATGCAATGAACTGAAACTATGAATTCTAAGAAAAATACTAAAGGACTTGCAATGAATCCATGAAAATACAATGAGAAATTCAGACAAATTTTGCCATTTGCTTGAGCACAAGCCAACTATTTATAGCATTTGCATTCTACCCAAGGTAAAAAACCAAATTGAACTCTTAAACTATAAACAATGGCAAAACACTATTCCAGGGAACCAGAATCATTAATGCAAGCTCAAGGAAGAGGTGAAAGAAAAGCTGGTAAACATTGATATTTATGTGAGTCACTGTTAAAAGAGCATTCTGGAAAATGCGTCTTAAGGACCGCCGCTAGGACTGCCACCCTGCAAGGTGGCGGTTACGAGGACCGCCGCCCTATTTCAGGGCGGCGATTTTCATCACTAAAGAATAAAAGACCAAGAAAAGAGGGGAAAAGTAAAAACAAAGCATGCGGGGGCTAAGAGGGGCATGCGAGATGTTAACAATCATGGCTTTCCTAGAGATTTTTATGGATCCCGAACACCTTGCGAGGAGACCTGTATCATCATAAGGGCACTTGTTACAGTGTTCTGGCAGTACAGTACCTTACAATTTTGGGTACGTACAGACACGCCTTGTATTCCTCAGTATTGTTGCCTAGTCCGGGTTGTCAGGAAACGAAATATTCGGACCGGGTAATCAAGATGATCAGAACACTGAAATCTTTCAAAACATGCCTTGGATATTGAAACGTTACCAGGGGAAATATACATCCTGTACAATGCAATTATTACAAATATATATATGCATAGTACTCATTCTCTTGTAATTGTAGACTCATCAAGAGATAATTGATAAAGCACTCAAAATATTTGTATTCATTGAAATGTAGAATAAATCTAAAGAGTTCATTTCATTCTATCACTGGATTTTAATCGTTGCCAATGATTCACAATACAATCTCATAACATGTTAGTTTAGGAATGATTTAGAAACTTGTCTAGAATGTATGAGATTTTCATCTACAATGACATGTCATTACATTAGCCATTTAGGATAGTACCTAGTTTGAAAACATGATAAATCACCTAGGTCAGGTTACTGCATTAGCTTTTATGGAAGTGATCAAGGATTAGCAATCAAATTAGGGTATTATTTGATCAACAAAAGTACACCCATTGAAAAATCTTCGGAAACGTGCCTGATGATTAACGTTGATATCCGGAATGATGTGCAAGCCAATTTCGGTGGCATTTCATGCAACGTTTTCGTTTCTGGGGTTACTCTTTTCAGGCCTAAAACAATTTTACCTCAAATATTAGTTTCTTGGCTGCACTTGTATTACAATCAGTTGGTTGGAATTAGTTCAGGGAGTACTAATAATTATAGTACCCTCACCCCGACATAACTTATGCTATTTAAAGGGCATAGAGCTTAGCAAACAAAGGTTCATTTCAATTGTCCTACAAAACAAAATTAATTGCTATTCAAACCAAATGCCAGTGAAAAGGGCACTTTTCAAAATATGGGCTACAGCTACATTTAAAGGTTTTAACCTTTCTAGTTGTTGGACATTATCTTCGCCTTCTAGATTGGTCCGGTTCTACTGATGACCATTGCGTTATACAATAAAATTTCATATATTTCGTAAGTGCAAGAGGTGGGGAAGTTCTCCAACTCTCCCTATGGGTGTGCATAAAGCATGGTTATTGAATTCCTGACTCTTGGAGGTAGCTGTAAGGAGTCCCAGTTTTACATGGCGATAAATCAAAAATTTATTTCTTCAAGGCAATTAGACAGAGTTTGGAAATGTCAATCATGAGTTCACCATGATACAGTTGGGTGGACAATGCAAGCGATAAGCTACTTGGCAATTTCCTTCAACAATGTTGAGGACCAGTGGAGCAAACATATTGAGGTGACCTACATTTAGCTTTATTACCTTCAGCACTGTTGGTGATGGAAATTTGTCTTGTAGTGGACAAAACCTTTGAATTTCTTACCAATGCTCTGGGAATCTAAGTCCCTCTACTTAACCGGTTCAGTTATCGTGGCATGCATGTGCGTTTCGAAAAGCATTGATTTTTATGGTGGCCTTTCGGCCGGGGATCCAACAGGGGCACTCTACTGAACCTGCTAGCAAATCCTTATAATTATCTGCAAGAGAGGACTTTACTCATGTAATATGCGGAAATGGAGAGTGATAAAAGAGGTAGGAGAACTAATGTTGTAGGATAGGAAATCAGATTCTTACACACACACTAGTTAGAAGGATTGTCATCACATGGGGTATTTATCAGAAGAAACAACTTTGTAAGCATCACGTTACAATACCAAATGTACTTGCGATGAACACAAATTTTCTAAGAATATCCTCATCGAAGAAAGCTAGAAATTTATTCTTGTATTATTTAAACATTAAATTTGTACATAGTGGAGAAATGGAGGAAATTGAGAAGCAGGGGGGCAAATTGAAGAATTTGGCTATCTCCTTTGTTCTCTCATTTGTTGTCTATTTACTTTCCTTGGTCTATGATATTGACTAGTTCTTTTTGTCCAGTTATTTCCTTGCTATATGGATGTGAATATATGGCCATTCACTATCTTGCGTAGATTTATCTTACAACTTGCCTATATTAGTGTAGAAAAAAACAGTTTACGCATCTTTGGATCAATTATTTAGTCATCGGTCTCATACTACTTGATTCACGATGGTTCTTTAATGTGAAGAAGAGTACAAGAATTTACCCGTGTCTTAATGCCAGTTGTTACATTGCTTTTTGTTACTATTGAATTTCAACTCATATTTGCCTAGTTTGTACTTTCATATTGTGTTTTCCCTAGTTGTCTAGACGTAGGAGCACTCTAGCCAAGACTAGGCATGCCAGGATGCCCTAGTCCCCTCTGGGTGCTCTGATCCTCTTTTGGACTTTCCTTTACACTTTTTGGTCTGACTTTCTATCTGTTTGATAGCTTGGCTTCACCTTTTTATTGGTCGAAGCTTTCATGGGGTTGATTACATGAATTTAGTAAGAGAACCATATTACAATATAAAGTTATGTGAACCATCAATGTTCTCCACTGAGCACTAAGCACTATCCCCGCATTGACTCTAAGGTTATGATGCACACTCAAGGATTCTATTACTCCATTTTCATCCATCTTAGCATCCATCACAAGGGAAAAAGGTTGGTTCATGACATGTCACACTTTCATAGGAGGGGGAGTTCATTATATTACATGCACAAAGTATTTACATTCTACATCTAGCTTACTTGCTTTGCTACTCACAAAGTGTGACGGGCACAAGAGCACTTAGGGCACAATTCCACACATACACTATAGAACGGAGCATGCGGGTCACTTTATGAATGTTAGTGCCTTTTTACAATCAAGTGATCAAGTCCATTCAATGTTTGGCAGCTGACCCACTTCCCTGCTTTGACCCCTTCCAATGATGGGCATCTTTTTTTTTAGGATTTTGATGCTTTGCATGATCGGGGTCTTGGAGGTGATTCCTTTATTGACAGGTTTACTAATGACATCCAACGAAGTTTAGTGACATTACACGTTCGACAAAAAGGACAAACAAGTTCCGCCAGATCTAGGGACCTTAGTAAAATTGGCCTCCACGTACCTCCTGTGATAGACCAGGGTGCCCAGAACTTTGGACTAGGAAGAAAATGCCTGTCAGGTGCCCCAATCTCTGGAAAAATCCAGAGAAGCCCCAAATTCTAGCCTATTTCGTGCCTATATTTGTAAAATTTCTATGCTCAAACCATGCAACATTCTAAAATAGTTCTAGGTTCGCTGATTCATGGCACTGTAGACACATACCCCGTAACCTCTTCATTCAAATGAGGACAACAATAAAATTTTCATGCGTCTAGACAAGAAAACTAAAAACTTATCAAAATGTGTAGATTGGAGTGTTTAAACAACTTCAAAGCATGAATTTCTCTATATTTTTAGACATCCAACTTTAGTTGAACACTTCTGGAGGGTGTGAGCTCAAAATTTTATAATTTGAATTTTAAAATGGGGGGTGGATTTTAAGGGCGATAATAGCTAGCTCTAGCTTTGGGACATGACATGGACTGAGCATAGTGAAGACATGACATGGGAATCAAAAATATCAATCTCTAGACCTTGTAATTTGTTGACCAATGCCTTATCCATTGGGCCTTACAGAGTCATATACAACTTCGAGAAAGAAATATTAGAAGAAATAAACACACAAGCACACAAAAGGAGTGAACACATGACACACAACAGAAGGCGAAACAAAACCACACAACGGAAAGGGAAACCCACCTATGGTACAAGGTGGGGGAACAACCCAATTTCACTAATGATACAATTTTAAGTATTTCCCACTCCAAGGTAATTCCAACAAAGTTCCATCCAAATATGAGAGAAGAAAAGCATTCTTGCCACAAGCTTCATGAATCTGGAATGGGCCGAGCCATAATGAATCAAACTTTCCATGGTTGCCTTTTGGTTCTCTTCTCTTATCCCATAGCAAGATGAAGTCTCCAACTTTTAATTCTCTTGCCTTGGCCTTCTTATCAAAAATCTTCTTTACTTTCAGTTAGTGCTCCTTAATGTGATCCACCACTTGGAGTCCATTTTCTTCCATCTTCTCAAGAAAGAGGATCCTCTTGTCAATGGAATCCTTGTACTGACCATCTTCTATTTCCTGTAGCATCTTAAGAGCTGAAATCTCGATCGTGAGAGAAATTTTTACTTCAACTCCATACAACAGTTGGAATGGTGACATACCTATTGCCTTCTTGGGAGTGATCCTATCCACCCACAATGTGTTGTACAACCTTTTTTGACAATTCCTTTGATTCTCATTTACAATCTTGCAGACAATGGTCACAATGTTCTTGTTGCTTGATTCAGACTATCCATTTCCTTGTGGATAGTAGTCAGAAGAATGAGACAAGGAGATTTCATAGTTACAACAAAACTTGGTCAACTCTCTTGAAGAGAAATAGGTAGAATTCTCTGCTACAATATTTTGTGGCACTCCGAAATGGACTATGATATTCTCCTTGATGAAGTTGCATACTATTTCAATGTTGGCTTGTTTGGCTGGAATGGCTTCCACCCATTTGGTTAAGTAGTCTATTGTTGTGAGTACATAGGTGTGCCCTGCACTTGAGTGAGGGTTCAGAAAACCAATGAAGTCCAGCCCACACTATTGAAATGGTTCTTCAATAACCATAGGCCTAAGTGGTAATGCAGAGAGTTGTGGTCTTCCAATGAACTGTTGGCATGCTTTGCATTTAAAAACCCAATCTTGAGTTTCTGCAAAGATGGTGGGCCAATAATACCTTCCTCAAAGGATCTTGTGTGCAGTGACCATTTTTGAAAAATTTCCACCACATGCTTGGTCACAGTATGCTTTAAGCAACTGTTCTTGTTGCTCTTTATCTATGCACCTGAGGAAACAACCATCCAGGCCTCTTTTGTAAAGTGCATAATTCTATATTACAAATTTAGCTTCCTTGAGCTTGAGTGTTCTCCTTTTCTTATAATCAAGATGGGGAGGGCATTCTCCATAAGTTAGGTAATAATAAATATCAGCATACCACTCATCAGTAGTGGTGACAAAGAGAACCTATGGGTTGTCTTCTGAACAAGATGAGAAAGCACAATTTTCTTCGCCATGTTGAAATTTTAGTGTTTCATCTTCAACAATCAACTTTCACAAGCCATTTCCCCTTACCATATTGGAGGGTCGAATATCCAAGTCATATTATTGAGCCTTTGCAATCCAATTTCCTCTTTTAGCTCCAAGATCCTGCTATGTTAAGATGGACTTGATTGCACTGCCGGGGACCATCACCACCGTATGGGAATTGAGGATGTAAAACCTAAATTTTTATATAGCCTTGACCACTGCATGGACATGCTTCTGCAATTGGCTGTATTTTAGCTCATTCTTTTTCAAAGGAAAACTCATGAAAGCAATAGGTTCTTCCACGCCTTCATCATTTTTCAGAATGAGAACGGCAGAGAGTGTATGTTCTGATGCATAACAATACTTGATGAATTATTTTTTAAAATATGGAGATACAAGATTTGGAGCCTTGGTAATGGATTTCTTGATCTCTTCGAATGATTCCTTCCCTTAATTTTTCCATTTGAATTTTTCTTGTGGTTTCATCATGGAAGTGATGTGCTTTATCAACTCAACAAACTCTGGCACAAACAACAAAGAAAGTTCACCTTTCTGAAGAATGAATGAACTCCTTTCTTGCTTGTGGGCAGGGATAATGCTTGAATGGATCTAATCCTCTCAGGATCAATGCGTGCTCCATGTTTGTTCATAATGTGCCCCAATAACCTGCCTTCTATGACTCCAAAAATGCACTTTTTTGGATTTAGTGATATGCCATGTTTCCTACACCTTGCAAGTACTTGTTCTAAGTGATAGATATGATCTCCCCTCTTCTTTGAAAATACGGTGAGATCATCAAGATATATGACAATGTAATTCTTCAGATCTTTGAAGGCCAAATCCATCACCCTTTGGAATGTAGCTCTTGCATTGATTAGGCCAAAAGGCATTCTGCTGTAGGGAAAAGTGCCCCAAGTTGTTGTAAAGGTTGTCTTGGTATAGTTCTCCTCTTCCACTTTGATTTGATTATATCTTGAGAATCCATAAAGTAATGAAAGAATTTCAGATCTAGTGACTACTTGCAGGATATGGTCCATGATAGGAAGAGGATAATTTTCCTTTAGTGATGCCTGGTTCAGGTTGCAAAAATATACACATATCCTAATTTCACCATTCTTGTTCTGCACTGGCACAATGTTAGCCACCCATGTTTTATGGTGGATAGGAAAGACGATCCTTACATTAAGCATCTTCGTTACCTCCTCCTTGATGGTATCAGAAATACTTGGGTTGTACGGCCTTTGTTTCTGCCTAAAGGGCTTAACACCCTACTTTTAAGGAATTGAGTGATGCATTTCCTTTAGCGGGAAGGATTTGAGTTCATCATAAGAGTAGGCCAGGACATCTAAGTATTTCTTGAGTAATGTAACAAACCTTTTTTTTTCTTTAGGCGAGCAACAATTTCCAATATTGAGCATCCTTGGCTCCTTTAGGTGCTAATGTTTTCTTTATCAAAATTAGCTAGGCACTGAGAAGATTGATTTTATTTCTCTTGAATGAATCTATCATGTTTGTCAAAGAGGTGTTCTAAAGAGACTAGGCCTTTGGGAATTTTGTTCCCTTTAAATTTGATTACTTCCTCATCATCAATCCATTCAATTCCTTCTTTCTCTTCTTTGGGGACTACTTCTCGGTGTGGATTTTCACCTCCCTCAAAGAAGAGACTATTGAAATTATCCCTTTGCTCTAAAAATGCTATAATTTGGTTATCATCATTGAAGACTTGCCAATGATTTGCATTGTTTGGTACACTAAGCCTGAATGCCATTTCAATGGTCACTTTTTCTTTACCAAAAGAAGGATTAGGTGTCACTAGGGAAGGTGACACTGCAAGAGAATCATCCATTTCATTTTGTTCCCTTGGAATATCTTTAATGGAAAATGCATCAAAAGATTCAATGTAGTCCCACACTCTATTTTTGTAATGTCGAAGTCTTGGATTATTCACCTGATATTGTTAGTAGACCTACTTTACCACAACCTCTGAATTACCTTGGCATCTTATTTTATTGATTCCCATGTCCTTTTATGCACTCATGCCTAAGAGTAGTGCTTCATACTCTGCAGTGTTATTTGTATTATCAAATTATAGCTTGTAGGAAAATGGGTACAACTCATTGGAAGGAGAGTACAATACTACACTAGCTCCCGAGCTGACAATGGAATGACTATCATAAAATTCCATTGTCCAAATTTGATCTTCCTCATCATCCATGAGAAGTGGAAAGTTCTCCTCTTTTCTTGATGTGAGGAAGTAGTTTCCTAGCCCACAATATTGAAAGAGAATGTTTTCTTTCGGATCATCAAACCTTCATACTGTGAACTTCATCTTTCTTACTGGTAGCAACTTCTTCATCTCACCTTTTACTGGGATAGTTGCAGATGACCAATCCATTTTTATCTCTCCACCTAGGTCTCTACTGAAACTCCTACTCAATAAATACTAAAGGATGCTGGGATGTATGCTACTAGTATGGTTAGGAGCACCTTCTTGTTTGGAAAATCAGCTAGTGCTACCTTTGCATATTTGATTCTTCCTACCAATGGAACTTGTTTGAATTCCATTGAGTATAAGGTTTCATTTACCTAGGTAAAGGTGAGGCCTAGAGAATTTGCAACTTTGGATGTCATCACTTGTCTGAAGCTCCTGAATCTATGATATAATTATTTAGTTAGAAGCCTTTAATGAGGAATGACATGTAGAAAGGTTAAACCATGTTTTGAGAAGGTAGTGTGGATGGTGTGGGCAGTAAGCCTTTAGAATTAGGATTTGAGGATACAGGGTTACCACCATGAACTGTATTAATGAAAATGTTAAACTAGGCAGGGTGTGTTTTTAGGTATTCTATTTCTGAGAGCTAGAATTTGGTTTTACTTGCATGTTCCACAAAGTCAAATGGGGTTATGGTGACCGAGAAAGAGGTTTTAGAAATGGACGAAGATTTATATTGTAGAGGATTTGCTACTTTCATTGTTGAATTCTACTTTTGGGGTGTAACAATTGGCTTGGAAGGGGGTGAGGGTGTAGATTTTGATTGAACCTTAGATGTTTTTTCAGGAACAAACATTTAAAGGATAATTGTTCTTAGCAAATTTTGAGCTAGGAGAAGAATTAGATGACATACTTGGCATAGTAGCATGATCCTTGAAAACCAGTGAGTCTGGTTTTTCTTTAGCCAACTCCATAGAAGGTGGTAATGGTGATCCTTTTATTGATGATTTCATTTTGTGTGACCTCTGGAGGAGAATATTCTTTATTATTCTTATCCTTTACCACAATCCTTGAGGATGAAGCACCTTTCCTGGATTATGCATGAGTGAAAACAACACATGAGAAACTTGGAGCTTCTTCATCATCCTCATCTTCATCATCAACATACTCAATTAGGCCATTATGCATATCAAATTCCTCGACATCAAGATAGTTTTCATAGTCTTCCATATTTTCTTCTTCAATTCAATTTCAATTTCTACTTTCTCCTCTAGATATTTTGGTGTCACAGATAGCATTGACTGGTGGTGCTTCAAGAGCAAGCTGAAGAGGAGGTGGAGAAATCCTTGTCCTATCTGGTGGGTTTGGTTTCCTTGAAGCATTCCTCATTGTGATCTGAGATAGATTCTTCTTCAAGGCGACCAAGTCATTGTCTATTTTTTAGAACATTGAATCTGTGGTGACAGAGTTTGAATTATGACCCTTTTTCTTTCCATTGGGGCCTTTCACATTTCCAAAAAGGATTAGATCATCATCAACTTCTATTGCATAGTCCTTGGCTTCCCTCAATGTTCTTAGTTGGGCTATTCTAAGGAAGAAAAAACTACTTTTGATGGCAAAGCATTGATATAAAAACCTCTTCAAATTATTTTTAGGAGGCACCACATATTCAGAGATCATTCTTATCACTCTATCATATCTTTCTATGAAGTACCTCATTGACTTGGAGGTTTCCTTCTTCATTTGTACCAATTGGACCAAAAGATCCTTACACTATTCTATGCTCTTGAACCTGTGTTTGAATGCACTTCTTATATCCTCCCACCAGGTGATGAAACTCAGGGGTAGCATGTAGAACCATTCGACAACTTTCTCTTGAAGTGACTCCAAAAAGAGTCAGGCTAACACATATTCATCTTCAACACCCAACACATTGCAAGCAGTGATTAATGTTTCTACATGCTCTTCAGGAAGTTGAGAACCATCCCCTCTGAATTTTGGGAAGTTTTTTTCTCGAGCCTCTAGGTAGCTCATGGAGTGGTTGAGCAAGATCCCGCTCAATCACGTTCATGCTCCCAATCATGATCCCCCATTCTATTTTTTTTCTATCTTCTAACCTTGCTAAGGTTGCGACTTCTACTGCTGCTCTTTTGTCTGCCTCAGCTTGAAGTCTCTCGATTTATTCAAGTTGAGCTCTTATTTATTCTACATCTCTCACCTCTCTTTCTCTGGCTTCTTCTTCAGTCTCCACATTAGTGAATTCTACAAGGTTCTCATTAATGTATGGAAATTAACAATCCAAAGGATTGGCAACACTCAGGTTCCCAACATGACCGGTTGTTTGAAAATGAAGCCTCTAGATTCTGAGTAGCTCTTGTCTCCTTTGAAGTTCCTCAAAAATGGGATCAGTTTTTCCTTCTTGTCTCTATCCAGGTGTATCTTCTATCCACCAGCTTGAAAATCTATTCTCTTCTTTGCATGTTGGAATTTGTCTTTGCCTCTTCAATTTAGCAGCGTGTTCTTCTTCAAGGTCCAAAATTCTTGTGATAATGAAGTAGTGATTAGAACTTTTTCTATTATGCCAGATAACTTCCCTCAAATATGAAGCAATGTCTTCTTAGATTTGGAAGAGAAATTTGGGTCTTTCAATATGAGGGTTTCCTGGAATAGCCATGATTTGAATCCATGTGGCTCATATAGCCATTCAAATATTATAATTTTTTTCTCTTTTTTGAGTTTTGAATATTCTGACCTTGTCATTGCATTCAAGTGTAGATGCTGTTAAATATAGCCCATGGTGGGTGCCAAAAATTGTTGGCAAGGAAAATTTTCAAGTGAAAAAATTTGTGAACTCCTTGCTAGTGCTCTGGGAATCTAAGTCTGTCTACTTAACTGGTGCAGATTTTGTGTATGTATGCGTGAGAAAACATGGATTTTTATGGTGGCCTTTCGGTCAAGGATCCAACAGGGGCACTCCACTGATCCTATGGAAAATGCTTTTAGTTATCTGCAATGGGGGATTTTTTTTATGAAGGTGAGAAAGCGGAGTGAGAAAAGAGGTAGGAGAACTAATGTTGTAGGTAGAAAATCAGATTTCTACACACATTAGTTAGAAACTTTAACACATGCATTTATGAGAAGAAACAACCCAGGAAATGGCAACAAGACAAGATAATATTGCGAACTCAAATTTTCTAAAATCTCCTCATCAAAGAAAGGTAGAAAAACTCCTTCTTGTATTGATGCTTTAACAAAAATTATAGATAGTGGAGAAATGGAGGAAATTGAGAAGGGGCAAAAATGGAAGAAAATGGCTATCTCCTTGTTCTCTCAAAGTACAATATACTCTTGAGTTTACAAGATAAATCACCAACCCCTTACAATGGCGTGAAGAAGCCATTAAATATCTTGCAAGAAATGGTTACAAATTCTTCTTTATTAGTAAGAAACGATTTATAATATTTTCAAACATTCGCATCCGTTCAGATTCTTGATTCGCGAAGAAGAAAAGAAACGCCAATGGTGGAAAAAACCAGACTTTTCATAATGCAGTCATTACATTCATTTTGTAACTTTGAATTTGAATTGTTCATCTTTCCTTTGAAACTTTAAACTAGAGTCGTCCATGTGGAAGAAATTTACTGGAGTGGGCGTGGAGGATGCCTTTTGTATTTTGTGGCTTTATAGAGATTTGGCTTCTTTTAAATTTTTGATCCACCCTTCCACTTTTGATACGTGGCTTCATTTGATTAGAAAAGTAATCGCAGCTCGCTTTATGACTTTTAGCCCTATTTACAAAAAGGCTCAAAACCTCAAAGTTCTCTACCGACCCACTTCCCCACTTTGACTCTTTTGATGCAAGCTCAACATTTTAATTTTTCCCTCTTAGCATGATCGAGGCTTCGGGTCACTTTATGACTTTTCTCCTTTTATGGAAAAAAAGAAAAAATTCCTAAAGTTTTCCGCCGACACACTTCCCCGCTTTGACTTTCAATGCGGGCTCAAAATTTTACTTCTTCCTTATAGCCTGATCAGGGCTACAGGTCACTTTATGACTTTTAGCCCTTTTTACCAAAAAGGCTCAAAACCTCAAAGTTCTCCACTAACCCACTTCCCCGCTTTGACTTTCCAATGGAGGGCTCAAGATTTGACTTTTTCCTTATCATGATCAGGGTCGCGGGGCTAAATTGACATTATTTGCTAAAATAACAAAAATGTTAAGTTCACAAAAAGGACCCATTCTGCCACATTTAATTAGATATGTCCACGTACCCATGGATAATGGGGCCAAAATTTTGACAGGGAAGAAAACGTGCATCATTCACAACTGTGGAAAAATGCAGAGAAGAAGAAAAAATCCACCCTTTCACGCCTGATTTTCAAATTTCTTTTGCAAACCAAGGAATTGAAAACAATATAAGGTTCGACGATCCATGGCTATAGAAAGATTGACAATTTCATTCAAATGAGGACAACAATAATTTTTTTTCAAAACGTGCAGACTGAAGAGTTTCAACAACTTCAAAGCATAAATTTCTCTATCTTTTTAGACTTCCAACTTTACTTGAACACTTCTAGAGGGTGTGAGCTTAAATTTTTTGAGTTTTGACTAAAAAAAAAATGGGGGTGGATTTTGATGGTACACCTTGAACAAACTGTTATAATTCTCTTTTGCATTACAAGCATTGGCATGTGATTTTCATGAGGTGTGTTTCCTTGATTGTTGAAAATCATGCTTGTTATGGATAAATCATTTCTTCTCTTAGATTCATTGGAATGAAATTATATGGCTTGCAAGAATCCATTTTCACTTCTTATTGATAAGCTGCAATCTGATTTTGAGAGTTGTAAACTTATCTCTTGTACTGACTCATCCTTGGATCAATTTCAGTGATCCAAGGAATGTTTTAAATCTTACTTAACAGACTGAATGGAAAATTGACATTCAATAGTTTGAGAGGCATAGCAGACTGAAACTTTTGTATTTTACAATTCTTTGGTCTTGAGTGAAAGTGTCTTCATTCGGTTGTATGTTATGCTTGGGTCTTTGGTATTGATCTTTGCAGGACATTATTGGTGTAAACAAAATATAGTTGTCTTCTGACTATGAAGGGGATCAAGATCCCTAAATCTAAAGGATTATCCTAACAGTATCCTAAGCTAGGTAAGAATACCTACTTCCTAGCTACATCTATTTAATTGGGTTGTAATCTAACCTAAGCTTCTTATTCTATTGTGTTTGGGGGTGACCTAACCTAAGCTCTTGTGCTAAATGAACATGGGAAGGGGATATTACTATAGTAATACTAGACTATGTCAACCTAATGCCTAATACTATATGGAGGTGAATTTAATCTAACATAAGGTGGAAACTACCTATGGCAATGTTTTAAGACCTAAGGAAATTATTTAGGAAATGATTTTTGACTAACCTAAGTTTTGGGAAATCTAGCCTAAACTATTTGAAAAGGGGCCTAAGGTCACATGTCACTACGGCGATGGTTCCAATGGCTTTTATTTGATTTTATTGGATTTAAATGCAAGGAGGTATTACCAGTTTGGTAAGGGTTAGTTAAAATTTAGTGGGGCTTAGGTGGAGGGTTCACTAAGTATGGAATTGCATGTTGATTTGGAATTGGTATCCACCAGTTTTGGGAGGTGGTGGCAAGGAGAGATAAGTAGGAGAATTAGGAGTTATGGCATTAATGAATCTCGGTTTTTGTGTGCAAACCATCTTGGAAACACATGAGGTGGGTTTGTGAGAGGTTGTTTGGTTTTGCATGCCTCATGAATTTTGCTCTGCATGGAGCTATCTGGTTCTTTGAACCAGCAGTTCGAATTCTTCTTCTTCTTGGCTATTTTTGGTTTCTCTGGTCTATTTTTTATCAAGGGAATGTATAAGAGGCATTGGAAGAAAAATTGTTTGGTTGTTGATCTATCGTGGAGAAGAAAAAGGGTTGGAAACTCGGCTAGAAGTCTCCTTCGAATTGGCAGAGGCACTATCAGGCATGATAGGCTCTACCCATTAAGATTTCTTGCTTTCTTCTAAATGATTCATTAAAACAATTCTGCTCTCTTGAGATAAATATTTGCATGATTTGTCTGGTTAATTACTTGCATGTTTTCATGAAATCTCTGTGGTTTTTGGAATGTAAATCCATTGCTGGTAATGGTAGTTTTTGGGAAACTTTCTTTGTGCTAGTTTAATGGTGATATTCATGCAAACTTGTACTTGAAGCTATGTAATTAGTATTTGAGGCTAGTGTTGACTTAACTAGCATTCAGTGCCTTATGTTTCATTTTGAACTATTATTTAGAGCCTGTGTTCTTTGAATTTGTAGTAGAGCTTCTTGGTCATTCTGAACTAGCATTTTTTGCTTGTATGGTTCTGAATATCTTGATTGTAGTCTTGTGTTTTCTAAGCAAGTTTCATTTTGTTAAAAGATTTTAATGAGTTTGTGCTGAGTTGGAACTTGGTGTATTGTTCTAAACTTTTGGTTGAAGCTCTGTGATCGACACTGTACTCATTTTAATTCTTGCGAATGATTGAACTTGTAGTCGAGTTGTTGAGTTTTGTTCTGTACATATACTCTGAGCTGGAAGTTTTATTCTTATTCAAGGATTTGAGAATACTTGGAATCGTATTTGAGCATTTGTGTTTTGTTCTGAGCTTGTATTTAGGGATTTGTGTTTTGTTAAAGGCTCATTTTTGAACTTGTGTTGTTTTTCTGAGCCAGTATTAGAGCCTTGTGAAGTTCTGAACTTATGTTCATAAGCTCGTGTTCGACACTGTATAGGTATTCCATTATTGTATGTTTTGAACTTGTGTTGGAATCGACGTGTTTGATTCTTTACTTGTATTGTGAGCTGGAGTTTTGTTGGTATTAAGGTTTTGAAAAGCTTTAATCTCATTTATGGACTGTCTGCTCAAAAGGGTCTTGAGAGATTTGTTTTTGGTACAAGTAGACCAGGTAACCTCTTTTGAGATCTTCTTCTTGTAGCTTCTTGAGAGGACCAATGGTTGTACTACATCTGTCTTTTAGACTGTACTGTGTTCTTTGAACTTGACAGGGCATGTGAATTGAAGTGTATCCTATTCTTCTTTACCCTGAGCGAACCCATGTCTTGTGGAAAGCTTGACTATTTTTGTTCATAGTATTAAATGGACTAGAACTATGTCTTGTTATGGGTTTGGTTGATTTTTAGTTCATTTGGAATAAGTCATTAAAAGTTTAGAGGTTATGGAAATGTAGTATTTACTTTCCTTCTTGTTTTAGATGTTGAAACAAATACTTCCCTATCATAATATTTTAAACTGAACTTCGAGAGTCTTAGTGGTGATTCTGTTTCAGTCGAGTAGGAAGTAAGATTGGAACATCTCTTGACTTAAACATCGTTGGGGATTTCTTACTCTCTTCAGATATTTTAATTGATTTCTTGGGTTTTATTGGAATGTTGAATTTAAAACCTAGTATACTGAATCTTGTATGAAAGGATATATATATCTCTGTTCAGAATGCTTTGTATTATTGTTCTTATTTGGGGATCGTGAACTACTTACTCTGTTGCATCAAGCTATTGAAGCCTTGTAATGGGATTTCAATTTTTGAGTTCGTGAGTTATTGATCCTTGTATATCCTTTATTGTTTGAGGATTTCTATTCCTTATGGATTCATTGAACGAATCTCCAAGTTTTAAAATGAGAAATTGAATATGTTCTCTTGGGGACAATATACTGTTTAGAGTCTGTACTGTGTTTCATTTCTGAGATTTGAATTTGAACTTGAGCTTGGTGAATGGAAATGGGTAAACCAATTTGATAGATTTGTAATGGAAAATTAGAAGTGTGCATTCTTTAACTGTGTGTTCGGTTTTGTGTTCTCTTTTGGGAACTAGTTAAAGAATTTCTAAGTTTGAATTAGAAATGGAATTCATTTCATAGTATAAATGAAATGAATTATAGATTGGGTCCTTTTCTATTTGAGATCCTTTTTCTGTTGTTAGGATAAGTTCATTTGATTCTCTTTAATTGATTCTCTTCTTCGATCTTCTTCTGGATGGAAGAATTTTATTGTGGAAGCTTGGATGGTTTGGAAAGTCTGGAATTTCAGATCCTCGAATTATATCATATAGGAGTTAGTTTTAACTTTCAGTTAGACTATTTTGATTTCTATTCTTCTTGGATTGATTTGGGATTCTTGTTAGATGTTTGTCTCTTATTTTGAATCCTTATATTGCTATCTTTGAATTGAGGCAGATTAGATGTGTTCTAAACTTGTATTGTCTTTCCTTCAGATGATTAGTGTTTGGGGAATAACATGTATTGATTCTTCTTCCTTTGTTATATGGAATGATGAAGCATTCTAATATGAACTAGACTTGTAATTAACTTCTTTTGTTACTTAGAAAAGATAAATGTGTATTTCTATTCTTATAGAACTATGAAACAATTGGATGACAAGACTTGTTGATTGTTTTAAAGTAATTGATAGGATCAATTAAACCATATGATATAAATGTCAGATGTTTCAGATTATATTATGCTCTTTTCTTAAAAGTGAATTCACACTCTTTTATAGTACTTCTTTTCTGGATGTTATTACTTATGATTATTTGTATGATATATCAATTGTTTCATTAAAGCAGAGTTGTTTTAATGGAACAATTAGTGGAATGCACTTTACTTTAATGCTTAGTGCTTATCATGCTCAGTTCATTGAACTTGACCCGTGATAGAAATTTTTGCAGATGGACATCGTAAGTGATAAAAGAAGACATAAACTTTTATGATGCATTGGCTTATTTAATTTTGGATCTTATGTAAAGAGTTTCAAATCATTCTTGAGTTGTAATGAAAAAGAAAAGTGATGTTATTTTAAGATCTTTATTCTGATTGACATGCAGAATGTCTGTAATGCATAATCTTGAAAATGTATATTTATCATCATGAATTGAAAGGTTTTGTGTTGGACTACAATTTGTGATGTGTATACTTTGTACTTGTATGATGGAAATAATAGTGATATCTTTGTGGTATTCTTTATATCTCTGTATACTATTGCTGATATAAGATAATGAGTTGGATTAAGGAGATAGTATAATCTCCCTTATAGAAATGAACTTGGTAAATGGCAAGGATGTCATTCTCTAATTACACAACTATAGTTTAATAATGAAATATGCTTTGGACATACAATTAAACTATATAAGTAATGAATGATAAAAGGGTTATGTTAAACCTAACATCTTACCATGAAGAGGAAGATTCTCTCCTCTCTCATGGAATGAAAAGTAAAAGGAATAGTGGTTATGATCCTTAATCTTTATACTTCATTTATAAAGTAAACACTAGCTGAATCTAGGTGGATGTCACACTTGATTTGGACAGCTAGGTTGCATTAGGAATTAAACGTTGATGTTTGTTGTCCTATTTTTGGGATAACTGTTTGTTATGCCATGTTAATAAACAACAATGCAAACTTGAATTAATGAAGTTCTCCATATCTAATCAGGATAAGTATGGGTAAAGAACTTAATAATGTTGGAATTAGGGTTAGGCATGGTTACTGTAATCTGAATCTTAATCCAATTTAATTATGATTAATGACCACTAAGGGGGTATGTACATCTTGATGAATCAGTTCTAATGGATGTTGGCACACGCCAACTGTAAGGACTGTACCCTCGAGAAGCCCTGGGACTTCTCAAGGATACAGTGTTGCGGTTGACATGTGGCAACACCCTTCCGTATTTGTTCATCTAGATCTACACACATCTGGACTTGAACTTAGTTTCTCTCTAGGTCAAGTTAGTAGCATGTTTAGGATAGGTAGTAGCTTTCAATGACTCAGGGTACCTTGGCACATCTAGTTGACTTAGGTCAACCGAGTATGCCCATATACCCTAAGTCATCGTGAGCATCTTCCTATAATAAATTATGTTGCTAACCCAGGCTAGGGTCAAACCTTGGGCAAGTGGACTGATGGTAGTCAGTAAAGACCATTCTAAGATAACAGAAGAGTGAGGTGAAGGACATATTCTGAAATGACGAGTATGCCATCTAGGAATAGTAACATGAACAGTATGTTGAAAATATTTGGCCAAAGTATCGCAAGCTGCTGGTTGCGTTGTCCTATGTCACCTAGTTTAAAGCAACGTGATGTCAGATGAATATTGGTAACAAATATTCAGATAGGTTCTTTAAATAGATCACTCAGTACCCAGAATAGGGTAGGAGAACCAAGTATACATAGTATACATAAAGTATTCTATACTTTAAGTTAACATGAGAGATCGGTTGGTAACCGAGTCATGGAATGAGAGATCGGTAGTATACTGAGTCATTACAGCTGGATATGGTTATCTGTTATGAGATTGATTGGCATGGAATGTGTGTTCTAAATGATGTTTTATTTAGAACAGAGAACATTATGTTTCAAAAAAAAAATCCCTTGTTTCTGAAGTCTTAAAATGGGAATGTTACATAATCAGCCACCTTCGTGAGGACAACACCAATGTAGGTGTTGATAATAACAATGTGAACATACCTGATCAGCCTGAGAATAAAAAGGCTAGGCTGGCAGCTGAACTCACTAATGATATAAAAAGGATAAGTCCACCCAAGTTTGATGGAACCACATTAGGAGATGGGGATGAGAATTGGCTCAGTGAAATGGAGAAATACTTTGCAATAAGGAATTTCTCAAAAGAAACAAAGGTGATATGGGGAGCATATCAACTTTCCCATAAGGCATATTCATGGTGGGACAATCATAAGGCTGAGTTAAACATTGATGAAACTAATATCACATGGGATCAATTTAAAGGTTATTTTAGGCAACTATAGATACCTATTTTCGGTATAGTGCCCCTTCGTCATCTCACTTTCATCTAATTTCCATTATCGCATCTCTTTCTCTAAATAAAATCCTATCTATTTGCTCACATTATTTGATTGATTATCAATGGGCTCCATATGGACCCATGCGATAATTTAATTTTTGGCATCATCCCCCATCTCTCACAAATTATTTAATTCATAATGCATATCTTTGACACCTTTTTAAAAATGAAATCTTTATCTCACCCCCCATTTAAATCATGTTCGCCACTTTGCTTAATAAGTCAAAATATGTGACCCACATGATCACATCACATCCCTAACTCATGTTACTTTACTACACCCTGAGTATCATCTAACCTATTGGTTAGTCTCATATCTAAGCTATAAATATGGTGTTTTCCCCCATATTTCAAAAGGATGTATATTTTTAAGGAGGATAAATTTTTAAGAAGACCTAGAGAGACCTAGGCCTAGAGAAGAGAAGAAAGAGATTAACTAAGTTCTTCCAATTTGAAGGAGAAATCTCTGTTATAGCTCATTATCTTGCCATCTTAATGCCCGATTCATTTTCATAGCAGGACATAAGCTAAGTACTCTTGTTATTTTAGTTGCTTGTCATTTTTACTACTGTTCACGATCTATTATTATCTTGTCTGACACAAGGGTTGACATCCTCCAAGGGAGTTGAAATTCTCTTGGAACCAACACCATCTGGGAAACCCCCGCATATTGTGTTCTAATCTTATCTGGTTTAGTTTTGTAGATCTAGCTTCTTGATATCATACATCTATTTTTTTTGCACCCACATCATCCATCTCCATCTCCAAGGTACTAAGCCCTTATATACTCAACGTGGTCTCGTGTTTCTTGATTACTTGTACACTCATATGGACAGGAAGCTGGAAATGCATATCAACATTTGGCACACTCGATGGGACTAGATCCTAGATCTGGTTGTTTTGTTTGTTATTTTTCTTATCTTTTCTCTCTCCATTAACTGAACTCCCCATCGTACACAGATCTTAAATCAAATCCCTTCTCTCCCTCAGGACCTACCCTTCTACGCCGACTCCACCCACTCATTTCCCCGTCAACTCACTGCTTCACCAAACCCATCTCTCTCGATTCCTCAGCCACCCGTCAACACACTCTAACTCACCATGACCCCATTACCTCACCCCCACATTAAACTCCCCATCTACTCCGAACCATTGCCTTCGTCCCAACACCGCGATTCCTCACCCATACCTAACCATTCCCACCTCCTCAGCCCATCTCCTCTCCAACATCCCTGAGCTTCTTAATCCTTGACCCAAGCCTCACCCCATCCTCACATAGATCCCATCTCCCCTCAACCTCTACCAATGCCAACCTCCACACCAATCCATGCCGCTTCATTGCACCTATCTCTCTTTTCCCTTGTCCACTTGAGCTCTCCCCCGCATAGACTGACTCCCATTCCTACCTAACTCTCCGCACCTCTCCACACACACGGCTGCTCCTCAGCTGACTCAACTACTTTTCCACCTGATAGAGTATAAAATCCACGATATCGATAATATTTCAACCTTAAATCCAATTATAATTGAGTTTAATAGTGCTACACAGGTATATCATCAAAAATTGAATTTTTTTCACATATCAAACTGATTCCCTCTAAACCAGTACGTGGATGTAACGTTTCACATTGACAACCTGTAGATATTCCATCTGAGGAGGAATGATCATAAGAAAATTATCATTTCTCTGAAATAACACCCCATAACCACTACCCTACTTCCTTTTTGGATATAACCTTCATTCAAACGCATTACTTGATCATCACTGGGATTATGTTTTTTCACCTAGCTATCGTATAAAGTTTGAGGGAAGATCCATACTATTTTTGTTGATTTTATTCGCAGTACTCTCATCAATGTATGGGTGTAAACTCTTGCACCACATCTATCTTTTATCAGTTCTCTTAAGTTATACTGGAAGTATACAGTGTAGAATTTCACCGCATGCCTAAGATATAGGTTGTGTGGTAAATGGCTTCGTCATCCCCCTTCATTTTCACATCTCCCTCTTCGAATCGGTCATTCCCACTCTTACCTATTTCCCTTATCGCCAACTTCATCACATCCTCCATTCTAAACACTAATCTCACACACAGCCTGAGCTATTCCTCCCTGACGCCATTCAATATCTCCTTCATGACCCTGATCAACCTCAAGATATCCACACCATCTCTCCCAGTTGTCAACTCACCCAGCTTCATCCTTACTCTCTTCCAAACACCTCCCTCTCTACGTCACAGAATATAAGGTTCCGACGCTTGATACGTCCAACTATTTCTAGCTCAAGTTTTCAATTCATGCAAGCTCCGTGGATAGTGACTGCACAGTATCTTTCTAGAAATCGGTGTATAATCCTTTACGAGTAGTGATCAAGTTAAAATTCACGTCGGTTTTGTGTGTATTGACTATACAGTCTCTTTACAACGATTGTTTTCCAATTCTTTAGAACGCATCTATAAATAATGTTTTTGATAGATACTGTGGTATTGAAGTAAAATTTAGTGATTTTTTTTTACAATCCTTTGATTGAATTTGAATTACAATGTTTAAGAACACTTTTAAAAACGTTTACTGAAATCAGCTCACAATTATTTAGAACAGATTTATTTACGCTGCCTTAGATTAAAAAAAAAATGCCATTCAAATGCAATCCACATCCATGTAATTTCAACAACATATTTAATTGTATATGTTCCGTTTAGTTCTCTTTTTCATGTGATTCACTTTATGTCATCACACATGTAAAAATTTTGTGTCCATGTGTAGTAGGACCACCTTGGGCATATCTAAAAGTGAATAAAATTTCTCTCAATAAAAATATTTGATAATATATTGCTCCTGACTTCTTTTTTCTTGTCCTATTATTATAGATATCTTATCATTTTCGTATCTTGTTGGTTGACTATTATGGAGTATAGGACCTTAATAATTACTTAATAAGCATCGTTATCGATATTCCACTACACAAATCAACCAATATACACATTTATATTTCTTTGATAGTGTAGTTTGTTGTTAACAACATATTACTTATTTATATTATTTCATTAATTTGTGATCATTATATTTTTTTTAATGCATAGTTCATTCTTATTTACCTTAGTATCTATTAAATTTTTATTAAGCTGATGTTAATTAGTTAATTTAATTTAGTTAGCAACTTAATTAAATTATTTATTTTTAGAAATTCAGTTATTGACTAGTTTATTTTGCTAATGTTTTAAAAATGTCAATGTTTAAGTAGTATTGGCTTTTAAGTTGTGTCATTACACATAGCTTACCTTCATTTTCCCCCAAAAATTAATTATTTAGAAATTTTTCACAATATAATTAACTATAATAGTTATGAAGCTTTTTTTAATACAAAAAGTCATTAGGACCATTATATTGTATTTTTTATTCTATCATCCGCATGAATAATTGTTTTTTTTTGCCTCTGCAGGTAAAATCCACGACCTTGCAACCATTAAATCATGCAGTCAAAGACCATTTTTAAAAAAAGAAAAGAAAAAAAACATTATTTTCATTGGCCTCGTCTGCAACTCTAAAAGTTGTCATTTTAGGGTACCCAATCATTTCAGTCCATTAACTGGTGCTTTCAAAATACATCATTATCACACACAATCAAATAACAAGGAGAAGCGATTCTCCAGGTATTCGTCATTTTTATTTATTTTATCTTTTCTGCATTGAATTTTCCCTTTCCTGAGGGTTTTTCTGGATCGAATATCACATTTCATTTTTGTCTAAAACAAAACTTTTGCATCCATCTTGCTTACATAATCTAAGTAAGGGATTTAACTATCTGCATTTCACTTATCACACATTGCCTGAGACTACACAAACATAATTAACTCATCAAAATGGTCCTCTCATCTGATTAATTGATTGGGACTTAAACACCTAATAGACAGCCATCTCAGACATCTCCCAATCCAAAACTACCTGAAACTAGCCTTAGACTTTTGTTCCTTAAGAACCTTCATTATCCATATTTTTTACACCTCATAATTAATCATGATGATAAAAAATATTTTTCTTGATTTTTTGTCAACAACATACATAAAAAAATGTTTCTCTATTCCACACCTATTGTTGCTCTCTCTCAAATCAAGAAAAACAAACAATCTGATTTATCCAATGATATTACTTCTTTTGATGATCTCAATTGACATGATTTTAAACTCAAAATCACGTCCTTAGTCACCCAATCTCTACTCTCTATGGTCTCACCTCATGAGAACCATGTCATCTAAAATTCTCCCCACCTTGACACCAACCCTCATACCCCTCTTCAAGCGAGTCTTCCAAAACCAATCGCACTACCATCTCCCACTCCTCTAGATACACTCAGATCTCCTCCTAACCCCATATATTACTTCTTATTCCGAAAATCACCTATAATCTCTCAATCCTCCCAATCTCCAAAATTGGTGGATCACATTCCACCCACCTCCTATTTTGACAATTCTATTTCATCCACTATTAATAGGCTTGTCCAACTGTCTCAAACTCTTAACACACATATCCCTATTTATATTTTATCACAACAACCTACCCAACTTCAAAAACCACATCATACCCTATGTAGTAATCCCAACATGTGACACATGTTAGTCCTTACAAAATAGCTCCCCAAACACCTACATATCCATAAATGAATCAATTTTCTTATCAAACCATTCCGCAAACATCCTACCCACAAACTTATCAACCACTTTATCTGATGCTTCCCCAACTACCCACACACCCACAAACACATCATTTTCCTTATCAAACTACTTTTCAAACCACACATCTGATCCAATATTAACCTTACAACACCTCGAGTGATTCAATTCATGACCTAATGTATCGGTTAGCCAGTTTAGAAACCCTTACCATAGCACCTAAAAGCACCTGATCCTATGAAAAAATCTATAATGAACTCATTTATCCATCGGTTCCAATCAAACCCTACCTCCCTCATTGGAAACTTCCCGCGTTTACTAATTTCAACAACATGGAATATCCCAACAAAATCTCCTCACATTTAAACACACATGTTTTCTTATTACGCATGATCATGATCTACTTCTTCACACTTTCCCCATGTATTTGTTTGGTCCCACATTGGGTTGGTACAACAATATCCCGTGATATTCATTATTATCTTTCACTCAACTTGCATAGTTGTTCTTAGAACACTTTTATATCAATATCGCACGCAAAATTACTGTCCCTGATCTATATACCATTAAAGAGTTTGAAGACAAGCCCATCAACAAATTCTTCACATGATGGAATGATTTTATAAACAAATTGTCCTTCACTCTCCCACAAACTGAACTCATTGAACTATTCTCGCATTCTTGTGCAAAACATATATCATCTATTTTTCAGATCCAATCATTTTGAACCTTTGATTAAGCTTTCAGAATGGCTCATAAACTCAAAACTCATGCCATTGAGTAGGGTCATCTCAAACTAAGTTCAATCAAACCTAAAGGTGAATCCACTGAACCATTCACATATAATGATGAGTTCAAGGCTGTAACCAACATTATGGTAATTGAATCCTCATCCCCATCTACAT